>JAGSMP010000237.1:772500-2162226 GCA_029286625.1 Parnassius orleans
ATTGAACAGTTTTTGTTAGTTGTTGCTTATTTCAAAATCAGCTAAAAGATAGATAGCACTTGTTGGAACTTCATAATCATTAATTTAAGTGGTTTCCTTCATCATCAGCAGTAAGTTTGCTGCTGGACATGGATTTATCTTCGTAGGCAGATTGACGATCGCAATACCAGACTCTTAGACTTAGCAATATATTGTCCCTATGAGGCGATCCATCAAATTAAGGAATTGAATGTGAAATGGTACGTGAAAGGTACGTGAAATTGATCATGATGGTGACAATGATGAATTTCACATACCATGCAACTATTTTTTTTTTATAAAACTGAAGTGACAAAGGAACTTGCAGTCCGCCTGATTGAAAGTGTTTACTAGGGTCCATGGACACCAGCCAAATAAGATGGAATACCTCACAGCTTGTAATTGTACTGGCTCTCTAAACACTTCAGGAACATAGCAGTGCAAGCACTGCTACAAGTCGCGGCACGTAAGTCTAGCGCTGAAAGAAACGTGGAGGGGACACGCACGAATTGAATTGCACGAATGCGACTGGAGAGCCAATCGGTGCGTGCGAACGATGCGCAATAAGCCAATCAGCGCGACTTGTGCAACAACGGTTACCGTTTATAAGTATAAAAGGTAGGAAAATTTATCATAATCGTAACGTTTTGGGGTGCGTTGATGATCGCAGAAACAGACGAAGCTTTGCGATTTCGGTATATTCTAAATGATTATACATATCTGTAAATCTTTTAGAGTCATGGGAGTAAGAAATGTTATTAAAAATATATATTAATTTATGTATCACCTGCAGAAATTTTCTTGTTCGTTGACAACAGCAGTGGAAACTGGACCAGTAACTGTAAGAAATAAAAGGTTTTTGTTAAAGTAATAATGTAATTGTAGGCTCTCTTTTTCCCTCTCTCCTTCTCTCTCTCTCTCTCTCTCTCTCTCTCTCTCTTTCTCTCTCTCTCACTCTCTCTCTCTCTCTCTCTCTCTCTCTGACTGATTCTATTTTGTGATTTTTTGTGTCAACGCATCGGTTGTTCTGTTTTCCTTTCGAATTTGCTGCAGTTAACATTTTGATGCTGAAAAAGGCTGCAGACTTCACTTATCAGTACGCGTACTACAACCTATTTATATCACATTATAATATTAAGCAGGATTTATTTTAACCTATTTCAAAAAATCAAGATCAAGATTCTGTATTCGACACGTTTTATTTGTTTATTTATGTTTGTTCACCGATTTCTCGAAACTACTCAACCGATTTAAATGATTTTTATTTAATAGTTCATACTTCAGGGATTGTTTCATATAAATTTAAAGAAACACTTCCATCCCTAAGTGGGGAAAAACAGGAGATGAAGATTTTAATGCACCTATTTAAACGTTCATATTTTTTTTATTTAAAAACTTTATTATACTAACTAATATTTCCGCTCCGCTACATTCACAGACGGATTTCCCACATTTTCAAAATTGTACCGACGGTAGGCTGTTTAAAGGTATAATTTAAAATTTTGTACAATCGACTTCAATACAAATTATGAAGAATAACTCAAAAACTATTGGTCAGAACTTGATCAAATTTATATGGAACCACATGAGAAGCACCAGCTTTCAAATAAAAAATCAATCATCGAAATCGGTTCACCCAGAAAAAGTTATGAGGTAACACACAGAAAAAAAGTAAAACATACAGTCGAATTGAGTACCTCCTCCTTTTTGAAGTCGGTAGAAAAGAGGATTAAATATACATACATATTAAACGATGCCATAGTAAAAGTATTTTGGCTTCACAGCCTACCATAGAAATTCATAACTCTTTTAGTAATTCCTCTCTAATGACACAAATGTTTCCCTTTTTTTTGGAGCAAATTTACAATTATCATCGTTATGTACCAGTGGTTAAAAGAATTCCTAGAGGTGCGAGGATGCAGTTTGATAAAGCATTGTCATGCACTATTCAAAATTGTTTCACTAATAGTGAAAAGAGTTGGCAAAAATTATTTACTTTCGCGTATTCCTATTTTCATTTTGATAAAAGAGACATCTTTTCAAAATTTAGATTACCCAATTAATACTCATTTATCTCGACCTCGTCCTAAATTTGATTTAAAAAAAGTAGTTGAGTCCAAAGTAATGGATGGCGACTTAAAAAATACATCCCTTATTTTATTCTCAGACGACATCCTGGCTCCTAATGTTGAAACTCTTGAAGGCCTTCGTCAGAAGCATCCTTCGGTCAATCCTTCTCAAAGCTTACCGCTGCCTCCCAAGACTTCTATGCAACCTTTACAAATTTCTGAAAAGACACTATAGAAGCAATTGTCATTTTCGAATGGCTCCGCTGGCGGTATTGACGGAATTACGCCTAAACATCTCAAAGATCTTGTGGCTGTGAGGCGGCGCGGCGGTACATTCAGTGCGTACATTTTTAACAAACTCTGATGCAGATGTTCTTGTGAAGGTTGACCTAAGGAATGCTTTTAACTCTATCGATAGGGTAACCCCACTGAAAGAAGTGGCTAACAATACCCCCGAAGTTTATCATTACGTTTGTCAATGTTACAGTTAAAATACTAACTTATTTTACGAAAACCATTTTGTCGATTCTGTTGTCGGTGTTCAGCAGGGTGACCCACTAGGTTCAGCACTTTTCAGTTTGGGAATTCAACCCATTATTTCAAATTTGAAATGCAAGCTGAATGTCTGGTACCTAGACGACGGTACACTGGGAGGTAGAGCAGATGACGTCCTCGGTGATCTTACTCATATATTTCGAAATTTTAAAAATATTGGTCTTGAACCAAATAGCAATTAATGTGAAATATTTTTTTCCAATAATTTATCTAGTTCTAACAGAGACATTTTAATTCAAAATTTCAATCATATTTCTACAGGAATAAAAAACTGTCAGTACGGAATCGCTATAACTGCTAGGTGCCCCGTTGTTTTTCGATAGCATTAAACCTGTTTAAAAACAAAATTTGATCAGTTTTTAAACCACGTTGATAAATTGTATAACTTAAACCCCCACATTGCTCTTACTATTTTAAAATATTGTCTCCTTGTACCTAGGTTTACATACTTACTCCGCTGCAGTCCAGCCTGGAAATGTTCGGATATTTTAAAAGATATTGATAATAATCTTAAAATAGGTTTAGAAACAATTCTAAATTTAACTTTAAATACAACAGCCTGGACTCAAGCTACTTTACTATATATAAAGTTTGGTGGTATTGGTGTGAAATCTTTCTGGCGTTCCGTTGCCTGCTTTCCTTGCTTCCGTGCATAGTGTCAGTAACTTATGTAACATAATTTTAAATAATAAAGTAGACCTGTGCTTTGCTACGGAGGGAGGCAGACATGGCGAACGCTCTGTCCCGGCGAAAATGTTCCACTGGAACCAACAAAAACAGTGGTATATTCCGTTGGTACAGGGCGTGCAGAAAGATTTGTTTCATAATTTCATAGCGACTAAGATCAGGCACGCCTTCTAGCTGTTTCGACTAGGAATCTAGTCACTGGTTACACGCTTTACTATCAAGTAATCTCGGCACATTACTTGATGGGGAAGCTGCGCATCGCCGTAGGAGCCCGACTAGGGCGGCGATTTGTCAACCCCATCAGTGCCCCTGGTAGCAGCGTCGACAAGTTTGGGCTCCACGGACTTTGTGTAAGAAAAGTGCTGGTAGGTTTTCACGGCACGGTTTTTTGAACGATGTCATCCGAAGGGCTCTTGTTTTAATAAATGTTCCCTCGGTTTTAGAGCCTTGTGGAATATTAAGAGAAGATGGCAGGAGACCCGACGGTATGACATTGGTCCCTTGGGAGAGAGGTAAAGCCCTAGTGTGGGATACTATTTGCGTAGACACTTTGGCGGCCTCTCATCTCAAGGGTGCCTCGTTTAGAGCCAGGGCGGCATCAGAGGCAGCTGAACTGAGTAAGTGGCGCAAATATGAGTCTTTGAGAGATGACTACATATTTGTGCCATTTGCTTTAGAGACTTTGGGTCCATGGGGTCCACGTGCGGTGAAGTTCCTAAATGAACTCTATTCGCGACTGGCCTTTGCTGTTGGTGATAATAGGCTGGTTCTTGTCTCGCTCAAAGGCTAAGTATAGCCACCAGCGAGGAAACGCAGCCAGCGTTTTTGGCACGATACCACGGGGAGTAGGACTGTATGATAATTAAGTTATTAGTTTTAGTTTTTTTTATTATAGTTTTTTAATATTGTATATAATAAAATATTGTATATTATGTTAACGACTTATATGTGAATTGTATGTTATTTATTATTGTCTGACGTTTTGTAAGTGAGAAGAATGAATATGTAGTCTTTAATTAATGGTATTGGTTTAATCACTTTAATTAAAGTAAAAATAAATAAATAAATGACCTTTCTGACATTCTTTAAGTTCAAGGTTGATTACTTATTTAGATGAACGGTGATAGCTCAGTGGATAATTGTTTCGTAGTACACGAACACACGTAGTATCCTGTCATAACCACATGAAATGATCGTACAACATTGATTCATTTATTATGGATCAGTTATGAATTTTGTTGTATAATACACTAGTGAGAAGTATTCTGGAATATTGTCCTCAAGTGTTGAATACATTTTTGAAGTAGGTACAGAAAAACGTATAGAACAAATTCAAAAGCGATTTTTGTGTTTCTTATGTCACCACACAAAGAAATCGTATATAATAATAATAAATAATATATAATCCTATGATAATAAACTTAAATATTTTAAAATGACAACACTTAGCAATAGAAGGAAAACATTAAGTTTTAATTTTTTTCATAAATTATTACTTATAACGACTGCCCGCAGCTATTAGGTAAAATTAATATATTATCTGTGCCAAACAAGTTATCAAGCTGTAAGGCATTTTGAGGGAGGCCTTGAGTGAACTTGTGATGGGCTGTAATGATGATGAAGGTCTACAAGCTGTTCAAACAACATCATAATAAAAGTAATTTGGGTCGCAACTTTTTACTCATCAAAATGATATCATTTTACAACCACATACACAAATCCATACAAATGGATTTAATGCATTCTTTGACTAGTTTAAAGTATATCTTCTAATATATAAAAATTAATGTTTGTTTGTTCATATTGTATGCGCTGCCACACCGTCCATCAGATTGCGGTAAAACTTTGTCAACTTATTGCTTGCACTTGCGCGAAGGTTATAGGCATAGTACAATTATGTTACAGTAGGTGGCGCGCGTATCGTACCGACAAATTTATTTGAAAGTCCTATATCATTCAATTTCAATGAATTTATTATCATTCCTTATTAAAAATTATACATAATTCTTCCAAATTTAAAACATTTCCACAATTATTTCTTCTGCGGCAGCACCGAGTACCAGCTAGTAATCCTTAATATATTTCTCAAATATTATGTCCTCACAGTAGTAGATTTTAATATTAAGTTTTTATTTTTATAGAATTAGGGTGACAAACGAGCAAACAGTCCACCTGATAGTAAGTGATTGATGTGGCCCATAGACATCTACATTTCTCCTCGATTAAGAATCAAAATGCAGATGCGTCGTCCCCCTGTGGACTAACAACGCCTAAAGCTGCTATTTTACGCTGATATTCTGTGAGAGCGTGATCCTAACCCGGCGATCACCAGACCGACCGAGCCGACCCATTCGTTTCGTTTCGTCTCTTATGTACCGTTCTTCTCGTTTCTTATTCGTTTGTTTATTATATTTCTTACGTGGTAGAGCCATGCTGCAGCTATATTACTGGTATAGTTGTAGCACGAATGGGTCGACTCGACCGGGGAAGGACCACTCTCTCACAGAATACCAGCGTAAAATAACAGCTTAACGCTGCTGTGTTTCGTATGGTGAGTGTAGAGAACCGGAGACCCTTTTAACTGGAAACGAGGCATTCCATCTTAGTCCTCACGGGTGAGAACGCATCTGCATTTTGATTCGTATTCGAGGATAGATGTAGATGTCTATGGGTCACAGCAACCACTTACCATAAGGTGGACTGTGTGCTCGTTTGTCACCCTTATACTATTAAAAAAAATGTCGTTTGAAAAATTGACCCTTAAATTTTGATACAACCTATTAGAACCACGCTCTTACAGAATACCGGCGTGAAATAGCATCATAGGTATTGGTATTACGTATGGTGAGGGACGAGTCGTAGTCCTTACTCCTTAGGAATCATAACGCGTCGATTCCGATTAATGATCGAATGTTATTTCCACTGTGACTAATAATCGTGTATTGACGGTGTAAGGAATATCGGCTTAGGCTTTCACTACCTCATATTATGGTCCAATGAATTGAAACAGTTGTAAGAGGCGACAGAGAGAAACGAACTGGGAGAGGGACTGCAGTGTTTTCGTAATAACAAAGTCCGCTGCTGAATATAGACCTCCCCAATATATTGCCTCGATCGTTTGGCAACCGCAGTTTTTCTTAAATTATTTTAAGCTGTTATCAGAATGATGCTGCTGTCCATCGCTTATCTCATTTAACTCTGCCGCCTCTTGTGCGTTAGTGGGTCCATACACAGTAATAAGCATTGAGTTATATGTACTAAGTACCAGAGAAGCTGTTCCAAACCAAAATTGTGCGCTACTCTATGTCTTCGCGTGCGCGGGAGATAGTAGAGTCGCGCATGTGCGAAGACTTTAATATAATATAAAATAAGATATTAATATAAAATAAATACAAGAATTTAATATAAAATACTCTTATTTTAATCTAAACAAGAGTAAATATAGATTACTAGTAACACTCAATAAGTGTTACTAGTAATCTATATTTGAATAAAGACTATTCTATTCTATTCCAACAAAAGCCTATTCACTTTTGCCTTGAAGACACCGATTTATAGGTATCGAATAGGCAGATGAATGCTGGCAATATTTTTATAGAATAAGAGTGACAAGCGAGCATACGGTCCACCTGATGGTAAGTGCATTCTTTGGCCCATAGACGTCGTTGTCACCCCTGAGGACTAGGATGGTGTCCCTCTTATCCAGTAGAAAAGGTCTCAGGTTCTCTATACTCACCATACGAAACACAGCAGTATTAAGCTGCTGTTTTACGCTGGTATATAGCTGCAGTATGACTCTACCACGTAAAAAAATATTTCACTTCTTTGCTGTACGCATTATAAACGATGAAGCCGTTTAGATTACGTGGAATATCGGCAATAAAGGTGGAGAGACTTAACCTACCGACCGTTTAATTTCTGCGCAATCTCACATTTTGTGCACACTCTTCAAAATGCATTTTACAGAAACCGTGTTGTTTAGAAATATTATAAATGTTTTCATATATCATGTATAATTTAATGGATTCCAACCAAACCGGTCAATCCAGGTGTAATTTAAATATTTAACAACTATCCATTTGCCTTAAATAAATTTCGTTAAAGAAATAATTATTACGTATTTAATAAACGAATTGCTTAAATCAAGGAAACTGTTCATACATTTTCTCGCTGATAATTTAATATCATTATTATCCTGTTAAAACAGATTTTGTAAAATTTTGTGCTTACAAAAAGCAAAAGTTAAAAGTTACAGTAAAATAGGCCGTGGTAGCTCTAGGGCTAAGCGCCCGCTGTAAATTTTACGGTAGGCGAGCAACACGGGTTTGATCCTCGCCGGCACCAATAAAATTGTTAACTGCAACTTTAAAATAAACTATTGGTAAATCCAATTGTGCATGCCTTAAGCGCATTAAAAATTACGTATAACATGATTGTACATAATTTTTTAAATTTGTTTAAATACTCACAAGTTTTACTAATAACCTTATTGTTATACTTCCAATTTTCCGACAATTTTATGTCAAACTTCAATTAATAAAAAAGTTTGGAAAATCCAAAAGTGCACGACTCATAATGCTCGCTGAAAAAATTAAAACAAATATTCAATTGTACTTCTATTCGTCAAAGAGTTCCAGTAGCAGTCACCGAAGTACACCTTCAAGTCACTCCATCAACTAAGGAGGTAAGGTCTATTCATAACTAACAAAATGAGAGTAAGAGCGATTTAGGAGTAATCAAATACGACGATATTTTTTTCGTTTAAAATCTTCCGCGTACGCCCCTCTTAACCTTGCGCCCCTAGGCACGTGCCTAGTTTGCCTTAAGGATAATCCGCCACTGTCCGGAGGTAAGGTCTCATCATAACTAACAATACGAGCTCAAACTCAGCACACCTATTACTATTACTACTCTTCGAGGAGTTCCAGTAGCATTCACCGAAGTAAACCTTCAGGTCTCTCCGTTATGTCCGGGGGTAAGGTCTCATCATAACTAACATAACGAGCACAATTTCGGCACATCTAGTTCTACTCTTTGAGAAGTTCCAGTGGCAGATACCGAAGTACACCTTCAGGTCACTCCATAAAGTCCAAGACGTATAAGTATATTTATATTATATAAATCCTACGTACTTTTACGATCGATATTTTTCAGCACGAGCCGCTGTAAAACATTGTGAAGAGATTAAAATTAGATTGAGTTGAACAATTTATATTTCAAAAGTTATCGTGTTTACCCCTCCATGCGGACTTGATAAATTTACACCATAAGCCAGTAAAACCACTTTTTTATGTAAAAATAGCAATTAATCGATGTAAAAAAATATCTTCAACAATCATTTATCTTTCTGACAATGTGCTTTTTATATCATTTATATGTTCAGTATGATTGTTAGATACGATTTCATGCGACAAAACGTTGGAATCTTGATTTTTATACGCGCTAGTAGAACATAACTGCGCGCTTATCGCAAGGAAACCTACATGTCTGAGAACTTAAAAAAATAAAATTTTATGTGATATCCGCCATCACGCATTGGGGCATCGCGGCGGACATTACGCTTGCCATAAAATCCTAAAATAATCCTAATACTACCCTCCTCGGCATCGTAGATGTATATTTTTTTAATAGAAAATAAGTTACCCCACACAAGGATTTTCTCCTGTATCGTGGAGGCAGCTTATCCAGACCCGGAACAATTATTTGTAGGCCATACGAATACTTGTTCCGAGCTGGATTCGAACCCGCGGCCCTCAGCGTCTCAACTCAATGCTAAACTACTGGGTCACGGAGCCGTCAATATAGTCTTTAATTTTGCTTTACTTTTAAAAGTAAAGAATATAATAAATTAGAATAATTCTTATTTTCCCTACTAATATCGTACACTACTAATATTATAAATGCCAAAGTGTGTTTGTTGGCTTTATTAACCCAGCAACTGAGCAATGGATCGACATGATTTTTGCACAGAGATTGTTTATGGGCCAGAGTATGACAAAGACAATTTTTTTTATCTCAGAAGAATTCACGATTTTCTCAAAATTATGACATTAAGTATTAAGTTGTAGTAACAAAAATCATGCGTGAGTGTCGTGGAACACTCGGTTGGAACGAAGTTCCTTTCGTGGTATATTATTATTATTGATGAACGTATTATATTATTGATTAAAAAATATAAATAAATGAATTACTGGCGTCCATTAAAATGAAGCGTCATTTAAAATAAAATAATATTTCTTTCATGGCAAGATAAGAAAAAGTGCGAGGGAGATGGATATTATTCCATCTCGCTTCCTTATAGCCGCCAAGGCCGTCTACACTACGTCAGAAGGAGTCGTGACGGAAAAATCTTACACTTTTTCTCGCCTAGCCCCCATCCGCCAAATTAGTACCGTCCGATAAGGAACTTCGTTCCAATACTACACATACGTGGCCCCCTACCACGGATGTATTGTCTGAGATTGCATAATAAAATTTAATATCGTGAGTCACACTTCCTTTCTTAGTATATTCTTTCAGCTACCCGAACATATCATCCGGCGTGCTTAGTAACCCGATGAAATCATTAAATATTATAAAATAAAAAACATTCTGTCTACGAAAAGCCCCAAATCCGTACCGTACCGTCCGATAAAGAACTTCGTTCCAAAAATATTGTTTCGGACTTCCACGAGAGCGAAAACGTGTACAAAAGCTAAAAATTATAAAATACTATTTGTCTCTCTAGTTTCTGTGATGTTAATGCTGTTAGCCTATTCAGCTCTTATAGCTCCTTGGACTCAGGGCTTTCAGGCCGCGAGCTATAAAAGGGGGAGATTATTTATTTTAGTGCAACATTGCAAAAACGACGTTGCACTAAAATCGATAATCTTGGGGTGCAAAATTACATCAACATCAAATACTCTTAGATGCTGCCGAAAACCACAACATGACATGGGTGAGTTATCTAACCGCCGTCCGAAAAAGGGTGGCGGGCCCCGGCTCTATTATGGGAGTGAAAGAAAAAAATTCTGTGGGAGCGTGATTCATCCCCGTTCGAGCTGACTCATTCGTGATTCAACCATAATATAGCTGCAGCGTGGCTCTATGGTGTAAAACATCGGTATTCACCACAGTAGCCAGATGGCAACCGCAGTTTTTTAATATTTTGAGTTATTATCCCAAAATGCTGCTGCCCACCTCCTATTTCAGTTTCCCTTTGTCGTCTCTTACGACACCCCCGGGGTGATATGAGGTTGGGGATTATTTTACGCTGCCATTCCACGGAGGTTTTATTATTAACTGACAATGTAAAACTCAATGCATTCCACCGAGTTATGATTTTTTTTAATAAAACTGAAGTGACAAACGAACTTACAGTTCACAAGTAAGTGGCTACTGCAGTCTATAGACACCTGCAGTCAACTTTATACAAAGAGGGCTACAGATACGTTGTCACTCCTGAGGACTAAGATGGAAAGCCTCACAGCCTGTAATTACACTGGCTTTCTATACTCTTCAGACCGGCACAGCCACTACGGCACTTCCATTTGGCGGCAGAAAAGGTAAACCCAGACGGACGGAGGTAGAAATTGAGTCCTGCCACCTAGTAGATATAATATAGATATTTAAACTTGACTTTGCTTTAAACTTACCGAAAATGAACAATAAAAATAACCTCGACCACATATTTGTTGTCGCACACATCATCACTATAAACAAACTAAATCTCTCAGGATATATTATTTATCAGAAATATTTCTTATCATATTTATGAAACATAATATGCCAACATAATAAACTGAATACCAGAATGAAATTTTTTAATTAATATATGCACAAAATGGGTTGTTTGGTTCTATAATTCAGTAGTGGGGATATGATTAACCAATAGTGACTTAGGAATTTGTAATTTGGAATGATCTCAAGGTCAAATCACAAGATAATTCTAGAAGTCTAGAACACGTAGTAAGGTCAATATTTTAGCCGACTTCAAATGTTCTGTTTTTCAATTTGTTGGTGCAACGAATAAACGAGACAATTTTTTTTAAATATTAACCTCAATGTCTAGGTTATTCATTTATCAGAAAACCTGCTAAACCAGATTATAAGCCAACATCCATGTAAGAATAAACTTCGCTGAACTTTCCTTATTTTTTAGTTTTAGGTATTCCATGAACGAACCTGATAACGAATGGGTTTTTTAGCGTATTAAATGGCTGCCTGATTTATTACATTATCATTGATGACGATGTTTTTCTAGTCGATGTTGTTCCCGGCTCTCAGTTTTTTTTCGATGTAATTAAACAATTATTATTAAAAAAAAAGGATCGGCTCCGTGGCGCAGTGGCATAACAATGAGTTGCGGCGGCGAGGTACCGCGGGTTTGAATCCTGGTCGGAACAATTATTAGTATAGCCTACAAATAATTGTTCCGGATCTGGAAGTTTGTCCTTGTTCACAAGATCTCCGGTTCTCTGCATTATGATCACCATATGAAACACAGCAGTATTATTCTGCTGTTTCACGCTGGTATTCTGTGAGAGCGTTGCCCTGGTCGAGGCGACCTGTTCATGCTGGAGCTATATTATGACTCTACCACGTAGTGAGTGTATAGGCGTGTAAATTATCTTTATGTTTAGCAGAGTTCAAAGTAAGGAGCAAGTTCTCAAGTCGACTGTATGTTCTTTTTTTGTATGTATGTTACGCGATATTTTCGTCAATTGTGCACCGAATTTAATGATACTCTTTTTATTAAAAACTAGCTGTTCCCCGCGACTTCGTCCGCGTGGAATTAAGTACGATTAGATTTCATGGGTTTAAATTTTTTTGCTCGGAGCCCTAATTCTTTTCTTTTTATAAAATTAAAGTATCTTCCAGTGAGTTCCATCAAAATCGGTCCAGCCATTTCGGAGATTAGCCGGAACAAACAGACAGACAGAAAAAAAGTTTAAAAATTGTTTTGGTTTTTTAAAGTGAAAAGTTCTTTAGCATCGTTGTTATTTGAAACTGGATGAAACGAAAAAGCGACATGACATAGGATTTAGCCTGCGAGAGAACGAGATAGAATACAGTGTAGTAAGCGACAGTAGCTTATTGGCAAGATGCGGACCGCGAACTCAAAAGGTTGTGGGTTCGAATCCGCCATTTTTTATTTTTAAACTTACCAATAGTTAATAGCATTGCTAGATTGCACGCCTCATAACGCGAAGCGAAGTGTATTACTCTCGACACGTCAAGGTCAAGCAATTTTGTGATCTTAAAATGCCTCTATCATAACCATAATGCACTTATACGATAATATGAGTAGCCGTATATCACGAAAACACTCTAATTAATCCATCTTATATTTTCTAGAAAATAATTTTATATTGCTACTTTGATAAAAACGGTTTGAAAAAAAAATTACGTGGACGTCCGAAATCTGGATGTTGATTTTGTATGTGGTCACGATAACTCCCGAAAAAACAAAACCTGGTTTTTTTATTATCTTCAGCCTAGTACGCGTCGTTAGTTAATAAAATGATTTTCAAGTTTTATAAATTTTATTGCTATTAAAAATTTAAAGGCGCTTTCATTTTTTTCTTTAGTCCTTGATAGACAAAGGACAAATGTACCATACAGCTTATATCAATTTTATACTTTGTGTAATCGATTTATTTTGGTAAATTATTTTTTCATCAAAATTAAATGAAACACTCATGAGGCGTGACTTTTGGATTTTCCAAACTATTTACTTTATTTTGAACAAAAATAACAATATAGGTTGTTTAGCCTTAAGTGTTACAAGTTTAATTAAATAAAGGTAGGTATTTACTCTTTCTTCCAATGATATCCCGGGCGTCAGTTTGAGCGAGATTAGAATAGCGGCAACCTTGAAAACGCAAGGCAAGGCCCCGGGTGATGATAGAATTACAGCATAGCTTCTGAAAGCAGGTGGAAAACCGGTACTTAAAGTCCTTCAGGAGCTCTTCAATTCTATCCTCCACGGTGGTACTACTCCGAGTGGAGTAGAAGTACGGTAGTCTTGTTATTCAAAAAAGGCGACAACGCTCTGTTGAAGAACTACTGACCGATTTCCCATCAGAGCCGCGACTACGCGCTGTTTTCGCGACTTCCAGCCTCTCGAAAAAGCTGGTTTCCGTAAAGGCTTATGTACTATAGGCCACATACATGCCCTTCGCAAATTGTACAGAAGACCTAAGTGTACAATCTACCACTATGTCTTGCGAATGTGAACTATGAAAAGTCTTTGATTCCGACGAAATTTTTGTGGTGCTACAGTCCCTACAGCGGTGCCAAGTAGTGACGTTATAATGCCCGAAACTCCATCGCTGCATTAGAATACGTTTTCAAGCTACTGTAATGGAAAGGATACGGCATCAACATCAATGGTGAGTACATTACTCACCTTCGCTTTTCCGACGATATAGTCAGAATCGCTGGAGCACCTCAGCACTATGCTCAATGACCTCAATAGTGTCTCCCAACGGATAGGTCTTAAGATGAACACGGACAAAACGAAAGTCATGTGTAATGTCCATGTCATACCTATGTACGATAATTATAATTTTAATAAAAAGTAAAACTGTCTTCAAAAACTAAAAATAAATTTCCACATAATATTTCTGAAGTCGGGGTTTTATTCATAATTCGTCCATAAACTCTTATTCCTAGCACCAACTTCAGAGGCTATTATGTGGAAATTAATTTAGATTCTTAGGTTAGAAGTCGATTTTATTTATTGTACTAGGTAGGTATATGTATTTTTCTGAGTAATCTGATTAAAATGAAATACCAATGACATAACGTTTGCACATAAGCATGATTAAGCATTCCAATCTGTTTTATTGCGCATATATACGCGTGTAAACATGACAATTTTTTCATATAAACTTTTAATTAAAAGTAAAAATGACTTCATAAACTCCTGAAGTCAGTGCTAAGACAAATTGTATAGTAGAATTAAAGCCCATATTGCATAAGATATTATTTGGAAATTATTTTATCCTTTTTAATTCCTTGAAGTTGACTTTTGATTTTTATTCAGTTTTTTTTACCCTTTTGTGTGATAGCAATATCACAAGTTCAAGGTAACAAACAGCCAGAATGTCATCTAAACAGTTACCTACATTAGAATATCCATCCCTTATTTTTCCCACCTTTAGGGATGGAATTATTTCTTAAATCTTATATGGGACGAAATCTAAAGTATTTTTTTAGTTTTTTTTTATAGTATATGGGTGACAAACGAGTACACAGTCCACCTGATGGTAAGTGGTTGCTGCGGCCCATAGACATTAAAAATTCCTCGATTAAAAATCAAAATGCAGATACATTGTCCCCCGTGAGGACTAAGATGGAATGCCTCGTTTCCAGTAAAAAGGGTCTCCGGTTCTCTACACTCACCATACGAAACACAGCAGTGTCAAGCTGCTATTTTACGCTGGTATTCTGTGAGTAGTATATTATCTATGTCTGTGAGTGTGAGAGCGTGGTCCTTCCCCAGTCAAACCGACCCATTCGTGCTACAACTATAGGTACTATACTAATATAGCTGTAGTGTGGCTACCACATATAAAATATACTTATCCTAATAAAAAAATAGAACCATTAAAATAAGTTCATAAACAAAGAAGTTAAGCGTAAACATACATTAAAAATATTTTTTTGAAGTCGGTTATAAATAAGTAGAACAAAACAAGTATATTACAACAAATCATATATTTATAATCATATTATATTGACAATAAATATTAACTAGTAAAGCATATTTGCATCGTTATTCATAATCATAATACAAATTATGATGTATCAGTCATTTATATTGGTATTGTAATAGCCGTATCATATCATCACTAATACTAAGTCTTGATAATTAACACCTATCCCTTGTAGTAATAAAAAATAATGGTCCCTCAATGGTAGGTACATATATGTCACAGTTCCATAAATTAATATTTTTTTCCTTTATCCTAAAAGGTAAACTTTGTTATTTATTTTTCATAATAAAATTGTATGAACAATCAACAAATTACTTTCATAACAGTAATATGGAAAACAATAAAATTTATTCTAAATTAGAAAACAATAATACACTAAATTTTTTTTTTTAATATATATTATCAGGCATTAGTTACATGCTTCGTATTAATAAAATTATAGATGAGACATCTTTAATACCTTTTTAATTATAAAATGTATGAATTCTAGTTTAAAACCTGTATAAAAGTGCCTAAATCCAGCTAACATATTTTTTATCATTCATCTTTCCAAATGAATCCACTTACGCGGAATGCACCACCCATATCCCAGTTGAATACCCTTTCGCCAGGTGCTGAGCCTCCTGCTCCAGCTACAACTATCAATGGTATTAAGTGTTCAGCAGCACCAGGAGGATGAGATTCAGATGCTCCTCGCTGGTCTCTCCAAGATATAAGGCCTTTTCTTCTTTTCTCTTCACTGTCAGCTGTACAAACTTCATTTAAGAAATCATCAAATTCTTTATTAACAACTTTCTTGACATTTCTACTATTCATAGCCTCTCTCATGTTGTGATAAGACATACCAGATCCGAATACAGCAATACCCTCCTTTCGGAACTCATATAAAGCTTGCCCAAGCTTGTAGTGCTGTTCGGCGTCTTGATTGCTTAGTACGTAAGCATCATTGGAACAAATACTCCATGATCCCAACCTCTTTTGGAGTCAAGTCTAGACTCTATGCCAGCCTTGTCCAAAGTCTTTTTTATGCGTTCAGCCAGTTCTGGATCACCGGGTGCATCATACTTGTACTTGTAAGATTCTGGTGGAAAACCATAGTAATCAAAATACAAGTTGTGATGTTTACCTGATGAAATAGTCACTTTATTCTCTTCCCAATGCGCTGTAACTAAAATGATTGCTTTCAGTTCTTTTAAAGTAACGTGGTTTTTCACTTCGTCTCGTAAAAAAGCAGTGAGATCTGCGTGTGTTTTGTCACCAAGAAGCGGCATCGGTCCACCACCATGATTTATAAAAAGCGCGGGCGCTAAAACCATGATTTTGCGATAGTCAGTAATATGTCGAATTATATTCATAGAAAGCAATGTTGTAAACACTATGAACACCACTTGAACTAAAATAGACAACTTATTATGTGCGAGCATGACATTATGTGATTTCGTTCTTTTATTTAAATGAAAACTACGGTGACTATCGCATCACAGCTTATCTTATAGTATAAATAAGCATAGCTTGCTTATAACTACTCTAAGGAGCTTATCTTAAACCTTGATATACTAATTATATAATATAATGAAAATAAATAATATAAAAACTTCAAAAGATCATTAAAAATATGATAATTCTTTCATTGATACATTGATAATTCTTGTTATCTATTATTCTATTTTATACTTTAGCTTTAGGTACTTTTCATAATAATGTAATTGTTTTTTGTTTTAGTATCTACAAATCTGTAGAAAATTCGTGACTGTATATTCAATTATAAAAAAAAACATGGGACTAAAAATAAAGAATACTGAAGCCTGCGCTATATATATATATATATATTATTTGGTCTATGCTGAAGCCAAATTAGTTGTTTTTAGAATTTTTGTCTGTCTGTTTGTCTGTCTAATCACGATTCACGCAAAAACAACTAGACGAATTTCCATGAAAGTTTGTATGTCAGTCTCAGAATACAGAAACTATTCTGAGATGGGTTAGTGAACTTCAAAAAAGGAGGGTTAAGGATTTTCCTTTCTTTAGATGTTATTTTGTAGTTTGTCTAAAGGTGGTAGAGCCATGCTGCTATATTATGCTGCTATATTAGCTATATTAATTGTATAGTGGTAGCACGAATGGGTTGGCTCAACCGGAGAAGGACCACGCTCTCACAGAATACCAGCGTAAAATAGCAGCTTAATGCTGCTTTGTTTCGTATGGTGAGTGTAGAGAACCCGAGACCCTTTTTACTGGAATAGAGGCATTCTATCTTAGTCCTCACGGCTGACAACGCATCTGCATTTTAATTCGCAAACGAATATACATGTAGATGTCTATGGGCCACAGCAACCACTTACCAGCAGGTGGACTGTGTGCTCGTTTGTCACCCTTATTCTATAAAACATGTACATGTAGCTAAGTTATTTACAATTAAATTTATTAGTAACTGAAGGCAAAATATACTACTTTTGAATTTTATGATAGATGGCGCTGTTTTAAAAATGTACAATAACAATTTTATTTATAATTTGGAAGTAAAGACTAGAAATGAGTTGGGGGGTGACTCGAACTTTAGGCCTAGTCAGTTTGAATAGCCTGTCATGGGGGTTATGGTTGAATAGGGGCAAAAAGTTCTCATTACACTCCTAGGGGGCAGGCCTCCGTCACTCTTGCTACCTGCGTGAAATAATTACCTACAATCGGGAAGCGCCCCAGGGGTAGATCGCAGTCGGGGCTAGCGCGTCCTAGGCGATTGAATGTTAAAGTTTTTTTAACGCTGTTTACGTAAATAGTTTTTTGTAAATACTTACTTGTTGAAATACTCGTCGAAATAGTTTTTGTTTAGTGTTTAGTATATTTAATTATAGGATAAAATAGTTGAAAAAGTTTTAATGTAATTTAAGAATAATATTATAGGTATATTACCTACCTATTTGATAAATTATAATGGCAAAACGTCGTTCCTACTATAATTGTTGCGGGGATTGATGCTTAATGAGCAATTAAAAGGATTCAGATATATCATTTTTTTAAGTTATCGAAGGATAATGAAAGGTGAATTTATTTTATTTTTGTTAGATAGGTACTTATAGCGAAAAAGAATTAAGTAATAATTTAACTACAGAAGTAATAACTAAGTACTTTATTACAAAACTACTTACATACCTATACTTGTCTTTGTAATTAAAATATTTTAAGTTATAATAGCACAAAATACTATGTATACTGTGGCCCATAGACATCTACATCTATCCTCGTTTGCGAATCAAAATGCAGATGCGTTGTCAGAAGAGAAAGAAGAAGTGTAATGAGAACTTCTTGCCCTATTCAACCATGACCCCATGACAGGCTATTCAAACTGACTAGGCCTAAAGTTCGAGTCACCCCAACTCATTTCTAGTCTTTACTCCAAATTATAAATAAAGTTGTTATTGTACGTTTTAAAACAGCGCCATCTATCATAAAATGCAAAAAGTAGTATATTTTGCCTTCAGTTACTAATAAATAAAATTATAAATAACTTAGCTACATGTATATGTTTTATAGAATAAGGGTGACAAACGAGCGCACAGTCCACCTGATGGTAAGTGGTTGCTGTAGCCCATAGACATCTACATCCATTCTTGATTACGAATCAAAATGCAGATGCGTTGTCACCCTTGAGGACTAAGATGGATTGCCTCGTTTCCAGTAAAATGGGTCTCCGGTTCTCTACAATCAA
The DNA here is from genome assembly GCA_029286625.1 of Parnassius orleans. Classification (NCBI taxonomy): domain Eukaryota; kingdom Metazoa; phylum Arthropoda; class Insecta; order Lepidoptera; family Papilionidae; genus Parnassius; species Parnassius orleans. Next base: position 791,238 of record JAGSMP010000237.1, read on the forward strand.
CATACGAAACACAGCAGCGTTGAGCTGCTCAGTGAGAACGTGGTCCTTCCCCGGTCGAGCCGACCCATTCTTGCTACAACTATACTATTAATATAGCTGCAGCATGGCTCCACCAAAATAATTATATTTATAGAATGATTTATAAATTCTAACGTTATTTTTTTACTTTTTTGGTTATTTCATTTTAATGGTGTAATTATTTAAATAGGTAATAGTGACATCTATCAATAATAAGAAAATTGAGATGGTTTTTAGTTTAAATAGGTATTAATCGTAGAGTATAAATAAACTAGCTTGTTTATAAATACTCTAAGGTACTAATATTTATAGAGCAAGATCCCAAGACCACCAGACGTCACTTATTTTCTGACGAACGAAATGAGTATGATTGAGTGGTGTTATTAAAGTTAGAAAAATTTATTTTCCAACTTTAATAAAATAAAATTATGTGTCTCACCTAGTTTGAAGAGCAACTCCCGCCCTCCCTCAATTGCGTCCACTATCCCCGTCACCACTAATCCCAGCACCACTACTCCCACCACCACTACACTAGGAAAGACACACCACCGACGATAATACGACACGTGTTTCGCCTCTACACGAGGCATCTTCAGGTGTAGTAGACTCTGCGGTGGCTGACCGCTATAGCGGTTGAATTTTACCAATTTTAATATAATGGATTTCGGTAAAGTAACACCTGATTCTATTAATTATCTGAGTAGTGTTAGTATGTACTATGATCGCATGCCTACCTGCTAGTTTGGCCAGACGGCCATTTTCCAAGTATCAGGTAATCAAGGTACCTAAAACATTACTCACCTCACATTGATTCTCCCAGCTGATTTTTACGTAAATGTAAGACATAATATCGTTAAAAATTTGTCATCAATACTCCCAGACACTTTCCGTCGGCAGTATCGCTTTGCAGACGCTTTAAAGCTCTCAAAAAAATTACTCAATTTCACTTACATTCTGAGCTTCATTTTTATATATGTTAGCCAGACAACTATTTTAAAACGTTTTACAAGAGTTACTTTATATAATTAGGGTAATTTTATAATTATTTAAGTTAACATTCATACCTATTGTTGCACCATATGTGTAGTAATAAATTATTGAACATTGATGATGTGACTTTATTTTTATTATGGACCTTTCCATCAAAAATGATGATCACGACGTGATATGAACACGCAACATGCAACCTTCGGAAACCTCAACTTTCGTGCTCAAGTACTCCATCCATTCGCCCCCGAGCAGATATTATCTGCAGTTTTCAGATCCTGCAAGCCATACAGCTTTACAAGGTTCATACCAGCACTGGAATAATGGTTCCTTTTCCTATAAGCTACTCTCTGTGCTACAGTGTTCGGCACGGCTCTCAGCCTTACTTTACTTGTCTTCTTCTCGACTCATCGCATACTACAAGGCAATCCCTGACACTTGCACATTCGTCCACCACTAGACTGTACCATCGACCTCTGGTCTGAGCAGATGCTTATTATTCACCGCTAGCGGCGCTAATAGCGCATTTTTAAACAGAAACATAATTTTAACCCAAATTTATGCCTAGTTTATAAATTATATAAATATTCGCCGCACCTCAACCTACTGCCGCTGATAATACCAGATGGTTACTTTCGTATGATGTGACCAATCATAGATTTAGTATAAACTGATGATCAACAGTGAATAGACAAATCGTAAAAGGAGAAAAAAACAGACAGCCATAACCATAAGAAATACCGACAGAAGTGAAAACTCAATTATATATGCGTATATACATGTACATATGTGATAAAATGTTGTCTAAAAATTCACATTACAATCTTCATCCCCTATTTTTCTACCCTTAGGAATGGATTTTTTTCTTCAAACTTATGAGACAAAAGGAATCTTTAAAATTGATCTGAACAAAGAAGTTAGGAGGCATCCATTAATTACGTAAATCACAGTGAGATACAATAAAATACTTAAATAGGAACTGCTAAAATTCGTTTAACAATATTCATTCTAATTCAGTCCACGAATACTAATATTAGTGTAAGGTCTCAATAGTGATTACTGGAACCACAGAGTAGAAAAAAGAAAAAAAAAAAGTGACTACTGGAACCCACAGTTTTCTCGCAATTTACACTGTTTCTTGTAGAAAAAGATTACGTGATATTTGTTAAAACCCTCCTTCCCCCCACGTGAGATTGGGTGAAATTCGACGCAACCCCTCCCCCTGGATGAACATACATAAAAATATAAACAGATGAGAACCTCCTCTTCTTTTTAAATCGGTTAAAAATAAGAAATAACAAGACAAGTATTGCAACAAATAATATATTTAAACTAATATTATATTAACAATAAATATCACTCAAAAATATGCAAACCTTAGGAAATTATACACTTAATTAGTCTTAATAGTTATAACACATTAAACCGTTTTTGTAATAAAATAGTAATTAATGGTCCCTCAACAGAGTGCATGTCAAGTAATGTGAGTGTATTTTTATTTTTTCCATTATCCCAAAAGGAAACCTTATGCTACCTATTTATTTTTTATTATAAATATAAAACTATGAACAATGAACAAATCACTTGTCTGAAAGAAAGATATAGCAAACCAATAAATAATAAGATTATTCAAAAATAAGTAACAATATAGAATTAAACTTTTAATAGCTTAATTCAAAACAATTCCATCTATATAAGTTTTGTACATAGCTGGCATACAAGCACCTGCCAGTAACCGCAAGGCCACACACTTGGGGTGTAATAAATATATAAGTATTAATTGCGTTTGTGAATTTTGGTTTTAAATTCGCTATGAATTCGCTTAAAATCCAGCAAACATAAGTTTTTCTTATTCGTCTTTCCAAATAAATGCACTTAAACGGAATGTACCACTCATATCCCAGTTGAATATCCTTTTGCCAGGTGCTGAACCTCCTGCTCCAGCTACAACTATCAATGGCATGAAGTGTTCAGCAGCACGCGGAGGATGGGCTTCAGATGCTCCTCGCTGCTCTCTCCAAGATATAAGGCCATTTCTTCTTTTCTTTTCACTCTCAGATGTACAAACTTCATTTAAGAAATCATCAAATTCTTTATTAACAACTTTATTTTGATGTCTGTTATACATAAACTCTCTCATGTTGTGATAAGACATACCAGATCCTAATACAGCAATACCCTCCTTCCGGAACTCATACAAAGCTTGCCCAAGTTTGTAGTGCTGCTCAGGATCTTGATTGCTTAAAACCGATATTTGAATTATTGGTATATCTGCTTCAGGATTAATAAGCATCATTGGAACAAATACTCCGTGATCCCAACCTCTTTTGGAGTCAAGTCTAGACTCTATGCCAGCCTTGTCCAAGCTCTTTTTTATGCGTTCAGCCAGTTCTGGATCACCCGGTGCATCATACTTGTACTTATAAGATTCTGGTGGGAATCCATAGTAATCAAAATACAAGTTGTGATGCTTACCTGAAGATATAGTTACTTTATTCTCTTCCCAATGCGCAGTAATTAAAAGGATTGCTTTTAATTCTTTAATATTTACATGTTTTTTCACTTCATCCCGTAAGAAAATTGTCAGACCAGCGTGTTCTTTGTCACCAAGAAGTGGCATCGGGCCACCACCATGATTTACAAAAAGTGCGGGCGCTAAAACCATCATTTTGCGATAGCCAGTAAAATGTCGAATTATATTCATAGAAAGCAATGACATAAACACTATGAACACCACTTGAACTAAAATAGACAACGTATTTAGTACGAGCATGAAATTAAGTGATTTCTTAGTTCAGTTTTTATAGCACAATAACGGTAATTTATCCTTGAAAACTCATTAGTAATGATAATTTGTCTTCAACGTATAGTTTTAGACTTGGGTCCAGATTGGTTAAAGAGTAGATATGTAGTTACTCTCTGAATTGGATGTTGTGTTAAGGAATTTATAATACTTCGTAATACATTATAAATAGGTTAATGCAAGGAATATACTACTCTTCAGCGAGAGGGTTCATGGTTTTAATTGAGTGAAACGAAATAATGAAAATCTTTGACAGACTTTCATTATTTTAATGAAAAATATCAAGGATTCTTTGATCTTTTTTCATTATAATATAATATTTTTTTTAAAGTTTATGGCCTGGTATCTAGACCACAGAACATATATAACCCTAAAGGGGATCTAGACCTTTAGGCCAATCATTAAAATATAATGGTATAGGCAGTGTTACCAGATGAAAATTGCAAACTACCGTGTCAGAAGACTAAAATTACCGTGTTTTAAGTATAATTAACTTAGATTTATTTTGAAATTACAGTGTATATTACCATGCCAATGTAAAATAAAATACAACGTTTTTACTATATACTTTTTATAAGAAATAATTTTTCTTCTGAAAGCTCCACTTCTTGGTCATAATTAACGAAGTCATTTTTGTAATCATGTCCTTAGGTGGTGTTATATCAACAAAATTTCCATTTCTGTGAATAGATTGCTTAGCCAGAATGTTTCCATTTATAACCTTCGTAATCAGTTTAATTCTTTTCTTCGTTTTGATGTCATTTACTTGACTGAACAGACTCTCACATACAGCATTGGAGTGGGACTATGAGAGAATGTTCACCATAAATTTAAAATTTAAATATATTTTCTCCACTTTGGTCCTTCAGCCGAGCTATCTGTGAAGAACAATAAAAACATTACTTAACTGTGTGTACAAAGTGAGATGCGATCAAAATAATTTAAAATTAATAAAATAACATAAAACCACTCATATTTTAACTTTTGTTTGTGATGCTCTCCTTTTTGCCCAGCTTTTGTTATTTTGAAGGATATTGGTCTAGTTTCAGTATCAGTCTCGTAACTATCACTATCACTTTCATCGCTGCCCATTATGATCCCGTATTGTACGATTTTGTAAAGAAAAATAATATTTTATGCATCAGTAAACAGCAAAAAAATATTTAAAGAAATGTAATTCCATTCATTCAATACTCATTTTATATATGAGGGTGGATTGAAAAGTTTGCGGCCTGGATATGAAAACAAAACCAGAAGATTTTAAAATTATTTTTAATTTTCGACGTAATCACCACTTTTCTCAATGCACTTCTTCCATCTGGTTTCTAAAGCCATTATACCGTTTTTAAAAAATGCCTCATCTTGGCCCTCAAAATAGGCATTAACGGCAGCTTCAATCTCTCCGTTTGATGAAAATTTCTGTTCTCCTAAATGTTTTTTAGATTAGAAGTCAGATGGTGCCAAATCAGGTGAATAAGCGGGGTGTGGAAGTAATTCGAACCCACAATTATGGATTTCAGCCATCTTTTCGTAGGACGTGTGATGACGTTGTCTTGATGAAACAACACTTTTTTGGTTAACATTCCTGGGCGTTTTTTCTTAATTTCATCACGCAACCGACGTAAAAGTATGCAGTAATAAGTAGAGTTTATGGTGGTTCCTTTCGGTTGGTAATCGACCATAATGACTCCTTCGAATCCCAGAATACTGATACCATCACCATGCTTACAGACAAATTCACTTTAGCTTTCTTCGGAGGGTGAGCCTGGTCTCCTCCATTCTTTTAATTGTTATTTTGACTCAGTAGTATTGTAATGAACCCAAGTTTCATCAGTAGTAACAAATCTCTCTAAAAAGTTTTGTGCATCGGCTTGAAGCAACTCCAAACAATCGCACGAAATCGCAAGCCAGTTGCGTTTATGTTCGGCTGAAAGGAGCCTCGGTACCCATCCCGCAGAAACCTTCGAAAACCTCAATTCATTATGAATTATATTTTGAGTTTGTTCATACGATATGCCTATGATCTCAGCTATCTCTCTGATTTTCAATCTACGGTCCCCAGTATCAAATCGCAAATTTTTTCAATGTTTTCTTCAGTATTCGAAGTTGATGGCCGTCCAGTGCGTGGGTCATCTTCAATGCTCTGCCCCGTTTGAATTCTGCCGACCACTTTTTAACGGTTGTGTACGATGGAGCAGATTCTTCTAAAGTCGCCACCATATCTTCGTAAATCTGTTTCGGCGTTAACCCTTTCTTGAACACATACTTGATAGCGGCGCGATGTTCGATTTTCTTAATTTTTAAAAATTGCTTCACTTAACGCTCAATAAAACACTGTAAGCACTTAACCAAAAGTAACACTAAAATGAAACTTCACACAATGACAACTAAAGAGTTATTGAATATAATGAAGGCAGAAAGAAATAAATTTTTAATCATGTCTATATGAGGCTGCGAACTTTTCAATCTAACCTGGTAAGTTATACAAAAGAAAAAACACTTCCAGAAAATCTTTTTCATTTGCCGCAATGTTTTACATGACAAGCAATGAAAAGTTTGGGGATTTCCCGAACAGCGGCGGCCGGTGTTACTGATTAATTCTACCTAATTAGAATATGCGTTTACGCATTTTTATAACTTTGATTCAAATTCGGTTATTATTTACACGGTAATTTATATTATAAATACCGTAGAAAATGACACGGTAATAGATCATTACCGTGGACCGTGTTTTGGTAAAAAAATACCGTGCATTTACGGTAATGACCGTGTATCTGGTAACACTGGGTATAGGTAAAGCGTAGGCCAGAGCTTTGGCGGGAACTTGATCGGCGGCGGTTTGCTGCTCCTGTATTATTGTTTGAATAATGGTTTGAAGTGGATTTTGATATGTAAAAGTGGTGCGATTTTGTGTATTAAGTGTCTGCGCATGTGAACTATTAGTGGAAACGGTGAAACAAGTGCTCTGATGGTGATGTGATTCTCAAGATAAGGTGTCTATCTGCTTAGGCGCCTTGAGATACTATCGCCAACTGTCAGCTGTCTGCTGACTCAAGTTGCCGTCAAAATCTTCCAAGGGCTGCACAATGTGACGCATCAACATATTGTGAAGCAGTGTACTATGAAGGATAAATAAACATTTGGGGAAATTATAATAAACCGAATAGAAATACCTAAAACTTGGCCTAAAGGTTTAGATACCAGGGCATACACTCCAAAAAAAAAGCGTAGGCCATAGATAATATACTATAAAGCCGTAGTATAAAGCGTAGTCTTTGATCTGTCAAATGAATTATGAACGTCACCAGGAGCCCAAGAGCACAGAATACTATCACAGAGTACCTTATTTATAAATAGTATGACTTACTATCTGTACTTACTACTGAGTCCGAAGAAGCTGTAAGAGCCGCATAGGCTAACAGCATTAACATCACAGAAACTGTGCTTACTATCTACCACAGAACACTATCACTCCTGGCGGAAACTAGTGTATAGGTAAAGACTTAGTGTATAATTTATGTTCTCTACCGAGTACCTATCGAAGAATAGGAAAGAAATAGTATGGCTAAATTTTATTAGTAATAACCAGGTGCCTAGGCTAAGAGTAATAAGGGCTAATAATTTACCGCTCATCAGATGTATCTAGTTGGGACTGAGGTGAAGTTATTTGTTACATAGTGTCACCCTATGTGAAAAGTTATGTTTTGAATAAAAGTTTTTCGGTTTCTAGTGTATACACCTAAATACACAAAACAACGCCTCAGTAGTTGCTTTAATTTTTTGCACATTTTTAAGTTTCTTTTATAATATAGAGCCGTGGTAGCTCAGATGGTTATCGCTCGCTGTAAATTTCACAGTACATCAAACATCGTGAGGAAACCTGCGTGTCTGAGAAATAAGAAAAAAAATATTTCGAAGACATGTGAAGTTCACTAACACGCATTGGGGCAGCGCGGCGGACATTTCCTTGGACTAAAACCCTCTCAGAAATGAGAGGAGGCCTGTGCCCAACAGTCGGACGTATAATAGGCTGTAACTTTAAATTTATAATCTTCATAACCAGGCGTTCCCCTATGTCAAAGTATAAGTCCACGCGGTGCTATGCATACAATAAAACAGTTGCAGCCGCACAACTCACTAGACCACAGACTAATATGCTGCTTACGCATGCACTAGATTAAATCTACTTGCGCGACTGAATCGATGTCCTTTAAAAATGCCGAATTGTTCAGATTTTTGCTGAAAAAAGAAATCTGCCACTTCAATTTACAAAAAGATGGCGTTACCTTTCATAAGTATGTTTATTTTAATCAAATTATTGCTATTTATATACGAGGAAAGAGTGACAAAGCAAATTTATGTTGCAGAAGTGAACGGAAGAGTCGGGAAGGGGCGCCCTAGACAAAGGTTTATCGACCAAATTGGCGATATATTGAAAATGGGCCAGATTAGGAGTACCCTTAACCGACGAGCGTGTATGCGTAGATATATGGACGTAAAGGAGGCGAGTGAAGTGTGTCAGGATCGTGCCAAATGGAAGTCCGTAGCCTCTGCCTACCCCTCTGGGTGACAGGCGTGAGTGTTTATGTATTATGTATGTATGTATTGCTATTTACTTTTGATATTTATGGTGATTTTATAGTAACTTGTACAAGGACCCTACACCTGCATCCTGAATTGTAAAAAGATCTTTACACGTGGCTGGGACACTATCATATTTGACCTTGTATATATAGAGGTCAGTGTATTTGACGCTAAAAATATATTTTTCGTATTTAAACTAGGTTTTATCTTTTAATGTTTGAAATTGGCACGATGATCGAAAAGTTATTTGATTTATTATGTAAAGAGATTTTAAAGACCAAAGAATATATAGCCAGTATATTCCTTAGACAGACAGGTACCTGAACCTAGCCCCAATTGGATTTTTTTTTTATTAATTGTTCGTCGTTTGTTCGTTATTGTTCGAACATAAAAATTGTTTGTTCGTCTTCTAATTTTATTTATAATTAATTAAACAAATTTTATCCTTAGGTTGACTCCCCTTATTGTAAATTTTAACTTTTATCCCTTGAATTAATTAATTTTTACTAAATATCGTTTGTTCGATCGCTACTGATGATTGTTCGATCATAAATACAAATTAATTGTTAATAATTGACCATAAAAGCGAGCGAAGAGAGCTCGGGACTTGGAGCGTACCGACTCGGACAGGTTAAAAAGAGACAAGACATTATTTCGCGATTAGCAGGGTGATGCAACTTTTGTATGAAATCTGAAAAATCTGCACACAATCATGGTTTTTTCAATGTGTTGGGCTTGTAATAATAAAGCGAGAAAAAAACTTCGCTGTTTCTTTCCTTCATGTTGTTTTAGATTGCCATTTTAAAAATTATATCGGAAGAAACTAAAACTTCTGTGTTAAACTTCTTTTGGTTTGCTCTTTAAAGTATAATTACATACATATTACTCTGAGATTTGCACAATTAAATTAGCTATTAATTTATTAAAATTAAATTATTAAATATTAGCAGAATTCTATCAAAAGAAGCCATGAATTAATAGAAGAAGAAAAAATTACATTTGTTTGTCAACGTCTTTCACATTGAAAATATTTTCTGAAATTTATTCAAATTTATTTCATAGGTTTAGATTTTAATATTTATTATTGATTTTTGCTTAAATTCAGATAATATGGGCTCAGAATACTTCACTTTCATTTGTAGGCGAATACACAGTTATAATATCGTCGTGAATATACAGTAAAGATTTTTTGGAAGCTGTTAACTCTGTATAAGATATTGACTATAAATGAATTCATTATTTCAAAATTTTATGCACGATGATTGATCATCATCGAAAGTAAGTTAAGTGTTGTGCAAATAAAAAGCACAAAATCATCTGATCACTTTCTGCAGGTTTCCTATAATAAGAAAAGAAAAATTTATGACAATATTGTGGTAAGTCTATAAACATTTTGAATTTATTGACCGTTATTTGTAGGGATTATTACTATTTTGACTCGAATTGTATCTGTTTCAGATCACGTATTTGGGCTGAGTTAAGTTTTCACCATGCGAATTTTGCTGATTTAAATTTACGTTAACGTTCTGTGAAGAATAACTCTCTGACAATAACATGTGTTATATATCAGTAATAAGCTTGGAAATATTATGTGCAAAAGCAATAAAAAACATCAATAATAATGTATAGCTTATAAAACAATCTGTCTTATAGAAAATAAAATTACATAACTATACTTATTTATAGTTTTATTTTATCCTACATACTAATCTAAAGTATATTCGAGTAATTTTGGTGCAACCTCTCAAAAGTATGGGAATTTACTATATAGGTTTGTGAGGCTTGAGCCAAAATTACTCGAATATGCCTTAAATAATAAGTTTCAGAACACAAAGGTTTGAAATTCCCGCTAAAAAAGTTTTATATGGGCGCCCCCGTAGCGCTTGTAGTGTGCACATAAACACGTGTTTTCGTTTTTTAGTATGAAGTTGGCGTTCTTCTCTTGGTAGAGAGTAATTGTCAAAGAGTATAGTAACTGTTCTATACAGGAAGTAATTGGTAATTGTGTTCTGTGGCGATTAGCAATGGCGTCTTTGTGAGTTGTCCTTTTCGCACCAAATTTTCTCATTTTAATGTTATGAATACAGAAATTAATGTTTACGTTTTGGGTTTAAGGTGCCTTCTATAAAACTGTTAGTTTTTTCATAATTTTCACTTGTTTGAACGTATGTTTTAAATACCATGTTTTGTACTGGGCGAAGCGATTTCGTTAATGTGTCCTTAATCGCTCAAAAATACACAAACGACGCGTTTAAAAGCATTTCACGTGTGTATTAACCCAATTAGTTGTTTTAAAGAGCAAAAATGGACAAGAAAAATAAAAAGAGGACTGTTATTAAGCGGAAAAGTGACGATCCTGTTGAGAGTGAAAAGAAAAAAATCATGGTGAATAGAAAAGTTGAAGAAGAAAAGGACAAAGTTGAGGTTGTGAATCAAGTGGTGGAGGTTCCTGCAGAGCAGGGTCAACAAATCGTTCACACGGGTCAGTTGGTCGAAGGCAATTTCGAGCAGCCGGTATTTGTAAATATGAAAGGAGAACCTGTTCAATTGGGGCCAAATACGGTCATCTTATATGAACAGAGTGGGAATCCTTCAAATTTTGCGTTTGGCGGTATGTGGACAATGGACTCCTCGGGTAGGATCGTTATGGCGGAGACTATTTATGACGTCAAAGGAGAACCCGATGAAGAGACCGGTACTTTCGTTCAGAATACTACTGAAGTCAGTAGTGTAAGTAAAATTTATTTATGTTAATTTATCATAAGAATGAGTGGTAAAGAGGGGAAAGAATGGTCAAATCCTACAATCGATTTTGAGTGGGGGAGAGAACCCTTAGTATTTGAGAGAAAAAAAACATTATTTATTACCCTGGTAACCATTTCTTAGTATCCCTTTGTGTGAAAGCAAGAGGAAAAGTAGGAGTAAGGTTTAGAACCCAATCCCCATGTGAAGGAATTAAATTTTCATGGCTTTAGGGTGGCCTAAGCGCCTCAACCTACTTCTATGATGTTACTTCATAGGTGCTAACACATTTTTAAGTGACTTCAATAAAGGAGGAGCTTTCTAAATTGTGCAGCTAAGTATGATTCCATTTAAATCATTAGACTTCATAAGTCATTCATCTCATTTGAATGACAGATCCATATCCCTTTGTCTGGCGATCAACTAGAATCAGGCCGATTGTTTACCACGCGCGTCTGCTAAGCGACCAGATACTGGCCGATCTGAACTTTCACTTATAGAAAGTTATAGACCGAAGAACGAGGACGCGATACAAAGCTACTAAAGTACTTCAATGTTTAGAAATTTCGAATAAACAGCCTGTGTCGCAGTCGTATGCGAATGTTGCTTTCATGTGTTTGCCCGTCGCTGTTTTTGTGCGTTTTTATACGTAAATCGAATAAATTGTGAAGTTTGGTGCTGTTTTAACATGGAAGGGAAAGTAGCAAACATTTTTTAATTGTTAACATGGATTTGTATACTTTTTACTCAGGAATTTAATTTTTTTTTCTTGGAACATCAACGGCCATAGTACTTCATCGACTTTACATTTCTGTCTGTTGTTGATATTAAACTTTTTTTTTAATAAAATTTATATTAAACCAAATACTTTTTAGTACTGAAACTTTATCTACATTAAGAACTTGAACCAGACGTTAATGTCAAATATTATCGCAAATATACCCTTTTTGTTGTGCGACGCGAAAATGTATGGGAATGTGTGGTTTTTTGCTTTTGTATTATAAAATAGTGTATATTGATGTAAATAAATTACATTTATTATATTAAACAATGATTTTCTTGTTTCATTTTCGCGAATTATGTACAGAATACTATTAAAAATTCGGTGGCCTAACTTCGAAATTAGATAAATAAAATCTCTTAGGTTGTATTCAACTCAGATATCTACAGAGTAATAGCAAATAATATAAAATTTCAAATGACATAAGTTTTATACATAGCTTCCATACAATATTTTAGAGAAATTACTAATTTAATCACCACACACTGATATCGCGGGATTACCTGCTAAGGCCGTAGCAGACGTGACATTCTCGCAAAATGGCCGCCACCAGGTGAGGGGATATTTGTAACTAATGTCACCAACAAATGAAAGTAATGGTTCATTTGTCTTATCTAGACTTATCAACTGTGAGGTGGTCACTTCCAAGCTGTTTATAAAATAAATTTTGTGAATAGATTGTACAACCTTTCATATTGCATAATTTACTTTAAAAACCCGCTGGGCTTCTTGCTGGTTCTTCCCAGAGATTTTTCTGATCCAGTGGTAATTTAAAAAAATTACTCAATAAGAATTACATGTAATCTATGAATACAAATTATTCTATTCTATTCTATTCTGTCTGCCTCCTCCTACATTTGTGCAGACTGGTTCACTGACACTGGTAAGTTAGGCTGGACGTCATCCAGAATGCCTCTCTGAATTAATCTGAATTCATATTATTAATTAAGAAAGCAGAATTGCATACAATTTAATTATGCTCCACACACATTCAGATTTTTTGAGATTATGATTTTCTCAGATCAATCTATAAGAATGCCTCTGATGATTGTTCTGAATTCCGGATCGGAATATTTAAGATTATGATTTCATAACGCATGTTTTTCTATACATTTCTACACACAAGCACACACATACCGGAATCAGATAATGAATTATTTCAGTTGAGACTGCGAGCGGTAACGGCTAGACGTGTTGCTATTTGTGAAGTTGTAATGTAGAACTAACTTTCCCTTACTCTGATCACATTAAGAGTATGAATCCAGTGTATTTGTTTGCGTCTCTCTTTTATTATTATTTAAAGCTAAAAGAAAAAAGTATTAATAACCAATACCGATGTAAAAGTTCACAGTTAAATACCATAAGTGTGCTTTAAATCTAAAAAATTGTACATTGCATATAAGTAAAAATCAATTGCAAAAATTTCTCTAAAATAAGTGTTTCTGGAATATAATGCTATGACTAGACTAAAAAAAAATTGTCCCTCATAAATGTATGAACCTACAACAAAACATAAAAAACCATATAGTTGAATTGTAAACCTTCTCTTTTTTGAACATGGCTAAAAATAAAAACCTTTTTTCAACCGACTTCCTAAAAGGAGGAGTTACTCAATTCGATATGTTTTTTTATATGTGTTACCTCAGAACTTTTTCTAGGTGATCCGATTTTGATGATTCTTTTTTTATTTGAAAGCTGGTGCTTCTCATGTGGTCCCATATAAATTTGATCAAGATCTCACTAGAAGTTTTTGAGTTATTCTTAATAATGCATATTTAACTTGATGATGTTCTTATTTTATTTATATTGAAGTCAATTGTACAAATTTTTTTATTTTACCACTTGTGTGAACTTATGTCCAACCTTATTACTTTTTAGTAATTTATATTTGTTTCTGTTTTTAAAGTATAGTTTTAAATATGACTTTTAGCAACCAGTTGAGGAGCAAACTAGCACATATCAACAGTATGAATTAAGTAGCAATGCCCAAGTCGAAGGGCAAGAGTATGAGGTGGCCATCATTGAGAATCCAGGGGATACAAATGAGAGGTAAGTTTGTCAATTATATCCATTTTATAATATTTTTTTTCTATGGCCTTTGATATACAGACTAATTCTGTCAATGTCTATCTCAGTGTCTTGGTCTGTCGCATCTATTGCCTTCTATGTTTGAAGTTTGCTACAGGTGATCATCTGCAGTAGCCACTTACCGTCAGGCAGACTGTATGTTTGTTTGTCACTTCAGTTATATAAAAAATACGACAGATTTACTCTTACTCTCAACATTGAGCATGTGGATCGGTCAGTGCAGAGCTGATACACTCCCACTCAGTGGAACACAGTGCATTTCAAGTGGTGGTTAGTACACTCAATCCATTATAGCCTTTCAAAAGTCCACTGCTGAACATAGGCCTCCTCCATAGAATGCCTCATATGCAAATATCCCCATCTTGGTCATAGTTGCTATGCTTGGCAGACAGTTTTATGGTTTTGAGGTGTTATCACAAGTCTACTGCTGAATATAGGCCTTGCCTATAGATTGCCGGGAAGGACCACGCTCTCACAGAATACCAGCGTAAAATAGCAGCTTAATGCTGCTGTGTTTCGTATGGTGAGTGTAGAGAACCGGAGACCCTTTTTACTGGAAAAGAGGCATTCCATCTTAGTCCTCAAGGGTGACAATGCATCTGCATTTTGATTCACAAACGCGGATAGATGTAGATGTCTATGGGCCACAGCAACCACTTACCATCAGGTGGACTATATGCTCGTTTGTCACCCTATTTCTATAAATTAAAAAAAAAGACACTACTGTCTATCTCTTAATTTGTTTACCTTTGTTGCTTATTACAACACCTACAAGACAATATGGGGTAGTGGATATTCTTACACCGACACTACACGCTCAAATAGTTTATTATTTGTGAAAGAAAACACTGCAAGGAAACTAAACTGGGAAATCATTATCATCATCATTACAACACTTCATAAGTCTACTGCTGAACATATCCCCCAAAGTATTCCACTAAACATGCTTCAGAGCCACCTGCATCACTCCCATCTGGTGGGTATCAGGCTCTACACTCCATTTAGTGGTACAAGGCTGCCACTCAAAACATTTCTCTTCTTGTTATTTTTCGAGCTATACAGGCAGCCCATTCCTGTCAAGTGTAACTGTGTCATATTTATGTTTGCTATTGTGTTGGATTTATAGGTCTACAGAGAATGAGGTGATATCAACGGAGGCTCAGTTGGTGGCAACAGGTCCCGGTGCAGTTCGTTGGCTGAACCAGAAGTATGACTTTGTTGTGAGAAAACTGCAATTGAATTATGGTAAGATATTTGTAAATACATGAACACAATGCAATGCCTTGTTGTGACAATGTAGAAGAGAATCCATCACTCCATTTTGCTGCAAAAATGCCGATTAGTATGAGAAATGGATGTATTCTTCCATACACACAGCAAGTTTACAATCACATTATCCAAAAGTCGCTAAATAATTGCATGTCGTAAGTTGATTGCTTGTAGTCGCTAATTAAATATAAATAATTAATTCTCCGATTGCTAGTGCAAGCTTTTATACCCAATAATAGAAATATGGAACATTCTAGGTCAATCCCGGTCATTCAAACATCTGAGGTGAATTTCCAAAGGAAAACTAGGTACTAGAACACTAGCAATTAACAATATGTCCAATGGAGAAAAGGCTTTATGCCGATAGTGTTTGCGATTGCGTTTTGCTTGCACTAATTAGTTAGGGCATTGACTATGACACCTGCACATTTTATTAATTTGACAGAGACCAATGTCGTTTTATTTTTGGGAACTTTTTTGTGCAACGTGATACAACACGCAATTGGCTGTTGTAACATAGCAAATAATCATTCCATAAAGTACAGAGCGACCAAGTCGTCTATCGTTACCAATTGACGTTTTCTATCACGATAGAACATCGCGTCGAAGCAACTCCGAACTTATGTGGCCATGTACATTTGCCATAGGCCGAAGACAGTTTTCCCGCAAGTATGTTTTCGCGATGTGTGTGGACCCAGCATTTATGGGGAACAAGACACTGACTCAGATTGCAGACATCCATGGGCTACTATGGCCAGTTATCATTGGTGGCAAGTTTAAAGGAGCTTATTAAGTTATTCTTATTTAATAGAATGCATTGGGTAACTTTATATAGTTTGACCGTGTAATTGTGGTGTAAGAATATCCACTAACCTTTATCGTGCTGTGGGTGTCGTAAGAGGCATACCAGGAGATGTGCAACCGTGTCTTCCTAATAATTACTAAGATAGATAAAAAACTGCAGCTGCCAATCCGCCCAGCGTGGCAACACTACAGTAAATAAGAATGTTTTCCAGACCGAATTTTAGTCACGGCGGCCAGCCTCAACGGAGACTTGCCATCGACGCTGGACAGAATTATAGTGCCCAAGTGTATGTGCAAGTACAGGTGCACTCTCTATTCCCTCACTTTCATAGTCCAATGGGGCAGTAAACTGACACGACCAGAGAGAGATTAGGCACAGGACCAACGGCTTTACGTGCTTTCCGAAGCATGGGGGTGAGACACTGCCAACTTCCTGACTCTGGACAGCTACTGAGAATTTCTTGATGGAAAAACTCAATAACTGTTATTTTTTGGCCCGACCCGGGTTTCAACCAGGGACCTCATGATCAACAGTCTTACTACATAACCACGAGACCAACGGGGCAGTCAATGTGGTAACTATACCCCCTATGAGGCAAGTATTTATGTCTATTGTGTTTGTTCAATTACAGATGCCGGTGTGAAACTGATGTACTCACTATCCGGGTGCATCCAGTGCGTATATCTAACTACCCCCAGTATGCAGCTTGCGTTCAATGCAGTTCCTCATTTTTATGCATAGAAACAGGTGAGTTTAACCTAATAATTAAATATTTAGAACCTTTGTTAACTCTACTTTGTTCGCTAACTATTAAGTTTCTCACTAAAGGATAAAAGCCACATATTATGGAAGAGATGTCATTTGTTTACAAGGACTTTTGCCCTGGAAAATGATGATAGTATAAGTGGGCGTAGCCTTTTCAAGCAATGCAGAGACTCAATTGAAGACGATCAGTGCTCAGGCCGAACGATTGAGGCAGCTTCCTCGGACATTACCAAAAAAGTTGAAAAATTAAAAGATGCAATTAAAAAGAAAAAGAAGAGAAAAGTATGCTCATTTTGCACAACAATGTTCACAAGAGTCATGTTGCGATGGCTTCCTAACAATAGTTCGGCTTTGAAAGTTTAAACCATCCTCCCTATAGTCCAGATTTGGCCCCTTCGAATTATTATTCGTTTCCAAATATAAAAAAGAGCTTCGGGGAAAGAAATTTACAGATGACGAAAATGTGAAGTCGGCAATTTCTTCATATTATAGGTTAAGTTATTTGAATGGTCTGAGAAGTATTATAGGTTAAGTTATTTGAATGGTCTGAGAAGTGTATATATGGAAAAGTTTTAGTTTCACCTTCCCTTTTATTCCGCGAAATTTTTGACCTCCTTTCGTATATCTAGATCCCAGTATAGTGTAATAGAAAATTTATTATGTAAATTTAAATTTATATGAGGTAGAGCCACGCTGCAGCTGTATTTTGCAATAACAATGGGATTTATTTACTTATAAGGCTCCTTTTCTACTGACTTCAAACAGGAGGAGGTACTCAATTCGACTGTGTTTTTTATGTGTGTTACCTCATAACTTTTTTCTGGGTGAATCGATTTCGATGATTCTTTTTTTATTTGAAAGCTCTTGCTTCACATGTGGTCCCATATAAATTTGATCAAGGTGTGACCAATAGTTTTTGAGTTATTCTTAATAATTTATATTGAAGTCAGTTGTACAAAATTATTAATTTTTAATTATTTGTCTAGAAGTCTGTCTACCACCCTCGTAGCTATTTCTGACGCCAAATAGTAGTGCTTGCTGTGTTCCTGTCTGAAAGGTGTAAAAAGCCAGTATGGTTATAGGCTGTGTTGCATTCCATCTTAGTCCTCCGAGGTGACAATGCATCTGTAGCGTTCTTTGTTTGAATTTGGCTTAGCTGTCCATGGAATGGAATGGAAAGTCCACCTGATGGCCACATACCATCAGGTGGACTTCAAGTTTCTTCGTCACTTAAGTTTTATAAAAAAAAAACATTAATCTCTTTAAATCTTTTCGGAACGAAGTTCTTTATCGCACGGTACGGATTTGGCGGATGGAGGCTAGGCGACAAAAGTGTAAGATTTTTCCGTCACGACCCCTTCTGACGTAGTGTAGACGGCCTTGGCGGCTATAAGGAAGCGAGATGGGATAATGTCCATCTCCCTCGCGCTTTTTCTTATCTTGCCATGAAAGAAATATTATTTTATTTTAAATGACGCTTCATTTTAATAGACGTTAGTAATTCATTTATTTGTGTTTGTTAATCAATAATATAATACGTTTATTAATAATAATATACTACGAAAGGAACTTTGTTCCAACCGAGTGTTCCACAACGCAAGTTTTTTTTTTATTGGATAAGGGTATCAAACAAGCACATAGTCCACCTGATGGTAAGTGGCCTGTAAACATCTACATCTATTCTCGATTACGAATCAAAATGCAGATGCGTTGTCACCCGTGAGGACTAAGATGGAATGCCTCGTTTCTATTAAAAAGGGTCTCCGGTTCTCTACAAATCAAAATAAATATATTCCTTTTATTTTTATAGGTATAGAGTTCAACAGCAGTATGTCGACTGTGAACGGTTCCGTACATCCAGCATCAAACACAATGTCACACTGTTCCTTGCCGAGGATGGAAATGGGAAGTCTGTCATAGTTAGTGCTGGTATGTGATTAGTAATACTATAATACCTCAGTTTTTACGTGTTAGAGCCATGCTGCAGCTATATTAATAGTATAGTTGTAGCACGAATGGGTCGGCTCGACCGGGGAAGGACCACGCTCTCACAGAATACCAGCGTAAAATAGCAGCTTAACGCTGCTGTTTTTCGTATGGTGGGTGTAGAGAACCGGAGACCCTTTTTACTGGAAAAGAGGCATTCTTAGTCCTCACGGCTGACAAAGCATCTGCATTTTAATTTGCAAACGAAGATAGATGTATATGTCTATGGGCCACAGCAACCACTTACCATCAGGTGGACTGTGTGATCGCTTGTCATCCTTATTCAATAAAAAAAATAATTCAACATGATAGAATTTATCACTTTATTTCTTCATTGTCTAGAGACATTATTAAAGCATAAACAATATATAAAAAAAAACTGTCCGGTTCTTGTTGGTATTGTGATATGATTCTGTTCATGCAATCCTTTTTTTAGAGGATAAATGAAATAAATTACAAAAATCAAATTAAATTAATTGGGGAAACTTATATGGCAATACATGCAATGCGTTCAATGATACCATCTCGTAACGGTGTTGCCAGATTTTAACAAAAGTTCAAATTTTTGGTAAATTGTAATAAAAAAACATGAAGGTATTTTAAATAACAATCATATTTTTGTATTCATTATAACTATGATGTTTGATAGGGAGGTCCATATATTTGCCATGCAATTTTTTTTTATTCAGCTGTTATCAGGGAGATGCTGCTGACCATCTCCTGATTCAGCTTCCCTCTGACGCCTGTTACGCGACATCCACGAGATTGGGATGCTTTCTAGTAGGGCCTATTAAAACTGTCCAAATTCGTTTGACCTTAACAAACAACTGACACGATTCGCGCTATAATTTTATTCCTTAGTGGATTTTTTTTTTAATAATGGCTTAATTGCAGAACATGGGTCTTTCCCATTCTACGGAAGATTTACCTTAATCGTCATGCTTGACAGACGGTTGGACATTCGCATTGACATGACGTCTCGGAAGCTCTGACGCTGCTGACGTCACCAGTCTGGGTATTTTATGTCTAACGTAAACGAGGTGGTTATACCGCCATAAGATTTTTCTAGAATTTTCCATAGTCGCCACTTTAGACACCCACGGAACTAAATTGGGCGACATTTCCTTGGTGCCGACGGGGCTAGAACCCGGTTGCGGATCGCAAACTTGAAATTTACAGCGAGCGCGAAGCCCCTGAGCCACCACGGCTCGGTAGCTTAGCTTGATTTACCACGTGCTCGACGGTGAAGGAAAACATCGTGAGGAAAACCTTCTTGTCTGAGAAATAAAAAAATATTTCGAAGACATGTGAAGTCCTGCAACACGCATTGGGGAAGCGCTGCGAACACTTCCTTGCAACACCATTCAAAATTTTGTAGCGTAAGGCTGTACTTTACTTTTACCACCAAATGGCAATTGAATTGTTATCTCATTTAATCTAAAAAAAACTAGCTAGGCTACTTAACTAGGCATTTTAATTTGTTATGTTTTGTTTCGTCATCAGGCATATCAACGCTGATTGGTGAGGATCTCACGTGGCTGCTGGATACCTTCAAGTCCTGCAATCCAGCATGGCGACAAGTGCGATGTGTCGTGTGTGATCCCACTAAGAGTGAACAGGTGATTAATGTTTATTTACAGTTTGGTCTAAATGCGTCGACAACTGAGGAGTGGAGCCAGCCATCTCTCCGGTGGTCCGGTATTAAAATGGAGAGGAGGAATGAGGGTTAATAATTTTCTGCTCACCAGATGTCGCTAGTTGACACTCGTAAGGTTTTTAAAAATTTTTTGCACATTTTCAACTTTTTTTTTAATTTTTCTACTTTTATGTATATTTGCGGTTTGGTTTATTTACTTTTTAATCTTATTAATATAAAATATAGCTAATAGTACAGAAAGAAACAACAACCTTTACATTTTCCGAACAATTTAACTTCCCCGTTATGAAATCTGTCAAATATTATACCTCACTTTCTAGTGGCGCCGCCCTGGTGGCAGAAAAAGTCGTGGATGCCCTCATTAAGTCAGTAGTTAATTAAAAAAAGTCATATAAAACACAGCAGCCTCATACTGCTATTTAATGCTGGCGTTTTGTGCCAGTGTGGTCCTTCCTCAGTAGAGTTGACCAATGCAAATACAATAATACTATATATTATGATAATACAGCTACAGCTGATGAAGAGTCGTAAAGATACATAGACTTTTTTCATAGAAGGGTGATAAACTTTACAGTCCACCTGAAAAGTGGATGCTGTGACCAATACCTACATCTATTCTCACTTAAGAATAAGAATGAAATGCTTCGGTAAAGTTCAGCCTTTAAATATGTCCCATTGCTGGGCACAGCCCTGTTAAGTATTAGTGCAAGGCAAAATCCGCTGCGCTGTCCTAATGCTTGTTTTTTTTTTTTTTTTTTATAGAATAAGGGTGACAAACGAGCACACAGTCCACCTGATGGTAAGTGGTTGCTGTGGCGCATAGACATCTACATCTATCTACGTTTGCGAATTTAAATACAGATGCGTTGTCAGCCGTGAGGACTAAGATAGAATGCCTCTTTTCCAGTAAAAAGGGTCTCCGGTTCTCTACACTCACCATACGAAACACAGCAGCATTAAGCTGCTATTTTACGCTGGTATTCTGTGAGAGTGTGGTCCTTCCCCGGTCGACCCGACCCATTCGTGCTACAACTATACTATTAATATAGCTGCAGCATGGCTCTACCACCATTGTGGATTTCACATATCTTCGAAATTTGTATGTTCTTGTCCTCACGGTGTTTTCCTTCACCGCCAAGCATGTGGTGAATGATCACTTAAAATTGCAATTAACAATTTCATCGGTGCCAGTAGAGATTGAACCCGGGCTGCTCACTTACTGTAATATTTAGCCCTTGGCTTTGATTGGGAGTTTAAAAGAATTTTAAAATAATGCAACTTGAATGTTAACTTTAACATTCAAGTTATTTTAACGTGGTAGAGCCATGCTGCAGCTATATTAATAGTATATTTGTAGCACGAATGGGTCGGCTCGACCGGGGAAGGACCACGCTCTCACAGAATACCAGCTTAAAATAGCAGCTTAACGCTGCTGTGTTTCGTATGGTGAGTGTAGAGAACCGGAGACCCTTTTTACTGGAAAAGAGACATTCCATCTTAGTCCTCACGGGTGACAATGCATCTGCATTTTGATTCGCAAACGAGGATAGATGTAGACGTCTATGGGCCACAGCAACCATTTACCATCAGGTGGACTGTGTGCTCGTTTGTCACCCTATCCTATAAAAAAAAAAACTTGGACGATTGTATTAATCTCAATAGTTGAGAGGATGATAAATATTGCAAGGACAAAGAACCTGTTTAAAATTATAATAACCCACTGATATAATTACTATGAGTACATTGTTTGACCCGTTGTTCAGAAAGAAGAAGCGGAGGCTTCAACAGGCTCCTCGTTACCGGTAATAAAATAGAATTATATATTTTATTACTGGTAATGCGCCGTGGTAGCTCAGATGGTTAGCGCGCGCTGTAAGTTCCACAGTACGCGAGCATCCTGGGTTCGATCCCCGCCGGCACCAATATAATTGTTAATTGCAATTTTAAGTGCTGATTTACCACGTGCTCATGTCAGAGAAATAAGAAAAAGAAAATATTTCGAAGACATGTGAAGTTCGCCAACACGCATTGGGGCAGCGCGGCGGACATTTCCTTGCCCTAAAACCCTCTCAGAAATGAGAGGAGGCCTGTGCCCAGCAGTGGGACGTATATAGGCTGTAACTTTATATATTTTGTTCCAGGAGGTGCGTGCAGCTTTCCCCGGGGCACATATAACCTGTTCCGTGTGGCAGGCGTCGTGTGCGGCGGCCAGGCTGTGCGTGGAGACGGCCAGGCGCGAGGACTCGGCGGCCGCAGCCCTGGCTTCTCTTGCACTTGACGACGTGGCTGCCCGCTGCAAGACATATGCGCTGGCACTACTGCGGGGAGACCATACTCCAGCACAGCTGCAGGTTGGTTGAAGTTCTGGAGATTTTGTCGGTGTTTTGTGGTTCTGAGGGTAATTTGTCAATGTGTATTAAAAGTACTCATATAAAATTTTTGCCAATATCATAAACTTCCTTTAAATATCGTTACGAGCTTGGGGTTCGAGACAATTAAAAACTGCCGATTGAGCTACCAAAATTGACACTTTAATTACACAACACTAATTACAACTTTAAACCACACTAATAACAAAACACAATTTTACTACAGATCGCTTTAGTTCGCAGTTGTATCGCTTCGAAGTCTTCGCTTGTATCGCCAATTCAATACTGACTCGGTCGCGGTCTATACCGGCCTTATGTAGGGCCTCAGATAGTTTTCAGAACCTTCTACTGTAGAAACATCTAGAATGTTCGAGTACATATCGGTCCCGAAATTTCTAGAAGGATCTTAACTCTCCTAGTTCTGCTACTCGACACCAGAGGGCGCTAGTGGCTAGTGTTGCCATGTACAAGACATTAATAGTGGCGCGCAACAATATGATATATTATAACTATGTATATTTTTAATTATTATTATTTAGCAGGTCAGCAGTTGAAACAACTGATATTAAGCATGTATCCTGCCTTAAAATCTGTAGTTTTATTTTTTATTTTAGTTGTTTAATCAATATGTTCTTAAATTGATTTATGGTTTGTGTTGATATCACTTCTGATGGAGTTTATTCTATTCTACTATCACTCTGGCTAAAAAAATGCTTGTGTGGGTTATTGTGTTCAAAAAATGTCTTTTAGTTTCCGAAATTACACTTGTAATCGATTTTACGTCTACTTGGTAATATCGAAGATAGAGTGTAGGTAGTACCTATTTCGAGACCTTTTTTTATTTTTGTTTGTACATATTCTGGATTTGAATCCGGAACTTGCAACAAAATAGTCTGGTATGCTAACAAATGAATTATTATATTATGATTTATAATAATACCCACATAGAATCATCTAAGATGGATGGCTGATTTATTTGCAGGTATTAAAACGGGGCATTATCGGCACTGGTGCTGGCACCTTGAGGCTGTGGGAGCTATTGACCCGACCAGGTGGAGCCGTCAGCAAGCTGGACTCCTGGCTGGAGGCGGATAATTATACAAATATATTGCATAAGGTATTGTGTTTTTTATTTTATTTATAAGTGAGGTCTCCTATAGCGGCCTGTAACTGTGGTTTTCACAGACAATTCCAGCTCAAACTCCACAATGTTAAAATTTGGTTCTATAACATATTATGCTTAACAAATTTTTATTTTTTATACATTTGTAATTTTACAATGAGTTTAGAATTTATAAGTTTCATTGGAAAACTGTCATGAATTTTTCGTGATAATATGACACCAATTGGATTACTTTTTACATTTTTATTTAGAACTTTCTAAAACAGTAAGGCATATTCTTCATATTTATTACGGATATATACAAAAACACATACATAAAATTTGTAAAGTAAATACAAATATCAGCTCAGCAGGTAATGTCAACCTAAAATAACGGACTATACTCAAAGAGTATATAATCACTAATATGGATTAGACATTTTGGAAATTGATGTACACCTAGTTATACAAAAAAAAAAAGTTTATTATGATCTTTTTATTTTTACACCTTTTTTATTTTTCAAATTCCCTTGCAATGTAAACTCTTTATAACAAAAAACACTCTGTCCCTTAAGTTTTATTATAAAGTGCATACACTGTATTTTAAAGATTTCAAATATTTTTAATTTTTAAAGTAGTTTTAAAAGTCTGAACATAGGTCATATGCTTGGCAAGCGGGTTGGCAACCTCAGTTTTTATTTTTATTCAGCTGTTATCTATCAGGTAGATGCTGCTGCCCATCTTCTGTGTAGGGGATATACTTACACCGTCACTACACGGTGGCAGGTACGATTATATTTTATTCTATATAAATAAAATGATAGAGGTTTGCAGTTGTGCGCGCATCACGGAAAAACTACTGGATAGATTTCCATTAGGTTTTCTAACTTTTATTTCTTAGACACTTGGCCCTTATCTAAAAAAAATATTGCAATATCTTCATTTAATATAAAGTTATTAAAGTTTTAAGAAACAACGATTTTTATAAGCACTACGTGTTCAGTGATGTGTGTTTTCTTGCCGCGGAGAAGTGGGGCAAGTTGTTAATATATCAAGCAACGCGGACGAAGTCGCGGGTATCAGCTAGTGTTTAATAAAGTTGTCTTTGTCAATTCCAGGGCTTGGAGAAGCTTGTGACAAAGTTCCAGACGATGGTTCGCAATCAGATGCAGCCCGACGAGTTTGTCTCGTTATTCTTCAACGTCGCCAATCAGTTGGAGGATGAGAGGAGGAGTTTCGCCATCAGTCGACTTAGGGTATGTGTCTTTAATCTCTTTTTCTTTCTTCAGCAGCTCCTTATAAGTCCACCGGTGGAAATAGACTTCCCCCATTGTAAGGAGGATTTGCCTTAATCGCTTGGCAGGCTTAAAGACGATTGCAGTACTAGAGGTCTCGCATCTTTGACACTGCTGCCCGGGATGGGCAGCAGTGTCAGTTCGGCCCATCCCTAGAAAATACCCTGACAGGGTATTTTCTAGGGATGGGCTGAACATGAGTTCCATACGAATACGAATGTTCCACCGGCAATATTTAACGAACCGTATATTCGGCGTGATTGATTACCATACCTAAATAGTTCAGATCTGTTCTTGTTACGTATTGACCTACTACAAAATGAACCTCGGGTCTGCGCTCAATAGTGCATTTTGGAATTCTTTCTTTTTTTATTACGTGGTAGAGCCATGCTGCAGCTATATTATTAGTATAGTTGCAGTACGAATGGGTCGGCTCGACTGGGGAAGGACCACGCTCTCACAGAATACCACGTGAGAGAACACATAGTAAAATTAATTTTATGTTAATTGTGTAACGTGCGAACTAGATATGAGCCAAAAAAAGAAGTCGCGCGTCTTCCGTGGAATTCTCACGCATTCTCGAGAATTCCGCAGCTACTGTCGGCGCAGTCTGAGGAATCCATGGGAAGTGGCGCGAAGGGTAACGTTTTCATTTCTTCCATAAATCATGAACCAAATATTTCTTTTGCCTTTTTCTGATATTCTTCAAATAAGCGATATGAAAATAATATCCAATCCACCATTCTTGTCAAATAAAAGATCTAGACTAAATAACTGAATGGCGCATATTATAGCGTTAAGGCTCAGTTGCAACAATTCGCGCGCCTTCCCGCGCGACGAGGCGAAATTGACGCCCCCGTTCCATTCCATTCCGCCGCAATGTAAATTGAGCCTAAGTAGAAACTAGAAATAAGATTAAAATCTGATGAAATTATTTAATTTAATTATACATCTCTTTCTTACAATAAATACTGATAAAATATGAAACATATGCTTCATTCCCTACAATAAAGACCTGATTAGGTACACTATAAAGAGTTCATTGTAAATCAAGTTACTACTGTTCTTGGGAATAAAACTAGTGTCCTATAAGCATAAAGCTACAGCAAAATTGTATATAAGTAGCTGGTACCCGGCGCGTTGCTCCCGCAGAAGAAATAATTGTGGAAATATCGTTTTAAATTTGGAAGAGTTATATTGTTTAATTAGTAATGATAACACATTAATTGAAGTAAAATAGTGTGATAAGAGAAAAGTGTGGTTTGCAAGATGACGTTTTGACCAGGATTAAGAAAGGAATGCTTCGGTGGTTTGGTCATGTAGAAAGAATGAACGAGGAAAGAGTGACAAAGCAAATTTATGTTGCAGAAGTGAACGCAAGAGTCGGGAAGGGACGCCCTAGACGAAGGTTTTTCGACCAAATTGGCGATATATTGAAAATGGGCCAGATTAGGAGTACCCTTAACCGACGAGCGTGTATGCGTAGATATATGGATGTAAAGGAGGCGAGAGAAGTGTGTCAGGATCGTGCCAAATGGAAGTCCGTAGTCTCTGCCTACCCCTCTGGGTGACAGGCGTGAGTGTTTATATATTATATATTAATTGAAGTTGAATGATATATAACTTTCAAACAAATGCCCAGTGCCAGCTCCTTCCATTTGATCGCATCCAGCGCAGAGCTGTTCGAACCGTCGCCGACCGAACTCTTTCCGATCGGCTTGACTCACTGGCACTACGTAGAGATGTTGCATCTCTTTGCGTATTCTATCGCATCTACCACGGGGAGTGCTCTGAGGAATTGTTCGGACTAATTCCAGCCGCACAATTTCACCATCGCACATCGCGACAAAACTCGCGATACCATCCATACCATCTGGATGATTGACGGTCCACCACTGTGCGATTTAAAAGAAGTTTTCTTCCTCGCACAACTTCCTTGTGGAATCGACTATCACCAGAGATTTTTCCGGACCGATACGACTTAGGGACCTTCAAGAAAAGAGCGTACTCCTTTTTAAAAGGCCGGCAACGCATCTGCAATTCCCCTGGTGTTGCAGTTGTTCATGGGCGGCGGTAATGACTTCTATCAGGTGAGCCATATGCTCATTTGCGCCCTCTCCTATAAAAAAAAATTGGTGTTGCGATACGCGCGCCACCTACTGTAAGTTAATTGTACTATGCCAATAACCTTCGCGCAAGTGCAATCAATAATTTGACAAAGTTTTACCGTAATCTGATGAACGGTACGGCAGCGCATAAAATACGAAAAACCAAAAATTATTTTTTATATATTAGATATGAAAACACAACTATGTAAAATGTTGCATTTATCAATCATACTCAGTCACATACGTCTCAATACAATGACCTACTTTGCCGAACATTCGGTGATTTAGCCGAATATTCGGCCGAATGCGAATATTCGATGAGCCTGCCGAATATGTCGAATACCGAATATGAAAAGAATATTCGCCTCATTTCTAGTATTTACCTCTGATGTATGTAAATGAGATGGTTATAGCCATTTATCTTAAGCAATAAAATTGTTCTAATACTTTATACAGTTGCTATGGGATAATATGGGATAGTGGAATTTACATGATTTTTACTTCCTGTTTATCCTCGTAGTCTATATCTATCTATATAAATATATATTTCCTGTTTATCCTCGTAGTCTATATCTATATCTATCTATATAAATATAATAAATCTGTAGGAAAATTGTTTGTTCACATTTCACGCAAAAACTACCGAACGAATTTCCGTGAAATTTTGTATGTAGGCAGTAAATGACCGTGTATAACATATAGGTAACTTTTTATCCTATTATGGAAGAGTAAAAAAAGGGTAATGTTTTCCTTTTTTTTAAAGTTTATTATCATTATTATGGCTACTGATGGTTTTATTAGTACCAAAGAGGATTTGGCTACACGCATAATAAATCCATAGAAAAGTGTGTGTGTGAAAATGCCACAGACCAGTAAGGGCAGAATAATGTCTGCCGGGTCAGCTAGTCCAGTAATATGGGAATTACATTATTTAAAAACAAATTCATATAACAATCATATATTCATTAAAGAGTTCCGTACTATCGTAAAACACATTTTTAGTAGGGGACCCCCTTTTATTTTTATTTTTATTATTTATTGTTATAGCGGTAAATTTCAACTGTCTACCTTATTACGGATCATGAGATACAGCCCGCTGACAGACAGACGGACGGACGGCGGAGGATTAGTAATAGGGTCCCGTTGATTATCCTTCGGATACAGAACCCCAAAAAGCAAACTAAACTGTAATGTAATCAGCATTAACATTCGTGGTGGCGTTATGTTCTCGCAGTTTCTGTCTGTCGTTTGCTGTCAACGAAACTTCCCTAAATTACCCTTATTTTACAGGATATGGAAACACTGAAGCAATCCCCAACGGACACCATAACACAATACGCTTACAACCTCATGAGCCATCAAACGAAACTTGCGCAGCGCTGTTTGGACGATCGCACTAGCAGGTCAGTTTCACTGCTTTTCTAAAGAGGATATACAGTTTTGATTAGTTTTAGTTTCTTTTTTTTATGGGATAAGGGTGACAAGCGAGCACACTCCACCTGATGGTAAGTGGATGCTGTGCCCATATACATCTACATTTAAGTTAAGAATCAAAATGCAGATGCGTTGTCACCCTTAAGGTCTGAGATGGAACACCTCATTTCCAGTAAAAAGGGTCTCCGGTTCTCTACACTCACCATACGAAACACAGCAGCGTTAAGCTGCTATTTTACGCTGGTATTCTGTGAGAGCGTTGTCCTACCTCGGATGAGCCGACCCATTCGTGCTGCAACCACAATATAGCTGCAGCATGACTACCACGTAAAAAAATGCAAATAAAATTTAAGCTACATTCAAAATTTAAAGTTTCCAGCTTATCGGGAAGTTAGTTTCAAATCAATTACTAACTTCCACCCGGAACGACAGGCAATCATCATCATCATAGCCCATTACAATACCACTGCTGAACATAGGCCGCCCCTAAGGAATGCCTCAAGCATTATCTTAGCTGCCTGCATCCATTGATTTCCTGCATCTCTTACCAGGTCGTCATGTCGTATAGTGGAGGATGGCTAACACTTCGCTTACCGGTGCGAGGCTGCCACCTTTCTTTTGCGTTTTAAATTATGCAGTGAAAGAATTTGGAATTTTGATCAAGAATTCCAAATTCTTAAAGTTCGAAATTGTAATTATTAAGTAATTCGTTATCACTAATTGACATTATATGTAAAAAAACCTGAGGTTGTTTTTGGGGTGTTACCACACCAATCGATCGGTAGAATGGATTAGTCAAGGTCGATCGAGCTGCTTGATTTTTCGAGAACCCACTCCGCTCCATCGATCGCATGATAATGAGTCCACAACCACATCCATCAATTTTATGTCATATGATTGATAATAATTGAACAACGTTTTATGGACCAGTAACGGTTGATCAGCTAAAGCTACCACACCAATCTATCGAAATAAAACGAAGTCGATCAGTGACATCAATCGACGTCCGATTGATCGGTGTGGTAACATCCTTAGGTATTGTGATATGATTTTGTTCACATAATCCTTTTCAGATAATAAATAAAAAAATTACCCTACAATAAACTAAAATAAAATAAAATTTACAATAGGGACCTTACATTGAACATGGGCAAGTAACAGGGATTTAAAACATACAGTGCACTGTTTGCTTTGGGGCATATCTAGTTAAGAGGGTGATACCTGCCCGGACTGATACCCAGCAGATGTTTACTGTTCACTTTTACGTCGTAGAGCCCCATGACTCAGCTATATTAGTACGTAGTATAATTGTAGCATGAATGGGTCGGCTCGACCTGGGAAGACTACACTCACAGAATACTAGCGTAAAATAGCAGCTCAATGCTCCTGTGTTTCATATGGTGAGCATACCATCTTAGTCCTCACGGGTGATTCGTAATCAAGGACAAATGTAAATATCTACAGGCCACAGCAATCACTTACCATCACGTGGACTGTGTGCTCATTTGTCACCCTTATCCTATAAAAAGAAAGAAAAAAGAAGTCCACCTAGTAAACTAATAACAACCGTATCATAACTTTCAGAAGGCATAGCAGCGCTGCGATATGTAAATATGGCACGTCCACACAGGAGTGTTCGTGCCTATTCAGCAAAGTTTTCCGTCTACCATGCCGGCACATACTTATGCTTACCACGGAGTTAAAGGTAGGTCTATTTATGCATTATACGATAGATAAATTGGAATAAATCTGCCTCAACACCTGTAAAAAGGGTCACAGCAGGGCTAGCATGGGCAGGAGACAATTTTATCCCCGGGGAAAGGAGAAAATGTTTATCCCCTCGTTTAGTTTTATCCACCCTTAGAGCATGGGCACACCGGTGGATATAATATCCACAGTAGATAAAATGGGAGATAGACTTAGACTTAGATAGTTTTTTTTGTATGAATGTAAAATTCAACCCACGTCCAATGATCTACGATAAAATTGTCCCTTTCAAATGTCAAAAAAGCATAATTTTTTATCTTTCATTTGGTTCCATGCTACGGACGGGGGATATATGTCTCCTCGTTATGTCACACGGAGATATACTTCCCCCGTTTGACATAACAAAATAATTTTATCTCATGTCAGTGGATATAATCGGGGGATAAAAATTTTGTCCCCCGCCCATGCTAGCCGGGCAGGTCTCTTAAATATATTTTCTTGTAATGACTAATAATTATGGAAATTAATTTGCTATAGTTGCCATCCTTGGCAGACGGTTTGACGAGCGCAGTTTATTATTATTTGTTGTTATCAGTGCGATGCTAGTGGACATCTCCTGATTTAGTTTCTCTCTGTCGCCTATTACGACACCCACGAGCATCGATATATATGTACTACGCACTAGATTTGGCATTCCGAACATTCACTATGCTCAAATGAACTGTACTGCAATCCGTACACCTTTAGTGTCATTTAGTGTGGCTTCAATATTCATAGAGTGTGTAGCTGCGCTAATAATACGAGATTTTAAATTAAAGTTTAATTAAACCTGAACGTAAATAATAATTCAGTGGTCAAATTAATAAATAGGTAACAATATTACAATAGAAAAAATAAATTTCTTCATTTAAATACCTATCTAATCTATTATGACAAAAACTGACCGCGCAGGCGCAACAATATCAACTGCGCATGCGCGACTCTACTATCTCCCGCGCATGCGCGAAAACAGAGTTGTGCACATTTTTTGTTTGGAATAGCTTCTCTAGTACGTAGTACATATAACTCAATGCCCACGAGACAATGCGGTGTAGTGGATTCTCTTACATCTCCATTACGCTAGAAGTACAACTAACATAATAATGTCCCCCAGGAAGAATTTCGGTCAAGGTAGCCAGCCTCAATGGAGGCTAGCCATTGGCTCAGGACAGGATTATAGTGCCCAAGTGTATGCGCAACAACAGGTGCACTCTCTATTCTCTCACTCTCAGTCCGATGGGACGGTAAACCGACACGACCGGAGAGAGAACAGGCGCAGGACCAACAGCTTTACGTGCTTTCCGAGGCACGGGGGTGAGACACCGCCAATTTCCTGACTCCGGGCAGCTATTGAAAATTTCTTGATGGAAAAGCTCAATAACTGATTTTTTTATCCTGACCCAGGATTCGAACCCGAGACCTCATGATCAGCAGTCGCACTACTACAACCACTAGACCAACGAGGCAGTCAAATCTTATTCTTACTACTAACATATTTTTCTTGAGACTCGTTGTCTTATAAGAAACTTATAGTTTCGGTCTGTCTGTTTACTTTATTACACTGTATTATAACATAGATATTTTGACTGATTTAGATATAAACATTTAGAGTGTCCGTCCATCCATTACAGCTATAAAAGTCCATTGCTGAACATAGGCCTCTCCCATAAATTGTCTGATAAGGGGAATGTTGCCATAGTTGCCCTGATTGTTTGACAAGCGTAGTTTTTATTACTTTGAGTTTTTATCAGAGAGATGGTGCTTCCCATCTCCTGTTTCATTTTCTCTCTGTCGCCTCTTACGACACCCGCAGGACGATATGAGGTAGTGGATATTCTTACACCGTCACTAAACGGTGTCTTCATTAAATGTTAAGAGTACGGGTATAACATCGTCTCAATTTTAAGTTAACAAAATGTTACTATTGTGTATAGCTTAGGGAGCCGTGTCGAAATAACAGAATTTAAAAGAGATATTGGGTGTATGTGTACTGAATAACTGACTTTACTTCGATAACTTATTACTGAACTAAGAGGACTGTATAAAGAAAAGTGGGACAATTTACAACTTTATATTTAACTATTTACAATAGCGGCAATTAATGTATGTACAAGGGAATATCTTCTGGGAGTCTTACTTGAGAGTCTTCTTTCTTTAGTGCCGCTGTCGAATCGAATGAATGCGGAGCCCAAAAGGCCCTTATTATATTCCCGCGGCGGTCGTCTTAAGGCGACACCGCGAAAAAATGCACCTCCTTTCATCGAATAGTGTAGGAGTATGACACGACTAACGAAACTGGAATTTTGATATAGGTAAATTCATGTCTTTATCTTGAATTTGCTTGTTCAAAAACACGATTGTATAATTTTTACTCGATCATAATTATTTGCGAAAACACCTCTAAAAATCACTATAGTTGAAATTACAACGAAATTACTTAATCTATATGCTTAGGAATCACTCAAATACATTCATAACATCAATATTCGTAATTTACTTGCTCATTATTTTGATTACTTAAATCAATAATTTTTTTAAAATATTTTAAGATTCTAAGCGATTTCTAAGCTGTCTTAATCGTCGCGGGCGCTACGCAATTTTAGACCTTATAACGGCGTTTTTGAGGTTTTTATAGAAATTATGTTTCACTCCGGTCAGTCCGGCGATAGCCCGCTTCAACGGTTTTCGATGTGTCGCCTTAAGATGATAGTGTTCTCACGCGGTGTACTGTGCGCTGATTGGTTGTCGACCTCACGTGATGTCCGGGCGGTGTGCGGGGTGCGCGGGGCGTAACGGGGTATGAGGGGCGACAGGGGGGCTGCTCCCCTCGCCGTCCGTAACAGTTACCATATACCCATATGAATTCTATGTGCTTACAGGTGAAAACGCACATACCTTTCGAGCCCCGCTGGACGGTGCAATATTGTTTGTTTGGCTGCGAGACCAACACTGGCACCACCACAACTACAACCAATACCACTGGTAAGTAGGGTTCCCTTATCATTACATTAGGTGGATGAAGGGAAAGAGTGTAAGACTGAAAAAGAGATATAAATGACCAGTTAAAAGAGAATGTACTTTAATGGCATCCAACAGCAGTTGTGTTTGACTTGGTCGAACAGACAATCCGCCGAGAATGATGAATAGTCATTTATTGTGAAAGGGGGTGTGCTCCGCTGCATGAATAATTACTTTATGAGAAAAAAAGCTACATTAGTAATAGTTGGAATGTGCGGCTGAAAGAAGAAAAACTATTTTATGAACTCCTCTCTAAGTGCAGATCTCTTTGCAATTTATATAGTCACATATATTTATTTGCCTCGGGGAAATACGAAAGTACGAGAGTACGAAAGCTTCATACGACTACAGTACATACATACATATACATATAATCACGCCTCTTTCCCGTAGGGGTAGGCAGAGACCACTTCTAAGTGACAAAAATTGAGAAAGGTATGCTGAGATGGTTTGGCCATGTCGAGAGAATGAATGAAGAACGATTGACGAAAAAAGTGTATAAGGCAAGTGTGAATGAAAGTGTTGGAAGGGGTAGACCTATGCGGACGTTTCTAGACCAAATCAGGGGACGTCTTGAAGAAAGGCCAGGTCAAGAGTACCCTTAACCGAAGAGCATGTATGAAGGGAATAATGAAAGTGGACGAAGCGAAACAAGTATGTAAGGATCGTAGCAAGTGGAAAGAAGTGGTCTACAGTAGCAGACAGAGAAATAACGCGATCCGCGCGTCAGCAGTACTAAATAAATAAAATAATGTTCCAAATAACCTCAAGAATATAGACAACACTAAATCTTTTTATTTGATTTGCTCAGTGCTGTATTGAAGTAGTTCATGGTGCTTTATTGGTGATTTTATTATGACAACGGTTCCGCCATGTGCAGTTCCATCTGGATGATTTTTGTGGTATATATTATATCCTTTTATCTTTATCAGACTGCTGCTAACAAAGTGGGTTTCTGATTTGAGAAAAATATCAATTATATCCAACTGAAGTAGTATCCAATCAAAGTATATCTACTTCGTCTTTGTTGGGAGATAAACCGTTAATGTTCCAAGTAGCTATTTTAAGAGCTATTTTGAAGGCTTGGAAATTAGCGTTGTAATTAGTTGGAGTAATGTACTCATTTGTTGAAGGAGAAAATCAATTTTTCAGATTGTTTGATAAACATGTATTCTAATGTTTTAAATGAAGTTGACTGCATATCTGGCTCTTGTGGATTGGTCTTTGAATAGGTAGTTTCAGCGTATGTTTTCTTTTCCTTTGTATTTTTGTTAGATGGTGGTCTGTCATGAACTGAATTCATGTTAATTGGATGAGTTTTTATATTGTCACTGTTTTTGTGTGCATGGTTGTCTCTCTTTTGTCTTGGATACGGGTTCTTGGTTTTCCTGGTGAGGATTTCCTTGTACACCTCACACCCTTTGTAGTTAGCTGGATGAGGACCCAGGCATAGAGCACCTGTGGCTGGTGTATTGCGATCGGTCTTTTTACATGCTGAGGTTTTGTGAGCTCCTGCACATTTAACACAATGAAATGGTTTCATGCAGTGGTTTTTTGTGTGTCCATATGTTGACACCTTTGACATTGTACTACTGTTTTTCGTTTTCTTGGATCTTCTATAATAACGGTTTGGTGATATAGTATAGCCTTTATATTTTTCACTGCCTTATTATTCGGGCCTGGTAGAAGATTTGCGAAGAAGGTGTCGTGGGTTTTTTATCAGGACCAAACTTAGCATTTGTTATTTCACCTGTCACAGTATTACCAGTTTCCTCGATGGCTGCTTTAATAGCCTGAAAAGGAGTTGTGTGGTGTGGGTTTCTTATCACTATTCGGTAATTTCTGTTATCTTTCCGATTAAAGCTGTGTCCAATCAAACCGTTTTCACGAATTACAGATATTATCATTTTGTATATATCAACATCATAGGTCAAAATTTTCAATTGATTTCTGTTGATAATTTTGTAAGTGAAATGAGATTTCTCTGTAACTGATTCCAGGAGTTCTGTCAGTTTGTTCAGATCTTCAACACCATATAGAATAATCGGTGGAGGTTTGCTGGGCTTCTTAGTCTTTGGTTCCGCTGCTTGTTCCTCAGATATGTCAACTGTTAATCCATCAAAGCTATTGCTTGTTTCAATTTTGTCTGGTGACGGTGTGCATGCCAGTTTTTTTCTTTTAGGATTTCTAATTATGGGTACTCAGGAGGCTGCATAGTAGTATCTTTATGTGGTTCCGTATCATTATAGTGGCTCTGTTGTATTCCTTTGTCGGACGCCTCTTCACTACTAGAGCATGGCGTGTTGCTCAAATATTTGCTTCTTGACCTTGTCATAAATAAGCTAGGAAGGAATGCTTGTTGTATTAGTCTTCTTCCAGTAACATTTACAGGCACAGGAGAGGCAAATCGCACTCTATTACTTGACATTTCATAAAAAGGGGGGGTCAGGAAAAATATCAGCAGAACTTTCCCAAGGTACTACTGCCACAATTTTTGAGGGTATTTAGTGCCTCAAGGCTTGTGGTAGCCTAGGACAGGTTATTTAACCGCCGCCTGTTGCTCGGCGTTGTCGACTCGTTTGGCACCACCCAGGGGACACGTGTAAGGTGGGTCTTAAAGGAACAAAATGGTAAGAATCCTACGGACGCGAGCGACTTCGTCCCCCAATATTATATAGTGATAGATAAATAATAAAAAATTCTCACAGTGCCATTAATTTTTTTTGGTACTTATAAAATAGTGATGTATAGAATACGAGTAGGCCTGCGTACCCTGAACTCTATGCGGACCTTTATATCTGTGACTATAAATTCAAATGTCTTTCACACAGCAATATAAATTTGGTGATTACATTTTTCATTTTTTATGTCTGTGTATACGTGGTAGAGCCATGCTTCTAGCTATATTATAGTTGTATCGAGAATGGGTCGGCTCGACCGGGGAAGGACCACGCTCTCACAGAATACCAGCGTAAAATAGCAGCTTAATGCTGCTGTGTTTCGTATGGTGAGTGTAGAGAACCGGAGACCCTTTTTACTGGAAATGAGGAATTACATTTTAGTCCTCACGGCTGACAACGCATTTTTATTTTGATTCTTTATCGAGGATAGATGTCTATGGACCACAGTATTCACTTACCATCAGGTTGACTGTGTGCTTGTTTGTCACTTATTCTTTAATTATTTTAAATAATAAATTTTTGATATTGTGGCTAGGTCACAATAATTCTACCAATGCCAATAAAACTTGGCAAAATTCTGGGCGAGGATGGTGGGGGTAGTGGTTTTTAGATGGATGCGAGGTTAAGATCTGTGAGTGTCTCTCATATGATATTTAATGTACAGTTTTATAGCTTTTGGTTATGCAAACATTGATACTTATTTTGTATCTTGTGTACAGCTAGCACTGGCACTTTCATAGAACAAGTGGTGGTGGAGGATGGCCAGCATCGTCAGACCATTCAAGCGCAGCCTCAGCAAATACATACTGTGAGTATTCCTTACAGTTTTAAAAGAGCTAGTGTAATAACAGAATATAGAAGTTACTTGATCTCAGTTGCGTGCGTGATCACATTTATCTTAAATTTTTTTTTTATTATTACAGATGATTAAATGTTTAAAATTTAAATATACATTACCTTTTCCAGGTCGGTGGCGTGAGACAGCAACAATATGTACTGGCGACGCCTGGACAACCAGCGACCCCAGTTTCACAGGTGAGCTTGTACTTGTCTCACTGGTCGTGATGGTCGTGTTCCGATATACACTTCGAGCACTGCTCAGTGCTCTCACTGGTGAAAAATTCTTTCCGTTATGGACTGCCAGTATACTGTCGCAGTACTCTAGGAGCTAATATATAACGTCAAAAATCGCCGCCATTTTTGTAATCTGGCGCTTTCGAGGTAACATGCTCTCAGTACTTTGATCACGTGATCGAAAAACATAACAGCGCCTAGAGTTTAACAACTTCCACGAATGATTGTTATTATTATTAATTAATATTGTCAAATTTCTTCGTAACTTTCTTCATTGGGGGGTATATTGGAGATTACGACCCATCTTCTCGTCAGGCATACCTCAAAACCTCAAAACTAAATTGTACAACCAGTGCGCGTTGCCAGTGATGACATATGGAACTGTGACGTGGTCCTTCACTGCTGGCCGTATGAGGAAGCTCAAGGTCGCTCAGCGAGCTATGGAGAGGGCTATGCTCGGGTTTTCTCTGCGTAATAAATTTAGAAATGAGGATATCCAGAGAACCAGAGTAACCGACACAGCCCAAAGGATTAGTAAGCTGAAGTGGCAATGGCCCGGCCATATAGCTCGAAGAACCGACAACCGATGGGGAAGAAAGGTTCTCGAGTGGCAGCCTCGTACCGGCAGGCGAAGTGTAGGGCGTCCCCACTAGATGGGTGACGACCTGGTAAGACATGCAGGAAGTCGATGGATGCAGGTGGCTCGGGACCGTGCTTTGTGGCATTCCTTGGGGGAGGCCTATGTTCAGCAGTGGACTTGTGAAGGGCTGTGATGATGATGATGATGATGATGATGTTATTCAAATAAACTCGGACATTAAGCAAAAGCAACAACATTCAAATAATATTTTATCTTGTTGAACAGAAGACGTGTACATGATAAATAGTTTCATTTGAAAACAGTGTTGAAAAATGGAGATGAAAGTATACTGGACTGCGCTCCGTTTAAACAGTAATAATAATAAGTAATAATCAGTATAGCAAACTAAAAAGGAACGGCTTCACAGTATACTGAATTGACCTCACACCTTACAGTGGTCACAGTGTATATCGTAACATACCCTAAATTTCACATTTGCTATGGAGATTGAGCTGAAATAGCCCAGATCAGTAAGCTGTAGTGGCAATGGGCCAGCCATATATCTGAAAGAACCGACAACCTTTGAGAAAAAAGGTTTTCGAATTTTTACTGGAAAGCACAATGTTGTGCGACCTTCCCCTAGTTGGAGTTACAACTTGGTGAAATACGAAGGTAGTCGATGGATGACAGTGGTTCAGAACCATACTTTGCGGCAATTTATGAGGAGACCTATGTCCCACAGTGGACTTTGATGGGCAGTATGATCGTGATTGATTGACCACATAAATTTTTTAATATACTTCTTTTTATACTTTTTAGACTTTATGTATAAATTAATACATGATTGATAATAACCCCTGGGAATGAGGTGGTCGCTACCAAGCAGTTTCTAAAATAAATTTTGTACTTAAATAGTTTGTACAACCATTAATGTAAAATTTACTTTTAAAAAAAAGTCCCGCTGGGTTTCTTGCTGGTTCTTCCCAGAACAGAGGTTTTTTTTTCGAAACAGTGGTAAAGTAAAAAATGACTTTCAATAAGAATTACACATGTAATCTATATTGAATAAAAAATTATTCTATTCTATTCTATAATATGTAATTTCTTTGCAGGTGATATTCTGCGGTGGTGGCGTTGGCAGCGTGGGTGGAGTGGGGGGCGCCGCCCCTGTTATAACCTCGGTCCTCCCTCCAGGAGGGGCAGTCCTTACCCCGCACCATGCACTACATCAGTGAGGAAACTGGCCACCAAAGCAGACAGGATTTAAGTGACTGCGTAGTGTAAATTGACAAACTCACTGTGCATATTGTGAGTAACACTGAACTTAAAAGTGGAATATGAAGAATTTTAGTGAATCGGACTTATCGTTGTGACATGTTTGATTATTGAGATTTCTATTTGTTTAGAGATGGTGTAAGAGAAAGTTCCATATCAACCCGTGGCGATCGTAAGAGGCGACAGATGTAACTGGAACAGCAAATGGGCAGCAGCATGCAATAATAATAAAAAAAATAGATGTGGCTGACCGCAACCTACCTGCCTATAGCTAGACTTTAGGTTGGATGTAATGAATATGAGAGTTTTCAACAAATCACTAATGATTACAAGTCGCGGCACGTAAGTCTAGCGCTGAACGAAACGTGGAGGGGATAGCTGCGCATGGCTACTGTCGCACGTATCACGTATCAGTACGGGGGACGGAATGCGACTGGAGCCAATCAGCGCGTGCGAACGATACGCACACCCGCCCTGCGACTCGCTTACTACTCCATGATACCTTATTTTCGAATTATGCGCAATAACGGTCACCGCTAGACTTTCGTGCCGCGACTTATATATGTGGTGGTTCACGGCTTACTTTAGTTCTTTTGCAATATTATTATATATGGGCAAAAGTAAAAGGGATTTAAAACCGGTTCCGTTTTTTGGTATGGTTTAAAAAATTACCCACGTTTCGGTACAGTTTTGGTG
Organism: Parnassius orleans; assembly: GCA_029286625.1. Taxonomy (NCBI): domain Eukaryota; kingdom Metazoa; phylum Arthropoda; class Insecta; order Lepidoptera; family Papilionidae; genus Parnassius; species Parnassius orleans. The sequence goes on from JAGSMP010000237.1 coordinate 831,101, forward strand.
TAGGTACAGGTTTTTAATTTCCGACTCTAACGTACAATCGTAACTTTGCTGTTGTTTGGGTGCTTGTAGAATTTTCAATTTAGTGTTTTTTGTATTAAATTGGAACAGTATAAAGATTAGACAAACAAAAGATTTGTGATTACTTGCAGTTACACAGGCCTCCTATCATTTCTGAGAGGGTTTTAGGGCAAGGAAATGTTCGTCGCGCTGCCCCAATGCGTGTTGGCGAACTGCACATGGCTTCGAAAATATTTTTTTTCTTATTTCTCAGACATGCAGGTTTCCTCACGATGTTTTCCTTCACCGCAGAGCATGTGGTAAATCGGCACTTAAAAATGCAATCAACAAGTAAATTGGTGCCGGCGGGGATCGAAGGTGGGTTGCTCGCGTACTGTGAATTTACAGCGAGCGCTTTGCCCTGAGCTACCACGGCTTTAATTACTTATAAGCAATAAAACTTTTTAATTGCAAAGAGAAAATAAAATGATGACGTGATTAAAACATCCAGATGTGGTGTTTTATCATAAATGATAGTGTTGTTCGCATTCACAACCTTACATACATGCTTATTATGTTTTAATTATGGTTTCGTGTTTCTTTTACACTTATATTGAATTACTAATATGATTTTTAAAGCTTTCCTTACAATATTAAATTTTACATTATTTTAGTTGCAACATACTTTGTTACTGAGTGGTCTCAATTTAAAGGGATGCTAATGAGTTCAATTTTAACCCGTATATCATGTGCAGTTGATTGCTTTGGATTATTGTTAGGTCTAGATAATTCAACAGATTGATTTATCAGAATTATAAAATTAATTTAAATTAAAAAAAGATCTTGTAGTGTCGCAATATTTTATTGTACACGGGGATAGTATTATTGTTTGCAGAGCTGTTTAACTTTTTAACATGTACTGACATTGGCGAATGCATCAATATCGCTATGAAGAAATAGAAAAAAAAATGGTGAATATCAGTTCCGACGCGCGATTTTTTTTATAACTGGCTTTACGGCTCTGGGTTGTAGCCCTTCTGAGCCTGAAGTTACAATGTATAATTATCCTTTATAGTACACTGCTTCACAATATGTTGATGCGTCACATTGTGCAGCCCTTGGGAGATTTTGACGGCAATTTGAACCAGCAGACAGCTGACAGTTGGCGATGGTATCTTAAGGCACCTAAGTAGACAGACACCTTATCTTGAGAATCACATCACCATCAGAGCACTTGCTTCATCGTTTCCACTAATAGTTCACATGCGAAGACACTTAATACACAAAATCGCACCACTTTTACAGGAGTAGCAATCTGTCGCCGGTCAAGTTTCCGCCAAAACCCCTCCGACGCGCGACTGGAGTTTACTCCTTAGAGTTTATTCATATAAAATTAATCGCGTTTAGGCCATCTAGCGTTTATTTTACGTAACAATGTCACTTCGAGAGTTAAATCAACCAATTAGTCCGATAAAATGACCTATATAATGAAGTAGATGGCGCTATTACTTTACCTACGTTCAGTATGAGATGCACGAATGTGTTAACGTTGACGACTTCAGTTTTTGTTAACACTCGATTTCGCTGCCCCATCTAATTTGTGTACCGCGGGTTATATTATATGAACATCGGATTCTTAAGGAGTAAAGTCCAAAAAATTTTACCGTCTTAAGTTTGTACAGACTTAAGTTGCATCTTTAAATAAGCTTGTAAATATTATTACAATTGATTATAAACTGAAGAGGCTAATACATGTCTCGTAGATTTTGTCTATATGTTACAAATGCATAATATATTTGCTTTTACTATATGTTACGTTATATATGTATTAATTGTGTTGTCTTTTATCTATTGTAGGAAGTCAGATTGAGTAAAAAAGGCATGTATGGCAGTACACAATGCTATGTTACGTCCTATAGTTTTTCTATTTCATGATGAAAGTTTGACTTTGGTTGTGTTAGCCGTGTGCACATACACATTGTGTTAGTGTGCGTAGGCCTCGGAGGAACGCTCAGTCACGATCGCGAGTCGAACGCAATCGCAATTACACACACAAATGCGCCTGTCGGTACACGTCACTACTACAATCAAGGCGAAACCTTCATCGTGAAATAGAATAACTATAACTTAATATATAGAAGGTAAAGTTGGGTGTGACAGGAGAAGCATGAGACTAAAAGGAGTGACTCTGAATGATAGGGTGAGAAATTGCACAATAAGAGAAATGTCTGGTATAGAACATGTAACCAAGATTAAGAAAATAATTTGATTTTTTGTTTTGGTGGCTTGGACATGTGGAAATAATGAATAAGGAAAAAGTGACAAAGTAAATCTATGCTGCAGAAGTGAGTTTCAGAGTTGGCAAGGGACAGAAGTTTATCGACCAAATTGGCTTAACTTACAAGCGTGTATTTTGGGGTAGATATATGGATGTAAAACATGTGAGAGAGATGTGTCAGGATCTTGTCAAATGGAAGTCTTCTTCTGGGTGATAGACTTGAGTTTATGTATATATATGTATGTTATACATGTTTACCAACATTACATAGCCAATTTAAGTTATTGTTTCTCTTGGTGGCTCTTTATAATAATTATTATTAAAATAATCGTTGATGAACATCTCACAGTTGGGCCAGGTAGATTTTAGTTCCGTATATGCTAAGAATTATATAAATTCCCTAGCTTACATTTGTAAGCCTAAAACGTCTGGATTTTTTTAATGTATTGTAGTTACATTTTTGTAACACCCACTCAAGAAAAGCTCAAAGGAAAATGCTTCAGGCAAACAAATCCTTATATTTTGGACTAACGCCTCACTTGGTGTTGCCAACTTGCCTACTTCTAAATTTTATAAAAACAAGTGAATTGTTTTTTTTAACTAATATGAAATAAATATGAGTTATTAATTTGCGAGAATATCAAATTCTCAAGGAAATTATAATTAAGAGAATGGAGAAAATGGTAATCATGAAATTATTTTTTATGCATTTGAGTCAAAATGTCATATATAATGTGCCTTTTAGTTTTTAAATATAAATCCAATGTTGATGTGTTGTTTATATTACAGTGAAAGCTTTGGGCGAATATTTGGGAATTGTATTCTTGTGTTGGATGGAAACTTGGACAATTGGTTATTTGAATTTTTTTGCTAACCATACTTGACTATATTTTGTTGTAGTGATGTGTATGGTCAGCATATTAAATTTGGAACATAGCAATTTGTTTTTCGGTGGTACAATTTAAAACATACTGTACTTTAAGATGTAAATTGATTTGTAGGTTAAGAATGTACTTAGCGTTATTTTATACTAAGTGGATCGAGAGAGGGAGTGTGGGGGAACGTGGGAGAGTTGTGTATCGTATTTCCTATAACTGTTTACATATGCACTTGGTTAATGTAACTTATTAATTGCCTTAGGATAAAGATGCATATTTTATAAATATTGTATTAAATAAATATTTGTTTCAAACTGTATTGGTTATTTTATTTACAAGAATTATTAATAATGACGGGATGGTGTTTAAGAATATCCCCTTAGTATCTCGTACGGGTGTCGTAAGAGGCGACAGAGAGAAACTGAAACAGAATTATACGTGGTAGAGCCATGCTGCAGCTATATTAATAGTATTGTTGCGCGCCACTATTAATGGTTTATACATGGCAACACTAGTTACCACTAGCGCCCTCTAGTATCGAGTAGCAGAACTAGGAGAGTCAAGATCCTTCTAGAAATTTCGGGACCGATATGTACTCGAACATTCTATATGTTTCTACAGTAGAAGGTTCTGGAAAGTATCTGAGGCGCTATATAAGGCCGGTATAAACCACGACCGAGTCAGTATTGAATTGGCGATACAAGCGAATACTTCGAAGCGATACAACTGCGAATTAAAGTGATCTGTAGTACAATTGTATTTTGTTATTAGTGTGGTTTTTAGTTGTAATTAGTGTTCTGTAATTAAAGTGTCAATTTTGGTAATTCACTCGGCAGTTTTTAATTGTCTCGAACCCCAAGCTCGTAACAATTGGTGTCAGAAGTGGGATCAAATCATGCCGATTTTACCTAAAGACGACACGGAGGGTATCCGTACCCGAAGTCAACGCCAACAGGAGACGGACCAGAGACGATTTGGTGGTGCAACGTCGCAGACGTCGGAGGCCAGCTGCCGACCACGGAGGCCAGCCCGTCTGCAGCCTGCATCTGCAGCACCTGACTTAGGTGCTCTGATGATGATGCTGCGGGCGGAGCCCACCGACAGGAGGAACAGGCCCGCCGACAGGAGGAACAGGCCCGTCGGTTGGAAGAGCAACTGCAGCGCGGTATGGAAGAGCAGATGCTCCTCGCGAAGGACCTTCACGCTACCTTCGGGAAAGAGATAAGGAGGTGAAGGATAGAGTTGCTCAACATGACAACCGCCTGTCGGAAGCTGAAACCCGAATCAACCAAGTGAACAATCGGGTTGACAACGTGATGGCTGACATGAAGAAAACGCTGGACGACCTCAAACTTGGGAAGGAATTACAGCTTCCGTGGTAGCTACAACACCTTCGCTACGTGGATTCAAAGTGCCGCCGTTCGACGGGACTTCTTCCTGGTCGGCCTACAAAATCCAGTTCGAGGCTGTCATGAAGGCGAACGGCTGGAATAAAAGTCAGGCCATGACTGCACCCTAGCCTGCGTGACCAGGCCTTAACTGTTCTGGAAGCTCTCGGTAAGGAAGTGACTTACGAGCAGCTCCTTGAGGCATTGGAGGCGAGATATGGCGACGCTCACCTGGAACACGTCTTTCGTGCGCAGCTCAAGGATCGCGTGCAACGCAGCAACGAAAACCTGCAGCAGTGGGCCCTTGAGGTGGAGAAGCTGGTTCGAAAAGCATACCAGTCTGTACCTGCGCTCATTGTAGGAACCTGGTACAGACCTTCATCGATGGCATCCGCGACCTTGAAGTCAGAGCTGCTGTGAGGCTCGGGCACCACGAGACGCTTAAGGACGCGTTAGCCCATGCACTGGAGGTGGAAGCTGTGCGGCAAGATCATCGTTCCCATCGCGTCAGGGAGGTTGCAGCAGCTACAGTTCGCGACCGCAATAAGGATACAGCCCTAGGTGCTACGGCTGTGGGGAAAGGGCCATCTTCGATCCAGCTGCCCTAAGCGAACTGTAGAAAGGAAGGTGAACTATCTCGAGGGGGCAGTGCGGCTATCCGCACCGCCCAGCACAGCGGGAAATCTCATGGCAACGCAGATGCATTGTCAAGAAGACCTTGTCCTGAAGATTGCAAGCATTGTACTAGGCAAGAGGGTAAGGAAGTAGTATCTGTGAGGATGCTCAGGACAGACCAGCTCTGCAATGAGTGGAAGGACAGCCTACAACATGCACAGCAGGAAGATCCGGACATCAAGCCGATTCTGGAATGGATGAAGGCCAGTGCTCCTAAGCCCAAGTGGAGTGACGTCTCAGCGATGAGTTCGACCACGAAAAGCTATTGGGCCCAATGGGACAGCTTGCTGATTCAGGATGGAGTCCTGTGCCGTAAATGGGAAAATGGTCAGAAACAGTTGTCATTTGCAAATGGTTGTCCCTAAAGCTAAAGTACCGGATGTTCTACAGCTGTACCATAATGGTTGTTCAGGAGGCTACCTGGGAGTTAAACGAACTCTACTGAAGATCCGAGAACGGTTTTACTGGGTCCACTGTCGTGACGATGTCGAGGACTGGTGTCGCAAAATGAATAACAAAGGGTTTGACGAAGGTTCACTAGTGTGGTTAAACAATCCAGTTCGCAGTAAAGGAAATCTCCTAAGCTTCAAGCTAAATGGGACGGACCGTACCGGATTGTGACAAGGATCAATGACGTAACCTACCGGATACAGAAAGGTGCAAGAGGTACTCCTAAGATCGTCCATGTGGATCGACTGGCGCGTTATTATGGGGCCAATAATGCTCGGGACGAGCATGTCTTAGGAGGGGCAGTGTTGCGCCACTATTAATGGTTTATACATGGCAACACTAGTTACCACTAGCGCCCTATAGTATCAGTAGCAGAACTAGGAGAGTCAAGATCCTTCTAGAAATTTCGGGACCGATATGTACTCGAACATTCTATATGTTTCTACAGTAGAAGGTTCTGGAAAGTATCTGAGGCGCTATATAAGGCCGGTATAAACCACGACCGAGTCAGTATTGAATTGGCGATACAAGCGAATACTTCGAAGCGATACAACTGCGAATTAAAGTGATCTGTAGTACAATTGTATTTTGTTATTAGTGTGGTTTTAGTTGTAATTAGTGTTCTGTAATTAAAGTGTCAATTTTGGTAATTCACTCAGCAGTTTTAATTGTCTCGAACCCCAAGCTCGTAACAATTGGTGTCAGAAGTGGGATCAAATCATGCCGATTTTACCTAAAGACGTCACGGAGGGTATCCGTGCACGAAGTCAACGCCAACAGGAGACGGACCAGAGACGATTTGGTGGTGCAATGTCGCAGACGTCGGAGGGCCAGCTGCCGACCACGGAGGCCAGCCCGTCAGCAGCTCCTGCATCTGCAGCACCTGACTTAGGTGCTCTGATGATGATGATGCAGGCAAACCCACCGACAGGAGGAACAGTCCCGCCGACAGGAGGAACAGGCCCGTCGGTTAGAAGAGCAGCTGCAGCGCGGTATGGAAGAGCAGATGCTCCTCATGAAGGACCTTCACGCTACCTTCGGGAAAGAGATAAGGGAGGTGAAGGATAGAGTTGCTCAACATGACAACCGCCTGTCGGAAGCTGAAACCCGAATCAACCAAGTGAACAATCGGGTTGACAACGTGATGGCTGACATGAAGAAAACGCTGGACGACCTCAAACTTGGGGAAGGAATTACAGCTTCCGTGGTAGCTACAACACCTTCGCTACGTGGATTCAAAGTGCCGCCGTTCGACGGGACTTCTTCCTGGTCGGCCTACAAAATCCAGTTCGAGGCTGTCATGAAGGCGAACGGCTGGAATAAAAGTCAGGCCATGACTGCTCTTACCCTAGGCCTGCGTGAGCAGCTCCTTGAGGCATTGGAGGCGAGATATGGCGACGCTCACCTGGAACACGTCTTTCGTGCGCAGCTCAAGGATCGCGTGCAACGCAGCAACGAAAACCTGCAGCAGTGGGCCCTTGAGGTGGAGAAGCTGGTTCGAAAAGCATACCAGTCTGTACCTGCGCTCATTGTAGGGAACCTGGTACAGACATTCATCGATGGCATCCGCGACCTTGAAGTCAGAGCTGCTGTGAGGCTCGGGCACCACGAGACGCTTAAGGACGCGTTAGCCCATGCACTGGAGGTGGAAGCTGTGCGGCAAGATCATCGTTCCCATCGCGTCAGGGAGGTTGCAGCAGCTACAGTTCGCGACCGCAATAAAGGATACAGCCCTAGGTGCTACGGCTGTGGGGAAAGGGGCCATCTTCGATCCAGCTGCCCTAAGCGAACTGTAGAAAGGGAAGGTGAACTATCTCGAGGGGGCAGTGCGGCTATCCGCACCGCCCAGCACAGCGGGAAATCTCATGGCAACGCAGATGCATTGTCAAGAAGACCTTGTCCTGAAGATTGCAAGCATTGTACTAGGCAAGAGGGTAAGGAAGTAGTATCTGTGAGGATGCTCAGGACAGACCAGCTCTGCAATGAGTGGAAGGACAGCCTACAACATGCACAGCAGGAAGATCCGGACATCAAGCCGATTCTGGAATGGATGAAGGCCAGTGCTCCTAAGCCCAAGTGGAGTGACGTCTCAGCGATGAGTTCGACCACGAAAAGCTATTGGGCCCAATGGGACAGCTTGCTGATTCAGGATGGAGTCCTGTGCCGTAAATGGGAAAATGGTCGGGGAAACAGTTGTCATTTGCAAATGGTTGTCCCTAAAGCTAAAGTACCGGATGTTCTACAGCTGTACCATAATGGTTGTTCAGGAGGCTACCTGGGAGTTAAACGAACTCTACTGAAGATCCGAGAACGGTTTTACTGGGTCCACTGTCGTGACGATGTCGAGGACTGGTGTCGCAAAATGAATAACAAAGGGTTTGACGAAGGTTCACTAGTGTGATTAAACAATCCAGTTCGCAGCAAAGGGAAATCTCCTAAGCTTCAAGCTAAATGGGACGGACCGTACCGGATTGTGACAAGGATCAATGACGTAACCTACCGGATACAGAAAGGTGCAAGAGGTACTCCTAAGATCGTCCATGTGGATCGACTGGCGCGTTATTATGGGGCCAATAATGCTCGGGACGAGCATGTCTTAGGAGGGGCAGTGTTGCGCCACTATTAATGGTTTATACATGGCAACACTAGTTACCACTAGCGCCCTCTAGTATCGAGTAGCAGAACTAGGAGAGTCAAGATCCTTCTAGAAATTTCGGGACCGATATGTACTCGAACATTCTATATGTTTCTACAGTAGAAGGTTCTGGAAAGTATCTGAGGCGCTATATAAGGCCGGTATAAACCACGACCGAGTCAGTATTGAATTGGCGATACAAGCGAATACTTCGAAGCGATACAACTGCGAATTAAAGTGATCTGTAGTACAATTGTATTTTGTTATTAGTGTGGTTTTAAGTTGTAATTAGTGTTCTGTAATTAAAGTGTCAATTTTGGTAATTCACTCGGCAGTTTTTAATTGTCTCGAACCCCAAGCTCGTAACAGTACTATAGGTAGTTGTAGCACGAATGGGTCGGCTTGACCGGGGAAGAACCACGCTTTCACTGAATACCAGCGTGAAATAACAGCTTAACACTGCTGTGTTTCGTATGGTGAGTGTAGAGAACCGGAGACTCTTTTACTGGAAAAGAGGCATTCCATCTTAGTCCTCACAGGTGAAAAAAAGGGCAGCAGCATAGTCCTGTAACAAATGAAAATAATAAAAATCTGCGGTTATCAGCCCGTCTGACAAGCGTGGCAACTATGGCAAATATCCTTCATATGAGGCATTCTAAGGGGGAGGTGTTCAACAGTGGACTTTTGTTAGGCTTTAATGGATGGTGATGGATGGATCATAGCTACGAAAACAACCCTGCGGTAAGCTTATGGGTTCTGGTCGCCTTCGGAATGCATTGACTGTTCTCGGGATACTTAGGGAGACTGGGACGCCGAGGCAAGTACGGTTCGTTCCTGTGAATCTGTTTCCAAAGGCTATTTACTTAAAGCTTACTCTTTTGTTGAATATATTCTCTTCTAAGCAAGAACTGTTATGAGCACTCGTCTCAATTTACCATTTTAAATACGCACAACTAGTTTATTATACCTTGCAACTGTTTAGAAGAGCGCTAACTTGGTGCGAGCAAGTTATCGTGACGGTATGCTACAATATGGTTAAGGACGTCGTGGCATATTTTGTTGTCAGTGTGCTGTGATGTTGGGAGATAGGTAACAACACTAGTGAGGTTGTTATAACTTATTTTGCTTAATTCCGCGTAAAGAAAGAAAATGATGTGTCCTGCCCAGTTTTAAGGGGACCTCTCACCCTCTCTCAATTGCTCGCACTGCCACCCCCAGCACCACCACACTGGGAACAACACACCACTCGAAAATACGCATATGTTTCGCCTCAACATGAGGCATCCTCAGGTGAAGTAGACTGCGGCGGCTGGCCGCTAAGTAAGTAAGGCCGATAATGGATTTCCGCAAAGTAACGTCTGATTCTATTAATTAACAACACTAGTGAAACCGACGGAGATCGAATAAATACTTTTAGAATAGAATTGAGACTGCCGGCTTATTGAGAACTACATGAACTTTACAGAACTTGTTTAACTATACAAGTGAAGTTGGTAGGTAGGAAAAGGGGGAGGGGAAGGCCTCCACAGAAGAGGGGCTGCCATGGGGAGGTCAATGCTGGTGTGGCAGCAGATGTGTGCGAAAGCGTACCTGTGGTCCTACCAATATGCGGCGAAGGTAAGGGGAACACCATGGGTTTTAGTTGGTGCGAGATCGACATGGGCATTTTCCCATGTAGAAACAAGGGAGGTAGCGCTTATGTTACCGTGTTCATGGTTGGTTCAAGATATAAGGCGTCTTGTTACTATAAACATAGTTCTATATTTGGGATCAATAGCTTAGGTTCCAATTAAAGTTCGTATTCCAATGTTTATCTTAAAGTATAGCTACCTAGCACATTACAGTGTGTTTCCATGTGGTAGTAGTTAGGAGTAGTTGGTAGAGCCACACTGCTGCTATGTTATGGTTGTAGCACGAATGGGTCGGCTCGACCGGGGAAGGACCACGCGCTCATAGAATACCAGCGTCAAAAGCAGCTTAATTTTATCAAATGCAAAATAATAAAAAGTGATCCCAAAAATACTACAATATATATTATTATAATAGTACGAGTATATTTTAGCAGGTACAATTAAGCTAATCATTTTCGATCTTAAATTTTTTACAGAAGACACCGACGACACTCAAGGTGGGGTAAGCGTTCGCCAAATGATCGTAAGAGGTTTGCAACAAGATATACGGTATGGCGGCTGACTGACTGGTTCATGCGTGCTATATTCATGATGGTGCGGCCAATTTGTATTTCTTCTTTCTCTTTTTTTATGAAACGTTACCCCCATACTAAGATTTTTTCATGTATCGTGGGGACAGTTTACATATATCTAGACCCGGAACAGTTATTTATAGACCATACATATATTTGTTCCGTGCGGGATTTGAACCCGCAGTCCTTAGCGCTGTAACTGACACGGTAATATACCGTTGCTGCGGCTACGCCTGACAAGTAAGACAGTAACAAAAAACGTGTTATTGAATAAACAAACGGAAACATTGCAAAATCATTAATTTAATATGATAGACATTTATTTGAGACATAATAGAAATACAAAATTTTCCACAAATATTAGTTATTTAAGGAGCTAGAATTTTTTTAAACCAAAAAACACTTAACTGTTTCAGACCCGTCTAAAACAATGCTGTATGTGCGTTATTGCACACGAAGGGTTTTGGCAATATGACACTTTTGTTCTTATGTTTATCACTATGATTGTGATACAGAAAAAGTCGTGGATGCCCTCGTTAAAGTTCGTATTCCAATGTTTGTCTTAAAGTATAGCTACCTAGCACATTACAGTGTGTTTCCATGTGGTAGTAGTTAGTAGTAGTTGGTAGAGCCACACTGCAGCTATGTTATGGTTGTAGCACGAATGGGTCGGTTCGACCGGGGAAGGACCACGCGCTCACAGAATACCAGCGTCAAATAGCAGCTTAACGCTGCTGTGTTTCGTATGGTGAGTGTAGAGAACCGGAGACCCGTTTTACGGGAAGGGAGGCGTTCCATCTTAGTCGTCACGAGTGACAAAGCATCTGCATTTTGATTCGTAATCGAGGATAGGTGTAGATGCCTATGTGCCGTAGTAACTACTTACCATCAGGTGGACTGTGTGCTCGTTTGTCACTCTAATCCTAAAAAAAACCCAGGGAACCACATTTTTTTTAACTCAGAATGTCAGCGTACAAATACAATAGCAACTGTTGCTGTGCTTCGCATGATGGGTGTAAAGAATCGAATATCGTTTTCACTGGTATAGATTCTATCTTAGCCCTCAGGGGTGGCAAGGCATATACATTTGGATTCTTAATCGAGGATAGATGTAGATAATAATAGATGTTAGGACACAGCGTCCACTTACCATCAGATAGATTGTGTGCTCGTTGTCACCCCTATTCTATAAAAAAAAATATACGAAGTGTAGGGTGGCCTCCCATTAAATAGAGTGACGATCTGGTACGAGATGTAGGAAGTTGATGGATGCAGGTGACTCAGAACCGTGGATTTGTGATGGACTGTAATACTAAGTACTAAGTTTTAGCTGCTTTTAGCCTCTGATGTGTATGTTTCAGGTTTTGTATGTAGATATAAATAACAAATACTTATAATAGTCTCTCATACGGCCAGCAGTGAAAGACCACGTCTCAGATCCATATGTCTCTTTGCTTTTAAGTAATGAGGCGTAGGTGACAAGAGGTGTCGCAATTTCCCGAACGCTGTCCAGCCGAATTGGCTTCGCCGATAGACCTCACGGCTCACGGTGAAAGTTGAACTTACTTAGTCTGTCTCTGGTTTCTGATGATGTTAATGCTTTTAGCCTTTTTGGCGTTTACAGCTTTAACGGTCTCAGGGCTCGCGGCCTGTAAGGCTGTAAAAGGGTGAATTTATATTACACTGCTTCGTTACTTGCGTAACGATGACTCCTACGACAGTGTACAGTACACGTAGATGATCCCAGCTCCACAAACTAACTAGAAACTGCCCAGCTCTGACGCCTAACTCGTATCGTTCGATGCTCTGTACGGTGGGAACTGAGAACTAGTGGTGGGTCGTTGTCGAATTTTTGACGGACGAAACGCAACCGTTTTCTCGACGATGAAAACGGTTGCAAAAAACGGTTGCCGTTGCAACTGGTTTGAAGACGGCTTAAAGGATGAAATTTATCCAACATGGAATAGAATTGCGTTTACGTCGAGTAAAATGGTTGCAGTTTCTTACAACTAAGGTAAAGACTATGTAAGTAATTTGTTTTGTCTCTGTCTACGTTTTTAAACGAACGCGGAACGAAAGACTACAATATAACGCGGAACGTTAAGGACGACGACGCGACAAGTTAGATAGATAGTTGAATCGTTGCGTTCTCGACTGTATTTTCATAGGTGTAAAATAAAAATAAAATAGTTTGTGCAACGAAGACTGTTTGAACCTAGGACATAAAACGGTTTCATCGTCGCAGAGTACAAAACGGTCTTTGTAAACGGTTCGTCGTCGCAACGCCCACCTCTAGTGAGAACGGCCCAGGGATGCGGGTGTACGGTGTGTAGGCGGTGTGGAGGGGTGATCGGCGCGCCCGTCTGCGGACCCGCTGCGTCCCACACGTTGTCCTAACGGTGTTTGTGGCACTAGGTGAGTGTGTAGTGTTTGTAATCTAGCTGAACTGGGGGTTCGATTAGAACGTTACGGGGCCACCGGAAGCTTTCTGTAACGTCCGGAGTCGGAGCGTAAGTGGCTGCGTTTACCACTAGCGGGTTGGGATGAGTCTCAGCCCTCTCAAAATAGCTCCAAAACATTTCCGTCATTTGACCCAGGTAAATGTTTACCCGGCAACAATTTCGACCTTATGCTCCCAAAATACCGGCATAGGTGTGACACGAACGTTATGCATGGCCATTGTTTTGTCCATGTTAATTTTAAGACCTGTCTGTTGAGAGACACTTATTGAGGTTATTGAGGATAGTGCTAAGATCATCCAAAGCTTCTGCCACAATGATTAAATCGTCAGCAAATCGAAGGTTAGTGATGACAGTCCAGTAGCTTGAAAACGTCTCTAATGCAGCAAATGCAAACCTTCTAAATAGTTTTTTAATATAGAGTAAGGGTGACAAGCACAGTTCACGTGATGGTAAGTGAACGCGGATGCCCCCTATGAGGCAATCTGTGGAGGAGACCTATGTTCAGCAGTGAATTTTGATAGGTTGCAATGATGTGCACATGTGTAGTTTAGTATAGACTGGTATTCATAAAATACCAGATACCAATCTGAGGCAACCGTTTTTTTATTAAAGTAAATTTTGCGGATTTTATAGCATCATAAGTAACAACTAATATAATATTTTGTTTCGTCAGCACAGATCTCTCATTTATGAGAAGGTGTTTTGGGCGGGAAGTAGGAGTCCGCTCTCTTGATTTAAAAGAAAACGAAGTCTCGCTGAGTTTCTTGCTGGTTCTTCCCAGAGCAAGAGGTTTTTTCTGAAACAGTGGTTAAATAAATGTTTTTCTATTCTATTCTAATGATTCTTTAATTATTCAATTTTATTCTAAATGCTTTTACGAGTTGCCAAAGCGAAAATATCTTTAGAATTTCCGATCAATTTCAGTGACACTACTAAAAGTGGCGAAATCAAATTAAATTATCTTATATGATATAAAAATTTATTCATGGTTTTACAAACTAATCCACGTGCGCTACGCTCAATTTAATTACCTATGTCAAAATTAATGAACATCGTTTTTGGTTTTTGTAATATTGATTATTAGGCTTGTGTGTGAAATATATTTTCACAAACATTTTCTTACGACTATAAAAATTTAGTGTCATATACTTACCACAGTTTATTTGAAAATAACTTATTTATGGTTGCCCTATCTAGTTTTATTACAAAGAAAATATCTTCCCGCCAAAAAGTGACGTTTCGTTAAAAAATAAATTCAACTTAGTAGATTGCAACACGTGTTAAAAGTGTCAGTATGAACAGAGTGAAAAACGAATAGAAATTACGTGATGCCAATGCAGGTGCTGGTGGCGCTAAGCTTGTGCAGGCATCTAAATGCTTAAATAGTTCAATATAGTTCCGCACTGCTTCGTTAGCTGAATCGCTAGATGGCTCTGATAGACCAATTGCTGTGTCTTTGAACAGTAAGTCGTTTTTTCCATCGAAGGGAGAATACATTTCTAAATTGATGAGTTGTGTACCCGTCGCAGCGTTGTAGCCGAAGTATTGGTCTAGTGTGTCTAGAAGTACGCTAAGGCTATTCTGGAGTGGATCATTCCTGTAACAAACAAAATTAAGTTAGCATTGGTGATTAAAAACCGTGTAAGCTTAATTAAATCCGAGACTAAAGTATCTAACACTCTCAGAAATGGAGAAGTCCTGTTCCCAGTGGTGTAGCGTATATGCTGTAACTTAACTTTTTTTTTTATAACTAAGATGGATCAATTACTAATGTGTGAGAACTGTATCAGTCTTAGCGGGAGTAATGCTAATGTCATTTAGTGTCTACGGTCTTTGTAGAAACTTTGTAAGTATTAGCGGGAGTGATGTGATTTAGTATTTAAGGTAAAGAAACATAAGCTATAGAAAAATCCATACATTACAGCTTATGAAAGTCTACTGCTGAACATGGACCTTTCCCTTAGATCGCCAAATAAAGGCGATATATTGATGCGGTTGCTAACCCGCCTGCCAAGTGTGGTAACTATGGCCAATCTCCTCTATGTATGAAAATAATATATTATAATACTAAAATAAATTAATACAGCCTCTACTATCACGATGAACTTTTTTTGATAAAGCAGTGGGACGTATATAGGCCGTAACTTTTTAAACTGATGTATTTGTTGTAAAAAAATGTACCTTCTGGTTAGCACTTCCGAGTCGACGACGTAAGCGAGTAGACAGCCTTGGTCGATATCTGTGCCAGTGTTCACCGCCAAGCTGTTGTTTCGGCAAAGCGCTCGGTACTGTGAGGACTGGAGACCGAGAGATTTGAAGAGAGCTGAAAAGTGAGTTTGACATTGACTTCACTGAAATTCCACATCGGCATCACGGCAAATCTTATGCAGGTGCTTCGTTTGTCCACCATTTATCAGATATTTTAGGAATAATTAGCAACAGTAGCCTAATGGCAGGGTGCGAACCGCGAACTCAAAAAGGTCGTGGGTTCGAATTCACCATTCGACGGCTGTCGTGATCCACTCCTAACACAAACATATATCAGCTTACCAGGTGTAATTAATGAGAATATTAGGAACATTAATGGCATTGCTAGAATTGTTTATTTAAAAATCGTCTCATTGTATGTAATAGAGCCAAGCTGCAGTCAACACGACTGAGTAATCTCTACTGAGAAAATTACCACGTTATCACAGAATACGAATGTAAAATATCAGCATAATGTTGTTGTGTTTTGCATGTTGCTTGAGAAAGGAAGACCATTTTTACTGGAAACGAGGCATTCCATCTTAGTCCACAGTGGTGACAATACATTTGCATTTGGATTGTTAATCGAGGATAGACATAGGTGTTTATGGGCCACAGCATCCACTTACCATAAGAAACGTGTTCTCGTTTATCACAATGGGCCCTCTACCTTTGCAAAGAAGATTTACCTTATGATTTATTATGTATACGCGAAACACTACATACACATTTAAATAAAACTAGTTTTTACGGATTTTATCGCGTATATTAACTTATTTTATATTTCCGACGTTTCGACCACTTTACAGCATCCACGGTCACGGGGGAGGGGGGAGGGGACTGAGGTGTTCGACGTCCCGATGTCATAGTTAATGTATAAGTTACGGCTACCTCCAGATTAAAATTATTAGTTTTTGTTACGATCTACGCAGTATGAATTTATAGTATCTTGAAGTCTTGCAGTTGTATGTTTGGGTTGGGATTTAATTTTATTAATTATAGGATCCGAAGTAGATGGTAGCACCCAGCCATCTTCTCTATAGAAATTCGGATGTTTTTTTTTATTTCAATAGCCTGGCGAATAATCGTTGTGTTATGTAGCGAGGATTTGTGGTCTATCAAATCTGATGTAGTGACGGGGGCGATCGTGTAAGTGTTCACAAACTGCAGAGTCAATTCTTCACGTCAGATGTGTGTTATTTTACGCGGGTTTTTATTGGTCTTTTTTTAGGATTTGCCTTAATCGTCACGCTTGGCAGGTGGATGGAGAATCGACAATTACAGTACTAGATGTCCTGCACGTTTGACGCTGCTGTTGTAACGCCATCTACCGGAAGCCATTAGATCTTTCTAGCGTTTCCCATAGTAGCTTATAAACTCACGGGACAAAAAAATTTATAAAATGACTTTCAATAAGTACTATGTAATAATCTTTTTTATTTCATTCTATTCTATTTTATTCTAAAATTGGGTGATGGATTCTTTTAGGCCACCGTCGGACGGCACCATTTCATTACCGTTACCGTAACAGCCTATTAAAGTCCACTGCTGTTTATAGGCCCCCCATAGATTGCCATAGTTTTTGCCATAGTTCACCTCTCTGTGAGTCATGTGCTCCTGGTAGATTATCTTCTATACATCTATCCATTACAGCCCAAGTACAGCTGAACATAGGCCTCCCCCATAGATTGCCTCATAGGGAGATATTTGCCATAGTTCACCTCTCTGTGGGTTATGTGCTCCTGGTAGATTATCTTCTATACATCTATCCATTACAGCCCAAGTACAGCTGAACATAGGCCTCCCCCATAGATTGCCTCATAGGGAGATATTTGCCATAGTTCACCTCTCTGTGGGTTATGTGCTCCTGGTAGATTATCTTCTATACATCTATCCATTACAGCCCAAGTACAGCTGAACATAGGCCTCCCCCATAGATTGCCTCATAAGGGGGAATATTCGCCATAGTTGCCACGCTTGGCAAGCGGGTTGGTAACCGCAGTTTTTTTTTATTTTTAACAGTTAGGAAGACGCTGCTGCCTTCTAATTTGTTTCCCTCTGACGCCTCTTGCGACATCCACGGGATGATATGGGGTGGTGGATATTCTTACACCGCCACTTCACGGTATACCATTTCATTATGATTATTATAATTATTCTTAACATCGCCCATCGTAGTCAAACGCTAGTCTGATAATACTTACCGTCAATGTTCTGCATCTCGACGAAGGCCACGTCGGTTTGGGGGTCAGCCAAGCACGCAAGTGAGCCGTTGTTGCCGAAGTAAGTGTTTGAGTAGTCCCAAGCGCATGTAACTGAAATAAAATGAGATAGTTCTTAACCTTGACTAACCTTGACTTTAAAAAAGGACGCGGTTCTTAATCTGAGTGTAGTTTTTTTATAAGTTAGGTACACTATATCTTCGCTGAGTGTGAACTGATTTTAATGAGGCTTTCTTTTTAAATAGACTTTTTAATCGAAGGTATTCTAATTTAATTAGAATTCTAATTTGATGAGAATATTCCACCCCTAAGAGTAAAAAATAGGGGTTGATATTTTTAATGTAGGGCTGCTTTTGCCTTCGCGAGCTTTTGTTATTGTTTAGCCTACTCAAAAGGATCTGTTCAGAATTGTTATAATATAATATACAATATTTATATAATGTTATTGTTTGGAATCTAAAGATGGCGCACTTCGAGTAGGCCGTTCGGTCTTGACGGAACTATTACTTTAAGATTCCGGTAATTTGAGTGACATTACCTACGTTTTTATAGAAAAACTGAGTTGTTGTCAGTCGTTCTCGACTTTTTCTATGACCAGGCCGGTGCCACTTAAAGATGAAGGTGTAATATTTGACAGATTTCATAACGGGGGAAGTTAATTTTTTCGAAAAATGTAAAGGTTAATGTTTCTTTCTCTACTATTGGTTATATTTTATATTAATTAGATTAAAATAAATAAACCAAACCACAGATATACATAAAATTAGAAAAATTAAAAAGAGTTAAAAATGTACAAAAAAATCTGAGACATTGTTTTGTGAATTAATAATATAATACTCTAGAAACTGATAAACTTTTATTTAAATCTAACTTTTCAAGTACGTGACATTGTGTTACAAAAACTTCACCTGTGTGTGTCAACTAGCGACATCTGGTGAGCGGAAGATTATTAACCCTCATTGATGTAAAATGTAAATTGTAATAAAATAGGCGAACTGAATCTATCTTTGCCTTTTACATGTGTATTAGGTGATCAAACTGATCAAATTTAAAACCGATTTCAATAAACTAAAAACAATAAAATAATTTTCAAATAATTTAAGAGCTTCTGAAGTCGGAGTTTAAATTATACTTTCTAAATTATCTTTTTTATCGTTAAAATCTTTTTAAACTAATAAATACGAAAATAAAGAGACATATTTGTGTGTTGTTTTTGTTTTATAATATTTATAATGTGTACTCACAGTCTGAGAAGTTGCCAACAACAGTGACGGCGGGCTTGCACACCGAGCAGAGGGTAGTCGCGTCGAAACTCTGTAATACAATCACAAATAAATAAAATATGTTTATTAATTTATTTTCCTACCGAGAAATACCAGTGTAGCAGCATATATAGCATGTATAGCTTGTACTAGCATAGGCCGTAGCCCCGGGCGACAGGTTTTAAGGGGTGACATTTTGGGAAAAATTTGAATGATGCCAGTAAAATCTTTAAAAAATTTATAATTATTAAAATATTTTGAACACTACACTACACAAGTATAAAATCGGCTTAAGTCTTTAATAGTTGTGTATATTATTTAAAAAGGAATAAAATAATATATTATGTAATATATTTTTATGTAAATCCTAGTCTTGGTAAACGCAAGCACGCAAGCACACGCAAGTTTACGTGGTAGAGCCATGCTGCAGCTATATTGTGGTTGCAGTACGAATGGGTCGGCTCGACGGGGAAGGACCACGCTCTCACGGAATACCAGCGTAAAATAGCAGCTTAATGCTGCTGTGTTTCGTATGGTGAGTGTAGAGAACCGGAGACCCTTTTTACTGGGAACGAGGCATTCCATCTCAGTCCTCAGGGGAGACAACGCATCTGCATTTTGATTCTTAATTGAGGATAAATACAGATGT
Source organism: Parnassius orleans (assembly GCA_029286625.1). NCBI lineage: Eukaryota > Metazoa > Arthropoda > Insecta > Lepidoptera > Papilionidae > Parnassius > Parnassius orleans. Next base: position 850,447 of record JAGSMP010000237.1, read on the forward strand.
CTATGAGTCGCAGGATCCACTTACTATCAGGTGGACTGTGTGCTAGTTTGTCAGCCTTATTCTATAAAAAAAAAACGTGTGTGTGTGTGTGTATTATACGATGAAGGAGAAGTACATAAATAAATATTATAGATTCAATAGATATCTACACAATCTATGCTGTAGAACAGGATGAACAACTCACAGAGGCCTTGGTAAGTGAGTGAGAAGCGTCGAGGGCGCCAGGCGCACAGGTTCCGTTAAAGAATTCGCCCACAGCGCGGGCGTAGTCGCACTCGGACGCACTGATAACACCTCGCTCGTGTGCTGTTTTCACGAACGCCATGTATGCTGGAGACAACAAAAAGGTGAAATCAGACAGTTAAACAACATGCAACATAACTTAAATGAAAGAAATTTAAAACCCCCCGTAACAAAAATAGCGGATGATCTTCAAACGGCTAAACAGATTTTCTTGAAACATAAATAAGAACAATATCGATTAAGGCACCTTTCAAACGAAACTTAATCAAAATCGGTTCATCCGTTCAGGGGCTACAATGCCACAGACAGACACACAGATATACGCGTTAAACATATATCACCCCTCTTTTTCGTCGGGGGTTAAAAAACCCTGTGGTTCCCGCAGTGGCGGCGTAGCGTGGGTTGGCACCCAGGGCGGTTTTCTATCAAGCACCCCCCAAATAAAACAAAAAATGGTAAACATGCTTGCCGGACATTATTTCGCTAAATTATTCTATTCAGCATAATTATCATTACAGCCCTTCACAAGTCAACTGCTGAACAAAGGCCTCCCCCCAAAGAATGCCACAAAGCACGGTCCTGAGTCACGCGCATCCATCAACTTCCTGCATGTCTTACCACGTCGTCACTCTATGTTGAGGGACTCTACCCATTCTTCGCCTACCGGTACGAGGCTGCCACTCGAGAACCTTTTTTCCAATCGGTTGTCAGTTCTTGGAGCTATATGGCGGTTGTAGGAGCTATATGGCCGGCCCATTGCCACTTCAGCTTACTAATCCGTTGGGCTATGACGGTTACTCTGGTTCTACTGCGGATATTCTCATTTCAAAATTTATCACGCAGAGAAACTCCGAGGGCTATCCTTTCCATAGCTCGCTGAGCGACCTTGTACTTCCCCATACGGCCAGCAGTGAAGGACTACGTCTCAGATCCATAAATCATCACTGCCAACACGTATTGGTTGCACAGTCTCGTTTTCAAGTTTTGAGGTATACCTGACGAGAAGACGTGTCCGAACGCTGCCCAGCCGAGTTGAATCCGCCGATTGACCTCTCGGTCGAAGTTGAACTTAGATAGTCGGAATATTTGTCCCAGGTAAATATACTCGTCAACAACCTTGAGGTTAGTGCTCCCAACAACTACGGAAAGTAGGTGGAGTAATGGATATTCTTAACCGCCACTACACGGGGGTAAAATTTAAGACAAAATATTCTATTACAATAATCAAAATTTACTTTCTTGACCTTTTCGATAGATAAAATGGAAAGATTGGTTAGTCGCGCTTGGCTCATTGTGGACCTTAAGTAAGATTTTATTAACTTGAGTTTTGAAAAGCTTTATTGACGTGAAGCACCGAAACACAAATAGTTTAAAAAAATCTTTGACACAGCGCTAGATTCGGAACAGACTCGGAATAGCCCCGTTTTACGATGGGTCTGATAAGCTCCAATGAAGTCCAACGGTACTAAAGAATATGCGACGGTTATTAAAACAAATCACTAATTGACTGTGTTTGTTGCTACGTGCGCTGACTTCTTCGATCGCTTTACTCACTCGACCAAGCGCCACTTAAGCTGAACTCATTTATTTAGGACATTAAAAACTGTTCGAAAGTAAATAAAAATAAATTTGTGATACATATTAAGATATAATATTTGTGTATGCAGGTAGATACTATATTAGGTAGCGATTTATTTATTGGTGTGTCTTTGCGGAGTAATTCTTCTGTAATTATCTGGCTGTGCGAGTGAGTTGTCGTTGTCACCCCTTGGTGCTTGGCACCCGGGGCGGACCGCCCCACCGCCCCCTTTACGCCGCCACTGGGTTCCCGTCAGGTGCGTTATCAGAATTCAATATTCAGACGTATAGAAATAACTTTACTTCAGAATATTCGACCATAAAAAATTAAATTAAATTTAAATAAATTTTTATTTGTTAATTATGTGTGGTTTTATTACTTCTGCATTGGCTCAGGATTAAGGGTATTGTCAAAAACCCCGCTTTACTTGATGCGCGTGTCAGTTATTATATATTTTGTTGGTTCTTACAGTTCTAACCAGCAAAATACCCATAACTAGGAATAACCTCTGCCTAAAGTATTTTCTAGTTCTGGGCCGGATAGGTGGCGATGTTGTCGAATTATAAATATTCGCAGTAAATTTTATCGCGCCATCTACCGTAAAGTGTAGTACAACGTCTGCCAGACCAGCTAATATATTTACTACACAAGTATAAAAAAACACTACACCACACAAGTATATAAAAAAATGTTTTGGAATTCACCGATGCCACTGAATTCAGGGAAGCACGCCTTCTTTCCCCTCAAATTCTCGAATCTTGAGATTTCATTTCCGAAGAGTCCTTGATGAGTGCTGCAACGCGAGAGAATGCAGCAGGGTTGCTGCGAGTGTTCTGTACCAGCTTCAGAGCGCTCAGTTTGTAGTTCCTGGATTAATAAGATAAAAAATGTATTTATATAAGGGCGTAAGAGGATCCACTACCCCGTATCACGTTGTGGATGTCGCAAGAGACTACAGAGGGAAATTGAAACAGAAACAGAATCTTTTTTTATTTAATATAGATTATAAATAATACTTATTGAAAGTCACTCTTTTGTTTAATTACCACTGGTTCGAAAAAACCTCTGTCTTGGGAAGATCCAGCAAGAAACCCAGCGGGACTTTTTTTTTTATATAACAGCTTACAATCATGTATGTTACATAAATAACAACACAAAACAAATTAGAAATAGCTTGGTAGCGATCACCTCATTCCCAGGGGTTATTATCATCCATAAATTCCTTAACATTATAATAACTCTTTTATACAAACTTAGTTTAATAAAGTTTTTGAGCTTCGAGCTGGTCAACTTTTGTATATTTAAATGAAATGGGGCAGCAGCATCTATGACGCAATGTGACGCCTATGGCAAATATTCCTCCTATTAGTACAGAATAAATAATAGCTATTAGGCAATCTATGGGGGAGGCCTATGTTCAGCAGCGGACTTATATCTTATCTAGGTATACATACTACTTATCAAGCATCTAGTTATTTAAATACCTAAAAACATTAGTAAGTAACAGGTTACAAAATGTTTTGGAAAATCCAAAAGTGCGCGCCTCATGAGCGTTTCATTTAATTTTGATGAATAAATTAAATTGTATTCCTGACTTTTAAAATATATTATTTACGTGTTTTAAATGTAGCGCTCTATTATTTTAAAAATTAATAATCATTACCAAAATAAATCGATTACACAAAGTATAAAATCGATATACGCTGTATGGTACATTTGTCCTTTGTCTATCAAGGGTTAACAAATATATGAAAGCGCCTTTAAATTTTGAATAGCAATAAAACTTATAAAAGTTTTATATCTTTATATACCTATACCACGATTTTTAAACTATTTGCAACACATTGTAATATTACATATATATACTATTTCTCTTTAGCAAACCTGGAAATATCGATGTAGATCACGGAGCAAAATTTGCTTCGTGAATCGTTATGTAGATGATAGAATTAGTTACAAACCTTTGTGGTTTATAGATGCTATTTTATTTATACTTTTATATTCAACTTTGAAATGATAAATAAAAATAAAAAAAACATGTAATTGTTGTGTCCGCCTGCAATATCAAAATAACTGCCTTTTAGTGGGAGTTATTTGTATGTCATTACTCGTAAAGCATGAATAACCATACTTACAAAATTTCTGTCTATCCGGGCTAATCTTAGGAATGACTAAACCGATTCTAACGAATTTCACGAGCAGATAGAGAGCAATAGGAGTGATCTAGGTTATAAAGTTAAAAAGTTAAAGTTACAGCCTATATAGGTCCCACTGCTGGGCACAGGCCTCCTCTCATTTCTGTGAGGGTTTTAGGGCAAGGAAATGCCCGCCGCGCTGCCCCAATGCGTGTTGGCGAACTTCACATGTCTTACAAATATTTTTTTTCTTATTTGTCAGACATGCAGGTTTCCTCACGATGTTTTCCTTCACCGCCGAGCGAGTGGTAAATCAGCACTTAAAATTGCAATAAACAATTTCATAGGTGCCAGCGGGGATCGAACCCGGGTTGCTCGCGTACTGTGAAACTTACAGTGAGCGCTAACCATCTGAGCTACCACGGCTCGATCTAGGTTATATTTCATCTAAAAATAAGATTTTGAGAAATCGAAAAATTGATAAAATAAATAGTCGTTGTTTATCTTAAATCTAAGTAACGTCACCTTAACAGATACTGCCCAGGCGAAGTCAGGTGGGTCGCTAGTATAAAATATAATAAGAAGTTATTTAAAATAATTACCATGTGGTGTATAGCGTAAGGTAATCTATCACCTCATTTCGTCTGGTGGGTGCTATAAGAGGCACTATGGGGAATGTTGTGAAAAAGTGACGTAGAAGCAAATCCAATACAAGAAGACTTATATTCAGCAGTGCACTTCTACGGCCATTAAAAAGAGATGTCTCTAAATGGCTTAATCCGACTCTGGCTTTTATGGAAGATGCTCCTGCCCACCTCCCTTGTTTAATTTTCTGAGTTCTTCATATTTTTCTCTTTCTTATTCAAGCCGTAATAGCTCAGGTAGGCGATCACTGTAAGTTTCACAGAATCCGTTCGATCCCCGCCGACACCGATGAAATTGTTATTTGTAATTTATAAGAGCTGATTTACCACGTGCTCGGCGGTGAAGGAAAACATCGTGAGGAAACCTGCATGTCTGAGAAGTTTATTTATTTATTAATAGGACACGAGCAGTGCACACATTATTATATTTTTGTTGAAAGTAGGCTTAATCTAGGGACTGATGTGTGCACCCTTATAGGTGACACAGTGTTACAAAGTACTATAAAAACTAAGACAGCAAAGTTACAATAGTTTTTTAAAGAAATATGTCGTCAAAAATAATACCTAAAAATAATATATAACTAAGACAATATAATCATGCATGTAACCATGCAGGGGAATAGACATTTATAATAGTGATCTATTAGTACATTTTTCCTATATTTAGGGAAAGTGTCATGAAAAAAATCGACGGTAGGCAACACACCGCAGGGTGAATTATATTCGTAGTTGTCACACATTCGCGGTACCGGGGCGTATGACCCCATGTTAGTCCAGGATTGAGCAGTGTGTAACAGTTTTGTTATTGGACGACGAGGGATATTGTATGGTACATTTAGGGTGAAATATTGTACTAATTCACAGCAGGCAGTTCGTCCTTTCACTATTTTATACAGGGTTATTCTGCAATATCCGACCAAATTTGCAGAGAAGGTTCAGATAACTAATATAGGCAAATGGTGTAGAAAAATTAATTTAAAAAATCTCAAACATTGTGTCCTTTTTATCCTTTAAATTCGAAATGCGTGGTAATGCATTATTTTAACTGATTGTAATTCATAAAATATCTATTTTACTACGCACGAACACATTTGTAAGCAACGTTGAACACGTTGTTGCCTTACTACTCGTACTTTCAAAAACTGCAAGAACGGTACTTATATCGTTATTTATGTATTTGAACTTAAGTTCAAAATTTGGCTACTCTTTGAAAAATAACCCTGTATAATACCGTGACGTGACGTGACACCTATGTGAAATTCCACTACGTATGAAGACAAGATGTCTTGTAAAGGCTCTCTGAATACCTTCTATTATTTGCGAGTGCACATCGTATGTTGGGTTCCATATTGTACTCGCATATTTCAAAGTCAAAAGTTATAAATAAAATATAAGAAGACGTGTGAAGCCCCCCAACTCGCAGTGGGGCGGCGCGGCGGACATTTCCTTGCCTCTAAAACCCTGTCAGAAATGAGGCCTGTGCCCAATAGTCGGATGTATATAGATTACTTTATTTTACTTTGTTTTTTCTTCTTCTTCTCCTGTTATAAAATATTTGCCTTAATTGAAAACGCGTCAGTTAAAAATAACTCACTGTCTAGAAATGTAACCGTAGTTGGAGGGGGTTGCGATGAAATCGGCGCGATCGTCCTTTATGTCTTGCAGACATTCGAAGGTGTTGGTCCTCTGTTGGCAGGAGATCGTCGGTTCGATTCCGAGGGTGTAGGCGGCAGAACGGAGCCAGAGGCATTTCGTTTGCTCATTGTCGGAGATGGTGCACCAACGACGAGCGGGTAGGCAGGAGGCCACTGCTTCTATGCTTGTTATGTTGCGAACTGAAAAAAAAAATTAAGTGCGACTCTTTTTTTTTTTGGTTGGACTGGTCTGTATGTAATACGTTAGTATTTTATGTCACAAACAAAATTAAATACATTAGTTTTTGTTAGCCAGCTAGTAACACCAGTTACTCGACTCCAAAGAGTAGTAATTCCTTTATGGGGCAATGTTTACGCTTTTACAAACAAAGTGGCAGAAAATATATTTGAAAAAATATATTTCGACACTATAGCTTGTAGTTGGATTTTGTATGGCATCACGGCATGAGCCTAAATATGGCAATCTATATAATGTAATTTTATTATTGTAACACCGTGTATACCTACCAATATTGCGCAAACAAAGAATTAATTGTATTGAATTGTAGATAGTCCAGCATCTATCAAAAGCTTTATAAAAATGGTTGGTATAATTGTCCCGTCACAGTTCTCTGAACGATGTTATCCTAAGAGCTCTTGTCTCTTACATGTTTACTGGGTTTTATCGTCATCATCATTACAGCCCTTCACAAGTCCACTGCTGAACATAAGCCTCCCCCAAGGAATGCCACAAAGAACGGTCCTGAGCCACCTGCATCCATCGACTTCCTGCATGTCTTACCAGGTCGTCACTCCATCTAGTGGGGACGTCCTACACTCGCCTACCAGTACGAGGCTGCCACTCGAGAACCTTTATTTCCCCATCGGTTGTCAGTTCTTCGAGCTATATGGCCGGCCCATTCCCACTTGTGGCAATGGGCCGGCCATAGCTCCCACAAGTGGCAATGGGCCGGCCATATAGCTCGAAGAACCGACAACCGATGGGGAAAAAGGTTCTCGAGTGGCGGCCTCGTACCGGCGGACGAAGTGTGGGCGTCCCCACTAGATGGAGTGACGACCTGGTAAGACATGCAGGAAGTCGATGGATGCGGGTGGCTCAGGACCGTGCTTTGTGGCATTCCTTGGGGAGGCCTATGTTCAGCAGTGGACTTGTGAAGGGCTGTAATGATGATGATGATGATGATTCCACTTCAACTTACTAATCCGTTGGGCTTTGTCGGTCACTCCGTTTCTACTGCGGATATCCTCATTTCTAAGTTTATCACGCAGAGAAACCGCGAGCATAGCCCTCTCCATAGCTCGCTGAGCGACCTTGAGCTTCCTCATACAGCCAGCAGTGAATGACCACGTCTCAGTTCCATAAGTCATCCATGGCAACACGCACTGGTTGTACAGTCTCGTTTTCAGGTTTTGAGGTATACCTGACGAGAAGATGTGTCGTAATTTCCCGAACGCTGCCCAGCCGAGTTGAATCCGTCGATTGATCTCTCGGTCGAAGTTGGACTTACCTACCTTGTCGGACTATTTGTCCCAGGTAAACATACTCGTCAACAACTTCGAGCTTAATGCTCCCAACAACTACCGGCATAGGTGTGACATGGACGTTACACATGATCTTCGTTTTGTCCATGTTCATCTTAAGACCTCTCCATTGGGAGGCACTATTGAGGTCATTGAGCATAGTGCTTAGGTCCTCCAGAGATTCTGCCATAAAGACTATTTCGTCGGCAAATCGAAGGTGAGTGATTATTATTGATGTTAATACCGTATCCTTTCCAGTCCAGTAGCTTGAAAACGTCTTCCAATGCAGCGGTGAAGAGTTTCGGGGATATAACGTCACCCTGTCTTACACCTCTCTGCAGTTGGATAGGTTTCGTGTTGCGAGTGATGACCTATGGAACTGAGACGTGGTCCTTCACTGCTGGCCGGATAAGGAAGCTCAAGGTCGCTCAGCGAGCTAAGGAGAGGGCTATGCTCGGAGTTTCTCTGCGTGATAAACTTAGAAATGAGGATATCCAAGTAATATAAAGTTATTAAAGTTTAAAGAAACAACGATTTTTATATGGAGTTTTTACACGGTCAACTGTACGTCGCTTGCTCTCGTGTTACTAACCCAGATAATTTATATATTTTAGCTACAAACGGAGCAACGAATAACATGGTTTACAAAGAAATTTTGTAAGCAAAGTATATTTTTGCTTGCGATCTTTTTGATGTGTTTTCCTTCGCACATACGAAAACTTTGTTAATATATCAAGCAACGCGGACGAAGTCGCGCGTATCAGCTAGTATTACATAAATCTTCATTTATGACATATATATTTGTGAAATGTTTACGGATTAAAATTAAATACTTAAACCTAGACAACGGAGTATGCATTGTGTTCATTTTTATTTCTAACTGGCTTAACTTACTTTGAGCTGTGTAATTCGCAGGCGATGGTAGCGTATCCTCGAAGTTGATGAGTGCATTATTTCCGCCAACGATGCCACTAAACAAGATCGACTGCCAGGTGTTGCCACCGGGATTCACACCGTTCGGCCACCAGCTTCGAAGACTTGTCTGTGCTGCTTGTGCTGAGGCTCTGGAAAATACAGAGTTCTAGTTAACTCCCAAATAGCAGTCCTTGTACAGAGTTCTAGTTAACTCCCAAATAGCAGTCCTTGTACTGCTGTGTTTACGGTCTGAAGGCTAAACAGGGTTATTTTTTTAATTTTAATATTTTTTAAAGAGTATCCAAATTTTATATCTAAGTTCAAATATATAAATAATGATATATCGTTATTGCAGTTTATGAAAATACGAGTAAATAAGGCTTCTACTTTTGTTTGAAATTATCTCAAATTGAATGTGATTTATGAGCAACAACTACTCTAGCTCTTATGTGTGCGATTCAATTCACAACGTTGTTCACCATTCGTCTTATTACTTATTCTGAGCCTTCTCTGCAAATTTAGGCGTATATTGCAAAATAACCCTGTAAAGACCCAGTATAACTACAGCCTGTGAAGCATTCCATCTTAGTCACTTAATAAGTAAGTTCATTTGTCAAGTAAGTATTATAAAAACAAAAAACTTCATCATCGGCGCTTAGAAAACATTTATCTCAGTTGGTTATAATCCGTTCAAGGTGAGATTGTCGTAAACACCATGTTTCAAGTTAATAGTCCAATATATTTTATTGGAGTTTACTCCTTAAGAATCGATTTTCATATATAAGCCCGGGGTATGAAAATTTATTGGGAGTAAAATCAAACGTTACGTCATGCGTTATGTTATGTATTCATGTTTCCATGACTACGTAATAAAATAACGTGCGCAACTTATCTTGCGCAGGCCCCAGCACAGAGTACTCTCGGTTGTACTACTTTATATAAATAAATAACATTTGTCAACTTGCGGAGTTTTGATATTAAACATATATAATCGTTCGTAAGGAGTAAACTCCAGTCGTGCGTCGAAGTTGACACACACACGTTTTTTCAGTTTCTTTTTCTTAGTTTTTTTCTTTTTCTTAGTTTCTTGTAGTTAATCAACTCCAAAGAGCCAGTAATGCCTTCTTGGGTAAATGTATACGCTTTTACAACATAGTCCTAGAAAATATGCATGACCTATTTGTCAAAAGTTTAAAATTTGAGGGGGTTGAAATTGGCTATTATACTGTTAAAGAATCCGTACATATATAGCTTCTTGCCTGTAATGAAAAATACATTTGACGGCTTCATGGCTGCAATGGCTTAACAAAGAGTTGCAGCGCTGGGGGCCGCGGGTTCGAATCCCGCACGGAACAAGTATTTGTATTGTCTACAAATAATTGTTCCGGTTTAGGATGTATGTCCTTGTGCATAAATTGAAAACTACGTATATATGTAGTATACGCACGTATACTAACGTATTTTAAAAAAATGTCCGCATCGTAGGTAGAGCCCAAGGAGTATCGAGCTACTCGGACCACGTTTAGCTAATAAATGTTGTGTTTAGATGGAAAATTGTCACAGAAGTGATTGATAGATGGTTAGTATATCGCCTACACAGTCACAAAGCGAATATCTCGTTAACAGTATAAAGGGTCTCCCGATCTCATACTATCCGAAATACAGCAGCCATATTTTACGCAGGAGAACTCACAACCCCATATTATCCGGTGTGTCGTAAGAGGCGATAAAGGAAACTGAAAAAGATGACGAGCAGTAACATATTCCTGAAAAAAACTTAAAATAATTAAAAAAAACAACCAACCATGGTAAATGTCCCCCCATACAATCTAAGAGGAAGGCCTATGTTCAGCAGTGGAATTTTGATACACAGTAAATGGAATTTTACGTGGTAGAGCTACGATGCAGCTATAATATATATATAAACATAAACATAACATAAACAGTCACGCCTGTCACCCAGAGGGGTAGGCAGAGACTACGGACTTCCACTTGGCACGATCCTGGCACACCTCTCTCGCCTCCTTTACATCCATATATCTACGCATACACGCTCGTCGGTTAAAGGTACTCCTAATCTGGCCCATCAATATATCGCCAATTTGGTCGATAAACCTTCGTCTAGGGCGTCCCTTTCCGACTCTGCCGTTCACTTCTGCAGCATAAATTTACTTTGTCACTCTTTCTTCGACCTACATGACCAAACCACCGAAGCATTCCTTTCTTAATCCTGGTCACAACGTCATCTTGCAAACCACACTTTTCTCTTATCACACTATTTCTCACCCTGTCATTCAGATTCAGCCCTAGCATACTCCTTAATGACCGCATTTCTACAGCATTTATTCTACTCTCATGCTTCTTCTGCCAGACCCAACTTTCACTACCATACATTAAAGTAGGGACTAACACAGCATTGTGAATTGCCAAACGTGCCTTTTTTGACACATTCTGACTCTTCACAATAGCGTGTAGAGCCCCATTCACTCTATTTCTGCGTTCACTCGTCGTTCTATATCCTTATCATATCTACCATCCCTACTAAATAAACATCCCAAATATACAAACTCATCCACTTGCTCAATCAACTCCCTTCTATTCTTATTTCACATAACGTTTTACTTTCTTCTCTTTCAAAACCATCACTTTTGTCTTACTTGCGTTCACTTTCATACCTCTTTCTTTTAATGATCGGTTCATTAAAGTAACCATCATTGCAACTCGGCCGCCGACGATGCAAATATGACTTGATCATCGGCGTACAAAAGGCATTTAACGGTTAACTCACCCATTCTCAACCCACATTCTTCAACTTTCAAAGTTTGCAAACAACTGTCCATGAATAGGTTAAACTGCCAGGGGGAAGCTACACAGCCCTGTCTGACACCTTTTTGGATGCCAAACCAGTCCGAGTAGACCCCGTTGATCCTGACACAAGCACTAGAGTCCCTTAAAAGAGACTTCAATGCCTGTATCAAACCAGCGCTCAAACCAAATGAGTTAAGTGTTTGCCATAACTCATTCCTGTCCACTCTATCATAAGCCTTTTCCAAGTCAATGAAAGCACAAAAAACTTTGTGGTTTTTGGCCAAAAACTTCTCCGCAATCATGCGCATGGAAAATACTTGATCCGTACACCCCATTCCCTTTCTAAATCCAGCTTGTACATCCCAAATTTTTCCATCAGTTTCTTCCATAACTCTTTCAATTAACACTTTAGCATACAGTTTACCCACAATGCTAAGCAAGCTGATACCACAGTAGTTTTACAGTCCTGCTGTGACCTTTTCCTTTATATATTGGGACTATAACGGCTTTGCACCAGTCTTCCGGTACCCGCTTCAGTTCCCAACACAAATTAAACAAGGTGTACAGCAGGCCTGCCACCACTCCCTCTCCAGCCCTTAGCATTTCGAGTGATACTCTATCATATCCGGCTGCCTTACCTGCTTTCATGCCTTTCATTGCTTTTATTATTTCATCTACACTTATCTCCCTACCTCTCTCCACTTCTTTCGGAATTTCTTTTTCACTTAATTCAGGCGACCCTTCACTCATAAACACGCTTTCAAAGTATTCCTTCCATCTCTTTAAATTCGAAACTTCATCATTCAACATACAGCCATTCTCGTCTCGTATAGCATTCATTCTAGGCTGTTTTGAATTTCCCCTAGCAGTTCTTACGAGTTTCCAGAACATTTTAATATTTGCCTGGAAGTTATCAGATATCCTTCTATCATTCTTATCCGTTCTTTCTTGCTTTTTCCTTTCAACAACTTCTTTTACTCTCTTATTTATAAGTCTAAAGTCTGCCTTTTTTCTTTCAATCTTATCATTCATACCGCCAGAATTACCAGCTTTGGTTGCCAGTAAATCTAGCCATGCTCTCTTCTTTGCTTCAACTTCCATCCGAATCTCATCATCCCACCACCACGTATTATTTTTCCTTTCATTCGTTCTCTTACTTACACCACATACTTCGGTGGCTGCATCCACCAAAACTTTCTTAACATTATTCCATACAGTCTTCAGGTCTAAATCATTCATACATATTTCATTCAAACCATTTATATTCTCTCTCAGTCTACATTTATACTTCTCTTTCACACCTTCATCTTGTAACCTCTCTGTTCTTATACGCTGTAACGCAGTGGTAGACACAGATGTCCGATGCCGCCAACGCCTGAATAGACCATTAATTCGGCATAAGACCAAGTAATGATCCGTCCCTACGTTGGATCCCCGGTAAACTCTTGTATCTACCACTGCGCTCCGCATTCTTTCATCCACAATTATGAAATCTATCATGCTTCTATCATTACCTCTTTCCCATGTATACATGTGAATCCTCTTATGGCGAAAGAAAGTATTCGTCACAAAAGATTCTTTTCCTCACATACGGCGAGGAGGTCTTCACCATTCTCATTTACACTTTCATCGCCAAACATTCCTAATATCCTTTCATAACTAGACCTCTTCACCCCAACCCTTCCATTAAAATCTCCTAACATAATGATATTTTCATTTCCCTTACATTTCATCAACACCATTCTTACCATGTCCCAAAACTGCTCTCGGATATAAGTGGGCTTAGACATGTCTGGGGCGTACACCCCTAGCAAAAAATATATATAATAATATATATATATAGATAGATAGATAGCTGTAGCACGAATAGGTCGGCTCGACCGGGGAAGGACCACGCTCTCACAGAATACCAGCGTAAAATAGCAGCTTAACGCTTCTGTATTTCGTATGGTGAGTTACAGAACCGGAGACCCTTTTTACTGGTAACGAGGCATTCCATCTTAGTCCTCAGGGGTGACAACGCATTTTCATTTTTATTCTAAATTGAGAATAGATGTAGATGTCTATGGACTACAGCATGCGCTTACCATCAGGTGGACTGTGAGCTCGCTTATCACCCTTATTCTAAAAACAACATGCGTGAGTGTCGTGGAACATTCGGTTGGAACGAAGTTCCTTTCGTAGTGTATTATTATTGATAAATGTATTATATTATTGATTAACAAATACAAATAAATGAATTACTAGCGTCTATTAAAATTAAGCGTCATTTAAAATAATATTTCTTTATTGGGATGATAAGAAAAAGTGCGAGGGAGATGGACATTATTCCATCTCACTTGTACTATAGAAAGGGGGGGTCGTGATTGAAAAATCTTACACTTTTTCTCGCCTAGGCACCATCCGCCAAATTCGTACCGTGCGATAAGGAACTTCGTTCCAATCATTGAGTTATATGTACTACGTAATAGAGAAGCTATTCCAAACAAAAAATGTGCGCTACTCTTGTCTTCGCGCATGCGCGGTAGATAGTAAAATATTACGATATTATTACCTATTTATTCACTTGAACAACAAAAAATTTTACTTACTTGACTACTGAATTGTTATTTACGTAAGGTTTAACTGTAACTTTAATTTGTAATCTCGTATTATTATCGCCGCTCCACACTGCATGAATATTGAAGCTTCAGTAAATGACACTAAAGTAAGGTGTACGGATTGCAGTACAGTTCAGTTGAACATAGTGAATGTTCGGAATGCGAAATCTAGTGCGTAGTACATATATATCAATGGTTCCAATAATGAATGACAAACTTCTGAGCGTGTTTCTTCCCCGGTCAAGTCGAGCTGTTCGTACTGCAGTCATAATATAGTTGCATCGTGGTTCTTTTAAAAGGTAGCAGAACATTGACCCCTTATTCTGGATTGTTCACATTATGAAACTTACGCGGAAGCGACGATAGCACTCCACGGCTGTCTAACAAATGCGCAAGGGGATGAGAGAGAGGCGAGGACGTCAGCTGTGAGAGCTTGCACCGAGCCGTCTTCGCAGAGAAGAGAGTACTGTCCTGCATGCTGAGGGTTGCGGATCTGAAAGATAAAAGTAACATTAAAGTGTCTGCCTATATACATCCCACTGCTGGGCACAAGCCTCCTCTTATTTCTAAGAGGATTTTAGAGCAATTAGTCCCGGGACGGGACAGGACTTAATACTTATTGAAAGTCATAATATGTGCTTTTACCAATTGGTTCTGAAAAATCTCTGCCCTGGGAAGAACAAGTAATAAGTCCAGCCTTTTTTGACATATTAATTTACAATGTAGTCCAAATAAATTACTTATTATCCAGTCATGTATTTTTTAATATCGTTATAACTATTTTTTTACAGCTTTTGTTTTATATTAATTTTGAACTTTGTAATAGACTGGACTTACATATTTTCTAAACCTTTTTTGTAAAATGGTAAAAGCTAGGTACCACATTGCCTCAAGGAGGAATTACTCATACATTGGAGTCTAGTAACTGGTATTACTCGACTGCTTGTTCCTAGTATATACAGAATGAACATCACAATTTTTAATAAAACTATTATTATTGTGCAATAAATTAAAATTTCGTAAATATACTGAGAGGCCACAATTAAAAAAAAAACATCAAATATCGACAACTCACCGTAAAGTAATCGCGTACGTGCTGCCACGCGACGTAAGCCACACTACTGTTCTGGTTCGTGCGCAGACACTCTAGGGCCTGAATATGACGGTTGTCGTTGGAAACACCAGCTATATTGACACCCATGTTGAAGGTATATCTTGAACAACCATTGTTTTCACCGCAGAGTGAGCAGAGCGATGGGTATTTACTTTCTGGAAATAATATTACCTGGGTCAATGACGTTGGCTTGGTTGAATGAGGTATCCTTTACGAAATGTACTCTCTTCTTTTTTAGAAAATTATTTACAAATATTTTCGGATGGCGAGGCTAAGGATAGAGTTTACTGTGAGTGTAAGAACGCATTTTAATAGTAATTAACGCATTTTAGTAGTAATTTTGTACGTGGTAGAGCCATGCTGCAGCTATATTAGTAGTATAGTTGTAGCACGAATGGGTCGGCTCGACCGGGGAAGGACCACGCTCTCACAGAATACCAGCGTAAAATGGCAGCTTGACACTGCTGTGTTTCGTATGGTGAGTGTAGAGAACCGGAGACCCATTTTACTGGAAAAGAGGCATTCCATCTTAGTCCTCACGGGTGACGACGCATCTGCATTTTGATTCTTTATTGAGGATAAATGTAGATGTCTATGGGTCACAGCAACCACTTACCATCAGGTGGACTGTGTGCTCGTTTGTCACCCTATCCTATAAAAAAAAAAAAAAAACCTAATATTGAAACAAATGTCTCATCATCATCATCAACTCATTCCGATTACGAGGCCTCGTAAGAGTCGCGTATCGTTATTTTTCGTCACAACCTCCAAGTGCCGGGAGTGGGTAATTTGCGCGCCTGCTGCCTTCCTTGGATGTGGTAGCCGTTTCTCAGGCTCCCTTACCCGTGACAACCATGGTAGTCGCAGAAACTACCATCGAAAGTTGATAAGGCAGACATTTGAAAGATGCGTCGCCGGTGCTGGACCATGCGATCGGCAAAAGTTATTCATCGTCATTACAGGTTATTAAAGTCCACAGCTGTACAGGCCTCTCTCATAGATTGCCTCATAGGGGGAACATTTGTCATGGTTTCCAATTTCCATGGTTAGGCGGGTCGGCAACCGTAGATTGTTATTATTTTGAGTTGATATCGGAAGACGCAGCAGTCCATCTCCCGTTTTAGTTACCCTCTGTCACCTCTTACGACACCCACGGGACGATATGGGGTAGTGGATATTTTTACACCACCACTACACGTTTAATAGACGGAGTATAAAGAACACCGTTTTACAGTAATATTAAAATAAATACGTCATCACCATCATCATTACAGTTTATCAACGTTCACTGTTGAACATAGGCCTGCCCTTTATATTCTCTCATATATTTGTTATTTTCCATATATGTCATATTTGCCATGCTTGGCAGGCGAGATTTACATTGCACTTTTTTATTTTAAGTGAACATGCTGCTTCAGTCTCCATATAATCGTATAATATTATTAAATATAGTACGTGGGGGTAATATGGAGATCTGGTTAATATGGTCACTTTCTTATAACTCAAAAACTACAGCCTTATTTGCATAGATGGCTCTGTGATACGATAGCTCTTCATCAGTCATTCAAATAATAAAGAGTCAAAAGGGCGCCGCTTTATCGACGCCATTTTGACAGTTAATATTACAGTGAATATTTTAGTTGATTTTAGTACCTATTGTGTAATGTAGTTAATTTTTTTAAGTTAATTTTTCGAAGTGTTTCTAATTATTGCCAAGGCTTGTTTGTTATTTTTTTCTTAATATATTAGTTATAGTATACGACTTTGTGTTTTTGTCTCTGTCCTCCTCCTAGTTTTGGTTTTATTGGGCGGCAAAGCTTAAGGTGACCATATTACCCTCACGTACCTTATAATTAATAAGATCAGGCGTTGTGGTTTATTATATAATGAAAATGAGGCTGCAATGTGGCGGCGTGGTAAGATAATCCATCTGAAACAGTCACTACACGTTTTAAACAAGGTGTCAAATCTTACTCAGGTTGGCGTCGACTGTGGCATTGGCACTCCACGGTCCAGGTCTGCAGGCGTTCGAGAAGAATTTGCTCAATGCATCCACCTCTAGCTCCTCGGCGGTCTTACCGGCCACCTCTGCGCCCGGGCATCGATCAGTCCGGACCACCTGCAAAAATTAATAAAAATCTGAAAAACGGTTGACCCTTCAGGCAATCCCTGGAACTTCCCGCTTATTTTCGAGCGCAACTCTCGAAAATCTATTTAATTTTGTTTTTTTTTTGTTTTTTTTTTGAAAATCTTTGAAACGTCTCAACGAACACTTTAGAACGCCGTGTCGCCTGTCTCGATCGGTTGGTTCGTTCTAAAGACATCGTACGACAAAATTTTATTTACATACTTAAATAAAATTCAAAGCGGGAAGTCACAGAATATTGTTTTATTTAGTGTTGTGACGCCATAAAAATCACTCCTATCATCTATAAAGCGTAAGTCCTGTCGTGCATGAAGTACTGTTGTCAAATATGGGTATGGGCTGGTGCTACAAAATGCCACCCAACAGCATTGGACTCGGTGAAAAGGCGTGCTGAGAGGCTTATTGGTGACCTTGATTTTGTTGAAACCAATCTTGTCAACACAGACACAGCGTAGCCTCTCGGTATACTACAGAAAGCATTTCGGAGAGTGTGCGCTGGAATAACATACATTAATTCCTCCTACCTTTCAGATCTCCACTTTTTTTTGGCAAAGCCGTCAATCCCAACACTGTACTGAACTATATATTATTAATTTAAAAGAAAAAAAAACAGAGGTAGTCATAAGGACTGCCGACAAAGTGAAAACTTAAAACAACTGATATATACGTATATATGTACACAGGCCGCTATATTATGCGTCGCTAGTCTGGCATAAGCGCAATACGTCACGGACATGTCGAGGTCATCGGTGACGCGAACCCATAAGTTTTTCCCCTACTAAAAATCGCTAAACGCGGCTAAAGGAGTTTTCAGTTTAACGTTTTATTAATCTAAATAAAATATTTAACCCCCAACGTTTTTTCTTGCGTTTACGCAATTGACAATCTACAATTGACCACGGGATGAAATAGTGTGATAGATGCTTTTACATCTTAGAATATACTTAAGTTACCAATGTGGGTCTGCTGTCGTTGTCCATTCCGTATATATTATGCTTTGTAATATGAACTTTAGAAAACATGACAAAAAATAACCGGCTAAGTGCGAGTCGGACTCGCGCATGAAGGTTTACGTACCATCGTAAAACACGTTTCTAGTAGGGGAGCCCCCTTTCATTTTTAATTTATTTTTATTTTTATTATTTGTTGTTATAGCGGCAACAGAAATACACATTGTGTGAAAACTTCTACCGTCTCCCTATTACGGATCATGAGATACAGACCGCTGACAGACATACTGACGGACAGCGGAGGCTTAGTAATGGGGTCCCGTTGGTTACCCTTCGGGTACGGAACCATAAATAAAAAAGGGATATCTGCGGAGTTTCTTACGCCATTTCTTAACTCGTTCAGAGAAACCTCATTTCGGATTCGTAGGTTTAAAAAAAAAGACATTTGACCAACGAAATTTATTTTTTTATGGCGCAGAAATTCATTTAATTTAATTTCATTCCATTTAACTTCATTTCATTTCATTACTTTCACCACATTCCACGATTCATAAAGCCTTATGCCTTATGATAATAAAATATAACTGAAAATTAAAAAAAATGTGAAACGTACCACTTGTTCAAAAGTTTTCAAAACTCGTGGAGACCAGCGTGTTTCAGATTCATCAAAACCTGGATGGCAGTAGCTACCTCCACGTAGACCTTCCAGGCCTCCAGTGTGGGTGCTTCTTACTACGGCGACCGCTTCGAATGCGTAGGGTTCTGAAAAATAAATAGTTGAATACCGAACATGTGCGAGTACGTTTCTTTTGATTGCGTCAATGCGTGTTAAGTTTTTTGAACTCTTATTTTAAATAATAAATATTATTTTAAGCTCTAATATTATTTTAAATTCTAACATTATATTAAATTCTTAAATTATTTTAAACTCTAACATTATTTGAAGCCCTAAAATTATTATAAACTCTATAATATAGACATATGTATATAATATAGAACATATTAGAGTTTAAAATAATTTAAACTCTAATATTATTTTAAGCTCAAACATGATTTTAAGCTCTAATATTATATCAAGCTCTAACATTATTTTAGACACTAATATTATTTCAAACTCTAATATTATTTAGCACGTATTTCATGACAGATTTCCGCTTAACTTTTTATTTATTTATTTATTTACTTTTAACGGAAACATATAGTACAATAATAAATTACATTATAAAACATATAAAAGTAATCCTAAAAACCAATGAAGTTTCCACAGATATCTAATACATAATAAAAGCTTGTCACCACAATATTATGTTGTATAAAAATAAAAAAAATATAAAAATATAAAAGAATAAAACTAACTAAATGGTATTTATAAATTAAAGTTTGTTTTGCTCTTTACCTGGTCTATTCACATCTCTGATTGTGGCGATAATTCTATTCTCATTCGGTTGCCGCTGTGTGAGCAGCATCATCTCTTCTTCTGAGAACACACCAATTTCCGCAGCATTACGGGATAGCTTAAGAGCACAGTCCACTCTGAAAAAAAAGTTCTGAAATAAGAATCTGCAAACAATATTTTTAAGGTGCTATTGTCATGTCATTTTCAGATAGTTTTAGCGATTTTATATAAAACTGAAGTGACGAACGAACTTACAATTCACCTGACGATAAGTTACACATGCAACCAAATTTAAACAAAGGATGTGTTGCCACTTCTGAGGACTAAGATGGAATGCCTCACAGTCTGCCATTGTACTGGCTCTCTATACCCTTCACTTTTACAGCAGTGCACGCATTGCTACTTGGCGGCAGAATATAATTTAAACTTGTTGTTTTCTTCTACTACTACTTCTACTAATTGCAATGCCTTCTTTTGTCAAAAATATTTGCGAACGCACGTACAACCGCTCACTAAAGCTTTACCGTATTAGCATGAATGGCATAGGAAATCGTAGAAGACGAACAAACAAACAAATATTCATTTTTGATGTGTAACATCTTTCCTCTCGCTTTCCCGTATTCTGTGGGAGTGATTTCGTGAAAAGGGACGGAAGCGTGTAACAGGAAGCCGGGAAAGCGCGCGCTATTTGATTTGACCAATAAGCGCCCGCGGCGGTAGTAAAGTGTGCTGTTATATAAACTAATTTATTTGTATACTATATTAATAAATGTATTTATTGTTGATAATAAGTGTCTGAAAAAAGTGCAGATCATTGATAAAAAATTTAAGTGAATAATAATGAATTCGAATAAATATTCCAGTATTTAGCTTTTATAAATATTAATTCTAAGTTAATTTCTATCGCTATTCAATTGATATTTTTAATTTTTATAAAAAACAAATAGCTTTTTTATAATGTTAATGTTGCCTAATATCATGGTGAGTTGTCAGATGTTACACATCATATGCGACTACTGTAAAGCGCCTTATTCACGGTCCATCTTGCTGTAGGTCCTGCCAAGGTCATGTACGACGCACGACACTAAACGAAATTGACATTGTCGTTTTGCCTCGTGCGTCGTGAACAACTTTGGTGGAACGTACAGCAAGATGTACCGTGAATAAGGTGCTTTAGGATCGTTCGTTTTTTATATATTAAAAACATTAGACATTTGAAATTTCGTAACCGTAAGAGATAACAGAGGGGAATAAAACAGAAGAAGGGCATCAGCATTTTCATGATAACAACTCAATAAAAAATGTGGTTCCTAATCGCCCGCCAAATGTCCCCCCTGAGAGCCATTCTGTGGGGGAGGCCTAAGTACAGCAGTGGACTTTGGAGAGGGTGTGATGAATGATGGAATTGATAAATATTGACATTTTGCAAAGACGCTACACAGTGTCTGTACACTACGGTGCTGACGCTTTTGGTAATATGTTCCTCGATTCAAATACCAGGTCGGGTTAAATCAATTATTGGGTTACGTAGGTTTGCGTAGATCGAACCAAAAATTAATATTAAAAAACTGAAGGTAGCCGGGCTAACTGTCATATTGGGACGTCAAACAACACAGTCCCCCCCGTCACCAAGGGTTGCTGTAAAGCACCCGAAACGTCGGGTATCAAAATAGTAAATTAAACGCGATAAAATCCGTAAAAATAGTTTTATTCAATGTGTAGTGTTCGCGTAAATATAAGAAATCATTAATTATTGGGTTTTTCTGTCCAGACATTATCTGTAGTAGCCGGGGAGTTAGGAACTTGGCAATGTTTCATCCCAGTGTCTCGAAAAGCTCATACAGCCGTTGACCCTGCCCTGATGTCTCCCTATAAGAGTATGAGACCATGAGAGTGAGAGAATTATGGGTGCAATTCTGTCATGCGCAGATGGCTAGTCTCCGTTGAGACTGGCTGCCGTGGCCGAAATTCGGTCAGAATGCTCTCGCCCTAAGAGTTCCAGTGTAAAAAGTGTAATTTAATATCAAAGTTATTTTTGTGAAGATACAGACCTCGACTCCACGGGCTCGCAGACTGCCTGGCTCCCATCCTTGTCCAGCCCCTGACACAGGACTGGATTTGCCGTAGAGATGCAGACTTTCACTGAAAAAGAAATGTTTTAGTATCCTCTATATTTGTAATTAACCATTTCACTGTCTATTATGGATAGATCGATTGTTTAACTATTGTGTATTTTTCGCAGACAGGGAAGTTATAAGCTTTTTTTTTATAGAATAAAGGTGACAAACGAGCGCACAGTCTACCTGCCCGGCTAGTATGGGCGGGGGAGAAAAATTTTATCCCCCGATTATATCCACTGACAAGAGATAAAATTATCTTGTTATGTAGTATATAGTATATAGTCCGTCATGGAGCCAAATGAAAGATAAAAAATTATGCTTTTTTGACATTTGAAAGGGATGATTTTATCCTAGTTCATTGGACGTGGGTTGAAGTTTATATTCATACAAAAAGATCTAAGTCTAAGTCTATCTCCCATTTTATCTACTGTGGATATTATATCCACCGGTGTGCCCATGCTCTAAGGGTGGATAAAACTAAGCGAGGGGATAAATATTTTCTCCTTTCCCCGGGGATAAAATAGTCTCCTGCCCATGCTAGCCCTGCTGATGGTAAATAGATACAGTGGCCCATAGACATGTACATCTGTCTTCGATGAAAAATCAAAATGACGTCGCGATGTCACTTTGTTAATGTCAAAATGTAATGAGTTGAATTCTAGTAAAAAGGGTCTCCGGTTCACTACATTCACCTTACGAAATATAAGCAGTATTAAGCTGCTATGTTACGCTAGTATTATGTGAGAGCGTGGTTTTCTCCGGCCGGGCCAACCCATTCATACCACAACAACAATATAAAGGTTGTCCTAGAAATCAACGTCAAGCCGGAAACGTGCAATAGGCCAAGTCGTGACAGTTATTAGAAAAATATAAAAATCTTGGTTTTGTACTTTTCAAATTGGAGCATTGAAGTCCCCAAAAGTACTACAGTATTTAAAAAAAAAAGAGTTTCATCCATACCATGCATGTACAAAGTCTGCTACCCCGAGACTACCCAAAGATAGTGCTTTTTTTTTCATTTTTTTTTCATAGTTTTGTCGAACGATTTTGCAGAGGCACCGAGAGGATCCGCGGTTCTTTGAAAAAATTCTATGGTCCGATGAATCAACATTTAAAAAGGACGGTTACATGAATCTCCACAATTTGCACGAATGGCACGTGGAAAATCCAAATGTGATGCGGGAAGACAGATCGCAATACCAGTTTAAAGTAAACATGTGGACGGGAATTTTAAATGCCCAGGGTTATTTGGACTTATTACAGAAACAATTACAGATTTATTGGAAGAAGTGCCACTGAACATTTACGGCAGCATGTGATATCAACAAGAAGGCTGCCCAGCGCATTATGCTCTCACAGTACGAGAGTTTCTCATTCGAGAATACCTCGATAGGTGGATTGGTGGGGTGGTACAATTTCGTGGCCTGCCCGTTCACTCGACTTAAACCCCATAGATTTCTTTTACTGGGGTACGATAAAGGATAAAGTGTACTCAAAACCTATTCAAGATTTAAATGAGCTGCGCCAAAGAATTGCAGAAGCCGCTGAATACATCAACTCGAGAAGATACGTCCGTCTTATTAAGCGATCATTTTTAAAGAGATGTAGAGCTTGCATTGCAGCTGAAGGCAAAGTTCGAACATTTGTTGTAAAACTTTGTAAATCTGATTTAATAAAAATTTTAACTAAAGAAATCCAACAACTGAATTTTATTTCAATGCACCTAAAACTAACAAATTACTTTTTTTCCTTAATTAAGAAACGCGCCATCTTTAAAGTTACTTGCCAAAATAGTGTAGTACATATTTTTTTTACAGTACAGTTTTTTTTATTTTTCTACTTTCAGTTATATTTATAAGTTTGGTTTACTCATTTCTAATCTAATTAATATAAAATATAACTAATAACACAGAAAGAAACATTAAAGTTTACATTTTCCTTAGAAATTATCGTCCCCTCTATGAAATCTATCAAATATTTTACCTCATTGTAAAGCGGCGCCGCCCTGGTGGCAGAAAAAGTCGTGGATTATGTCGTCGTGCATTATTTTGAATTCAATGTTGGGCAAAAATCTAATAATTTATTTAAAGCTGAGGCAGTTATGTTTTAACTTTTAACTGTAATTTACAGAAGGGTTATTCATGGTTACACCACAGAAAAAAAAACTGACGAAAAGTTAATAATTGTAGTCACAGTACTTGAAAGATGTCAGTTTTTGAGTTTTATTTTTGAATCCTGATAATTTGAAAAGTACATGACCAAGATTAATTTTATATTTTTCTAATAACTGTCACGACTTGGCCTATGGCCCGTTTTCGGCTTAGTGTTCATTTCTGGGACACGTGATGTATCTGCGGCGTCGCTCTATCAAGTAAAAACTTAGTAACTCCAGTAAAAAGTTTCCAGTAAGATCTAAAGTATACGTCTACCTTTATACGCCTTACAAATAGGCACAGACAGATCTATATGTATTGGTGGAATTCACTGTTTAAGATTTTTTTAATTTCATGCATGTTTCCTTACTTAATTTTCCTTTATCACCGAGAAGCCGAGTACCAGAGAAAAGGAATTAAACTCGACTTACAACCGTGTTGTGTAAATAACGGCGAGCGCTTAGTTACCACGACTCTACTATAATTATATGATTTTGAATATCGCCTTTTGTTCTCAAATGTTCCTTTTTCAGTCTTTTGTGGAGTATATGTTAATGCAAAAAGCGTTTATTTTATATTTTGTAATATGAGATATCTGTGTTTTAATGTAGAGTTAAATTAAAATACAACTTGCATAAAATATACACTTAAAAATATAATTAATCACGTTCGAATTTCGACCAATAACCGGCCACTATCTAATATATAAAAGTTAGTTTTTGTTTATTCGTATTTTATACGCTGCCATACCGTTTATCAGATTGCGCTAAAACTTTGTCAACTTATTGCTTGCACTTGCGCGAAGGTTATAGGCATAGTACAATTAACTTACAGCAGGTGGCGCGCGTACCGCACCGACAAATTTATTTAAAAGTTACATATCATTCAACTTCAATGAAAGTACCTATTATCATTCCCAATTGAACAATATAATCCTTCCAAATTTAAAACGATATTTCCGTAATTATTTCTTCTGCGGTTGCAACGCGCCCGGTATCAGCTATAAATACAAGAATTGCTTGCTATCTTTCGGCCTTACTTATAATCGTTGATTATCACATACTTAATTTTTATCTAATATCTGTCTCATTCTATTTTCATTTAGAAAAAAGAGAGAGAAATAGAGACACAGCAACTTTTAGTAGATATTACTTTGATCTCGATCATAAAAGTACTGATGTTAAACATTGACCTACTACTAAAAGGATGATAGAATAGAATAGATTTTTTTAAAATTCAATATAGATCACATGTGTAATTCTAATTGAAAGTCATTTTTTACTTTACCACTGGTTCGAAAACAACCCTCTGTCCTGGGAAGAACCAGCAAGAAACCCAGCGGGACTTTTATTTAAAGTAAATTTTACATTAATGGTTGTACAAACTACTTACAAATTTATTATAGAAACTGCTTGGGAGCAACCACATCCATCCCAGGGGTTATTATCAACCATGTATTCATTTATATTATAATAATAAAAGTTCCGATATAAGAGAATATTAACCTAGTCAAGTTATCATTACATGTAGACGGACGGACAATAAAACATTTAGTAATAATTTGCATCAAGTACTACAAAATACATAAAATTCTGCAACGTTATCTTTTATTTGACTTTGAAACGCGTCCCACCTTTATGACTGATAGGTATTAAGTGGGACGACTTTAAATTGATTAATCGATTACGGTACTTGAAAAAAACTTTTTTTTATAGAATAAGGGTGATAAACGAGCACACAGTCCCCTTGATGTTAAGTGGATACTGTGGCCCATAGATATCCACATT
This sequence comes from Parnassius orleans, assembly GCA_029286625.1. Lineage (NCBI taxonomy): Eukaryota > Metazoa > Arthropoda > Insecta > Lepidoptera > Papilionidae > Parnassius > Parnassius orleans. The sequence continues at coordinate 876,213 of JAGSMP010000237.1, forward strand.
CATCCTCAATTGAGAATCAAAATACAGATGCGTTGTTACCCCTGAGGACGAAGATTTAATGCCTCGTTTTCAATAAAAATATTTCCGGTTCTCTACACTCACTACACGAAATACAGCAGCATTAAGCTGCTATTTCACGCTGCTATTCTGTGAAAGTGCTGTCCTTCTCCGGTCGAGCCGACCCATTCGTGCAACTTCCGTAATATAGCTGCAGCATGTAATAACTGTAGCATGTTACCACGAAGTAATATATCGTTCGTTTGGCGAAATGTGTTCACTTCGCCAAACGAACAGATAACAGCTCATTTTATCATAATAACTTATCTCCTGTTTCAAATAGTATGAGTATGAGGCCTACCTTATTGGTCGATACGACGGTGATGGAACACACGCTCGGCATCATCATCACCACTAGCCCGTAAAAGAAATTTCAGGACATATTACGTTATACCAATTACTCAACTCCAAAGAGTCAGTAATTCCTTCATTGGACAGTGTTTACGCTTTCACAACAAAGTCCCAGAAAATATGCAGTACCTATCTATCAAAAAGTTTAAAACCTTTATCAAGCAAAATTATTTAATATGGGTTATTATAAAAATAGGTTATTATATGTTATTATGGGTTATTAATTATTATATAAACAGTATGTGATTGATAATAACACCTGGGAATCCTGTCTCTAAATTTACGTAGTACTTTTCATATTTCATTGTACAACACAAAATATTGTAAATTGTTTAAAAAAAAAGAGTCCCGCTGGGTTTCTTGCTGGTTCTTTCCAGGACAGAGGTTTTTTCCGAACCAGTGCAGGCAGGCGATTCGACGATCGCAGTGGCTGGATTCTGACGATGTTAGTGCTGTTAGCCTTTTGGCTCTTACAGCTTCATCGGATTCAGCTGAGAATGTGGGTGGAGATTATTCATTTTAGTAAAACGTTACGAAAGTAACGTTGCACTACACTGAATGTACCTACTTTGGACGACTTGGAAGTTGTACAAATTACATTGAGCCGCGTGCGCGAAAACTACGCTTGCGTAGGACATGATAGGTCTTACGCACGCTTTGTAAAGATGAAGCTTGTGTCTTAAGGACAGTTTGCTCTTGCTGTTAACTAGCGGGTGGAGGCGACTAGTAATGAATTTGGCACGGTTGCGGACATTGCGAATGTGTTTCGCGAAGGTCATATCGTTACCGTTACCGTGGTCGAATGGTGACTCCTAGATATTTGACAATCGCAGTACCAGACATTTCGCACTCTTCCCGCTGCTTCCCGTTGCTATCTGGGTATTTTACGCCCAGCGTTAATGAGATTGTATTAACGCCATCTAGCGGAAGCTATAAGATTTTATTACCATATCTCGTAGTCGTCTCTTACGACAAATATGCGACCCACAAACCCAATATTCTATTAGTCCCTTTTTACTTCATGTTAGGTAAGTAACTCGGTACATTATTTCTCGTTATAAGTGCTCCATAAACAAAGGACCTATACGTACCAGGCCTCCCCATAGATTGCCTCATAGGGATAATTGCCGTAGTTGCCACGCTTGACAAGCGGGTTAGCAACCGCAGTTTTTTTATTTTTAGTCGTTATTAGAAATATGCTGCTGCCCATCTCCTGATTAGTTTCCCTCTGTCGCCTCTTACGACACCCACGGGATGATATGTGGTAGTGGATATTCTTACACCGCCACTATACGGTATCTTGGAACTACCATAATATTGGTTTATAACAAAAATCCTGACGATGATCGTTTAAGATCACACTTTGTAGCGATTTCTAGAGTGAGTTGGTAACTTAATAAATAAATAAAAATTTAATCTTAAGAATTAATGACGCGATTCCTACATTGATAATAATGACGTGGTGAAAATTTGGAAACGAGATCTTTTAACTAACTCTATTATTTGATAACCGCACTCATCAATTTTTCCATTAATTTTTTTTAACCGAGTTTCAAAAACGATAAGTTAATATTCGACGCGTATGTTTTTCTTGTATGTTCACCGATTTCTCGGAAATTACTGAACCGATTTTTATGATTCTTCTTTTACTAAATTCTTTGTACTTCAGAGGCAATTATGAAATAAGAATAATAAACCTTAAGAAAAAAATTCTACCCTAAGGGTGGAAAATTAGGATATACTTTTTAATATAACTATATCACATTCTAGTTATGAGCTTGAACTTGTAATATTCTTTAGTCACTGAAAAGAGTAAAATAATTATATTTTATTGTTTTTACAACTGACTTCAAGAACACTAAAATAAAAAATAAATGAAATAATTTCCATATGCCTACTGTTTTGAAGTTATAATGTGGAAATTATTATTTTTTGTTTTTAAAATCAGTTTTACTATTTTTAAAAACTTTAATAATATTTTTTTAAAGTCGTACGCGAAACACACCTTAAAATAATTGAGTACAATATCATCGGTTCTCTTATCAAATTTTCACTAACGTCGGTGTTACATAACAAATACTTACAATTCTGAGCCCCAGCACTGCTGACCACGAATAAAACAAACAACAATTTTTTAAAACCCATAGTTCACACTACAATCCACTCTTATAAAAACACTGAATAGGAACAAAGTCCTATAAAACCACGCCCGAAATAAATCACAGAATTGTTGCGGGCTGTGCTAAGGTGTTCGATACACTGGCCCTTTACTACTGGCTTATTTAAAACTGCCGTATCGAGTTTCCTGCAGTATCTTATCAATATTTCGAAATTCAACGTAAAGGTGGGCGATACAGTACACTCTGATAATATGATAAGAACGCGACTGAATTATTTGTGAGAGTGTCGCAAGGTATCGTGTTAGGGCACATAGTTTTTTTACAATAATAATAATATTATTTTGCATGCTGTCATGCTGTCGGACATCTATTGCAGTAATCCCGTTTTAGGGGCAAGAGAGACAGTATAGTTTTTTAAATAAAGTAAGGATGACTAACGGGCCCACAGTCCACTTGATTGTAAGTAAATGCTGTGGCCTCTAGACATCTATCCTTGATTAAGAATCAATATGCAGATGTGTTGTCACCCCTGAGGACTAAGATGGAATGCCCCGTTACCAGTAAAAAGGGTCGCCAGTTCTCTAGACTCATGATACGAAACACAACAGCATTAAGCTGCTATTTTATGCTGGTATTCTGTGAGAGCGTGGTCCTCCTGGTAGAATCGACCGATTTGTGCCACAACCATAATATAGCTGCAGCATGGCTTTACCTGTAGTAAATATAGCCTCAAAGTCGAAATTGGCGAATAGGCTTGGCTTATTCGGCCTATGATGCTACTTTGGTACCACCGCCTTATTTATATATGCTGCCAGCAGCAGGGTATCTACTGCTGTAATCCGGTTTGAAGGGCAAGAGAGTATGTATAGTAACAGACTGTGAGGCATTTAATTTCAAGCCTCAGGACTGATAAAGTTACAGACTATGTACGTCCCACAGTTGAGCATAGATATTCCCTTATGTTTGTGAGGTTTATAGATCAATTAGTCCGCCGTGCTGCTCCAGCTATGTTGACGGACTTCACATTTCTTCAAAATGTTCATCATCCTCAGACAGTTTTATAAGTGGTAGAGCCATTTTGCAGCTATATTAGTAGTGTAGTTGTAGCATGAATGGGTCGGCTCGACCGGGAAGGACCACTCTTTCACAGAATACCAGCGTAAAATAGCAGCTTAACACTGCTGCTGTTTCGTATGGTGAGTGTAGAGAACCGGAGACCCTTTTTACTGGAAAAGAGGCATTTCATCTTAGTTCTCACGGGTGACAACGCATCTGAATTTTGATTCTTTATTGAACATAGATGTAGATGTCTATGGGTTACAGCAACCACTTACCATCAAGTGGACTGTGTGCTCGTTTGTCACCCTATACTATAAAAAAACCATGCAGGTTTCCTCACGATGTTTTTCAACGCCGAGCACGAAATCAGTACTTAAAATTGCAATTAACAATTTCGTTGGTGTACTGTGAATTTACGGCGAGCGCTCAGCCCTTGAGTAACTCTAGGAGTGATAACACGCCTATATATTCTTCGTCTGAAGTTGGTTGTTGTGAAGTGTCCATGTTTTAGTATCCACTTATCATCGGGTGTAGTGGCGTTGTAAGAATATCTACAATCCCATATAGGCCCCTGGGTGTCGTAAAAGGTGACGGAGTAAAACTGAAATAGGAGATGGGCAGCAGCGTCTTCTTGGCAACCGCAGTTTTTTAGTATTTTGGGTCTTGTCAGGTGCTTGGCAACATGGCGAAATCACCCCTATGACTCAATCTATGGGGCAAGCCAATGTTAAGCAGACGTTATAGATGTTATAACGTCTGCTTAACATTAAAGGCTATAACAGTAAAGGTACCATTAGGTGGTCTGTTACCCCGTTTGTCAATTTAATATTATAAAAAAGACGTACAAGCGTAACATTTGTAACGTATTATGGTACTCAATTTAACGTCCGTTCCGATTTTTAACTGCGGCAACAAATTAAGAAGCTATTCAGAAGCTATTAAGAGAATATCTGTGCTGCAAGTTTGAAGAATAGGTTTTTAATGATCTATTGCTGTCGCATTGTGTCCGAATGATCGAGCTAGGCAAATGAGAGAGATAACTGCCGTTCGGACTCATTATACCTATGAAAAATTGATTGAATTGTTATCTCTTACTCCCATGTTCCTTCCTTCGAAACTGTACCGATTTTTTTTTCAGAACAATAAAACAATGTGGCTGTCTACATAAAGTAAAAGCCTGCTACGTCCCACTCCTGGGCACAGGCCTCCTTTCATTTCCAATACCCGTTGCAAACAAACAATTGTGTGATAAATTATGCTCTTATCATGGGTGTTTGATTTTATTTATATTAGTAATTAAAGTTGATTTTTATATTTTCTTTTTTATTCGTAAAGGATTTATTATTGCCGTGTATTGGCGGTGTAAGAGAATCCACTATCACATATCATTTCAACGAAGGAACGGACAGGGAAACTGAAACATGAGATGGGTAGTTTTTTTTTTGGAGTTTATGGCCTGGTATCTAGACCTTTAGGCCAAGTCTTAGGTATTTTTATTCGGTTTATTATAATTTTCTTCATAGTACACTGCTTCACAATATGTTGATGCGGCACATTGTGCAGCCCTTGGGAGATTTTGACGGCAACTTGAGTCAGCAGACAGCTGACAGTTGGCGATGATATCTCAAGGCGCCTAAGCAGATAGACACCTTATCTTGAGAATCACATCACCATCAGAGCACTTGTATCACCGTTTCCACTAATAGTTCACATGCGCAGACACTTAATACACAAAATCGCACCACTTTTACATATCAAAATCCACTTCAAACCATTATTCAAACAATAATACAGGAGCAGCAAACCGCCGCCGATCAAGTTCCCGCCAAAACTCATGAGATGGGTAGTAATAACTTTAGATGACAGCTTAAAATAAAAATAAAAACTTCCCATCCGGCTGCCAAACGTGGTAATTATAGCAAATATCTTCCCTATGAGACAATCTGTGGGTGAGGTTTTTTTTTCGATAGTCTGTAAACAATTAATGAATACGAATCTTTGAAGTTATACTTCTTTTGCGGCATTTGGGAAAAATTATGACCTAAAAACGACAGCATGAAGTTGTTACGATGTGCGCGCACTGACACCTAAAAGCGACAACTTCAGTGGGTGATAGCTCATACATCAGAATAACATAAGCTATAATTCATAAAAATATTGTGTAATTGGCCAAAATATAACAATAAATGTTAAGTAGGTCTCAAAATCAGTCATCTGCGATCTATTTCAGCGTGAACACGCATCACGCACGCATTTGGATGGGACTTTCATTGGAGATAGCTGATGTTATAAGGAGTAACTATGGCTACTTTTATTTTAGGGTTCCGCACAAAAAATTCCACGCGGGCGAAGTCGCGGGGAACAGCTAGTATTTTATATTCCCGACGTTTCGACTACTTTACAGCACCCATGTTCACGGGGGGATTGAGGTGTTTGACGTCCCAATGTTTATCGTCCCAATGACGTTAAATTACAAGTATATTCGAACGAAAAATTTATAAAATAAAATAAGATTATTTTAAATCTAAATAACGCCACATTATTGATCCTACGCAAGCGAAACCAGGGCGGGTGGCTAGTATTAAATAAGACGGTAGAAAGCAGAAGAAAGTTTCAGTTTAGTGCGGTATTCTGAGGCATGATCAATATTATTTATGAAGTCTAAGAAAATAAGATAAAGTATTTATTTAAAAAAAATATGTTTTAGAATCCGTGGAATATTAGCCACTCAAAAAAAAAAATCAAAAAGGTGTATCTCATAACTTTTTCTAGGGAATCGATTTGATGATTCTTCTCATGAAGAAGCTGGTGCTGCTCATGTGGTCCCATATACAAGGTCTGACCAGTAGTTTTGAGTTATCTATACCTATAATAAATCTGTAGAAAAGTCGTGTCTGTAATTCTAATATATTCTTGAAAAACAAGTCCAGGGACTAATTAAAGGTTCTGAAGCCAAATTAGTAGTTTTAGAATTTTTGTCTGTCTGTCTGTCTGTCTTTCTGTTTGTCTGTCTGTCTGTCTGTGTATTCCGGATTCACGCAAAAACTACTGGACCGATTTACATGAAATTTTGTATGTAGGCTACTTTTTATCGATAACGGAACTTCTAAAAGAAGGTTAAGTATTTTCCTTACATTAGATGTTAATTTTCTATTATATCGTAGTTATAGGCTATGTTATAGTTATGACTGGTGTTTTAATAAATACCATATTTATAAAATAAAATTAAAATACGGTTATAGCCTTGGTAAAATAATTTGAAACTACATTGATTTATTATCAAAACAGCGCCATCTGTCATCAAATGGAAAAAGTAGTATATTTTGCCTTCAGTTACATAGTTATAAATTAAATAATATAAATAACTTACAATAATTTTATTAATTAGATTTTTAAAATTATTTTAAAAATTCTAACGTTTAGTTTTGAATATTTTTGTTATTTTATTTTAAAAGTGTAATAATTTCAATAGATAAAAATGACGTAGTATATCAAAAGTATGAAAATTGATAAGGTTTTTCTTAGAGCATTTATTAGCTTGCTTATAAACACTCTAAGAGATTTTTATATTGTTCGTTTCTATCGCTGATATTATCTATTAGATAGTATAGTTTTGGCTTTCATTATTTCGTCTAACAATAGCGCCATCTACTTACTTCTAAATAAACTAAAATGGTTAGTCATGATAAAATTAAATAATAGAATGCTACTGAATATACGATAAATAATTGAAAATTCGTTCGTGGCATCGTTGGATGTGTAATTACTAGGTAGGTAGATGTGGTCTACAATCATGCAAAAGCTTAGTTTCAGTTTTATGAATTGTATTTAAACAAATACGAGGGTAGTGTAGCTCTCGCCGTGAGATTTCATCATGGCACGGGGCAAACGTGTACGATTCCCTCGAGGATGAATCTGTTGATTGATGTAACATGTATGTAAGCTGCTACTTTTTACTTTTCATGGGGCGATATATTATGCAGTTTATATTTCATTCATATTTTCAGGTATGTTCTTTTTGTTTTACTCTACCGTAAATATTAAGGGTTGCAAAGATGAGTAGAACTCATTATCGTCAGCCTATAAAGTCCACTAAAATTAACATAGGCCTCCCCATAAATTGTCAAGTGGCTGGATATTTGCTATAGTTGCCACGCTTGGTAGGCGGGTTGGCCACCGCAGCTATTATTATTTTGATCTGTTGTTAGGAAGATATTATGCTGCCCATCTCCTGTTTATTTTCCTATGTCGCCTCTTACGACGGGACGGTATGAGGTTGCAGATTCTCTTTCACCGCCACAACAAGGCGAAAATTTTTCTACTCCCGTTCATGAGTTTAGTGCTCCCATGTTCACTGTGAATAAAATTTATAAGGAATAAAACAAATTTTAAGGATTTTTTTTTGCGTTTAATTTTAACTTTTTTAATTTCAGATGTTTTGGGCACTTTACAGCATATGGTAACGGGAGGACAGAGGTGTTTGACCACCTGATGTCATAGTAAGAATATAATAGAATAGAATAGATGCAGTAGTATTAAAGTTGGTAAAAATTATTGCAGTAGTATGCTTGGGTTTGAATTTAATTTTATTAATTATGGGGTCCTTAGCAGATGGTAGCACTCAGCCATCTTCCCTATTAAAATTAGGATGTTTTTGAATTTCAATTGCCTTGCGAATCATCATTGATAGGAATCGGTGTTCTAATGCAAAGATTTGTTGTCTATCAGATCCGATATAATGGTTGGGACGATACTAAACATATCACTGACATATGACATGACATACTTTAGACTTCCCGGAGCGTCGGTGCTTCACATTAACGATATGTTCCTTTACGCGGGTTTTTATGGAACTTTCATCCAAAGATGCGTAAAAACCCCCTCGTAAAAAAAGTTAAAATTAAACGTGATAAAATCCGTGACATTAGTTTTATTCCATGTGTAGTATACATTATTATTGAACTGCATTTATGAAATTTTGAAGTCTACTCGAACGTAAAAAAATATCTACATCTATTTTATGGTACTAATCTATATTAAATAGGACCAATGATATGAATAAAATATTTCAAATAAACATTATACCGTAAATTGATAGAAGACCATGAAATTCATCATTATTTTGTTAAAACTAAATTGACTTTAATTATGAATTAATGTAAAGAGTAAAATGTAAATAATAATAATACATTTTGATTCCAAGACAATTTACCTTTCTTATGGATACATTGCAAGACACGCCCGATATAAAAAATAGTAGGTGTTTCTAGACATATACATATATGCATGTGTTCCTGTAGCTATTATATCTGTGCCAAACACAAATCATCTACGTCTAAATAATAGTCTTTTAGAATTCAAAAAAAAATCTTTGACAGACATAGAGACACAGACACCAAGGTGACTCTAAAAGTAATCGAATTTTGCTAAATTTGGCACGGAATAGCATTTAATGATATTTCTAAATTCAAGTTCACGCGAGCGAAGCCACGGGTAAAATGCTAGTCCTTAATAATGTATATTGAAGTCAGGTGTACAAAATTTTATCACTTGTTTAGTTTTCGAGACTAGATCATAAACAATTCCATACCAAAACTACATATTTTGTATTGTATAATACAAACATATTATGTATGTATGTATGTATGTACGCCACCACGCTGCAAACACGTATGAATTGTACATTTATCTATACATAAGCATTCTAACAGTTCTAACAAAAATATAAACAAAATTGAAGTGTCTGTTTGTAATATTGAAGTAACTAGCTTTTATTAAGCTCAAGGGGTTATTTTTTATAGAATAGGGTGACAAACGAGCACAAAGTCCGCCTGATAGTAAGTGGATGCTGTGACCAATAGAAATCTATATTTATGCTCAAATAAGAATCAAAATGCAGGTGTTGTCACCCTGAGGACTAAGATGGAATGCCTCCTATCCAATAAAAAGGGTCTCCGGATCTCTACACTCATCATACGAAACACAGCAGCATTAAGCTACTATTTTACGCTGGTATACCCCGTGGTCTACCCCGGTCGAGCCGACCCATTCGTGCTGCAACCATATTATAGCTGCAGCGTGGCTCTACCACGTATTTGCATGGTATTGAGAAATAAACAACAATTTTTTATCTGTCTGTTCCAGCTAATTTTTGGAATGGTTGAACCGATTGAAATGAAACTTAACGAACAGATAGAGAGTAATACCAGGAGGGATTTAGGTTATACTTTGTCCGAGAAACTTGAATATGTTTTTTTTTAAAAAACAAAAATTGATAAAGTCTTTCATTGATTATATTGAACCTAAATAACACCACATTAAAGGTCTTATCCAGACGAAGCCGGGGCGGGTTGCTAGTCTTTGAATATTGTTGTTTTTTCAGTGATTCTATGTCACGGTGCAATTACAGAGGAATAAAATCTAACGGACGTTCTTATCGGTAGATAAAAGTGGTTCTGCGAAGCGATATCGATCGAGTACTTATTTGTGTAACGCTATCGTATAATATTGCACATAGAGCCACACCTGACGTCACGTCATAACAAAACACTGCACGCGAAATTAGACTTTGTGTACATAGCGTTTGTTGGGAACTTGGGAACATATTGCCGTGGCGGTTTTCGTAGACAAGATGTTTTTATTTTATAATATTTAATGATTTCATCGGGTTACTAAGCACGCCGGATGATATGTTCGGGTAGCTGAAAGAATATACTAAGAAAGGAAGTGTGACTCACGATATTAAATTTTATTATGCAATCTCAGACAATACATCCGTGGTAGGGGGCCAAGTATGTGTAGTATTGGAACGAAGTTCCTTATCGGGCGGTACGAATTTGGCGGATGGGGGCTAGGCGAGAAAAAGTGTAAGGTTTTTCCGTCACGACCCCTTCTGACGTAGTGTAGACGGTCTTGGCGGCTATAAGGAAGCGAGATGGAATAATATCCATCTCCCTCGCACTTTTTCTTATCTTGCCATGAAAGAAATATTATTTTATTTAAAATGACGCTTCATTTTAATAGACGCTAGTAATTCATTTATGTATTTGTATTTGTTAATCAATAATATAATACGTTTATCAATAATAATATACTACGAAAGGAATTTCGTTCCAACCGAGTGTTCCACGACACTCACGCATGTTTTTTAATTATTTACTTGGTAGAGCGATGCTGCAGCTGTATTATGGTTGTAGCACGAATTGGTTGGCTCGACCGGGGAAGGACCACGCTCTCACAAAATAGCAGCAGTTTTACATACCAGCGTAAAATAGCACCAGGTTTTCGCTGGTATTTCGTAAGTGGTCTTTGCTCGATTGAGACCGACTTATTCGTTCTGTTGACGTAAAACAGCTGCAACGTGACTCTACTACGTAAATTAAAACAACGAAGAACCAGAAATCTATGCCTTTAGTTTAAAAACGGATAAAGTCAAACATTAGAATGATAATGACATTAGACTTTATTATAAGGAACTAGTTGGTACCCGGCTCGATGCTGCCGCAGAAAAAAAATATTTTTAAATTTGGAAATATCGTTTTAAATTTGGAAGGGTTATATTGGTTAATTAGGAATGATAATACATTCACTGAAATTGAATGACATATTATGACTTTCAAATAAATATCCCGGTACGACACTCGCGCCACCTACTGTAATTTAATTGTACTATGCCTATAAAATTCGCGCAAGTGCAAGCAATAAGTTGACAAATTTTAGCGCAATCTGATGAACGGTATGGCACCGCATAAAAAACGATTAGATTAGATTAAATTTGAATCATTTTCGGTATCGACTAAATTGGTGATATACCAACGAGCGTGTTGACGTAGATATAAAACATGGTAGAGCCATATTGCCGCTATATTATATTAGGTCCTTACATATGAAATTAGCGTTTTGTACGGGAGGAATATAAAGTAATTTTTTTTTTGTAAAATATATTTAATTAATCAAAGTATGCACCGTTGTTATCTATGCACTTTTGCCATCTCATAGGTAGTTCATTGATCCCTTTGCTAAAAAACATGGGGCGAGAATCAATAAACTCTTTGAAGGCGGTTTGGACTGCCGCATCGGTTTTGAATTTTTTCCTTGTAAGAAGTTGTCCAAATTCCGGAAAAATGGTAATCTGTTGGAGCAAGGTCCGGGGAGTACGGTAGATGTCGCAGACATTCCAATTGTAGATCATCTAACTTAGTGGTTGTTTGTTGTGCAGTGTGTGGTCTTGCGTTGTCGTGAAGCAGCAGTGGCCTAGAGCGATTGACCAATCTCAGTTGTTTAGCAGCTAGTTCTTCCTTCATGGTTTCCAGTTGCTGACATCTGCCTTAATCGTTAGGCCAGATTTTGAAAGCTGTAGTGAACGATACCGGCGCTAGTCCACCAAACACTCACAAGTAACTTTTTCTGAGTCAATTTTCGTTTAGGGCAGGATTTGGCTGGGTCTCATGGGTTCAGTCATTGCGACGAGCGCTTCCGATTATCGTACAGTATCCACTTTTCATCACAAGTAATGAATCGATTAAAATCCCTTCATTATTGTCTCGGTTGAACAAAGTAACACAGCAGTCGACGCGTGTTTGCAAGTTCGATTCACTCAATTCATGAGGTACCCATCGTTCAAGTTTTTACTTTCCCGATTTGCTTCAAGTGGATTAATACAGTTTTATCACTTACCCCGAAGCCTGCAGCTATCTCTGAAGTGCTTTGTGATGGATCCGCTTCCATAATAGCCTTTAATTCTTCATTTTCCACTTTGGTCTCCGGCCGTCCACGGGGTTGGTTCTGAAGGTCGAAATTTCCAGAACGAAAACGTTGAAACCAAAAACGTACCGTGCTTTATTTTGCGACACCAGCGCCGTACACATCATTAATCCTTCGAGCTGTTTCTGCAGCACTGGTGCCACGGTAGAACTCGTACTCGTAAATATACCGATATTTCATGTTTTCCATTGTGCGGTAATAAGCGACGCCAAAGAAAAAATAATGAGGAAAAAACAAATGAATGACTGTTTTCAAAACTCAAATGTACCAACTAAATGAATTTATAAATTAAAGAGGAGAATTTCAGATCAAATTGGTCAGTACGACAAAACGCTAATTTCATATGTAAGGACCTAATAGTTGTAGCACGAATAGGTTGGTTCGACTGGAAGAGGACCACGCTTTCACAAAATAGCATAAAACTGCAGTTTAATGCTGCTGTGTTTTGCATGGTGAGTGTAGAGAACCGGGGATCCCTTTTTCTTTTTTTTATAAGAGAGGGAACAAACGAGAATACGGCTCACCTGATGGTAAGTGATTACCGCCGCCCATGAACAACTGCAACACCAGGGGAATTGCAAGTGCGTTGCCGGCTTTTTAAAAAGGAGTAAGCTCTTTTCTTGAAGGTCCCTAAGTCGTATCGGTCCGGAAAAATTGCCGGTGGTAAACTATTTCACACAGAGGTCGTACGCGGAAGAAAACTCCTAGTGAAACGTACAATGGTGGACCGCCAATCATCCAGATGGTGTGGATGGTATCGGAAATTTTGCCGCGATGTGCGTTCATGAAATTTGGCGGCTGGGATAAAGCCGAACAATTCCTCAGAGCACTCCCCGTGGTAAATGCGAAAGAAAATGCAAAGGGATGCAACATCTCTTCGCAGCGCCAATGAATCGAGCCGATCGGAAAGGACTCGGTCGTCGACGATTCGAGCCACTCTGCGCTGGATGCGGTCAAGTGGAAGGAGCTGGCACTGGGAGCCCCAGCCCAGAGATGGGAACAGTATTCCATGCATCCCGCATTGGAAACAAGGGATTCCAATTTAGCCATCAGAGGTGACAACGCTAATCTACGTTTTGATTAAACGAGGATAGATGTACGAGTAGATGTCTATAGGCCACTGCACCCACTTGTTATCAGGTGGACTCTGTGCTCGTGTGTCACCCTTATTTAAAAAAAAAAAAACCGGCATTTAGACAAGTTATTAAATGTTTGTGTTAATGCTGTCTTAAGTTCAGAGGTTTATTCGGACATTCATGAAATTTGTACATACATACAATTTATACAAAACATACAATTTCACGACCAAAACCTTAGGAATAACAGATGATACTGGTTTCCATTTGACACGATTCTCTCACAACGCTGTTACTACTTAGGGTCAGCTCACACCGAGATGTGGCACGACGCGGCGCGGCGCGCACTTTTTAAGATAGTGATACAAAATATAACTTTATTTACTACACAAAAAGCATAAATATAAACATAACATAAACACTCACGCCTGTTACCCAGAGGGGTAGGCAGAGACTACGGACTTCCATTTGGCACGATCCTGACACACTTCTCTCGCCTCCTTTACATCCATATATCTACGCACACGCTCGTCGGTAAAGGGTACTTCTAATCTGGCCCATTTTCAATATATCACCAATTTGGTCGATAAACCTTCGTCTAGGGCGTCCTTCCCGACTCTTCCGTTCACTTCTGCAACATAAATTTGCTTTGTAACTCTTTCCTCGTTCATTCTTTCTACATGACCAAACCACCGAAGCATTCCTTTCTTAATCCTGGTCACAACGTCATCTTGCAAACCACACTTTTCTCTTATCACACTATTTCTCACTCTGTCTTTCAGATTCAGCCCTAGGATACTCCTGAATGACCGCATTTCTACAGCATTTATTCTACTCTCATGCTTCTTCTGCCAGACCCAACTTTCACTACCATACATTAAAGTAGGGACTAACACAGCATTATGAATTGCCATACGTGCCTTTTTTGACACATTCTGACTTTTCATAATAGCATGTAGAGCCCCATTCACTCTATTTCCTGCGTTCATTCGTCGTTCTATATCCTTATCATATCTACCATCCTGCTAAATAAACATCCCAAATATACAAACTCATCCACTTGCTCAATCATCTCCTTCTATTCTTATTTCACATAACGTTTTACTTCCTCTTTCAAAAACCATCACTTTCGTCTTACTTGCGTTCACTTTCATACCCTTTCTTTTAATGACCACTTCATTAAAATAACCATCATTGCAACTCGGCCGCCGACGACGCAAATATGACTTGATCATCGGCGTACAAAAGGCATTTGACGGTTAACTCACCCATTCTGAACCCACATTCTTCAACTTTCAAAGTTTGCAAACAACTGTCCATAAATAGGTTAAACAGCCAAGGGAAGCTACACAGCCCTGTCTGACACCTTTTTGAATGCCAAACCAGTCCGAGTAGACCCCATTGATCCTGACACAAGCACTAGAATCCTATAAAGAGACCTTAATGCTTGTATCAAACCAGCGCTCAAACCAAATGAGTGTTTGCCATAACACATTCCTGTCCAATCTATTATAAGCCTTTTCCAAGTCCATGAACGCACAAAAACTTTCTGGTTTTTGGCCAAAAACTTCTCCGCAATCATGCGCATGGAAAAGACTTGATCCGTACACCCCATCCCTTTCTAAATTCAGCTTACACATCCCAAATTTTTCCATCAGTTTCTTCCATAACTCTTTCAATTAACACCTTAGCATACAGTTTACCCACAATGCTAAGCAAGCTAATGCCACGGTAGTTTTACAGTCCTGCTGTGACCCTTTTCCCTTATATATTGGGACTATAATAGCTTTACACCAGTTTTCCGGTACCCGCTTCAGTTCCCAACATAAATTAAACAAGGTGTACAGCGGGCCTGCCACCACTCCTCTCCAGTCCTTAGCATTTCAAGTGATACTCTATCATATCCGGCTGCCTTACCTGCTTTCATGTTTTCACTGCTTTCATTATTTCATCTACACTTATCTCCCTACCTCTCCACTTCTTTCGGAATTTATATTTCACTTAATTCAGACGACTCTTCACTCATAAACACGCTTTCAAAGTATTCCTTCCATCTCTTTAAATTAGAAACTTCATCATTCAGCATACATCCATTCTCGTCTCGTATAGAATTGATTCTAGGCTGTATTGAATTTCCCTGGCAGTTCTTACGAGTTTCCAGAACATTTTAATATTTGCCTGGAAGTTATCAGATATCCTTCTATCATTCTTATCCGTTCTTTCTTGCCTTTCCTTTCAACAACTTCTTTTAATCCTTATTTATACGTCTAAAGTCTGCCTTTTTCTTTCAATCTCATCAATCATACCGTTAGAATTACCAACTTTGGTTGCTAGTAAATCTAGCCATGCTCTCTTCTTTGTTTCAACTTCCATCCGTATCTCATCATCCCACCACAACGTATTATTTTTCCTTTCATTCGTTCTCTTACTTACACCACATACTTCGGTGGCTGCATCCACCAAACCATTCTTGACATTATACCACACAGTCTCCAAGTCTAAATCATTCATACACAATTCATCCATACCACTTATATTTTCTCTCAGTCTACATTTGAACTTCTCTTTCACACCATCATCTTGTAACCTCTCTATTCTTATACGCAGTGGTAGACACAGATGTCCGATGCCGCCAACGCTTGAATAGACCATTAATTCGGCATAAGACCAAGTAATGATCCGTCCCTACGCTGGACCCCGGTAATCTACCACTGCGCTCCTCATTCTTTCATCCACAATTATGAAATCTATCATGCTTCTATCATTTTCTCTTTCCCATGTATACATGTGAATCCTCTTATGGCGAAAGAAAGTGTTCGTCACAAAAAGATTCTTTTCCACACATACGGTGAGGAGGTCTTCACCATTCTCATTTATACTTTCATCGCCAAACGTTCCTAATATCCTTTCATAACCAGACCTCTTCACCCCAACCCTTCCATTAAAATCTCCTAACATAATAATATTTTCATTTACCTTACATTCCATCAACACCATCCTTACCATGTCCCAAAGCTGCTCTCGGATATAAGTGGGCTTAGACATATCTAGGGCGTACACCCTAGCACAATAGCGGATACAAGTGGTCTTAGACATATCTGGGGCGTACACCCTAGCACAATAAAAAATTCTTTAAGCCCACTTTCATTCGTATCCATAGCAGCGTTGGGCTTACACATTCATACTCTTTCACTTATTGACCCATTCTTTCTGAAAGGATGACACCGACTCCTGGCATGCCCGCTCGGTCTCGTCTACACCAGACCAGTAAGCGGTATACATGCTATGTGCAGTGGCATCTTTTTCCTTTCGTTTCGTCTCATTTACACATAACACATCGCATACTTCATCCATCTTATCATTCATTGCTCCACATACATTCAGCGTAGCCAGACGGGCCTCCGCAATCCACTTTTTGCCCTCCGGGAGACAGAACGTGACGAGTGGCGAACCTCGTCGCCGGTTTTTCTCCCAGAGATTCTTCGCACCCCTGCCCCATTAAAGGGCGCCGGGAACTCGGCGCCATTTCTTTTACTTGCTGGCTCATGGTGCGAACTAAGGGTGGTAGCTTTTACGCCGCTACCATACGGCGAGGCCGAGTCTATACTTTGGCTTTGTCGCTCGTTTAGCACCACCCGGGGACACGTGTAAGGTGGGCCTAGGTTAGTGGTCAACGGACGCGAGTGACTCATCCCTCAACAAAAGATACATATTTTATTGAGATAATACGAAAATGCCCCGTCGATAGGCGCAGCATACAAAAATGGAACGCGGCCAGCGACTTCACGACGCGACTCGCGACGCGACATCGCGATGAGTCTCGCGGCGGTTCATTGCGCGTTGCGAAACCACTGGCCTCTTCAAGCATCGTCGCGTCGCGTCGCGTCTCTGTGTGAACTGACCCTTACATGTCTATACATATATGTATCTACACATGCGTGCTCGTCGGTTAAGTGTACTCTTCTGCAGAATGAATTTGCTTTGCCAGTCTTTCTTCATTCATTATTTCAACATGTCCAACTGAAACATTTCACAACATCTCCTTGCAAACCGCATTTTATCTTATCACACAATTTCTCACGCTATCCATTCAGAGTCATCCCTTACATACTTCTTAGTGACCGCACGTCTAGAGCATCGGTCTTCATCATCTTAATCGCAGAAACATATTCTTTTATGTCATATAACTACAAATTTCGTCATCGCACATCGCGACAAAACTCGAGATACCATCCATACAATCCGGATGATTGGTGGTTCACGTTTTCTTCCTCGCACAACTTCCTTGTGGAATCGACTACCACCAGCGATTTTTCCGGACGCACTTGCAAAGCCCCTGATGTTGCAGTTGTTCATGGGCGGCGTTAGGCACTTATACCATTAGGTGAGCCGCATGTTCGTTTGCCCCTTCTCACAAAAAAAAGTTTTTTGGAATTTTGCCTTCTCTTGTGCTGTAAGACCTTGCTTTTTGCCAAATTTCATTGTTCTCGGTCAACAGAATATATCTTAAATGTTTTGATGAGTGAGTTTGCGAATATCGAAATATGTGACAAATATTTTTGATTGCGTAGACTAAGACTTGAATTACTTACACCTCCAAGTGATCTGAACACTTAGTATTTGATATTAATTTCAACTTGATACCTCTACCCATTCCAGAGTAGGTAAAAGGGTCATGCAATTTAAAAGGTACAACAATATAGGTAAAGGCGCGTTTTACATTGCATAGACAACTAACGCATATATTCTAGCCTATAAATGTAAGAAAACACAATGTTACTCTATAAAAACGTTTTTTCATTCCAAATTCTAATAACTCAACAAATTAACAACAACTATATTAACAACTTATACAAATGTTAATATTAAAATATTGCTAAGTATTAACTAATATTCTCATTAACTTTTTCCCGAATGTTGAGCTACGAATAACCGTAATATTTTGATATTGATATTATAATATTACTTGATAAATATATTTAAATTATTTAATATTGACAAATATCGGTATCAACCCATCTGTTATAATCATGACCTCCATATTTATTTAATGCTGACACTGCCGACCTTATCAAGCGCAATTATGATAAATCGATTGAGAATGTATTTTTCGCATTTCCAAATACGACGACTAATTTAGGAGTTCCGGGTTAGGAACGAACTTGCACACATACATACTTATAAATTATATAAGAATATTGTCCTCCTTTTAGGTATTTTAAGATCCGCACTCGGGTAAATAATATTTCTAGTTTAATTTTTATATTATACTTTTAAATGAAATAAGAAAACACACGTTAGATACGATGAACAAAACTTGTGGGATCGGGTTTTTAGTTTTTACACACTTGCGTGCTATGTAATATGTATGTAGCATGTATTTCCAATATCAAGATTACGTCATCGCAAGGTTAAAGTTCGACAAAATATGTCTTCCAATTTATTAAGGAAATTAAAGCAATCTCTCTGTTTTGTATTTCTATAATGAATGTGTGATTAAATTAGTTACTGAAGTGGTAATGGCGGATTGAATATGTTGGAAAAATTCTTTTGTTTAGTGTTCTTAGGTAAGTTGTAGTATATTACCTATCTTAATTATATATTTCATGATAATATATAGAACAAAGAGTGAATGCAATTCACAGAGTAAATGGGGCTCTTCGCTACATTGTAGGAGTTCAGAATGTGTCAAAAAGGCACAAATGGTAATTTACAATACTGTGTTAGTTTCCTTAATGTATAGTAGTGAAAGTCAGGTGTGTCGGAAATGCATGAGGTAATGCTGTAGAAAGATGCGGTCACTAAGAAGTATGTAAGGGATGATACTGAATGATAGGATGAGAAATTATGTGATAGAAAAAATGTGTGCTTTGCAAGAAGATGTTGCGAAATTATTCGGAGGTTTGGAAATGTAGAAATAATGACTGAGGAAAGGCCGAATGAATCTCTGAACTTAAGACAGTTTCAAAACACATATTTTCTTAGTTATATTTTTAATAACTTGTCTATAAAACACAGTTTACCTGATAGTAAGTGGCCCACAGACATCTACGTCTATCCCCGATTTAGAATTAAAATGCAGATGCGTTGTCACGCCTGATTCATGAGATGAAATGCCTCGTTTCCAGTGAAAAGTTTCTCCGTTTCTCTACACTCGCCATACGAACATGGCAGCATTAAGCTGCTATTTTACGTTGCTATTTTGTGAGAGCGTGGTCCTTCCCCGGTCGTGTCGACGCATTGGTGTAGAATCGATACCACGTAGAGAATAATATACATACTTAAGTATTTTAAAAATATGTTTTCTTAAAATAAAACGTATTGTTAGAATAGTTTGTACTTAATTACTTGAATATAAACCTATAAAGATCATCATTACAGCCCTTCACAAGTCCACTGCTGAACATAGGCCTCTCCCAAGGAATGCCACAAAGCACGGTCCTGAGCCACCTGCATCCATCAATTTCCTGCATGTCTTAGTGTCTAGTGGAGGGTCACCCCACACTTCACCTACCAGTACGAGGCTGCCACTCGAGAACCTTTCTTCCCCATCGGTTGTCGGTTCTTCGAGCTATATGGCCGGACCATTGCCACTTTAGCTCACTAATCCGTTCGGCTATGTCGGTTACTCTGGTTCTACTGCGAGTATCCTCATTTCTAAGTTTATCACGCAGAGAAACCCCGAGCAGAGCCCTCTTCATAGCTCGCTGAGCGACCTTAAGCTTCCTCATACGGCCAGCAGTTAGGGACCACGTCTCTGATCCATAAGTCATCATTGGCAACACGCACTGGTTGTACAATCTAGTTTTGAGGTTTTAAGTATGCCTGACGAGAAGATGTGTCGTAATCTCCATGAACTCATTTAATATACTCATATTATCAAGAAGGCCCTTTCCAAATTCACGTATTGTGACGGGCAACTACGGAACCCTACTTCTATCCTCCTATCCTACATTGTGCGTGGCCCGACACGTACTTGGCGAGTTTTTCAATCACCGTTTTAAACATTGGGCTTGATGCGACAATATTCCAGCATAGGTAAGTTCTCGAAACCAGCACGTAGACGCGGCTTAGAAGGGAAATCGGTCTGCAGTTCTTCAAGAGAGCGTTGTCGCCTTTCTTGAAGAACAAGACCACCGCACTTCTGCTCGACGCCTCCGGTGTAGTACCACCATGGAAGACTGAATTAAATATATAACCTATATAGATAAAAATGTATAAATAATAAAAAAAATATCAGTATTACTGTTTGTACATTTTATTTAAAAAAATCCAACAAAGAGTTTAAACCCACCAATTATTAACAAAACTAAACAAAGTAAAATATTATAAAGTATCTACAATTATAATTAGGAAAATAACAGATAAAAATAATATGAATTGAAAATTATCAAATAATGTGCATGCTGATTGGGAAGAAAGGTTCCCGAGTTACTAGATGGAGTGACAACAAGGTAAGAGATGTAGGAATTTGAATCCAGGTGGCTCAGGACCGTGCTTTGTGCTGATGCCTGGTATGGGATCGTTACCCTGCCAAGCATGACAGTTAAAGTAAAGACACCTTATTCCGAGGGGTTCTAAAATTGGCACCATATTCCGAGGTATTTAAAAAAACTGCGTATACTTTTTTACTGCAAGATCTCTTATTCAATTGATAATACAACTTTGCGTAGTCATATCACCAAAGGTAAAGATATACATTTTAATATAATTGGTTACTTTTGCGTCAGCAGCTGGTCCGAACCCACGCTTCATACATTTTGGATCTTGTGCACATGAGTACCATGTTTCTTTTAAAAGTGATTATTTGGTTATTTTTGTACCGTGTGTGATTATTTGAGTTAAACTATTTTAAGGATTATATTTTTAATCGAAAACACTTAATTTTTGTATATTTTTCGACGGCTCCGTGGCGCAGTGGCTTAGCAATGAGTTGCAGCGCTGGAGGCCGTGTTTGTATGGCCTACAAATAATTGTTCCGAGTCTGGATGTTTGCCTTGTGCAATTTATGTTTGTAAACTGCCTCCACGATACAGGAGAAAATCCTAGTGCGGGGGTAACGTTTTTTTTAAAAGAAATTCTGAATATATCAAATATATCAAGGAAAATAAATCTTGAAAATATTGCGGCATTTGGTGCCAAATATTTCAGCCGGTTCCTTATTCCGATGAATACCGCGAAATAGCTATTTCAGATACTTGATTTATTTTTTTATTTTTCAGTGTTGATTTCAGGATTAAGGTGGCGACTGACATGAGCATCTGCTCGATGTGAATATTCGCATCGAGAATTTGTTCGTTGTGAGCAAATACTCAGGACACCTGAATCTTCGCGACGAATATATGCATGACTGTGCTCCAGTAGTTGTAGTCAAAATGGTGAACGTAGTGTGTGCTGCGTACCTTTTAATCCGTTATTGCTACTTAAAGAAGAAAAGAGAAAAGAAAGCGTATTTGGAAAACAAATTTGTTCAAAATGAGAAACAAAGCTGGCGAATTGAACAAAAATAGTTTTTTCTGTCTCCGCTGCATTTAAGCAAATGCAAAAATACCACGACATAAACAGAGCAACGAGTGCGCTCTCGGTGGTGCTCGAGCTAGCGACTGACTTGTAATGTAACATTCAAAGGGATTCGTCAAAAAACCGACAGCCGGGTGGAGCACGCTCGGGTGCTCGGCGCTCGTCATCGAGCTGCTCGGCTCGCTCTACTGACATGCCGAATATTCGACTTGTAACGTGCTCATATCGAGCAAATACTCATGTCAGCCACCACCTTTAGGCTAATTATATTTTGTCAAAGGTGATCTATTTAGGTACGTTGTTAATTCATTGTATGGGAAAGCTAAGAACGAAAATTTTAGTTCATACACAATTTCATGTAAGTAAGCAAGTACTAAATTAGATTTACTTATGCGAGATCTTGCATTTTATAATGCTCGGAATTAGGAAACGAGATTTTTTGGTATGAAATGCGATCCCGATATATACTAGGTTCTATGAGCACCATACTCCGCGGCATATACACATGCAAAATACAGTGTTCACAATTTTACGCAGCTTGCTATGCACTTTCCTTAAGTTTCAATAATGCGTAGGTTCCTATTTCTTTTATAATAACTTTCACAAACTTAGGTACGTAGTTGTAAACATTTATGGATATTAATTCTCAACTACATTAATTTAATAATATTATTTTACACAACATCTAGCTTTAGAGAAAACCACATATTTGTTTGTACTACTATTGTAATAATACGACGAGTATTAAAATAGATAAAATAGATGTCTTTGATAATAATTTTATTTTATTTCATAAGTATGAAATGTTTGTTTGTATTGATTATGAGGATGGATGCTTATTACGCAATCAAACCATTTATCGCCACAAATTTTCACATACCTACATAATAGTGCAAATATAATACTTCTAGAAAATTTGCTCTCACTGTAGGGTTTGCGAAGGAAAATCAAAATTAGTCAACAACACCATGTCAATTAATTAATTGCATTATTAAAAATAAAATAAACTTGTCAGGTATATATTATCCACGGGGATGATTATTCATATTTTTAAGTTATAATAATTTTGGTTGTGAGATAATGAACACCATGGTATTCTTCTAACCTTTTTCCTTTGCATTTAGTAACTCGGAATTAGGAACCAAATACATCGGAATAAGAATTTTACATCGGAATAAAGTGCTTTCGACTTCTTTTCATATATAATTAATTTAGAATACAAATCAAGACCTAACAACCCAACCTATTGTCTATTTCAAAAGTAGAAACAATAACGGTTCTGATAAAAATAGCCAAACCTTCAAGGGCGACAATAAATGCTTAATTTTCGATCTACATTCGAGTTTTTGTAAAAATACCGCGGAAATAGGAGCCTTTACCTTAAATCAAATCCTCGTTACAACGGGAGTAGCACATCTCCACCAGTGGACTTTTACCAGCTGATGATGATGTTTGAAACTGCAATTAATACTCAGGACCTTTTTTACGTACTGTTTCAGCATCACTGGTGACTATTGTTGAATCCTCGGCCTTTTATCACCATGGTTATGGCAGGTAAATTATTTCTTTTTGTAGTTTTCACACAAACATACTTAGCGTCACGCCTGTCTTTTTGTAGTTCATATTAGTGATAGCAAAACCGGGCTGACGTCCTGCCTGTATATACTATAATTTTCTTGGATCGGTTAAACGGTATATAAGTTGACGTGCTTCAGCGCCATCTAGTAGTAAGTTACGAAACAGTGGATATCATATAAATCATAGACTTAGAATATACTGGCGTATATTCTAAGTCTATGATATAAATCTTACCATGAAAAAAGACATATTAAATGTACCAACTTTCATGGTGATGGGTTAAACGGTGTTGAAGTCTATTAATCTCAAATAGATATACAAATATCCAATTATTATATAATTATTTAAAAGTAAGTACTTGATTAGATAAATGGGTAAAAATATAAAATAAATATACAAATAAAGAAAATCTTATGTACTCTGTAATGACTTCACAGAGTACAATGACTTTGAAATGTCATATCTGTCAGCACCAGTATTTTCTAATATAATATATTTATCTTATTTTTTTTATGTACTAATCTCAGATCAGTATTATATTACCTACTCGTACATGTATTTTGATAATGGTCAAATAATAAAAATATAACAAATACAACTACACAGCCATTTTATCATTTCCAGAACTGAGAGTACCGTGCAACACAACACGTCTTTAATTCGACAGAAGCGAGATGACGACGACTGTAGGTAAGTAAAATGTAAATTTTAATATCACATTTAGATCTGAAGATGGAGTAAGTGGAGGTAAGGTAAAGTAGAGGAGTTGGTAGAGTTGTCATCTTGCCTTTTTCAATCGATTTCAAAAAAAGGAGGAGGTTCTCAATTCGACTGTATTTTTTATGTGTGTTACCTCAGAACTTTTTTCTAGGTAAACCGATTTTGATGATTCTTGTTGTATTTGAAAGCTGTTGCTTTTCATGTGATCCCATATAAATTTGATCAAGATCTGACCGGTGGTTTTTGAGTATTCTTAATAATGCGTATTTAATTGAGTTCAACTACATTGATGATGTTCTCATTTTATTTATATTGAAGTCGGTTGCACAAAATGTTTAATTTTACCGCTTGTTAATCGGCCCGTTAGTCCACATGGGCATCTGCTTTTGCAAGGAGGATTTACCTTAAGCGACACGCTTTAGATAGAGCTAAAACGCGCCATTTTTAACACGCTTTTAAACTGAACGCACGTTTGTCCGCACCGTACGCGTCGTACGCGCCGTACGCGCCGAGTTTTAAAATTCGTTGCATGAAATCATAATATGAAACCTCGCACATTACACCCGCACCATACGAGCCGAATTTTATAAAAATGCGGTAGGTATCCAAATATTGAAGGACGCATGCTGATGACGTCATATAACGCGGCGCGTTCGGCGCTTGCTGATACTCAGTGTTGTCTAACGTTGCCAACTTAGTGGATTTTCCACTATAACTGGTGGTTTCAACTTACGTGATAATTAATTAATTGCATTATTTAAAATAAAGACCCTGATGCTAAAATAAGAGCTTGGCAAGAAGTTTGTAAAGAATTAATTCCGGATTTCGACGATAAGTATGACAGTGAGAAAAAGGATATAGGTAAGTAAATAAAACATAATTATTGTTGTAAAATACGATTTAATAAAAAAATACAAGCACCTTGCCACGGTACACTACCAACAGAAGAAACGAAATAGTTGGAAAATTTGTCCTTATTGCGTCACCTGATCTGATAGTACTGTTCGTATTAAGAGTAAGGTCGTCAAAGCCTACAACAGTTAGTGTATCCTGTATTCTGTACCCGTCTCTTTCTCGAATGTAGTTATGTAAAACGCAACAAGCCTTTATGATTGCTATTGTATTCGGTAGGGAAGTATTCATTGGTCTGTGAAATATCTTAAATTTATTACTCATTATTCCAAATGTAGACTCAATATACCTTCTAGCACAGCTTAATGGATAATTAAATATTTTTTTCTATGGGTCAGATTACTTCGTGCATAAGATCTTAAAATTTTGTTCGTGGTTTAGTTAGTGGTTTTGGTGCAGGCCATATTATTTCTCCGTTTTGTAATTTCGTAAATAATGAACTTCTCCGAAAAATATTTGAATCAGAATCTGTTCCATATGCCCCTACATTTATATAGGTGTAGCGATAGTCAGAATCACACATAGCCAACAGAACTACTGAATATTTTTTTTATAATTTGAATACAGACTCCCACTATATTCAGGGCAAATTATTCTGACATGCTTCCCGTCTATACAACCGATGCAGTTAGGGAAATTAGCTATATTTTCAAAACCGGCAGCGATTTGTAGCCACCCTTCCTGTGAATTAGGTATCGAAAGACACTCTTTATGGAATAGAGTCCAAATGTTCGTACAGACTTCTTGTACGATTTCACCAATAGTTGAAGCCCCCAAACGGTAGCTAAAATGAAGATCTTCATATGTCTCTCCCGTCACGAAGTATCTGAAACAAAAAAAAAATATTAATCTTCTTTTACAGAAAAACAAGTGCAGCAGAGTTGAAAAACTGCGCGAAACGCTTATGTGAGGTGTAAGGCTACATTAAAGAATGTGCCGTCTGGATCTGGAGCTAAAAAAAGGAAGACATATGTTTATTTTGATATAACATAACATAAACACTCACGCCTGTCACCCAGAGGGGTAGGCAGAGACTACGGACTTCCATTTGGCACGATCCTGACACACTTCTCTCGCCTCCTTTACATCCATATATCTACGCATACACGCTCGTCGGTTAAGGGTACTCCTAATCTGGCCCATTTTCAATATATCGCCAATTTGGTCGATAAACCTTCGTCTAGGGCGTCCCTTCCCGACTCTTCCGTTCACTTCTGCAACATAAATTTGCTTTGTCACTCTTTCCTCGTTCATTCTTTCTACATGACCAAACAACCGAAGCATTCCTTTCTTAATCCTGGTCACAACGTCATCTTGCAAACCACACTTTCTCTTATCACACTATTTCTCACCCTGTCATTCAGATTCAGCCCTAGCATACTCCTTAATGACCACATTTCTACAGCATTTATTCTACTCTCATGCTTCTTCTGCCAGACCCAACTTTCACTACCATACATTAAAGTAGGGACTAACACAGCATTATGAATTGCCATACGTGCCTTTTTTGACACATTCTGACTTTTTATAATAACATACCGGAAATGAAGGAACTGTTGAACCTCAACCTTCAACTTACGATGATTTCAACATTAACCGTGGACGAAAGCGATCCCAACGTCAAAAAAATCATCATGAAGATGAGTTTGACAAAGAAATGCTGACTTTCTTTAAAGAGAATGCAAAAGTTATGCAAAACTATGACATGGCGTTTTTTTCTTCACTGTTGCCGATTACTAATACTTTTTCTATCGAGCAAAAATTAAATACAAACTTGTTGTACTTAGTGATAAGTATTTAAATAATTTATCACTAAGTATTCATATTGATAATCGATGCAAAAAAATTCAAAGTATGTATGTTTTGTATTTTTATAACTTTTAATTAATTCGTTATTAATTATTAATTATATACAAAAATTATCACGTAGGTTGAAACCACCAGTTATAGTGGAAAATCCACTAAGTTGGCAACATTAGACAACACTTAGTATCAGCACGCGCCGAACGCGCCGCGTTATATGACGTCATCAGCATGCGTCCTTCAATATTCGGATACCTACCGCATTTTATAAAATTCGGCGCGTATGGTGCGGGTGTAATGTGCGAGGTTTCATATTATGATTTCATTCAACGAATTCTAAAATTCGGCGCGTACGGCGCACCGTACGTGGGGACAAATGTGCGTTCAGCTTTAATATCTTCGAGCGTAGATATATCTATCTATGTAACGGAACCTTTTAATGTACCTAATTTTCATCGCTTTGTGGACAACCGATTGACTTGAAAATTTGCATTCGTATTAAAGACCGATCACAATACAATAATTTAATAACTTTATTATAGTATCCCGATCAGGATCACCAGGATAAAATAAAATAATAATCGGGATCATCACATCTCATGATCGATGCGTGTTAAGTTTTTTAAACTATCATAATATTAGTGACTAATGTCAATATAATATTTCTTTCAGTATCAATGAATTCCAATGCAATGACGGGTTTTGTGTGCGTGTTAACAGCGATTGCAACGGGGTGTACGATTGCTCAGACGGCAGTGATGAGGCTTTTGCACTATGCAGACAGAGAAAGTAAGATGTACTTTTCAACTAATGTAATCATCATTCATCATTATAGCCCTTCACAAGTCCACTTCTGAACATAGATCTCCCCTAAAGAATGCTACAAAGCACACATCCTTCGACTTCTTGCATGTCTTACCAGGTCTTCATTTCATCTAGTGGGGGGTCGGGTTTCACCTGCCGGTACGAGGCTGCAAATCTTCTTTTCTTCCCCATCGGTTGTCGGTTCTTCGAGCTATATGGCCGACCCATTGCCACTTCAGCTTACTAATCCGTTGGGCTATGTCAGTTACTCTGGTTCTACTTCGAATATCCTCATCTCTAAATCTATCACGCAGAGAAACCCCGAGCATAGCCCTCGCCATAGCTCGCTGAGCGACCTTGAGCTTCCTCATACGGCCAGCAGTGAAGGACCAAGTCTCATAAGTCATCACTCGCAACAACCTTGTTGTCCACTAATGGTACTGGTTGTAAACTAATGTAGCGCCATGTATAATTTCCGGCCGTATTTTTTATAGAATAAGGACGACAAAGTTCTCCTGATAGTAAATGGATACTGTTGGCCATCTACATCTATCCGCGATTAAGAATCAAAATGCAGATGCGTTGGAACCTTTGAGAACTAATAATACTAAGAAGAATAGAGTGCCTCGTTTCCCGAAAAAGAGTTTTCTGCTTTTTTCACGCTGGTATTTTATGAGAGTGAGGTCTTTTCCAGGTCGAGCCGACCCATTCGTGCTACAGCTATATTACGAAGGAAGGGCGACAAACCCACGACTTTTTCTGCCATCAGGGCGGCGCCACTTAAAAATGAGAATATTTGACAGATTAGTAATTTCATAACGGGAAGTTTTTGAATTCCCAAAGACTATGGGCTTAGATGATTGAGGACACGTAAATAAATAAGTTTTCAGAACTGCATTATTATCATATGTCTAGAAACATCTACATTTTTTAAATATTGGACGTGTCTTCCGATGTATCCATAAGAAAGATAAATTGTCTTGGAATCAAAATTTACTGTTATTATTTTACTATTTACGTTCATTCATAATTATAGTTAATTTAGTTTTAACTAAATAATGATGAATTCATGGTCTTATGTGCGATATTTGATTCATATCATTGTTCCCATTTAATATTGATTGGCACCATAAAATAGATTCTTATATTTTTCTACGTTCAGTAGACTTCAAAATTTCATAAATGCAGTTCTGATAATGATGAACACTACACATATAATAAAAATAATTTTAATAAATCACGTTACATTTGAACTTTTATTAAAATGGGTTGTACAAAACACATCTTTGGAAGAAAGTTCCATAAAATTTGCGTAAAAGAACATATTGCTGATGTGAAGCACCGACGGTCCAAGAAGTCTCCATGGGTTCTTTATAGTGCCCGAAACGTCAGGAATTAAAAAGTTAAAATAAACACGATAAAATCCTTAACATTACTTTTATTGCAAATGAAGTCTAGTCTATTCGCAGTGAACGTAGGTAGAACTACACTCATGATCGGAAGTAGAAAAGTTCGCCTTGTTGTGGCGGCGAAGAGAATCCGCCACCTCATATCGTTCCGCGTGTGTCCTAAGAGGCGATAGAGAAAACAAACAGGAGATGGGCAACATCATCTTCCTGAGAACAGTTCAAAATAATAAAGGCTGCGGTTGCCAACCCGCCTATTTGACAATTTATGGAGGAGACCTATGTTCATTTCAGTGGACTTTTGATAGGTTGTAATGATAACGATTATGAGTTCTATTCTTTCGAATCTTTGCTACCGTTAATATTTACGGTAGTGTAAAAACAAAAAGTAATATCTCCGAAAATATGAATGATATAAAAACAGCATAATTGCCCCATTAAAACTAAAAAAATTGCAGCCTCCATACATGTCACTACTGGGCACAGGCCACAGAGCTTTTTGCCAAAAAAAGTGCTAACGCGCGATCACCTCAACTGGGGAACTTCTCGGATATGCAGGTTTTCTTTCACCGCCGAGAACGTGGTACATCGACACTTCAAATTGCAATTAACATATATGTAAAAATATCTATTAATGCTTATCTACTATGAAATTTACCTTTGCCTTTGACAAGTAAAATAAAATAAACCTTTGTTTAAGTAAAATCTGTTATCTTTGATATTTAAAGTATTTTTTCGCAACAGCCTGTTCATTTACATATCTCATGTGAGCTATAAAACCAGGACTGTCACAAAAATCTTGATTTGTCTGACAATATGAAAACTCAAAAATACAAAAATCTTAAATGACAAACTGATTTATAAGTCTCATTAAAGGTATAAAAACTAAAGTAGCAGCTTACATACGTCTCACTACTGTGCACAGGGCTCTCCATTACTTATAGTGTTGTGAGCAGAAAAGAGTATGCTGCAATCCTTCAACTACTACTCAGACATTTAGGTTTGCCCACGAAGTTATTCTTCATCACTTCACCGGGTACATGGTAAGTCAGCACGTAAAATTTCCCATAACATATTCATTTGTACTCAAAGGACTCGCTCGCTCCCTTGCCGTGATGAAATCTCACGGCGAGCTACACGGCTCTCGTATTTGTTTAAATAAAATTCATAAAAACTGAAACGAAGCTTTTGTACCACTGTTGACCATATCTACCTAGTAATTAGAAACCCAACGATGCCACGAACTATTCCATCAAATAGAGATAAAATCACACAGTGCACTTAATTTCGAATTATTTACATCAGATAACGTGATAACATATGAAGTTGGTAAAATGAAACCTATGCCGATAGACGACCAATATTTCAACTAAAGAGCTTCTCTCCTAATCTCAGTTTTGTGTACACAGTACTGGATACTGTGCACACAAAACACACGTGTTGTGTATAACAGTGTGGTTAACCATTTTGCCAAACGTGGTAATTGTGGTAAATAATCCCGTTTATGGCCACCGGTCTAGATATTTTTAAGTGTGACAATTTTTGATGCTGCACGAATAAGTATTCAGTGGCATTCTAAAATTTAATTTTATCAGTTACTTATCATTAGTTTATTTAGCAGAAAGTAGAGGGCGCTATATTACATTAATACCATGAAAGTCAAAACCATACTATCTAGTAATATCAGCTATAGAAGGTTGGGGTGCGACTGGCTCAAGAGCCACCCCAAAGCAGGCAACATTTATTTATTATAATATAAAAAAGCATAAAGTGATTCTGTTAAAAATCTGTTTCTGTTAAAAAACACGCTATCACGCTAGTGGTGAAAAACTATTTGACGATATGACCATATTATCATGAAATAGCAATGTTGTGTTTAGTTATTGATATCGTTAAACGATCTCTATTCATTGATTTGGCTAAGCTATGGTCAACAAACAGTGATAAATATCATGAAATGACACCATTCACGAAATAATGATTTAATGAGAATTTTGCAATAACTGCAGGCAGACCATTTTAATCAGTTTACATACAGATATAGTATCAAACGTATGAAAATTGATATGTTATTTAGTTCAAAAAATATCAATTTTCATACGTTTGATAGATGTCACTATTATCTAATATTATTTTAATATTAATTATTACACTTTTAAAATGAAATAACAATTAAATTATACGTTAGGATTTTTATATAATTTTATAAATGTAATTATTTAAACATATAAATGTAAGTTATTTATATAATTTATTAGTTAGTAAAGGAAAAATATAGATTTTTTCATTTGATGATAGATGGCGCTGTTTTGATAATTAAAACGTATATCGTCAGCGGAGTTTCAAATTGTTATACAAAGGTTAAAACTAATTTCAAACTTTATTTACAAATATAATATTCATTTGAAAAAACCCCCGTCATCCCGCCTATTAACTAACATAATCTTATATAATAGAAAATTAACATCTAAAGGAAGGAAAATACTTAACCTTCTTTTATAAGTTCCGTAATCGGATAAAAAGTAGCCTATAAGTTGCCCCGGGTTACTAACTACCTACATATAAAATTTGTTGGAAATCGGTCCAGTAGTTTTTGCGTGAATCGGTAATACACAGACAGACAGACAGACAAAAATTCTGAAAACCACTAATTTGGCTTCAGTACCCTTTATTTAGTCCCCTGGACTTGTTTTTTCAAGAATATATTAGAATTACAGACACGACTTTTCTACAGATTTATTATATGTATAGATTAATGAGTTTAAAAATAAATCAATCAAACCACAGATGTTCATAAACATAGAAAAATTACAAAAAAGTTAAAAATGTGTAAAAAATTAAAGAACAAACTACTGAGGCATTGTTTAGTATATTAATATAATACTCCAGAAACTGATAAACTTTTGTTTAAAACTAATTTCTCAAGTAAATGACATTGTGTAACAAAAAACTTCACCTCAATGTCAACTAGCGACATCTGGTGAGCGGATGATTATTAGCCCACATTGGATAGTGTTATGGATGACTCTTGATTAACGACACATAAAAATGAGGTAATCGCTACCAAGCCAATCCTAATATGATTTGTATAGTTTATTGTGTAAGATAATACATGCTTGTAAACAGTACATTTTTTTTATAAAGTCCCGCTGGGTTGCTTGCAGATTCTTTTCAGGACAGAGGTATATATTTTACGAGTCAGTGGTAAATTAAACATATGAATGACTTTCACTTATATCGGATAAAAAAAATCTATTTCTATTTGTATTTCTGTGGCCCAAAGACTGTTGCATCCATGCTCGTTTAAGAATCAAAATGTAGAAAGCGTTGACAATTAATTTATAAAATGTTGCTATCCGAATACATACAGTTAACTAGATAAAGACATAGATATAGTCTCGGGCGAAAATTTTACAAACGGGTGAAGAAAATAAAGAAATTGTCTATAATCGACAATTTCTTTATGTTCTTCACCCGGGTTATTTTGCAATAACCGGCCAAATTTGCAGAGAAGGTTCAGAATAAGTAATATAGGCAAATGGTGAATAAAATTTAGTTAAAAACATCTCAAACATTGTCCTTTTTATCTTTTAAATTCAAAATGCGTGGTAATGCATTATTTTAAGTGATTTTATTGCACACGCCATCGATCACTAATAAAAAACTAGATACACAATCAGTGACAGAAAATGTCCTTACCGAATGAGCGCCCACTCGAACATTTGGGTGCGCTTTTAATTTGTACGTAGCTTTGTGAATACAACTTTAGGCAATGCATGTAAGGTTGAATTTACATTAATGTATATTTATTTCAACCAGAATTACGTCAAAAAAATTGGCGAGAGTTTTTAGAGACTTTTGCATGGGATTGTGTATCTAGTTTTTTATTAGTGATCGATGGCACACGCAGACATTTCGTAAGGGTCAATCGGTAGGCAAAAACTTTGTTGCCCATAAATCACATTCAATTTGGGATAATTTCAAATAAAAGTAGAAGCCTTAATTACTCGCATTTTCAAAAACGACATTAACGGTATATCATTATTTATATACGAGTATTTGAACTAAAGTTTAAAATTTGGCTACTCTTTTAAAAATAACCCTGTATATGAGGAGCTCGGTAACCACCATTTTAAAATAATAAATCATAAAGAATCAGGTGTTACTTAGCGGAAATTCATTATATTAAAGATGTTAACAATTAATTAAATAAAATGATGTGTCTTACCAAGTTTGGAAAGAACCACCCGGCCTTTCTTAATTGCGTAGTGCACGCAATTAAGGAAGGGCGGGAAGTCCCCAACACCACTACACTATGAAAGAGACACCACCGTCGATAATACGTGTTTCGCATCTAAATGAGACATTCTCAGGTTAAGGAGACTTCGGATTTTTTCTACCGACTTCAAACAGGAGGAGGTACTCAATTCGACTGTATGTTTTTTTATGTGTTTTACCTCATAACTTCTTTTTGGGTTAACCGATTTTGGTAATTCTGTTTTTATTTGAAAGCTGGTGCTTCTCATGTGGTCTCATATAAATTTGATCAAGGTTTGACCAGTAGTTTTTGAGTTATCCTTAATAATTTATATTGAAGTCAGTTTTTTTATTTTTATAGAATTAGGGTGACAAACGAGCACACAGTCCACCTGATGGTAAGTGGTTGCTGTGGCCCATAGACATCTACATCTATCTTCGTTTGCAAATTAAAATGCAGATGCGTTGTCAGCCGTGAGGACTAAGATGGAATGCCTCTTTTCCAGTAAAAAGGGTCTCCGGTTCTCTACACTCACCATACGAAACACAGCAGCATTAAGCTGCTATTTTACGCTGGTATTCTGTGAGAGCGTGGTCCTTCCCCGGTCGAGCCGACCCATTCGTGCTACAACATTTTAATATTAAACGTACAACTTTGTATTCCAGATGTTTTAAACAGCAGTTTAGGTGCAACTATGGCGCGTGTATCGAAATGGGCAGGGTGTGTGACAAAGAGAGGGACTGCGTGGATGGCTCCGATGAACTGCTGCATCGATGCAATGGCGGACCGATAATAGTTGGGTAAGATTTTATTAATGTAATCTTTTTTTTTTATAGGATAGGGTGACAAACGAGCACACAGTCCACCTGATGGTAAGTGGTTGCTGTGACCCATAGACATCTACATCTATATTTAATAAAGAATCAAAATGCAGATGCGTTGATTAGTGACCGCCAATACGGTTTTCGTCGGGGTCGATCAGCTGGTGATCTTCTGGTCACCTGACTCATAGATGGGCGGAGTCAGTAGAGTCAAGGGAGGCATTGGCCGTTGGTTTGACATTGCGAAGGCTTTCGATCGGGTTTGGCACAAAGCGCTTCTTACGAAGCTCCTTGCTATGGGCTTCGAGAAATTGTGCAATTGGATCACCAGCTTTCTTGCAGATCGGACATCAAGGTCGTTGTAGACGGTGCATGCTCCGACTACAAGCCTATTAACGCTGGTGTTCCACAAGGCTGCGTGCTATCACCAACGCTGTTTCCTCTGCATATCAATGATATGTTGCAAACCGGTAGCATTCATTGCTATGCGGATGACAGCACTGGTGATGCTCTATACACCGGCCGTGCCAATATTTCTCGGGAAAACGTGGCTCAGTACCGGAACAAACTTGTGTCTGAAGTCGAGTTTTGCTGAACAAAGTCTCGGATTTAGGGCGACTAAATCTAGTCCAGTTTAATCCTCAGAAGACACAAGTTTGCGCGTTTACCGCTAAAGAACCCTTTGTCGTATCTCCTCAGTTTCAGGCACTCCTTGTTGCCTCAGCCAGTATCGGAATCCTCGGCGTCGACATATCGAGTGACGTGCAGTTTCGCGGTCACTTGGAAGAGAAGGCCAAATTGGCCTCTAAAAGCTTGGCGTGCTCAGCAGAGCGGGACAGTATTTCATGCCGGCACAACGCCTGCAACTTTACAGGCGCAGGTTCGGCCTCACATGGAATACTGTTCCCATCTCTGGCTGGGGCTCCCAGTGCCAGCTCCTTCCACTTGACCGCATCCAGCGCAGAGCGGCTCGAATCGTCGACGACCGAGTCCTTTCCGATCGGCTCGATTCATTGGCGCTGCGAAGAGATGTTGCATCTCTTTGCATTTTCTTTCGCATTTACCACGGGAGTGCTCTGAGGAATTGTGCGGATTAATCCCAGCCGCTACATTTCACGAACGCACATCGCGGCAGAACTCCTGATACCATCCACACCATCTGGATAATTGGCGGTCCACCACTGTGCGATTTAGAAGATGTTTTCTTCCTCGCACAACTCCTTGTGGAATAGTTTACCACCAGCGATTTTTCCGGACCGATACGACTTAGGGACCTTCAAGAAAAGAGCCTACTCCTTTTAAAAGGCCGGCAACGCATCTGCAATTCCTCTGGTTCCCTGGTGTTGCAGTTGTTCATGGGCGGCGGTAGTCACTACCATCAGGTGAGCCGCATGCTCGTTTGCCCCTCTCCTATTAAAAACCCTTAACCGACGAGCGTGTATGCGTAGGTATATGGATGTGGAGGAGGCGAGAGAGGTGTGTCAGGATCGTGCCAAATGGAAGTCCATAGTCTCTGCCTACCCCTCTGGGTGACAGGCGTGAGTGTTTATGCATTATTTATTTATTTATGCATAAAAACCTCTTCAAAGAACTTCAACGTGGTAAAGCCATGTTGCAGCTATGTTACGCTTGTTGCACGAATGGGTCGGCTTGACCGAGGACCACGCTCTCACAGAATACCAGCGTATTATATGGATACCCTATTTAATGGTAACGAGACCTTCTACCTACTAAGGTATACCTAGGACTACCTCAGGGGTGACATTGCATATGCATTTTGATTCTTAATCGAGGATACTGTGGGCCTCGGCATTCATTTACCATCAGGTGAACTATGTATCACCCTTGTTCTATATTTAAAAAAAAAAACTAAATATAATAATAAACACATTCCCGGTATCGCCCTTCCACGAAAAGTTCCTCATGTCCACATTTCAAAACACCTTGCTTAACATCGATCTCACAACAATTCTTCCTCATGAAGTCTAGGTCCAGGATGCAGTCGTCCATTATATCAGCCACGATGACATTATGCAGGTAGATCATGTTGCCTAGCTTCACACTACCTTCTCGAGATCGATCACCTCCCTTTCTACAGTTCGCTTAGGGCAGCTGGATCGAAGATGGCCCCTTTCCCCACAGCCGTAGCACCTAGGGCTGTATCGCTGTGCAGTCGCGAACTGCAGCTGCTGCAACCTCCTGACGCGATGGGATCGATGATCCTGCCGTACGGCTTCCACCTCCAGTGCATGGGCTAACGCGTCCTTAAGCGTCTCGTGGTGCCCGAGCCTCACAGCAGCTCTGACTTCAGGTCGCGGATGCCGTCGATGAATGTCTGCACCAGGTTCCCTACAATGAGCGCAGGTACAGACTGGTATGCTTTTCGAACCAGCTTTTCCACCTCAAGGGCCCACTGCTGCAGGTTTTCGTTGCTGCGTTGCACGCGATCTTTGAGCTGCGCACGAAAGACGTGTTCCAGGTGAGCGTCGCCATATCTCGCCTCCAACGCCTCGGAGCTGCTCGTAAGTCACTTCCTTACCGAGAGCTTCCAGAACAGTTAAGGCCTGGTCGCGCAAGCCTAGGGTGAGAGCAGTCATGGCCTGACTTTTATTCCAGCCGTTCGCCTTCATGACAGCCTCGAACTGGATTCTGTACGCCGACCAGGAAGAAGTCCCGTCGAACGGCGGCACTTTGAATTCACGTAGCGAAGGTATTGTAGCTACCACGGGGGCTGTAACTCCATCCCCAAGTTTGAGGTCGTCCAGCGTTTTCTTCACGTCAGCAATCACGTTGTCAACCCGATTGTTCACTTGGTCGATTCGGGTTTCAGCTTCCGACAGGCGGTTGTCATGTTGAGCAACCTTATCCTTCACCTCCCTTATCTCTTTCCCGAAGGTAGCGTGAAGGTCCTTCATGAGGAGCATCTGTTCTTCCCGTTGGCGGGCCTGTTCCTCCTGTCCACGCTGCAGCTGCTCTTCCAACCGACTGGCCTGTTCCTCCTGTCGGCGGGCCTGTTCCTCCTGTCGGCGGGCCTGTTCCTCCTGTCGGCGAGCCTGCTCCTGCAGCATCATCATCAGAGCACCTAAGTCAGGTGCTGCAGATGCAGGAGCTGCTGACGGGCCGGCCTCCGTGGTCGGCAGCTGGCCCTCCGACGTTTGCGGCGTTGCATTACCAAATCGTCTCTGGTCCGTCTCTTGCTGGCGTTGACTTCGGGTACGGATACCCTCCGTGTCGTCCTTTGGTAAAATCGGCATGATGTGATCCCACTTCTGACACCAATTGTTACGAGCTTGGGGTTCGAGACAATTAAAAACTGCCGATTGAATTACCAAAATTGACTCTTTAATTACACAACACTAATTACACTTCAAACCACACTAATAACAAAACACAATTTTACTACAGATAGCTTAAGTTCGTAGTTGTATCGCTTCGAAGTCTTCGCTTGTATCGCCAATTCAATACTGCCTCGGTCGTGGTCTATACCGGCCTTATATAGCGCCTCCGATACTTTCCAGAACCTTCTACTGTGGAAACATCTAGAATGTTCAGTACATATCGGTCCCGAAATTTCTAGAAAGATCTTGACTCTCCTAGTTCTGCTACTCGATACTAGAGGGCGCTAGTGGCTAGTGTTGCCATGTAAAAGACATTAATAGTGGCGCG
Source organism: Parnassius orleans (assembly GCA_029286625.1). Lineage (NCBI taxonomy): Eukaryota > Metazoa > Arthropoda > Insecta > Lepidoptera > Papilionidae > Parnassius > Parnassius orleans. Next base: position 914,127 of record JAGSMP010000237.1, read on the forward strand.
CAACAGTATTATATTATTTTTAATCAATAATAATATAATACGTTTATCAATAATAATATACTACAAAAGGAACTTCGTTCCAACCGAGTGTTTCACGACACTCACGCATGTTTTTTTTTATAGGATAAGGGTTACCCACGAGCACACAGTGCACCTGATGGTAAGTGGTTGCTGTGGCCCATAGACATCTACATCTATCCTCGATTACGAGTCAAAATGCAGATGCGTTGTCACCCGTGAGGACTAAGATGGAATGCCTCGTTAGCAGTAAAAAGGGTCTCCGGTTCTCTACACTCACCATACAAAACACAGCAGCTTTAAGCTGCTATTTTACGCTGGTATTCTGTGAGGGCGCGGTCGTTCTCCATCGAGCCGTTCCGTTCGTGGTAGAACTATACCACTAATATAGCTACAGCATGGCTCTAGCACGTATAACGATACGTATAAAGAAGGAGTCTTAGCGCTTAGTTAATTTTTTACAAACACAGTCTATCGCATAATAAGTACATACATATATGTATATATACACACAGACACACACACACACATACATATATATATATATATATATATATATATATATATATATATATGTATGTATGTATATATATATGCTTAAAATTATATATATAATTTTAAGCATATCGTTGAGAGGTAGCGTTATCGTAATCTAATCTAATATAATAGGAAATTTTCGTTCTAGGAGGAATTTTGTAACAGATTCTGAGATATAGATATATTGAATAAAACTACTTTTACGGATTATATGGCGTTTAATTAACTTTTTATTAATTCCCGACGTTTCGGATGCTTTGCAGCACCCATGGTCACGGGGACTGAGGTGATTGACGTCCCGATGTCAGAGTTAATCCGGAGTACCTCCAGCTTTTTAATTATTAATTTTGGTCCGATCTACGCAGAATGGACTAACTGTGTCTTGAAGTCTTGCAGTGGTATGCTTGGGTTTAGTTTTAATTTTATTAATTACAGGATCCCAAGCAGGTGGTAGTACCCAGCCTCCTCTCTATTGAAATTAGGATGTTTTTAATTTTAATAGCCTCACGTATCATCCTTGGCAGGAATCGATGTTTTTCACGAGAATCTGTAGTTTATCAAATCTAATGTAATGGCGGGGCCGTCTAGGATATGAAATTTGATTAAACGCGATATAATCCGTAAAAGTAGTTTTATTCAATGTGTAGTGTTCGCGTAAATATAAGAAATCATTATATAGATATATTCTAGAAAAATCCAACATCTGTAATAAATAAATTATATCTTACGCTATACGATATTGGTAAATATATGAAAGAAGTAATAAAGTGAGTGAAGAGAACCGGAGACTCTTTATACGGTTGGGAGGAATTCCAACTTTGAATGTATTTGATACTTAAGGCGAAGATTTTAAATTACGTTAAATGACTTTTAGCGCTCCCTTCTCGTGGATATATGGTGGACAAAATGTTACTTTATTTTAGTTACTGGGTTTTTCTGTCAAGAAATTTTCAGTAACAGCCCAGTAGGAGTAAAAATGTTGGCGGTGTTTCACCTCCGTGCCCAAGAAAGCAGGTAAAGGCCAACGGCACAAGCACGTTAGGACCAAAAGCACGTAACTTTTTAACTGCGCCTGATCTCTCTCCGGTCGTGTCGGAGTACCATACACTTGGGCACTATTAATGACATTATTAATATACCAGCATTTTCCTTCTTACTTACACTATATTTTCTTAGTGTTTGATATCATTTTTAATTTGCAGGGAACATTTTAAATGTCAAAATGGTCAATTAATTCCGAAAGCCGGCCGTTGCGATGGCGTCGTCGACTGTGCTGATGGCTATGACGAGAGTATCGCTGCTTGTGCCGAGTTCACTTGCCAGCCCGGTCAGTTCCAGTGTGAATATGGGGGGTGTGTCGATGGCAGCGCCAAGTGTAATGGCGTAAGTGGCTTATGGCATTTTTTTTAAATACTAGTAATGCTATTCACATTACTAATATTCCCTGTAACCACTACTGCACGGCTAGCATGGGCAGTAGACAATTTTATCCCCGGGAAAAGAAGAAAATGTTTATCCCCTCGCTTAGTTTTATCCATCCTTCGAGCACGGGCACACCGGTGGATATAATATCCACAGTAGATAAAATGGGAGATAGACTTAGACAGATTTTTCGTATGAATATAAACTTAAACCCACGTCCAATGAGCTGGGATAAAAGGGTCTCTTTCAAATGTCAAAAAATAATATTTTTTTATCTTTCGGGGATATGCTTCTCCCCGTTGCCGTGCTTTGGCATAAGGACAAGATAATTTTATCTCTTCTCAGTGGATATAATCGGGTGATAATTTTTTTTATCCACAGCCCATGCTAGCCGTGCTGGTAAGTTTAAAATGCTTGTCTTTGGAGTGGTTCACAACAGCAGTCGAATAGCGGGTTCGAACCCACGACCTTTTGAGTTTGCGGTCCACACCCTGCCATTAGGCTACTGTCCCTTGTATTGTTAGCTTAAAGAACCCACTCTTAGTTTCTAAATAGTCCTCATCTAAATAGTACTAGAGTATAGTATGCTCTCGGATAGTTAGTAGATATGATTTTTTATGCTCCTAATGATAGGTGTCTGGCTGTTCGTTGGTGTAGTGGTTTTAAGTGCAACTACTGATCATGTAGTTTTGGGTTCGAATCTCAGGTTGAACCAAAATCTTAAATAAATTCTCATTAGAAGCCCGGAGTTAGAAAGATGGCGGTGCTTCACCCCCGTGCCTAAGAAAGCACGTAAAGGCCAACGGCACAAGCACGTAAGTACCAAAAGCACGTAACTTTTTAACTGCACCTGATCTCTCTCCGGTCGTGTCGGATTGCTGTCCTAACGGACTATCAATGTTAGTGGCGGATTATCCTTAAGGCAAACTAGGCATGTGCTTAAGAGCGCACGATTAAAAATGGCACGCGCGAAGGTTTTTAAATGAAAAAAAAAATCGTCTATTTGATTACTCCTACATCGCCCTCACTCTCTCCTCACATTTTTCATTCACGCCAACCTGTCAAGGTTACTCGTGTCCTAATTATTTGGAACTATCAGGTTAATATTAAACTATATTATAAATTTGTCCATGAATGTGGTTTATTTGCAAAATGAGTAGTTATAATTATAAAAGTTTATATATGGCCGCTAGAGGCCTAGTGGGGCACCGATGAGGTGCTAGCCTAGGGCGTTGTCGACAATTAAGAGGAAATGCATGTATTTGAAGAAACTATCGCTGTCGCTCTGCGAGCGCTCGGCGTACGATAAGGACAACTGCAGATCCGACTGAATAGTCTAAGTAAAAAGGCATAATTCGAGGTTTGGCTCTCTAAGATTTCCTCTTCCAATATTGGACCAATTTAAAAGATATTTAATAAAATGAATATGAAGGATATACACTGTGTCCCTATGTTTTTCTTTTTGCAGCATTATTTATCAAATTTGAACACTAGGCCTCTGTTGACAGCGTTCTAAATAGGCAATTTTGAGCAATTTGTAAGGGTTCTAGTGCTTATAAAGATAATTTATCATCAAAAAGGAAAACAGGGACATAGAAGAGGTTGAAATTTATTTTACTGCAAAAACTCATTGCTATAAGGTCATAAATCAGAAAGATAACAGGCGAGAGCGTTTGTTTTCAGGAAAGACCACCCGCATTTCCTCTTAATCCGCCTCAGATCAAAGTGAGAGAATAGAGAGTGCACCTGTGTTTTCGCACACAATCGTCTACTATAGTCCTCCCTTGTGCAGTACTAGCCAGTCTTCGTTGGGACTGACCACTTTGACCGTAGTACGGTCAGGTACAGGAGTACAGTCTGGAGGGTATTACTAAACTAACTTTAAGCAATGAGGGTCTGAGATGGTTGTTACCCCGAGGGCTTTTGCATTGGTTTTCTTATACTTCCGACAATGCACAGCAATGCAGGTCCTGCTTGGTGGCAGAAATATGTAAAAACAACCTTTTTAACTTCCTGCTATGAAAATCAATGATTTTCAAAACATCGGGAACTGATTGGTTTCACCCCGGTTTTCGAAAATCGAGTTCTTATCAGATCTTCACGTTTTGAGGTCCTAGGAAGCTATTCTGACTATTCCTACGAGGATGACCGTTCGTATGTATGTATGTGTGTGTGTATGTAAACTCCTTATAACTTTTGAACGGCTTGACCGATGATGCGATGGCTTGACGCCTTTCACGGCATTCGAAAGAGTTTATTTATTAATTTATTTAAACTTTATTGAACCTTAAATATTAAGTACAGGATCAAAAGGCGAACTTAATGCTAAAAGCGAGTAAGAGTTCTATTGCCATTAGATTTCATATGAATTTGAATCAATTCCGCTCGGTAGATTTTGAGAAATCTCAAAAATTAAATTTTCTATAAAATGGTTTTTTGAGATAACTTTTAAACTAATGTTTGGATCGATTCCAAAATCTAATCAGCCCTTAACCTCAAAAGAATATCAATTGCCGCAAACCGCATCAATATCGGTTCATTCATTCAAGATAAATCGATTTCACTAGGGATGGCCTGTAAGGTCAACCGTATTTTTTTATTGAATAAAGGTGACGAGCGAGCATACAGCCCACATGACGGAAAGTGGATGTTGTGGCCCAAAGACATCTACATCTATCCTCGGTAACGTTTTAAAAAAAATACAGTCTGGCATTTACTGGCCAAGCGCCTCTTTAACGACTTTAGAATTTCCGACTAGTATGAATCTTCGTGTTCCTTGCGACGCTGACTACATGTTCTTGAATACTGAACACTGTATTCAAGAACATGTAGTGAGCGTCACAGAAGTTGATCTTGTTAATTATCTTCTTTGTTTAATTTTTTTTTACTCTGTACTTGCAGACAGCTGAATGCCGTGACGGATCGGACGAACAACTTGGGTTATGCGGCAAATTGGCCTATGTCAAAGTTAGCGATCTCACCAGCAGCACTACAGAGCCTCCCGTGAGCGCTAACAAGTATGTTTTTTTTTCATAGGAGAGGGGGCAAACGAGCATACGGCTCACCTGATGGTAAGTGACTACCGCCGCCCATGAACAACTGCAACACCAGAGGAATTGCAGATGCGTTGCAGACCTTAAGAACGTGTGCCGTTGCGGTGTTTAAACTGCATCTGCTTCATTTCATTTTCTATACCGATTGAGGAAAATTTAAGTAGATTTTCAATCGATAGACATGAGAAACTTAGTAGCCACTTTTGTAACTTTGAGGTGAAATTAACGCCTGCTCCAGCGCGTTTAGGCGGACTTCACATATCTTTAAAATATTTTTTTATAGAATAAGCGTGACACACAGTCCACCTGATAGTAAGTGGATGCTGTGGCCAATAGACGTCTACGTCTATCCTCGATTATTAATCAAAATGCAGATGCTTTGTCACCCCTGAGGACTAAGATGGAATGCCTCTTTTCAAGTAAAAAAGGTCACCCGTTCCCTACGCTCACCATACGAAACGAGAGCGTGGTCCTTCCCCGGTTGAGCCGAACCAATCGTGCTGCAACCTAATATAGTTGTAGCATGGCTCTACCACGTTTATTGCACAGATATGCAGTTTCCTCACGATCTTTGCCTTCACTGCATGAGCACGACGGCATGAGTAATGATAAGAAGCTTATGACCTTTCCAAATTTTTTCAACAGATGCATATTACCCCGTCAACCAGAAAACGGAGTTTACAAGATAATCAGCGAGACCAACTCCAGTGACGCTGACTACGTCTACTTACAGTACGAATGCTATTCAAGGTTCAAACTTGTTGGAGAATCTAAAGTCTTATGTTGGAGAGGCGTTTGGCCAGTTAACATGCCATACTGTGTTCGTAAGTTCTAACGCCGTATATTTTTGCGTGGATATTGCTGGTTTTTGTCGTGTAAGGACGGCGTAAGAGAATATACTACCTCATATGATCCCGTGGGTATCGTAAGAGGGACAGAAACAAACAAGATGATCTGCCCATCTCACCATCAGCGTCTTTCTAATAACAACTAAAACTAAAAACTGCGGTTGCCAACTTTTGCGTTGATAATATGATGCAATTTATGGGAAAGTCCTCTGTTTTTTTTTATATAAAAGGGGGCAAATGAGCATGCGGCTCACGAGGGTGACTGCTGCGGGAACTCCAGATGCGTTGCCGGTTTTTTTAAAAAGAGTGGGTTATTTTCTTGAATGGCTTTTCATAGGCTGTAATAATGATGATTATTGATTTAAAATGAGACCATAAGAAAATATCACTGAAATGTTTGAGGGTAGTTTCAGAAATAAGATACGCAAATGCATGATATATCTCAACTTATACTGCAATTATATTACCGTTTTTTACGTATATCACCATGAATTGTAAATTTCAGAAACCTGTCCCTTGGCAAAGCATCCTAGTATAGAGTACCAATGCACCGAAGAAGGTACCGAAAGGCCCAGGGAATGCAACGACGAGGAGATCGATGGGACAATCATCAGGCCACTCTGCAAACAGCCCAATTATTATTCCCCAGTGGAATTGCCTTACATGCAATGTAATCAAGGAAGCTGGAGCTCTGGACCTATTTGTGCGGCAGGTGTTTAGATATCTATTTTTTATATACGTGGTAGAGCCACGCTGCAGGTATATTTTGGTTGTATGCATAGCATGAATAGGTCGGCTCGACCAAGGTCTCACAGAATACCAGCGTAAAATAGCGGCTTAATGCTGCTATGTTTCGTATGGTGAGTGTAGAGAATCCTTTTACTGGAAACCTACTTTTTTACCTTTTTTACTGGAATCGAGACATACTCTTTAGGGGGACGACGCATCTGCATTTTGATTCTTAATCAAGGATAAATGTATGTCTATGGGCCACAGCATCCACTTATTATTAGGTGGACTATGTGCTCATTTGTCACCCGTATTCTATAAATAAAAAAAATATGAAATTGAAGTGACAAACTTACAATCCACCTGATGGTATGTTGCTACTGCAGCTCATGGACATTTGTAAACAACTGTAAGCAGTAGATGTGCCTCACAGTCTGTAATTATTATGGCTCTCTATACCCTTCAGACCGCAACACAGAAGTGCATGGACTGCTGTTTGGAGGCAGAAATAGCTAAAAGGTTATCGACCTACCAAAACGTACACTTAAGCAGAAAAAGAATACTGCCGCCTAGTACTACATATAAGAACTTTAATGCCTTTCACCCAGAGATAACGGATTGCCATTTGGCACGATACTTTTTATAGGAGAGGGGGCAAACGAGCATACGGCTCACCTGATCGTAAGTGACTACCGCCGCCCACAACTGCAACACCAGGGGAATTGCAGGTGCGTTGCCGGCCTTTTAGAAAGGAGTAAGCTCTTTTCTTGAAGGTCCCTAAGTCGTATCGGTCCGGAAAAATCGCCGGTGGTAAGCTATTTTACAGAGAGGTCGCACGCGGAAGAAAACTCCTAGTGAAACATACAGTGGTGGACCGCCAATCATCCTGATGGTGTGGATGGTATCGTGAATTTTGCCGCAATGTGTGTGATTAATCCGAACAATTCCTCAGAGCACTCCCCGTGGTAGATGCGAAAGAAAATTCAAAGGGTTGCAACATCTCTTCGCAGCGCCAGTGAATCGAGCCGATCAGAAAGGACTCGGTCGTTGACGATTCGAGCCGCTCTGTGCTGGATGCGGTCAAGTGGAAGGAGCTGGCACTGGGGAGCCCCAGCCCAGAGATGGGAACAGTATTCCATGTTAGACCGAACCTGTGCCTTATAAAGTTGCAGTCGGTGTGCCGGCACGAAATACTGTCCCGCCCTGCTGAGCACACCAAGCTTTCTAGAGGCCAATTTGGCCTTCTCTTCCAAGTGACCACGAAACTGCACGTCACTCGATATGTCGACGTCGAGGATACAGATACTTGCTGAGGTAACAAGAGGAGTGCCTTGAAACTCAGGAGATATGACAAAGGGGTTCTTTTTAGCGGTAAATGCGCAAACTTGTGTCTTCTGAGGATTAAACTGGACTAGATTTAGTCGCCCTAAATCCGAGACTTTATTCAGCAAAAACTCGACTTCAGACACAAGTTTGTTCCGGTACTGGGCCACGTTTTCCCGAGAAATATTGGCACGGCAGGTGTAGAGAGCATCACCAGTGCTGTCATCCGCATAGCAATGAATGCTACCGGTTTGCAACATATCATTGATATGCAGATGAAACAGCGTTGGTGATATCACGCAGCCTTGTGAAACACCAGCGTTAATAGGCTTGTAATCGGAGCATGCACCGTCTACTACGACCTTAATGCTCCGAACAGCCAGAAAACTGGTGATCCAATTGCACAATTTCTCGGAAAGCCCATAGGAAGGAAGCTTCGAAGGAAGCGCTTTGTGCCAGACCCGATCGAAGGCCTTCGCTACGTCCAAACTAACGGCCAATGCCGGAAAAGATGCGTTAGAACCGGTGCCAACTCTGGAGCGCTCGTCCTCAGCACAATTGGCGGGATTCCGTCAGGCCCACTCGACTTGTGGATGTCCAGGGAGAGGAGTGGAGCACTGTGTGAATCGCACATATCGCACAGTGTCAGACCATATGTCAAGGCAAAGTCATAAACACATCTCTCCGCATAATCAGTTAAACGTGAACCCGGTGGTGGGCGTTAAAATCGCCAAGTATCACGATCTCTACGGATGGGATCTGTTGTAGCAAGAAATCTGTAGTCATTTGGATGTGTCGGCATTACCGCTATGGGACCTATACAAGCATCCGTAGACGCGGGTATGGTCGTCGCTGTCTACGCGCAGTCAAAGGATGGACAGGTCCGTACCTTCAAGACTGCTGAGGCGTTGAGAACAGATATCCTCTCTGACGTATACGCAAACTCCAGCCCGGGGCACAAAGAAGTGTTCTAATTTGTACCCCGGGTAGGACAGGTACAAAGTATCATCAGGAGAGGATACCTGCGTCTCGGTTAAAAAGAGCAAGGCCGGCTTCGGCATCTCTAGATGGTAGTAGATGGCGTTAAGGTTCGAGTGAAGTCCCCTGATGTTGCAGAAGTCCACGGATAGCGTGGCAGGGGTCGCCATGGTTTTATCGCTCTGTTTGCCCCGTGCGTTGTTAGTATAGAGCGGGATTATGCCCCCCTTCCCCCAGAATACGCGGGGCAGCCTGAGCACCCACACACGGGAAGAAGAGGGTAGCTTGACCGTGGATGCTCAGTGAGGGATTCTCCATTACCGTGAGTGCTGGTACCCCCCTGGGGTAGTATTTTCTTTTTGAATTCCACTAACATGTTATGGGGGGGGGTTGGGCCTCCGGCTACCTGCACCAAGCGAAACGCAGAAGCAAAGCTTCTATTTTACGTTGGTATCCTGTGAGTCGTGATACTGCCCCTGTTCGAGCCGGCCCATTCATGCTACAGCCGAAGCTGCAGCGTGGCTCTACCACTATTAAATCCTAACACACCTTTCTCTTCTTCTTCCATTCCATCCATCCTGTCATACGTACATGCTGTTATGGGTACTCTTAATTTAACCCATCTACAATATATAGCCAATTAGGGCGAATAACTTCCATCTAGTGCCTTCTTTGCCTTACCTGAGAAGGACAATGGGAAAGAAAAGTCCTCCCCCGAGGAGGGACTATCGTGGGACGGCCGGCGCCGGTGGGGCCGCGGATGTAAGCGTTCCCGTGGCTCTGCCAATATACGAAAAAGGTGGAACACCATTGGGTTTTAGTCGTTATGAGTCCGACATGGCTCCTTCTTGCCTTAGCGAGGCGGGTATACGTAGGCATTTCCCCATGAAAAAAGGGCCTTCTTTGCCTACTCTGCCACTCACCTCTGCAGCATAAATTTGCTTTGTCATTCTTTTTGACTTACGAAATTGATCAGTAAAACTTACCGAAATCAATTAACAATAAACATGTCAAACAATAAAAGAAAACTTAAGATCGGTCCTAAAAGTGTACCTTGGGGCAGACTAAGAGAGAAACTAAGAGGACAGTCCTAATCAAAAAAAATCTAACTCTGCAGAATGCGGCACGTTAACGTTAAAACTTACACCTCTTGTGCTGGGAGGGGAGACAGCAAATTTTGGTGATGTACCATGGCATGCCGGTATATACAACAAGAATTCAACCACGGGAGTACACGAGCAAATCTGTGGTGGTTCGCTGATCAGCAATTCTGTCATATTAACAGGTATTGTAATTAATACCAACTTTTTGGTATTTATTTGTATAATCTAGCTTTTTCCCGCAGCTTTCCTCACGTGAACTTCGCTTTACCGACGCCTTTAGTGTCCTATGCAAAAATTTGGGATCACCTCGTTGTCTGTTCGCCTGTCACAAATATTCATCTCAGAGAGTTGACAATAATATGTGTTGTTCCGATTTTTATCTTTATTTTTTTATCGGGTCCAAATTTTTAGCACTGAACTAACATACATGCACCATATTGCGAAGTTGAGTCATTTTGGTCTACATAATATAATATAGAATTTGTTAATAACTTAAATAGTTTAACTTGGAGAGCCGTGGTACAGGAGCTAAGCGCTTGCTGTGAATAGAATAGAAGAGAATCATTTTTATTCAATATAGATTACAATACATAATACTTATTAAGAGTCATTTTTTACTTTTACCACTGGTTCGCAAAAAAAACCTCTGTCCTGGGAAGAACCAGCAAGAAACCCAGCGGGGCTTTTTTTATTTTAAAAAGCACAATTTACAATATAATATTTTATACAATTGTTATGAAAACATTTAGAAACAGCATGGTAGCGATCACCTCATTCCCAGGGGTAATTATCAGTCATGCACTCTTTAGTAGTATAATAACCCTTACTAGACAATTTTTGCTTAATAAATAATTTAAATCTTTTGATAGAAAAAGTCTGCATATTTTCTGGCACTTTGTTGTAAAAGCGTATACATTGCCCCATGAAGGAGTTACTGACTCTTTGGAGTCGAGTAACTGGTATAACTAACTTGTGCTTGTTCCTAGTATTTACAGAATGTACATCACTATTTTTAATAAAATTATTTTTGTTTTTGTGTACATACATTAAATTCTCGTAAATATATTGAGAGGCCAAAGTTAATATTTTTATTTTTTTAATTTTTCTCTAAGGGATTCCTTCGGACCTAGGTTATAACTTGCTCTTATGGCTATTGCAAAACAAAGATAGTTTCAATGTCAGTGGCATTACCCCATAGCAAGATTACATATGACATTATGCAATGGAAATAACTAAAATAAACTAATCTAGCTGTTTCAACACATGTAAGGCTTCTAAACTCTTTTACAGCATATGCTGCAGAACTAAGTTTGCTAGCTAGTTTAGATATATGAGGGCCCCATTGAAGCTTCGCGTCAATTGTAATTCCGAGAAAAATAGAGGATTCAACAAGGCCCATGAATTTCACAGTATCCGGGTTCAATCCCCACCGGCACCAATGAAATTGTTAATTGCAATTTTAAGTGCTGATTTACCACGTGCTCTGCGGTGAAGGAAAACATCGTGAGGAAAATACATATCTGAGAAATAAGAGAAAAAAATTGTTAAGACGTGTAAAGTTCGCCAACGCGCATTGGGGCAGGGCGGCAGACATTTCCTTTTTCTTAGAAATAAGAGGAGGCCTGTGCCCAGCAGTGGGATGTATACGTATAGGCTGTAACTTTTTAACTTTTAATAACTTGACTAAAGTCCCACCAATCGGATCCTAGCAATAGCTATGAAATAACCTCAATCAGTTAAGTCGTTTAGAAACTAAACGATCATTGAGTCTCTGAGAGATGATTTTATTTTTGTGCCATGCTGTAGATTCTATCGGTCCGTGGGGTCAACGCACAGGACTGGTCCTTTCCTTTTTTCTCGTGCAAATACTATGTAAAGCCATTAAGCTAGGACACGCAACCTTTTTTGAAAGCGTTCTTAGTACTATATCGCGGAACGTTTGATAATTTTGATTTTTGGTTTCTTCTTTTGTAATTAATATTGTAGATTATTATTTTATCATATTAATTTATGATATGTTCGAACAGCTGCCCATTGCTTTTGGAACGAACACAAAAAAAAGATTGAGGACGAATCTAACTACGCCGTGGCTGTTGGAAAGTTTTATCGGGAATGGTATAATCCCAAAGATGAACCCTACGCACAAAAATCTAATGTAAGTAATCAGACATGACTTACAGACCCTCAAGAAAAGAGCCTAATATTTCTTCGATTGCCAGCAACGCATCTGCAATTCTTCCGGTTTCGCAAAACCGTGACATAACTCTCAGTGACGCGCAAGCATAATAGGCAATATATCACTTATATACTTGTCACATCTGCAGTTTATTAATCTTTGCACTTTTCTAAGTAATACAGAAAATAGTCACTAGACGGTGTTGACGTCGGCTAAAATCTCTGCGGTCGCCGTTTCATCAAGGTCATTCAGGCTTTTTAAAGCCTTAAGCTACTATTTTACGCTCGTATTCTGTGAGCCCGTGGTCCTACCTCGGTCAAGCCGACTCATTCGTGCTACAACTATAATATAACTGCAGCGTGGCTTTACCACGTAAAAATTAGCTCGTTTCTTCATCATTACAGCTTTCAAAAGTCCACTGCTGAACATATACCGCAATAAATACATTAATAAACGTTCTCTGCAAACGTGGTTCTTCCTTGTCGAGTTGACCCATTCATGCTGCAGACATACTACACTGCAGTTTGGCTCCATGTATAAAATTAATTTACTGTTGCCAGCGATTTTTCGACAGCGATATGACGTTAGATAGAACTTTTTTAAGATAAGAGCCTACTCCTTTACCAAATACCGTCGCGTCGCCGCAAATGAAATTTCTCAAGTATTGCGGATGTTAATGGGTGGTCGCTGGTCGCACTTCGAGTGATGGATGTATACCAAAAATTTATTACCACTATTTGCAGTCACTAAAAGGTCATTATAAGTGAAAACAGGTGATTGAGATATTACATATATTTTTTTATATTTTTAAAGATATCAAAGATCGTAGTACCGAAACTGTTTCGAGGGATAGAACTGGACTACCATCACGACATCGCCGTGGTGATAGTCTCGAAACCATTCATATATAAGTGGTACGTTCGACCGGTTTGCTTGGACTTCAATGAGGATTTCAACAACGAACAACTGAAGAGCGGGAAATTCGGGAAGGTAACTGTCTTTTTTATCCTACCTAAAGAGTTCAGTTTTGACTGCCTCGTTGGTCTAGTGGTCGGTAGTGCGACTGCTGAGCATGAAGTTCCGGGTTCAAATTCTGGGGTCAAATCAGTTATTGGGGTTTTCTGTAAAGAAACTCCCAGCAGCAGCCCGGAGTCAGGAATTTGGCAGTGTTTCACTTCCGTGCTTCGGAAGGCATGAATAGCTGTTGGTCCTGCCCAACTTTTTCACCCCATATGATTATCAGAGTGAGAGAATAGTGTGCAACTGTGCTTGCGTAACACACTCGGGCACTATAATTCTTTTCTGCGCAGATGGCTAGTCTCCGTTTAGACTGGACACTGTGACCGAAATTTGATCTGGAGGACATTATTATATCAGTTCAGAGCTGGAATTAGGCCTCTTCTAGTTTAGGAAGGATTTGTCCCAATCGCCACGCTAATATTATATCTACTATCTTTCTAGGCGGCTGGTTGGGGTCTCACTACAGAGTATAGAGGGTCACAGTCCCAAGAATTGAAAGTAATAGACCTGCCATACGAGGACGAAGAGAGATGCTTGAACGTGACTTCGCGACCCTTGTTGCGGTATATTGTATACGACAAGATCTGCGCCGGGTCGTTAGAGGGTATTTTGAATTTTATTATTTATTTATTAACATTAACTGTTGCCTGCGACTTTATCCGCGTGAAATTTATTACAATTGGATTTTATGGACTTTTTTTTGGGCGGGAACCTTATTTATTTTTAGTTAGTCTTTAGAACATCATCTATTTGCCAGTGAAAATCCCTTCAAAATCGGTCTAGCCATTTCGAAGATTAGCCGGAACAAACAAATAGATAGACAAACATTTTAATTAATTTTGTTATAAGGACCGAATATACTTTTATATGTATTTAGTAAAAAGCTGTTATTTAGAAATTACAAATAGACACTTTAATTTTATTTATTTATATAGATTTAGCAATCCCCGTTATAATCAATGAAATTGTTGGTTCAAGTTTTAAGCGCTGATTTACTACATGCTCGGTGCTGAAGGAAAACATAGTGAAGAATTTTACATGTCGAACGAATAAAATATTCCGAGGATAATATGCGTAGTCTCTAACAAAAGGCGAAATCGCACTGGAGCAGCGGAGCAAACTAATAGCTCTATAACCCTTTCAGAAATGAGAGGAGCCTGTGCCCAATTGTGGTACGTCTATAGATACGTTTTATTCATTTAGTTGCAAATCCGTTTTAATATTATGTATATCACTATATTGACAGTCTCACGTACTGTCCTAGCGTAACAAAAGCCTATTCAGATAATTAAAGTGTATCGCTCTGTCTTCAAGCGATACACTGTCTTTGAGAGGTCAACTCACGGATTCAACTTGGCTGAGCAGCGTTCGGGAGAATACGACACATTATCTCGTCAGATATACCTCAACACTTGAAAACGAGATTGTACAACCAGTGCGGTTGCCAGTGATGACTTATGGATCTTAGACGTGGTCCTTCACTGCTGGCCGTATGAAGAGGCTCAAGTTCGCCCAGCAAGCAATGGAGACGGCTATGCTCGGGGTTTATCTGAGTGATAAACTTAGAAATGAGGATGTCCGCAGTAAAAACAGAATAACCGATATAACCTAATGGTTTAGTAAGCTGAAGTGGCAATGGGCCAGCCATGTAGCTCGAAGAATCGCAATCTATAGGGAAGAAAGGTTCTGGAATGGCAGCCTCGTACCAGTAGGCGAAGTGTAAGGTACCCCCCCCCCCCATAATATCGTGTGACGACCTGTTAATACATGCAGAAAGTCGATTAATGCAGATGGCTCAGGACCGTGCTTGATGGTATTCCTTAGCCTCCCCCAAGGAATCCACTTCCGGCATTTCCACTGCTGAACATAGGCCTCCACTAATGTTCAGCAGTGGAAATGTGAAGGGCTGTAATGATGATGTATGATGATGATGATCGCAATGTCTTAGCGTAACAAAAGCCCATTTAGGTAATTAATGTGTATCGCACTGTCCTAGGGTAACAAAAGCCCATTTAGGTAATTAATGTGTATCACACTGTCCTAGCGTAACAAAAGCCCATTTAGGTAATTAATGTGTATTGCACTGTCCTAGCGCAACAAAAGCCCATTTAGGTAATTAATGTGTATCGCGCTGTCCTAGCGTAACAAAAGGCTATTCAGATAAATTGTATCGCACTGTCCTAGCGTAACAAAATCCTATCCAGATAATTAATAGAATGAGGCGTTACTTTGCGGAAATCCATTATATTAAAGATGATTTTTCACGCGGAACTTAGCTAATTAATGTTATCATCTTTTATAGCTTTTAGTGAGTATTCACTCTTAACTTCAAGCCACTTAAATTGTTCTTTCACTACAGCCCATCTAAGACCAGTACTGAAAATGGGCCTCTCTCATAGTTTACATCATAGGAGGAATTTAAAATAGTTATTACATTAGGTAGGGTTGACAACTGCAGTTTTTGTGTCCCTTCCCATGACGTCCACGAGACGATATAGGGCATTTGATTCTCTTGTGCTGCCACTACACGGCAACTCATATTGTAATCGGATGGAAAGACTACTGGCAAATTACTCTTGTTTTGCAGCGAATATCATAATTTCGGATTTTATCACGCAGGCAAACTTCGAGAATAGCTGTAGTGAGTTAAATTATATAATGCAACACGCAATAACATTACAGGTGAGGCTCTATGCAGAGGTGACAGCGGTGGCGGGCTGGCTTTCCCCTCTGAAATATCCGGGGTGGAGAGATATTATCTACGAGGGATCGCTTCCACAACCCCCTTGCTGCGTAACGACATATCGTGTAACGTCAACTCTTTGACTAGTTTCACCTCCGTCATAAAGTACAAGGAATTTATAAAGCGATATTGGTACCCATAATTTATAGCAGTTTTAATGGTATTCTAGAATGTGCGCCAATAATAATTTTCCGCTCACCAGATGTCGTTAGTTTGACAATGAGGTGAAGTTTTTTGTTACACAATGTCATTTAAATGAGAAGTTAGTTTTAAATAAAAGTTTATGACTTTCTACAGTAATAAATTATTACACAAAACTATGCCTCAATGGTTTGCTCTTTAATTTTTTGCACATTTTTAACTCTTTTTTTTTAATTTATTTTTACTTTTATGAATATCTGTAGGTACTGTTTGGTTTATTTATTTTTAATCTAATTAATATAAATTACAACTAATAGTAAAGAAAGAAACATTATCCTTTACATTTTCCGAACAAATTAACTTCCTCGCTATGAAATCTGTCAAATATTATATTAAGTAACGCTGCCCTGGTGGCAAAAAAGTCGTGGTCTCATTAGAGCTGACAGAGGTACTTTGATAGCAATAGATACAAACTACCAACCACTATGTACTGAAATGTGTTGAGATATTTTTAAAGCATCACTTTTTGTCATAAAACTTGATACCTGAGAATTGACACCTACCTAAGTATATGGGGCTACTAACCTAAAATTAGAATTATTAAAAAAAGTTGGTTTAATTATAATTAATTAGACCGACTTTTTTTAATAATATTAATAATATATTGCTGTAATCTAAATAAACACATGTATGAAAAAGTTTTTGTTTAATTTTATTTCAGTAAAGAAATAATCCGAAAAACTACTAAATTAAATTATTTATTACCAGAAAACAGATTTTTACATTTTGTTTTAATATCTTTTCTAATCTGACTGATTTGGGCTTCCATCATCATCATAGTCATCATAATGATCACATAATATTATAGTGTGGAATTCGTATTCAATGTTGTAAGAATTATCGCAGAATTAGGTATATGTTTTTTTTTTTAATCTAATCGTTTTTTTACATGTTTGATGATCATTCGATTTAAAAAAATCACGTATTTAATATCTTTAATAATAATCTTTATAATATACGA
The DNA here is from genome assembly GCA_029286625.1 of Parnassius orleans. Lineage (NCBI taxonomy): Eukaryota > Metazoa > Arthropoda > Insecta > Lepidoptera > Papilionidae > Parnassius > Parnassius orleans. Next base: position 931,239 of record JAGSMP010000237.1, read on the forward strand.
CAGGCCATACAGAAAGTTTTGTGCGATTTTTTTTAAAATATTATGATACGAAATATTAATATATATATATATATAAAAAAAAAAGTCAAAGAGCCTACCTCGAATAGTTCCAGATTCAAACGTGCCCATTAGACTGGTTGAATTGCGACGTTGTATAGCCATTTCATATTGCCAGTGAAATAGGCTGAGCCAAAAACAATTCAGAGCGGACTTCGTTACCTTCTTCCCTCGAACGTTGGAGGAAGACTGTCTAGTAAAATTTAAGGATTCTGCTCCCCATAAGCCTGCCATTTCAACTGCAAAAGGTAGAAAGTCAATTCAATCATCATATTTTGAATGTTTACCCCTTGCAGCTGTTTCAGCAGCAGATCCTCCAACGTGAGTTGTATTTTTGAGATGTGTAAGTACTGACACAGGTTGCATCCCACACTAAACATTGTCACTTGATCAAATGTAGCAAGGAATCAGCGTCAGACCATCGCGTTATTCATCAATTCGAAAATGAAATGGTGGTTCTAAGACGCATGGAACGATTGCGGATATTAGTGTTTGACAAATCATTTCATTAAAGGAGATATGAAGAGTTAATCTGCCGGCACATTTTAAATAGCTGAGACCGTGGTGACCATCACTTTTCACCATCATACAGACGCACTTGTGTGGGACATAGACATCGCAACCAAGTCTATACGCTAGAGCTATACGTAAACTTATAGAGAAGTTGCATTAATTTTTTTGCCACAAAATATAGAAATAAAAGAATAATTAATTTAAAGTATATTTAATTTCTTTTTTCTATCCCCGTGTAGTGGCGGGTAAGAATACCCACTACCCCATATCTTCCCGTGGGTATCGTAAGAGGCGACAGAGGGAAACTGAGGCAGAAGATGGGCAGGAGCATCTTTCTCATAACAGCAAAACAACAATAAAAAACTGCGGTTGCCAACCCGCTCGCCAAGCGTGGCAACTATGGCAATATACCCCCCTGATAGTTATGAAGAGACGGCCCCCAGTCCCCGGCGACTCCGCTATTCCTGGCTACGGTGGCGACCATGGTAACGGCGGGGCAGGGGGTGCTAAGAATCTCCGGTGGAGGTTCGGTTGCCACCTAAGACGACTCGACCTGGCAACATATAACACACGCACCCTGAGGACTGACGAGAAGATCCTGGAGCTGGAAGAAGAGTTGCGATTTCAGCGAACAAGTTGCGCTGGAATATTATAGGATTATCTGAGGTCCGAAGAGAGGGGGAGGACATGGTAATCCTCGAATCCGGCAACTTGTTCTATCACCGGGAGAGCGACCATCTGTCCCAAGGTGTCGGATTTATCGTCCACAAGTCTCTCGTTAACAACATTGTAAAGATTGAGAGTGTGTTGAAGAGGGTTGCGTACCTTATACTTAGAATCACCAAACGGTATTCGCTGAAGATCATACAGGTGAGGTAAGTTTCAGTCATCAACTTACCTCATTTACGTTCAAATACTAATGTAACAAGTACACGCGTAATTAACATGAATGGTGGTTAACCTGGACGAAGTGAAATATATGTCAAATGCTTTAAAACACAGTGAAATTTATTACACAGATTTAAGTGCCTTCAAAGGAGAAAAGGACTCTAAGTTCAGTGTTCTAACATATGTAATTTTAAATTTTCTAGCTTTAAGTTTCTTATTGTTTTTTATATACGTGTTACAATAAAAATTAATGTATGCCTTACATCCAAAATTATCGTAAAAACATTAAAAATTATATTACCGATAATTTTGCTCTTAGGGAGGGAGGAGTTATGGATACACCTCGTCCCTCTGTTTTAAACTAAAATATTAAAATATATAATATTTTATTATTTAGACTAAGCTATAAAACTAATGTTTCAGCATGTCGAATGTCTGCGCACGAACGGACACTTTGAATATTATTCATTATCAAAGCCACCTCCAAATCGGTGAGACGTAGTAATCTAATTGTATTTTAGTTTTTAAAAACTCCTTTGACGTTCCCGAAATTTGACTATGTAAAATAATTTAAAAGTAAACACTACATGCTATTTTTGCTAGTATTACTGTAAAAATCTGAAAGTGAGTTAATAACAGAAACAAACCAAAACCAGAAACAAACAACAACAAAAATATACAATAGTAATTTTGGTAAAAGCCTGTAAAACCTTATCAATTTTAACAGTTTCAAAAAAGATTCATTCAATCTAATAATCATTTTTTCAATTAAAATTACAACTAAATTTAACAATTATCATAATCTAACCCAACTAAATATATATTATAAGATTTTAAAAGAAAATATACGTAATAACCAATATGAGAAAAATCAAATCAGGATGACTGACTGACTAGGCGGTGTCCTATAAAAAGACTATTTTAGCCTTTTTATAGGACACCACCGTCTTGTAAATCTTCGCTGAGTATGATAGATGCCACATGAATCTTTTCTGTACACGCTCCAGTCTTAAGTAGTGTGTAGAATAATGTGGACGCCAAACAACGCTACAGTACTCTAAGTGACTACGGACAAGGCTGTTGTAAAGACAGATTTTTGTTTTAGCTTCTTTAAATGTTCGACCTTGTCGCATAATAAAACCTAATAACTTAGAAGCTTTGTTTATTACACTTTCTATGTGGTAAAGATAAGTCAATTTTCTATCAAGTATAACACCCAAGTCTTTCACGAGCTCAACTTCCTTAAGACTATCACCGTACAATTTATGTTGTTGGGGTAATATTATTTTTTCTAGTAAATTTAATATGAAGACATTTACTGCAGTTGAGTTGCATGCCATTAGATTCACACCAATTGGTTAGTTTATTTAGATCATTCTGTAATAAGAGCGAATCACTTGGTGAACAAATTGTTCTCGTTATTTTCAAATCATCGGCATATAAGTATGGTGTGGACGGTAGCGAAGCCTCCATAGAAGCCGAGAAGCCGGGCTTGCTCTATCAAACTGCTCAATATATCAACTAATAAAATAACTCGTAAACTGTTTCAAACTATTTCAAATTTCCCGCGCGCTCCTCTGTTCTACACACGCCTACGCACTAGGTCATAGCCTTATAACGTCAACACGCGGCAAAACTGCGCGATAAGCAGTATAGTAAAAAGTAGTCATAAAAATTAGTCGTCTCTCTCGCACGCGTGGGCTTTTACCGGGCTTTCGAGAAGACGATCGCTCCCTTTCTAACTTGTGGCAAAATGTTCTATAATGAAATATAACTACGATTGTTTATATAGCAATTTGTTTGAAGCAAAAAGCCCGGCTTTTAGTGTGAAGTTAGTCATTAGTAAAGCGCGGGGCGCGCGGGCGATACCTTTGCCGTTGCAAGTTCACTTCACATGTGTGTTTACTTGAGCGAATAAATATTGCGAGTTGAAAATTTATGCTTTTTTATAGATTTTTAGTGAAAATGGAGGATAATAGTGTTCCTTGTGATGAGTTGAAGTATGTTAAAGTGCTAATCGGCGAAGAAAAGGTATAATCGAAAAAGAGAAAAGGTAAATTTTATAAAACAACAAAACCATATGGGCTTGCCCTAGTTTGGAGCCCTAGCTTCGCCACTGGGTGTGGAGTTTTAAAAACAAGAAACAATGTCGTTCACAAATATATTAAACAAAATCGGGCCAAGATGCGAGCCCTGAGGTATACCTGACGTTACCAAATTGGTTGAAGACCAAAATCCATTAACGACTACATAAAAAGAACGGTCATGTAAGTATGATGAAAGCCATTTTACAACAAAACAACGGGCCTGAAAACCCATAACACGATAATTTTTCAATAAGTATTCCGTGTGGAACTTTGTCAAATGCCTTTTTAAAATCTGTATATATGGTATCCACCTGCTTCTGCGAGTCAATAGCTTTACGTCATCGTAATGGTTGTCATCACTGTCCTGGTCATCGTCATTAAGATCGTCGTCTTTATCGCCATCATCATTATAATCATAATCATTATCATCATCGTCGTCATTTTAATCATCATCATCATTAACATTGCAAGCGATATGCAGTTTATTTTTACTTAGTCCAGAGCTTGTTAAGGGAATTTACGATCATACACCCAGATTAAAGTTTTGGGATGATATGCCCGGTGTATCAGACCGGAAATCTAGAACAATTATGACGAATCTTACAATTTACATTCCAATATATACAAACAAAAAAAACATAATAAAAAACGTATGTGTGTACTTATGTACGCACGTAGGAAGTTATACTTCTTTAGCGTAACAAAACAAAAATAACTAAAAATAACTACCTTAAATATAGTTATCAATTCCCACGAAAACTTGAGAGACAGTTACCCACTGAAGTTGTCGCTTTGAGGTGTCAGTGTGCGCGCGCATCGTAACAACTTCATGATGTCGTTTTTAGGTGTTGGTGTGCGTGCGCATCGTAAAAATTCACTCTCATCATTTTTCCCATACGCCCCAAAAGAAGTTTAACTTCAAAAACTAAAACTAAAACGTAAATTATGATATACACATACAAATGAGCAAACAGTTCACTTGATAGTAAGTGGATGCTGTGGCCCATGGATATCTACATTTATCCTCAATTAAGAATCAAAATGCAGATGCGTCGTCACCCCTGACCACTGTGATGGAATGCACACTTAGCATACGAAATACAGCAGCATTAAACTGCTATTTTAATCTGGTATTTTGTGCTACAATCATAATATAGCTGCAGCATGGATCTACCATGTATAAATGTGTGTACAATGAGTAAAGCATCCATTTACGCTACATTTGAAGTAATGTAGCATAAATTGATACTTAGAGTATTAATTAAAATATTATTAAATTGATAACTTGTTATTGTTTTTAAATCACTTAATAATTAAGAATTAATTCATTTCTTTCGCTTTAAGCTAGATTTGTGAACAGTCGTGTTGCTAGCGTGCTTAGTTGTATTTGTTCTACGTATAATTTCCCTTAAAAAGTGTTTTATGTGGACACAGAAGACACATTCAAGAATGCGGGATGTATTTCTATTGTATTTTGGTTAGTTTTTTCAACGATTTTTCCTGTGTTTTTTTAATGGTTTTTTCATTTTATTCAATCATTCAAATCAATGCCTTTTCATATATACAATTAAATGAGTGGCAATATCATTATCGTTACCGTTACTGCCTATTAAAGTTCACTGCTGAACATAGGTTACCGCCATAGATTGTCCCATAATATTTGTTATAGTTGCCACGCTTGGCAAGCGGTAAGACAACAGCGTTTTTTAATTTTTAGTCGTTATTAGGAAAACGCTGCTGCCTATCTCCTGATTTGTTTCCCTCTGTCGCCTCTTACACCGTGGATATTCTTACACCGCCACTATACGGTAAGTTAATAAATAACATAAAAACATTCTGTATATGCCCCATAGCTAGGCACGGGCTTACTCTCATTTCTGAGTGCGTTCAATTTGTAATATTGTTGTCGGACTTCACTGTAATATGTATTAGGACTTCACTGTAATAGAACTCCTATCCTACCTAGGAGCCTGTCTGGGCAGGTATCACTCGCTTACATATTTCTGCCGGCAAGCAGCAGTGCCTGAACTGCTGTGTTCTAGTACAAAGGGTACGAGAGCCAGTATAATACAGGCTGCGAGACATTCCATCTTAGACCTCAGAGGTGACAACACTTCTCTAGCCTGCCTTGTTTGATGTTGACTGCAGGTGTCTAAAGACTGCAGTAGCCACATACTATCAGACCTCAAGTTCGTTTGTCTTTTCCATTTTATAAAAAAGCACGAAGCAAAAAAGTCTAAGGTAAATTAAGTTAAAGATGCCACTTTACATTACTAATACCATTTCACCTACTGACTGCCTCGTTGGTGTATTGGGTGTCGACGTGACTGCTGATCATGAGGTCCCGTCTTCGAACCCCGGATCGGGAAAAAAAAGTTTTTTCTTCAAGAAATTCTCATTAGCTGCCCGGAGTCAGTAAGCGGTGTCTCACCCCCGTGCCTCGTAAAGCATGTACAGCCGTTGGTCCTGCGGATGATATTTCTCCGGTTGTGTAGGTTTACCGTCCCATCGGACTATTAGCATTTTGCCATTAAAGCTTATCAAAAGTTCACTGCTGAATCAAAGCCTTCCCCATAGATTGCCATATATAAGTTAAATACCACTGACACAAAACATTGACCAAACTATACACCCGATTGACTTGAAATTTCGTATAGTTACTCATTTCGCAATGTAGACGCTCACTAAGAACGGATTTTACGATAGTCCCATTAAAAAAGTTAATAGGTTCCGCGATATAATATTAGCCAACCAGCGAAGCGAGCGGGTACCAGCTTCAACTTTATAAAAAAATGCCCTAGTTAACCCTTTCATTGGTATATGCAAAATATAATACTTGCGAGGCCAAGTTTCGTAATGCTGTCAAAAAAAGAACCATAATTATCTTCAATAAGACTCAACGGCCCTCGCTCCATCTAGCGTCGATGTAATAAAATTATTTCTACAGCTCTCAGTTCTTCTGCCATTTTTCAAAACAAAATTAAAATTTGAAAAAAATTGTGAAGTTGGCGTAAGTGAGGTGATTTTTGGGATGCTCCGGCAAAATCTATTTAATTTTCAAAATTGGCCGTGAGTAAATCTATTTTATTATATTGGTAAATGACTATTCTATCGTATTCCATTATAATTTCGACAATATATAATATTGGTATCTAATTATGAAAGTGAATTGTGGAGCTTGCCAATGCCCGTGAACTGAATATGCTCGGCTAAATATTTGCCTCTGGCCTGAAGTAAACTTATTTGTGGCGAAATACTTGCCAAAGCTTAATTATATTTTTTAATTATTCCAGATGTCAAAAAAGCAATTTGTTTACGTCTAATGATTTGGTTGATCAAAGAAAGAAACATAGTAATGCGAAATCTTCAGAAGATAACACTCTTCTTAGAATTTTGCCAAAAAGCGACAAAAGAAAGAAACGAAGGGTTGGGTTTAGAATCCATCCCCTTCATGGTTAGTTTTGTTATAAACCATTCAGAAATAGGAGTTAGTTTTGTTATAAACCATCCATTCGGCGGAGGGGAGACGCCCCCCCCCCCCAATTAAAGCGATTTTTCTCGGAAATCATTCAATAAAAATTTTAATCTTCAACATTTAATATAAAAAAATAGGCACGTCCGGCGGGAAAAAAGGTGGGGGCCGAATCTACCCCTCCCCCCACCCCTTTCCCCCACCCCACACCCACTATTAAGGCGACTTGATTCTAAACCTTACCCGAAACGAAACCGAATTCTAAGGTTGTAAACGCAAAAGAGCAAGACTGAGGAATCGTCGGATTCACATTCGTCCTATTAGTTTGTCACAGAAGCGACCAAAGGCAACGAAATTCTTATTTTACAGATTTTATCGCGTTTAGTTTTAACTTTTTTAATTCCCGACGTTTCTGGTGCTTTACAGCACCCATGGTCACGTGGGACTGAAGTGTTTGACGTCCCGATGTCATAGTTAGCCCAGCTACCTTCAGTTTTTAATATTAATTTTTCGTTCGATCTACGTAGAAATTGCTTATAGTAAGTATATTGAAGTCTTGCAGTGGTATGTTTGGGTTTGGGTTTAATTTTATTAATTATAGGATCCCAAACAGATGGTAGCACCCATCCATCTTCTCTATTGAAATAAGGATGTTTTTAATTTCAATAGCCTCGCGAATCATCCTTGGTAGCAATCGGTGTTCTGTTGCAAGTATTTGTGGTCTATCAAATCTAATCTAACAAATTTGAACATGTTCAAAACTGCAGAATTCTATCTCTCCCGGAGCGCCCGTGCTTCCCGAGCGCTCAAACATAAACAATATTAATAAGACTGTTTTTCATGAATACGTGATTTTTGTTTTACGTGATATACTATTTTGCCGATATATATAATTTAAGTTTTATTTTTCTTCAAGCATTGGTAAAATAATGTACAAAGCAATTTCCTTACCGCTCATAGGCAAATATGGCACGCCTGAAAAATTATGTTACAAATTGTTTTATTTTTTTTTACATCGATACACTTGATATCTTGTTATTACTTAGAATCACTACCCCGTTTGATCTTATTCTGCCTAGTTTGTAATGCCCGTTAAAGGGTTAACTTTATTTAGTAAATTGAGAAAGATGCTGCTGCCCATCTCCTGTTTAATTTCACTAGATTGTTTTATTTCGAATTGTAAGTAAAAGTCACCATCTTGTTATTTTTACTTTATATTAATTTATATTATGTTTGTTTACTGTATGTATGTGTATGTTTAATGTGTTGGTCTAGTTTGCTCAGGTTCAAAACGTTACTGGATTGTGCAGTTGGACGATTGTATAGAGTTAGCTTAAGACGTTCTAATTATTAGACTAATAAAAGAAATAGAACTATTATTACAAGTTCCTAAATTACATTTTTTTATTATGTTAAAATTTGCTCAATTATCAGTTTCTTGATGGATATTTAATGACGCAGTAAGTGATCAAATGGGGTCAGAATTACTGTGTGGTTTGGTGGTGATATAGGGACATACCTAGTTAAGTTTAAGTTTTTTTTTCTTTTAAACTGTAATGCCAAACAAGTTTACGGTTTAGTTGATGATAGACCAAGTGGTTGCTGTAGTCAAACAAAGAAGGTGGAGGTGTGTTAAAATAATAATGGACAAAACGGTTGAATGACAATTAAACTAGATATAATGTAATACAACAGTATGAAAATTATCTCTCCTAAAAAGTAACCTACTTCTATCTTTGGCAGTGGACTTTTGAAAGGCTATAATTAATATAAAAGAATAGAATTTTAGTTACGGATTACTTTTGGATTGCAATACTATCCAAAAATTTAATTTTACCAACTATATAGTAGACGGCCGATTGACTTGAAAATTTGCATTCGTATCAAAAACCGATCACAATACAATAATTTAATAACTTTATCCTAGTATCCTGATCAGGATCACCAGGATAACATAATATAATTATCAGGATCATCACAGCTCATGATTAATGTATATTAAGTTTTTTTTAAACTCTTATATTATTATTATGTTAAAAACTGTCTTCATTTCAGTTTCAGCATCCCTAATACTCGTCATTGCGGCTAAAGATGATGGGTTTTCCGCTAGGTAAGCTATAAATTAACACCGTGATAAGGTAAGAAACTAGAGCCAGGCGTATGGAAGCGTGACAGCTCAAGGAATAGGTAGTTACTTTAAAATTTCATGCTGCGGGAGCGAAATGATTTCGATCGTCACTCACCATCACGTATGAAATTGTTACTTGTGGTTTTAAAAAGCGGACTCTAACTTTTTTTACACAGGGTTATTTTTCAAAGAGTATCCAAATTTTAAACTTAAGTTCAAATATATAAATAATGATATATCTTTATTGCAGTTTTTGAAATTACGAGTAAATAAGGCTTCTAATTTTATTTGAAATTATCTCAAATTGAATGTGATTTATGGTCAACAATGTTTTTGCCTATCGATCGACCCTTACGAATGTATGCGTGTGCAGTAAAATCAGTTAAAATAATGCATTACCACGCGTTTAGAATTTAAAAGATAAAAAGGACAGACTGTTTAAAAAAAAAAATTTTTCTTCACCATTTGCCATTTGTATATTACTAATTCTGAACATTCTCTGCAAACTTGTCCGATTATTGCAAAATAACCCTGTATAGAATAAGGGTGACAACCAGTGAACACACAGTTCACCTAATGGTAAGTGGATGCTGTAGTCCATAGACATCTACGTCTATCCTCAATTAAAAAATCCCCATATCGTCCCATGAGTGTCGAAAGAGGCGATAGAGGGAAAGAAACCAGGAGATAGGCAGTTGCGTCTTCCTAATAACAACTATAATAAAACCACACGGGTTTGCCAACCTGCCTGTTAAGCGTGGCAACTATAGCAAATATCCTCCTAAAGCAGTCTATAGGGGAAGCCTATGTTCAGCTATGGACTTTTGATAGTCTGTAACGGTTATCACTTGTGAAGGTAAATATCGCAAAGAAACCTGCATATTTGACGAACTAAAAAAATATTTCATTAATTTTCGTATTATATTAATTTCATTGTCTCGAAAAATGTATGTTTCTCCCTTTTATTGAAGTCTATGACAAGCGTCACCAAGCTACAATTTTTCGGAGAATACAGTACTCTCTAGAGTAGTAATTAAAGTAAGAAACTAAGAAAGGTGCAGAGTAGCCAGCCTCTTGGTGTTCTGCAGGTTGCATTTCTGAGAGTGTGCGCAGGAATAATACACCTAAATACCTCCCTCCCCTTTCCACCATTGGACTGCCAGACGGTCGGCGGGCCTATCCCCTTTTTTATAGCATAAGGGTGACAAACGAGCACTCAGTCCACCTGATGGTAAGTGGTTGCTGTGGTCCATAGACATCTACATCTATCCTCGATGACGAATCAAAATGCAGATGCGTTGTCACCCGTGAGGACTAAGATGAAATGCCTCGTTTCCAGTAAAAATGGTCTCCGGTTCTCTAAATTCACCATACGAAACACAACAGCGTTAAGCTGCTATTTTACGCTGGTATTCAATAATTTATCCCTTGTTGTCGATATTACACGCATTCGAACCAAATTTCTTTTGCAAGCTTCGTCTTTCGTAATACGTACAGAAAAGGACCTGAATAGGTTGTCATTGTCTGTCTTTCCGTCCGATTAAAATCTGGTTGTCTTCAAGGCAAGAGTGAATAGGCTTTTGTTTCCCTAATTTAGTGCAATTCACCATCTAGGAATTCATCACCTCTTACCATGAGGTTGGATTGTTGTCAAGCGCTAGCTTATATTAGGTAAATAATATAATATATCTATAATTTATTTTCTGTATTACAGGAATGCAAGTCATGGTACGCTTATGGAATTAAATAGACGGAAGAGACAAGCAAAAATCTCTGTAAATGTTTGTTTGTAAGTTTCTTTCAAATTCCTATTTTTAGTATTCCTATATTATTAGGTGATAGGCTCTTTTCCTGCCTCGGAGTCTGTCTGGTATCACCCAGTGGAGTAGCATAGGTTGCTGCCGCAAGGTGTTGCTAGAGCCAAAATGCGCCCCTCGTCCTCCCATATTTGCAAGAAATTAAAAAAATAATAAAGTATCGTATAAGCCTACTTTTTATATACCTACTCACAGTGTTTTGGCGGTGTAAGAATATCCACTATCCCACATTGTCCCGTGTCGTAAGAGGCGATAGAGAGAAACTGAAACATAGATGGGCAGCTGCATATTCTTGATAACAGCACAAAATAATAAAAAAAAACATGCGTGAGTGTGGTGGAACCCTCGGTCGGAATGAAGTTCCTTTCGTAATATATATTATTATTGATAAACGTATTATATTATTGATTAACAAATACAAATAAATTAATTCTGTCGTCTATTAAAATGAAACGTCATTAAAAATAAAATAATATTTCTTTCATGGCAAGACAAGAAAAAGTGCGAAGGAGATGCATATTATTCTATCTCGCTTCCTTATAGCCGCCAAGGCCGTCTACACTACGTCAGAAGGGGTCGTGACGGAAAAATCTTGCACTTTTTGTCGCCTAGCCCCCATCTGCCAAATCCGTACCGTCCGATAAAGAACTTCGTTCTAAAAACTGCGGTTGCCAACCCGCCTGCCAACTGGCAACATCCTCCCTATTGGGCGATCTATGGGGGAGATCTATGTTCAGCAGTGGAATTTCGATAAGCTGTAATGGATGGATTTTATAAAACTAGGATTTTTAAATTTTTTAGTAAAGAGCAATGGCAGTGTCGCGATGGATCCTGTATCAGCATCGATAGTATATGCGATGGAGTCATCGATTGCCCGGACAGTAGCGACGAGACCCATGCACTTTGTAGGAAGATGCGGTAATGTATTTAATTCTAGAGAATAGAACATTAGTTTTTTTTTAAATTTCAACATTTACTAAATACTTATATATTTAACTCCTCTAAGATAAGGGTTTTGGAGCATGGAAGAGTCCGCTGCGTTGCTATCCTAAACAATTGATACTGCTTCTAATGTTAAGTAAGTGTTACTAGCGTAGAATTGCAGTACAATACCGCAGTGTTTCTAATGGTGAGTACAGAGAACCAGAGACCCTTTTAACTGGTAACGAGCCATTCCATCATTAAATTCATCATTAGACCTCAGTGGTGACAACGTATCTTTATTTAAATTCTTAATCGAGAATAAATATAGTTGTCAAAATGCATCCGTTGTCACTAAGATGATAGAATATATCGCTTGAGTATAAATGGTATACAGTTATTTACGTTCACCGTATAAAACACAGCAGCTATGTATATGCTGCTATTTCACGCTGATATTCTGTGCGAGCATTGTCCGTAAATGGGCCACATCTACTTACGATCATGTACTGCGTGCTTGTTTATTATCTTTATATAAAAGTATTTAACAATAAACTTTAACTTCTAAACCATAAGGCTCATTTCTGTTTTATTCCAGTTGTCCACCTCATTTATTCCGCTGTACGTATGGCGCATGCGTGAACGGTGCAGCTGCTTGTAACGGCAAAGTGGAGTGCGCCGACTCGTCCGATGAGTTGATACCACAATGCCTAGATCAAAACTCTGAAGTCAAGTAAGTGATATTTACACGTAATCATTGAGTTATATGTACTACGTACTAGAGAAGCTATTCCAAACAAAAAATGTGCGCTACTCTATGTCTTCGCGCATGCGCGGTAGATAGTAAAATATTACGATATTATTACCTATTTATTCACATGAACAACAAAAAATTTTACTTACTTGACTACTGAATTGTTATTTACGTAAGGTTTAAACTTTAATTTGAAATCTCGTATTATTATCGCCGCTCCACACTGCATGAATATTGAAGCCACAGTAAATGACACTAAAGTAAGGTGTACAGATTGCAGTACAGTTCAGTTGAACATAGTGAATGTTCGGAATGCGAAATCTAGTGCGTAGTACATATATATCAATGCACGTAATGGTGCTATCTATACAAATAAATAAAATTGAAGTGTCTGTTTGTAATGTTAAAATAACAGCTTTTTATTAAATGCATATGAAAGTATATACTATATACGGTACTTATAACAAATTAACAGTTTTTAAAATTTTTGTCTGTGTGTCTGTCTGTCTGTTTGTTCCGGCTAATCTCCGAAACGGCTGGACCGATTTTGACGGGACTTTCACTGGCAGATAGCTGATGTTATAAGGAGTAACTGAGGAGTAACTTTTATTTTAGAAAAAAAATGAGGGTTCCGTGCAAAAAAAAAAAAACCCATGAAATCGTAGTAAATTCCACGCGGGCGAAGTCGCGGGGGACAGCTAGTTTATTAATAAATAACTAGAACTAGGTAGGTTTACACGTTTTAGAGGCACGCTGCAGCAATATTATGGTTGTAGCACGAATGCGTGATCTCTACCAGGGAAGGACTACGCTCACAAAAAGACCAGCGTAAAATTTCAGGTTAATACTGCTGAATTTCGTATAGTAAGTTTCATAGGTTCTTTTGAATCTTAACTGAAGAAAGATGAAGATGTCTCCGGGTCACAGTATCCAGTTCTCATTGGGGGACTGTGTGCTTATTTGATACACTTTCATTGTATAAAAATCAAGGTGGTAGGAATCCTTTTCAGCCTGGAGGCGTCCATCTGAAAGTACCACCTTTTTATCTGTTTCTGCCGTCAAGTAGCAGTGCGTATACTGCTGTGCTGCAGTCTGAAGGGTATAGAGAGTTGGTATACCAGTCAATAAATTCTCGCGAAAGAACATCGATTCCTGCCAAGGATGATACGTGAGGCTATTGAAATTAAAAAACATCCTAATTTCAATAGAGAGGGAGGCTGGGTACTAACACCTGCTTGGAATCCTGTAATTAATAAAATAACGGTGGTAGAGCCACGCAGCAGCTTTTGCTGTTGCACGTATGGGCCGACTCGAGCCGGGTTAGTACCACGACCTCACAGAATATCGGCGTGAAGTGGAAGCTCTGCTTTTCTGGTGAGTGCAGGTGACCGGAGGCCGAATTCTCCTCCCCCCCCCCCATCAACATGGTAGCGGAATTAAATTTTAGACTACCCCAGGAGGGTACCAGCACCCCTGGAGAATCCTCGCTGAGCATCCACGACCATGCTACTCCACTCCTGAGCGTGGGTGCTCAGGCTGCCCCGCGTTTTCTGGGGCAAATTCCGCTCAAAACAATAACTGCTCGGGGCAAACTGAGCAACAAGACCAAGGCGACCCCTGCCACGCTATCCGTGGAACTTGGACTTCACTCGAACCTAAACGCCGTCCACTACCATCTCGAAACGGCGAAGCCGGCCTTCCTCTTTCTGACCGAGACGCAGGTGTCCTCTCCGGCTGATACTTTGTATCTCTCCTACCTGGGTACAAATTGGAACACTCCTTTGTGCCTCGGGCTGGAGTTTGCGTATACGTCAGAGAGGACATCTGTTCTCGACGCCTCGGCAGTCTTGAAGGTTCGGACCTGTCCATCCTTTGGATACGCGTAGATAGCGACGACCATCCGCGGCATTACCGCTATGGGACCTACAGAGGCACCCGTAGCCTCTGTAGGTCCCATAGCGGTAATGCCGAAACAGACCGACTCATCGACCACGTCCAAATGGCTACAGATTCCTTGCTACAACAGGTCCCATCCGCAGAGATCGTGATCCTTGGCGATTTTAACGCCCACCACGCCGAATGGCTTGGTTCACGTTTAACCGATCATGCGGGAGATCTGTTTATGACTTTGCCTTGGCATATGGTCTGACACAGCTGGTTAATTCGCCTACGCGGATTCCAGATGTGAAGGATCCTACACCTTCCATGTTGGACCTTCTGCTTACCTCTCATCCGGACGGATATCAGGTTTCCGTCGATGCCCCTCTCGGCTCTTCGGACCGGAGGATCCGGGTGTGGTGCCACTCACGCCCCTCGCGGTTGCGTTCTGCAGGTTGCCGCCGTGTTTGGCATTACAGGTCGGCGGATTGGGACGGAATGCGGTCTTTCTTTGCATCCCACCCATGGGGCGGGTTTGCTTCTCGCCGGATGATCCCAGCGCTGTTGCTGACTCTATCACTGATGTGGTGTTACAGGAATGGAACTATTTATTCCATCATCTGTGGTACCCATCGGAGGCAGATCGCAGCCTTGGTTTGGTCGCTCCTGTAAGACTGCATTACGCAGTAAGCAGGAGTGCTATCAGGCCTGGGCTGAGGCTTCGGCGGCTCGGGATGTAAACACCAGCATGCTTAAAAGAAGTATAACTTCGCCCAGGTCCTTCAAAGTGTTATTGCCAAGGCAAAGTCAGAGCACATAGGCAGAATTGGCGAGAAACTAGTTCGCCTTCCTTCGGGAACCCGTGCATTCTGGTCTCGCCAAGGCTGTCCAAGGAATTTCTGTAAGCCATCACTACCATCGCTGCACAGGAGGACGACTCACTGGCCCACGCCGCAAAAGAGAAAGCCGACCTTTAGGCTCACTTTTGCGTCCAACTCGACTCTTGATGACGGGAGAACACACCGCCGGCCATCCCGCGGTGTGAGTGCTCCATGCCAGATGTTCGGTTCTCACAGCGCTCGGTTCGCAAAGCACTCCTCTCTCTGGACATCCACAAGTCGAGAGGGCCTGACGGAATCCCCAATTGTGCTGAGGACGTTTCACCGGTTTCACCGGTTCTAACGCGTCTTTCCGGTACTCCTACTCCCTAGGCGTAGTCCCGAAATCATGGAAGACAGCTTTTGTCCAACCGATCCCTAAAAAAGGCGACCGCTCAGACCCGTCCAACTACAGGCCTATCGCCATCACCCCCTTGTTCTCCAAAATAATGGAATCCATTATAAACTGCCAGCTCATGCGGTACCTTGAGGATCACCAGCTGATTAGTGACCGCCAATACGGTTTTCGTCGGGGTCGATCAGCTGGTGATCTTCTGGTCTACCTGACTCATAGATGGGCGGAGGCAGTAGAGTCCAAGGGGGAGGCATTGGCCGTTAGTTTGGACATTGCGAAGGCTTTCGATCGGGTTTGGCACAAAGCGCTTCTTACGAAGCTCCCTTGCTATGGGCTTCCCGAGAAATTGTGCAATTGGATCACCAGCTTTCTTGCAGATCGGAGCATCAAGGTCGTTGTAGACGGTGCATGCTCCGACTACAAGCCTATTAACGCTGGTGTTCCACAAGGCTGCGTGCTATCACCAACGCTGTTTCTTCTGCATATCAATGATATGTTGCAAACCGGTAGCATTCATTGCTATGCGGATGATAGCACTGGTGATGCTCTATACGCCGGCCGTGCGAATATTTCTCGGGAAAACGTCGCCGAGTACCGGAACAAACTTGTGTCTGAAGTCGAGTCTTTGCTGAACAAAGTCTCGGATTGGGGGCAACTAAATCTAGTCCAGTTTAATCCTCAGAAGACACAAGTTTGCGCGTTTACCGCTAAAAAGAACCCCTTTGTCGTATCTCCTCAGTTTCAAGGCACTCCCCTTGTTGCCTCAGCCAGTATCGGAATCCTCGGCGTCGACATATCGAGTGACGTGCAGTTTCGCGGTCACTTGGAAGAAGGCCAAATTGGCCTCTAAAAGCTTGGCGTGCTCAGCAGAGCGGACAGTATTTCATGCGGGCACAACGCCTGCAACTTTACAAGGCGCAGGTTCGGCCTCACATGGAATACTGTTCCCATCTCTGGCTGGGCCCCAGTGCCAGCTCCTTCCACTTGACCGCATCCAGCGCAGAGCGGCTCGAATCGTCGACGACCGAGTCCTTTCCGATCGGCTCGATTCATTGGCGCTGCGAAGAGATGTTGCATCTCTTTGCATTTTCGCATTTACCACGGGGAGTGCTCTGAGGAATTGTTCGGATTAATCCCAGCCGCCATGTTTCACGAACGCACATCGCGGCAGAACTCCGATACCATCCACACCATCTGGATGATTGGCGGTCCACCACTGTGTGATTTAGAAGATGTTTTCTTCCTCGCACAACTTCCTTGTGGAATAGTTTACCACCACCGATACGACTTAGGGACCTTCAAGAAAAGAGCCTACTCCTTTTAAAGGCCGGCAACGCATCTGCAATTCCTCTGGTTCCCTGGTGTTGCAGTTGTTCATGGGCGGCGGTAGTCACTTACCATCAGGTGAGCCGCATGCTCGTTTGCCCCTCTCCTATAAAAAATTAAAACTAAACCCAAGCATACCACTGCAAGACTTCAAGACACAGTTAGTTCATTCTGCGTAGATCGGATCAAAATTAATAATTTAAAAAGCTGAAGGTACTCCGGGTTAACTCTGACATCGGGACGTCAATCACCTCAGACCCCCGTGACCATGGGTGCTGTAAAGCACCAGAAACGTCGGGAATTTAATAACAATAAGTTAATTAAAACGCGATAGAATTCGTAAAAGTAGTTTTATTCGATGTTTAGTGTTCGCGTAAATATAAGAAATCAATAGTATTCCTCCTAAATACGGCCCACGGCGGCCTGCAGCGAAGGATAAGATAATAACACGAGTGTGTGTGCACAGGTGCACTCTCTATTCCCTCACTCTTAGAGTTCAATGCGGCCGCAATCCGACATGACCGGATAGAAATCAGACGCAGGATCGATGGTTTTACTTGCTTTCCGAACCACAGGGGCTAAACACCGTCAAGTTCCTGACTACGGGCTGCTATTGAGAATTTCATGAAAGAAAAACCCACAAAACTGATTGATGGCCTGACCCGAGATTCAAAACCGAGACCACATAGTCAACAATCACGCATACGACCATTAAACCATCATAGCAGTCATGAGAGCCAGTATATATACAAGCAGTATGGTATATACAAACTGAGAGACATTTCATATTGGTCCTCAGTGCTCACAACGCATCTGTAGCCGTTCTTTGTTTGAAGTTGCTTATAGGTGTCCAGTTCATTCTCTGCAGTGGTCACACACCATCATGTGGACTATTAGTTCGCTTGTAATTAAAATAGGAAAAACTTAACATCACTATTTTATTTTATCGTTCACATTTTTTATAGATGAAGCTTCTGCTTACTGATATATGTTGAGCTGTGCATGTTAATCTGGTTCTACTAAGGATATCTTCATTAGGGATTCTATCACGCAGGGAGATTCCAAACATTAACCTCTTCATAGCTCGCTGAGCGACTTTTAGCTTCCTCAATGGCTTTTCATTCGTCAACTTAAACTCCAACTTAACTTATTAATGATAAACGAATTTTTCAGTGGCCGGTATAAATGCCGTAATGGGGAGTCGATCCCCGCTGTGAACAGATGTGACGGTGATGCAGATTGCGCTGATGGCTCTGACGAAACGGTTGAATCCTGTGGGGCGATGGTGTGCCTCCCCTACCTGTTCCAGTGTGCATATGGAGCCTGCGTTAATAAAGGAGCCGACTGCGATGGTGTAAGGAATAGGAGTATACGTCTATTACTATTTAGTTGGTTTTTGGAGGAAGTTTTGTACGTGGTAGAGCCACGCTGTAGCTATATTATGGTTGTAGCATGAATGGGTCAGCTCTACCGGAGTAGGACCACGCTCTGACGGAAAACCAGCGTAAAATAGCAGCTTAATGCTGCTGTGTTGCGTATGGTGAGAACCGGAGACCCTTTTCACAGGAAACGAGCACAGAGACAAAGCATGGTCCTGAGCCACCTGCATCAATCGACTTCCTGCATATCTTACCAGGTCGTCACTCCATCTAGTGGAGGGCCGACTTACACTTCACTTACCGATACGAACTTGCCACTCGAGAAACTTTCTTCCCCGTCAGGTGTCGCTTCTTCGAGCTATATGACCGGCTCATTGCCACTTCAGCTTGCTTATCCATTGAGTTTTGTCGGTTACTCTTATTACTGTTTATTTGATTACTTATTTTCATTTTACTTATGTTTATTTTATCGTATTCACGGCACAATGCGTGTTGTTTGTGTGAGAAATAAATAAATAAAATTAAAACTCCATAAGGTTCAGGTTCAAGATTTCCATATTTAGTTTTATTCAGTATTCTGGAGAGAGCTACAACCATCGCTTTATATTTTGACGGCACGGTACACTTTGATGTTTCAATAAAATTGAAACATCAAAGCCGTGTAACCAGAAACGCCGTCAATATATTAATACGATATGACATTAACATATTAGTCAAAAATACCTTCAACGTTGCCTTGTAGTGGCAGTGTAAGAATATCCACTACACCATATCGTCCCGTGGGTGTCGTAAGAGGCAACAGAGGGAAATTGAAACAGGTGATGGGCAGCAGCATCTTCCTGATAACAACTCAATATAATAAAAAACTGTGGTTCACAAACCTCACGCCAAGCGTGTCAACTATGGCAAAGTCCCCCTACAAGGCAATCTATGGAGGAGGTCTATGAGCAGTGGACTTTTATAGACGGTGATGGATTTATTGGTTGGATCTACAATCTACACTATGCAGCTGATAGTTGACGAAAATGTATATGTTTTCATTGCAGAAGGTTGACTGCGCTGATGGATCCGATGAGGCTATAGAACTCTGCGGCGGGACTTCAACAGATGTTACAGTAAAAACTCCGAAGTGAGTAGTCGTTACGGTTTTTAGCTTGCTTCTTCGACTTCGAACTTTAAAAAAGGAGGTGGTTCTCAATTCGACTGTATGTTTTTTCTATGTTTTTGGAACGAAGTTCCTTATCGGACGGTACGAACTTGGCGGATGGGGGCTAGACGAGAAAAAGTGTAAGATTTTTCCGTTACGACCCCTTCTGACGTAGTGTAGACGGCCTTGGCGGCTATAAGGAAGCAAGATGGAATAATATCCATCTCACTCGCACTTTTTCTTATCTTCATCATTATCATCATTACAGCCCTTCACAAGTCCACTGCTGAACATAGGCCTCCCCAAAGGAATGTCACAAAGCACGGTCCTGAGTCACCTGCATCCATCGACTTCCTGCATGTCTTACCAGGTCGGCACTCCATCTAGTGGGGGGACGCCCTACACATTGCCTACCGGTACGAGGCTGCCACTCGAGAACCTTTTTTCCCCAACGGTTGTCGGTTCTTCGAGCTATATAGCCGGCCCATTGCCACTTCAGCTTACCAATCCGTTGAGCTATGTCGGTCACTCTAGTTCTACTGCGGATATCCTCATTTCTAAGTTTATCACTCAGATAAACCCCGAGCATAGCCCTCTCCATAGCTTGCTGAGCGACCTTGAGCGTCCTCATACGGCCAGCAGTGAAGGACCACGTCTCAGATCCATAAGTTATCACTGGCAACACCCACTGGTTGTACAATCTTGTTTTTAGGTTTTGAGGTATACCTGACGAGAAGATGTGTCGTAATTTCCCGAACGCTACCCAGCCGAGTTGAATCCGTCGATTGACCTCTCGGTCGAAGTTGGACTTACCTAGTCGAACTATTTGTCCCAGGTAAACGT
The DNA here is from genome assembly GCA_029286625.1 of Parnassius orleans. Classification (NCBI taxonomy): domain Eukaryota; kingdom Metazoa; phylum Arthropoda; class Insecta; order Lepidoptera; family Papilionidae; genus Parnassius; species Parnassius orleans. The sequence continues at coordinate 951,682 of JAGSMP010000237.1, forward strand.
ACTCGTCAAAAACTTCGAGCTTAGTGCTCCCAACAACTACCGGCATAGGTGTGACATGGACATTAAACATGATCTTTGTTTTGTCCATGTTCATCTTAAGACCTATCCGTTGGGAGACACCATTGAGGTCATTGAGCATAGTGCTTAGGTCCTCCAGCGATTCTGCCGTAAGGACTATATCGTCGGCAAATCGAAGGTGAGTGATGTACTCGCCATTGTTGTTGATACCGTATCCTTTCCAGTCCAGTAGCTTGAAAATGTCTTCCAATGCAGCGGTTTCGGGGATATAACGTCACCCTGCCTTACACCTCTCTGCAGTTGGATAAGTTTCGTACTCTGGTTCTGTACTCGGATAGCCATCGTAGCCCTACTGTACAAACACTTAAGCACTTCGATATACCGACAGTCAACTTGGCACCGCTGAAGGGACTGCAGCACAGCCCAAATTTCGACGGAATCAAAGGCTTTCTCATAGTCCACACACGCCAGACATAGTGGCAAATTGTACTCCTAGGACTTCTCTACAATTTGCCGAAGGGTATGTATGTGGTCTATGGTACTAAAGCCCTTTCGGAAACTTCCTTCGAACCGAGTGTTCCACGACACTAACGCATGTTTTTTTTTAATAAAATAGGTTATAGTTCAGTGATGGTCCCATATAAATTTGGAGAAGGAATTCCATCCAGAGTGGAAAAATAGGGGTGAAGTTTTGTATTTTATTTATTTAAATATAACGAATTTTTTTTAATTTTTTTGTAAATATACAATACGGGGCTTTCATTCTTCTATATACTATGTCTTAGTACCACTTTAGTACTTATGTGAAATTATAATTAAGAATAATAATTATTTTTAATTCTTTGAATTTGCCACTTACTCTTTATAAAAAGTTAAATTTTTTGACCCTTTTTATAAAACGTAAAAAGATCTTCTAGAATTATTCTAGTATACATGACGCGTTTAGTTAAAATAATAAGAAAAATATATTAGGTTTAATAACGAAACTATGTTTTTTTGAAGTGAAAACTTCTTTAGTCGCGTTGAGCGATTTTCGGCAGGGAAAAACTTATGAGTTCGCGTCACCGATGACCTTGACATACCCGTGACGTACTACGCGCAAGCCAGACTAGCGACGCGTAGTATAGCGGCCTGTATACATGTATACGCATATATCATTGAGTTTTCACATCTGTCGGCAGTCCTTATGGCTGCCTCTGTTTTTTTTATTTATTTGACTTCATATTTCTTTCTAGTTTTCATTAAATTAAGGTTTTAATTCTACTATCAACTATGATGTTTCACATCAGCCGTTCATCCTGGACGGCAATGTTTTTTAATTTACAATTTCTAATTTTTGTCACAGGCCTACAGACAACTCTGGCGGTTCTGCGTGCATTCTTCCCAAATATCCAAAGCACGGTACATACAGGGTGCTCGGATCACGTGGTGCTTTCCCCGGAGAAGTGTACCCCAGTCCGATCCTCGACGTCCGTTGTGAACCTGGATACGTGTTGAACGCAACTAGCAACGTGTATTGTGTTGATGGCGTTTGGTTCGGTGATATGCCAAATTGCATCCGTAAGTTGAAGACATTATAAATAGCCTTATATCAGAGTGGACTAATGCAAGCGTCTCGCAAGACACGTACACAAGCGCGGATTTCACTTACAGTTAGGGTTGCCAGACTTAATTTATTTTAACGGACGTCCTCTATTTCTCACCTAAAAATTGATTTTGTCTCCTAATTTAAAATCTTTAATAGAGGACAATCGCGCATATTCGACATTCTCTACTGCAAGTGAGATCAAAGAGCTTAAAAATCACGTTGAGGTTGAGAGACGCGCGATTTTATGAGATACAAATTACGTTACATTGCGTATTAACATTTTTTTTAAATTAATTAATGTCGCTTCTGATACCATAACAGCGTTGTATTAAAAATAATATGTAATCCTTTATTTTAATAATAATAATAATATCAAAAATAATTTATTTGCCACAAAATAATACAATGTTAAAATTTAAATAGAAAGCTTATTAATTAGTTGTGACAAATCGGTCTATGACTCAGTCGTAACGGAAACCCATTACTCCTGATATTCTGCCACAGCCTTTGCGCATTAACTATACAGGGTCTTAGGCAAGTGATGAAACGCACGTAGGTGAACAATAAATAAATAAATAAAAAATTACAACAATAAATAAATAATAGTTACTAAAATAAAAAATATTCACTAATTTGAGGGGGGTATCAGAGCCAGGGACTGCTGTTGAATCAGCCACTTGTGGCATCTTTGCCGGAAGGTAGACGGAAATAGGGTAGACCGGACTGGTGGTGGCAAATCGTTCCAGATTTTAGTAGCGGCGAATTTAAAACACCTGGCTCCAGCGAGTCTAATCCTGGGTAGTGGAAGCCGCTGACATTTTTCTCTGACCGAGAGCAAACTTTTTTTTCAACAGCTATACAAATATCGTGGAGACGCTGCGTGATGCAGTGTGTGCAGAAAGCAAGCATATTTTAACCTGGTATTATTTGACATATTTAAAATGTCATTACTGACTAAATAAGGTGAAATCCTACGACTTTTCGGTATATTATTATATATGGGTTATTAAAACAAAACGCATACATACGTTCTGCACTCTCTGTACGTTCTTCTCTTCTCTTCTTTCTCTATTTTCATCTTATTTCCTTTATTTAATCTTACAGTAGGATACAGAGGAAATAACGCGATGCCCGCGTCGGCAATACTAAATATCGTATTCTGTTTCAGTTTCCTTCTGTCACCGGTTAGCTACGACACCCGCTGTTATATTATAAATAAACAGTTTTGATTTATAATATAACACACTGTTAAACAACACACACACACGCACACGCACACACACACACACACGCACACACACACACACACACACACACACACACACACACACACACACACACACACACACACGCACACGCACACGCACGCACACGCACACACACACACACACACACACACACACACACACACAACAGCACAACCCTGTTTAAAAACAAGACGCACTTACAGTCCCACATAGGCATACAACTACAGTTACACAAGTAAATTATTCTTATTCTGTTTGAGAAACTTTCGTTAATTGGAACGTAAAGTTACAGCCTATATACCGTCCCACTACTGGGCACAGGCCTCCCCTCATTTCACATATTTACTCTATGGTTATAAAGGTTACGATAGATATTATTAAAATTATATTATAAAATGTATAAATTATTTATTTTTTGTTTGAACAGAATGTGGAACTGTTGTACCGAAAAGCAACCTGCTAATGATTGGTGGCCGTAAAGCGGAGCGTGGTGAACTGTCATGGCATACTGGTATCTACCAAAAGTCAAGGTCATTCGAACAGATATGCGGAGGCTCACTCGTCAGGAAAAAGGTCATTATATCCGGTAAGCGTTTATTAAAGTTTGTTTAACGTTAGTGACTTGGTGATCTTGGGTTCGATTCCGGTTGCACCTCCGACTCAGTGAATACATTTCAGATTTTGGGAATGATCTTTTAGGGTACTCGTACACAAAAGCTATAACGGAGCCCTAATAATGTCAACCCCCTGTCGATTCATCTGTCCGTATGTCTGTCTGTCTGTATGCCACGGATCTTTAGGATCTTTAGCTCGTAGACAGATAAATACATCGTATAAAAAAGTTAATTGGTCCTAATATGTACAGAAAAAAAAACAACAAAAACCCTAATAGAGTAAGGCCGGCTCGTACTTGGCCAGTTTTTTCTAACTTAGTTTTTTTTTGCAAGTTTTCTTTGTGGGTGTCGTAAATGACATCATGTGGGTAGTGTGCTCACTTGTCACCCTTATTTTATTAAAAAAGATCTATATTTCTCCCTACAGAGTTATTTTGCAATAACTGGCCAAAATTGCCGAGAAGGTTCAGAATAAGTAACACGGGAAAATGGTGAAAAAAAAAATTATAAAAAAATCTCAAACATTCTGTCCTTTTTATCTTTTAAATTCAAAATGCATTGCAATGCATTATTTTAAATGATTTGTCATTCATGAATATCTAACGCCTACTATTTTACTACGCACGCACACATTCGTAAGGGTCGATCTGTTGGAAAAAACGTTGGGAATTATTATTCGCACACAGAGGAAACATATATACACAATTACTTGTTGCCCATAAATCGCATTCAATTTGGGATAATTTCAAATAAAAGTAGAAGCCTTATTTACTCGTATTTTCAAAAACATCATTAACTATATGTCATTATTTATACAATATTTGAAATTAAGTTTAAAATTTAGCTACTCTTTGAAAAATAACCCTGTATATAAAACTCAAGCTCGAAACTGTCACGACCGAGTCTGATGAAATTTTTTGTGTGTGTTTGAGTGGGTCCCTGGATGGTTTAAATTCACAATTGGACCTGGTAGGTGGCGCTGATGTCGAGATCAAGAAATCAACCGTGTGAAATCGTGGCGGATCGCTAATTTTAAATAAAATTGAAGTATCTTGAACTCAGGGGCTATTTGCAAGCCATTAAAACATGAATAAAAAGTTAAAGTTAAAGTTACAGCTTATATACGTCCCATTGCTGGACACAGGCCTCCTCTCATTTCTGAGAGGGTTTGTAGGGCAAGAAAGTGTCCGTCGCACTGCGCCAATGCGTGTTGGCGAACTTCACATGTCTTCGAAACATTTTTTTCTCAGACATGCAGGTTTCCTCACGATGTTTTCCTTCACCGCCGAGCACGTGGTAAATCAGTACTTAAAATTGCAATTAACAATTTCATTGGTGCCGGCGGGAATCGAACCCGGGTTGCTCGCGTACTGTGAAACTTACAGCGAGCGCTAACCATCTGATCTACCACGGCTACATGCATGAATAAACATTATTTAAATTCCGTCTGTCTGTGCAAGCTAATCGTCGGAATGGCTGAACCGATTGTGATGAAACTTCATTAACGGATAGAGAGAAATGCCAGGAGTGATCTAAGCTATATTTAATCCGAAAAACTTATGGTTTGTTTTTTACGAAATAAAAAAGTTGATAAAATAAGTGGAGGCCAAATCATTAGATCCCGCAACCGTGTAGTGTCGCTAGTCTTAAATAATAATATTCTGACTTTCACTTTGAATAAACTTTCCAGCGGCACATTGCTTCTGGAATAGTAACAAGGAGACAAAAATGCCATCATCCGACTACGCCGTAGCTGCGGGGAAAATATATAGATCCTGGAATGATAAACGCGAGAATGACGAACAGAAAAGAGATGTAAGTTGATAGATTTTTATTTAAGTGTATTTTTTAATTTCTTTTTTCTTTATAAGTTGTCGAGCAGTGGTAGCTCAGGAACTAAACGATTATGTGAATATCATAGTACGAGCAACCCGGGTTCGATCCCGCCGGCATAAATTAAATTGTTAATTGCAGTTTTAAGTGATTTACCACGTGCTCGGCGGTGAACGAAAACACTGTGAAACCGGCATGACTGAGAAATTAAAAAAATATCGATTATATTTGAAGTCTTCCAACAATGCATTAGGGTTGCGCGGTAGACATTTCCTTGCCCTGAAACTTTTCTCACAAATGTTAGGAGGCCTGTGTTTAAGAGTGGGACGTATATAGGCTGTAACTAACTACATCCTTCTTTCCTACTAATTGTAAGGTATTTGTTAATTTTTGTAACGTCACCGTTCAGTCCGCCATGAAAGCCGTTACGAGGAAGGCACCTTTTATTTAAATCCTAAGATATCGCATTGGCGACGAGAAAAAAAAATCGTAATAGTTCGCGTGTGTATAAGTTTATCGGCCTAAACCATGTCGATTGGAAAAATATCGGAATTTAAAGTGCCCACAGATAATTGGAGACTATATGTGGAAAGGCTCGAACAATTCTTCGTTGTGAACAAAATTCCAAGTGAGCTACATGTACATTAATCACGGTAATGGGGGCGGAGACTTATGAACTACTCTTGAGTTTGTGTACCCCGGAAAAACCCACATCAAAAACGTTTTTAGAGCTAACAAAAATTTTGGAGAACCTTCAACCAAAACCCAGCGAGCTGGCTGAAAGATTTAAATTCCGACAAAGGAAACAAAGGGACGGTGAAAGTATATCTGAATATGTAACGGACCTAAAGAAGATGTCGAAAACTTGTGAGTTTGGTAGCTGGTTGCAAGAAAGATGGTCAATTGGTATGCGGTATAAGCAGTGAAACAATTCGGCAGAGATTATTTGCCGAAAGCAAACTAGACTTTGGCGAGGTTTATCAATTAGCCGTGAGTATGGAGGTGGCGGAGAAGGATGCAGCCAGCGTCGATGTGCATCCGAAAATACCTGGAGACTCGAGCGCATCCACAAACTGCCACGCGATTGTCATTTGTCAGTGCAAGACGGACCGGGCGCGCGATCGGTTGAGACGGCGAGCGGCGCGCGGGCAGTAGGGGCGAGGTCAGGATGCGCGGCGGAGCATCCAGGGTAGCAGCAGCAACGCCCACCGGGCCGAGTGTATCGACATCGGTGCTGGACGACCGACGACGACGCCAGCGATAGTGTCGTGCGTGCGGTAAAGCACACGATGTAGAGACCTGCAAGTTTGCTCGCTACGTGTGTCGAGTGTGCAATAAACAAGGACATTTACAAAGGATGTGCCCTTATCTAGCAGGACAACACAGCGTCAACGTAGTGCAGAGTGAGAATGACAGTTTACTAAACAGCGAAGGAAGTGACGAGGTAATTAATGGTTTGCATTAGCCTTTAAAAAGGTAAAAGTATTATTGAGTTCTAGTAAAATTCTAATGCATTACTCTAGCGATTGGGCCGTACTTTTATCTGGTTACGACTACAATATCGAATATAATAATAATAATAATAATAATAGCCTTTTATTCCTAAACATAGGTTACAAGAGGTCCCTAAGTTCGGTGTGCCTTTTGCATAGGCCTCCTCAATTCCTTCCAATGGTTCCTGTCCTTGCTACTCAACCAGAATGGTCCCGCTGTCTGTTTCAAGTCGTCTTCCCATCTCCTGACTTGACGACCCTGCCTCTTTGCCGTCTCTTGGTTGCCAGAGTGACTTGCTTGCTCCATTTGTTAATGGGGTGGCGTAGCAAATGTCCAGCCCATCTCCATTTTTGGGCGTCTATCCGGGTAAGAATGTCTGTGAGTTTTGTTCTTGTTCTAATGTCTACGTTCGTGACTCTGTCTTTGATTTTTAACCCTAGCATGCTTCTTTCCATGGCACGTTGGCATTTTGTTAGCCTTTCCCTATGGTTAAGTGTTGCTGACCAAGTTTCACAGCCATAAGTAAGAACTGGTAGAATACAGGTCTCGAATGCTTTCTTTTTTATGTGATTGCCTAGATCCTTACTTTTCATTATTTCCTTCAGTGACCAATATTTTCTCCATCCTTGGGCTATTCGCCTGTTTATTTCCTTTGTCATTTCATCTGAAGGGGATATTATCTGTCCTAAGTAAATATATTCTTTGACATATTCAATCTTGTTGCCATCTACCATAACGTCTATTTCCCTTGAGTTTGACATTAATTTTGTTTTACTGGCATTGATTTCCGGCCAACTTCTACTTATATTTGCTAGGCTCTGCATCATTTGTTCTATTGCTGCTGGATTCTCTTCTAGAAGCACCAGATCGTCGGCAAATCTTAGATGGTTTAGGCGAGCTCCATTAATGTTCAGACCTAAGTGGTCCCAGTTTAGCTGTCTAAAGATGTGCTCGAGTACGGCGTTAAATAGTGCAGGGGAGAGAGGATCGCCTTGGCGTACGCCCTTTTTGATAGGAAATGGTTCTCCTGTTGATTCTAGTTTAATACTGGCCTTGCTAGAGTTGTATATACCTAGTATTTCTATATAGTTGCTCTGGACCCCTTGTTGTTCAAGGCTCCGCCATATGTATTGGTGCCTGAGGCTGTCGAATGCCTTTGAGTAATCTATAAACGCCAAGTAGATTTGTTTATTGTATTCGTTATACTTCTGTATCAACTGTTTTATTGTGTGAATGTGATCTATTGTGCTGAAGTCTTTTCTGAATCCTGCCTGCTCTACGGGTTGGCTTTCGTTGAGTGTTAAAGATATTCTTTCTAGGATCACTTTGTAAATACTTTATATATATTTGATATAAGAGATCGGCCTATAGTTCCCAATCTCGTCTCTATGGCCTTTTATGTAGTAGAACTATGTGACACTCGGTCCATTCTTCTGGAATTTGCCTTGTTTGTAAGATTTCATTGAAAAGTTTTGCCAGCACGGGACTGTATTCTCTAAGGATCCTTGAGCATTTCATTAGGTATCTTGTCCGGCCTGGGGCTTTCTCGAGTTTTGAGATTTTATTGCCTTGATTACCTCTGATGTAAGGATTTCTGGCACTTCATCTACTTTGTTTTCTTTTACTTCGTTTACTTCGGAATTGTGGCCATCCCTGAATCAGATTTATCAGAGTACAATAGGCGGTAATAGTCCGTAGCTAGTTTCTGTATTGAGAGTCGATTAGTTGAATAAGATTCGCGTTGCTTTAGTTTCGCTATCCATTCTTTCCCATGTTCGCTTAGTTGTTTCATAGCCTTTTTGTTCCTCCTGTTCTTTTATATTTTCTTCCAAAACTCTATTTCTTTTCTCTTTACGGTCTTTCTCATATTCTCCTTAATTTCTTTGCTAAGGGTTGCAATTTTTTCCGTCTTTCTTTGTCCTCTTTATTTGATATTAGTGTTCTTCTTTCGTCTAATAGTTCTAGTGTCTTTTTACTTAAATAGCTTTCTTTGCTTCTGGGTTTGCTGACTAGCATCTCTTTCAATTTGTTTTGTAATCTCCTGTATTTAATCCCAGTTTCAGCGTCAGGTAATAATTTCATTGAGTGATTCTGTTGTGCGGGAATTAGTGGAATGATTGCATTCTGATATTTGATACAGCTTATTATTGTTTACTAGGTTTTTCCTGGATATTTTGGGTTGGTTTAGGTTTAGGCAGCTTCTTACCATACGGTGGTCAGTGTTAAAGTTGAGGTTTTTAACTATGTTGGTATCTGTGAACGCATTTACTTTGTTAGTTATAATAAAGTCAATTTCAGTTTTGAAGTTTGCACCTGGGGAGGACCACGTCCATTTGCTTTTAGTTTTTTTGTTAAAACATGAGTTCATTAAAATAAGGTTATTTTCCATCATAAATTCTACTAATTTCTGTCCATTTTGGCTTCTTTTGCCATGCCCAAACTTCCCAATTGAGGATTCTTCTCCAGTTTGCCTTTCTCCAACCTGTGCGTTAAAGTCGCCCATGATTATTATGTTGTTGTTGTAATGCGGTTTTATTGCTTCTGAGATACTCTCATAGAAATATTCTATTTCTGATTTCCCCGCTTGTTCTGTTGGGGCGTATATTTGAAAGATGGCCCAGTTTTCTTGTACCTGGAAATTTTAAATGAACTACAGCAATTCTGTCAGAAACTCCTTCAAATCCTATAATGTTCTTCTTCAGTTTAGACTTGATGAGAAACCTACTCCTTTTGTCCGGTGTGTTCTCCTTTGTGAAACATAATATAGTCGTTCCTCTCTTCTATCCTTTCTCCTGGCCTTCTCATCTCGCTGATGCCAATTATGTCCCATTTTATGTTAGATATGGCTATTTCTAGTTCTTTTAGGCTCTCTTCTGTTCTTAGTGTCCGAGTATTCAGTGTGCAGACATTTATATGTTCAGTGATCTTTTATCTTGTTCTATCTGTATTGTTTTCTTGTTAAATATGTTTGCTTTAGGGTGTTTCAAATATAATGTTTTGATTTAGATGGAGGGTGTTTGTCTTCTTCCCCACGGTGACAAGCCGGCTTGGGGTGCAATTTATGAATGTTGTATTTGGTAATGTGGTTGTTAGGGTTGTTTGGATCCGGTGTCGCTTATTAGTTTTGAGAGATTTGATAATGAAGCTGATCTCCCGCTCTACATAGTTCAGTATATTTGGTCTGATTATATCCTTTGTCGCAGTTTTAGAGGGCGTTGTTCAAGGTGGTCAATGTACTTTCGGTACTACCTGCATTGACTTTCTTTTGTGATGGTATTTTCGGTGATCTTGAAGTTTCTCTTTTCCTTTTTCTCTGTTGCTTTCGTGTGTTTTCCTTATTATCAGTTTATCGTATTTTATGAAGGCTATATTCCTTTTTCTTTTCCTCTTCAACTGCAGCTGCAGTTGTTTACGTTTTCTAATATTTCTTTAGGGTAATCCTCTTTGATATTTACACCTTTTGCAGGTTAGATCTGTTTCGCAGAATCATATGTTTTTCCATGTAGTTGTGGTGAGACTACAACAGGGCGATTTTTTCTAGCTCTTTTTACCGATTCTGTAAACGTTATTAATTTCGAAGACTTCAAAATGTACTCCCATTTCTATTATAATCTCTTTTATGTAGTCTACTAGCTCTGGTTCTGTTCTTGCTTTTCCTTCCTCGATGCCAAAAAGACAAGGTTATTTTTGCGCTTATCCTTATCAACGAATTTAAGTTTTAACTCTAGCTCGTTTATTTTTATTTTTAAGTTGGGCGTTTCTTCGGTGACCATTTTAAGCTTTTCGTCTAGTGCTGCCATGACATTTTGTGTTACTGAAGTTGTTATAAGTTTAGTTTGTTGGTCTAACTTTTCGTCTAATTTTGCCAATAGGATTTCCATACTTTTTCCATCTTTGGTATTTTTATATTGTTATGGCAACACTTGGTTCACTGTGGCAACACTTGTTTCTTTATGGCAACACTTGTTTTGCTGTGGCGACACTTGTTTACTATGGCAACACTTGTTTTGCTGTTTGTTATGTTGGTACTGTATTTTCCACTCTATAGTCTTTGTACAATTTGCATTAGCTGACACTTGACAGTATTTTGTAGGTTAGAATGATTACAATTACGGTTGATTAGTAATCGCGATTTAACACTTTTTCTGTAATTTTTTCACTGATCACGTATTTTGTACTTTGTTGTAGTCAATAGTTCGTATGACACACTTTGTTGGCACTTTTTTACACTGTTTATTTTTTTATTTTTCGCGGAGCTCTGTGACGTGCGTATTGACTGATCGACGACCGGAAACCAACCGGAACCAATATCGAATACGTAACGTCTAATAAAAATTGCGCCGACGGCTTATCAAGATTATCAATTTCTTCTAGTAATAAAAAAACAATGAATAGAGAAATTACTTATATTAATTAACTTTGTGGAAAGTTTTTACCGGTTGCTAATGAGGATGTTACGAGAGCGACGTTAAAGGATGTTATTCTAAGAATTTTCGCCTATATCAAATCGGTTTGGCCGACAGTTTGCCCTGGTGAAGAGGTTAAACCTTATTTTGTTAGGCGCAATGAACTATATTTAGATAACGGATCGATTATGTGGGGATATAGAATGGTAATACCTTCATATTTACGTCCAATTATTTTAAAACAATTACACAGCAGCCACATGGGCATCGTGAAAACTAAATGGTTGGCACGCAGTTATGTGTGGTGGCCGAACATCGATGCAGATGTGAAAACGCTATGCCGAAGCTGCGAGACCTGCGCCTCCGAGGCGGACGCTCTCCGCGCGCGCCTCCACAGCCCTGGTCCTACTTGCCTCCCTGGTCTAGAGTTCATATAGACTTCCTAGGGCCGTATAAAGGTAAAACTTATTTAGTTTTAATAGATTCGAGCTCGAAATGGCTTGAAATTATTGAAGTAGCGCGAACGAATGCGACTTTCATTATTAAGGTGCTGAGGTCAATATTTGCAAGGTTCGGTTTGCCTTTAGAACTAGTGTCTGACCAGGGACCGCCTTTCACAAGTATCGAATTTAAAAGTTTTTTGAAAAATAATGGCATTCAGCAAAGGTTTTCACCCTGCATCTAATGGGGCAGCGGTAAATGCCGTTAAGCTGTGTAAGAGGGCAATAAAAAGGCTTATAGGAATGACGTGGATATTGATACCGCCTTACAAACCTTTTTACTAAGCTATCGCAACAGCAAGCAAAGCACCACGGGTGAGAGCCCAGCGATGTTCCTGCAGCGACGTTCCTTGCGTTCACGGTTGGATTTACTTCGCGGTGACCACGCGATGCAAGCGCGTGTGCTCGATGCTCAACAGCGTCAAGTCGAGTATGGGGTGATGTTCCGCGTAATTTCTCTTTGGGAGACACCGTCTGGACTAGGGACTACGGCAACCGGGATAAATGGGTCAAGGGCACGGTAGCCCAGAAAGAAGGTTCGCGAAAATACGCTCTCGACAATGGTGACGGTCGACTTATTAAAAGACACATAGATCAAATAAGACGTAGGTCGCGCCTATCCGATGTTACCTGTCCAGATATCACTAATGAGGTCGATGAAAAGGATCGAAATGGGCTTGAGGATGAGCTTGCAGATGCGTCTTCAGAGTTGCAAACGGAAAAGATGACGTGGAAACCGAGCACGTTGATAGCAACGATAACGTCATAGCAGATACGCAATGTCCCAGCGAGACTGTACCAGACCCCGCCACTCCTCCACAACCACCGCTACCGGTTCGGCCAGTGACCCGTTCCAGGCGAATCCGACGACCCGTAATTAAATTTCAATGTTAGATTCATGGGATAGTTAAATTATAAGTTTAAAATTAGTTATTAAGTTCATATCAATATAATTATGTATGTAGATATTTAAGGCTGGAGGTGTAAGGTGTTTGTTAATTTTTGTAACGTCACCGTTCAGTCCGCCATTAAAGCCGTTACGAGGAAGACACCTTTTATTTAAATCCTAAGATATCGCACTAATATTATAAATGTGAAAGTTTGTGAGGATGTATGTATGTTTGTTACTCTTTCACGCAAAAACTACTAAAAGAATTTTAATGAAACTTTACAATAATATAGCTCATACATCAGAATAACACAAAAGCTATAATTCATAAAATTATTGTGTAAATTGGCTCAAATATAACGATAAATTTTAAGTAAGTCTGAAAAATCTGTCATCTGTGAGCTATTTTGGCGAGAACTCGCATCACGCAAAAACCTGTGAACCGATTTGGATGTGACTTTCACTGGCAGATAGATGATGTTATAAGGAGTAACTTAGGTTATTTTTATTTTAGACAAAATTCCACGCATACAAAGTCGCGGGGAACAGCTAGTCAGTACATAAAAGTTCTCTGCTTGACATGCGCCTCCGCCGTAGTAGGGAGCATTAATGGTCACATTTGCAGGTGGTTTGACGACCGCATTACCAGACATGAACAATTCTAACGCTGTTTGTTGTCGCCGGTCTGGTTATTTTACACTGGGCGTTAGTGAGTTGGTTTTAGCGCCATCTATTGAACGGCATAGGTACTATAGCTCTCACAGAGGGGTTATATAAAGCGCTGCAGCGTGCCTCTACTAAGATTCTTATGCCGTATTTTATTTCTAACTCTACTTTCCCACATTTCAGGTATATATACTTATAGTGTCAGTTGAAATTAACAATCATCATCCGCATCCCCATCATCATCTACTGCAGACCATCAAAAGCCCACTGCTGAATAAAGGCCTCATATACAGACTTGGTAAAGGGTTTTTTTATGATAAGGGTATCAAATGATCACACAGTCCACCTGATGGTACATGGTGACATCTACATTTATCCTCGATTAAGAATCAAAATGCAGATGCGTTGTCACCCCTTAGGACTAGGATGGAGTGCCTCGTTTCCAGTAAAAAGGGTCTCCGGTTCTCTACACACACTATACGAAACAGAGCAGCTGCTATTTTACGCTGGTATTCTATGTCTGCTTTTTATTTCCTGTTATTATTAGGAAGACTATGCTCCCCATCTCCAGGTTTGTTTCCCTCTGTCGCCTCTTACGACACACTCGGGTCGATGTAGGGTAGTAAGATATTCTTAACCCACCGTAATAATATCATTGCTATTTTAACCGCTTTCAGAAAAAGGAGGTTCTCAATTCGACTGGATTTTTTTTTTTAAGGTGAAACGATATTGGTGATTCTTTTTTATTTGAAAGCTGGCGCTTCTTATGTGGTATCATATAAGTCCCACATCAAGATCTGACCAGTAGTTTTTGCGTTATCCTTAATAATGCGTATTTAATTGACTTCGCCTACATTGATGACGTTCTCATTTTATTTATATTGAAGTCCGTTGTACAAAATTTTTTAATTTTATCACTTGTTTTAAGTTATGCTACGAGCTCATTAACTATTTTTTAAATTTCTTTCAGGTCAGCGATATAAAAATTCCAAAACGATTCAGAGGCCCCGAAACCAATTATCAAGACGACATTGCTCTGGTCTTCGTGGAAACACCATTTGAATATACTCAATATATTCGCCCAGTTTGCGTTGACTTTGACGAAGCGTTCAACAGTGAGCAATTAAGACCTGGACAAAAAGGAAAGGTAAGGACTGTAAGAAACTGCTGGTAGAATGCTAAAAATAAAAAAATAAATTATAGTATGTATTATCTAACTTGAATAGCGACTTAGGGATCTTTAAGAAAAACGCCTACCCCATTCTCAAATGCCGGCAACACTGTGGTTACACACATTAGTTGATCGCATGCTCGTTTGACGGCCCTGTGATGCAGTGGCTTAGCAATGAGTTGCAGCGCTCAAGGCTGCGGGTTCGAATCCCGTATTGTATGCCGTATAAGTATTTGTATGCCCTACAAATAATGTTTGTTCTTGTGAAATTTGTGTGTGTAAACTGCCTCCACGTTAGAGTAGAAAAAAATAGTGTGGGGGTAATGTATAAAAAGAGGAAAAAAAAGTAGTAAGCGTAGAACTGTGGCCAGCAGTAGCTTATATAGGCTGTTATTATACTTTCTTCTTCGACTTCTTCGTCATTCCGTAATAGTCCACCGCTGGAAATGGGCCTCTAACTTTGCAGAGAGGATATACCTCAATCACAGCCTAAGAAGAACATACAGCCAGTCGTCGCGTTTGATGTTGTCGGAAAAGCCGACATAAACAATAAATTGCTAGGGTTGTTAGAATGGGAAGTAATAAAAAAAATAAACAACAGATATTATTTTATTTCACGTTTAAACAAATTAAATAACTTAATCAGACAATTAGTGTTCAGAAATAATAAAAATAGGTTATAGGACCCGCAGTTTTTTACCGCACATGTTGGGTGAACCATTTTAATTTATTTGCGTGACAGGACAACCCTAGAGAACAGCGCTCCACCCGCACGGTTGCAACGTCTAGACGCCTTCGATGACCGACTGTTAGTAGTAGGACAGAATAAACAATAGGTAGTAGTTAGTAACTTAGGATACCTTTATTTTAGAAAAAGAATTAGGGTTCCGCGCAAAAACATTAAAACTCATGAAATCGTAGTAAATTCCACGCGGGGGAATTCGCGGGGGACAGCTAGTTTGGAAATAAAATTTTTGACGCCACCTTGCGTCATCCATGTACGTTCATAGTTCTCTTTTTTTTATAGGATACGGTGACATACGAACACACAGTCCACCTGATGGTAAGTGGTTGCTGTGACCCATAGACATCTACATCTATCCTCAATAAAGAATCAAAATGCAGATGCGTTGTCACCCGGGAGGACTAAAATGGAATGCCTCTTTTCCAGTAAAAAGGGTCTCCGGTTTTCTACACTCACCATACGAAACACAGCAGTGTTATTTGCTATTTACGCTGGTATTCTTCTGTGAGAGCGTGGTCCTTCCCCGGTCGAGCCGACCCATTCGTGCTACAACTATACTACTAATATAGCTGCAGCATGGCTCTACCACGTTGCGACTTTAGTTATCGATTTTGGAATAAAAATAATCCAAGTTTTGCGGACAAAATATAGCTTAGATCACTCTTGGCATCGCTCTTTATCTGCTTGTGAAGTTTCATTACAAACGGCTAAGCCATTCCGAAAATTATCCCGAACAGACAGACTTACAGAAATTTCACAAATGATTATTATTCTTTTGTGAAATTTTTCCCGCTTGCGCCGATTTCATACAGCGGATATTGGTTAATTTCGTTAATTTCAGCCTATCAAGAGTCCACTGCTTAACATAGGCCTGTCCTATTAATTGCCTTAATTGGGGCTGCGGATGTGTGCGGAAGCGGTCACGGCCTGCCAATATGCGGCGAAGGTGGAACACGATGGGGTTTTAGTCGGTGCGAGTCCGACATAACCCGTCCTTGCCCCCGCGAGGCGGGTATGCGTGGGCATTTGCCCATGTAAAAGAAAAAAAAGGCCTGTCATATTAATTGCCTCATTGGATTTTTTTTTATAGGATAGGGTGACAAACGAGCACACAGTCCACCTGAGGGTAAGTGGTTGCGGTGACCCATTGACATCTACATCTATCCTCAATAAAGAATCAAAATGCAGATGCGTTGTCACCCGGGATACACTCACCATACAAGCACAGCATAGAAACACAGCAGTGTTAAGCTGCTATTTTACGCTGGTATTCTGTGAGAGCGTGGTCCTTCCCCGGTCGTGCCGAGCCATTCGTGCTACAACTATACTACTAATATAGCTGCAGCATGGCTCTACCACGTATAAAATTATATTAACCTTAGTTGCAATTTTTGAAGCATACAAATAACTCATTGAGCTCGACAAAAGGTAGTTATTTCGATACATCAGACAGACACTTCAATGTTATTTATATGTATAGATAAAACTCTTGTTTTTTTTTTTTTAGGTTGCAGGCTGGGGCTTGACAAACCCTAAGGGTATACCTTCTGAAGTACTACGAGTTGTGGAACTGCCCGTGGTGGACATTGGAATCTGTCTAGACAGATCGCCCCCCGATTTCAAGGCGTACATCACCAGCGACAAGATCTGCGCCGGATTTTATAATGGTTTTTGTGAATTATTTCTTCTCTATCATCATCATCACTATTTGCAACATCACCGCATAGCATTTCATTTTTTATAGAATAAGGGTGACTAACGAGCACACAGTCCACCTGATGGTAAGTGGATGCTGTGACCCATAAACATCTAGATCGATCCTCGATTAAGAATTAAAATGCAGATGCGTTTTCACCCCTGAGGACTGAGATCGAATGCCTCGTTTCCAGTAAAAAAGGTATTCGGTTCAGTACACGCACCATACGAAATACGGCAGCATTAAGCTGCTATTTCACGCTAGTATTCTGTGGGAGCATGGTCCTCCTCCGGTCGAACCAACCCATTCGTGCTACAGTCATAATATAGCTGCAGCATGGCTCTACTATGAATAAATTTTCATCATTTCGCAATGGGTGTCTCTCTTTTGTTTAAAATAATTAATAGAATCAGGCGTTACTTTGCGGAAATCCATTATATTAAAGTTGTAAATATTTACTTTGCAAATATCCGCTTAATAAAATAAAATGATGTGTCTTACCTAGTCTGAAGAGCATCTCCCGCCCTCCCTCAATTGCGTGCACTATCCCCGTCACCACTAATCCCAGCACCACTACACTAGGAAAGACACACCACCGATGACAATACGACACGTGTTTCGCCTCTACACGAGGCATCTTCAGGTATAGTAGACTCTACGGTGACTGACCGCTAAGCTCTCTTTTGTTTTTTATACCGTAATAGCTTCGCTTATCGCAACGTTAGTATGTCTTTGACTTGGAATCCTAGCTTTTCTCCGATATTAATCAACATCATGGTCATCATCATTATAGGCCAACACAAAATTAATGATTACCAATCGCAGATTTCCAGCATAAAATGGAATAATGACGCTTCGTTTAGTATTGTAACTGTAAAGAACCGCAGGCCCTTTTTCTAGTAACGAGGCATTCCTTCTTAGTTCTCAGGGGTAATGACGCATATTCAGTTTGATTTTTGATCGAGGATAGATGTAAATGTCTACGGGCCACTGCATCCACTTACCATCAGGTGGGCTGTGTGCTCGTTTGTCACAATTACTTCTATACAATAATAACCAATCCTTACCACCGCGAAATGGTTATGCGAAGGCACTTTCTCATTAAAACAAAAGGTTATGAGTCTCAGCATTTGCTTAGCTTTAGGTGGACTGTGTGCTCGTGTGTCATTTTTTATCATATTTGTGTATCTTTCCATAAAAAAATGTCCATGACTTATCGCTTTGAGTCGTGGTATGACTAGGTGCAATTTATTTATGAAAAGCGCCTTATATTAAAGGAGAAATTCCTGGTTTGGGGATTAAGTTTTTAAATCACTATCATCATCATTACAGCCTATCATAAGTCCACTGCTAAACATGGGCCTCCCTCAAGGAATGGCTAAAAGCTAAAACTCGATCCTGAGTCAAATGCATCCATCGACTTCCTGGGGGCCGCTTTTATTCGCTTACCGGTACGAGGCTGCCACTCGAGAATATTGCATTGTTTTAAAAATATAATATAAAAAATAATATTATATTTTATTTATTACTAACGACCCGTCCTGGCTTTGTCTGGGAATGATCTACTGATGTTATTTAGATTTAACACAAGGACCAATCATTTTATAAATTATATTTTTTTATCTCCAAGTTTTTTGGATTAATATATAGCCTAGATCACTCCTGGCATTGCTCTCTCATCTGTTCATGAAGTTTCATTACAATCGGTTTAGCCATTCCGAAGATTAGCCCGGACAAACAAACACACAGACAAAAATTTAAAAATTGGTTATTCATTCTTAATACAAATTAAAGGCTCCGCTCAATAATTATACCTTATAACAAAAAGTAAGAACCGACTTCAAATTGCTAAGAAAGAAGTTATTTTTTACTACCCTTAGGGGTGGATTTTTTTCTCCAAATTTATATGAGACCACCCTTGATATTTGATAAAGCCTATTTAATAAAAAAAGAATCATTAAAATCGGTTCTCAATCTGCGAAGATATCGCGTAATATACATACAAAAAAAACATACACTCGAATTGAGAACCTCCTCCTTTTTGAAGTCGGTTAATAAAAGGCAGTTATTTCGATATTACAGACAGACACTTAAATTTTACTTATATGTATAGATTATATATTTTTTCTATCATCTTATATTTCAGGCACGGCGTTATGCAAGGGCGACAGCGGAGGCGGGCTTTCCTTTCCGGATCTAGATCGTGGGAAACTGCGTTACTATCTGCGGGGAATAGTCTCCACCGCACCCAGGAATGAAGACCTTTGCAACTCACAAACTATCACCGCCTTCACCAGGATCATGTCTCATAAAGTTTTCATTAATAATAATGTAAAGGAAGGTGTTTAAATAAAATGTTATTTTACTAAGAACGTTTTTCTTTACATATGTTTTACGTGGTAGAGCCATGCTGCAGCTATATTAGTAGTATAGTTGTAGCACGAATGGGTCGGCTCGACCGGGGAAGGACCACGCTCTCACAGAATACCAGCGTAAAATAGCAGCTTAATGGTGCTGTGTTTCGTATGGTAAGTGTAGAGAACCGGAGACCCCTTTTACTGGAAAAGAGGCATTCCATCTTAGTACTCACGGGTGACAACGCATCTGCATTTTGATTCTTTATTGAGGATAGATGTTGATGTCTATGGGTCACAGCAACCACTTACCATCAGGTGGACTGTGTGCTCGTTTGTCACCCTATTCTATAAAAAAATATATAAAAAATAAATAAACATCTTAAAAATTATACTTGTGTTTCATGCACTACCCGGGAATCGATTGCACGGGCGACCTAATTACGCCAGGCCATTGCGTGACAAATTTTTTTTCCGTGCAAATGGGGTGAAACCTGCATATTATATTGAATTTAGGTCAATGGGTGATCCCATATTTACCCGTCCGATCAATATCGCCTTACAGCAATATATCAGCAGGATACTTCCGTTTTTAAAGTGTAAGCTATAATACATAACTAAATTCCATCAAATCATATAATCTATACTTGTATACATAAAATTGAAGTGTCTGTCTGTAATTTCGAAATAACTGTATTTTATTAAGGAAAAGCAGGTTATTTGCATGCCATTGTGAAAAAAGTAACAATTTTTAAAAAAATTGTCAGTTGTTTGTCTGTCCGGGCTAATCGTCAGAATGGGTGAAACGATTGTAAATAAAGTTCACGAAAAGATAGTGATAGCTTTCTATCTTAGGCTAGCTAGGAGTGGCAGTGTGTCAGTGTGCGCGCGAATCGTAACAACTTCATGGTGTCGTTTTTAGGCATACCGACAGTATGCGCGCGTCGTAAAAGTTCACTCTCATCATTTTCCCCAAACGCCCCAAAAGAAGTATAACTTCAAAAAAAATGTTGAAATGTATGGTCTTTGATGACTATAATATATCTAAATAATGCTACTCTTCCCACCCTTGGGGCCCCACTACACATGTGTCTTTCATTCATTTCAAGTGATAATTCAAGTTTTGAATCGCTTAACGAAAGGGGTCATTCGAGTCGTACATCGGACCCGCTCGATAATGTCGGTCGTCGGACATTACTCTTTGGTAATGTCCGACGACCGACGAAAAAAAGGATCCGGAACGTTCAAAAATGTAATTGCAATCATCAATACTTTGATGCGACCCGGGTCAAATGAACGAAACATTTACGATTGACACATGTCTAGGCCCCACAGCTAGTAGCACCTAGCCAGTAGGTCCCACTGTCCTACTGGCTGGGTGCTACTAGCGAGTAGTTTACAACAATGTGAACAGTAGTCAACAAATAGCAGTGCTTGCTCTGCTGCCTTCGGGTTTGAAGGGTAGAAGGCCAGTATCATTTGAGGCTATGGGCATTCAATCTCAGTCATCAATGGTAACTTAGGTCTTACGCTTCTGTAGCTTTCTTTGTCAAAAGTTGGCTGCAGGTGTTCATGGACTATACTATCAGGTGCCACTTACTATCAGGTGGTCTGTAAGTTCTTCATCACTTCGGTTTTATAAAAAAAATCTTAAAACAAAAAATCTAGATTTTAAATTTAGAAAACAACAAAACATACATAAACGTACGATTTATTGAAATTTACATTAACAAAATGGCAGTGAAATAATTATCTATTAATTAAACTAAATTACATACTAATTATCTATACATTTATATAAATTCAGCTTGAATGGTATTAGACCGTTTCATGATTTTGATTTTGGAACGAAGTTCCTTATCGGACGGTACGAATTTGGCGGATGGGGGCTAGGCGAGAAAAAGTGTAAGATTTTTCCGTCATGACCCCATCTGACGTAGTGTAGACGGCCTTGGCGGCTACAAGGAAGCGAGATGGAATAATATCCATTTCCCTCGCACTTTTTCTTATCTTGCCATTAAAAAAATATTATTTTATTTGAAATGACGCTTCATTTTAATGAACGCTAGTAATTCATTTATTTGTATTTGTTAATCAATAATATAATACCTACGTTTATCAAAATTAATATACTACGAAAGGAACTTCTTTCCAACCGAGTGTTCCACGACACTCACGCATGTTTTTTTTAATATATAATAGTCTGTTAGTGATTGTGTAGGTAACTTGTGAACGACGTCACTCACACAGTGTCCACACAATAAATTTCTTTTGTCGAGATCACAGTCTATAATACCAGGACTTTTACCCTTTAAGCTTACACTGCTGTGGATATCCTAGGCCTTAAGCAGAATAGGAATAGAGACAGTTTCTTTTGCCGCTTCTTCTCATAAGGTCTCCAGCAATAGGGATTTGTTTTTTTAGAAATCCCTGTTTTTGTATGTTGCTGAATTTTTCTCTACTCTCAAAAGTGTATCTAATCGTCATCCACTATATTTTTACACGTAATAAATCTCGAAAAACTACTTTTAATATAAAAAACGTTGGCAACCCTAAGTTGAGGCAACGTTTCTTTGAACCCATTCAGTCTTTTTCAGTCCAACCCCTTCGACCCCTGCCTAGAACAATCATCAAGACGTCCTCGTTCGGTGAACTCGTAGCGGGAGAGACTCGGGATGTACGCTTCCTTGGCGCTGATGGTGGAGTGCCTAGGGTTGAGAAAAAAAAGGAATGATAGAAGAAAAAAGTAAACGACTTCGATCACGGCTTCTCGAATGCTATAAACTAAGTACGATATATTTTTTGTTTTGTAGTATCAAACGAATTTACAGTCCAGCTGTTGGTAAGTGGGTTACAGCTCTGGAAACCTGTAACCAACTTCTAACAAAAAAGACTGCAGATGCGTTGTCACGTCTGAAGTCTAGGATGGAATGCCTTGCAGCCTGTAATTATAATTGATCTCTATACCCTTCAGACCGGAACATAGTAGTGCACGCACAGGTGCTTGGTGTAAAAAATAGCGACGGAAGCACAAGTTATACATCCAGACCCGGTGACAAAAGATGTTTTTGCTTTTTATAGAATAAGGGTAACAAACGATCACACAGTCCACCTGATGGTAAATGGATGCTGTGACCCATATACATCTAAATCTATCCTTAATTAATGGGATTGTGAAGTGCCGATACGCGGCGCGAGGTATTTTCGAAAATGCTATCTGTTTCATACCGCTCGCTCTGTATCGCCGTATATGCGATAGAGATAGTTGCAAGTCTTGGAAGCAATTGCCTACATTTCCTTTTTGAAATATTGTTTCGGGTGATAACGTTTTCACCTCCCTAAACCTTTACAAAATTTAAAAAAAATTGTCTGATTAAAATGAAAAATCAGTACACCCTAATCTAGGTCTGTACGTCAGTTTCGTTTTTAGTAAATCAGTTTCATTTAATTAAAATAAAATAAAAACTAGATGATAATATTAGATGCTAATAACTTATATCGTACGCAATATTTCTTTAAAATAAAAACGTACGGACCTAGCTTTTCATTATATCTACAACATTTTCAAAAATTATAAAAAATTGGCTATGTTTAGGGGGGAAATAACGTTATCGTTTTTTTTGTATGAAAATTTGTTCAAATTCAAATTTGTGAGAAAACGCGTGTGAAAGATAAAACCCACTAACACGCATTGCAACGCCCCTGAGAAAACACGTGTGAAAGATAAACTCCGCCAACACGCATTGCAACAGCGCCTCAAACTCTTTCCTCTTCCAATTCTCTCTTTTCTCCTTTCGACTTCCTTTTAAAACCCTCTCAGTAATTAAAGAGTACTCCCCAGTAGTGGGACGTATAAAGGCTGTTATTTTGCTATTTTAATAAAAGACAAACAATAACTTACTTCCACCACCAGGCCGCTGTTGCCGCTAGCTGTACGAGCGAGATGGACTGCGAGCTCGGCGTATGAGCGAACAGGACGACAATAGAACGTGTAGTATCGTTAGTGAAACATAGATGGCGGGCTGGTATCGATTGAGCCAAGCCGCTATAGTCTGTTGACAGTTCTACAAAAATTAAAAGGATGTTTTTTTTTAATACAAGCGAGGGTGACAAACGCGCAGTTCACCTGATGAAGTGGCTGCCGTGACCCATAGACACCTACATATTTTTATTTATAGAATAGAGTGACAAACGAGCACACAGTCCACCTGATGGTAAGTGGATGCGGTGACCCATAGACTTCTACATTTATCCTCGATTAAGAATCAAAATGCAGATGCGTTGTCACCCCTGAGGACTAAGATGGATTTCCTCGTTTGCAGTAAAAAGGGTCTCCGGTTCGCACGGATTCTTCACTCACCATACGAAACACAGCAGTATTGAGCTGCTATTTTTCGCTGGTATTCTGTAAGATTACCGTTACAGCCTATTAAAGTCCACTGCTAAACATAGGTCTCCCCCACAGGTTGCCTGATAGTTATATAGATATTTGCCATAGTTGCCACGCTTGGCAAGGGGGTTGGCAACTGCAGTTTTTTATTTTTTAGTCGTTGTTAGTAAGACACTACTGCCCATTTCCTGATACTTTGTCCTTCTGTCGCCTCTTTCAACACCCATGGGGTGATTTCGGTAGTGGATATTCTTACACTGCCTCTACATGGTTTATAAAAAAGGCAACAAAAAACAAATAATAATTTGTTGTTCGACGTCTCTATTATTAGAAAAATAAGAAAGTTTTGTAAAAGTTAAATCAACATACTTGTGTGTAGGCTCGTTCAGCGGTGCAGTTGACCGGGAAGCCACTAACACCACAGCATGACCACGGCGGTTGAATCTTCTCTACAATATTAGAGCTGCAAGGTATTGGTTAATCGAAGTAAAGTAAAAAATACAGTGATAGCCTTTGAACGCCCCGCATCTGGACACGGCCTCCTCTCATTGTTTAGCGCGAAGAAAAATTCGCCGCGTTTAGTAAGAATGGGCGGATGTACACAAAATCGAAATATATAAATTATTCTTAAAAAGATCTTAGTTCTTTCATTTAGACAATCGTTTAAAGTAAGGAAACTGAAAAAATTGCGTGTAATTATGTACACGTACGAAGTGAAACTTCTTAATGACATATCAGTCTTCTTTAATTTAATATTTTACATAAGTAGGTTAAATAACACTCAAGCAGCCTCGGCGGTGAAACGTTACAAGAAAACGTGACGTTATTTTTTAATACCCATAGAGCAACACAGGAGGTCGGCCGCCGTGTTGCTTTATGTTAATTACCCTACTAAATTTCTCCACTACGTCAATAAAGACGTTTCACTTAAAAAAATTATAAATGTCAATGTCAAAAATTATTTTGTACGTGGTAGAGCCATGCTGCAGCTATATTAATAGTATAGTTGTAGCACGAATGGGTCGGCTCGACCGGGGAAGGACCACCCAAGCAGCACACAAGCGTTATGGACATCATTATACCAGCCCAAATAGAATTTAGAGTTCTTTTAAAAGCGTATAAGAGTGTTGAAAAGAGGTTGTATCCTTATAAGAGTGATTTATGAGTTATTATACAGCTCAAGCTGTATAAAGTCTATATTATGGGATCTTAGTAAGCTTAGGGTTCTTAATCAGAATATGAAAAGTCTAGTATACAACTTTAAGTATTTTGTAACACTTCAATCTGATTTTATCATTAAAGTTGTATAGAAGCTGTTTTCTTGCATGCTCTCTCTTCCTTATACAGCTCTAAGTGTTATTATCATCGATATATATGTACTACGCACTAGATTTGGCATTCCGAACATTCACTATGTTCAAATGAACTGTACTGCAATCCGTACACCTTTAGTGTCATTTAGTGTATTACAGACTAATATGATGCTTACGCATAGTGTGGTTTCAATATTCATAGAGTGTGGAGCTGCGCTAATAATACGAGATTTCAAATTAAAGTTTAATTAAACCTGAACGTAAATAATAATTCAGTAGTCAAATGAATGGTAATAATATTACAATAGAAAAAATAAATTTCTTCATTTAAATACCTACCTAATCTATTATGACAAAACTGACCGCGCAGGCGCAACGCGCTTATATCAACTGCGCATGCGCGACTCTACTATCTCCCGCGCATGCGCGAAAACAAAGTAGTGCACATTTTTTGTTTGGAACAGCTTCTCTAGTACGTAGTACATATAACTCAATGGTTATTATAGTATCACTAAAATCTTATTTCTGAACAATGGTGTATGCAAACTCTCTTCTAAAACTTATTCTTATGGCGTCATTTTACACTTTTGTAAATACAGTGTATTTATTTAGGCTTCTGTCTATGAGAGTAATATAAAACTAAAAATAAATATATAACAGCCATAGTACAGCTTAAAGCTATATAAGTGACAGAATATCGCCATTTTGCAAACAAAATCTTTTCCGCTTGCGCCGCTGCCCCCGTGCAGTCGTGCACTAGCGGAGTCCGCCGCTGACCGAGCACCCGCCCCCGTACGAGTCTTCTCCCTCAGTCAGTACAGTTTCTTGGAATAGAACGTCAGTCCCGTCCCGTCCCCATCAGCTAGCGCTGCGACCCCTGTGCGGTTGAGTGCCCTCCCACACTCCCGTCCCCGCACGGTCGAGTTTGCCCTCCCGCTCGGCCCGCACAGCCACCCCCGCGCGATTGTGCTAGCTGTCTCGCCGTCGCCGTGTTTCCGTGCCCACTAATGTGGGTTCAGGCGACGGTGGGAGCCTTCCCGTCTCCGCCTGCCGCCCCCGTGCGGTTGTGTTGTGCGTCCGCGCTCACCGTTGGACGGTGAGTGCCTTCCCTCCCTGCCTCCGCCCGCTAGTACCGCCGCCCCCGCGCGGTTGCGCGGGCAGTCAGTGCTCACCGTCCCCGTACGGTGAGTAAATTCTCGCACATGCGACTCCCACTCCATCTCTCCAGCACCGCCGCACTTTGCGGCTGTGTTGGTTGACCCGCGCTTCCGTCCCCGGACGGTTGTGCCCCACGCCTTCCTCTCCCCGAGGGAGGTCGTCTCCGATTCGGCAATAAAGCCTTCGGGCTAGAGCCGTTCTCAGGTGGTGTTTAGTGGGTAGGCACTTCTTCAAAGTGAGTCCCATATAACCACGCAACCAGCTGCGTGGTATGCTATGAGCATTCACCACTTCCCTCCCCCGCTTCCGTAGGGTGTCCTTGCATTGGGAGCAAAAAAAAAGCCATTGTGCTAGTGAACAAAATTAATTTGGAAAAAGAAGAAAAAGATTTGGTGCAGTAAAAAGATCATGTTAAATTTAAATTAAATTTATCCAATTTAAAAAAAGAATACGAGTAAGAGTGTAGAGAACCGGAGACCCTTTTTACTGGAAAAGAAGCATTCCATGTTAGTTCTCACGGGTGACAACGCATCTGAATTTTGATTCTTTATTGAGGATAGATGTAGTCTATGGGTCACATCAACCACTTACCATCAGGTGCACTGCGTGCTCGTTTGTCACCCTATCCTATAAAAAATTGGTCTGATAGTTTGCGAATGATCACTGTCACCCTCCCACTTCTGTTTGTCTGCTCAGTAGCTCAGTACCGTTAGCAAAGCTTCGATCTTTGAGTAACGTCATGGCGATAACTGCAAACCTTCGCGGGTTGAACGTAAGCCCGATCAGAGCTCTAGTTGCTTTAAATTGTTTAGCCGTTTCTACGAATACACTTTATTTTAAAATTAAACTTTCAATAAAAGTAAAAGCCAACTTCCAACAGTTAAAAGAATAAAGAAAAACATGCG
Organism: Parnassius orleans; assembly: GCA_029286625.1. Classification (NCBI taxonomy): domain Eukaryota; kingdom Metazoa; phylum Arthropoda; class Insecta; order Lepidoptera; family Papilionidae; genus Parnassius; species Parnassius orleans. Next base: position 978,669 of record JAGSMP010000237.1, read on the forward strand.
TGTGTGTCGTGGAACACTCGGTTGGAACGAAGTTCCTTTCGTAGTGTATTATTATTGATAAACGTATTATACGAGTATTATTGATAAATAAATTACTAGCGTCTATTAAAATGAAGCGTCATTTCAAATAAAATAATATTTCTTTCATGGCAAGATAAGAAAAAGTGCGAGGGAGATGGTTATTATTCCATCTCGCTTCCTTATAACCGCCGAGGCCGTCTACACTACGTCAGAAGGGGTCGTGACGGAAAAATCTTACACTTTTTCTCGCCTAGCCCCCATCCGCCAAATTCGTACCGTCCGATAAGGAACTTCGTTCCAATAATTTCTACATAGTAGCTTCTGAAGTCGGTACTAAAACAAAGTGTATAGAAGACTTTAACCAAAAAAAATTAAGTAAATTAAACACAAACTTATATAAAAAGTCAATTATTGATCGATCATACTTACGTGTAATTATGTTCGCAACACCGAAAGGAAAGCCTCAGTACATGATTTAATTGACCATCTTCCACTTGAAGGCCCTTCTGTAATGTCCGTAAAATTAAAAAAAAAAACGAGTATTAGTAAACTAAATAATTAGTACTTAGTTAGTTCGTTTTTCTAGTAGATCGTAGGGTTATATAATTTAAAATAATGTAAGTAAACTAAATAATAAGTACTTATTAGGTTTTCTAGTAGAGTACTACTCTTTTGCCATTGTAGCCGCCAAGCAATAGGGCTTTAAAAATAGAATCTGACTCTTGGATCCTCGAAATATGGGGTGCGGATATTTGGATTTCTAAATATCTGGGTCCATGACAAGTAGATACTATCTAAGTTACAGCTTACATCCGTTCCACAGCCACAGTCACAGCCGGTCATAGGCTATCTCTCATTTCTAAGAGGGTTTTAGGCCAAGGTAGTGCTGCGCGTCCTCAATGCGTTCCAAAGTGCGAAATATTTTTATTTTTAATTTGTCAGAGGTTTCCTTAGCATGTTTTTCGTTCTACGCCGAACTCATGGATTTTTTTCTAAAGTGTGAGTAAAGATAGCGTTTGCTCGTAAATAGGTACTCGAGCAATACTCAAGTTTGAATTCCAATCGAATTCGATATCCGTGTGAAAACATAAATACAATTTCAGGTCCGTATGTGTTGTGATTGTTTTTGTATTAAATGAAGGACTTCTTTTTGCTGAGGAGTGTGTTTGGGTCTGTTCCACCTTTTCATCTATTTTTGCCGCCAAAACAGCAGTGTATCCCTTGTTAACATTGTCCATCAATACAGCCCACTACAGTCCGCAGTTGGATATAAGCCTCCCCCAAAGACTGCTGCAAAACACCATCAACTTCCAGCATATCTTTACAGCAGACATCATCACCATAACAGCCTATCAAAGTTATTTTGTAGTGTCTTAGTGGCTAACCACAGCAAAGTTTGTTTGCCGTCTATTGACTTTGAAATCTTTCATAAGGTATCACTCACCTCCACTAAATTTGAAGTGTAGTAGAAAAATAAAGCACACTCAAGAAGAAGCAGTAGAATCACCAGGGTTGAATACTGTGGGAGTATCAAGCGAAAAAAAAACATTAGAATTTTGAAGTGTTTCGTTTTAGCAATTAGATTTTTTATACGAATACGTTCTCCGTGTAGTGGCAGTATAAATTACGACCCCATATCATCCCGTGAGTGTCGTAAGAGGCGACAGAGGGAACCAAACCAGGAGATGGGCAGCAGCGTCTTCCTTATAACAACTAAAATTTAAAAAAAAGCGGTTGCTAACCCGCCTGAAGCATGGCAGCTATGGCAAATATCCTCCCTACGAGGCAATGGATGGAGTAGGTCCAGCAGTGAACTTTTGATAGGCTGTAACGTTGTTTAACACAAACATTTTTTATTCTTACTACGAGAAGTGAATGGTAATATTAGTAATAATATTAATGGCATTTTTATGGGTTCGCGTCACCGATGACCTCGACATACTCTACGCTGGCGTAGAGCATGTCGTAGAGCATGTCGTAGCCAGTCAAGCCAGCGTAGTAGCGTAGTAGTATATAGCGGCCGGTGTACATGTATACGCATATATCATTGTGTTTTCACTTCTGTCGGCAGTCTTTATGGTTGCCTCTGTTTTTTTATTGGATAAGGGCGAATATCGAGCACATAGGCCCGTATTAATAAACGTTACTAACGACGAACTCAAGTGCGTAATCATTAGATACGCCCTCATTACGAAATCAGCATCTCAAGATCGTTGCTAATTAATAAACACATAAAACAGTATCTCTAAACGCTGTACTTAGGAATACTGTTCTGTGACTTGCACTCAAGTATACACACTTGAGAGTCGAGTTTCGTTTATTAATCAGTGTGGCACTCAACTGATATCGTAAACCTAAACCGCATCTTGAGATATGTTTATTAATAAGATCATAACCTCAAGATTGTACTCAAGTGCGTGTACTTGAGCTGAGTAATGTTTATTAATACGGGCCTAAGTCTACCTGAATATAAGTGGACGCTGTCTATTGACACCTAAATCCAACCTCGATTAAGAATCAAGAAGCAAAAACAGCAGCAATGAGCTTCTATTTCACGCTGGTATTCTGTAAGATCCTGGTCGAGCTAACACATTTGTACTAAAACCATAATATAGCTGCAGCACGGCTCTACCGTAAAAATCTTTGCCAAGTTTTTTTTTTAAAAGCTATAATTATTTGGAATATTCGTGGTTACTAATGGGGCAAACAATCATCTTAAAATTTACGTGAGTAAATCAGGCTTGGTACCAAACAACAACTTGAACAAATGATATTTTAAATTTTATCCCATATTTGGTGTTGAAAAATATTTTTGAGAATTTTAAAAAATATCGAGGTTTTGTGAAGTCCGCCAACACGCATCAGCGTAGCGCTTTGTGTAGATTGAAACAAGAACACTGTTACCTTAATTTTACTCACCATAAAGAGCAGAAACTTTGAGCAGTTAATAGCGCCACAGAAACCCATATAAGATATGAAGAAGAAGAAAATCGCCATAATAGCCAACACGACACCAAGGTGAACGTTAAGAACCTCCTGGGGAAAGAGCGCCTGAAAAAAAATTATGATACTGCTGAATTAAGAACACTCTATGGATTTTTTTAAATGAAGAGACAAGTGAACTTACAATTTACCTGACGGAAAGTGGCTTCTACAATCTATGGACACTAGTAAACGAAGAAGTAGTGTAGTGTCCATATTCTCCCGTTGGTGTCGTAAGAGGTGACAAAAGGAAAATTAAATAAGTGATGGGCAGCTGCGTCTTCCTGATAACAACTCCAGTGCAACCATGGCAAAATCCCCCTTATGAGGCAATTTATGGGGGAGGACTTTGTTCAGCAGTGGACTTTTATAGGCTGTAAAGGTAACATATGCTTTTGAGGACTAAGATGCATCGGCTCAGATGAGATGTATCCTTCAGACCGGAACACTGCCATATTACGATTGAAATAACCGTGCCAAGTGTCAACCAAGTGCGAGTCGGACTCGCGCATAAAGGCTTCCGTACCATCGTAAAACACGTTTCTAGTAGGGAGCCCCCTTTTATTTTTAATTTATTTTTATTTTTATTATTTGCTGTTATAGCGGCAACAGAAATGCACATTCTGTGAAAATTTCAACTGTCTATCTATTACGGATCATGAGATACTGCCCGCAGACAGACAGACGGACGGACGGACACCGAAGGGTTAGTAATAGGGTCCCGTTGGTTACCCTTTGGGTACGGAACCCTAAAAAGGAAGAGGATGATACTTATACAGACGCACTGCTGGACAGAAAAGACGTCCTATCACCTAATAGATTTCCATCATGTCTCTGTCTCTGATCCAATGCAAATTACATCAGCATGCCATTCCCGCAGTATTCAATACCAGCGTGGTCTTCCACCAGTATAGCCGAATTCAATCATGCTGAAGCTAAAATATTGGTGTTTGTGAGTCATAAGGGACTGTGTGGGGTTTCATGCAGAATAAATTGCTAAGGATTTATTATTGGACTTAAAACAATTATAGAATGAATCCTGGAATTTGTAAAAGGTTATAAAAAATTACAGCTCTTAAAGCGTGGCCCCTCAGTTCTCACAGTCCATCAGCCAGATCTCAGAAAATGTCTTAAATATGAAGTTAATGTAATTACAAACATATAGTAAAGAATTTGTAAAACTTATAATAAAATAGTATTCTATTTTATTCTTAGAATAGAAATCATTTAATTAACAAACACTATAATAAAATAAAACCAAAATAAAAAGTGCGCCTCCGGGTGTACGGACACTATCTTAGCGAACAACTATATTTCATATACCTACAAGTCGCTTCTAGGCTTCACTTTAATTCGTAATGACCTTATCGAGCGGGACGTGTTCGGTGTTGCTATTTATTTACGATCTCATATATCTTATTCTATTATTCAAGCGTCATCAATATCCCAAATAGGAGGCGTAGCAGAATTCGTCCTCGTCAAAATCCTACTCTAGCACAAAAATAACTAAGGTACGTGAGGGTAATATGGTCACCTTAAGCTTTCCCGCCTTATAAAACCAAAACTAGGAGGAGGACAGAGACAAATACACAATGTCGTATACTATAACTAATATATTAAGAAAAAAATAGCAAACAAGCCTTTGCAATAATTAGAAGCACTTCGAAAAATCAACTTAAAGAAAACTAAATACACTACTCAATACTAAATCGACTAAAATGTTTACTATAATATCAACTGTCAAAATGGCGTCAATAAAGAGGCGCCCTTTAGACCCTTTATTATTTGAATGACTGATGAAGATCTATCATATCACAGAGCCATCTATGCAAATAAGGCTGTAGTTTTTGAGTTATAAGAAAGTGACCATATTAACCGGATGACTATATTACCCTCACGTACTATACTTCTATTATTTAATAGTTCTTCTCTCACAATGGACTACTTTTCCGTTTTAGATAATCTCCTAGTGAATCTTACACCTATTTACAGTCTGTAATAATGGGTGGATTTAACATATGTCTACTCAAACACAACACTAGATGCATTAAACATAAATCTGTTATTGAGGCAGCGACCTTAAAAGTTCGGTTGCAGAAGTAGAAAGAACTTAAAAATTCTTTCTAGTTCTATAACATATTTATTTGCTTTTTTGACTTAATTTTTGTCTTCTCTTGACGATGTTGCAAAACATGGTCGTTGTGCAGCTGATATCTTCTCCTATCACGACCTCATATACTTGTCTTATTAAATTACGACTCCCAAAAGCTAAATAGAAGGTTAATTCAGCTCAATATTAGTGAATTGAATCTTGAACTACTTCGCCGTGATGCTTCGAAGATTGATTGGAGCTTGGTTGTGAATGCTCCTGACAAACAGGCAGCCTTATACAAAGTAGAGTCACGCTGCAGCTATATAATGGTTGTAGCACGAACGGGTCGGCTCGACCGGGAAAGGACCACACTCTCACAGAATACTAGCGTAAAATAGCAGCTAAATGCTTCAGTGTTTCGTATGGTAAGTGTAAAGAGTCGAAGACCCTTTTTACTGTAACGAGGCATTCCTTTTCTATTACCAAGTTTAAATGTTTTGTTAAGCTGAAACTGTATAAAAAGGGTTATTATAGTATAAATGAATACAATTGCATGCATTATTTTAATATCTATCGCTTTCTATTTTACTACACCACGCATGCATTATTTTAACTGATTTTACTGCGCACGCACACATTCGTAAGGGTCGATCGGTAGACAAAAACGTTGTTGCCCATAAATCACAATTTGGGATGGTTTCAAATAAAAGTAGAAGCCTTATTTACTCGTATTTTCAAAAACTGCAATAACGGTATATCATTATTTAAATATTTAAACTTAAGTTTAAAATTTGGCTACTCTTTGAAAAATAACCCTGTATATAATTCTTCTGTACGTGTGTTTGTCACCGAACTCCTCCTAAACGGCTGGACCCATTTTGATGAAATTTTTTGTGTGTATTTAAGTCATTTCTTGGATGGTTTAGATTTACAATTGGGCCCGATAGGTGGCGCTGTTGTCGAGATCCAGCAATCACCCGTGCGAAACCGGGGCAGATCCCAAGTTTGTAAATAAAAAATGACTATAACTTATAATTAACCCCAATAGAACATCGCATTACACGACAAAACAAATAGTGATGTATAGACAAGAATAAAGGTGGAGGTAATTACCAATATCCGGGTATCTGGGTCATCGTATCAATATTATAACACACGGTCAGAGTAATTTCGTTTTGAAACTCGTGTTGAATAAACGGGTCGCTTGAATTTACCGCTAGATGTGCTGTTCTAAATCTACCACATTCATTTTCCTTTACGGATTTACAATATTTTTTTATAGAGTAAGAGTGACAAGCGAGCACACAATACTTGATTGTAAATGGACGCTGTGGCCCATAGACACACACATCTATCCCTTATTAAGAACAAAATGCAGATGCGTTGTCACCCCTGAATAGAATGTCTCGTTGCCACCAAAAAGGGTCTCCCGTTGTCTACATTCACCATACCAAACACAGCAGCTTTAAGTTGCTATTTTACGGTAGTATTCTGTGAGAGCGTGGTCCTTCCCCGGTCAAGCTAACCTATTTATGCCGGAGCCATAATATTGCTCAGAACCACTCCACGTCTAAGCGCGTATTTTGCGTGTGTATATGCGTATTAAAACGATTACATTTACATTTTTTATGAGGTAGAGCCACACTGCAGCTATATTAAGGTTGTAGCACGAATGGGTCAGCTCCACTGAGATAGGACCACGTCCTCACTGAATACCAGCGTAAATAGCAGCTTAATGCTGCTGTGTTTCGTATGGTGAATGTAGAGAACCGGAGACCCTTTTTACTGGAAACGAGGCATTCTATCTTAGTCCTCAGGGGTGACAACGCATATGCATTTTGATTCTTAATCGAGGAAAGAGGTAGATGTCTATGGGCCACAGCATTTACTTACCATCAGGTGGACTGTGTGGTCGTTTGTCATCCTCATTTTATAAAAAAATATGGTACTCTCATTACGATCATCACAGTTCTTCATCAATGCGTGCTGTTTAAGTTTTTTGTTAACCATAATATTATTTTAATGCGGAATTCGAATGTCGGTTAACTGTTAGCTGTACTTGCACAATGAGAGCTAATAATCTTACGCTCACCAGATGTCGCTAGTTGGGACTAAGGTGAACTTCACACAGCATCATAATCATTGAAAAATTGCTATTTAATTATAAGTTTTTCGGTTTCCATTCAATGTAAGTATATACACAAAACAATGTTTCAAGCTGTATTCTTTAATTACATATTTACACATTTATAACTTTTTTTTAATTATTGTTCTTTTAGGAATATCCGAAGTTTGGTTTATCCATTATGAATGTTTTATATTAATTATTACTAATTAATATAAAACTAATATTTCATATTAGTTTTATATTATATATTATATATTATATTTCATATTAGTATTATAGAATACTCACTACCCCATATCTTCCCGTGGGTGTCGTAAGAGGCGACAGAGGGAAACTGAGGCAGAGGATGGGCAGCAGCATCTTTCTGATAACAGCAAAAAACAATAAAAAACTGCGGTTGCCAACCCGCTCGCCAAGCGTGGCAACTATGGCAATATACCCCCCATGAGCGACGACACAAAGAAACGGCCCCCAGTCCCCGGCGGCCCCGCTATTCCTGGCTACGGTGGCGACCATGGTAACGGCGGGGCAGGGGGTGCTAAGAATCTCCGGTGGAGGTTCGGTTGCCACCTACGACGACTCGACCTGGCAACTTATAACGCACGTACCCTGAGGACTGACGAGAAGATCCTGGAGCTGGAAGAAGAGATGGACAAGTTACGCTGGGTATTATAAGATTATCCGAGGTCCGAAGAGAGGAGGACACGGTAATCCTCAAATCCGGCAACTTGTTCTATCACCGGGAGGGCGACCATCTGTCCCAAGGAGGTGTCGGATTTGTCGTCCACAAGTCTCTAGTCAACAACGTTGTAAAGATTGGAAGTGTGTCGACGAGGATTGCGTACCTTATACTCAGAATCACCAAACGGTATTCGCTGAAGGTCATACTGGTTTACGCACCAACCTTGGCACACCCTGATGAGGAGGTGGAGGAAATGAATGAGGATATCTCTAGAGCCATGCATTCCTCCAAAACCCACTATACGGTGTTAATGGACGACTTCAACGCAAAACTAGGCACAAGAGAGAACGGTGAGCTTAAAGTAGGGAAATTCGGATTAGGGCAACGGAACCCAAGGGGCCAGCAGCTGGCCGACTTTATGGAGAGAGAGGACTTTTATGATGAACTCTTTCTTCTAGAAGCGGCCCCACAGGAAGTGGACCTGGTCGAGCCCCGACGGTTCGACAAAATGAGATTGACTTCATTATGACGACCAGGCGACAATTGTTCAATGATGTCTCAGTGATCGCGAGGGTGAAAACCGGCAGCGATCACCGAATGGTGAGGCACACTGAACCTAAACGTAAAGTTGGAGAGGTCACGTCTAATGAAGTCAACGCTCCGTCCCCTCGTGCTCTAATCCAAAGTCCCGAAACCTTTCAGCTCGAACTACGAAACCGTTTTCAGTGCCTAGAAGATTGCAATGCAGTGGACGATATGAATGACAAGCTCGTGAAACTGTCCATGCGGTCGGAGCTAAGTTTTGCAAGACCCGCCGCAGAAGAACACAAAACTCTCCGATCACACTCTTAATCTCATGGCTGTTAGACGGGATATGAAGCTGCAGTCTTCAGTAGATATGACAGCATACAGGCAACTGAACAGACAGATTTCCAAATGCATGCGGCGGGACTTACACAACTTCAATACAGCTTGTATTAAAGAAGCGATCGAGCGGAACCAGGGCTCCAAAGTCTTTGCTAGAGATCTGTCTGGCAGAAAGAGCCATCTGTCGAAGCTGAAGACCGAGTGTGGCAGCGTCGTTTCCGGACACCTGAGATTTTGAGTGAGATTGAGAGGTTCTATGGGCAGCTGTACACATCATCGTTGGAGCCACACGCAAGTGTGAGTAACGATCCAAGAGCGAGTCTTATCCGACACTATTCCGATGATATCCCGGACGTCAGTCTGAGCGAGATTAGAATGGCTCTCCAGCACCTTAAAAACGGCAAGGCCCCAGGCGAGGATGGAATTACAGCGGAGCTTCTGAAAGCGGGTGGAAAACCGGTACTTGAAGTCCTTCAGAAGCTCTTTAATTCCGTCCTACATGGTGGCATTACACCGGAGGCGTGGAGCAGAAGTGCGGTGGTCTTGTTCTTCAAGAAAGGCGACAACGCTCTCTTGAAGAACTACAGACCGATTTCCCTTCTGAGCCGCGTCTACGTGCTGTTTTCGAGTCATTACGAATCGTCTCGCACGCAGACTCGACGACTTCCAGCCTCCCGAACAAGCCGGTTTCCGAAAGGCTTTAGCACCATAGACCACATACATACCCTTCGGCAAATTGTACAGAAGTCCGAGGGTACAATTTGCCACTATGTCTGGCGTATGTGGACTATGAGAAAGCCTTGATTCCGTTGAAATTTGGCGGTGCTGCAGTCCCTTCAGCGGTGCCAAGTTGACTGTCGGTATATCGAAGTGCTGAAGTGCTTGTACAGTAGGGCTACGATGGCTATCCGAGTACAGAACAGGAGTACGAAACCTATCCAACTGCAGAGAGGTGTAAGACAGGGTGACGTTATATCCCCGAAACTCTTCACGGCTGCATTGGAGGACGTTTTCAAGCTTCTGGACTGGAAAGGATACGGTATTAACATCAATGGCGAGTACATCACTCACCTTCGATTTGCCGACGATATATTCCTTATGGCAGAATCGCTGGAGGACCTAAGCACTATGCTCAATGACCTCAATAGTGCCTCCCAACGGATAGGTCTTAAGATGAACATGGACAAAACAAAGATCATGTTTAATGTCCATGTCACACCTATGCCGGTAGTTGTTGGGAGCACTAAGCTCGAAGTTGTTGACGAGTATGTTTACCTGGGACAAATAGTCCGACTAGGTAAGTCCAACTTCGACCGAGAGGTCAATCGACGGATTCAACTCGGCTGGGCAGCGTTCGGGAAATTACGGCACATCTTCTCGTCAGGTATACCTCAAAACTTGAAAACGAGGCTGTACAACCAGTGCGTGTTGCCAGTGATGACATACGGAACTGAGACGTGGTCCTTCACTGCTGGCCGGATGAGGAAGCTCAAGGTCGCTCAGCGAGCTATGGAGAGGGCTATACTCGGAGTCTCACTGCGTGATAAACTTAGAAATGAGGTTATCCGCAGTAGAACCAGCGTGACCGACATAGCCCAACGGATTAGTAAGCTGAAGTGGCAATGGGCCGGCCATATAGCTCGAAGAACCGACAACCGATGGGGAAAAAAGGTTCTCGAGTGGCGGCCTCGTACCGGCGGACGAAGTGTAGGGCGTCCCCCCATTAGATGGAGTGACGACCTGGTAAGACATGCAGGAAGTCGATGGATGCAGGTGGCTCAGGACCGTGCTTTGTGGCATTTTTTGGGGGAGGCCTATGTTCAGCAGTGGACTTGTGAAGGGCTGTAATGATGATGATGATGAATATTTCATATTAATTACCAAACTACGAATATTCCTAAAAGTAGAATAATTAAAAAAACATGCGTGAGTGTCATGGAACACACGGTTGGAACGAAGTTCCTTTCGTAGTATATTATTATTGATAAACGTATTATGTTATTGATTAACAAATACAAATAAATGAATTACTGGCGTCTATTAAAATGAAGCGTCATTTAAAATAAAATAATATTTCTTACATGGCAAGATAAAAGTGAAAAGGAGATGGATATTATTCCATCTCGCTTCCTTATAGCCGCCAAGGCCGTCTACACTACGTCAGAAGGAGTCGTGAGTCGTGACGGAAAAATCTTACACTTTTTCTCGCCTAGCCCTCATCCGCCAAATTCGTAGGTAATCAATCTAATAATATAAATATAATCTTATCTCTATAAATATAATATAATCTAATATATAAATCTAATAAATAAAATCGTAGGAAATAAATCGTAGGCAAACAAATAATAAAACTAATGAAATATTAGTTTTACATTCATTATTACTAATTAATATAAAACTAATATTTTATATTTATATTAATTACCAAACTACGAATATTCCTAAAAGTAGAATAATCAAAAAAGTTAAAAATGCGTAAATAATAAAACTAATGAAATATTAGGTTTATTTTCATTATTACTAATTAATATAAAACTAATATTTTATATTTATATTAATTACCAAACTACGAATATTCCTAAAAGTAGAATAATTAAAAAAGTTAAAAATACGTAAATAATTAAAGAATACAGAATAATGAATATCAAACTAATGAAATATTCGTTTTATATTCATTATTACTAATTAATATAAAACTAATATTTCAGAAAGAAACATTAACCTCTACACTTTTCTAACAAATTAACTTCCTCCGCTAAAAATCTGTCAAATATCTCACCTTACTTCTAAGTGGCGCCGCTCTGGTGGCAGAAAAAGTCGTGGATACCCTCATTAGAAAGCACGAGGGGTTCAGTAAGACGTATTGCGACCACTTGACACACATTTTAATCAACTGTCACTCAGTACATTAAATAGATGACTGTGTGTTTCGTCCTTCACGCTTTACGTGCCGCCCTGCTGAATAACCTTCACTGATGCCTACACCGAAACAATTAACTTGTAATTCATTTAATAGAATCCAAACATAGAAGACGAAAATAGACGTAATTTAATAGGTGGTAGGAGTCCTTTTTTTAAATGTTACTCCCACATTAGGATTTTCTCCTGTATCGTGGAGGCAGTTTACTTACATAAATTGCACTAGGACAAAGATCCAGACCCGGAACAATTATTTGCAGGCCATACAAATACTTGTTCCGTGCGGGATTCGAACCCGCGGGCCCTAGCCAGCAACTCATTGCTAAGCTACTGCGCCACGGAGTCCCTTTATACGTAGGCGTCCGTCTGGGTAGGTAGGCTGTGTTCCGGTCTGAGGGGTATAGGAACCAAGGCCAAGGATGTTATAAAGGGCAGGGGGAGGGATTTTTTTTTACAGAATATGGGTGACAAACGAGCACACAGTCCACCTGATGGTAAGTGGATTCTGTGGCTCATAGACATCTTCATTTATCCGTCACCCCTGAGGACTAAGGTAGAATGCCTCGTTTCCAGTAAACGGGTCTCCGGTTCTCTATACTCACCATACGAAAATTAGCATCGTGTTATTTTCGCTTTCTTTGTTCGCAAGGCGAAATATTAAAATCAATGAGGAGTTTCCTTAGCGTGCAAGTAAGTGCAAGCCACCGGCTGGCACGGTCGATTACAGCCGGGTCGTATGCGTACTACAGTACATACTACTGACTTTGTACGTGGTAGAGCCTAGCTGCAGCTATATTTATAGCATAGTTGTAGCACGAATGGGTCGGCTCGACCGGGGAAGGACCACGCTCTCACAGAATACCAGCGTAAAATAGCAGCTTAATGCTGCTGTGTTTCGTATGGTGAGTATAGAGAACCGGGGATCTTTTTTACTGGAAAGAGGCATTCCATCTTATTCCTCAAGGCTGACAACGCATCTGCATTTTGATTCGTTATCGAGGATAGATGTAGATGTCTATGGGCCACAGCAACCACTTACCATCAGGTGGACTGTGTGCTCGTTTGTCACCCTATTTCTATAAAAAAAATATTTTCCCGAATATTAAACATACTTTTTTTTAATTAAAAGTTACAAACGAACTTCCAGCTCACTTGATAGTCTAAGAGAGAGTACTGCAGGGCATGGACACCTGCAGCCAACTTTAAACGAAGAAAGCTACAGATTCGTTGTCACTCCTGGGGACTAAGGCCCGTATTAATAAACGTTACTCAGCTCAAGTACACGCACTTGAGTACAATCTTGACGTTATAATATATTATAATATAATCAGCATCTTGAGATATATTATAATATAACATATCTCAAGATGCGGTTTAGGTTTACGATATCAGCTGAGTGCTACACTGATTAATAAACGAAACTCGACTCTCAAGTGTGTATACTTGAGTGCAAGTCACATAACAGTATTCCTAAGTACAGCGTTTTGAGATACTGTTTTTGTGTGTTTATTAATTAGCAACGATCTTGAGATGCTAATTTCGTAATGAGGGCGTATCAAATGATTACGCACTTGAGTTCGTCGTTGAGTAACGTTTATTAATACGGGCCTAAGATGGAAAACCTCACAGCCTGTAATTATACTGAATCTCTATATCGTTCAGCCCAGAACACAATAATGCAAGTACTGCTATTTGGCGGTAGAAATAGTTTAGAAGGTGGTTAAATTAATTATACTGTCATTTACGTCTGCAAAATATCAGATTATTCAAACGTCTGGAAGTGTGTAAAAACTAAATCATAAAATTCCATTATATTCACACATACAACATACATTACCCCGCCTATACACCGTCGGCCATTATTGACAACCACAGAATGGGGCATGATTGTCACAATCATTGCGCGGCTGTCCACACAATCGTGCATCCTATATATTTGTATTGTCATCCGTCCGAGATGAACGTTGAAACAGTAGCAGCTGCCGCTATTTATTTTAATTACTTTATAATATAACTATTATTGAAATGTAGACCATAACAGAGTGGTGAAAAAAAAGAAAGTTGTGCTATTTTTACTTGTTCTATTTCGGTGTATGTTAATGTACACCGAAATAGAACAAGGTAAGTTTATAGAGCATCGGCGTTCGGCGATCATGTAGATGCGCGCACGATCATGGCCGAACTTCCTTCGATGTTTGTCCTAAAAACCAATACAGCGGCCATTACGCTCGATCATTACCGATCATTGGCAGTTATAGACGATTATGCCCTCTACACGATCGTGATCGCTAGAATTCGTCCATCATGGCCGATGGTGTATAGGGCCCATTACAATCATGCAGGTCAAGCTAATAAAAGCAATATATCAAAGTCCACCGCTGAAAATAGGCCTCCCCATAGATACTTCATAAGCGACATATTGGTAACAATTGCCACGCTATACAGGCGGGTTGAAAATCGCAGTTTTTAGGGTTCCGTAGTTAAACGAAAAGGAACCCTTATAGTTTCGCCATGTCTACTCATATTTACAACATATTTACTCAAACACCCAAGGCGCTACAAATCTGTTATTGGCATAGTTATAGATATTAATCACGCCTACAAAACGGTGAAATGAAATCTTGAAAAATATTTTTATTTTGGGTACCTCTCATACAGGTGATTTTTTTACCCGTTTATTCCATCGTGTGGGGTCTTGTTGGATAGGTCATTAAAAATATTGGGGGTATGGAACAACATTTTTTCGATTCAGGGGTCAGTTTGCGATATATAATATTTAGCTTTAAAGTGGCATTTTTATTATAGTAATGTGTACACTCCCCCTCTCTTCCGACTATACCGCTGTTTTTGAAAAGGAAAGTATGCAAGATAGTAGTTATGTAATGAAGTTGAAAAGAAAACTATCACAGCTAAGAAGGCTTAACAAGTTAACGAGTAATAGCCGACCATCTTATAAAATGCACTTGGATTAGTAAAAATTTCGCTACAATTCCATACAAAATGAACTAAAACTAGCTGCATTATAACTTTGTAATGTTATTGTAGACTGTAAGAAATAAAAAAAAAATGAAGAAAAGACATAACATACTACTACAGCTTTACCAACTATTAGTCATACTACACTACTATAGCTTTTACACCACTTTCGCTTACCTTTAAGTTAGCACTTAATATTCGTAGTACTCTTGGTTTATGCGGGCGATCCTCAGGATAGTTTAGGGCATTGGTAGTTTACGGGAAGGTTTGTTACGGCCATGTAGGTATATTTTAGGGTTGCACTGCGGGGAACTAACAGATGGATAGGGAACTATGAACATTTTACGGACTTGGCATGTTAATGATATGACGTAGATTGTATTATTTTCAAAATTGAAAAGTTTTTTTAATCTTTATTGAATACATAGTACTGCTTAATAAGTCCTTCAGTTACCATGGTCCCATTTGGGCCCATTTTTAATCGTTATAGCGGTCAAACCACGAAGTCTCTTAATACGAGTCTACGAATATGCTCATATCATCAAGAAGGTACCTTCTAAGTTCACGTTTTGTAACGGGCACTTAGTAAGTTTATTTTTTAACCTCCGACGCAAAAAGAGGGATGTTATAAGTTTGACCGCTATGTGTGTATCTGTCTGTGGCACCGTAGCTCTTAAACGTGTGAATTGATTAGGGTGCGTTTTTTTTTAATTTAAAAGCAGGTTTGCTTGTGGTTCTTAGACATGTTTTATCAAAATCGGTTCAGCCGTTTAAAGATTGTCAGTTGTTTTGTTAGCTGCGCTAGGGTTCTTTTCGAGGTTTTTTAAAATTTTCAATTTAAGTTATTTATTTTCTCTTTGTCATTAGCATCTCCTCGTCCCGCCACCCACACGGAGATTGGTTAATACGAAATTAAAAAGGAATTTGATTTAAAAGTATATTAAGTTACCTTCATAGTGGGACTGCCTACAGTTTGTATGACATATGACAGGGTACTTGGTGACGAAATGATCCATAAGCATATTGCAAACAGCGTCACGCAGATTACCTAGAAATACAGCAATTATTAGAATTATATAGGCGTCACTTTGCAAAAATTCACCATATTTTTTTTTAATAAAAGTTAAATGACAAACAAACTTACAGCCTGTTGTTAAGTGGCTATGTATGGCTGGTCATAATTGTCTCTAGCAGTAGAGGCTGGTAAGAAAGAAAAAACTGTATGCTTACCATAAAAAACAAATTAACAGCAATCAGAATGGAACCAGCTAATCTTGATCCTCTTCCAGATTTCTTATCCATGACTATATCTGTAATCTTGAATGAAATAAATTTTAAATGATTTAGAATATTTAGAGACGATGGCAAGAGACCCGACGGTATGACATTGGTCCTTTGGAAGAGAAGTACAGCCCTAGTGTAGGATGCTACTTGCGTAGACACTTGCGGACTCTCATCTCAGGGATACCTCGTTTAGAGCTGGGGCGGCATCAGAAGCAGCTGAACTGAGTGAGTGGCACAAATATGAGTCTCTGAGAGATGACTACATACTTGTGCCATTTGCTGTAGAGACTATCGGTCCGTGGGGTCCACGTGCGGTGAAGTTCCTAAAGGAAATCCGCGACTGGTCGTTGCTGCTGATGATAAGAGGGCTGGTTCTTTTCTCGCTCAAAGGCTAAGTAAAGCCATTCAGCGGGGAAACGCAGTCGGCGTTCTTGGCACGATACCACGGGGAGTAGGACTGTATAATAATTAAGTTATTACTTTTAGTTTTTTATTATAGTTTTTTTTAATAATTTAATTATAATGTTTAGGAGTCCCCATTTCGTCCTGTGAGTGTCGTAAGAGGCGACCTATGGGAACTACGAGAAAATTTTACTGCTATCAATACTTATTGGTACTATCGTTTACGTCAGACGTAAAATACCAGGACCCATGTGAAATGACGTCAAAGGTACAAACTGACTGGTACATACTACGACCTGTCTGCTAAGGGTGACGATCCAGGCAAATCTGCAAATCGTACCTACAACTGGTGAGGCTTATAGAATAGAATAGAATCATTTTTATTCAATATGGATAACATATCCCCCTCTCCTATAAAAAAAAATATAATTCTAATTGAAAGTAATTTTTTTATCACTGGTTCGGAAAAAAAAGCCTCTGTCCTGGGAAGAACCAGCAAAAACCCCAGCGGGACTTTTTGTTTTAAAGCATAATTTACAATATAATATTTATACAATTGTTAAATATTTATACGTTGTGGTTTGAAAAAAGATGTAGTGACAAAAATTGAGAAAGGTATGCTGAGATGGTTTGGCCATGTCGAGAGAATGAATGAAGAACGATTGACGAAAAAAGTGTATAAGGCGAGTGTGAATGAAAGTGTTGGAAGGGGTAGACCTAGGAGGACGTTTCTCGACCAAATCAGGGACGTCTTGAAAAAAGGCCAGGTCAAGAGTACCCTAAACCGAAGAGCATGTATAAAGGGAATAATGAAAGTGGACGAAGCGAATATGTAAGGAATACGAAGTATGTAAGGATCGTAGCAAGTGGAAAGAAGTGGTCTCTGCCTACCCCTACGGAAAAGGGGCGTGATTATATGTATGTATGTATGTATGTATGTATGTACAATTGTTAAGGAAATATTTAGAAACAGCATGGTAGCGATCACCCCATTCCTAGAGGCCATTATCAACCATGTACTCTTTAGTAGTGTAATAACCCTTATTAAACAATTTTTGTTTAATAAATATTTTAAACCTTTTGATAGATAAGGTCTGCAGATTTATATCCAGAAGTCGACTTTTTTGGCTGATAAAGTAGAGGATATATAAAAATAAACGATACAGTACAGTAGTTACAACCTCATATTTGAGAGGGTTTTAAAGAAAGTAGCTTCCTTTTTTTTATAGGATAAGGGTGACAAGCGAGCACACAGTCCACCTGATGGTAAGTGGCTGCTGTGGTCCATAGACGTCGGCATCTATCCTCGTTTGCGAATCAAAATGCAGATGCGTTGTCAGCCGTGAGGACTAAGATGGAATGCCTCTTTTCCAGTAAAAAGGGTCTCTGGTTATCTACACTCACCATACGAAACACAGCAGCATTAAGCTGCTATTTTACGCTGGTATTCTGTGAGAGCGTGGTGCCCGGTCAAGTTGACCCATTCGTGCTACAACCATAATGCAGCGTGGCTTTGCCACGTATAATCCCCACGTAAAGTTAACGTAAGGTTTTTTATAGGCTTAAGGGGTGACAAGACTACTTGGCGGCTCATAAAGGCCCTATATCTATTCTCGATTAAGAATCTCAATGCAGATGTGTTGTTTTATATGGACTTAGATAGAATGCCCTGTTACCAGTAAAAATAATCTACAGTTCTCGTCTATTTTCGTGTCTAGACTTAATTGAATACCATAGTAAAAATAGCTGATTTTTACTATGGTTTTAAAATAAGTCTTCTATTTCATAAAGAGGTCTAAAATAGAATGTCTGTAATTATATTGGACCACTATACCCTTCTGACCAACACAGCAGTGCTGGCACTTTTTAACTATTCAAAACCAGTGCTTAACTATTATCCTCCCTGATGTTAAGTGGTTTTGATAGCTCCGCGGCCCAATGGCTTAGCCATGAGTTGTGGCGCTGAGGGCCGCGGGCTCTAATCCCGCACGGAACAAGAATATGTTTGACCTACAAATTATTGTTCCGAGTCTGGATGTTTGTCCTTGAAATTTATGTTTGTAAACTGACTCCACGATACAGAAAAAAGTCCTAGCGTGGGAGTAACGTTTTTAAAGAAAAAAAAAGATAAAGACAAGTGGGCAGCAAAAATAGGTAAGCAGCGGTACCTATTCATACGAACTACTAAGCAGAAAATAAGTCCTACCTGGTAAAATTGTAGTAACTACTGTGTGTATATTTTCTTTGCTACTGTAGCACGAGTTTTGATTTGGAATTTTACCTAGAAAGTATTTGGAACGAAGTTCCTTATCGGACGGTACGAATTTGGCAGATGGGGGCTAGGCAAGAAAAAGTGTAAGATTTTTCCGTCACGACCGCTTCTGACGTAGTGTAGACGGCCTTGGCGGCTATAAGGAAGCGAGATCATTTATTTGTATTTGTTAATCAATAATATAATACGTTTATCAATAATAATATACCACGAAAGAAACTTCGTTTCAACCGAGTGTCCACGACACTCACGCATGTTTTTTAATATATAGAATAAAGGTGACAAACGAGGACAGTCCACCTGATTATAAGTGAATGCTGTGGCCCATAGACGTCTACATTTATCATCAATTAAGAATCCAACTGCAGATGTGTTGTCAACCCTGGGAAGTGAGATGGAATGCCTCGTTTCCAGTAAAAAGTGTCTCCGGTTCTCTACACTCACCATACGAAACACAGCAGCATTAAGCTGCTATATTACGCTGGTAATAGTATTACATTAAATAGTATTCTGTGAGAGCGTGGTCCTTCCCCGGTCGAGCCGACCCATTCGCGCTACAACTATACAATATAATATAGCAGCAACATGGCTCTACCACGTAAAAAATTCCTCGAAATTATAAACATATTATTTGCACAAAATTTGAAACAGACAAAGGCTGTCATGACTGTCGTTATATTGGCATCTCACTCTAACAAATACAAATGTAGTTAGGACGATAAGTTATACAAGGACAGTTGTCACTATCCCGAGGGTACGCGACACTGCCTAATGTATTATTCAAAAAAAGACGTTTGCTGGGTTATTTGCGTCCATTTTGTAATTGAATATTCTGAGGTAATTATGAGTACCTATTTTTTGCTTTTATCGGCGTGACTCAGTGAGACTGGTGCATGGCAAAGGAAGTTACGAGTAGATACTCTTTAGTCTTTTGTTTAACACTGTCAACCTATACAAATTATATTAATAATATTAACTGATAAATTTGAAAATGGAACACTTATTAGCCGACTTAAAAAATGAGGAGGTTTACAATTCAATTGTGTTTTTTTGGATTAATGTTATGCGATATCTTCGTTAATTATTAACAGATTTTTAATATTCTTTTTTTTTTATTTAAAATGTTAAAAGGTATGAGTACTCCAGGAGCCGCCCCATATATTAAAATATATAGAAAAAATTTATGCTGCAGAAGTGAACAGCAGAGTCGGAAAGGGACGCCCTAGACGAAGGTTGGCGATAGATTTGTATAGACCAAATTGGCGATATATTGAAAATGGGCCAGATTAGGAGTACCCTTAACCGACGAGCGTGTATGCGTAGATATATGGATGTAAAGGAGGCGAGAGAGGTGTGCCAGGATCGTGCCAAGTGGAAGTCCGTAGTCTCTGCCTACCCCTCTGGGTGACAAGCGTGAGTGTTTATGTTTATGTATGTATGTATTTCTTAGTCCACTCAAAAAAGAGTTAAAAATAACTTTTATTAATAAGTAAATAAAAGCCGACTTCAAATGATTAAAAGGAATAAAATATTTTCACATTATGATGTCGAAGCTTAAATTCTTCTAAACACTGTATCTTTGCACTGTATAGTTGTTTGAATTTAAAGTCGGCTTTTACTTTTTATTTCAAATATTTCGATCTTTTTAAAAATGTTTTGTTTAAAAGAGAGTCTTCGCGGGAATTTGCTCGCACCAATGGAGCTCAGTTTGGCTCAGTGGACGTTCTTTTCGCTTATAATTACTATCAAATAAAACTAAATTTAAAATTTAAAAAAATCCCCGAAAAAAACCACCTGAGGATCTTTAAACGACTGAACAGGTTTTCTTGAAACATAGCTAAGAACTCTCTCGATTAAGACACCTTTCAAACGAAAAAAAAAATAATTTAAATCGGTTTATCCATTCAGGAGTTATGATGCCACAGACACACACACACACACAAATATACACAGTAGCACACTACAAACTTATAATACCTACCCTTCTGTTTTCGCCGGGGGTTAAAATAAAAAGTTAATGAAACTAGAACAACACGCATTGGTGATCAGGTGTAATTATCCTATTTAGGCTAGGTCATAATCAATATTGTATTGTATTTACCGGTTTATACGTATAAGTGGGTAAAAATCAAAAATTTCATTACAGTCATACATACAAGTCAAGCCTCGTTGGTCTAGTGGTTGTAGTAGTGCGACTGCTGATCATGAGGTCCAGGGTTCGAATCCCGGGTCGGGCAAAAAAATCAGTTATTGAGCTTTTCCATCAAGAAATTCTCAGTAGCTGCCCGGAGTCAGGAAGTTGGCGGTGTCTCACCCCCGTGCCTCGGAAAGCACGTAAAGCTGTTGGTCCTGCGCCTGATCTCTCTCCGGTCGTGTCGGTATACCGTCCCATCGGTCTATGAGAGTGAGGGAATAGAGAGTGCACCTGTGCTTGCGCATACACTTGGGCACTATAATCCTATCCTGCGCCGATGGCTAGTCTTCATTGTGGCTGGCCGCCGTGACCGAAATTCGGTCTGGAGGACATTATTATTATTATTACAAGTCAAGCTAATAATAAGGCGTGTTAAAAAGGTTTAAAGCCCAAAGAACATTTTGAATTTTTGGACTACTACTTATGGTGACTTGCTTGTTTACGAGCAACAGGTTTTCATTTCAGTTTGCTTTGAAAATATAGTGAAGTAAGGTCGGCTGCTAACTACGGTCACTAAAATGTTCAAAGGGAAAATGCAGTCGAAAAGCTTATTCCAGAAAACAGACGAATTACATATCATGGAGAGCTTGAGCGAGAATTAGGTTTTTGTCCAGCAGCAATACAATACCAGTCACGACCAACTTTCCCTCCGCTCTCCATTGACGCACATAGTTACCGATGAGTAGAAAATCTGTCGAGTGGATTACCGTTACAGCCTATTAAAGTCCGCTGCTGAACATAGGCTTCTCCCATAGGTTGCCTCATAGGGGGATATTTACCACAGTTGCTACGCTTGACAAGCGGGTTGGCAAGCGCAGTTTTTTATTTTTAGTAGAAGACGCTGCTACCCATCTCCTAATTTATCCTTCTGTCGCCTTTTAAAACACCCACAGGATGACATGGAATAGTGGGTATTCTTACACCGCCACTACACGGGGTCGAGTGGATTGATGGTATTATTATGGTTGTAGCACGAATTGCGCGGCTCTACTGGGGAAGGACCACACTCTAACAGACTACCAGCGTGAAATAGCAGCTTAATTCTGCTGTTTCGTATGGTGTGTGTAGAGATCCGTAGACGATTTAAACTGGAAACGAGGCATTTCAACTTAGTCCTCAGGGGTGACAACGCATCTGCATTTTGATTCCTAATCGAGGATAGATGTCATCTACATTCATGGGCTAGCATCCACTTACCGTCAGGTGGACTGTGTGCTCGTTTGTCACCGTTTAAAATAATATTTAATGAGAGCATTCAGGACTTTTTGCCAAAAGGATGGCGCCTCTTAAGAATGAGGTGAAATATTTGTAGGTTTCATGGCGGGGAAATTAATTTGTCGATATATTTTTTTTATAATGATTTTTTATAAGGGGACTGAGATGTTTGACGTCCCGATGTCATAGTTAGCCCGGCGACCTAATATTAAAAACTGAAGGTAGCCGGGCTAACTATGACATCGGGACGTCAAACATCTCAGTCCCCCCCGTGACCATGGGTTGCTGTAAAGCACCCGAAACGTCGGGAATCAAAATAGTAAAATTAAACGCGATAAAATCCGTTAAAATAGTTTTTTTGTCGATATATATTTTTTTTTAATTTTAATTTTTATTATCTGGGTTAACAATATTTATAGCTGGAATTTCAGCTGATTATGAATTTGATTTAAAAAAAAATATTGCGTTATCGATTTTAAGACAATTAGGATTAATAATAAGAATTTTAAGAATAGGATTACCGGAGTTGGCTTTTCTTATTTATTGACTCATGCTATATTTAAAGCTTTATTATTTATATGTGCGGGGGTAATTATTCAAATAATAAATGATAATCAAGATATTCGTTTTATAGGGGCTATTAGATTGTGAGGATTAATGTTTCTTTCTGTAATTTTAGTTAAATTTTATTTTAATTTGATTATATGGCTCAAGGTCGCTCAGCGAGCTATGGAGAGGGCTATGCTCGGAGTTTCTCTGCGTGATAAACTTAGAAATGAGGATATCCACAGTAGAACCAGAGTAACCGACATAGCCCAACGGATTAGTAAGCTGAAGTGGCAATGGGCCGGCCATATAGCTCGAAGAACCGACAACCGATGGGGAAAAAAGGTTCTCGAGTGGCAGCCTCGCACCGGTAGACGAAGTGTAGGTTGACCCTCCACTAGATGGAGTGACGACCTGGTAAGACATGCAGGAAGTCGATGGATGCAGGTGGCTCAGGACCGTGCTTTGTGGTATTCCTTGTGGGAGGCCTATGTTCAGCAGTGGACTTGTGAGGGGCTGTAATGATGATGATGATGATGATAATTATATGAATAAACCAAACTACGTATATTCCTAAATGTAGAAAAATTAAAACATAGACTAATATGTAATCTAATATGTAATGTGTAAAATTTACTTAAAAAAAGTCCCGCTGGGTTTCTTGCTGGTTCCTACCAGGACAAAGATTTTTCCGAATCAGTGGTAAAGTAAGCAAGTGGTAAAATTAAAAATTTTGTACAACCGACTTCAATATAAATTATTAAGAATAACTCAAAAACTATTATATATTAGTCAGACCTTGATGAAATTTATATGGGACCACATGAAAAGCACCAACTTTCAAATAAAAAGAATCATCAAAATCGGTTCACCTAGAAAAAAGTTCTGAGGCAACATACATAAAAAAAAATCAGGCCAATTGAGTACCTACCTCCTCCTTTTTTTGAAGTCGGTTTAAAATGACTTTCAATGAGAATTACATACATATGATCTATATTGAATAAAAAATATTCTATTCTATTCTATTCTATTCTATGCTTCCTGGCCCAGTAGCCTAACAATGAGTTGCGCACGGAACAAATATTTGTATGGCCTACTAATAATTGTTACAGGTTTGGATGTTTGTCCTTGTGAAATTTATGTATGTAAACTGCCCCACGATGCAGGAGAAAATCCTAGTGTGAAGATAACGTTTTTTAAACATCAAGAAAAAAAAGGTGCAAAAAATTTAAGAGCAAACAACTTGACATTGTTTTGTATATTTACTCGTAGGTACACATAATAATCTAGAATCGGATAAATTTATATTTAAAACAAAACTTTCAATTAAAAATTACATTACAAATACCTTCACCTCAGTCCAAACTAGCGACATCTGGTGAGCGGAAAATTATTAGCCAAGCCAAATAATTGATGCTAATTGGAATCGAACAGGGGTTGCTTGTGAAGGTGTGCAATTGGTAAGTTAATTCCTAAATTCCTTAATTTAGGTATATTTTTTTAAATTAATTTACAAGTATATTAATTTTTTACTTTTCAATAAATTTATTTCAAACCGTGTAGTGGCGGTGTATGAATATCCATTACCGGAGATGGGCAGCAGCGTCTTCCTAATAACGACTAAAATTAAAAAACTCCGGTTAACAACACGCAGCCAAGCGTGGCAACTATGGCAAATATCCCCGCTACGAGGCAATCTATGAGGACTAGGTTGTAACGGTAAATTTATTTTTTGTCCAAGTTGTAGATTTTCTGTAATCTACAAATAAATGAGAAAACCATAGTCCCGTAGGTTCGTTTGCCCTATTCAGTCCAAATTTATAAAAAAAACTAAGTCTATTTATTCCTTAATGCTTACTAAGTTAATTGAAAATAACGAAGCTAAAATACAATTAAATAATTAATAATAAATAATAAAAATATATGATAATAAATATTCATATTACTAACCTGAATTTATTGCTATAGATGCTAAACATTTATGTGAATATTAATTAAAAAACATGTAAAAAAACGTACATCTTAATGTCACTAAATTCCCTCTTAATTTTTCGTCTGTTTTTTTTTCTTTTCATACATTTTTAAATATTTCCCGCGCAATGTCGTTTATTTTCTTATTCTGCCGAGGCAGCACGTCCTAACGCTACTGAAATGTGTTAGTTACTAAAAGCCAATCCATGACCTACTTATGGGGCGAATAAAGAGGCACATATCACCCTATATTTAATGCACTGAATATAAAAATATTCAGTGCATTAAATATATGGTGATATGTAAAAGATTTATGTAAGGAATGTTATGAAACATATTATGTTAAATTGAAAATAATTTAAGATTGTTAAAACAAAATTTACTAAGATCCGCAAACTATAATAATATGGTATGACTTAGGTAACCACAATTAACTAATCTCAGTTCTGTAGCACGGATGGGTCGGCTCGACGGGGGCAGAACAACTCTCTCACAGAATACCAGCATAAAATAGCAGCTTAATGCTGCTGTGTTTCGTATGGTGAGTTTAAAGAACCGGAGACCCTTTTTACTGGAAACGAGGCATTCCATCTTAGTCCTCACGGGTGACAACGCATCCGCATTTTGATTTCTAATAGAGGATAAATGTAAATGTCTATGGGCCACAGCGTCCACTTACCATCTGGTGGATTGTGTGCTCATGTGTCATCCTTATTCTATAAAAAAAAATGAATAATTAAAATTTTCATGCGGATCTAAGCGAATTAACAGACTTCAAAGAGAAGAAGGATTATTAGCAGACTTTAAAGAGAAGTAGGTTCTCAATTCAAATGTTTGTTCTTTTTTAAGAATGTGACGTTTTAATATCTTCGTCAATTGTAAGTCGATTTCAATTAAATAGGTATTCAAGGGTGGTCCCATAAAAATATGGAGAAACAAATTCCATCTCTAAAAGTGGGAAAATAGGGGATGAAGTTTTCAATGTTATAAGACGAAATTTCAGTTGTTACCTTGAGCTTGGATACCTATTCCTTGTTCCACTCAAAAAGGTCAAAATAGACATGTGTCATTCATTCATTCATTTCTAGTGACCCTATCATTCAAGTTTTGATACGTCTTACGAACCAGGTCATCTGGGTCGATCATTTAAATGGATCATTATGAGTTTCAGTACTCAGTGATCTGTGAGACCCGCTCGATAATATTGGTCGTCGGACATTACTATAGTCTTTGGTCATAGGTCCTGTCAATCGTATGATCCGGAACGTTAAAAAAATGTAATTGCAATCATCAATGCTTTGATGCGACCAGGGTCAAATGAATGAATCATTCACGATTGACACATGTCTAGGTAAAAAAATAGATTTTTAATTTAAAGTAAAAGCCAACTTCAAATCTAAAAAGACTAATAAAATTACCACATAATGGCTTCTGAAGTCGGTGCTAAGACATTATGTATCGAAAAATTAAAGTCCCAACTTCAGAAGCTATCATGAGGAAATTATTGAATCCATTTTTGTTTTTAAAATCGGTATTTACTTGTTAAGTTTATTAAACGTGGTAGAGCCATGCTGCAGCTATATTAATTGTATAGTTGTAGCACCAATGGGTCGGCTCCACCGGGGCAGGACCATGCTCTCACAGAATACCAGCGTAAAATAGCGGCTTGGTGCTGCTGTGTTTCGTATGGTGAGTGTAGAGAACCGGAGACCCTTTTTACTGGAAAATATTCATTAGTCCTCACGGCTGACAACGCATCTGCATTTTGATTCGCAAACGAGGGTAGATGTGGATGTCTATGAGCCACAGCAACCACTTACCATCAAGTGGACAGTGTGCTCGCTTGTCTCGTACTGCCTCTTGAGAAGATCTGTCAACTCTTCATCAGGACTGGCGAACGTCCTTACATCCCTATCTAACTGCCCGTTAATGCTCGATATGTGCAATACCGTTTCACTGTCTTGTTTGCACATTACGCGCAGCGCGGTCCCTTGTAAGACCCATCCTAATAACGTCCTAGCCGCAATGGGTTGCTTACGCCGTCCTATTCGTAAATTACGCGTTATAATTAAATGCCAGTTATCTGACCCTATTAGTACTTTCGGTTTCGCGTCATTATAACATACCTCGCTCGGTAAGCCACGTAAATGTTTCAAACGTAGACACTCCTTACCGATGTGCGACTGACTGCGAACCTACTGTCAAATTATTTATTGTTCGCGCACTTACGTTATATGTCTCATTTTTCGTTTTTCCGCGTATCCCTATTGTGACTATTCGACTGTTAGTCTCGCGTTGGTTACTAGATACGCCTCGAATATTCAGCGGATTCGTCGGTCCTTCCGCGCCTAATTCGCGAGCTAATTCGTCGTCGATCAACGATATCGTGGACCCTTCGTCGAGGAGCGCGTAGGTTTCGATCTCTTTACCACGCGGTCCGCGCACTATAATAGGACACACTTTTAATAACACTGGCGCACTTTTAGCTGTATTTGACGCGACGAGCACTGTTTCACCTGAATTTGCAGATGTTTCCGGTGTCTGAGTCTGGCGGGCGTGAAGTAACGCGTGGTGAGGGGTGTTGCAGCCGTCGACGCCGTATTTCTTAGCCTTGCACCTCAGGCGCCGATGCTTGCTGCTTAGACACTTGAAGCACACTCCCTCTTCCTTCACCCACTTCCACCGGCTATCTACGTCCATCTGCACTAATTTCTTACACTTGCTTTTTTTAATCAAAAATAAATTTGAAGCCATTGGTTTGGAGCTTAATTTTAGCAAATGCGAACTTTTTATAAATAACTGCAACTTAAATTTAATTGACGTAAAACAAAAAATTAATATTTTGGCTCCAAATATTAAAATAGTTAACAGTAATTCCCTTTACCTTTTAGGTTCTGCAATTTTTAATGAATCTATTTCTGAATATATTAATAATTCAATTACTAAATTTGAAAATTCCGCTGACCGTCTCCTTAAAATTAGTCCACATTTATGCACTTTGCATCTTAAAATTATGTCTTTTCGTCCCAAAATTTACGTATGTGCTCCGTTGCTGCTCCTTTTGGAATCACCCAGATCTCTTGACACAAGTAGACAACTAAATCAAAATTAATTTAGAATCGATTCTTAATATGTACCTGAACGAGCAATCTTGGACCCAAGCACCCATCCGTTATGGTGGTTTAGGGATTCGCAAAATTTCCAGTGTCTCTTTACCAGCCTTCCTATCTTCTGTCCATAGTTCAGCAAATCTCATATGTAAAATTTTAAGGGCATCCCCTTCATACTTTGAGATTGCTGGCCTGGAAGAAGCTAGAAACGCTTTCTCAATTGCATGCCCTGGTCAAAATTTTCCAGTTTCTCCAAATTCACAGAGGAACTGGGACGACATAAATTGCAAATTGACTTATGACAATCTTTTGAGCTTTAGTACAAGTTCGGCGCGTGCTAGGCTTTTGGCCGTGGGTACGCATGAGGCCGGCTACTGGCTTCACGCGTATCCTTCGTCAAATACAAATACAGTCCGTGTGGCAGTGACGTCGACAAGCTAGGACATCACGGACTATCATGCCAAAAAAGTGCAGGCCGCTTCTCGAGACATGCAGCACTTAACGATATCATACGCCGGTCCCTTGCCACCGTCAACGTCTTAGCACGTTGACTTGAGCCGTCTGGTATCGCAAGAGACGATGGCAAGAGACCGGACGGTATGAGTTTGATTCCATGGAAGATGGGCCGGGTGCTGGTATGGGATGCATCCTGTTCAGACACGCTGGCCCCTTTCCATCTACATGGTACCAACAACAGAACTGGTGCGGCTTGTGAAGCGGCTGAAAAAGCTAAAGCATGCAAATACAGGGGTCTAGGCTCCGAATATGTTTTTGTCCCATTCGGTGTCGAGAGCCGTGGGGTCCTAGCGCTATAAGGCTTTTTAAGGAAATAGCAAAAAGGTTAGTCGACGTCACAGGAGACCGAAGAGCTGGCAGCTACCTCGGACAAAGAATTAGTCTCGCTAGTCAAAGGGGGAACGCTGCCATTTTTAACTCTTTTTTGAATTATTCTACTTTTATGAATATCTGTGGTTTCGTTTATTTATTTTTAATCTAATTAATATAATATATAACTAAAAGTACAGAAAGAAACATTAACGTTTTCATTTTTCGAACAAATTGACTTCCACGCTATGAATTCTGTCAAATATTACACCTCATTTTAAAGTGGCGCCGCCCTGGTGGCAGAAAAAGTCCTGGATGCCCTCATTGGCAGGCTGTTTTGATGAATGGAGTATAAGTTAAACATCAAGTCATAAAGTTTGCTAGCTACTTTAGCTAGCAACTTCGTGTATGGTCTGGCACAGAAGCCTAGGCCATATTAATAGAAATCATTACCCGACTGCCAAGGAAGGGTTATGTTTTTCGCGCGTATCTTGTATGTTTGTAATTTTTTTTATTACCTCGTATCTTCCAAACGGCTACATGGATTTTGACAATTAAGGTATCGTTATATATTCGTCTCGTCTTATTCGTCTTAAATACCCAAGTGTTCTTAGATAGCTTTTTGATAAAAATAAACAAAATGGCGGATTTATGGCGCAAAATAGTAATACGTTAATAAAAAAATCAAACAAACCTATCGAGTAGGGTATCAAAATAAAGGAAATTAAAAGGGGATTACAAAAATATATATAAGTTATATGTTTAAATTTAATTAGGAATAATAAATTGGTTTAAAAAAAATTGATAGCGTAAAAATGGGCCATGTTTGTATCGGACCTCGTGCTATCATATTAAATTTAGTTCATAAGAGTCTGTCGGGACACTAAAAAGTCTAAAATAAAATAAATAATTAAAAAATCAAAAGCCCACCTGCAAAAAAGACAATTTAAAAGTAATGCACTAAAAAGACCGAAACAAGATTAAGAATAGAAAACAAAATTAAAATAAACTATAAACAGACTATATTATGAGCCGAAAGCCTATTTTAAATACCCGCATTAAGTTTAGTAGCAGGCGGGACCCAATTGAAAATTATAAACCGAAAGAAAATTAATGGGTCCCGCCTGCTACTAAACTTAATGCGGGTATTTTACTTAGGCTTTCGGCTGCAAACAAAATAACTTACCTAATTCTATGATGTAAAGCGTCAATGTAACTAAATTAAGCTATACCTATACATACAATAATGTTATTTAAACTTATAAAATTAAGAACTTTTGTAACCAATGACTTGCATGTAACGATTGTTTTAATACGGCCAATAAATATTTCTGATTTCTGATTTTTGATTTTCTGATAAAAAAAAATTGAAAATTAAAAAAAAATATGGACGTTATTATTAGGCATGGCGTATTAATCCTTATTAGCGAAAGTTACTTCATCATCAAGACAATTTTATGAAGATAAACTTTGCTCTTTATAGCATGTTATTTGGACGCATAGTTTAAGAGATAATGAAAAATTAAAACATATTCAAAAGAGATTCGAGTTGTTTGCTACCTTGAACTTGTGATATTCCTGTAACCACTCAAAAGGGTCAAATTAAGTAAAATATAAAGCCGACTTTAAAAATTTAAAAGAATGAAATAATTTGCACATGATATCCTCTAAAATCGGGGATTTAATTCTATGATGCACTTTATCTTAACGCCGGCACATGATGGTATTATCTAATTCACATCATCATCATCATCACCATTACAGCCCTTCATGTCAACTGCTGAACGTAGGCCTCCACCAAGGAATGCCACAAAGCACAGTCCCGAGCCATCTGCATCTATCGACTTCTTGCATATCTTGGTCCTAATTCACGTCGAGATTTTTTTTTAAATATTTCTTTATTCGATCGCTATTTGTTTTAAGCGTATTAGTTATGGGGGTATGTTTTGACTTTTTTGTCTTACTTTCGTCCGATAAAAGTTGTTGTATTTTAAAACTATACTCTAACGTATTCATTAATACCGTTACCTTTATACTCGAGAATATATTACGAGCGCCTCAAGCGACTATTATTTGTTTCCAACAATGGAGAAAGATCTGCGTGGGAAAAAATCTGGCGACGATGATGAAGTGAAGTCGGCAATTTCGGCCTATTTTGACGCCCAAGACAAATCTTATTTTTTTAAATGGTATTAATAAGTTATTTGACAGATCTAATAAATGTATTAGGGTTAAGGAAGAATAAATTGAAAAGGAAAAATAGTTTAATGTTTCATTTCATTATCCTTCCCTGCCATTCCGCGAACTTTTTGACCTCCCCTCGTAAAAGAGAATCGAGAGCTCTGGTCTGTTGCGTAAGTTGTACAACGTTTTAAGTTAAAATAAGTTAAATTAAACGCGACAAAATCCTTAAAGTTAGTGTTTTTTAATTTCAAGTAATCGTGTATATAAAAAACATTTTTGAAGCCGGTTTTTTCTAATCGATTTTAGTTTTAATGTACAACAAACAATATATTGATTGGGTACTTATTCCTATAAACAAAGTGTCTTATATTTATAAAATAATATGGAATACAATCTCTAATTACTTTTATGTTAAAGTCAATTTCATAAGGTAAAAATAATAGAACAATTGTATCATTGTGTCCAATTGGATAGACAAAATACCCGTTTCCCGCAAACCGGCTGCTAAGTCATCTCAGCACCATCATATCTCAATAGTCATTATCAATGTTGTAGTGACCTTACATAACCTGTTTCATTAACAGCTGCTAGTGTTGCAAGTATAATAAAATTTGCAACAAATTGAGGAAATTTCTGATTTTGCTTTTTATATTGAATACTTGATGTATTGACGAACTCGTAAGGCATGCAATAAGTCAGAGGATCCAGGTAGCTGAAGACCGTGTTTTGTAGCGTTACTTATGGGAAGCCTATATTCTATAGTAGACATGTTAAGGAACTGGACTGTATAAGTAGCGGCATGAAAGTCTAATGGTGACCGTTATTACGCATAAGTCGCGCTGATTAGCTCATGCGTATCATTCGCACGCGCTGATTGGTTCTCCAGTCGCATTCGTGCAATTCAATTCGTGCGCGTCCCCTTCACGTTTTCGTGCCGTGACTTGTAGCAATGATGATGATGATATTGATTTAATTTTTTCGACTGTAGTTTAGTGTATAATCAGTTATTTGTCTACAAATATCTCACTGTTGGGCATCCGGCATCCGCACTGCTTCAGAGAGATTTGGCTGATATTATACCAAATATTATGCTGATATCACTATATTTTACTTCTGCTCTGATCGTCATCTAAGCACGTGGCAAATCAGCACGAAAGATTGTGATTAGCAATTTTAGTGCAATCGGCACTAATCGAACTGAGGTACACGCGTACTATTAAATCGATGAGCACCGAGCTTCTGATTTACCACACTATATGGGGGAGAAATGAAGAAATCACCGGCCAAGTGCGAGTCGGACTCGCGCATGAAGGGTTCCGTACCATTGTAATACACGTTTCTAGTAGGATAGCTCCTTTTAATTTAAATTTATTTTAATTTTTATTATTTGTTGTTATAGCGGCAACAGAAATACACATTCTGTGAAAATTTCAATTGTCTACCTATTATGAATCATGAGATCCATCCCGCTGACAGACAGACGGACGGACGAACGGACGGACGGACGGACAGCGGAGGCTTAGTAATAGGGTCCCGTTGGTTACCCTTCGGGACGAAACCCTAAAAAGGATGGCATTACATTGCGACATAGCTTATTCCATTACATCATATAGAAGACTCATGCAGCGCTCGATCTAATAGTGGTCTGTTTACGACATAATGATGAATGCGTTATATTAAATAGACGTTTCAGAACGTTCTGATTATAAAAAGTGCTAAAAGTGCGGTCATAGGTTTTATTAAGTGAGATCCTAGATTTTGCTATTTTGTCAAAACTTTAATGCAAAAACATATTCTCGTAACGTATCTAAAATCTAACCTTTTAAATAAATTATATTTTTAAATATTAGAAGTACAAAACTTAAAAATACAAGTCTAAAAAGAAACGTAGTTTTTTATTCAATGAGGAAAAACATATGTTATATGGGTAAATACAATCAGTGCGGTCGGGCTTTCCGGCCTTGTAACGCGGATTTATTGTTATAAAATCGAAATATCGTTAATTTTATGAATATTTAATCCATCCTGTTTGTTTAAGTGACCGTGACACGTCGGCCATATTTGCAAATAGTTTATTTTCTAATTTTGCAGCAGTGATGTGTATTTCAAGGTGATAATACAGATTAAAATTTAAAAAAAAACTATTTAAGTGTTGTGCTACAGATGGCTGACGTAAAGGTTTTTTGGAATGTGTGTTTTCTTGTTTTTGGTAAGTTGAATTTATGAGTAGAATATATTTAAAAAGATAGGTCCTACTAATGCTTTTAGGAACTACATACTCGTAGTCTGTATTTAAGGATGAGCCGTACTAATATATTTTTAATAGCAGCAATAATGACATCAAGTAATAATCAATTTTGTAATGAGTTAGTTAATTGACAAATAATGGAAATATATTATGATAAAAGGTGTACATGAATGTGACCGTGGAATATTTATTCCTTTATTCGTAGATAGTTAGAGGTTGTTTATAAGATTAAAAGGTTAAACGATTTATCGGATTAATTACAGTCGATTAAAATCCACTGCTGAACATAGCCCTCTCCCCCCTTGACATAGATTGACCCATAGGGAGGATTTTGCCATAGTTTTCACGGTTGGCAAGTGGTTTGCAACCGCAGTTTATGATTTTGAATTGTTATCAGGAAGATGCTGCTTTCCATCTCCTATTTAAGTTTCACTCTGTCGCCTCTTACTACACCCAGAGGACAATATGGGGTAGGTAGCGTATATTCTTGCATCACAACTAAACGGTTAATTGCCTTACACCGCAACTATACAGAGTGCCTCATTTGGCATAGTTGCAATTAGGGTTGCCACCCGTACTATAATATAT
Source organism: Parnassius orleans (assembly GCA_029286625.1). Classification (NCBI taxonomy): domain Eukaryota; kingdom Metazoa; phylum Arthropoda; class Insecta; order Lepidoptera; family Papilionidae; genus Parnassius; species Parnassius orleans. The sequence continues at coordinate 1,012,175 of JAGSMP010000237.1, forward strand.
AGTGTCGTACTATATTTCAGTCAATTGTACTATAATATATTATAGAAAAATAATAAAGTACGAAAAATACTATATCTTACCCATAATTCCACTGTTGCACTTTTTTATATTAACTGTATCTGGAAGTCTGGAACGAGTAAGTTTTACGGAAAGATTTTTTTTTCCGTCATCAATGTAAAATGGAAACTAATAGCATGTATTAATTTAATTAAAAATGAATTGTAATTTATTTTAATATGAATATAAACTGCTCAGATTCCTATAATTATTTTAAAGGTAATAGACCGTTGATGGCCCAAGCGAAGAGCAATAACAAATATGTATATGGAAAAATACATAAAGATTAAAAATAAATGTTTACTTTTTTTCCTGAATTTTCTCAAAAGTACTATATTTGTTCAAAAAAGTTGACAACCCTAGCTGCAATGCTTGGCGGGCGGGTGAGGAACCACCAAGTATAATAATAATATACTCTCTGGCAACCTCTCTGGTAATTTTTTTTTAATAATTATTGAGTTTTAACAGGAAGATGTATCCTGTTAAAGTTTTCCTCTGTTGCCGCTTATGACACCCACGGGATAATTTGGAAAAGTGGCTTCCCTAGCGCCATCATTACACGGAAAGTCATCGTATATTATTTTATTATGAGGTTTTCCTTATCCAATTTAGTTTCGTTGTAGGTACTAATTTTAACTTTCTAAAATGTGGAATAAAACTATTTTTACGGATTATATCGCGTTTAATTAACTTTTTATTATTAATTCTGCGTAGATCGGACCAAAATTAATAATTAAAAAGCTGAAGGTACTCCGGATTAACTCTGACATCGGGACGTCAATCACCCCAGTCCCCCGAAACGTCGGTAATTAATAAAAAAGTTAATTAAACGCGATATAATCCGTAAAAATAGTTTTATTCCATGTGTAGTGTTCGCGTAAATATAAGAAATCATTATTTCTAAAATGTCATAAGCAACAATAAATAATATGTTTCATTTCGTTTTATATATTCAAAATACAACTTTCCTTTTGATATTTTTTTTCTTTTAAAATAAAACATAAATGTATTTATATATATCAAATAGCTGTTCTCCGCGACTTCGTCTGCTTGGAATTTATATGATTGGATTTCATGGGTTTGTTTTTTCGCGTGGAACCCTAATTCTTTTTCTAAAATAAAAGTAACCTAAGTTACTCCTTGATGTTATCAGCTATCTGCCAGTAAATTTTCCATCAAAATCCAGCCATTTCGGAGATTAGCCGGAACAAACAGACACACAGACAGACAGACAAAATTAAAAAGACCTGTTTTTTTTTGTTAAAAGTACCGTATATACTTTCATAATATGCGTTTAGTAAAATGTTGTCATTTTGACATTACAAACAGACACTTTCATTTTATTTATTTGTATAGATCGATAATCAAATAAGGAAAAATAGCTTTTGTCTATCTATTTCGCAGCAGCTATTTTTACTATGGTATTCAATTACGTCTAGATTCGAAAATAGACGACAACCGGAGATACTTTTTACTGGTAATAACAGGGCATTCCATCTTAGTTCATATAACACAACGCATCTGCATTTTGATTCTTAATGGAGAATAGATATAGGACCTATATGGCCCTATATCTACCAGCTTTCAAATAAAATAAGAGTCATCAAAATCGGTTCACCTAGAAAATAGTTCTGAGGTAACACACATAAAAAAATGTATACGTTTTTTATACGTGGTAGAGCCATGCTGCAGCTATATTAGTAGTATAGTTGTAGTACGAATGGATCGACTCGACCGGGGAAGGACCACGCTCTCACAGAATACCAGCGTAAAATAGCAGCTTAACACTGCTGTGTTTCGTATGGTGAATGTAGAGAACCGGAGACCCTTTTTACTGGAAAAGAGGCATTCCATCTTAGTCCTCACGGCTGACAACGCATCTGCATTTTGATTCTTTATTGAAGATAGATGTAGATGTCTATGGGTCACAGCAACCACTTACCATCAGGTGGACTGTGTGCTCGTTTGTCACCCTATTCTATAAAAAAAAATACAGTCGAACTGAGTACCTCCACCTGTTTTTGAAGTCGGTTAAAAATAATAAAATAATTTTCACTTAATAGCCTGTGTAGTGGCAGTGTAAGAATATCCACTACCCCATATCAACCATTGGGTGTCGTAAGAGGCGACAGAAGGAAACAAAGCAGGAGATGGGCAGCAGCGTCTTCCTAATAACGACTAAAAATAAAAAATAAACTGCGGTTGCCAACCCGCTTGCCAAGCGTGGCAACTATGGAAAGTATACTGCTAGCTGCTAGCTGTAACGGTAGCGGTAACGGTAAAAGCTTTTGAAGCCTGACCTTTAATACTTCTATATACGAGATACGTCTTAGCACCGCACTTTTTATTAAAAAACATGCGTGAGTGTCATAGAACACACGGTTGGAACGAAGTTCCTTTCGTAGTATATTATTATTGATAAACGTATTATATTATTGATTAACAAATACAAATAAATGAATTACTAGTGTCTATTAAAATGAAGCGTCATTTAAAATAATATTTCTTTCATGGCAAGATAAGAAAAAGTGCGAGGGAGATTGATATTATTCCATCTCGCTCGCACTATAGAAAGGGGGTCGTGACGGAAAAATCTTACACTTTTTCTCGCCTAGACCCCAACCGCTAAATTCGTAAAGAACGTACATTCGAATTGGGAACCTCTTCCTTTTTTAGAAGTCGGTTAACACTGCATAGATCTGTTTATATATAAATTACTCGTATTGGATACCAACGTGAAATAGCAGTTTAATGCTGTTGTGTTACGTATGGTGAGTGAAGAGAACTGGAGACCGTTTTCACTGGAAACGAGGCATAGTACTCAAGGGTGACAACACACATGCATTTAGAGTCTTAATCGAGGATAGATGTGTACATCTATGGGCCGCAGTATCCACATACCACCAAGTGACATGTGTACTCCTTTGTCACACTTACATCAATAAAAGCACCACAGATTTGATCGTTTCCGAAGTTTGTTGTGTTTAGCAACACTCATCACGTCATTATGTCAGTCACCGGCCACGAAGGGAACTTCCCTCACAATCTTATCGCCTTTTCATAACTTGTCATTGTTTAAAAGAAGAAATATTTCTTTCTTTATTGATGTTGTACTTTTTTTTAAACAAGTTACTCCCGCAATAGGATTTTCTTCTCCTTGTGCAATTTATATACAATATTTAAACTACCTCCATGATACAGGAGAAAATCCTAGTGTTTGATTAAAAAACAAGAAAATATACATGCAGGAAGTCGATGGATGCAGGTGGCTCAGGACAGTGCTTTGTGGCATTCCTTGGGGAGGCCTATGTTCAGCAGTGGACTTGTGAAGGGCTGTAATGATGATAATGATGAAGAAAATATAAATCGATGACGAAGAGTTAGATACGAATACGAGAATTTTGTAGCAAAAAAATGTCCGATCAGTTTACATAGATAAATTGCAAAGAACAAAGATTTCTACACGTGACAATTATTTGTAGGTCATACAAATATTTGTTTCGTGCGGGATTCGAACCGTCTTAGCGCCTCAACTCAATACTAAACCACTGCGCCGCTGAGCCGTCCAACTATGATCGATGACAGATTATTTTTTATAGAAGTAAAGGTGATTTACTAGCATATAGTCCACCTGATGGTAAATAACTTGTCACCATTGAGGACTAAGATGGAATGCCTCGTTTCCAGTAAAAAGGGTCTCCAGTTCTCTACACTCACCATACGAAACACAACAACATTAAGTTGTTATTTCACGTTGATTTCACCCCTTGCTTTTGCCTAAGGAATATTACAATCTCATTTAAATAGTTCATCCCCTATTTTGCCACCTTTAGGGGTAGATTTTGCACCCAAATTTATATGGGACTATAACCGATAATTATAATAAAAAAGTAATCTTCAAAATTGGGTCTCAATTGACAAAGATATAAAATACATACAAAAAATTAAAAAAAAACATAGTCAAATTGTTAATCTCCTCCTTTTTTAAAGTCGGCTAAAAATTGTCAATGTACTTGATTGAGTTCGAGGGAACACACGTTCGAGTTGCTGATGGAACCGGTCTTGTAGTCAAACGAACATGGAACAAAAAATACTATTGAGATTTATATTAAAGCTATTATGCCGTTACTAAAAATAAAAAACTGCGGTTGCCAACCCACTCGCCAAGCGTGGCCACTATGACAAATATCCCCCCTATGAGGCAATCTATAGGGGAGGCCTATGTTCAGCAGTGGACTTTTATAGGCTGTAACGGTAACGGTGTTATACTGTTTTGTAGAATTTAGATACTTTTTTTCTAAATGTTAACCGTTTTTTATTTTAATTTTTATAAGTTTATTTTATGTTGGAGCCTGTGATTAGTTAAGTTTATTTTATTGCACCTATGTCTCTGGCGTTTACTGAAAATCAGCGTTATAGTTACCACTACGTGGTTTCTATAACATTTGTGCTGAGTAGACGCCATTTTAGTTCCATTCCATTAATTTATTTTGTTATGTTAATTTGTGTTTATGTTTAGAACTAAATAAATTATATTATTATTATTATTATTACTTTTAAAAATCTCAAAGCCTTAAGAATGGTGGATTTGAACGCACGAACTTTTAATTTTGCAGTCGATTGCCTAAACCATTAGACTGCTGTCGTTAGTACTTAAACTATTACTACTGAGCTAGATTTTAGGTTAGCAAGGTTATACAAGCATGCGTCTTTACCGCGAAAAGGATCCAGCTCACCTCGGCTCCTTACCGAATTGTATAATTGGATTCTTAGCGGTTCTTCCCAGGCCATTTTTTCCGAACTAAGGGTAAAAATGAAAGGTGACGTTCAACAAATATTATTTTATAATTTTTATTTGTACGCGGTTTCGCTCTCGTCGAAGTCGGAAACAATATTTTTGTTAATACAACTCAACACTTAATGTCATAATTTTGAGAAAATCTTTCAGCCTTTTCCGAATGATGGGGCAAATACGGAATTAGGCTCCAGATCTGTCCTACAGGAATCGTGAATTTTTCTGAGAGAAAAAATAGCCTTTGTCATATTTCCGACCCATAAACTAATTCTGTGTAAAAAATCATTTCCGTTGCTCAGTTACTGCGGATTACTGCATTTTGCATTTTGTTACTGCATCGTGTGGTGGCACTGAGGGCCGCGGGTTCAAATCCCGCTCGGAACAAGTATTCGTATGGCTTACAAATAATTGTTCTGGGTCTGGATGTTTGTCTGTAAACTGCCTCCACGATACTGGAGAAAATCCTTGTGTAGGATAACGTTTTTTGTATAAAAAATATACGTCAACGACAAGAAGGCAGGTACGTATACGAGGATTCTATGGTAAAGGTAATGTCCGCCGCGCCGCGATGCTTCAAGGCGTTGGCGGATTTCACATAAAATGTCTTTTTTTTAAGCTCTCAGATATGCCGGTTTCCTCACAATACTTTCCCCTTCACCGCCGAGCACGTGGTAAATCAGCACTTAAAATTGCAATAAACAAATTTATTGGTGCTGGTCAAACTCGTATTGCTCCTACCGTCATACCAGTCATACCGCGAAATTTACAGCGACCACGGCGTGTTATTACTGTAATTTTTATATCATTATTGTCCTGTTCAAACATTTTACAAATCTGTTTGAACAAGATAATAATGATATTAAATAATCAGCGAGAAAATGTAACAGTTTCCTTGATTTAAGCTAACCCGTATATTGAATACCTACGTAATAATTATTTCTTTAACGAAATTTATTTAAGGCAAATGGATAGTTGTTAAATATTTAAATTACACCTAGATTGACCGGTTTGGTCGGAATCCATTAAATTATACATGATATATGAAAACATTTATAATATTTCTAAACAACACGATATACTGTAAAATACATTTTGAAGAGTGTGCACAAAACGTTAGTGCGCAGAAATTAAACGGTCGGTATGGGGGTAAGCTAAGTCTCTCCACCTTTATTGCCGATATTCCACGCATTATAAAGGAGAGAAGTATTTTTTTTACGCGGTAGAGTCATACATGCAGCTATATACTAGCGTCAAACAGCAGCTTAACACTGCTGTGTTTCGTATGGTGAGTGTGGAGAACCTGAGACCCTTTTTACTGGATATGAGGCACTACATCCTAGTCCTACGGGGTGACAAGTAAAATTTTTAGCCTCTCAGCCAGAACTACCGATGCGTTGACATAAAAAATCACAACATAGAATCAGTCAGAGAAAAAGAGAGAGTGAGAGAGAGAGAGAGAGAGAGAGAGAAAGAGAGCCTGTAATTACATTATTACTTTAACAATAACCTTTTATTTCTTACAGTGACGGGTCCAGTTTTCACTGCTGTTGTGGACGAACATGAAAATTTCTGCAGGTGATACATAAATTCATATTTTTTAAATAACATTTCTTATTCCCATGACTCTAAGAGATACAGTAGAACCTCCGCAAGTCAAACCTCGATAAGTCGGAAACCTCGTCAACTCGAAAAAAATGTTTTGTTCCCTTCCCTTCAAGCCTCAAAACTTTCATTACTCGAAATCTTAACCCTCTTTATGTCGAAATATTCAGTAAGTCCCTACAAGCGATTACAGTACAAATATGCCCTCCATAACCAGAAAAAATAAATTGGACCTCTTTATCTCGAACATAAAAGAGTTTGATTTTAGAATCTTTACAATTACAATTTTTTACACGTGGTAGAGCCATGCTGCAGCTATATTAATTGTATAGTTGTAGCACGAATGGGTCTGCTCCACCGGGGCAGGACCATGCTCTCACAGAATACCAGCGTAAAATAGCGGCTTGGTGCTGCTGTGTTTCGTATGGTGAGTGTAGAAAACCGGAGACCCTTTTTACTGGAATAGAGGCATTCCATCTTAGTCCTCACGGCTGACAACGCATCTGCATTTTGATTCGCAAACGAGGATAGATGTAGATGTCTATGGGCCACAGCAACCACTTACCACCAGGTGGACTGTGTGCTCGCTTGTCATCCTTATCCTATAAAAGAAAAAAAAAACTCGATAATTTGAAAATAAATACCTCTATAGTTCGAAGGAAAATAAAGTAATTTAAAGAATTTGCCGTGTAAAGTAATTTAAAGTGTTGCACAATAAATATGATTACTAATTCATTTTTTTTGTTTTCTTTTAAAAACGTTACCCCCACACTAGGATTTTCTCCTGTATCGTGGAGGCAGTTTACAAACATAAATTGCACGAGGACAAACATCTAGACCCGGAACAATTATTTGTAGGCCATACAAATAATTGTTCCGTACGGTTCTATTCTAGTAATCAATTACCATTAGGACTGTAGGTTCTTTGAACTGTAAGTTCCTTTATCCCTTCAGTTTTATAAACATCTAGCGATCCGTCCCGGCTTCGCACGGTTGATTTCTGGATCTCGACAACAGCGCTACCTACCGGGTCCAAATCCGAATCTAAATCATCTAGGGATCCATTCAAGCACACACAAAAAGTTTTATCAAAACCGTTTTTGAGTTTTAGCGAGACTAACGGATCGCAATTGACTTTTATATACAAGTGTCCGGTAAGTAATGAATAACCTCGCAGGTCAGGAAAAAAAACACTTTTTTTTAAGTATGAAATTTGATACCTCCGATCACATTATTGAGTACTACGACGAATTATAATTTTTTTTCAAGACTGCTACAGATATATTTTTTATTTTATTTTTTTCTGAGTGGCCGAAGTGTCCCCTACTAGTATTTGCTGGTTTATTCATTACTTACCGGACATTCTGTATAAAGATAGTCGCATGGTATGTACAATTCATCATTGTCACCATCATCATCAAAAATCTACTGATAAGCATGGGTCGCGGTAATGGATTGCCTCATAGGGACAATCTTTTTTTTTCCGGCGTGGTGGGCGTTAAATTCGCCAAGGATCACGATCTCTGCGGATGGGATCTGCTGTAACAAGGAATCTGTAGCTATTTGGACGTGGTCGATGAGTCGGTCTGTTTCGGCATTACCGCTATGGGACCTATAGAGGCACCCGTAGACGCGGGGATGGTCGTCGCTGTCTACGCGCAGCCGTAGGATGGACAGGTCCGTACCTTCAAGACTGCCGAGGTGTCGAAAACAGATGTCCTCTCTGACGTATACGCAAACTCCAGCCCGGGGCACAAAGGAGTGTATTGAATGTATTGTGTATTGAATCTATTGCATCAGAGGTGAGAGACGTCTGGTACTGCGATCGTAAATCCTCCTGATAAGAGTGATAATTAAGGCGAACCCTCTCTGCAAAGGGATAGATCCATGTATAGCAGCAATCTTACGTGCCGATGAAGAAAAAATCCTTAAGTCAATGATGATGAAGTTCCAACGAGTGCTATCAATCTTTCGACAAAAGCAGCAACTAAAAGAAAGTGTGTGTACTTATGTTACGCACGTAGGAAGTTATACTTCTTTAGCGTAATAAAACAAAAAAAAACTTGGGAGACAATTACCCACTGAAGTTGTCGCTTTTAGGTGTCAGTGTGCGCACGCATCGTAAGAACTTCATGGTGTCTTTTTAGGTGTCGGTGTGCGCGCGCATCCTAACAATTCACCTCTAGTATATATACAGTAATCTATGCAATTCACTCTCATCATTTCTCCCAAACGCTCCAAAAGAAGTATAACTTCAAAAACGGTTCAATCAACGCAGAATACGTTATAGAGCAAGTCTACTAGGTATGTCTCGCACCACTCTCTTGACTATTCTCGGCCGTGTTTCTTTCAAGTAAAACAGCCAGTATAATTGCAGACGTAACTATAATTACCAATAAACTTAAGAAGACTGTTAATGGTAGAGATGATGAATCCTTTAATAATATTTTACAGTGCTGGAGAAGTACCATGTGACAACGGATCCTGCGTGAGTACGGACAGACTCTGTGACGGGATCGCAGACTGTGCGGACCGAAGTGACGAGAGGGCTTGCGGCACCAGCTCTGATATGTAAGTAATTGTCAGCATCTTTGACCCTTTCTTCTGCATCGGTTGTCGGTTCTTCGAGATAAATTATTACCACTACAGCTTATTGGTCCGTTCAGCTTTGTCGGTTACTCTGGTTCTACTGCGTAATATCCTCATTTGAAATTCTATTATGCAGAGTAACTGCGAGCATAATCCTCTCCACAGCTCGTTGAGTGATACTCCGATCCCAGAACCTTGTTGGAAGACGGATTTGATACGTCGACGGTCAATATAAAGATCTCAGATAAGATTGATATTATGGTGGATTATGCGCGTTTACGCATTTGAAAACTCAACAAGCGCCACAGTTCCGATTTTTATTAGACAAACGAGCACACAGTCCACCTGATGGTAAGTGGTTGCTGTTGCCCATAGACATCTACATCTATCCTCGATTACGAATCAAAATGCAGAGGCGTTGTCACCATGAGAACTAAGATGAAATGGCTCGTTTCCAGTAAAAAGGGTATCCAGTTCTCTACACTCACCATACGAAATAGCGTTGCGCTGCTATTTTACGCCGGTATTCTGTGAGAGCGTGGTCCTTCCCCGGTCGAGGCGACCCATTCGTGCTACAACCATACCAGTAATATAGCTGCAGCATGGCTCTACAACGTAAATCTGATCATCAATCCCTTTTTAATGCCATCTGAAACCAGTCTTTGGTGCAACGAACTTCAAGCAAAGTAGGTCATGGATGAGTTGTCACCCCATGAGGACTAAGATGGAATACCTCACAGCCAAAAAATATACTTGCTTTCATATCCTCTAGATCAAAACACTTCATTAGATGCACTGTCGCTTGACAGCAGAAACATTTAGGAAGATGGTATTGATCCCGGGCCCGGCGAACTCCTAGGCAGAAAAAAGTTTTATTGATGTATAAAGTAAAGTAAAGTAAAGTTACAGCCTATATACTTCCCACTGCCGGCACAGGCCTCCTCTCATTTCTGAGAGGGTTTTAGGGCAAGTAAATGTCTGCCGTGCTGCCCCAATGCGTGTTGGCGAACTTCACATATCTTCGAAATATTTTTTATTTTGATTACTCAGACATGCAGGTTTCCTCACGATGTTTACCTTCAACTCCGGGCACATGGTAAATCTGCACTTAAAATTGGAGTTAACAATTTCTTTGATGCCGGCGCGGTATCGAACTCAGGTTGCTCGCGTACTGTGAAACTTACAGCGAGCGCTAACCATCTGAACTACCACGGCTCTTATATATTGATGTATATCTACACTTGTATAATATTATAAAGAGGAAAGATTTGTCTGTTTGTTTGTTTGAATTAAATAGGCTCCGAAACTACTGGACCGATTTGAAAAATTCTTTCACCATTAGAATCCTACGTTATCCCTGATGAACATAAGCGATAGAATATTTTCAAAAAAGTTGTGGATTCGTATGAAAACTTCGTTAATGTAACCCAAGGTGAGAAAAAATACCAAAAAATCCTTATATCGCGTACGCTGCGGAAACTATTGACAATAGAGCAAAGTAATGTACGACAGTTTTATAGAGGACATTAATATCTACTAAAAAAATCTACAATAATATATGTCTAACTATTACAGTTATGTCACAATAACTACTTTTTCATGTCAAAATATGCAATTGTAACGCCGAAAAATCCTTATATCGCGTACGCTGCGGAAACTATTGACAATAGAGCAAAGTGATGTACTACAGTTTTATAGAGGACATCAATATCTACCAAAAAAATTACGATATTATATGTCTAACTATTACAGTTATGTCACAATAACTACTTTTTCATGTTAAAATATGCGATGGTAACGCCGGTACAAGCTAGGCCACGTTATTCGTACCTGTATGAAATCTGTCAATTACTTTGTTTAGAATATTTAGTTTATTTTTATTTTACTAGATGTCGTTGTGTCCAAAGCTTATGTTATTTATATCGCGTTGTAAAGATTTGGTTGAAATAGTACGTAAGGTTTCTTTACATAATATACGATGCTTTTGACTCCTAATGCTAATTGATAGCTGAGTTTCATTTCGTGAACCCTATCTCCTAGCGGCTGTTTCTTTTTCTTGGGATCTGTACAGTACCTTATATAACTATTCGTCCAAATTCACTTCATATTCAAGGCTATATCAGTACATGTACCATACATAACCACCAATTACGTTAACTATGTAATTTAAGTAATATTTTTCACTTTTTAAATCTTTTTTAATTCAGCAACCGTCCGTCGTGATGTCTCTCTCGAAGTTCGCATGTCGCGAGGCGCAGACGCGTGATGTACGCGGGTGAAACCGCGGGGCACAGCTAGTTAATATATAATACTTATGTTAATAAGCATATTTAAATGTGATTCCAATGATTTTATTTTTATTTTTCAGTACTCTATCTCTGTGGTCTCTCGATCAACACAGACTAAAAAGACGGGCTGCGAATAATTGTCGGTAAGGACTTTTGCCTATTTTCTTTTCCATATTATTTCTATCAATTGATAAACGTGACACTTCAATACAGATTAAATGAAACTAATTTTACAGATTATATCGCGTTTAATTTTACTTTTTAGTTCCCGACTTTTTAGTTTATAATCCATGAAAATTAGTTTCATTTAATGTGTAGTCTTGGCGTAAATATAAGAAAACATTACTTTAATACAGAATTCAGGAATTCAGAAATTAAAAGCAAGCAAAGTATATTTACCCATTGACTTATATATTATATAAGTATTTAAGGTTTTATACGTGGTAGAGCCATGCTGCAGCTATATTAATTGTATAGTAGTAGCGCGAATGGGTCGGCTCGACCGGGAAGGACCACGCTCTCACAGAATACCAGCGTAAAATAGCGGTTTAATGCCGCTGTGTTTCGTATGGTGAGTGTAGAGAACCGGAGACCTGACGACTAAGATGGAAACGAGGTATTCCATCTTAGTCCTCAGGGGTGACAACGCATCTGCATTTTATTCGCCTATGGGCCACAGCAAACACTTACCATCAGGTGGACTGTATGCTCGCTTGTCACCCTTATCCTATAAAAAATTACTTTTGAAATCATTGCGTATACCTCATTTTTTACCTCATCTTCAAATCCAATAATATAATAAATTATTCAAATATTATGTAGCTAGCTGATAACCGCGACTTCGTCCGCGTTGCTTGGTATATTAACAAAGTTTTCGATCTTCTCCGCGGCAAGAAAACATAGTTATATAGTGGTGCCTACAAAAATAGTTGTTTCTTAAAACTTTAATAACTTAATATTAATTAAAGATATCGCAATATTTTTTTTAGATAAGGGCCAAGGGACTAAGAAATTAAATTAAGAAAATGTAATTGAAATCTATACAGTAGTTTTTCCGTGATGCGCACACAACTGCAAACCTCTATCATTTTATTTATATAGATTATAATGATAATATTGGTGACTAGCGACGACAGGATATATTAATATGGCGGTCTTTAGATTTAAGATAATCAAAGACCATTTATTTTATATTTTTTTTGAAAGAGCTGAATAAAAGCCAGTTATATTAATATTGCATTGGATTGCAGACACTACAATTTTATTTGTATGTATAGATTAAAAACACTTGATTAAGTTTTCGTGAACCATGATTTCATAACCTTTCACAAATTAGAGAGAACATTAGCATGAGTTGTAGACTTGCCATGTAAAAGTTACAGCCTATATACGTCCCACTGCTGGGCACAGGCCTCCTCTCATTTCTGAGAGGGTTTTAGGGCAAGGAAATGTCCGCCGCGCTACCCCAATATGCGTGTTGGCGAACTTCACATGTCTTCGAAATTTTTTTGTTTTTTGATTTCTCAGACATGCAGGTTTCCTCACGATGTTTTCCTTCAACGCCGAGCACGTGGTAAATCAGCACATAAAATTGCAATTTCATTGGTGCCGGCGGGGATCGAACCCGGGTTGCTCGCGTACTGTGTAACTTACAACGAGCGCTAACCATCTGAGCTACGACGGCTCTTTCTTCAGCGTAACAAAACAAAAATAACTAAAAATTTTATCCCTTGTGCCAGTACTCTTTGTTTGTGGAAAAAAGACATTAAATGCAATTGATAACGGTTTAGTTAAATAACTACCTTGAATACAGTTATCTGTTCTCACGAAAACTTAAGAGACAATTACCAACCAACTTCATAGTGTCGCTTTTAGGTGTCGGGGTGCGCGCGCATCGTAAAAATTCACTTATTCCCAAACACGCAAGAGAAGTATAACTTCGAAAACTGCAGTCGCCAAGCGTGGAAACTATTGCAACTTTTGGGGCAATTTATGTTGGAAGCCTAAGTTAAGCAGTGGACTTGCTGCTGGCTGTAACGAATTAATGAATGACAACAAACTACAGTGAATCTATGTCTGTTATAATATCTACTGATTTTTTTTTATAGTACAGAGGAAGTGGCCTGCGATGATGGCACCTGCGTGAGCAGGTTTAGTCTGTGCAATGGGTCCGCAGACTGCCCAGACCGCAGCGACGAGAAGGACTGTGCCGTATCTGACTCTAACCCGTAAGTTTTGTACTCATAGCACTTATAGTATATACTAGCGACCGGCTCCGGCTTTACTTGGGTAGGATCTCTTAATGTGGCGCTTTTTAAGCTTAACATTTTTTAATTTTTCAAAAAAATCTCCGAATTTTTTCGGATTAAACATAGCCTATATCACTCCTGGCATTATTCTCTATCTGTTTGTAAAGTGTTATTACAGTCGGCCGGCGTATTACGTATTTTTTATATGATAGAGTGACAAACGAGCACACAGTCCACCTAATGGTAAGTGATTGCAGTGACCCATAGACATCTACATCTATCCTCAATAAAGAATCAAAATGCAGATGCGTTATCACCCGTGAGGACTAAAATGGAATGCCTCTTTTCCAGTAAAAGGGTCTCCGGTTCTCTACACTCACCATACGAAACACAGCAGCATTAAGCTGCTATTTTACGCTGGTATTCTGTGAGGCGTGGTCCTTCCCCGGTCGAGCCGACCCGTTCGTGCTACAACTATAATACTAATATAGCTGCAGCATGGCTCTACCACGTATTAAAGATACGTATCTTGCAGAAGGCTAGCGATAGCGAAATTAGCACAATAATTGCTGATAAATCGCAAATTAGTATTATGTATCAGCGATAACCAAGCTAACTAGCGACTGCGCTGCCTTGTGGTCGCTAGTTAGCTTGGTTATGGACTATTTCGAAGAACCCGGACAGACGGGCAGACAGACAAAATTAAAAAAAAATGGTTATTAATGTCTTAACAACATGCAAATGACTGCCTCGTTGATCTAGTGGTCGTAGACGCCCCAATAACTGATTAACCAAAACCAAAACCCAATAACTGTTTTTGACCCGACCCGGGATTCGAACCCGGGACCTCATGATCAGCAATCGCGTTTACGAGCACTAGACCACCAGACCAACGAGGCAGTCAAAAAGTACCTAGTATACTGTACTAGTAACTAGTACCTGGTATACTGTACTGGACTATACTATGTTGGGTACTGGGACTTTTGGCCTCTTCCATAGTCATTTTTTTTGAGCCTGGTGATGAAATGGGGTGAAGAATTCTTTTACACTGCCACCATACGCCCTAAGACCATATTAAAAATTTGTATATGTTCTAATTTCAGATTACTCTCCCGCTTCTTTCCCGGACGATTAAGAACTAAGAGACAGGCAACTGGTAAATGTCGGTAAGGACTTAACTCTATTTTTCAATATTTATCACGCCTATAGCGTTCTTAACCTTCTCAATAGACGAGATACTCAGGGACTGAACCCTTTTGTAAGTGTTGATTTACCACGTTCACGGCGGTGAAAGATAACATCCTGAGGAAACTGAGACTGAAAAAAAAATTGAGGACATGTAAAATCTGCCAAAACGCATTGGGACAGCATGATAGAATATTCTTCTAAATTTTTTAAACATGGTAGAGCCACGCTGCAGCTAAATTATGGTTGTAGCACGAATGGGTCGGCTCGATCGGGGAGGACCACGCTCTCACAGAATACCAGCGTGAAATAGCAAATTAATGCTGCTGTGTTTCGTACGGTAAGTGAAGAGAACCGGAGACCTTTTTTACTGGAAACGAGGCATTTCATCTTAGTCCTCAAGGGTGACAACACATCTGTATTTTGATTCTTAATCGAGAATAAATGTAGATGTCGATAGGCCACAGCATCCACTTACCATCAGGTGGACTGTTTGCTCATTTGTCACTCCCGTTCTACAAAAAAAACTCTTACTCTAAAATCTCAAAAAGTGAGAGGAGGTTTATACACATCAGTGAGTACCAACTTCCTACTGATTTGCTTACAAGTTTGTAACTGGCATATTTCCAACTTTGTTTAGGGTATCTATGATATGAACTTGCGTCGGTGATATTAAAAAGCAAACCTGTTTTCTGCCTCTTAGATCAAATGAAGCCACATCAATTTAAGTCCACTATTGGATTTAGGCCGGCTGGCAAACATTACTTGGAATATTTTTTTACAAATTTCTAGAGACAAAGAAACTCAGTCCACCTGATTGTAAATAGGCCTCCGAGGACCAAGATGGAATATCTCACAGCCTGTTATGTGGTAGATCCACGCTGCAGCTGTATATGTTTCAGCATGAATGGGTTGGCTCAATTAACGAATGACAACGCTCTAACAGAATACCAGCGTGAAATAGCAGCTTAAAGTTACAGCCTATATACGTCCCACTGCTGGGCACAGACCTCCTCTCATTTCTGAGAGGGTTTTAGGGCAAGGAAATGTCCGCCGCGCTGCCCCAATTGCGTGTTGGCGAACTTCACATTTCTTTGAAATATTTTCTTTTGATTTCTCAGACATGCAGGTTTCCTCACGATGTTTTCCTTCACCGCCGAGCACGTGGTAAATCAGCACTTAAAATTGCAATTAACAATTTCATTGGTGCCGGCATGGATCGAACCCGGGTTGCTCGCGTACTGTGTCATTTACAGCGAGCGCTAACATCTGAGCTACCACGGCTCTAAATAATCTAAATAGCAGCTTAATGCTTATGTATTTCGCATGGCGTAACGGGGCATTCTATTTAGTCCTAAGGAGTGACAACGCATTTACATTTACATAATCAAAGATATATGTAGATGTTTAGAGGTCACAGTAAACACTAACCATCAGGTGGACTGTGTGCTCATTTTTCACTATAATACCGTAATCTATAATACCGTAATTGACCCACTAAATCATAAAACTGCAGCGAGGCGGCAGAAGTATGTAAGGGTGCTTGGTTCCCACCCAAACAAACTGCTTGCAAGAAAACGTGGTAGAGCCACGTTGCAGCTATATTATGGTTGTAGCACGAATGGGTCGGCTCGACCGGGGAAGGACCACGCTCTCACAAAATACTAGCGTAAAATAGCAGCCCAATGCTGCTGTGTTACGTATGTTGAGTATAGAGAACCGAAGACCCTTTTTACTGGATACGAGGCATTTCCATCTTAGTCCTCAGGGGTGACAACGGATCTGCATTTTGATTCTTAATCGAGGATAGATGTAGATGTCTATGGGTCACAGCAACCACTTACCATCAGGTGGACTGTGTGCTCGTTTGTCACCCTTATTCTATATTTAAAAAGATATAATTTGTGTTTTATAACTTTTTTAAATGCTTAAACTTCTATAATTCAATTGCAGGAAGAATCAATGGCAGTGCAGAGACAAGTCTTGCATCAGCTTCGATGGGAAGTGTGACGGTGTCGTCGACTGTCCCGACGGCAGCGACGAGTCTCATCCGCTTTGTAGATTAGAGAAGTAGGTTTAATACAACATATAATAAAGACCTCGCGGTTGCTGTTAAGTGCATTATCAGATTCAGTATTCAAACGTATAGTATCTTAGTCCTCACGGGTGACAACGCATCTGCATTTTGATTCGCAAACGGGGATAGATGTAGATGTCTATGGGCCACAGCAACCACTTACCATCAGGTAAGTGGTTGCTGTGGCCTCGTTTGTCACCTTATCCTATAAAAAAAAAACTTTACTTCAGAAAACTTGACCATAAACTGATCAAATTAAATTTATATAAATGTGGGTTTATTACCTCTGCAATGGATGGGAAGAAAGAGTAGACCCCGCTTTACCGATGGGAGTGACAGTTAGTTCAGATGTGTAAGGTTTTTTTTATATTCCACTAGCTGATACCCGTCGCGTTGTAGCCGCAGAAGATATAATTGCGGACATATCGTTTTCAATTTGGAAGAGTTGTATCGTTTAATCTATACAAATAAATAAAATTGAAGTGTCTGTTTGTAATGTCAAAATTACAGCTTTTACTAAATGCATATGAAAGTATATACGGTACTTATAACAAAAATACAATTTTAAAAATTTTGTCTGTCTGTCTGTCTGTTTGTTCCGGCTAATCTCCGAAATGGCTGAACCGATTTTGACGGGACTTTCACTGGCAGATAACTGATGTCATAAGGAGTAACTTAGGCTACTTTTATTTCACGAAAAGTATTAGGGTTCCGCGCAAAAAAATTAAAACCCTAAATTACACGCGAGCGAAGTCGCGGGGAACAGCTAGTTAGGGATAATAATAATACATTAATTGAAGTTGAATGATACTTTCAAATAAATTTGTCGGTGCGATACGCGCGCCACCTGCTGTAAGTTAATTGTACTATGCCTGTAACCTTCGCGCAAGTGCAAGCAATAAATTGACAAAGTTTTACCGCAATCTGAAGAACGGTATGGCAGCCCATAAAATATGAACAAACAAACATTAATTTTTATATATAAGATTAGTATTTTTCCGACGTATTGTGGCTGGGTGAGAGTATCCACTATCTAATATAGGGAAATTAAACAGGAGATGGGCGGCAGCATCTGAAAATATCTAAATTATAATAAAAAGCCAGGAGGGTTACCTGGCAGGCGTGGTGACTGTGCAAAAAAAAATGTCCTCCAGACTGAATTTCGGTCACGGCAGCCAGTCTCAACGAAGACTAGCCATCTGCGCAGAACAGAATTATAGTGCACATATGTCCGTAAGCACAGGCTCACTCTCATAATTCGATGAGACGGAAATTCGACACGACCGCAAGGAGAACAAGCGCAGAACCGACGGCTTTACGTGCTTTCCGAGGCACGGAGGTGAGACTGCCAACTTCCTGACTCCGGACAAAAATTCTTGACAGTAAAACCGAATAACTGATTCTGGCACAACCCGGGATTGGAACCCGAGACCTCATGAGCAGTCACACTTAGGACGACCAACGATTGTACCATCATTCATTCATTTATTACCCCTTCTCAAAATCCACTGCTGAACATATACACTGCTGAACATATACACTGCTGAACATTATTGCTATTAGGAAGGCGCTGGTGGTGGTCTTCGAGTTTTTATCCCTCTCCCGCCTCTCACGACATCCACAAGACGATATGGGGTAGTGAATATTTTTACACATGTCATCACGTATCATATATCATATATTATCATATTTTATCTCATCTCATCAAACATCTTTACGTGGTAGAGCCATGCTGCAGCTATATTAATAGTATAGTTGTAGCACGAATGGGTCGGCTCGACCGGGGAAGGACCACGCTCTCACAGAATACCAGCGTAAAATAGCAGCTTAATGCTGCTGTGTTTCGTATGGTGAGTGTAGAGAACAGGAGACCCTTTTTACTGGAAAAGAGGCATTCTATGTTAGTCCTCACGGCTGACAACGCATCTGCATTTAAATTCGCAAACGAAGATAAATGTAGATGTCTATGGGCCACAGCAACCACTTACCATTAGGTGGATTGTGTGCTCGTTTGTCACCCTTGTTCTATAAAAAAAAATATCGAATAGTGACATCGGAGTGGAGTACGGCCCGCACTAATAGGAGTGACGTCCTGTATTCAGCCTAAGGCACAGAATAAATAATAGTACTTCGTACTTAAGGTTGCGAGTTCGCGTGCGCGTAAACACGACGGGCCTACGCATACACGCACGTACATGTGTGTGTTGTCCCTCAAACGTCTTCGAAAAGTACAGATTTGATCTGGTATTAACGGACGTTCCAGATGCCAGTACAATTGGTTCCGATGCACCTACGGAGCGTGTGTGGACGGAACAGCTCCGTGCAACGGGATCCAGGAGTGCGCCGACAACTCTGACGAGCTGCTGCCTCGCTGCAGGAATGAGACTGATGAAATTCAGTGAGTATCATTCTTTAGCAACATTCTATTTATTTGTTATTAGATGTTGACTAGGTACCGGATAGCTGAATCGAGCCAGCTTAGAGGTCGCAGGTTGGAGTCCAATGTTATCCCCAAGCTAGCATGGTCATCTTTTTTTAACTCTTTCGCTGTCCCGTGCACTACATATAGATCATTGCTATTGTCTTACTATTGCGTCTGAAAACCGGACAGTGAAAGTGTTAATGTTGCAAACAAATGTCAAAAAAAAATCAGAAAAACGGAACCTTGCAGTGTACCCTTGGAACAATTTTTATTACATTTTATATATTGTTAAGAGTGAAGAACTGCGCAGACAATTAGCTTGGGTCATTCGTCGAGTTATAAGCGTTGTCGGCATTCTGTTCGTCGTTGTAATTCTTTTGGTACCAGCAAAGGAGGTGATGTTGCAGTGAGGCTGGCCTACGTTGCATCGTGATGGGCTATGTTGCTGTTGGTTTGCATACATCATTTATTTTAGAATATATATTGAATTTACTTCTAATGCGTTCCATGAATATTTTATAACGTAAAATCTACTAAGAAGTGTTCATTTATTTAAATAGTTAAGAGTATTATCTAACAATATATTTTTTTCTTCGTGATCATCAGCCGGTAAACACTGCTGGATGTATGGGCCTTTCCCGTGATAGGGAAAATTTGCCTTAACAGTTACGTTTGGTAGGGTGATTAACGAACGCAGTACTAGACGTGAGGACCTTTGACGTTGATAGTCTTTGCCGGTGTAAGTATTTAAGGTCTGGCGTAAACGGGATGTTTAAGCCACGGTCTGGTAAAGTCATGAGATCTTATTAGCATATCTTATAGTCACCTATTACGATACGATGAGACGAAAAATGTAGTGATATGGTTATGAATGATATAGCATATCAAAAATCAACTGCTGAACATGGGCCTCCCTACAAATTACCTCATAGGGTTTTTTTATATGTGTAGAAGGTATGTAATGAACGAGTACACAGTCCACCCGATGGTTGGTGGATGCAGTGGCCCATAGACATTTTCTTTGTTCCTTAATTAAGAATCAAAATGCAGATGCGTTATTTCCGGTTCTCTGCACTCACCATACGAAATACAGCAGTTAAACTGTTATTTCACGCTGATGTTCTGTGAGAGCATGATCCTTCCCCAGTCGAGCGACCCATTCATGTAACAACTAAGATCTTTTTTTATAGAATAAGGGTGACAAACGAGCACACAGTCCACCTGATGGTAAGTGCTGTGGTGATGCTGTGCCCCATAGACATCTACATTTATCCTCGATTAATAATCAAAATGCAGATGCGTTGTCACCCCTGAGGACTAAGATGGGATGCCTCGTTTCCAGTAAAAAGGGTCTCCGGTTCTCTACACTCACCATACGAAACACAGCGGCCTTAAGCTGCTGTTTTACGCTGGTATTCTGTGAAAGCGTGGTCCTACACCGGTCGAGCGGACCCATTCGTGCTACAACCACAATATAGCGTAAATACCACGTAAAATGTGTGAATATTTACCATAGCTTTGCAGGTATTTTATTTTTAGTTGTTATTAGAAAGACGATGCAGCCTATCTCCCGGTTTGTTTCCCTCTTTTGCCTTTTACGATACCACGGGACAATATAGGGTAGCGGATATTTTACATCGAATTGAATTGAATTGAATTGAATTTCTTTATTTTGCAAATATGGGTGATACAGAATGTGGTGACAAATATATAATATAGATTCCACCATATTTTACCAGAAGCCATGAAATAATTAATTAACAAAAATATGAAATAATTAATTTTTATCAATTTACGTAGATATGTCATTCACAATACAATATCACATTAGATTAACAAAAATAAAAATAAAAGTTTCTTCAAATTACATATAAGTCTAATAAGTCAATCGGTACATTATTATCACTATTATTTAATTATTATAAGCCATCGTCAAATTAATTACATTAATAATAATACAATTTATAAATAAATATCCATGTGACAAACGTACAAATTTTAACATAACATTTTGTCCATTAAAAATTCATTAATATTATAGTACATCTTGTCTGCTAAAAAGTTTCGTAGCGTTGTCTTAAATAATGAAGTGTTGAGATCCCTCCAACACTTGGGTAATTTCTTGTAAATAGCCGGCCCCATACAGCAGGCACTATTGCGTATTAGTGCTGTTTTTCCCTTAGGAATGTAAACTCTACTATTGTCGCGTCTGTTTCTTGGGGCAAGGTCTGCTAGTAACTTAAAACGGTTCTGGTTCGATTTTACAAAGACTGCCATCAAGACTAAAAATCGTTACAACAATTCTAAAATTTTAAAAACAATACTGATTATCCTAATTAAAATTAATTAAGTTTTGTTTTAAATTACAGGGGCCAGTTCAAATGTCAGAACGGGAACATGATCCCAGCGGCGAACCATTGCGACGGTGTGGTGGACTGCTCTGACGGTTCCGATGAGACTGTACGCGCGTGCGCGGCGAAGAACTGCCCTTCATACCTGTTCCAGTGTGCGTACGGAGCTTGTGTCGATCAAGGCGCCAATTGCGACGGTGTATGTTTTCAACATATAAATTTGTTTTTTTATAAAACTAAAGTGTCAAACGAACTTACAGTCTTCCTGATGGTTACTGCAGTCCATGGACACCTGGAGCCAACTCCACACAAAGAAGGCTTTAGATTCGTTGTCATCTTTGAGGACTACGATGAGATGCCTCACAGCTTTTAATGAGTTTTTCGTTACACAATATAATTTAATTGAAAAGTTAGTTATAAAAGTTTATCAGTTTCTAGAGTATTATATTAATACACAAAACAATGCCTCAGTGGTTTGCTTTCTAATTTTTTTGCACATTTTAACCATTTTTTAAATTTTTCTACTTTTATGAATATCTGTGGTTTGGTTAATTTATTTTTAACATCAAAGGACTGTTGGACTTCTTCGGGGTGATTACTGGCTCGATTAATCATAATATTCCTGCACACACGCAAAATACGCGCTTAGACGTGGAGTTGCGGAAAATAGCCCGTTCTAAAACAAACTAAACTAAACGAGATGATTTTATTGCCATCTGTCAGTAGCCATAAGATCTTTCTAGCACTTTCTATAGTCACCTATGACGACATCCACGTGATGAAATGGGGTGATTGATTCTCTAGTAGCGACACAACACAGTGACGGTAACTAGTGATTAATAAGAAGTTTTTGTTTCAGAAACAAGATTGTGCGGACAATTCGGACGAATCTGACGAACTGTGTAACAGGATATCTGCTGTCACGACTACCACTAAAAGGTGAGCTAGCTATTAAATTTAAAAAAAAAAACTTTTTTTTTTAATAACTGTGTCAAGAAATCTCAACCCATTACAACCTGTTAGGTTGCAAAGTCGCATTAATATGATCAGTATAAGTTTAATAAATTTAAATAAAATCAGATCACAATTAAAGGAGCTTTTTCTTGTTTCTTATTTTCTTCTGTATCGTGTAGGCAGTTAACAAACATATATTGCTCAAACACTCGGATTCGGAACAATTGTTTGTACGTCATACAAATACTTGTTCCGTGCGGGATTCAAAGCCGCAGCCCTCGGCACCGAAACTCATTGCTAAGCTACTGCGCAACGGAACTGTCAAAAAGCTCGTCACAAGTCCACAGCTGAACACACAGAATACCAGCGTAAAATAGCAGCTTAATGCTGCTGTGTTTCGTATGGTGAGTGTAGAGAATCGAAGACCCTTTTCACTGGAAAAGAGGCATTCCATCTTAGTCCTCAGGGGTGACAACGCATCTGCATTTTGATTCTTAATTGAGGATAAATGTAGATGTCTATGAGCCACAGTACCCACTTACCATCAGGTGGACTGAGTGCTCGTTTGTCACCCTATGCAATAAAAAAAAAACAGCTGAACACAGGCCTTCCCTAAGGAACGTATATACTACCAGTAACACCAAAAAACACGACCCTAAATCACCAGCATCGACTTCTTGCATATATTACCTGGTAGCAACACCATTTAGTAGAAGGCTGCCCTACTCTTCGCTTACCGGTACGAGGCTACCACTCGAGAAACTTTCTTCCCCGTCAGTTGTCGGTTCTTTGAGCTTTTTTTTTTTAATAGGGTGACAAACGAGCACACAGTCCACCTGATGGTAAGTGGTTGCTGTGACCCATAGACATCTACATCTATCTTCAATAAAGAATCAAAATGCAGATACGTTGTCACCCGTGAGGACTAAGATGGAACGCCTCTTTTCCAGTAAAAAGGGTCTCCGGTTCTCTACACTCACCATACGAAACACAGCAGTGTTAAGCTGCTATTTTACGCTGGTATTCTGTGAGAGCGTGGTCCTTCCCCGGTCGAGCCGACCTACTCGTACTACAACTATACTACTAATATAGCTGCAGCATGGCTCTACCACGTATAAATATTCAATCTAGCTACTACACAATATTCAATCTGTAAGAAGATTAATGTCCTTCAGACCGAATTTTGGTCACGCGGCTGTCAGTCTAAACGAAGACTAGCCATCTGAGTAAGATAGGATTATAGTGCCCAAGTGTATGCATAAGCACCTGTGCACTCTGTATCCCCTTACTCTCATAGTCCGATGAGACGGTAATTCGATACGACCAGAGGGAGATCAGGCGCAGGACCAACGGCTTTACGTGCTTCCGGAGGTATGGTGTGAAATATCGCCAACTTTCAGACCCCAGGTTGCAGGTTGAGAATTTCTTGTCAGAAAAATCCAATTATTGATTCGGAACCCGGCCCCCAAGATTACGTGATCATGATCACTAGATCAAAGATTCAGGCATGACTGTAAGAAGATCATATGTCTAGATAGATAAAATTCCTTGGACTATAAGACTGAAACAAAAATTTGCTTTCCAGACCACAAACAGGGAACTGTATCCTTCCACAATATCCCGCAAATGGTGGTTACGCGGTGCAAGGAGCACCATACGCGAAGCCAGGTGAAGCCTTCCAAAGCGTTTATCTGAACGTCAGCTGCAATCCTGGTTATGGGGTGGACGGAACCGATGTGCTGTACTGTTACGACGGATTTTGGAATACTGAGATGCCCAAGTGTGTTCGTGAGTATTTGAAGTATTGTCAACTTAGAATTATATTTTTATTTTCCTATCATCATCATTACAGCCCTTCACAAGTCCACTGCTGAACATAGGCCTCCCCCAAGGAATGCCACAAAGCACGGTCCTGAGCCACCTGCATCCATCGACTTCCTGTATGTCTTACCAGGTCATCACTCCATCTAGTGGGGGGACGCCCTACACTTCTCCCGCCGGTACGAGGCCGCCACTCGATAATTTGCCTATGGATCTATTCATTTTTTTTCTTTACAAACTACAAGCTACTACCTCGTGTAGTGACGGCGTAGAAGAATCCATTAATCCAACACAAGAATAAACCAAACTACACCATTATCCCGTGGGTGTCGTAAGAGATGAAGGTGGGAAATAAAACAGGATGTAGATCTTCTCAATTACAACAAAAAAAAGCAGCTGTTCATGTTGCAGTTGTTCATGGGCAGCAGTAGTCACTCATCATCAGGTGAGCCGCGTGGTAGCTCACCCTCTCTTATATAAAAAATCTCCGTTATAAAGCAATCTATGCAAGAGGCCTATGTTCAGCTATAGACTTTTGAGAGGCTGTAATGAAAGATCAGTATAGTAGAAGAATTTCAAAAGGGTATTTATTACTTGGTAGAGCCCCGATGTAACAGTGCGAATGGGCCGGCTCGACCGTGTAAAGACCATAGAATCTCCGCCTTCTTCATCAGCCTGTAAAAGTCCAGTGCTGGATACGAACCTCTCCCGTTGTAACGCGAATTTGTCTTAATCGACATGCTTTTAAAAAAAAAAAGAGTGACAAAAGAGTACACAGTTCACCTGGAGGTAAGCGGATGCTGTGGCCCATAGACATCTACATCTATCCTCGATTAAGAATCAAAATGCAGATGCTTTGTCACCCCTGAGGACTAAGGGAATGCCTCGTTTCCAGTAAAAAGGGTCTCCGGTTCTCTACACTCACCATACGAAACACAGCAGCACTATGTTGCTATTTGACGCTGGTATTCTGTGAGAGCGTGGTCCTTCCCCGGTCGAGCCGACCCATTCGTGTTACAACCACAATATAGTTGTAGCATGGCTCTTCCACGTATAAAACCTTGGCAGAAGTACCAGACCCATCTTTGACGCTGCTGCCTACCACCGGTCTAAGTATTTTTTATTTAACGTCCAGTGTAAACGAGATGGCTATATTGCCATCCATCGGAAGTGTTTTTCTGGCATTTTCCATAGACGCCTCTTACGACACTCTCTTGAACTTCTTCGGTCAAGTCTAATGTAAACGAGATGGTTGTACTGCCATCCATCGAAAGTCTTTTTTTCTGGCATTTTCCATTTACGCCTCTTACAACACTCTCTTGAACTTCTTCGTTCAAGTCTAATGTAAACGAGATGGTTGTACTGCCATCCATCGTAAGTCTTTTTCTGGCATTTTCCATAGACGCCTCTTACGACACTCTCTTGAACTTCTTCGGTCAAGTCTAATGTATACGAGATAGTTGTACTGCCATCCATCGAAAGTTTTTTTTTCTGGCATTTGCCATAGACGCCTCTTACGACACTCTCTTGAACTTCTTCGGTCAAGTCTAATGTAAACGAGATGGTTGTACTGCCGTCCATCGAAAGTTTTTTTCTGGCATTTTCCATAGACGTCTCTTACGACACACTCTAGAACGTCTTCGGTCAAGTCTAATGTAAATGAGATGGTTGTACTACTATCCATCGAAAGTCTTTTTCTGGCATTTTCCATAGACGTCTCTTACGACAAACTCTGGACGAAATGAGGTGATGAATCCACTTTCACCATTATCAGACAAGTTCATGGCAAGGTCACAGAATACCAGCGTAAAACAGTGATGCTGCTGTGTTTCACATGGTGATAGTGAACAAGCACAGACCGTTTTTACTGGTATCGAGACTGGTCCTCATCGGTGATAACGCATCTGCATTTTGATTTATTAATCGAGAATACAGTATATTCACAACAAGCACTTGGCACTTGGCATCGGGTGCAATGTGTGCTCTTATCTTTACTTGTATAAAAGCACTAAACAATGCATCCAAATACTAGATGGTAGGACTCCTTTTTCTGCCTAGGACTTCTTTTTCTGCCTAGAACTCCTTTTTCTGCCTGGGACTCCTTTTTCTGCCTGGGACTCCTTTTTCTGCCTGGGACTCCTTTTTCTGCCTGGGACTCCTTTTTCTGCCTGGGACTCCTTTTTCTGCCTGGGACTCCTTTTTCTGCCTGGGACTCCTTTTTCTGCCTATGACTCCTTTTTCTGCCTATGACTCCTTTTTCTGCCTAGGACTCCTTTTTCTGCCTAGGAGTCCGTCTTGGTAGGTATCACTCTCTTACCTATTACTGACAGCAAAAACCAGTGCGTGCACCACTGTTACGGTCTGAAGAGTATAGAGAGTCACTGTAATAGCAGGCTGTGAGGCATTTACTTAGTACTCAGAGGTGACGACGCATCTGTAACCTACTTTATTTGAAGATGGCTGCAGGTTTTCACGGACAGCAGTAGTCACTTACCATCAGGTGGACATTGGAGTCACTTTAATTTTATAAAAACACATATTCTATGATTCTGTTAGAAATATTAAAAGCTGCAAATAAAGATGATTATAAAAGTATTTGACCTTGTCTCTCATCCAGGTTACTGTAAGCTACCACCTCACCCCAGCGTAGAGTACCACTGCCTGCTAAGAGGTACAGCAGGAGTTGAAGGCAACAGGCCTTGCCGCGAGTTCGAACCTACGGGTACCGTGGTGAGGCCGGAATGCAGGGCGCCCAACTACTACTCATCCGGGATCCTCCGGTTCATGCAATGCATCGAAGGCAGTTGGGACTATATCGCTATTTGCACACCAGGTTTGATTAAAGGCGGCATTAATATAACTGTTATAATAAAGGATAACGTAGAAGTACACGTTAGCCAACTTCAGTACGCTTCACCTGTTCAATCGGTTGAAATTTTCACGCCGGTTAAACCGTTAAAGCCGGTTAAACCGGTTGTACCGATCACTGATAATAGCTTTGATTATGATATAGATGAAAGCGACTGGCGAATGGGTGTCACCACTAATAAGCTTGATGAAGTGAATACAACAAATGTTACCAAAGTTAATGTACTTGTTAAAAACAGTACTGTCGTAGTCAATTTAAATGATGGGGTAATTAATTTTAGGGATTAATGTTCTTTTTATTTAATTTTATGTTTATCTTATCTTTGTGTTTATTTTTAGATATATTACGGGATAAACCTTTTCCTCATTTTGGTATTATTACGGAATCAGGAACCACATACATAGGAACACATTATAAAGCCTAGAATTTTTATCATATTTTATTTAATTTTGATTACAAATCAAGATCTAGTAAGCAAACCTTTAGTCTTGAAGAGTAAAAATAATAAAGCTTCTGACAAAAATAGTCAAATCTACAGAAACATACAGATTTTCGAAGTCTTTTCGAGTTTTGGTGAAAATACCGCGGAAATAGGTGCCTTATTTATTTCATTTCATTTGTATATTTCTTTTTAGAACATTAGTGTGAAATCATAAAGTTCCTGTTATTTGTAAATCGTTAAATGTATGGAATGAATGAAATAGATGGTAACTAGCATAATGTTGGCCAAATGTTTGGTCTATATTGGGAATAATAATAATAATAAAGCTTTTTATTTGTCTCAATTCACACATGGTTGTTAAAAATGTACAAAAAAGATCTTAAACTTAACTTAGAAACATACCTACTTAAGTAATATAAAAGTAATGAGACAAACTGGCCTGTGACTCGGCTATGTGGTGATTTGACGTCACCGCTGGTATTCCGCCACAGCCAACTAATCGCCAAATATTCGTTGGAATTACCATGCTTAGCATTATCAGATAGATTGGAGATTGTACCTAGTGTAAAAGTATAGTGATCAGTCACTAGTCTTACAGTACACAAGAATTCATTTATGGGACAAGTTCGAGAATTCAATGATAAGAATAATTCCATCTGATTTATCCGACTTTTTTTATCTCACTCGCTTTTTATAATTGATACTTTCTATATGTGTATTGTAACATCTATCGATTGTCATTTATTTCATTTAAGCATTTTGTTTAAAAGTAACTGTTTATATATTTATCATTTACTAGTTTTTTACCCGCGGCTTCGCTCGTGTGGGCCAATTTAGGAACATCATTAATACTGCTACGTGCCAAAATTGGATCACTTGTAGAGACCTCGGTGCACCTCGGTGTTTATGGCTCTATGTCTGTTTGTCACAGGATTTTTTTTAATGCTCAAAGACTATTGGACGTAAATGACTGAAATTTGGCATAGATATAATGTTATTATAAATGCTACCATGTCGGAACACGTGGTTATGTGAGATTTTTTGAATTGCATTAATATCATACGTCTAGCAACACCTACTACTTTTTTATATTCGGCATGTCTTCCAATATGTTCCTATGAAGGGTGAATTCTCTTGGAACCAGAATTGAGTTATATTTAATTTACTCTTTACATTTCATGATCTTTAAATTTACGATATAATGTTTGTTTGCAATATTTGATTCATATCATTGGCACCATTGAATATTGATTGCCACCAAAAAATAGATGCTGATATTGTTTTACGTTCCAGCAGACTTTAAAATTTCATAAATGTATTTCTATTCACGGTGAATTTGAGAACTAAATTCATGAACTGTAGCTTAACGCTTCTACAAGGTTATATTGTAATAATATAACCTTGTAGAAGCGGCGAAAGAAATTCCACTGCCCCATATCGTCCCGTAGGTGTCGTAAGAGGCGATAAAGGCAAATGTGGAAGACCCATGTTCAGTAGTGGATTTTGATATGCTGTAATAATGACAATGATGAGATATATATATATATATATATTATTTCTCCTTTTATTCCTTTATCCTTTTCTTTTTCATTTTTGCTGCACCGCCTCTTACGAGTATGTCTTTATCTGCTTAGCCTAATGGTTGACTGGGAGAGAGTGCCCTTTGGCATTAAGTCCGCAATAATACGTCCTATTTTTTGTATTAAACTATAAATAAATAAAATATAGCCGGACACTCCGGAGGTAAAAAGGAATTTAATGACACTTTGCACGTCTCAAAATTCGGTTTTTCCTAAAAGTTGTTTTGATACGAAAATTCGCAAAGTAACATACATACAATTATACATACGTAAGTACGTACGAACATACATACACTCATATATATATATAGTGCACGTGTATATGTATTTAAAAGATTACACAATCGTGCAGCGCCGTGTAAAAATATCTACTACCACGTATCGTCCATTAAGTGACGTAAGATGCGACAGAGGGAAACTGAAACACGTGATGGGCAGCAGCATCTTCCGGGTAACAACTCAAGATAATAAAAAAACTGCAGTAGCCAAGCCGCCTGCCAAGTGTAGTGAGTTTGGCAAAATTCCCCTACGAGGCAATCCATGGGGCAATCTATGGCCCCATTTTGTCACTTAAGTGTCTTAAGATAGAACCATTGGGAATGCCAACAGGACATATCGCTTCCAATTAATGGTACAAACAAACATTCGCATACGCCAGGCGTAAAATACCGAAAATGGCGACGCGAAACAGCATCATATGTGCGGAACATCTGTCATTGTGAAGAAAACACTATAATGAGGCCATCCACGACTTTTTCTGCCACCAGGGCGGCGCCACTAGAAAGTGAGGTATAATATTTGACAGATTTCATGGCGGGGAAGGTTATTTGTTCGGAAAATGTGAAAGTTATTGTTTCTTTCTGTACTATTAGCTATATTTTATATTAATAACATTAAAAATAAATAAACCAAACCACAGATATTCATAAAACTAGAAAAATTAAAAAAAGTTAAAACCGTGCAAAAAGTTAAAGAGCAAACCAGTGACGCATTATTTTATGTATTAATATAATACTCTAGAAATTAATAAACTTTTATTAAAAAACAACTTCTCAATTAAATTACATTGTGTAACAAAAAACTTTACCTCAGTGTCAACTAGCGACATCTGGTGAGTAGAAAATTATTAGCCCTCATTGGAGGCCCTTTCAATATTTAGATGCATATATTTGGCGGTTAATTACCTATATTCTTAGTGTGTAATTTCACGCATGCGTGCATGTGTGCGTACGTACCTATGCATGTTTATTGTTTATATTCATTTTCTTAGGTCCGTGGTAAATCTATTTGTAAATACCGATCGCAAACTTTTTAGGGTTCCGTACCTGAAAAGGAAAAAACGGAACCCTTCTAGAATCACTTCGTTGTCCGTCACGTCTGTCTGTCTGTCAAGACCCTTTTTCTCAGGAACGCGTGGAGGTATCAAGTTGAAATAATATCAAATATGTACGTAGGTCTGTAGCGCCTTAGAGCTCTAAAAAATCAAACTTCTTAGTCAACGCAATAAAAAAGACCATGTTTGTGACATACTTTGATACTCGCAAATAAATCAAAACCTATAGATGGCAAGGTCTCACAGCCCAAGTAAAGGAAAAAGTCCGAAAATCGTTAATTTGTAGTATGATCACACGAAAAAATATTTTTTGCGATTAAAAACTTACATTTGCCGTTGGAGAATATTGTGACTTATATCGATGTATGGGAGAACATTTTTTTCAACAACAAAGTTAAGTGTGTCCTTCAGTCCTACTAATCGTTTCGTCAGAGTAATGTTCGGTACTTTCATAGTTTATGAACTTCAGTAAGTGATGTTAATTATTTTTGGTGAAACTAACTGTTCCTGTGATAAGTTATCTTACTGCTTACATTGTTATACATTCATATTATATATAGGTAAATGAATGATGTTGTCTTTGTTAATTTTTGGCATTCGTCGCCATTAAAACATAATTAATTAATGCAACTTATAGATATGTTGTAGGTAGTAGGTAAATAACAGTTTCACATAATGATGTCAAGATCTCCGAAAACGTAGCATATCAAACCTGTAAATGCCAACTCACTCTCCCCTTAAAGGTACCTCTTTTGTATATTGTATACATATTGGGAAAATCTTAAAACATAAGTACTGGAAAAAAAAACTCGATGCCTATAATGGACGCACTGTATACATACGTGCTTTGTACGGAACCCTGGCTACGAAAGTCAGACTCGCACTTGTCCGGTTTTTCATTCATACACTACATTCTTTTCAGCTTCTAAATATATTCAATAGTTTTGATTTGGTTTTGTGAAATAAAAAATCATGTAATTTTATTTACATGATTTTTTATTTCGCTATTTAAAACTTATTTATTATTACCCATTTAAAATAAATAAATAAATAATATGCTACCCGACTGTAGTGATTATTTGTTACTAATTATTATAAGATATATTTCATAAACAAACTATGTATTTGTAATGTATAGTATTCATTAGAACCTTTCATGTATTATCATACACGAAACAATTTCTTTGTTGTAAAATTGAGCGGACATAGATTCTGACATACGTAATATTATATACATACATAGGTACATAAATACACATACATAGAAGCAATATATTTTTAATAACTACCCTTCTTTTGGATTCCGCTGCAGTCGGGTAATAAACTAAAAGCTGGATAAGGCTAATATTTTGTTATATTATTATGATTAAATAATTATTGTAAATTAAATGAATTCCTTCCTAAGTTCCTTTGATTATAATACTTTTAAATTGTTAGCAGGATGGACGATTGTAAGATGTAAATAAATATATTTTTTCTATAAATCGGCCTTTTAATTCACCACCTTAATCCACCATCCTGTTAACAAAATGATCAGTCGCAATAATCATTCGGTCTTTTAATTTACCACCCTAATCCACCATCCTATTAACAAAATAATCAGCCGCAATAATCAGTCTGTCTTTTAATTCACCACCCTAATCCACCATCCTGTTAACAAAAAATAATCAGTTGGTCTTTCAATTCACCACCCTAATCTACCATCCTGTTAACAAAATAATCAGCCGCAATAATCAGTTGGTATTTTAATTCACCACCCTAATCCACCATCCTGTTAACAAAATAATTAGCCACAATAATCAGTCTGTCTTTTAATTCGCCACACTAATCTACCATCCTGTTAACAAAAAATAATCAGTTGGTCTTTCAATTCACCACCCTAATCTACCATCCTGTTAACAAAATAATCAGCTGCAATAATTAGTCGGTATTTTAATTCACCACCCTAATCCACCATCCTGTTAACAAAATAATCAATCGCACGTTCATTCATCGTTTATTACAAGTTTGCTGAACATGGGCTTCATAGATTGCCACATAGGTGGGATATTTGCCATAGATACATCTTTTATTTTGAATTGTTATCAAGAGGGTGCTGTTGTCCATCCCCTATTTCATTTCCCCCTGTTACGTCTTCAATAATCCACGGAATGATATGAGGTAGTGAATTCTCTACGCCGTCACTAATCGGGGAACATAATCTCAGTTACCTAAAATAAAGCATTTTGTTTTTAAATTTTGTGTAACATTGTTTTTCTCCAAATTAACAAGGGATAACGCCTGAAATACGATATATTTAATAAACAAGAATCATTAAAATTGATTTACAATGAACGTAGATATTGAGTTACATACATATAAAAAAACATATAGTCGAATTGAGAACATCCCCTTTCTTTTAAAATCGGCTTAAAAGAGCAAGATTTCACTCTCCTTTTATATCAAGAAAAAGAGAGAATTCGATTTCTTGGATTTTTTTATTGTAATAAAAAAAGTAACTATTGCATTCTTTTTATTTTAAAATTATGAGTACTTCGTGTACGTATTTAACATAGTAGAGCCACGCTGCAGCTATATTACAGTTGCACAAATGTGTCGGCTCGACCGAGAAAGTACTTAATGCTGCTGTGTTCGTATGGTGAGTGTAGAGAACCAGAAACCCTTTTCACTGGAAACGAGACATTCCATCTTATGTTTATTCCTCTGCGGTGACAATGCATCGGCATTTTCGTTAAGAATCAAATTATTATATGTAGGTGATTGTCACCCTTATTCTTTAAAATGAAACTATATTAGAAAATACAATTTTCGAGTTTCAGTTTAGAAAAAGATTGCTGAATACCGACCAGGAATGCATATTTTATTTCATTGAACTACAATTATATTAATGTTAAAAACATATACATCTATATATATATATATGTGTATGTATGATATATATATATATATAAATATATATATCATACATGAGGTTTAACGTGAAATAGCAAGGGTAAACTGACAGCTCAGTGGATCAGTAGGCCAAAGTGGCAATGGGCCGGCAATATAGTTCGAGGAATCTACAACCAATATGGGAGATAGGTTCTCGAGTGGCAGCAGTGTTGGGAATGATGGCTGTAATGATGATGATGACATGCGTCTTGCTTTTAAGCGACTTAAACCAAAAAAAAGAGACGAAGTGCTCTGTGCATTTTAAGTGACGTCGAAAACAAGCCAAAACTATGCCCAAATATTGTAAGAACACTCACAAATCACCTCACCTCCGCATGAATCCTTGAGAAAGCCTAAGTTCGAGCGACATTTGATGGATTGGAATGTTCATTCATTTGTTAACATAAACTGTATGTACACATAGTCGAACATACAGGCGGATTTAATACCTTAGGCAATCTTTACAATCGACTGAGGTGGTGCAGATAAAAATAAAATGTAAAAATAAGCTAATAAAAATGAGATAAAAATAAATAAATAAATAGAAATTTATATATATTATCTCTAACTACCTGAACGACCGAGTTTTACTCGGTGTTAGAAAAGTAATCTAGTTTTCTAAGAGATAACACCTAATTAGAAAAACTTGTAAAGTAAAACATTATCGAAGTACAAAATTTCATCTAAATTCTTAGAGCCGTTCCCGAGAAGCCAGTGACATAAAAACACAAACATAAGTATGCATTTAATATTTTTATCTTAATGATTTAAAATTGTAGTAATTAAAGTTATATTAAATTGGTTTGATATTACATTTTTACTGGTAACGAGCCTGAGTCCTCACGGGTGACAAGTATCTACAATTTGATTCTTCATTGAGGATAGATGTCTATCGGCCATAGCATCCACTTATAATCAGATGTGTGATCCGCTGTCACCCTTATTCTATAAAAAAATTTTTTCATCCCCGAGCCAGTTCCTTCCTCTTGACCGGATCCAGCGAAGAGCGGTCTGAATAGCTGATGACTGAGTTGTTTTTAAACGGGTCGCGACTCTGGCGCTGCGATAAGATATTGCGTCCCTTTGCATATTTTATCGCATTTACCACGGGGAGTACTCATAGGAATTGTTCAGATTAATTCCAGCCGCCAAACTCTACCATCGCACATCGCGATGAAATTCGCGATACCATCCACAACATCTGGAAGCTTGGTGGTCCAACACTGTGCGTTTCACCATTATTATTATTATTTGTCAAACGTTTTCTTCTTCGCACTACTTTTTTTTGAAATCGACTTCCATCAGCATTTTTTCCGGACCGATACCACTTAGAGACCTTCAAGAAGAAAGCGAAAGCCTATTCCTTTTCCTCTGATGTTGCAGTTGTTCATGGGTGGTGTTAGTCACTCGAGATTTAACGTCAGGTAAGCCGCCTGCTCATTTGCCCCATCTTCTATAAAAAATCTTTCCTAATTTCGGGAGGGAGTGCATTCAAAAGATTTCAGATTGAAATGAAAACGAAGAATAGACAAAGCTGAATCATGATACAGAGAATAAATTCGCATTTGCATATATTCAAAGCGCATGTAAAAATCACTCTTTTGGACAAAGGATATTATAAATTAGATGACTATTTAAAAGATAAGTGCGTGGACATAATGAGCTTCCCTATACTTTTTCTTTGCTCATGTATATTTTTTATAAGGATAAATAGTAACTGTTGGGAGATAAATAGAATTGTTACTTTTGAGTTTGTTGCCGCTTCTTCTCACAAGGTCTCCCCGCAGAACTTGTTGAACCGATGTCGTAGCGTTTGACTTTCAAAAAGTGCTTTGTAAAAGCCATGTTTAAAAAAAAGTGTGTATATACTTATGTACGCACGTAGGAAGTTATACTTCTTTAGCGTATTGCGTATAGCGTAGTGCGCAACTTCAACGTTCTTAAGCGTTACCCACTGAAGTTGTCGCTTTTAGGTGTCAGTGTACGCGCGAATCGTAACAACTTCATGGTGTCGTTTTTAGCTGTCGGTGTGCGTGCGCATCGTAAACATTTCACTCTCATCATTTTTCCCAAACGCCCCAAAAGAAGTATAGGTTCATTATTTGACTTTAACTTCGAAGACCTTATCTAGACCACTTTTATTGCAGAATGCGGGAGAATCACACCGGAGGGAGAATTCCTCATCATTGATGGTCGCAACGCGATGCGCGGTGAACTGCCGTGGCACGCTGGGATCTACACCAAGGTCACCATGCCATACATGCAGATATGTGGTGGTTCCCTGGTCAGCACAAACGTCGTTATATCAGGTGATTATTAAATGATGATTACCTAACTAATAGTGGTGTGATTAGTGTAGTGTATGATACTTACTATATACTTACTTAATACTTATTATTAGTTTACTATTACTTTTGACTGCATCATTGGTTAAGTGGTCGTAAACGCGAATGCGAAGGCCCCGGGGTCGATTCAGAGGTAGGGACAAAATCAGATATTGGGTTTTTCTGTCAAGAAGTAGCAGCCCGGGATCAGGAACTTAGCTGTGTTTCACCTCCGTGCCTCGGAGAGCACGTAAATCACCTAAAGCTTTTAGTGTGATGCCAAATAAATTTGTTGACTTGGTAACTAATATTTATTATTCCATTACAACTGCATTTGTTTTAGTTGTCACGATTGTTTGTCAGTTTCACTGTAAATGGGGTCTATGTACACACACTCGAGGAATGCCTAATAAACATGAAGTTGTGACTATGTAACTTGCCACGAAGTTATCATTTCAACTATTTGGAAGATTTCAGTAGGTATATTATGAAGCTAATGCTGTGCCCAGAGGCACATACATTTATCCGATGACAGAGAAGGAAAATACTTCGTCACCAGTGGAGTGGGTCTCGGGTTCTCGGCACTCCCCATGCACGAAACGCAATAGCATACATACGTTTACGATTTCACACATTTGTCATTTGGTCCTGCGTCTGATTTCTCTCCGGTCGTGTCGGATTACCGTTCCATCGAACTATGAGAGTGAGGGAATAGGGAGTGCGCCTGTGCTTGCGCACACACTCGATCACTATACTCCTGTCCCGCGCAGATGGCTAATAGTCTCAGTTGAGTCTGGCCGCCGTGATCGAAATTCGATCTGGAGGACTTTGATTATTGGTGTTGTGTGTCGTAAGAGGTGACTATGGGATAAGCCTAAAATATCCTATGGCTTCCTTTATATGACGTTATAACTGGTGACGTTCAACAGCGTCAAAAGTCGCAGCGACTTTAATAGGCTGTAACGGTGCAGTAACGCTTGGCAGGCGGGTTTGCAACCGCAGTTTTTTATTATTTTGTAGACTTGCAACGAATAGTATATTCGGTCACACGCCGAATACTGAATATTCTGCGGGCTTCCTGGCTAAATAGCCGAATATTAGGCGAAAGAATTCGGCCGGGAAGAATAGCCTACTCTCCGTCTATTTTCTGATGCTGGGATTGTCTGCGAGAAGAAAACGAGTAAACTACTGCCTAAAATTCAGAAAAATTTGTCTTTCTGCACCACTACAAAACACTTACTAAGTTAGTATTTAATCCTAAATCTTCAATTTTTTTAGCTGCACATTGCTTCTGGAACGATCTACAGAAAAACTTCCACCGACAAATTACGCTGTAGCTGTCGGCAAGCTGTACCGACCTTGGAACAATCCCAAGGATGTGGACGCACAGAAGAGTGATGTGAGTTATTTTGATTGTCATCTTTTTAACTACCCTCCCGGTTTTTAAACACATTTAATTAGTAGTGGTGGCTAGGAGACTAATGGCTAAGCGGTCGCCACATTAAATACTAAATCTCAATTTTAAGTGCCGATTTACCACGTGCTTTTTTATTCATTCATTATTCATTACAACCTATGAAAGTACACTGCTGAACATAAGCTTCCCCAAAGATTTCCACGTGGAGGGGATATTTGCCATATTTACCATGCTTGACAGGTGGGTTGGCCACCGCAGCTTATTTATTATTTCATTGAATAATATTATTTGAAAAAAGCTGTTGAAATAGCAAGTCTTCTGGTTTCCAAGTTGCAAGAATTATTGTAGACAAAAGTACACTAAAAACAGTTGCAAGCAGATATAAACCCTTGAAAGTCTTGGCAATTTCTAAGTGTAATTAAATGTATACGCAATAAAACGCAAATAATAAAAGAAATAAGTAATTTAAAGCAAAATAAATTAGTATTGACAGAATTATTGAACCTAGAAAATAATCAATACTCGTCTCTAAATTAAGTAAATGCTGATGATACTTCCTTGAATTTTAAACTTAAATGTCAATCATTTAAATGTGACGAAGTGAATAACGCTATATCAAAATTAGTGTATTTGTTTTACGTTAATAATCTACATTTAATGACAAATATATATAAAAATAAAGACAAACATTGATCGAAAATATGTCTGTTTAGGAATATTCATAGACTTAAAAAAGGCTTTTGATACGGTAAGCCACTCAAAACTATTACAAAAGCTAAGTAATATAGGAATAACAGGTACAGCACAAGATATGTTGACCTCTTATCTCGCTAACCGCCAACAGATTGTACAAATATCTAAATATAAAAGTGACTCTCAACAAATTACCTGTGACATTCCACAAGGCTCAATATTAGGACCTTTGTTATTTCTTATATACATAAACAAAATAGTAAATTTAAACCTATCAGATCATTTATCACTCTACGTAGATGACACTTGTCTTTTTTACTTTGCACATTCAATTCATGAAGTTATATCACAAGCACAAAAGGATTTGGACATATTAAATGAGTGGTTTTCATACAATCTTCTCACTATCAATGCGACCAATACATCATTTATGATTTTCTGTGCTAAAAAAACCTACCTACACACCACTTAAGATTAATAATATTACTCTTAAAAGATCTAAAAAAGAAAAGTACCTAGGTCTATTATTAGATGACAAACTGATATGAGACTCCCATATAGACAAAATAACATCAAAATTAGCATCACTTACGGGAGCATTACGAAAGGTATCAAACTGTATTCCATACAAAACCAAAACAACTATTTATAACGCCCTAGCCAAGCCACACCGGGAGTACCTTATAGAGATATGGGGTTCAGCCGCACAAACGCACATAAGTAAGTTACAACGAGCACAAAGTAAACTAATAAAAACACTATTTTATTACAACTACCTAACCCCAACTAAGGAGCTATACAGAAAAACTAAATTTTTAAACATTAAACAACTATATACATACAACACATGCCTTATTATTAAAAAAATAATAACTAATTTACACCAAAGTGTATTATTCATAACCATACCTTAGAAAAAAAAAATTCTAATCTGGCAGCCTCGGACGAGATCTTATGGCAATAAAAATACAAAAGTACACCCTCACAGGTGTACTTTTGTATAATAATCTACCGGATACTGTAAAAGATTGTAATAAAAAAGCATTTTAAGAATAAGCTAAAATCATATGTTGTAGATAAAATTTTATAACTACAATTTTAAACATATGAATATTGTATTAATGCAATATTAATATTTTTAAAACATTAACATATAATACAAACATATTATGTTTAAATTAAGTGAGAAAAAATTTGTAACAAATTAATTAAGGATATATAAGAATAAACAAAAATATGTTAGAATTAAGTAAAATGAAAGTGTAACTAATTAATTAAGGATATATGAGAATAAAACAACAAGAATTATATAATAAATGCTACCGTGTAAATACTGTTAATATTATTTTGTATGTACACTTAATCTCGGTAAAAGTGAACAGTGTGTTCTTTAAGAGAAATAAATGTCTTTAACCCGATTTAAACGGAAATAAAACTAAATGTATTAAATTTACAACATCGAATCTTAAAAATCTGAATACCCATGTGTTTTTAAATGGGGATGAACTGAGCCCTATTGAATCCACTGTTTTTCTTGGCATCACTCTCGACGCAAAGCTTCAGTGGAGCAATCATATATCCAAACTAGCAAGTAGACTAAGTTGCCTATGCTGTAAAAAAGATTAGAGGTCTCACTAGTGTCGAGACAGCTAGATTAGTTTATTTCAGTTATTTCCATAGTATAATGTCTTAAGGTATTTTGCTATGGAAATGCGGCTGATTCAGAAACTATTTTTGATTTACAGAAGAGGACCATTAGAGCTATTTATAACCTAAAACCGAGAGAGTCGCTTAGAGATAAATTTAAAGAAATAAATATATTAACTTTGGCCTCTCAGTATATTTACGAAAATTGAATGTATGTTCACAAAAACAAATTTAGTTTTAGTAAAAAAAGTGATATACACTCTGTAAACACTAGGAACAAACACAAGCTAGTGATACCAGTTTCTCGACTCCTTAGTAATTCATTCTTGGAGCAATGTATAAGCTCTCCAGTTTCTCGACTCCTTAGTAATTAATTCTTGGGGCAATGTATACGCTATTACAACAAGGCCCCGGAAATGTGTACAGGCTCTCTCTATTACCAAGTTTAAATTTTTTGTTAAGCTGAAACTGTATAAAAAGGGTTATTATAATATAAATGAATACATGGTTGATAATAACCCCTGGGAATGAGGTGGCCGCTTCCAAGCAGTTTGTAAAATAAATTTTGTAAATAGTTTGTACAACCATTAATGTAAAATTTACTTTTAAAAAAAAGTCCCGTTGGGTTTCTTGCTGGTTCTTCCCAGGACAAAGGGTTTTTTCGAACCAGTGAAATTACACATGTGATCTATATTGAATAAAAATAAAAATAAAATTAAATGTTTTCAAGAAATCTTAGCAGAACGAATTTCATATCTTTGCAATACTACATTTATTACAGGTATTTTTCAATAGTAATCCAAATTCATAAATCAGATGACAAATATTTAACTTCTAATTATAGACCCATTTCACTCTTTTATGTGTTTTATCCATATATCAAAAATTATA
The DNA here is from genome assembly GCA_029286625.1 of Parnassius orleans. Lineage (NCBI taxonomy): Eukaryota > Metazoa > Arthropoda > Insecta > Lepidoptera > Papilionidae > Parnassius > Parnassius orleans. Next base: position 1,052,692 of record JAGSMP010000237.1, read on the forward strand.
GTAATAAAATAAAATAATATTTCAAAAAATCAATTCGGATTCAGACCTAATAAATCAACCGAAGATTATCTTCTTAAACTTATAAGAAACATTACTCAATATGTAGATTAAGGTTATAAATGTTGTATTTAGGTGTATTTATTCATTTGTAGAAAGCTTTTGATACCGTTTCGATTCTAATTTTGTTGTGTTGATCACAAAAGGTAGGTGTCTGAGGTGTAGCTATGTCATGGTTTAGAACTTTTTAAGCTGGAAGAACCTTCCTTTGAGCGATTGGATTACAAATACACTAGAATAAATGCAATAGACTGCCCCATATCCATTTCAATTGTCCAAACTTAACAGGTCCAAAACTGAAATATTTAGGTATTATTGTCGACAAAAATCTGCATTGGGTTCCACATATCAAAATCTTATCAAACAGGATAAGGAAACTCATAATGCTTTAAGTTATTTCGTCAGGGGTAGATTCTAAATTACTAATAAAAACTTTTAATGCGCTTTGTCAATCGGTGATTACTGATTACTTATGGGATCTATCCATGGGGGTACACAGGTAAAAGTACTTGATGGATGCTGAAAAAGCACAACAATATTACTTTATCTATCATTTAGATAAGCCACAACACTGATGTATGAAAAGCACAGGTACTTAGTGTGAAAAAATTATTTATATATCAATGTATTAGGCAATTCCATAGGTACTTTGCACCCAATCAACTTGACAGTAAAATAATTAATAGAAGAAATAAGGTCAATAGATACTTATTCCCTAGAAGCGCCATTACTGTACAATAAATGTATTGAAATGTGTATTAGTAAAAACTACAACAACCATCAAATCAAAAATAAAATAATATTAATCACGAACGCACGCAAGCACGCACTCACGCACGCACATAATTGCGCGTGCACATAATTGCGCGTGCATATAGTTTAGAAACAGATATTTAAGTTATATAGATTTTTATATTATATTACAACCCATGAAGTCTAATCGTAATGGAATTTATTACGATTAGACTTCATGGGTTTTAATTTGTTTTGCGCGGAACGCTAATTATTTTTACTCTACTCTGCATACTAAAACATTTTCGTGTTTCTTGCAGGTGAGCGACATAAGAATCCCGCCACGTTTCCAAGGCTCGGCTAGTAATTTTCAAGACGACATCGCCCTGGTGATCCTGACGACGATTATCGAATACAAGACGTATGTGCGGCCGGTGTGCTTGGATTTTGACATCAACTTCGATAGACGACAGTTACAAGAGGGACATATTGGCAAGGTAAACTTCCTGATTATATACTTTCACTATCATATAATTAATGTAACGAGACACAACCGCTGGTTTCCGAACGAGCAACTCGCCCCCGTCAACCCAGCGAAGGAGAATCAGCAACGCCGCTGCCGCCTTCTGATTCAGCCGTCGACAGTAGCCGGCACTTAACGCCTTCTTTTCTACATAAAGGAGGAGGTACTCAATTCGACTGTATGTTTTTTTTGTGTGTTACCTCATAACTTTTTTCTAGGTGAACTGATTTTGATGATTCTTTTTTTATTTGAAATCTGGTGCTTCTCATGTGGTCCCATATAAATTAGATCAAGATTTGACCGGTAGTTTTCGAGTTACCCTTAATATAAATTATTGAAGTCGGTGTGTACAAAATTTTAATTTTACCACTTGTTTCAATACAGTTTACATATTTTTTATATTATACGTGGTCTGTTTAGTTTCAAATATCTACTGCTGTACAAGAGGATCTCCCCCTCGTTGGGAGGGTCGGTCGCGATGAGTTTCGCTCCGGATTTACTCTGGACCACTAAATATCATCATCATCGTCATTACAGACCTTCACAAGATCTGCATCCAATCACTATCTATAACTTATAAACTATTAATAAAATCTATCAATAACTTGACTACAGCTATCAAAAGTCCACTGCTGAGCAAGGGGATCTCCCGTCGGGAGGGTTTGCCATAATCGTCACGCTCGACAGGCGGATCGACGAAGCTTTTCTAGTCACAAAACCCAGGTCCAGTTAATTACCAAAGTCTTCCAGGTTGCAGGTTGGGGCCTGACAGCTGAGAACGGCCAAGCATCGCCAGTGCTGAAGGTTGTGGACTTGCCGTACGTGAAAATTGAGAAGTGCATTGCACTATCACCACCCGGATTCCGAGAGTACATCACTAGCGACAAGATCTGCGCGGGATATGGAAACGGTAAATTGTGGTTTTCTTTTTTTTATAAAACAAAATTGCCTCATGAATTACAGCCCGCCTGATGGTAAGTGGCAACTGCAGTCTATGGACACCTGCAGTCTTCTTCAAGCAAAGAAGGCTACAGATGCGTTGTCACCTCTGAGGACCAAAATGAATGACTCACGGTCTGTAATTATACTGGCTTTCTATACACTTCAGCTTCAGACCGGAATACAGCGGTGGAAGCACTCTTAATTGGTGGCAACAATAGGTAACAGGGTATCTACCAACCAAAAACAAACCAAACGTACTGCTAGAAAGGAAATCCTGCCACCTAGTAGGATATATTTCAATTAGATCTTAAAATTACAGGATTTAGGATTAAAACAGTAACAAAGTGAAGTAACAGATGTATATACCTCAGAATTTGAATCGTAGAATTCTAAATAAAGGGAATTATTCAAGGCAATGACAATAGTTATTTAAAGTAAATTATATCATTGGCACAGTATAAAATAACATATATATATATTAAAAACCTTCTTGTCACTCCGGTGGCTCATTTTTGAAAGACTCGACTGCTAATTTTTAATCCACAGACAATATTAGACGTCACTTTAACACAATCGAGTCGAAACGTAATCGATTATTTTCTCGGTTATAACAAGACTTGACCATAGACCATTGACTTATATATTACTAGCGTAAGGACCCGGCCAACAGCGCAACTAAATGGCACAAATGCGTTGACCCTAAAATATGACAGTTTAGGGCCAATGTGACTTTAACTTACGCCAGGTTTGGATTCAGACCCTCAAAAATATTGTACATCGAAAATAAGATTATACTTACTATTTTTCCAAAATTATACTACGTTTGACGTTTCATGTTTTTTCCCATGCGCCGGGGGTTTTTGCGTCACGTGTCTAGCGTATCTATACGTTTCATTTTTCGGAATTTTTGTTTTGAATTGAAATAAAATTGCATTATGATATCATGTTCATAGCAAATTCAAAAATATTGCTATGAACATGATATCGTCTCTGTCAGAACGACCGGGATAGTAAAACATAACATGAAGAATTCCCGTCTACCCTGTCGTTGCCTGATTTGGTGTTGCCAAACATACAGGGATCCTCGATATTGTAAGATAAACATTAAAAAGTAAAAGGACCACTAATCATACAAGTCGGTGGACCTGAAGATAAAATTATGGTATTTTCGCGTAGTATAGTGACATAGTACAGTATAAAAGTTAAGCACCAAGGTAAGAGTGAAACACCCCAACATGAGGAACTATATTACTCTCTGGGGTTGTTTCACCACTAATTTATGAAATAGTATCATTGACAAATAAATCTATTTTCATTTTAATTTATTATTTATTTTATTTATTACGAAGCTACATACTACACCCTATGAATAATTATTATACTTCTAAATCCAGCCCTGGTTACGTCGTCGACCAATGCAACGAGGCACTCATGTAGTTCGTATGTGTTATGACAGATGGCGCTACTTTTGCTTGTATGAAGAAGTTATAAGTAAAATGTTTAGATAGGCATATCCTTCCTTTTGAAATCATTGCCATAGACTCTTTATTATTGATGGAGTGATGTAAACAACTATTCAAATGTACAAGTCTTGTTACAGTCTACAATACAGTCCACTGTTGAACACAAACATTATCTAATTAATGAGAAGCTTTTAGCGTAATAGTTTAGAACATAAGTGGTGGTCTTTAAAATTAAGTTCGTTCCTTGTCAGCACCAACGAAATTCTTCTTCCTCGTCAGCCTGTAAGAATCAAAAAATGGATAGAGGCTTCTACCGTTGCAGGGAGAATTTACCTTAATCACCACCCTTGGTGAGGCATGACGCATAACTTGGTGTGGTTCTACCCGACTCCAGTGTGGGTATTTTATATATACGAGATGGTAATCGGGATTACCAGATATAACCGGTAGTCAAAAGCGATGAAATCTTCATTTTAAGGTGGTTTACATCAAAGAATATACAAATCACTACGTTTCAAAAGAGTATATAATTCACATACTACGGGCACGAAAAAAGCATATTTTTTTTTACATTCATGAAATGGATAAAGCAATCGCGTGGATGCAGCAACATATTCCTTTTATTAAAACTATTATACATTGTTTATTTTTTGTACAAAAAGAATTTAACTAACGTCAGTAACATCACTAATTCTTCCATTATCATTCCAAGTAAACTGAAAAAGCTTGTGTGATAAGTGGTTCACGACATCAGTTAAATACCAACTCTGCGATCTGCGCCCATATCTATTAGGCTACGGTCACTTAAAATATAGATTTTTTAATTAGTTTCTGGGTCACGATGAACTTTAAAATAATAGCCACAATCAAATTATATCTGTTGTTGTCTCGTCCTCGATGATGGAAGAATCACAAAGGTAGTTGTCACGAATGTCTTGTACGTGGTAGAGCCACGCCGCAGCTATATTATGGTTCTAGCATGAATGGGTCGGCTCGACCGGGGAAGGACCACAATCTCACAGAATACCAGCGTAAAATAGCAGCTTAATGCTGCTTTCAGGAATTATATAAATCGAACGGCGCTTACATAGATAGATAGATACATAAATATGTAGCAAAGGCAAAAAATTATATTTCGAAGACATGTGAAGTTCGCCAACACGCATTGGGGCAGAAATTGGTACTAAAACCCTTTCAGAAATGAGAGGAGGCCTGTGCCCTGCAGTGGGACGTATATAGGCTGTTAGTTTTAAGGGCAGGTAAGCTTGTTTGATTGTTCAAGTATTCTTTTTACAGGAACGGCACTCTGCAAGGGAGACAGTGGAGGCGGCCTTGCCTTTCCGGAGTCAGATAGAGGAACCGAGCGTTTTTACCTCCGCGGTATTGTCTCCACAGCACCGAGCAATGAAAATCTTTGCAACTCCTACACCCTCACGAGTTTCACCCAAGTGTCGAAACATGAACATTTTATTAAAGAATCGTTGCTCTAGTATTAGAGTGTTAATTTTATAGTCGAATTTTATCAGTCAGATTATTATGTTTTTTATTTATTTATACCCGACTGCACTAAAGCTAGAAAAAAGGGTAATGTTTTTACCTGAATGTATGTATGTATTTATGTATGTATATATTTATGTGAATGTATGTCCGTTTATATGTTAGCTAAGCAAGCTAGTCATCAGATTTTGACAAACGAGATCTCAATTGATGAATTTCATTTTATTTTTTATTTTATTCAATATAGATTACAAGTAATTCTCACTGAATTTTTTTTTACTTTTAGCACTTGCGCGGAAAATCCCTCTGTCCTGGAAAGAACCAGAAAGAAACCTACTTTTAACTTTAAATTTGTACAAACTACTTACAAAACTCATTTAAGAAACAGCTTGTAAGCGACCAACTTATTCCTAGGAGTTATTATCAATCATATATTCATTTATATTACCCTCTTTATACAGTAGTACTTGGTAATAGATATCTTGTTTATTTTCTGGGACTTTGTTGTAATATAGTATACATTGGCTCTAATAAATGAATTACTGACTTTGTGGAGTCGAGGAACTGTAGTGGTGTTTTTTTAATAAAACTACTTTTTTTCTTGAACATACATACAATTTTCGTATATTATATACTAAGAAGCCAGATTGAAATTGCGCGGGAAACAGACTATAAGGGCATCCACACACGCGCAGGTACCGCGCGAGTCTGTTGCTTCAAACTTCAAGGGCACTGCTACGTCGTGCGGGCTGTCCGCTACACGCGGCGTGGCCCTATTGGCCTACCTCAACTCTACAGTTGAAGAATGCTCTCGTAAGGTTCGTGTGTCGAGTAAATCGATACATGAAGCTTCGATATTCGACAGCTGATTAGAGCGAAGAACGCGGCCCTAAGACAATATGATCACTATCGTATGATAGACAACAAATTCAACAGCGCAACCTCCAAAACGAGGTGGAACAGCGCCTTAAAGAATTTAGACACGATAAGTGGGATAATCTGCTGGAGGATATCGAGCCATCTCAAACTGCCTTCTGGCAGTTGACCCGAGCTCTGAAAGCAGAACAATCCTGACCTATGCCGCCCCTCATTAGGTCAGGAAACCCCGATCTCGCCTTTGACGACTCTGAAAGAACTCTAGCGAGCCTATACCTACGACCGAAATGTCGTCGGCCAGTCACACAAACTACACAATCATCTAGTGCTACAAACACTGTTAGAACAACAATGGATGGAACGTAGCGAGTCCGCAGACGGGCGCGCCGCACACCCCTCCACACCGCGTACACACCGTACACCTGCATCCCTGGGCGGTTCTCATCACCCAGAACATCGAACGAAACTGTTTTTTTTTAATAAAATAATCGTGACAAACGAGCACCCAGTTCTGCTGTGTCCAATAAACATCTACATCATTTTGATTCTTAACTAAGGATTAGCTAAGAATCAAAATGCAGATGCCTTGTCATCCCTGAGGACTATGCTGGAATGTGTCATTTCCAGTAAAAGCTTTATACTCACCATACGAAACAGCAGCATTAAGCTCATCCTGTCTAGGGACGGGGAGCAGCGTTACAAGTGCGGTATATCTGGATCTGCATCAATAGCCACAGACCAAGCAGTTCGATTAAGGCAAATTTTTCTTACAATATGATAAATAATTATACTACTCAAAATGGTGGTATACTTATAATTAAAATATCATTATAATTAAAATCTTTATCTGTTTTTCAGAAGCTTGTACACAATCACTATCTTAACTTTTGAATTCGTGCCATCTATATATGTATACATTCGTATTTTATGTCTTTATTTGTTATTTATTTTTATATATTATATGGAAATCTTTATAAATATTATTTCTGCATCACCAAACCACACAATTTTCTGCTTTTTGTAATCCTGTCCATCCAAAGGTTGTCTGGAAGAAATCGCTTTTAGCGATAAGAGCGCCCATTGTGTCACTATTTTGTTTTTTATTTTTCTTTCGTTTATGTATTGATTTGGTGTACAATAAAGAATTATCTATCTATCTATCTATCTAAAATAGGTACTTTACGCAACATTTCTATCCACTGGTAGTTAGTTCAAAAAAGCCAGTCCATAATTTTGTCTCAGCTGCTAAATCTCCTTACAAAGTCCAACCAGTAAGTATATAACTAAAATTACTTATAATAATGTCGTCCTCCGAATTTCGGTCACGGCAGATTATAGTGTTCTATTATATGCGCAAAAACAAGTGCACTCTCTATTCCCTCTCTTTCATATTCCGATGGGACGGAAATCCAACATGACCGGAGAGAGATCAGGCGCAGAAACAACGGCTTAGTGTGCTTTCCAGGCACGAGTGTGGAACACCATCACATCGTGACTCCAGGCTGCTACTGAGAATTTCTTGACTGTAAAACAAAATTATTGATTTTGGCCCGACCGGGGATTCAAACCCGGGACCTCATGATCAGCAGTAGCGCTTATGACCCCTACACCAACGACGCAATCAAAAATAATTATGTACTTATAGGAATTGAATAAAACTATTTTTACGGATTTTATCGCGTTTAATTTACTATTTTAATTCCCGACGTTTCGGGTGCTTTACAGCAACCCATGGTCACGGGGGGGACTGAGATGTTTGACGTCCCGATGTCACAGTTAGCCCGGCTACCTTTAGTTTTTTAATATTAATCTTTGGTTCGATCTACGCAGAATGAGCTTACATTATCTTGAAGACTTGCAGTGGTATGCTTGGGTTTAGATTTAATTTTGTTAATTATAGGATCCCAAGCAGATGGCAGCACCCATCCATCTTCTCTATTGAAATTAGGATGTTTTTTAACGGACGATCTTTTATTCAATGGGTAGTGTTCATTTATTTATTTATTTATTTATTTATAGGATAAGCGTGACAAGCGAACGCACAGTCCACCTGATGGTAAGTGGTTGTTGTGGCCCATAGACATCTACATCTATCCTCGTTTGCGAATCAAAATTGCAGATGCGTTGTCAGCCTTTAGGACTAAGATGGAATGCCTCTTTTCCAGTAAAAAGGGTCTCCGTTTCTCTACACTCACCATACGAAACACAGCAGCATTAAGCTGCTATTTCACGCTGGTATTCTGTGAGAGCGTGGTCCTTCCCCGGTCGAGCCGACCCATTCGTGCTACAACTATACAATTAATATAGCTGCAGCATGGCTCTACCACGTTTAAATACGTGGTAGAGCCATGCTGCATGCTGTTCGCGTAAATATAAGAAATACTTATAGGAATGTTATATATTTAAAAAAATATTTATAGGAATTTTAAAAGCGTTTTGACTTCCTCCCTCCCCTTCCACCATCAGACAGCCGGGCAATCGGCGGGCGTTCGTTCCTTTGTTTTTAAACCCCGACGAAAAAGAGGGGTGTTATATTTTTAACGCGTGTACCTGTGTATCTGTCTGTCTGTGGTATTGTAGCTATCAAACGGATGAACCGATTTAGATGTAGTTCTTTTGATTGATAGGTGATTTGATCGAGAGTGTTCTTAGCTATGATATTCAAGGAAATCTTTTTAGCCGTTTGAGGATCACCAGCTCTTTTTGTTTCGGGGCTTTTAATTTTTTTAAATTTAAGTTATCAATATTTAGCAACCGAAGCGAGTGAAATCATTTCCGAATGTCTTTCCGTCCAGTTACAATCTGTTTGTCTTCAAGGTAAGAGCGAATAGGCTTTTCTTACGCTAATTAAGTACCAATTTACAATCTAGTGCTTCATCACCACTTAACACCAGGTGGGATTGTAGTCAAGCATTGGCCTATAATTCACCGTGTATGGCGGTGTTAGAATATTCACTACCACATATCGTCCCGCGGGTATCGTTAAAGGCGACAGAGGAAACAAACCAGCCAGCAGGCACCAGTGGCTTCCTAATAACAAATAAAAAATAAAAATCAGCTGTTTCCAACTCGTCTACAAAGCGTGGCAACTATGACGAATATCCCCCTTCTTAAGGCAATCTATGGGCTCTCTCGTGGGGTTCGTGCGTTGCCGGACGCTTTTAGCAACTTCCGCACCATCGTTCACTCAGTCCGTACTATATTACTTTATTGAGTCAACATGAGAAAGGGATAAAGTGAGGCATAGTAGGAGAGTGACAAGTCACAACCATTTCAAATATTTTTGTAAAGAATGAAATATATTTTTGTAAATTATTCATTGTTATTTTTCAAAGAGTAGCCAAATTTTAAACTTAAATTCAAATATATAAATAATGATATACTGTTATTGCAGTTTTTGAAAATACGAGTAAATAAGGCTTCTACTTTATTTGAAATTATCCCGATGATATTCCGGACGTCGGTTTGAGCGAGATTAGAATGGCTCTCCAGCACCTTAAAAACCCCAAGGCCCCAGGCGAGGATGGAATTACAGCGGAGCTTCTGAAAGCGGGTGGAAAACCAGTACTTGAAGTCCTTCAGAAGCTCTTTAATTCCGTCTTCCATGGTGGCACTACACCGGAGGCGTGGAGCAGAAGGTGGTCTCGTCCTTCAAGAAAGGTGACAACGCTCTCTTGAAGAACTACAGACCGATTTTCCTCCTGAGCCGCGTCTACGTGCTGTTTTCGAGAGTCATTACGAATCATCTCGCATGCCGACTCGACGACTTCCAGCCTCCCGAACAAGTCGGTTTCCGAAAAGGCTTTAGTACCATAGACCACATACATACCCTTCGGCAAATTGTACAGAAGTCCGAGGAGTACAATTTGCCACTATGTCTGGCGTATGTGTACTATGAGAAAGCCTTTGATTCCGTCGAAATTCAGGCAGTGCTGCAGTCCCTTCAGCGGTGCCAAGTTGACTGTCGGTATATCGAAGTGGTGAAGTATTTGTACAGTAGGGCTACGATGACTATTCGAGTACAGAACCAGAGTACGAAACCTATCCAACTGCAGAGAGGTGTAAGACAGGGTGACGTTATATCCCCGAAACTCTTCACCACTGCATTGGAAGACGTTTTCAAGCTACTGGACTGGAAAGAATACTGTATTAACATTAACGGCGAGTACATCACTCACCTTTGATTTGCCGAGGATATAGTTCTTATGGCAGAATCGCTGGAGGACCTAAGCACTATGCTCAATGACCTCAATAGTGCCTCCCAACAGATAGGTCTTAAGATAAACATGGACAAGACAAAGATCATGTATAACGTCCATGTCACACCTATGCCGGTAGTTGTTGGGAGTACTAAGCTCGAAGTTGTTGACGAGTTTGTTTACCTGGGACAAATAGTCCGACTAGGTAAGTCCAACTTCGACCGAGAGGTCAATCGACGGATTCAACTCGGATGGGCAGTGTTCGGAAAATTACGGCACATCTTCTCGTCGGGTACACCTCAAAACTTCAAAACGAGACTGTACAATCAGCGCGTGTTGCCAGTTATGGAACTGAGACGTGGTCCTTCACTGCTGGCCGTATAAGGAAGCTTAAGGTCACTCAGTGAGCTATGGAGAGGGCTATACTCGGGGTTTCTATGTATGATAAACTTAGAAATGAGGATATCCGCAGTAGAACCAAAGTGACGGACATAGCACAACGGATTAATAAGCTGAAGAGGCAATGGGCCGGCCATATAGCTCGAAGAACCGACAACCGATGGGGAAAAAAGGTTCTCGAGCGGCGGGCTCGTACCGGCGGACGAAGTGTAGAGCGTTCCCCCACTAGATGAAGTGACGACCTGGTAAGACATCCAGGAAGTCGATGGATGCAGGTGGCTCAGGACCGTGCTTTGTGGTGTTCCTTGGAGGAGGCCTATGTTCAGCAATGGACTTGTGAAGAGCTGTAATAATGAATGATGATCAAATCTTCATCCCTATGAGAAAAACGATATGTAATTATATAGATATGAGAATTATTTTTCCAAATATTGGGGGACCACCCCTGCACGGCTAACATGGGCTGGGGACAAACATTTATCCCCCGATTATATCCAGTGACAAGAGATAACATTATCTTGTCCTCATGCCAAAGTACGACTACGGGGAAAGGAGAAGATATACTTCTCGCTTGACATAACGAGTATACATAATATACCCCCGTCCGTAGCATGCAGCCAAATGAAAGATAAAAAACTATGCTTGTTTGAAATTTTAAAGGGACAATTTTATCCTAGTTTTGGACGTGGCTTTAAGTTGTATTTTGGAATTTTCTTAAAGCAATAATTGCGGGTATAAGTCTTTCCCCCATTTTATCTACTGTGGATATTATATCCACCGGTGTGCCCATGCTCGAAGGGTGCATAAAACTAAGCGAGGGGATAAACATTTTCTCCTTTCCCCAGGGATGAAATGTCTCCCGCCCATGCTAGACCCACTGATGTATAACATCTATGTACAAATAAATAAAATTGAAGTGTCTGTTTGTAATGTCAAAATAACAGCTTTTTACTAAATGCATAGTTATGAAAGTATATACTATATACTATGTTTATAACAAAAAAACAAAACAATTTTTAAACATTTTGTCTGTCTGTCTGTTGTTTCCTGCTAATCTCCGAAATGGCTGGACTGATTTTGACGGGACTTTCACTGGCAGATAGCTGATGCTATAAGGAGTAACTTAGACTACTTTAATTTTAGAAAAAGAAAAGAAAATTAAAAACCCATGAAATTTAATCGTACTAAATTCCACGCGGACGATGTCGCGGGGATCAGCTAGTTTTTAATAAAAAGAGTATCATGAAATTCGCTGAACAATTGACGATAATATCGCACAAGATACATACAAAAAAGAACATTAAGTTGAATTCAGAACTTCCTCCTTACTTTGAAGGCGGCTAAATATAAAGATAATTAAATTTACACGCCTATACACTCACTTTTATGTGGTAGAGCCATGCTGCAGCTATATTATTGCTGCAGCACGAATAGGTCGCCTCGACCAGGGCAACGCTCTCACAGAATACCAGCGTGAAACAGCAGAATAATGCTGCTGTGTATCTTATTGTAAATGCAGAGAACCAGAGATCTATACTAATAGCTGTTCCGTGCGGGTTTCGAACCCGCGGCCCTCAGCGCCGCAAGCCGCAACTCATTGCTAAGCCACTGCGCTACGGAGCCGTTCAATTTTTTTTAATTTAAAAGAAATTTGTCTACTTGTTTCATTGACTGTAGGTCAATGACTTGAATCGAAAAAAAATATAACTTCTAAGAGACGGGAAAACATAGTCATCAATAATAAAGTAATAAATCCGGCAGCCATTTGAAAATCTAAAAACCCATCCGTTATCAGGTTCATTCGTGGAATTATTAAAACTAAAAAATAAGGAAAGTACATCGAAGTTTATTCTTACATGCACGCTAGCTTATAATCTAGTTTAGCAGGTTTTCTGATAAATGAATAACTTAGACCTTGAGGATAATATTAAAAAAACAAAATTGTCTCGTTACAAGTAACTGGAGTACTGGTTGAAGGTACTGGTGCTGATCGAATCTCATTTATTTAATTCTTGCACCAACAAATTGAACACCACATTATTATTTCGAGTAATTAAAACTCTTAAAAACTCTTTACAAGTGTCACCTCAATTACAGGTACAAAATAACAACAATACAATAACATGACAACACTACACAGTATGAAAAAAAAACAGAATCAAAATAGTTACAGGCTCATAAGATTAATTTGAAACAAGTTGATAATTTTTTTTTTTTTTACTTATAAGTCAGTGCTTGACCACAGTCCCACCTGGTGGTAAGTGGTGATAAAGCCCTAGATACTACGTAGTAACAGAAGCCTATTCACTCTTACCTTAAAGACGCCCAGATTGTATACGTACGGAAAGACATACGCCGGCAAATTATTCCATTCCTTTGCTGTACGCATTACAAAATACAAAGCATAGTAATTAATTAAAAACTATCTCCCATTTTATCTACTGTGGATATTATATCCACCGGTGTGCCCATGCTCTAAGGGTGGATAAAACTAAGCGAATGCTAGCCCTACAGGAGTATAAACCTATTGATTTAAAAATAATCATCTTAATCTGTTTACATTTTTTATAAAATAAGCGTGACAAACAAGCACACAGTGCACCTGATGGTAAGTGGATACTGTGGCTCATAGACATCTGAGTAAATCTGCCTTTAATTAAGAATCAAAACGCAGACGCGTTGTCTCCCCTGTGAACTAAGATGGGATGCCGCGTTTCCAGTAAAATTGGTTGTCGGTTCACTACTCTCACCATACGAAACACAGCAGCATTAGGCTGTTATTTAACGCTGGTGTTCTGCGGGAGCGTGGTCCTTATGTTATGGTTGTAGCACGAATAGCTCGATTCATTATCGAGTACTAGTACATATAGTAAAGCTGCAGCGTAGCTCTACCACGTATGAAGATATCACCACACACAAAACTTACCACCACGCATACCACAATTAAAGAAGATAATTTATCGCGTATCATAAATACATAAAACCATACACTCAAAATGTTAATCTCCCCCATTTGAAGTCGGCTAAAATATTTACTAACTAAAAGAGCTTACAATATGTTCCAAGAATTATCTTGTGAATATTGACCTTGAGGTCATTCCAAATAACAAATTATAAGTTACTATTGGTTAATCATATCCCCACTACTGAATTATAGGACCAAACATCCTATTTTGTGTATATATTAATTAAATAATTTCATTCTGGTATTCAGTTTATTATGTTGGCATATTATGTTTCATAAATATGATAAGAAATATTTCTGATAAATAATATATTCTGAGAGATTTAGTTTGTTTATAGTGATGCTGTGTTCGACAGTAAATATGTGGTCGAGGTTATTTTTACTATTCATTTTCGGTAAGTTTAAAGCAAAGTCAAGTTTAAATATCTATTTAATATCTACTAGGTGGCAGGACTCATTTTTTACCTCCGTCCGTCAGGGTAGGTTAATTTTTTCTGCCGCTTTTTTTTAAAAAGCTTAATAATTTTGCGCGCGATCACAGGTGTATTCACAGATATAACGGTGCGCGGTACATTATTATATAAAACTTTAGTAGGTTTTGTACGATTTTTAAGACATTCAAAGAATATTTGTAGGACACGTAAAGTACGCTAAACCGCACTAAAGCAACACAGCGTAGCGGGCTTTCAAAAAACCCTCTCAGGAGTGACAACGAAACTGTAGCCTTTTTGTATGAAGTTGACTGCAGGTATATAGACTGCAGTAGCCACTTACTGGTGACCTGTAAGTTCGTTTGTCACTTCAGTTTTATAAAATAAAATCATAACTCGGTGGAATGCATTGAGTTTTACATTGTCAGTTAGTAATAAAACCTCCGTGGAATGACAGCGTAAAATAATCCCCAACCTGATATCACCCGGTGGGTGTCGTAAGAGACGACAGCAGCATTTTTGGGATAATAACTCAAAATATTTTAAAAAAAACTGCGGTTGCCATCTGGCTACTGTGATGAATACCGAACTTTTACACGATAGAGCCACGCTGCAGCTATATTATGGTTGTATCAGGAATGGGTCGGCTCGAACGAGAATGAATCAAGCTCCCACAGAATAGCAGAGTAAAATATACGAATAAGAACTTTCACTACTAGAATAGCAGTGTAAAATATACGTTTGGCGAATGTAGGGAACTGGAGACCCTTTTTACTGGTAAAGAGGCATTCTATCTAAGTACTCAAGGGTGGCAACAATCTGCATTTTGATTTTCGATAGAGCATGCTGTCGGGTGGACTGTGTGCTCGTAATGTTAACTTTTTTTAATTAGGGATGAGTGAGAGTGTTATAAACTTAAGAGTAGACAAATATAATCAGAAAGCTCCGAACTGCTAAGCTATCGGGAGTTACACGTGTTATTGTGAGTCAACCATAAAAGATAGACATATGCTGTCGTGGGATATTTTTTATATAATTTTAAGGAGAACATTTCCGTTATACATGATTTCTGTGTAGCTTTAACCATTAAAAGGCTGCACACGCGACGGAAGCTTAAAAATGGAGTAATTTCTCCCGTTTCCCCAACATTTACCTTCACTGCTCTGCTCCTATTGATCGTAGCGTGATGAAAAGTATACTATAACCTGCCCAGGAGTATGAAAAATTATTGTACCAAGTTTCGTTAAAATCCGTCGAGTAGTTTTTGTTTCTATAACGAACATACAGACAGACAGACAAAATTTTACTGTTTGCATTTTTGGCATCAGTATCGATCACTAATCACCCCCTGATAGTTATTTTGGAAATATATTTCATGTACAGAATTGACCTCTCTACAGATTTATTATAAGTATAGATAAAGTCTTCCCCATAAGGCAATCTATGGGGGAGGCCTATATTCCTTTTATTGATTTTTTTATTATCTATCTTTATTTAAAAAGGCTTTTACTTTACATGGATACGTTAGCCTTATCGGACCATACCTTGTTACTGTTACACAAATCCTGAGTATATAGAAAGGGGGAATCAATGTGGTAAGAATATTGAAATTAATAATTTTGCTACCGCCGAGTGTGGCTCCGCAAGTATACTCAAAAACCAACCCGTTTCACCCAAATTAATATTAAACTTTTGCGCCAGATTCTCCCTTTCCCTTTGATATTTGACACATTCTGCTAGCATAATGTTGGACATTTTCTATGTAACTTTTGATAGGTTGTAGTGGTGATACTAATAATATAATAAGACATACGTAAATGGATAAATTGATAAAGGTATAGGTACTGTTCTGCTACAGTAATTTCTTTAAAGTATTATATATAACTAACCTGTAAATCTGCCTATTGTATATACGAGTATAAATAGTTCTTGATAGGGGCGCTATCTGATTATTTACGTTGGTCTGATGACATTATTTATTCTTTTATTTATTTATTAGAAAGCCACTATGATATTATACAAAAAAAATTGATATAAATGATTAATGTAATGTTTAGTACATACACCATAACAGAACAGAAACAGAAACTTTTTTATTCAATATAGATTATAAATAATACTTATTGAAAGTCACTCTTTTGTTTAATTACCACTGTTTGAAAAAAACCTCTGCCCTGGGAAGAACGAGCAGGAAACCCAGCGGAACGTTTTTAAAAAAATAACAGCTTACAATCATGTATGTTACACAATTAACAACACAAAACAAATTAGAAATAGCTTGGTAGCGAACACCTCATTCCCAGGGGTTATTATCATCCAGAAATTTCTTAATATTATAATAACCCTTTTTATACAAACTATGTTTAATAAAGTTTTTGAATTTTGAGCAGGTCGAGTTTTGTATATTTTCTGGGATTTTGTTGTAAAAGCGTATACATCGCCGCAAGAATGAATTACTGACTCGGTGGAGTCGAGTAACTGGTACTACTAGCTTGTGTTTGTTCCTAGTATTTACAGAATGAATATCACTTATTTTTGTATAACTACTTTCGTCGAATTTTGTATATTTTCTGGGATTTTGTTGTAAAAGCGTATACATCGCCGCAAGAATGAATTACTGACTCGGTGGAGTCGAGTAACTGGTACTACTAGCTTGTGTTTGTTCCTAGTATTTACAGAATGAATATCACTTATTTTTGTATAACTACTTTTATTTTCGTGTACGTACATTACATTTTCATAAATGTATTGAGAGGCCAAAGTTAATATATTAATTTCCTTAAATTTTTGTCGGAGCGACTCTTTAGGTTTTAAATCATAGATTGCTCTTATGGCCCTCTTCTGTAAAACAAATATAATTTCAGAGTCAGTCGCGTGTCTCCATAGCAAAATACCATACGATATTATGCTATGGAAATAGCTAAAGTAAACAAGTCTAGCTATTTCCACACTGGTAAGATTTCTAATCTCTTTTACAGCATATGCTGCAGAACTAAGTCTGCTTGCTAACTTTGATATATGGGGGCTCCATTGAAGCTTCGTGTCTAGTGTCATTCCAAGAAAAATGGTGGTATCGACAAGATTCAGTTCCTCCCCATTTAAAATTACATGAGTATTTAATTGTCTGACATTTGGAGTCATGAACTTCATATATTTCGTTTTAGTGCTATTTTAAATGCAAGTTATTAACATTAAACCAATTTACTAATTTAGATATAGCATTATTTACTTCGTCATATTTTAATAAATGTCGTTTTAATTTTAAAATTAATGAAGTGTCATCAGCAAATAATACTATATTATAGTTATCCCCTACTATGTAAGGTAAGTCATTAATATATACAAGAAACAGAAAGGGGCCGAGAATTGAGCCTTGAGGCACGCCCATTTGTACTATCGACCTGGAAGAGCTCATACTATTAATGACAACTTTTTGGGTTCTGTTACTTAATAATGAAACAATTAATTTAAGAGCATTACTTCTTACACCGTAGTGTTGTAGTTTCCTGATTAACGTTTCATGGTGAACACAATCGAAGGCTTTGGATAGGTCACAGAATATACCCAAAGCATCCTGTGAATTCTCCCATGCATTGAAAATATATTTAATCAGCTCAACACCAGCATCAGTTGTCGAGCGACCCCTTGTGAAACCGAATTGATTTTTATGAAGTAAATTATTAACATTTAAAAAAAATTAACATTTGATCAAGAATAATTTTTTCAAAAATTTTACTTAGTGTTGGCAGTACAGAAATGGGTCTAAAATTTGCGGGGTCTAATGTACTACCAGATTTAAATAAAGGTATTATACTTTACTATGCTTCATCAAATCAGGAAACACACCATATTCGATACTAGTATTAAAAATAATAGCTAGTTGAGGCACGATTATATCGATTATAGACGCAATAACTTTAACGGAAATCCCCCGCAGATCCGCATTTTTCTTAATATCAATAGTTTTAAAATATTTTACAATATCTTTTGATGATATTTTATGAAATGTAAAATTCTTTGTACACGCATTTACATTTTGTTTAAGTAATGATTCGGCGACGGCAGGAGAAGAATTTAGTGACTTAGTGGTTAAGATCGGAATATCCGTAAAATATTTCTCAAAAACCATTGCAACATCCTGAACTGATTCCGTTAATTTGTTGTTAAAACTTAACCGGTAGTTTGAATTGCGAGAGTTGACCTTACCAGTTTCACTATTAATTATACTCCACGTCATTTTAATTTTATTAGAAGCCGTCTTAATTTTGTTGCTCAAATGCAAAGACTTGGCTTTGGAGCACACTCCTTTAAATATTTTTGAATATTTTTTTTACATATTGCCTAAATTCGACGCTACGGTTATATGACCTCTCATGGTAAAGTTCATATAACCTTTGTCTACTCTTATGGACTCCTACTGTCACCCATTCATTGAATGCCTTCCGACTGTTCAAGGAGAACGTTTTAGAAGTAAAAATATTATCAAATTCATTCCAAATAAGTTTAAACACTGTTCCATACAAAAAATTAGGATCATTTTGGTATGAAAGTGATGGCAGTTTCTTCACTATGTTACTTCTAAACTTCTCCAAGCGACGTGCATTTACAGGAACAAACACAATTTTCTCATCTACTTGCTTTTTGTGAACACAAGGTAACGAAACTAACTGTCCACAGTGATCAGAACTCAATTTTTGAATTATACATTTATGCGACGGCTTAACATTTGTAAAAATGTTATCTATACATGTTGTACTACATTCAGTAATACGCGTTGGCTCTAAAAATAAATTAAAAAGACCATATGATTTAAACAATGATCTAAATTTAATATTGGTGGAAGAGCTTCTAGGAGATTGATATTAAAGTCTCCACATATTACAACAGATTTATTCTGTTTATTAAACTTAACAAAAACTTCCTTCATAATTTTTTCAAAAGTATTGTATAAAGAACATGGGGGGTCTGTAGACGCTCACACCTTAACATGTCAAGGTAAAATATAATAAAAGTAACGCATATTAAAGTTAACAAACGAAAAAAGAAAAACTAAATGTAAGAAAACAACAACAACTTATGAAGTGATCTTATTTATGTTAAAAAAATATTTTATTTTAAAAATAGTATAAACAGATGCAGACTAGGTATTTATAAACAAAGGTGGGCCAGGTGTTGTTAATTGTGCTTAGTACAATTTATGTTATTCTTTTTTAAATCGTTAAACTCAAGCTAGAATTTCCTCCTGTGTCATGGAAGCAGTTTACATACAAAAATTGCACAAGGACAAACACCCAAACCCAGAACAATTATTTTTAGGCCATACAAATCCCGTGCGGATTTAACCCGCGGCCCTCAGCGCCGCAACTAAAATCTAAGCCACTGCGCCCCGAAGTCGTCAATTCCGAAGTTAATTCTTAATATAAGAATAAAATTGATTAACTAAATACATACTTTCTTTAGCAGCAATAAGTTATTGAATAAAACTATTTTTACGGATTTTATCGCGTTTAATTTTACTAATTTTGATTCCCGACGTTGGGGCGATCTTGATCATGTTCACAGAATGAGAATGTCTGTGAACATGTTCAAGATCGTCCCCGCCATTAGTGTAATATCCCTCTACAAGATGCAGGAGTGTACAAGCTTGATTGCGAATGTGGTCTCTCTTACATAGGACAAACAAAAAGATCCATTAAAACCCGCGTGAAAGAACATAATATAGCTGACGTGAAGCACCGACGCTCTGGGAAGTCTGCAGTCTGTGAACATGTTCAAGATCGTCCCCGCCATTACATCAGATTTGATAGATCACAAATCCTCGCAAAAGAACACCGATTCCTACCAAGGATGATACGCGAGGCTATTGAAATTAAAAATCATCCTAATTTCAATAGAGAAGATGGATGGGTGCTGCCATCTGCTTGGGATCCTATAATTAACAAAATTAAATCCAAACCCAAGCATACCACTGCAAGACTTCAAGATACTGTATGCTCATTCTGCGTAGATCGGACGAAAAATTAGTATTCAAAAAACTGAAGGTAGCCGGGCTAACTATGACATTGGGGCGTCAAACACCTCAGTCTCCCCCGTGACCATGGGTGCTGTAAAGCACCCGAAACGTCGGAAATCAAAATTAGTAAAATTAATCGCCATAAAATCCGTAAAAATAGTTTTATTCAATGTGTAGTGTTCGCGTAAATATAAGAAATCATTAGGCAATAACTTATTTCAAAACCTAACGGTTTTGATTATCTTTAAGACGCTTCATGAGCTGATGTCATTCACATTTATGCTTGCTTTAGAAATCTAAATATACATGGTAATAAATAATAATATCAATACCCTTATCACTTTTAAAGAACTATTTAACTGTAATGTAATGGCCTCGTAAAGATATCCACTACCCCATTTTAGTCGGGAAACGAACCGAGAGTTGGCAGCGGCGCATTCCTAATAACAACAAGAAACAAGCGGTTGCCACCCGCCTGCCAAACTTGGCAACTATGGCAAATATCCGCCTCTTGAGGTAATGTAAGTAGAGGCCTATGTTCAGCGGTGGACTTTATAAGCTGTGATTGATAGATTGTTTATTAATAGGATCCAAAAAGCTTAGATAAATGGTAGAAACTTTGTAAATTATGTAGTGAAAAATGGGTGTACAACAGGGATCCATTTTGGGCCCCTTTCTCTTTCAATTAATACTAATAAGTTTATTTGTTTTAATTTGAACCGAATTGAAAACTAAGATCCCTAATGCATGAAATTAATGCTGTAGATAATATTTTATGCAAATTATTAATTGCTAATAACTATGATAAATTACACTTTACTGAATTACCGGCAATCTATAGGGAGGCCTATGTTCAGCAGGGGACTTTTGATAGGCTGTGAAAGAATGAATTAATGAATAAATAACTGATAGAGTATATGTTGCTTACATGTTATTTAATAACATTTCTGTTTAAGCTACGTTACTGCTGGAGATCAACGCTCTTCATTTACTATCTAACAGGTACTAATTCATCGTCACATAATTTTGTTAAGTAACAGAATTTATCTTTATATTCTTCATCAGCCCTGTAACAGTCCACAGCTGAGCATTTGCATCTCCCACGGCAGTAAGTTAACCGTGTAGTGGTGGTGTAAGAATATCCACTACCCCACATCCCGTGGGTGTCGTAAGAGACGACAAAAGGAAACAAATCACAAATATAAAAAACAATAAAAACTGCGGTTGCCAACCCGCTTGCCAAACGTGAAACTATAGCAAATATCCCCCCTATGGGGCAATCTATGGGGAAGGCCTATGTTCAGCAGTGGACTTAAATAGGTTGTAACGGAACGGAACGGACGGACGGCAAGAATAATTTCGCATAATCGTCGCACTTGGCTGGCAAATTACCGCATGTATTTTTTTCTAGGTGGGTGGTACACATATTATTACTATATAAGTTGGTAGGACTTATTTTTGTCCGTCCGTTCCATCTGGGTAGGTGTCTATTTCTGCCGCCACGAAGCAGTGAGTGCACTTCTAGTTTAAGGGGCATATGAAGCCAGTCTAATTATAGGCTTCAAGCATTTTTTACGTGGTAGAGCCATGCTGCAGCTATATTAGTAGTATAGTTGTAGCTCGAATGGGTCGGCTCGACCGGGGAAGGACCACGCTCTCACAGAATACCAGCGTAAAATAGCAGCTTAACACTGCTGTGTTTCGTATGGTGAGTGTAGAGAACCGGAGACCCTCTTTACTGGAAAAGGGGCATTTTATCTTAGTCCTCATGGGTGACAACGCATCTGCATTTTGATTCTTTAATGAGGATAGATGTAGATGTCTATGAGTCACAGCAACCACTTAACATCAGGTGGACTGTGTGCTCGTTCGTCACCCTATCCTATAAAAATATCTGACTTGGTCATCGGAGCTGGCAATGCATCTGTAGCTTAAAAAGTTAAAGTTAAAGTTACAGCCAACAAAGTTACGTCCCACTGCTGGGCACAGGCCTCCTCTCATTTCAAAGAGGGTTTTTAGGGCAAGGAAGTGTCCGCCGCGCTGCCCCAATGCGTGTTGACGAACTTCACATGTCTTCGAAATATATTTTTTTTCTTATTTCTCAGACATGCAGGTTTCCTCACGATGTTTTCCTTCACCACCGAGCACGTGGTAAATCAGCACTTAAAAATTGCAATTAACAATTTCATTGGTGCCGGCGGGGATCGAAACCGGGTTGCTCACGTACTGTGAAACTTACAGCGAGCGCTAACCATCTGAGCTACCACGGCTCTCTGTATCTGTAGCTTATTCCGTTTGAAGTTCGTTGCTGGTTTCCATGGGCTGCAATAGTCACGTACACTCAGGTAGTCTATAGTCTGTTGGTAACTACAATTTTATGTTTAAAAAAAGCACACAGACAATACCGCACATCTCGCGCTTTTATCTTTACTTGGCCACAAGATCTTCTTGACTTCCCTTAGTTGACTCTTACAACACCTAGTGGATAAGATGGACAAACAATACGCTTAGGATAACGAAGATTAGAAATTTGGCATTCAAATGTTACGAAATTTTCAGATCCCATGGGACACAACTAAGAAGCGGACTTAGTAATAGATCACGACGTGATGCAGACCGAAAGTAAGTCGTAAAAATTCAAACAATATTTTTTATAGGATAAGGGTGACAAACGAGCACACAGTCCGCCTGATGGTAAGTGAATGCTGTAGCCCATAGACATCTACATTTATACTTAATTAAGAATCAATATGCAGATGCGTTGTCACCCTTGAGGACTAACATTGAATGCCTCGTTTACAATAAAAAGGGTATCCGGTTCCCTACACTCACCATACGAATCACAACAGTATTAAGCTGCTATCTTACGGGGTATTCTGTGAGAGTGCGTCCTACCCTGGTTTAGTTGACCCATTCGTGCTACAACCATTATGAAGCTGCAGCGTGGCTCTTCCACGTTAAATAACTCTTCTTATTAACTCTTATATCAGTGTGAAAAAGCAAAATAATGCTGCTGTGTTTCGTATGGTGAGTGTAGAGAAGCGGAGACCCTTTATACTGATAACGAGACATTCCATCTTAGTCCCCTGTCTTGCTTCTGTAATCTGTTTCGTCCTGCCCTGTGCCATACTGTACTGTCTATCTACTGATACGAATTTTTATCCAAAGTAGAGACCATCTGTATTTATTGTCTTATGAAATTTCATCTGTGACTACTTAATACATACATACATCTAATTTATTGATAATGAACACATACAATGAGCTATTATAATAATTATGATACTATGTTAAAGACATCTTGACTATTGATAGCAAAGAGAAATATTTTTTTTATTTTTAAAATTGAAATACAGGCTACTTTTTAATAATTAATATAATAACTTTGGAACAATTTTCCTTTGTCTATTAATGATGATAAAAATACTTTAATAAATCATGTTGATATGTATTGTATGTTCCACACTAGGATTTTCTCCTAGTGTGGAACATACAATACTTGTTTTGTTACTTGTTACACACAACTTCTAAGGTTAGGTAATTTGCAAGGAGACTCGCCAGTATATAATATTTATATAATCCAATAGTAATATACTTTCAGATGTGTTTTGCCGCCACAACCTGCGAACGGAGAGTACAAGGTGACAAAGGGGAGTGTCGTCGACGGGAAATCGGCGTTTGTCAACCTTCAGTACTCTTGCAACCCAACGTTCGCGTTGATTGGTGATCCCAACGCATTTTGCTTGTATGGCGAATGGGATTCCGTAGATCTACCCCTATGTGTTCGTAAGTATAATTTTCTTGTACTCCTTAGAATTTGAGATGAAAATTTCGGAATTAGTGTCTTAAATTTCTAGTAGTCTGAGGTTATAGGCTGTGGGCAATGCTAAGTTTAAAAGGGGTTTTATTTTTATATCACTGGTGCGTCTGTTACTGATCGCGTAGCTTCTGTATGACTTGACCGATTGAAGTCATATTCATACAATACATTTGTCTTCCGCGACAACATATGTCTATCTTCATAGGAGAACTCACAGTGACCATTTTTGGAACGAAGTTCTTTATCGGACCACACGAATTTGGCAGAACGGGGCTAGGCGAGAAAAAGTGTAAGAATGTTTTTCCGTCACGACCCTTCTGACGTAGTGTAGACGGCTTTGGCGGCTATAAGGAAGCGAGATGGAATAATATCCATCTCCCTCGCACTTTATCTTATCTTGCCATGAAAGAAATATTATTTTATTTTAAATGACGCTTCATTTTAATAGACGCTAGTAATTCGATTATTTGTATTTATTAATGAATAATAGAATACGTTTATCAATAATAATATATTAGAAGCGTCAGTAGCCTAATGGCAGGGCGTGGACCGCGAACTCGAAAGGTCGTAGGTTCGAATCCGCCATTCTACTATTGTCGTGAACCACTTCTAACACAAGCATTTTAAGCTTACCAGAAGTGGTTTTAGGGAATATTAGTAATGTTTAATAGCATTACCAGTATTTAAAAAAAAATACTACGAAAGGAACTTCGTTCCAACCGAGTGTTCCACGACACTCACGCATGTTTTTTTATATAATAACTCGCACAATAAAATAATTATGGTGGCAGTATGTAGTGGTGGAAACAATTAACAAATATTAGAAAGAATATCAGGTGATCAAAAATATATACATCCGTTTATACCGTATTAGATTCAGAGGGCTTTTTGCATTATCCACCGGAATTCCCTAATACCCTTAACTTTCCCCTCATACTCTATACGTTAAAGTCGGTGTTCCAACTATTTCATTGCAAAATATATAAATTTCTTTCTTCAACACCATCTACAAATCCAAAGGCCAAACATGCAAATATATTGGACTTTAAGGGAAGATTGCTTTACTCTGGGGTTTATTATATATGTATATCTTTCTAGGTCATGAAATGCGGAGAATCAATTTATTTTATAGTATAATTGAAATATGAATATATTGAAAATGGGCCAGATTAGGAGTACCCTCAACCGACGAGCGTGTATGCGTAGATATATGGATGTAAAGGGGGCGAGAGAAGTGTGTCAGGATCGTGCCAAATGGAAGTCCGTAGTCTCTGCCTAGCCCTCTGGGTGACAGGCGTGAGTGTTTATATTATATATATTATATATATATTGAAAATTAAGAGAATATATCATTATCTAGCAACAACTATATATTTGTACAACCCGGACGAAGCCGGTTCGGGCCGTTAGTTGCATAACAAAACGTGTCGAAGTTTGTCAAAGGAAACTTTATTTTCATTTTTCAGAGACTTGCAATTTAATGAAACACCGCAGTATGCAGTACAATTGCATTATAAGCGTTTCCGATGCGACCAGATCCTGCAAAGATAACGAAGTGGAGGGGACGGTGATACAGCCAGCTTGCAAGAAACCACACTACTATACCCCAGTAGAACTGCCTTATATGGTCTGCCGACAAGGGAACTGGAATGTCTGGCCTACTTGTATTCCAGGTAGGTGCTTTGTGGTAGATAACGGCGTAGGAGAATCCACTACCTGAAATCGTGTCTTGCAAGCGACAGAGGAAAACTGAAACGGGATATAGACAGCAACATCTTCCTGAAAATAACTCAATAATGGTAAAAAAAACATGCGTTAGTGTCGTGAAACGCTCGGGTGGAACGAAGTTCCTTTCGTAGTATATTATTATTGATAAACGTATTATATTATTGATTAACAAATACAAATAAATGAATTACTAGCGTCTATTAAAATGAAACGTCATTTAAAATAAAACTTTTTTTTTTCATGACAAGATAAGAAAAAGTGCGAAGGAGATGGATATTATTCCATCTCCCTTCCTTATAGCCACCAAGGCCGTCTACACTAGGTCATAAGGGGTCGTGACGGAAAAATCTTACACTTTTTGTCGCCTAGCCTCCATCCGTCAAATCCGTTCCTTCCGGTCCGATAAAGAACTTCGTTCCAAAAATGCTGTTGCTATCGTAGGTTATGGTTGATGTCCTCCAGACCGAATTTCGACCACGGCGGCCACTCTCAACGGAGACTAGCCAACTGCGCAATTAACAACTTTGTTGGATAATAGTGTCAGAGTGTATGCGACAGCACAGGTGTACTCTCTATTCCCTCACTCTCATAGTCCGATGGGACGGCAAATCGACACGAACGGAGAGAGATAAGGCGCAGAACCAACGGCTTTACGTGCTTTCCGAGGCACGCGGTGAAATACAGCCTACTTCCAGACTCCGACTCCATCAGGCCCACTGACTTGCGCTGTGTAAACCGCACATCCAGCATGGAGCAATCACACCGCGGTGTGTATCCCCAGTCATCGACAGTCGAGTTATACTCAAAAATAGAACTTAAAAGATCGACTTTCTCCTTTGCGGTATGGGCCAGTGAGTCGTTCTCCCTGTGCAGACATGAAACAGATGGCTGACAGAAATTGTCTTACACAGGTTTGGCAAAACACCTTAATAAAATTAGAGGTAGAGAAGAGAGCTTGAGAAGAGAGCTTGAGAAGTTTAAATCTTTGAATCACGTCTAGTCAATCAACGAAAAACGAAAGGTGCCAAATAATTCAAAGTCTTATTTTTACAATCTGCTTATTTGTTTTGTACCAAAAATAAAGAAAGAGCAACAAGTAAAATACTTGCGGCACTTACTCTATCATTTATTGAGAATATTATACCAATTGAACATAAGTGTGCTTGCAAAGGCAAGCACACTTATGTTCAACAGCGCAGGACCCAGGACCCCCTCGCACCTTGCGCGCTAGGCTCCAGCCTGGTTAGCCTGTGGGTAAATCAGGCCCTGAACGTATCTTCACAGAATGCGGCTTACTTACTTCGAAGGATGCATCAACTGGTGCAGTTGTACCCTGGCATGCTGGCATCTACTATAAAAATACGGTGGCCGCGTCACACGAGCGTGTTTGCAGCGGTTCCCTGATCAGCAACTCTGTTGTAGTGACTGGTATGTGAAATATACGAGTAACTTAGATATTTTTTGGATATTAACTTAGGCTAACAGGCTTGTCATCTCTACAAAGGTCAAGCGGAATTTTCTGTTATAATAATATCTATGATTTGAGCATATGTTACGGAATAAACAATCTATACAAATAAATAAAACTGAAGTGTCTGTTTCTAATGTCGAAATAACAGCTTTTTACTAAATGCATATATAAAAGTATATATGGTACTTATAACAAAAAAAGGATTTCCAAAATTTTTGTCTGTCTGTCTGTTTTTTTTTTATAGAATAAGGGTGACAAACGAGCACACAGTCCACCTGATGGTAAGTGGTTGCTGTGGCCCATAAACATCTACATCTATCTTCGTTTGCGAATTTAAATGCAGATGCGTTGTCAGCCGTGAGGACCAAGATAGAATGCCTCTTTTCCAGTAAAAAGAGTCTGCGGTTCTCTACACTCACCATACGAAACACAGCAGCATTAAGCTGCTATTTTACGCTGGTATTCTGTGAGAGCGTGGTCCTGCCCCGGTCGAGCCGACCCATTCGTGCTACAACTATACTATTAATATAGCTGCAGCATGGCTCTACCACGTAAATAATAAATAAATAATTTGTCTATTTGTTCCGGCTAATCTCCGAAATGGCTGGACCGATTTTGACGGGACTTTCACTGGTAGAGAGTTATGAGGAGTAACTTAGACTACTTTTATTTTAGAAAAATGAAAAGGCTCCGCGCTAAAAATTAAAACCCATGAATTCCAATTGTAATAAATTCCACGCGTGCGAAGTCGCGGGGAAAGCTGGTTAAACAGAAAGAGCAGCCAGCAAAATATTGTTGTTTGTAGTACGAATGGGTCGGCTCGACCGGGGAAAGACCACGCTCTCACAGAATACCAGCGTAAAATAGCAGCGTAATGCTGCTGTGTTTCGTATGGTGAGTGTAGACAACCGGAGAAACTTTTTACTAGAAACCAGATATTTTATCTCAGTCCTCAGGGGTGACAATGCATTTTGATTCTTAATTGAGGATAGATGTAGATGTCTATGGGTCACAGCATCCACTTATCATCAGGAGAACTGTGTGTTCGCTTGTCACCCTTATTCAAAAAAAAAAATCAAGTTTTACCTTCACGTATTCATATATCGATATTGAATACAAAATTATACTTTTCTATTCTGATTAGCCTAACACAATTTCAGCGGCTCACTGTTTTTGGGATGAATACTTTAAGAAGATCTTGGATGAAACAAACTACGCAGTAGCTGTTGGGAAATTACACAGTGATTGGGGTAACGCTGCTGATGAAGAGTACGCTCAGAAGTCTGATGTAAGCTTTGTAGATATTTTTTTAAACTAAAATGACAAATGAACTTACAGTTCACCTGATGGCAAGTGACTATACAGTTGACCCGCGGTAATCCGACAAATGTTTTGCAAGGCGGTGTCGGATTATCAAAGGAGTCAATTTCTTTTTGTATAGAGAATGGGCCCACCACAAATTGTAGCGTAACTTAATGAAATACATGTCTATTTATTCCTTATAATCTATACATTACAATAGTTATATTAGTTTTACCGTATCTAACGAGAATACTGAGAAATTAACAATTAAAATATGAATATCACAATAACCTAAAAACAAACTGAAAGCGATTGTCTAGTAGTTATCACCGGTATTATAAGTTAAAATAGTGCACTGGTCAATAATTAATAGTGTAAAATAAAGTTGTATGTACATTCAGCATTTGTAGGTACTTACGGTTGATGGAAAATCCTTTTAGTAGTTCGTTCTTCGTTACACGCATTTTTTTTTTCATATTACATTAACCAGAACACGAATATCAAAACAACTCTTTTTTTATCAGATTTCATGATTCGATTTCGGTTAGACTTTCATAAGATCTTTAGGCCGTTTACTATAATAAATTGGTATATTTTTTATGTGTAATAAAATTAAGTTACGTTAAAATTTCTAGTGGGCCCAAAACGATTGTCTACTTTGTGCGGATTATAGAGTACTGCCACAACCCCCGGATTACCAAATCCGGAACTTTTTGAAAATGCGTACCTTGTAATCCGACAAATTACATATCTACACAAATAGATAAAATTGAAGTGTCTGTTTGTAATATCAAAATAACAGCTTTTTACTAAATGCATATGAAAGTATATACACAATTATTAAAATTTTTGTCCGTCTGTCTGTCTGTTTGTTCCGGCTAATCTCCGAAATGGCTGGACTGATTTTGACGGGACTTCCATTGGCAGATAGCTGATATTATAAGGATTAACTTAGGCTACTTTTATTTTAGAAAAGAATTAGGGTTCCGCGCAAAAAAATTAAAACCCCAAATTACACGCGGGTGAAGTCGCGGGGAACAGCTAGTCAAATATAAAATAATAAAGAATAAAAAAGTCATGTGATGAACAATGAACACCCAAACAGTAAATGGTGAATGCCCGCTACGCCGCTACCATAGTCACATTTAAACTGAGACAATACGCGTCAAGCTATATTCGTGGCTGAAAAATAATTGCAGCCTGTCCACGTCTTCGCGAAGGACACCTCCCCCCGTGGCGGATTCATAACGCGACTTGATTGTACCTACAAGTTAAAGGCATGTCGTTTTACAAGGGGGCGGATTAGCCAGGGCCGGATTACCGGGGGCCCAGTGTACTGCAGACATCCAGGTAATCCGACAATGCCGACAGAGAGCGGACGCGCATGATGGCATCTACTGTAGAACGCTCCCGTCGGAATCCAAACTGGTTGTCAGCCAAATCGGGGACCAACGCGCGACAGATGCCCGTTGAGCCGAGTGGCAACTATTCTTTCGAACAATTTGCCAATCTCGTCCAAGAGGCATATGGGACGGTACGCAGAGTGATAATCGGCGGCCCTGCCTTCCTTCTTCAAGAGGACTCTTTCCATGCGGTTCAGAACTTGGCATTCCGCAGACAGTCGGTAAACAGCTGCCTAAGCCTGTCCCCCAGGGCAGCCAGACTCAGCACTAGGGCTCGACCCGGGATACCGTCGGGTCCCGGTGCAGTGTTCCGGACTCTTAAGCGGCTAACGGCTCGGTCCAGCTCCTCCACGGTCACCGCCATCTCATCTTGCCACTCCCATGATGGTGGCGTGTGAGTCCATAAACACCTGCAGTCAACTTCAAATGACGAAGGCTACAGATGCGTTGTCACCTCTGAAGACTAATATGGAACCTGGCTCTCCATACCCTTCAGACCGGAACACATCAGTGCACGCATAGCTTTTTGGCAGCAGATATTGGTAAGAGTGCGATACCTATCCAGACGGGCTCCTACAAGGGTGACAAATGAGCACACAGTCCACCTAATGGTATGCCTCTTATTCTGTGGCCTATAGGCATCTACATTTATCCTCAATTGAGAATCAAACTGCATATGCGTTATCAGCACTTAGGACTAAGATGGAATGCCTCGTTTCCAGTAAAAAGAGTCTCCTGTTCTCTACACTCACCATACGAAATACAGCAACATTAAGCTGCTATTTCACGTTGGTATTCTGTGAGAGTGTGGTCCTTTCCCGGTCGAGCCGACCCATTCGTGCTACGTAGATGTAGATAGATTATGATTAGATAGAGTAGATTTGGATTTTTCATCTAAGTATGGATGACAAATGAGGACACAGTCCACCTGATAGTAATTTGATTTTGGCGCCCAGAGACAGCTACATCAATCCTCGATTAGAACCAAGATGCGGTGTCATCCCTGCGGACTAAAATGGAATGCACCATACGTATCATAATAGAATTATACTGCTATTTACGCTGCCATTCTGTGTGAGCGTGGCCCTTCCCCGGTCGAGACCACCCATTCGTGCTGCAGCAAAATTTAACTGTACCGTAGCTCTTCCAGGTAATAGTTTATTATCTTTGTATATGCTTGCAGACATTGTTCTACCCTTTCCGATAGATGTCGCTATGAGTTTCACTTCGGCCTTCTTACAGCATAAAAATAAAATTCATTATACTTCGTGCTTCGTCCTTCTAGATTAGTTGCTGTAACTTGTTAAACACAGGTATTATCACGTCTAGAATTCACCACTGCACTATAGTTGAGAATTTTTTTTTAAATCCCTCCTTTCCCTGTGTGGAGAACTCCACTCCCGTGGACCATCCATAGATTCTGCCGTCGATATGTCATTCTCATTCACAGTTTAATGCTTCACCACTCAACACCCTCTCTATTTTTAAATTGTGTTCAATTTTGTTTTATATATTTTGTTCTATTGGGTCCAGATTTTGTGATTTTCTTTATTTGCACTAAATCAATATATTATGTTGTGAATATAAGTCACTTTGGGTCATAAATATAGAATTTGTTAATAACTTGCCTACAGCGTGCCACCTATCGGATCGTAGCATTTTGAAACATCGTCTCAGCAAAGCAAATTTATTGCGTGAATATAACCTCAATCCGTTAAGTCTTTCAAAAGCTACGCGAGATGCAGCAACGATATCTCTATAAAATACTAGCGATCCGCCTCGGCTTGGCACGAGTGATATCTGGATCTCGTGAACAGCGCCACCTACCGAATCTAAACCATTCTCGAATCAACTTAATAACACACACAAAATTTTATCAAAATCGGTCCAGCCGTTTAGGAGGAGTTCAGTCACATACACACGGACAGAAGAATTGTTTATTTTGCCTACGTGGTAGTTGGAAAGCGACATTTTTTCGAAAAACCACAGTCCATATTCAGCTTTATTGCAAATTAAGCTAGGTATACCTGTTATGTCTTGCAAAGCCTCTTTTTTTCTATTTATTTTGTTCTTATAACAAAATCATAGGGGGCGCACGCACAACAACTCACTATACCTTCGAACGCAAAGTTGTTCGTCTTCATACAAACAAACAAATATTAATTTTTATATTGGATTGTATAATCGAATTGATTAAAAACTGTTACTTTAAAAATTGGCCCACTCAGTTTCTTGACGGTTCTTCCCAGGACAAGGGTTTTATACGTGGTAGAGCCACAGTGCAGCAATATTATGGCTTTGTCGGCTCGACCGGGAAGGACTACGCTCTCACAGAATACCAGAGTAAAATAGCAGATTAAATATCCTGTGTTTCGTATAAATTGTAAACAAAGTCTTCCAATTCAATCCTCAGGTAAAGAAAATCGCCGTACCGAAGCAGTTCAGTGGCGCAGAGACAAACTACCAGGACGACATCGCCGTGGTGGTGGTGTCGCGTTCCTTCGAATACCAGTTTCACGTGCGCCCAGTGTGCCTTAATTTCAGATATAAACTATACGAGGAGCAATTGAAGAGCGGAAGCGTTGGCAAGGTTTTTGGTATAATTTTAATTCTTAATCAATAATATAATACGTTTATCAATAATAACATACTACGAAAGGAACTTCGTTCCAACCGAGTGTTCCACGACACCCATTTTGATTTTTTTTTGTTGTTATAAGGTAGATGCTCTGCCCATATCCTGTTCCATTCCCCGCTGTCACCTCTTACGACACAAGATATGGGCTAGTGGATTCTTTTACGCCGGCACCACATGGCAAGACTTTTAATATTATATATTATGATTAAAAATATATAGAGTAATAAAAACAGTCCTCATAGATGACTACACATCTGTAGCTGTCTGTGTTTGAATTTGGCTGCAGCTATCCTTGAACTATATTAGCCACCTACCATCTGGTTAGATGTAAGTTCGTTTGTCACATCAGCTATAAAAAAATTAAGTGTTTTAAAGTGGGCTTTGTATGGATATAAATATTACAAATATTAAAATGGAGTATTGATTACAGGCCGCTGCATGGGGTATTTCTTCAGACAATGAAGCATCCAATTCAAATAAGCTGCAAGTGATCGATATGCGTTTCCGTTCTCTTGACGACTGCACTACGGCTTCTGCGGAGGACAAGTTCTGCGCTGGTGATGCAAATGGTAGTATTTTTATTCTATACTATGTTCTAGGCCAGAGATTATCAAACTTATTTCTTTTACCGCCCCTTTGAAAATATATTATTTTTCAGCGCCCCCAATTTTTTATACACTCCTAAAACTTAAAAACCACATATTCATTACTTTAATTAATTTAGTTATGGTGTGCTATATTAGTTGGATCTGGTGTAACTTACATTCTCAACTAGACATTATTACCAGTGAGAGCAATTAAAATGCAACTTTATAATATTAATAATATATTTTAATCAAATTAAAAGAAACAATATAGATAGGTAATCAATTTTAGTTTTAAAACTAATCTAATGAGATGGATGAATTTGATGATTTTAACAAGTTTGTTGATATCAGGTTCGATTTTACTCAAAAACAGTCGTAAGTAGCCGCGTTCGGTAACATGCAAACGATTTCTTCTTTTAGTAAGCAGCGTTGTCACAGCGCTAAATCCACGTTCACACAAATATGACGATGGGAATGCTATCAAAAATCGTTGAACAATCGACCACAATCCAGGGTACAACTGCGGGATTTGACTTATGTAGCCAAAATTCTTGGTAGCCATTTTTGAATTTGATTTTTATTTCCTCGTTCGTTGTCAGTTCTATAAGTTCTTCTTCCAGTTGGGGTGATACTGCTATGTTGACATTTGAAAAAGGATCTAACACCCAGTCTGGTATTTCCAATTTCAAAATGTCCTGCAATCTTTCAATGAAATCACTGTGGAGATTTTCCAAATGTTGGCAGTAGACAAGCAAGTCGTCGTTGTTGCAGGATACTGATAAATTGGGAAAATTATGGAACTCATGTCTGCCGATATTCTTCTTGTGTAAGAGCAGCTTGGCTACGAAAGCAGCGACGACATTTTTTGTTTTTATTAAGTTCAGGTCATCGCCTTGAAGTTGGAGATTCATATCATTAAGCAATTTATAAATAATTAAAAATATTTCTTTGATGTGATGAGGTTATCGCGCAGTTCTGTGTCTTTGTTTTTCAAGAACTCTACGACAGAGTCAAACAGATTGTAAAATCGAGTCAGACAATTTCCTTTTGATAGCCAACGCATTTCTGTGTGAAAGATGAATCGGTTGAAATCTTCATAATTAGTAACACAAAGTTGATTAAATAATCTGTCATTTAAAGAGTTGTTTTGGTTGTATTGACTGCTCTGATGACATTTTGCAATGATTGAAACAGTCGTTCACTTAAATTTCTAGCAACCAAATGTTGTTGATGTATAACGCAATGTACAGCAAGCACATCTGGAATTTTGTTTTTTAAGTACGCTATGAAGCCTTTTTGACACCCCGTCATAGCTGGAGCACCATCTGTAGCAGCTGATATTATATTCTTCAAGGGAATTCCTTTTTCATCACAAAGCTTTTCCATTGTTTTAAATATGGTTTCTCCTTTTGTGTCTGTCTCTAAATTTCTAGCAAATAATAGTTCTTGACATATTTTTTCTTCTTCAATAAACCTCACGGAAGACAGCAACAATGCTTCCATTAGTTGGTAAAGTGGACTCATCCAACTGAATTGAAAATTGACTAATCTTCAGAGGATTGTATAATGACTCTTCAATGTTTTCAGCCATTTCATCAATTCGTCTTTGCACAGAACTATTGCTCAAAGGAATTTTTCGAATTATGTCTGCCGCCGGTTTATGGAGCACAGTAGTTATAACTTCTTTTATTGCCGGCAAAATTAACGTTTCACCGATGGTGTTTGAGCAGTTAAGTAGCGAAGCCTCCATAGAAGCCGAGAAGCCGGGCTTGCCCTATCAAACTGCTCAATCAATAATATCAACTAATAAAAAACTCGTAAACTGTTTCAAACTACTTTGTCGCTGTCGTTGACCTGTTCTACACAGGCCATAGATGACTGTATATACACAGGCCTTATAACGTCAACACACGGCAAAACTACGCGATGCATCGCTCGCATGGGCTTTACCGGGCTTTCAAGAAGACGATCGCTCCTTTCTAACCTGTGGTAAAATGTTCTATAATGAAATATAACTACGATTGTTTATATAGCAATTTGTACGTAACGAAAAGCCTGGCTTTTAGTGTGAAGTTAGTCATTAGTCAAGCGCGGGCGTTACCTTTGCAAGTTCACTTCACATTTCAATGTTTACTCTGTGTGTTTACTTGAGCGAATAAATATTGCGAGTTGAAAATTTATGCTTTTTATAGATTTTAGTGAAAATGGAGGATAATAGTGTTCCTTCTGATAAAGTGAAGTGTGTTAAAGTGCTAATCGGCGAGGGAAAGGTAAAATCGAAAAGAGAAAAGGTAAATTTTTATAAACTGCTAAAACAACAAAACCATATCTTGGCTTGCCCTAGTTTGAGCCCTAGCTTTGCCACTGCATTATGCTTCTTTTCCAGGTCTTGAAAACAGGCTACATTTTGTCCTTCTTATCTGGATGCATTTTATTCAAATGATCTTGAAGTCTTGAAGGCTTCATCGCTTCGTTTGAAAATGTTTTTGAACAAAGAAGGCACAAAGGCAAAGATGGATTGTCGAATTTTCTATGAATCTATATTTGATATATTCTGCACTATATTGCCGTCTCTTCTTTTTTGCTTTCGACATGGCTTTATTTTTACAAATATATGTAAATAAAGTGTTGAAATTAATACTTGTTTAAAGATTGCGCGCGAAACCACTAATGAAAATATAAAAATTATTACGAGCTTTTTTTAGGATTTAAATACAGTACGCACCGACAGGAATAAGACAAACACGCACAAACTCGTTTATCTCTTTCGACGCTCAATCATACTCAGCAAGTTAAGACAAGTATCGATGAACCAGCCGATTGCTACCGGATTGCACCAATAGTGTGATTTAACAAAAACTTGTTACAACTTGATTGCGTACGGCGTACGGGCTATCCTACGAAATCTATGTTAAGTATTTCTAGTTTATATACCATCATACAGGACAGAAATATAAACTAATTAATCGATATTGAGTAGTAGGTAGGTTTTAATTTTAGTAAATTTTAAAATATAAAGTATCTAAATGAAATTACAAATCAACCATCGCCCCTAAACCACGCCAACGCCCCCCATTTTTTCTGGGCCCCTTAACGCCCCCCTCTAGGTCTCCAACGCCCACAAGGGGGTGTTATCGCTCACTTTGAGAAATACTGTTCTAGGCGGTAGGACTCACTATTGTCGGTAGCACCCTGTTACCTATATCTACAGCCAAATGTACGTGCACTGTTTTGTTCCGCTCGGAAGGGTATAGAACCAGTACAATAACAGGCTGTGAAGGATACCATTTTAGTATTCAGCGGTAGCAACTCACCTGATAGAAAGTGGCTACTGCTGTCCATTAACACTTTTTTTTTATAGGATAGGGTGACAAACGAGCACACAGTCCACCTGATGGTAAGTAGTTGCTGTGGCCCATAGACATCTACATCTATCCTCGTTTGCGAATCAAAATGCAGATGCGTTGTCACCCGTGAGGACTAAGATGGAATGCCTCTTTTCCAGTAAAAAGGGTCTCCGGTTCTCTACACTTACCATACGAAACACAGCAGTGTTAAGCTGCTATTTTACGCTGGTATTCCGTGAGAGCGTGGTCCTTCCCCGGGCGAACCGACCCATTCGTGCTGCAACTATACTACTAATATAGCTGCAGCATGGCTTTAACCAACTACAAACAAAGAAGCTGACCTTTGCGTCATCACCTCTGAGAACTAAACGTAATGGTTCATAGCACTATATTATGGTTGTAGCGCGAATGGGTCGGCTCGACCGGGGAAGGATCACGCTCTCACAGAATACTAGCGTCAAATAGCAGCTCAATGCTGCTGTGTTTCGTATGGTGAGTGTAAAGAACCGGAGACCCTGATTACTGGATGGATATAGCCAGAAAAGGAATTCTATCACGTAATTGGTACTGTAACCAACCTAACCACCTTACTTTCGTTATAGGTCCAACGTTGTGCGGAACTAATGGCGGCAGTGGTATAACGTTCCCCGCTACCGTCCAGAATACGACCAGGTACTACCTTCGCGGGTAGCATCCATCAGGCCGACCCATGATGGGAAGCAGTGTAGTACTTTCACCACTTTCACGTCGATCGCCAAATACCAGAACTTGATCAAGACTTACTGGTTCTTGTAGAAGAGATACCGTATTTCAAGTTCCATACATCACGACCACAAGTCACATAAGAAACGCATTTTGTAATAAATGCCTATTAAACAAGATTTGTTTTTAATTTTGGACGACTTGAAAAAAACGAGAAGGTTTACAATATAATTCAACTGTGTGTTCTTTTTTATGTATGTAATATATGTAACGCTATTTTCGTCTTTGGGAACCGATTTTGATCATAAATTTTTTATAAAGGGGATTGTCTGTTAACCTAGTTTTTCATTATAATATGTTGTATTAGATATAATGAAAAACTAGATCCGTACGTTTCTACTTTAAAGAAATATTTTTTACTTTAAAGGAATTTATAAGTTATTAGCATCTAAATATCTATATTTTTGACTCAATAACTTCTTCGAGCGTTTTTATTTTTTAAATTAAACTAAACTGAATTACTAAAACATACCTAGATTAAGGTGTACTGAATGTAATGAACCAAATCTCATTTCGTAAAAGTTTACTTGGGTGAAAACGTTATCGCCCGAAACAATATTTCAAAAATGAAATATAGGCAATTGCCTCCAAGACTTGCAGCTCACTGTATCGCACTATACGGTGATACGGAGCGAGCGGTATGAAACAGATAGCATTTTTGAAAATACCTACTCGCGCCGCGTATCGGCACTTCACTATCCTCTTAAATAGCTTATACTTCAGGGGTTGTGGTTTTGTGATTCTAAACTACATTAAGGGTGTGTTCCCTAAATCCACTCAAAAGGGTCAAAAAGGTTGTGATATTTCTTAATACACTTAAAGGGTAAAAAAGGTAAAAAATAACTTTTAATAAAGAAGTGCTAAAACAGAAATTATTTTATTGTTCCTAGTTATTTGAGTTGACTTTTACTTTTTATCAAAAGATAATTTTTTTCTAAATAGTGATAGACATTTTTCGCCATTTCCGGTAA
Organism: Parnassius orleans; assembly: GCA_029286625.1. Taxonomy (NCBI): domain Eukaryota; kingdom Metazoa; phylum Arthropoda; class Insecta; order Lepidoptera; family Papilionidae; genus Parnassius; species Parnassius orleans. The sequence goes on from JAGSMP010000237.1 coordinate 1,090,818, forward strand.
ATATACATTGTGAAAATACGAAAAAGGAACTAAGGAGTGGTGTTTTATTACTCTAATTTATAAAAACAGAGCTTCTTGGATTTCAAGCTGCAATAATGAGGATGGAACAAAAATTCTTTTGTCATTTTTGCTTCAAAAATATAGGAGAAACTTGTATACATATATTTTACGTATACAAGAGGCGACAGAAGGAAACTAACCAGGAAATGGGTAGCAGCGTTATTAACAACAAAAAAAAAACAACTGAAGTTGCCAACCCACTTGCCAAACGCGGCAACTATGACAGATATCGACTCTATGAAATAATCTATCCTATTGACTTCTTATATTTACGCGAACACTACACATTTAATAAAACTATTTATTTACGGATTTTATCGCGTTTAATTTACTATTTTAATTCCCGACGTTTCGGGTGCTTTACAGCAACTCATGGTCACGGGGGGGACTGAGATGTTTGACGTCCCGATGTCACAGTTAGCCGGGCTACGTTCAGTTTTTTTTAATATTAATCTTTGGTTCGATCTACGCAGAATGAGCTTACAGTATCTTGAACTCTTGCAGTGGTATGCTTGGGTTTAGATTTAATTTTGTTAATTATAGGATCCCAAGCAGATGGCAGCACCCATCCATCTTCTCTATTGAAATTAGGATGTTTTTTAATTTCAATAGCCTCGCGTATCATCCTTGGTAGGAATCGGTGTTCTTTTGCGAGGATTTGTGATCTATCAAATCTGATGTAATGGCGGGGACGATCTTGAACATGTTCACAGACTGCAGACTTCCCAGAGCGTCGGTGCTTCACGTCAGCTATATTATGTTCTTTCACGCGGGTTTTAATGGATCTTTTTGTTTGTCCTATGTAAGAGAGACCACATTCGCAATCAAGCTTGTACACTCCTGCATCTTGTAGAGGGATATTACACTTGACTGATGGTAAAAATTGACTAATCTTCTTCAGCGGCTTGAAGTATGTTTTAATAGAAGCTCGCTTCAAAATGTAGCCAACCTTGTCTAAAATAGTAAATTAAACGCGATAAAATCCGTAAAAAATAGTTTTATTAAATCTATCCTATGTTCAGAAATTGATTTTTTATTGGCGGTAACGGTAATGGCACGATTTATTTAAAAAAAACATTTCAAGAGATGTCTTTATTTTATTCTAATAAAAAATCGAATTGCTTTCTTTCAATTTCTATGTTACAATAATCATGGATACCAATATGCCTTTATGAATTTCTCGAATTTGATAACCGAAGTGAAGCTAGTCAACGCATGAGTGTTGCACAAAGTTTGGTCGTTCGTTGGCGGACTTGTCGAAGCGATGCCGCGTAAATAGAACCTCATTTGTCCAGAAATTGAGGAGGGGAAGGCAAGGCCACCGCCGCTGTCTCCTCTGCACAGAGCCTCACCTATAATATAATAAAAACTATATTTTTAAGGTAACGTGACACACAAGCACACAGTCCACCTGAAGGTAAGTAGATGATGTGACCCAGGCACATCTGCATTTATTTATTGGAACGAAGTTCTTATCGGACGGTACGGATTTGGCGGATGGGGGCTGGGCGACAAAAAGTGTAAGATTTTTCCGTCACGACAGCTTCTGACGTAGTGTAGACGGCCTTGGCTTGGACGGCACTTTTTCTTATCTTGCCATGATAGAAATATTATTTTATTTTAAATGACGCTTCATTTTAATAGACGCTAGTCATTCATTTATTTGTATTTGTTACGACGGTTCGACTGGTTTCTGATGATGTTTGCGCTGTTAGCCTTTTGGCTTTTACAGAAAGGGGTGAATATTTTACTATTCTGTATCGTTACTTGCGAACACGCTGCGTCCCATCCGTTGTTGTCCTAACAATGTTTGTAGCACTAGGTGAGTGTGTAGTGTTTATGTGTGACTGGCCGGCGACATTTCGGTCGTCGGCATCTAGCGGAACGGGGGGTTCGATTAGGACGTTACGGGCCTCCGGAGGCTTTCCGTAACGTTCGGAGTCGGAGCGTATGTGGCTGCATTTACCACTAGCGGGTTGGGATGTGTCTCGGCCCTCTCAAAATAGCGCCGAGACATTTCCTTGAAATACTCAGAGATCGTCGGAAGTTGACAATCTCTGTGTAAGTCGGAGTTTCGCTGGTACCACCGAGCTCCGGTGGCTATGCGAATGAATCTATTTTGGACGACTTGGAGGTCGTACAAGTGTCTATGGGCCGCGTGCGCGAAAACTACGCTTGCGTAAGACATGATAGGTCTTACGCATGCTTTGTAAAGGTGGAGCTTGTGTCTTAAGGACAGTTTGCTCTTTCTGTTAACTAGTGGGTGGAGGCGACTAGTGACGATTTTGCGGACATTGCGAATGTGTTTCGCGAATGTCATACCGTGGTCACATGTGACCCCTAGGTATTTGGCCGTTGATTGCCAGGGGATCTGGCGGCCGTACAGGGTGATCGTAACTAACGATTTCTTGGGATTTTTGTATTGTCGGTTGAGAGTGGGCATGGTTTGAAAGTGTATTGCTACACTTTTTTCAGAATTTACTTTGATTCTCTATAAGCGGAACCAATCGCCTAAGCGGTTGACACCTGTTTGGAGAATCTCGGTGAGGATTCATTTATTATGACGGGCGACGTAAAGTGCCGTGTCATTGGCGAAAAGAGCAGTATTCACTACTGGGTCCTTAGGGATGTCACTTGTGAAGAGTGTGAAGAGTATTGGGGAGAGGACGGAGCCCTGTGGGACTCTAGCCTTGAGGGGACGTTTTGTGGAGCGAGTGCCCTCTATTCGATACCGAAAGTGGCGATTGGCACGAAAAACTCTGATGATGTGGATAAGCCTATCAGGCACGTTGAGTTTGTACAGCTTGAAAAGCAAGCTGTCGTGCCAGACTTTGTCAAACGCTCACCATTCTCTACACTCACCATACGTATGGTGAGTGTAGATAACCGAAAACATTTTTACTGCAAACGAGGCATTCCATCTTATAGTCCCCACGGGTAACAACGCATCTTCATTTTGATTTGCGCTCGAGGATGTCTATGGGCCACAGCAACCAGTTACCATCAGGTGGACTGTATGCTCGTTTGTTACCCTTATGCTATAAAAAAAAAGAATTACCATCTAAAGAGCCAGCGCAGATCTTGTCATCGTATGTGATGTACCTCGATAATGCTGCTGATGTCAAATTAAGGCAGCTCTCATAGTTCTCGTAGGGTAAGTTGATCACTCTTAATATGGGCGACTCGGATCCCATCATTCCAGTCGTTAGACCCCAACCTGCGGCCTGAAATTAATTATAATAAAGTTAAAGCTTAACCGTAGTAGCTCAGGGCTAAGCGCTCGCCGTAAATATAAATTTAACAGTACGCGAGCAATCCGGGTTAATTGCAATTTCTATATTTTGATCTGCATTTTGAACCTTAGTCGAGGATAGATTTAGATGTCTATGGGCCACACCATCCACTTACAATCTGGTTGACTGTACGCTCTTTTGTCACCCCTATTCTCCTATCGCACTGTTATATGATATTTTTATAGAATGTAATGACACTAATTTAAATTTGGAATTTCAAATTGAATTCATGATATCAATAGTCAAACTAGCCACTTATAAAAACAACAATTTCATAGATTAAGAACAATTTAATCGCCATTGTTTCAAGTTAACTGTTAAAATCAAGGAATAATATTACTGTTATAGAACTAACCTAAATGAGAATTACACAGCAGGAAAAGTATTGCAGGTCTGTAACGATTTTATTAACCGACTTCACAAAACGAGGAGGAGGTTATATAGAAGCGTATGTTTTTATTTTATTACTAGCTTTTTACCCGCGGCTTTGCTCGCGTGGTCTTCAATCAACATCATTAAATGCTCTTCCGTGCCTAATTTAGCAAAATTCGATCATTTTTAGAGTCACTTCGGTGTCTGTGTCTCTATGTCAGTTTGTCAAAGAATTTCTTTGAATTCCCAAAGACTATTGGACCTAGATGATTGATAATTGGCACATATATAATATGCCACGTGAATAAATAAGTTTTCCAGAATTGCATTAATATCATATGTCTAGAAACATCTACATTTTTTATATTAGACGTGTCTTCCGATGTATCCATAAGAAAGATAAATTGTCTTGGAATCAAAATTTACTATTATTATTTACTCTTTACATTCATTCATAATTAAAGTTAATTTAGTTTAAACAAAATAATGATGAATTCATAGTCTTATATGCGATATTTGATTCATATCATTGTTCCCATTTAATATTGATTGGCACCATAAAATAGATTCTGATATTTTTTCTACGTTCGAGTAGATTTCAAAATTTCATAAATGCAGTTCTATAATGATGAATACTACACATGTAATAAAACAAATTTTAATAAATCACGTTACATTTTAACTTTTATTTAATGGAAAAATAAATAAAAAATAGTGAAGATAATTTTTACAAGAAAAAAAACAGAGTATCTGATCGACTTTCATTAATAACTTTTAAACGGTGTTGAGTTCAATAACAAAAATCAATACAAATCCTCCTTAGAATGTATGGAATCTTATTTAATACTATATATCTCAATCTATTGCTTACAGACCAATGAAGACCAATACAACAGACCAATGTAGCGAAATTGATTTTTGACCACATATCGAGAGTAGAGCACTCCCTCACGTGGTTAGGCGTGCAGAACTAAAAAGACACATAATAACTTCTGAAGTCGGCTTATTTCTCTGATACACCATGTCTTGACACCAACTTCTATTATGGGGAAATTATTTTAATCAAAACCTCACACTGGGGATTTATTTCTTCTGTATTTTGTAGGCAGCATGATTGCAATCAGGCTTGGAACACTACAAATTATTGTCCCGTACGTGACTCAAACCCGCGACTCTGTAAACACACATCCAATTTACCGAGCCTAATTACGCTATAGTTTATTTTATAGGATAAAGGTGAGAAACCAGCACACAGTCCACCTGATGGTAAGTGGTTGCTGGGGCTCATAGACATCTACATCTATCCTCGATTACGAATCAAAATGCAGATGCGTTGTCACCCGTAAGGACTAAGATGGAATGCCCCGTTTCCACTAAAAAGGGTCTCCGGTTCTCTACTCGCCATACGAAACACAGCAGCATTAAGCTGCTATTTCACGCTGTTATTCTTGAGAGCGTGGTCCTTCCCTGGTCAAGCCGAACCACTACTATAATATAGCTGCAGCATGGCTCTACCACGTAAAAAAGTTGTACCTTCCCACGGTTTCCGTTGTGCAGCTGAATGTTGCTGAACTCCTCGTTGAAATCCAAACAAACTGGCACCACGTAGAGCTTATATTCGAATGGTCTCGAAGCTATTACTATAGCAATATCGTTTTTATAGTAAAGTTCCACACCGCGGTATAGCTTCGGCACGACTATCTCCGATATCTGGAAGTGGAAGTGCAATTTTAATACTGTCATTTGTTGATAATGATGTTAATGACGATGCTCTAATAGCCTGAGGTAAGGCTCGTCTTATGTTTTTTTTTTACTGATGAAACAGTTCAAATTTCGAATTTAAGCGAATACAGGGTTATTTTACAATATAAGAGTGAATAGGCTTTTGTTAGGTCAGTGCGCTTCACCATCTTAGGTTACATCACCACTTACCATCTGGTGGGATCGTAGATAAGCGCTGGCTTAGTAGAATATAAAAAAAATTAAGCTAGTGGCAATATACCGGCTGGAAAACCCTGTAAGACACATTAAAAATAATATTTGGCTACATTATGTCAATAAAATAATAATTCCTGCTCTCAGTATTTACTCAGAATCACCATAGATTTTAATCTAAATCAAAAATAAGGTGGTATAAATTACCTTACGCATATTCGATGCGTAAGGTAATTTATGTATATATTTACCGACTGCTCAGAAATGGCTGAACTGATTAATATGTTTATATTTTTATCGGTCCTTTTAAAATTACAATAAAAGTTATGCCGTTAGGCATTAAGTTCGCCCTTTGTTACTAAGGGTGGAAATTGGAAGATGAAGTTTCAGGTGTTTTAACGATATGCTAGTTGTTACCTTAAGATTGTGATAAACAATAAATAGAAAACCCAAAACCATCTCCAAATACTAAAAAAATAACATAATTTACACAAATTTTATTCTAAGTTCGGTGCTAAGACAGTCCGTTCAGTTTCAACAGTAGTTTCTATTCGTGAATTAGAGCTGAAGGCTCTTTTGGATGCTATACAGGTTTATTTTGCAATATACGGCCAAATTTGCAGAGAAGGCTCAGAATAAGTAATATAGGCAAATGGTGAAGAAAAATTAATTTAAAAAAATCTCAAACATTCTGTCCTTTTTATCTTTTAAATTCAGAATGCGTGGTAATGCATTATTTTAACTGATTGCCATTCTTAAATATCTAACGTCTACTATTTTACTACGCACGCACACAGTCGTAAGGGTCGATCGATCGGCAAAAACATTGCGAATTGAATCGCACACAGAGAAGCGCGCGTACGCGTAGTTATTGTCCATAAATCACATTAAATTTGAGATAATTTAAAAAAAGTAGAAACCTTATTTACTCGTATTTTCAAAAACTGCAATAACTCATTACTTATATATTTCAACTTAAGTATAAAATTTGGTTACTCTTTGAAAAATTACCCTGTATATATCATCATCTGTCGTAAAGAGCCACTGCTGAACATGAATGTCTTCTATTGGAATGGGAATTTGTTATATTCGTCATGCTTAGCAAATGGATTACCAAACTTATTTCTTCTTTGACTCTAAAAAGGTTCTAAAAAGGTAAAAAGGTTCTCCGGTGCTCTACACTCACCATACGAAACACAGCAATATTAAGCTGTTATTTTACGCTGGTATTCTGTGAGAGCGTGGTCTCGCCCCGGTCGAGTCGACCCATTCGTGAACTAGCTGCAGCGTGGCTCTATCACATAAAAAAAGTTAGTCTTCTCAGGTGACAACGCATCTGTTACCTCCTTTCTATGAAGTCGATCGCAGGTGTCTGTGATATGTACTGTTAGCTCGTTTGTTTCCTCAGATCAACAAAGAAAGGTAGAGAGAGCTGTGTACATTTCAAGTGACCCCGAAACCATGCTTAACTTCTTGACTCGCACTCACGCACACATCTTTCTTATTTATTCCTTTAAGAGCCAGTAAAAGTACACTGTTGGACACACACATATACACCTAAAACCTACAACCATATTGTTGGTTGCAAATGATATTAAATGTATATGTGTGCGTGAGTGCGTGTTCTTTCTAACAATAAGTTGCGCTTGGTTTAATCTTGGTCTCTTTCTTTGTTTGATTGAGTTTGTTCCCCTGATATTTTATAGTCTGCAAAATAAGTACTTTTTTAATAACTACAAGAACTCACGTCAGATTTCTGTGCAAATGGCTCATCATCTGGATGATACCACTTCCTGTACAGTTTGCCCACAGCCACGGCGTAGTTCTTCACGTCTTCCACTCTTTGAGTGTTTTCATTCCAAAAGCAATGAGCCGCTAAATTTTGTATGTAATAAAAAAAATATATAATTCCATGACCGAAAGAAAGTAATGTTTGTATAGTTCAGAAAGGACGGTATTCAGAGACAATCTCGAGTTTGAACTCTAACTCCACTTTGCACAAATAAGACTATAGACAAGACAATACTGTTACATCCTATGAAAAGTTAACTGACGAACGTAGGCTCAACATAGGTTTTAGGATAAGTCCACCCGATGGGTAAGTGCTACGGTACTGTGGCCCATAGATATCTACATCTATCCTAAATTAAGAATCAAAATACAGATGCGTTATCACCCCTGAGGACCAAGATAGAATTTCCCTTTTCAGTCAAATATGTCTCCGGTTCTTTACACTCACCACACGAAACATAGCAGCAAGCTGCTTTTTTACGCTGATATTTTGTAAGAGCGTGGTCCTTTCCCGGTCGAGCCAACTCATTCGTGCCACTAAAATAATATTGCTATGGCATGTTATAGCATATTTTTATAGCATGCGCATTATTGTTATAGCATGCAATTGTATAAAATATTATATTGTAAACTAGCTGTTCCCAGCATCGTCCGCATGGAATTTATTACGGTTGGATTTCATGTTTTTTTTTGCGCGGAAGCCTATTGTTTTTCGAAAATAAAAGTAGCCTAAGTTACTCCTTATAATATCAGCTATCTGCCAGTGAAAGCCCCTTCAAAATCGGTCCAGCCAGTCCAGACAGAAGAACTTTTCAAGAGGAACAATTCAGCCATACATTATATTCACACACACCATTAAAGCTCGCAAGAAGCGCGACATATTCCGACATAGTTTACGAATACCATCATAACTTTTAGCCATAATATATATAGATATATGTATACATAATATACAGCCTATTTCTATCTGGATTTTTTATAGGATAATGGTGACAAACGAGCACACAGTCCATCTGATGGTAAGTGGTTGCTGTGGCCCATAGATATCTACATCTATCCTCGCTGACGAATCAAAATGCAGATGTGTTGTCACCCGAGAGGACTAAGATGGAATGCCTCTTTTCCAGTAATAAGGGTCTCCGGTTCTCTACACTCACCATACGAAACAGAGCAGCGCTAATCTGCTATTTTACGCTGGTATTCTGTGAGAGCGTGGTCCTACCCCGGTCCAGTCTATTCGTGCTACAACCATAATATAGCTGCAGCATGGCTCTACCACTTATGAAATTTTGTCATGTGTCACTTGTCTTGTGTAAGAAAACTAATCTCTCTATGGATCTAACCTAACTAGTTGCACAGTGAGTACTTTGTGCTAGGTTGTTCATAGATATAATTTCATGCCCTAACCGCCGTCTTCTCGGGTTTCGGGTGAGTGTCTATGGTGTGGCAGAGTTTCCTGAAGAGTCCTGTATTTTTCAAATGGTGAAAGAATTTTTTAAATATGTGCAGTAGTTCCGGAGATTACCCTCCACATACACAAGTATATACACAAACACAAAATTCGCATACCCTATTTTTTTTGTGTATCTTTTTAAAATGTAACTTTCACACTAGGATTTTCTCCTGTATCGTGGGGGCAGTTTACATACATAAATTTCTCAAGGACAAACATCCAGACCCGGAACAATTATTTGTAGGCCATACTAATACTTGTTCCGTGCGGGATTCGAACCAGCGGCCCTTTTATAATATTAGTATATATTTTCCATTATAAAACTTAAAATTGATAATTAAAAATTAAAAATTCTGTACAACCGAATTCAATATATATTATTGAGAATAACTCAAAAACTATTGGTCATACCTTGATCAAATTTATATGGGACCACATGAGAAGCCACCAGCTTTACAAAGTTATGAGGTAACACACATAAAAACATACAGTAAAATTGAGTACCTCCTCCTTTTGAAGTCGGTAGAAAATAAATATACATTACCCGACAACACTATCGTGTTACTGATTAAAGACCCGCCACAGATTTGCATATTATGTTTATTAGATTCAGGATTTTTGAGGTAAATCCTGCGTGCCAAGGCACCTCGCCAAACTTCGCCGTCGATCCTCTCAGCACCAATGGTGTGCTCTCTGGCGGCAGAGTTCCGCATTCTGTATGTATAACAACATATTCTTATTATACAGTTGACGAAACTAACCACAGCGTTATTACATTAAAAAACATGCGTGAGTGTCGAACACTCGGTTGAACGAAGTTCCTTTCGTAGTATATTATTATTGATAAACGTATTATATTATTGATTAACAAATACTAATAAATGAATTACTAGCGTCTATTAAAATGAAGCGTCATTTAAAATAAAATAATATTTTTCATGGCAAGATAAGAAAAGTGCGAGGGAGATGGATATTATTCCATCTCGCTTTTATAGCCGCCAAGGCCGTCTACACTACGTTAGAAGGGTCGTGACGGAAAAATCTTACACTTTTGTCGCCCAGCCCTCATCCGCCAAATCCGTACCGGACGGTATATATACAGGGTATTTTGAAACGCTTCCGAAAACGAAGACAGACGACAGTACTAACTATATCTTAGATGATGGGTGAAATATAAAATCGATCGTGATGAAAAAAATCATCTTTTCACAACGTTTTATTAGCTTTATTCACGCTCCATCGTGTTAATATAGTTAAATAAAACATTAATTTCATTAAAAGAATCATGAAAATACTTAAATATTAAACCAGCAGTGGAATTTAAAATAAATAAATCATAAAATCAGCTGACTAGGTCAATATCCGCGTCGAAGCCAAACTCTTTATCTAGCTCGGTACAGGTCCCGTCACGACGCTGAGCGATAGTGGAGGGGGTGTGTCTGCGCATGGGTACAGTCGCGTTCTAAAGTACTACATGGTACTAGGCTGTTGTTTTATAATATTATAATAGTAATTAATGGTTTTATTGTAGAATCATAATAGTTACTTCACTAGCTTCTTAGAACTTTGGAAGAGGTTGAAATTAAAAATGGATAATGTATGCTTGGGCATTATTTTTTATTTCAATCGTAAAATAAAGTAGTTTGTAACAAGAAAACTTAAGCTAAGGGTGACACGCCGTCCATTATACCGTTAGAACATGGAACATGGAAGCCGGATGTCGATGGTGTGTTGGTGTTACTGGATGCTACTTCATCAGAATCATCATCATCAATGCGAATGATAAATGTTTCCGTCATCAGGTTGACCACATGGTAATTTTTTCGGTATTCTTCCTCAATACATTTAACTTTACTGCACAATTTTCCCATTCACCTTCTATTTACCTTTTCGTTCACTAGTTCAGTCATAAAACAACAGATATAAATAATTTTTCTTTCCTTCCTTTTAAAACCATCGTCGCGCGTCGTGCATAGAAAGCTGTGTGTGCGACTGTATATTGGGAAACATCGCTTTTACAAAGCGCGGCAAGAATGAGGAACCAATAGCGTGCGCACAACAATACTGGCGAGCATTCCCCGTCGCGCCCCTTCGTACCACGTGCTGCCGCCGCCCGGCCGACTGTGTATCACCTCGCGTCAGCGCCAACATATGGGAATTTCAAATTTACCTACTAAGATTTGTTTGCAAGCGACATAAGAATTAGAGGCGGCAATTACAATAAAACTTGCAAGTAATTTGTAATAGTTTTGACGTACCTGTTTTCAAATCAAAGTATTGAAGGATTAAAAACGGAAAGTCAATAAAAGTAAAGTAAAATAATTATTTTTAGATTAATTAACTGTCGATCATAATTGCAATTGATTTTAACTATTAAATTATTTAATACCATTTTATTTCTATTTTCTTGTACAAAATCAAAGATAACCAAACCCAAGTAAGTACGTTTATTAATTTCAATATCATTTTGTAGTAACGAACTGCTTGTTTCGTCAGGGTACAATTGATTGTCTAATTGTATTAAAAATTACAACTATAACTTCTAATTTCCATATGAAAGACTAGTCGTAGGGATCATATGGAAACTAAACTTATAAAATAAAAGTTGGCAATGTCATAACATTTGACGGTCTGTGGGAATGTTCAAAGTGTTTACCGCAAGGACGTTAGTTAGGACGCAGTAGGCTTCAGTTTTGGCGGGATTCACTATTAATTTTAGTTTTTGAGACAGTTCCGCGCTGACTTTGGACACGCATGCGCGAGCGACAGTTCATTGGTTTTGTTTATTAAATTCTTATTGTTATTACTTGGTATTACGTACTTGTTATTACGTGTTATTCTTGTTGTTACGTTTTGTGTTTTTTGTTTTGTTTTAATAATGCCTAACGCGTAGGTACGTTTATAGTGCTCGTGTATACGGCAACATGTTAATGTGCCTTGGAGAATCTCATAAGGCCACGGAGGATCGGTAAGCTGTTTCATACCTAATTTTTTTAAATTACTTAGTACTGAACTGATCTGAAAAGGTACATAACTGAATACATCAGAATAATAAAAATACCTACACAATGGATAAAAAAGCATGACTCTAACCTTTTTAACATTTTATTTAAGCATTTTTTTCATTAGCGGGGAATCGAACCAGCGGCCCTTTATAATATTAGTATATATTTTCCATTATAAAACTTAAAATTGATAATTAAAAATTAAAAATTCTGTACAACCGAATTCAATATATATTATTGAGAATAACTCAAAAACTATTGGTCATACCTTGATCAAATTTATATGGGACCACATGAGAAGCCACCAGCTTTCAAATAAAAAAAGGATCATCGAAATCGGTTCACGTAGAACAAAGTTATGAGGTAACACACATAAAAAAACATACAGTAAAATTGAGTACCTCCTCCTTTTTGAAGTCGGTAGAAAATAAATATACATTACCCGACAACACTATCGTGTTACTGATTAAAGACCCGCCACAGATTTGCATATTATGTTTATTAGATTCAGGATTTTTGAGGTAAATCCTGCGTGCCAAGGCACCTCGCCAAACTTCGCCGTCGATCCTCTCAGCACCAATGGTGTGCTCTCTGGCGTTAGAGTTCCGCATTCTGTATTAACCAATTAACACAATATATTTTTGTTATACAGTTGACGAAACTAACCACACAGCGTTATTACATTAAAAAACATGCGTGAGTGTCGTGGAACACTCGGTTGGAACGAAGTTCCTTTCGTAGTATATTATTATTGATAAACGTATTATATTATTGATTAACAAATACAAATAAATGAATTACTAGCGTCTATTAAAATGAAGCGTCATTTAAAATAAAATAATATTTCCTTCATGGCAAGATAAGAAAAAGTGCGAGGGAGATGGATATTATTCCATCTCGCTTCTTTATAGCCGCCAAGGCCGTCTACACTACGTCAGAAGTCCGCCAAATCCGTACCGTCCGATAAAGAACTTCATTCAAATAAAAAAACTGCGGTACCAACCCTTCAAGCAAGGCAACTATGGCAAATATGAGGCAATCTATGGGAGAAGCCTATATTCAGCAGTGAATTTTTGGTAGGCTGTAATGGATGAATGGAAGAATTTTTACAAAACATGATGTAGTTAAATAACTTTACACTTGGCAAAGGCCGACAAACTGTCTCTACAAAATATTAAATAAAACAACGTTACCGCTCTAAGCATTTTACCTTATACATACATGTGTTGTAATTAGTTAAACATAATATTATATACATGGTAGAGCCATGCTACAGCAATATTATAGTTGTAGCGCGAATTGATCAGCTCGACAGGGGAAGGACCACACTCTCACAAAATACCAGCGAAAAATAGCAGCTTAACATTGCTGCGTTTCGTAAGGTGAGTGTAGAGGACCGACAGAATAAGGGTGACAAACGAGCACACGGTCAACGTGATGGCAAGTAGATACTGTGGTCCATAGATATCTACATCTATCCCCGATTAAGAATCAAAATGCAGATGCGTTGTCGCTCCTGAGGACCAAGACGGAATGCTTCGTTTACAATATAAAGGGTCTTGCAACTGCTGAGAATTTAAACGGCTACAGAGGCAAAAGTCTACAGATGCGTTATCACCTCTGAGGACTAAGATTGAATGCCCCACGGACTGTTATCATACTGGCTCTCTATACCCTTCAGATGAAGCACTGCTATTTCGCGACAGCAATTGATAAGAGTGTGATACCTACAATACCTGCCCTTCTCTTAAAGTATACTAATTCACTCAGAAAAATTGACCCACCTGCAGTACAAATGGGTCCCGAGCTCCACATTCCCTGGTGACAATGCATGTACGGCAGTTCAACCGGGGAATAGTAATTTGGTTTACGGCATGAAGTCTTGATAATTGTGCCATCGATTTCTTCCACATTACACTGCCTGGGTTTCCCCGTTTCTTGTTCAGTACACTCGTACTCTATACTGGGATGCATCAACAACTGACATGTTTCTGAAATAAATAGAGCTTTAGTCTTTTAGTAGCAGTGTTTCCAAAACTACTCGTTTACCAAGAAGTAGGGCTCCTTCCTTTACCCGACAACCCGACTGCGGAGGGTAATGTGTTTATCAGCCTGTATATGTATGTATGTATGTTTGTTCCTTTGTGGTGCTCTAGAGACCTAAAGCATGAGCTGATGTTGATGATTCTTACGACAATCGATTTGTTTTAAACTTTTGAGAGTGTCTTTAAAGACATGACAGTAATCAAAATTCAATGGCGCCTGCTTGTCGCCATATTGCTTAAAGAAAAAAATGAAAGTCTACGAACTATATCAAGTGGAGTATCATTTATTAGTTATTTGAAAATCATATTTAGGTTTCTCCAGTCATTTTTCATTTTGAATTACCATTTAGGATCTATAACGATTAAAAATTCGTTAGCGATCATTCTCAAAACTCTTAAAACAATTTTCAAAACTTATAATAAAGCTGTGATAAACTTCTTGTATAATCATATAATGGGTATTATTAGTTTTTTTACGCAGTTGTTTTTTTTTAAAACAGTATGTTAGCAATTATTTATAAAGAACAATTAAACAAATATTGAATGACCCTAATTTTAATGTAATTGTCTTGTGAAATATATATCTAACTTTAATAAATGTAAATCGGATTTCCGCTTTTGTATCTTTGAAATTCCGGTAAGATTTTTATTGTAATAGTTTCGGATTTGATTCTTAAAGAAAATATAAAATGGCTGTCACGACCTCAGCTAGATTCATTCGGTTATAAGGTGTTAAGAGTATAAGAGACTTTAGTGTTTATGTAAAGTGTAGTGCAAGTACTAAGTAAAAAGTGATTATTAATACGACAATTAGTTGTAATTTACGGACAGACTAAAATAAAAGTGATATGATGTAACCTAAATTGTATTATTTGCTAACAAGTATTAACCTTGCTTTTTAAAACAGTATTATTGCTTTTTTAAACAGTATTAACCTTACTTTTTTTTTTAAAACAGTATTAACCTTGCTTTTTTTAAAAGTATTAACCTTGCTTTTTAAAACAGTATTAACCTTGCTTTTTAAAACAGTATTTATTAACCTTTTTTTTAAAACAGTATTAACCTTTTTTAAAACAGTATTAACCTTGCTTTTTTTAAAAGTATTAACCTTATTTTTTAAAACAGTATTAACCTTAACTTTTTAAAACAGTATTAACCTTGCTTTTTTAAAACAGTATTTATTAACCTTGCTTTTTTAAAACAGTATTAACCTTGCTTTTTAAAACAGTATTAACTTGCTTTTTTAAAACAGTTTAACCTTGCTTTTTTTAAAAACAGTATTAACTTTTTAAAACAGTATTAACCTTGCTTTTTTTAAAAGAGTATTAACCTTGCTTTTTTAAAACAGTATTAACCTTGCTTTTTTAAACAGTATTAACCTTGCTTTTTAAAACAGTATTAACCGTTTTTTTAAACAGTATTAACTTGCTTTTTTAAAACAGTATTAACCTTGCTTTTTTAAAACAGTATTAACTGCTTTTTAAAACAGTATTGACCTTGCTTTTTTAAAACAGTATTAACTGCTTTTTTAAAACAGTATTAACCTTGCTTTTTTAAAACAGTATTGACCTTGCTTTTTTAAAACAGTATTAACTCTTGCTTTTTTAAAACAGTATTAACCTTGCTTTTTTAAAACAGTATTAACCTTGCTTTTTTAAAACAGTATTAACCTTGCTTTTTTAAAACAGTATTAACCTTGCTTTTTTAAACAGTATTAACCTTGCTTTTTTAAACAGTATTAACCTTGCTTTTTTAAAACAGTATTAACCTTGCTTTTTAGTCAAGTTTCTATCCAAAAGGAAAAGTTACACGTGCCTTTGGTACGAAACACCTCCATTCAAAATATTTTCTTTTACTTTCGTTTTTACACTCCAATATTGCCCAAAACGGCATATTTTCGCATATATCATAAGCAGCGATCCTCAGCTCACAACAATTTGAGCCTGCGACTGACAGTCAATTACGCTCTACTGTCACTAATTCTGTATCGTCTGCCCCGCCCACTATGGGCTTCCTCTTGTTTTTATATTCCGTGGTATTAACCTTGTTTTTTTTAAAACAGTATTAAATTTGCTTTTTAAATAGTATTGTTCAGGCTTAATGTCTGAAGTGATTTAAGTAAAATGGGCGAATGGTGATTGCCTTCAGCTCGTCAGAAGGCGCTCATGTGCTTCTCAAAGCAAATTCAATGTCATCTCACTTGTCAACCAAACGCTGTACGATTAACATTAATTTTCTAATATAACTAATTTTGCAAAGTACTATTTGCACCAGTTTATCCTCTAAAGATAAAACAAGTATTAACATTGCTTTTTTAAAACAGTATTAACCTTGCTTTTTTTTAAAACAGTATTAACCTTGCTTTTTTTTAAAACAGTATTAACCTTGCTTTTTTAAAACAGTATTAACCTTGCTTTTTTTTAAAACAGTATTAACCTTGCTTTTTTTTAAAACAGTATTAACCTTGCTTTTTTAAAACAGTATTAACCTTGCTGTTTTTAAAACAGTATTAACCTTGCTTTTTTTTAAAACAGTATTAAACTTGCTTTTTAAAACAGTATTAACCTTGCTTTTTTTTAAAACAGTATTAACCTTGCTTTTTTTTAAAACAGTATTAACCTTGCTTTTTTAAAACAGTATTAACCTTGCTTTTTTTTAAAACAGTATTAACCTTGCTTTTTTTTAAAACAGTATTAACCTTGCTTTTTTTTAAAACAGTATTAACCTTGCTTTTTTTTAAAACAGTATTAACCTTGCTTTTTTAAAACAGTATTAACCTGCTTTTTTTTTAAAACAGTATTAACCTTGCTTTTTTTAGTCAAGTTTCTATCCAAAAAAGGAAAAAGTTACACGTGCCTTTGGTACGAAACACCTCCATTCAAAATATTTTTCTTTTTACTTTCGTTTTTACACTCCAATATTGCCCAAAACGGCATATTTTCGCATATATCACTTAAGCAGCGATTCCTCAGCTCGCAACAATTTGAGCCTGCGACTGACAGTCAATTACGCTCTACTGTCACTAATTCTGTATCGTCTGCCCCGCCCACTATGGGCTTCCTCTTGTTTTTTATATTCCGTGGTATTAACCTTGTTTTTTTTAAAACAGTATTAACCTTGCTTTTTAAATAGTATTGTTCAGGCTTAATGTCTGAAGTGATTTAAGTAAAATGGGCGAATGAGTGATTGCCTTCAGCTCGTCAGCGCCTCATGTGCTTCAGCAAATTCACAATGTCATCTCACTTGTCAACCAAACGCTGTACGATTAACATTAATTTTCTAATATAACTAATTTTGCAAAGTAATAGCATTTTATTTTTCCAGTTTATCCTCTAAAGATAAAACAAGTAACATTGCTTTTTTTAAAACAGTATTAACCTTGCTTTTTTTAAAACAGTATTAACCTTGCTTTTTTTAAACAGTATTAACCTTGCTTTTTTTTAAAACAGTATTAACCTTGCTTTTTAAAACAGTATTAACCTTGCTTTTTTTTAAAACAGTATTAACTTGCTTTTTAAAACAGTATTAACCTGCTTTTTAAAACAGTATTAACCTTGCTTTTTTAAAACAGTATTAACCTTGCTTTTAAAACAGTATTAACCTTGCTTTTTAAAACAGTATTAACCTTGCTTTTTTAAAACAGTATTAACCTTGCTTTTTAAAACAGTATTAACCTTTTTTAAAACAGTATTAACCTTTTTTTTTAAACAGTATTAACCTTGCTTTTTTTAAAACAGTATTAACCATGCTTTTTTAAAACAGTATTAACCTTGCTTTTTTAAAACAGTATTAACCTTTTTTAAAACAGTATTAACCTTTTTTAGTCAAGTTTCTATCCAAAAAGGAAAAAGTTACACGTGCCTTTGGTACAGACACCTCCATTCAAAATATTTTTCTTTTCGTTTTTACACTCCAAGCCCAAAACGGCATATTTTCGCATATATCATAGCAGCGATCCTCAGCTCACAACAATTTGAGCCTGCGACTGACAGTCAATTACGCTCTACTGTCACTAATTCTGACTCGTCTGCCCGCCCACTTTGGGCTTCCTCTTGTTTTTATATTCCGTGGTATTAACCTTGTTTTTTTAAAACAGTATTAAATTGCTTTTTAAATAGTATTGTTCAGGCTTAATGTCTGAAGTGATTTAAGTAAAATGGGCGAATGGTGATTGCCAGCTCGTCAGAAGGCGCTCATGTGCTTCTCAAAGCAAATTCACAATGTCATCTCACTTGTCAACCAAACGCTGTACGATTAACATTAATTTTCTAATATAACTAATTTTGCAAAGTAGAGCATTTTTTTGCACCAGTTTATCCTCTAAAGATAAAACATGGTCCATGAGGAGAACTAAAAAGAATCGCAAAGAAAATCAAAAGTCAAGAAATTCATCAAACACAACCATCGGCGGACTTCGAATTTTACAACGGATCTATTGCTATGGACGGAACCTTACAGTGAACAGTCTAAAGTCACGGGTTTCAAGCATCAAGATTGAGAAGGATACTGAGAAGAAGATCAAGTTTCGAGCAGTACAACAGCGAAAGTTATACATCGAGACGTGACCTGGTTCTCGCCGAAGTTAAGTGTCCTTCCTTCAAAGCTTTCTTTTAAATATCCAATAATCCTAATTACTTATTCAGAATAGTACTCCATTTGTGTAAAGTGTTCTTTAGGCTATTTACGCCCCATTCTTAAATGAAGTGCAATTTTGTTCTTGCATCATCTTTTATAACTACCTTAAATTAAAAAGAAAAAGTGAACAAAGGAATTAGTTACTTTTGGCTAACATTATTTAGAATTCCATTAAATTTAACAAATAAATGATTAAATTAGTTTAATTAAATTACAGTTCACAAGTTTAGTTAAATTCTTGTTTTTAAAGTAAAGTTAACAAAAATACAAATAATTTTTAGCGGTAGGTTCTTTTGTTCTTTATCGATTATCTACAAAATATTTAGCGTATTTGCCGACAATTCCAGGTTATATAAGTAATTATCATCGCGGAGCACTGCTCGCTGTTAGTCGCTAATGTCGGCACCGACCGGGAGCGATCCGCTGAGCGTGCGCAGCCGGCTTCCTTACAGCCTGTGTACAGCACGCAAGTACCGCCAGAACGAGGAACGAGCCATTATTATTTACTATTCTAACAGTTGCATTGCTATTTAAATAATAAGCATTTAAAACTTATTTGAAGATAAAATTAAAATTAATTATTAAAAATGACTTCATCAGCAGAAATTAATAAAACACGATTACGTGAATTAACTACAAAAGAATGTCTGCAAAAGGCAAATAACTAAATTTAAAATTATTTAAATAGCATTAGCAGTAAAACGGACTTAGATAATGTGCAATTTACCGAGTTAAGTTTAAAACTCACCAAATTTGAAGCGTTATCCGTTAAGGTTGATGATTTGCAGAGTGAAATAGAGGTTTTAAATCATGAAAATATCGGCTGAAATTGAGGGCGCGACAATATTGAGCAAGAGATAATAATAAACATCGCCAAAGCCAAAACTTTAATTGAAAGATTTTCTAAAAAATTAGAATGCGAAAAAAGGCGCAGCTCCGTGCACAACGCCTCATGTTGCGTAGATGATCCTGGTTGCCGTGAAGCAGGTTTGAAATTACCTCAAATTCAACTTGCCAAATTTGATGGTTCCTATTTCCGGTGGCTGGAGTTTCGGGACACTTTTGAGAATTTGATACATAAAAATGATCGCATTTCAGATATTCACAAGTTTCATTATCTCGTGTCTTATTTGCAAGGTGACGCGGCCAGAATAATTTCTAACTTAGAAGTGTCAACGAATAATTATTCTGAGGCATGGAAAATGATTTGCAATAGATATGATAACAAAAGAATATTAGTTAATCATCACTTAAACGCATTGTTTAAAAAACAATTAACACGAATCGAACGGTCTTTGAGATTTATGGTCGATCACGTAACCAAGAACTTACGCGCCTTGTTCAGCCTAGGACAACCCACTGATAAATGGGACGTGCTTATATATTCATGTTAGCATCTAAGCTAGATAGTGCTACATTATTAAAATGGGAGGAATATCGCAATACATTAACGAGTGATGTACCGTCATTGGAACAATTTTATAAATTTCTGATTGATCGTGCCGATGTACTAGAGTCAATGAGTCGTAACAATAGGACCGATACAAATAACATTTCAAAAGCCCTTCTGGCAATATTCGTCATACAGCTAATAACAATTATAATTACTCTCAAAAGTTTCATCAAAACAATAATACCATAAAGACATTTAAGCACAAGCAATAATTACAGTAAAAGGCCAAACATATTTACATGCATTATTTGTAACGAGCATCATAGAATCTACGATTGTCCCACATTTAGGGCTAAGGATTGACGAGCGAATGATGGACGTAACGAAGTATAAATTGTGTGTCAATTGCTCAAGGCAGGTCACCCTGAAAGCGAGTGTCGCATGGGGCCTTGTCGCGAGCGCGACTGCAAAGAGCGCCACAACAGTCTGCTCCACCGTCCGTCTTCCTTTCAAACCACCCACCTCGCGGATAAACAAGATGAGATTATCGTTAATTACCTCAAAATACAAATCAGGTTTTATTATCTACTGCAATGATTGAAGTATCGAATCCACTTGATGAGCAAAAGGTTAAGGTTCGCTTTGTTAGATTGGAGCCAATCATCATTCATTTCTGAGTCCCTAAAGACCAGGTTATTTTACCGAGCCGTCAAATTGACACACTAAAGGTCAATGGCATCGGTAACAATTCATCTCAACATGTAATTGAAAGTTGTAATATTCAAATTAAATCAATAAATAAGTTTAGTGCAATGTTATCATGCTTTGTGTTATTGCACAAACTCAATCATTTCCGGCTGAATACGATTTACTTGTAAAAAACAAACCTTTAAGTAGTAAAAGCAAAATAATTGGGCTTTCTCCATTTCTCGATAACAAGTTAATACGTGTTGGGGGACGCATAGGTGCGGCAGATAATTACTTATATGACCAGAAGCATCCCATTTTGCTACATGCCGCACATAGATTGACAAAACTATATTTCAAAAGGGAGCACATAACACATATGCATGCAGGTCCACTACTGTTGTTATCAACGGTAAAACAAACAGTGTGGCCAGTGAATGGACGACATCTGGCGTGGCGCACAGTTAATAATTGTGTTCGATGTAGACGTATGCGCGGGAAAACCTTACAGCCTAAAATGGGCAATTTGCCGCCCCAACGCGTCACGCCAGGCTATCCCTTTTTGTCAGTGGGCCTCGACTTTGCTGGGCCGCTCTCGATCATAAATCGTAAAGGCCGCGGGAGTCGAGTAATTAAATGTTATCTGTGTTTGTTTGTCTGTCTGCGTTATAAATGCATCCACCTTGAAGCAGTAAGCGATTTAACTAAGGATGCGTTTATAATGTCACTCAGACGTTTTATTGCACGCCGAGGTAAGCCAACGGAAATATTTTGTGACAACGGGACCAATTTTGTAGCCGCTTCACGGGAATTAGGCTCATTTATAAAACAAAATCAAGAACCCCTACTTGAGTTTGCAAATCAAACACTTATTAAATTTAAATTTATACCGGCTTACACTCCTCATTTTGGCGGTATATGGAGGCGGTGTTAAATCTGCTAAACACCACATAAAGCGTGTCATTGGAAACAGCCATCTAACGTTCGAAGAAATTGGCACTTTGTTTGCCCAAGTGGAGGCTATTTTGAATAGCCGTCCTTTATGCCCTCTGTCCTCTTCTTCCAATGACCTTCTTCCCTTATCTCCGGACACTTTCTTATTGGGAGACCATTAACAGCGCCGGCACGGTATCTGGTTGAAGCCAAAGAAAGTCATCTTCAACGCTACGAACGCCTAGAGAAAATGCAGCAACATTTCTGGCAACGGTGGCAGCGTGACTATCTGTGTGAACTGCAGCAAAGGACAAAGTGGAAGAGTAGTGCTGCCCCTAAACGTCAGGGACATGGTGCTTTTGGCGGAAGACAATACCCCTCCGCTTTCATGGAAGCTTGGCCGTGTGCTACGGCTCATTATGGGAGCTGATGGAATCGCTAGAGTGGCAGATGTCAACACAAGTAGAGGCTGCGTGCGTCGTTCTCTCGTGCGACTTTGTAAGCTTCCGACAGCTGAGGATCTTCAAAGTTGAAAGTGATCTTTCAACGGCCGGGAGCATGTTCAGGCTTAATGCCTGAAGTGATTTAAGTAAAATGGGCGAATGAGTGATTGCCTTCAGCTCGTCAGAAGGCGCTCATGTGCTTCTCAAAGCAAATTCACAATGTCATCTCACTTGTCAACCAAACGCTGTACGATTAACATTAATTTTCTAATATAACTAATTTTGCAAAGTAATAGCATTTTATTTGCACCAGTTTATCCTCTAAAGATAAAACAAGTATTAACATTGCTTTTTAAAACAGTATTAACCTTGCTTTTTAAAACAGTATTAACCTTGCTTTTTTTAAAAGAGTATTAAACTTGCTTTTTTTTAAATAGTATTAACCTTGCTTTTTTTTAAAACAGTATTAACCTTGCTTTTTTTAAAACAGTATTAACCTTGCTTTTTAAAACAGTATTAACTTTTTTTAAAACAGTATTAACCTTGCTTTTTAAAACAGTATTAACCTTGCTTTTTAAAACAGTATTAACCTTGCTTTTTAAAACAGTATTAACCTTGCTTTTTTTTAAAACAGTATTAACCTTGCTTTTTTTAAAACAGTATTAACCTTGCTTTTTTTAGGTATATCGGGGCTGGTACCACCATCTTACCTATTTCATCCGCCAAGCCATTGCTTGCACAACTGTCTTCCAGTCTGAAGCGTAAATAAAGCCAGTATAATTACAGCAAGCGAGGCATTCTATTTTAGTCCTCAGAGCTGACAA
Source organism: Parnassius orleans (assembly GCA_029286625.1). Taxonomy (NCBI): domain Eukaryota; kingdom Metazoa; phylum Arthropoda; class Insecta; order Lepidoptera; family Papilionidae; genus Parnassius; species Parnassius orleans. The sequence goes on from JAGSMP010000237.1 coordinate 1,113,687, forward strand.
CGCATCTGTAGCCTTCTTTTTTTATAGTATAGGGTGACAAACGAGCACACAGTCCAGCTGATGGTAAGTGGTTGCTGTGACCCATAGACATCTACATCTATCCTCAATTAAGAATCAAAATGCAGATACGTTGTCACCCGTGAGGACTAAAATGGAATGCCTCTTTTCCAGTAAAAAGGGCCTCCGGTTCTCTACACTCACCATACAAAACACAACAGTGTTAAGCTGCTATTTTACGCTGGTATTCTGTGAGAGCGTGGTCCTTTTCCGGTCGAGCCGACCCATTCGTGCTACAACTATACTACTAATATAACTGCAGCATGGCTCTACAACGTTCTTTGTTTGAAGTTGGCTGCAGGTGTCTACGAACAGCAGTAGCTACTTACCATCAGGTGGACTTTTAATTCGCTTGTCAATTAAAATAGATGTGTGTAGTTCACACGTGGTATAGTTAAAATCTTAAAAAGGAGACCGAGATAAAGGACACACTGTATACTGTATTCTATCTCATTCTCTCGCATACTAAATCCTATAGATGTATATGTTTGTCTCTTTTTATTGCCGCTTTTTCGTTACATTGAGTTTCACAACGATTCTAAAGAAGTTTTCACTTCAAAAAAGTATTGTATGACTTAATTCCTTACTCTCCTTTCCACTATCGGACAACTAACGCTTGGCCTGACTGGCTTGGACTGGACCTGGCTTTTTGGAACGAAGTTCCTTGTCGCACGGTACGAATTTGACGGATGGGGGCTAGGCGAGAAAAAGTGTAAGATTTTTCCGTCAGGGGTTCACCGTTCCAAAGGGGGTCACCTTTCTATAGTGCGAGCGAGATGGAATAATATCCATCTCCCTCGCACTTTTTCTTATCTTGCCATGAAAGAAATATTATTTTATTTTACATGAAACTTCATTTTAATAGACGCTAGTAATTCATTTATTTGTATTTATTAATCAATAATATAATACGTTTATCAATAATAATATACTACGAAAGGAACTTCGTTCCAACCGAGTATTCCACGACACTCACGGATGTTTTTTTACTTGACTTACTGACGGTAAGTGGCTTCTGCAACCCATAGACACATGCCGCCTACTTCAAACAAAGAAGGTTAGAGATGCATTGTCACCGATGAGAACTAAGATGGAATGATCCATAGCCTGTAATTACATATACTAGCTTTCTATACCTTTCAGACGAGAACACAGGAAACCAAGCGGTGCTATTTGGCAGCAGATATAGGTGAAAGGGTGTTTCCTACCCAGGCGGACACCTTAGGCAGAAAAGGAGTCCTCATACCTTGGAGTTTTGTTGTTGTTTTGGATGTATTCAAGGCAAGAGTAAATATACTTTTGTTGAACTAAGCCGATGTGCTTTGCCATCTTCGGCTGCATCAACACTTACCATCAGGTAGGATAGTAGTCAAGCACTGGCTTGTAATAGATTTAAAAAAATGTATTATTGAACAAATGTTGGTTCCGGTTAGTATTTGAACCTCTGACCCGAACATATACCGAAGCTCTCACCACACAGTCATCATCAGTTACTTATTATCATCAGTTACTTATTATTATTTTGGTTTTAGCCCGCAACAGCACACTGCTGGGCTTAGGCATCTAGTTCTAGTAAGGAGGATTACGCACACCTTACATCACCGCGCTTAGTGGGTAGATTGATAATCGCAGTATCAGACGTCTTCCAGCATTGACGCTGTTTCACATCACCAGTCTGAGTTTTTGATGTGAAAACGTCTTTTTACTTGCTTCTATAGTGGGTTCTTTAAATTTGATTCAGAAAACCGGCGATAAGAAAATCGGGGTATACAGTGTGGTGTTGCAGCTACATATCTATTTTGACGGCTTCGTGACCCAGTGGCTTGGCAGTGGGTTGCGGCGCTGGGGGACGCGGGTACGAATCCCGCACGGAACAAGTATTTGTATGGCCTACAAATAATTGTTCTGGATCTGGATGTTTGTCTTTGTGAAATCTATGTATGTAAACTGCCCCCGCGATTCAGGAGAACATCCTAATGTGGAGGTAACGTTTTAAATAAAAAAATTATCTATCATCTACATCCAGAATTATATTACACCACTCTATAGCCGTGGTAGTTCAGATGGTTAGCGCTCGCTGTAAGTTACACAGTACGCGAGCAACCCGGGTTCGATCCCCGCCGGCACCAATGAACTTGTTAATTGCAATTTTAAGTGCTGATTTACCACGTGCTCGGCGGTGAAGCAAAACATCGTGAGGAAACCTGCATGTCTGAGAAATCAAAAAAATATTTCGAAGACATGTGAAGTTCACCAACACGCATTGGGGCAGCGCGGCGGACATTTCCCTGCCCTAAAACCATTTCAGAAATGAGAGGAGGCCTGTGCCCAGCAGTGGGACGTATATAGGCTGTAACTTTACTTTTAACTTTTACTCTACAGCTAAAGGATCAAAGATTATAGTTACGGATTTTTAAATGGTCGCACTGCAATAAATATTTACTTACGTACACACCGAGGCATCTTATCAGGCCAAGTGCCCTCTAAACATAAAACCTTTGAATGCCCAACCAGCTTAAATCCCGGATCACACGTGTAGTTTAAAACATAATCCGTCTGAGTGGTGTTGGTTTCGCTGACCACACTATATGAACCGTTTAGAGGTTGTTTTGGTAATTCACACCTTTAAAAAATAAGCATAAGTAAACGTAAATTAACAACAACCAATAATAAAAAAAATATTATTAGGCCTAATTCAGTGTAAGAATGTAGACGGTTTTGGAGAAGACTTGTCATTCCGAGGAGGAGTGGAATTTTACCCTCAAAACTTGAATAGTGGTCACATTTAGGTATAGGTTATTAAATTTAAAAAAAACTCATTTAAATTGGTTCAGTTACTTCCGTGAAATCATAGAATAGAATGGAATGGAATGGAATGGAATGGAACGGAACGGAATGGAATGTAATAGAATTGGGTAGCATAAAATAGGATAGACTAGGATAGAATAGAGTAGAATAGAATAGAATTGAAAAGAATAGAACAGAATAGAAGAATGGAACAAAATGGAATGGAATAGAATGGGAGAGAACAGAATAGAGCAGCATAGTATGTAATAGAATGGAACAGCATATTACAGAATATCATCTAAAAGAATGGCAAAGAGGAGAACAGAATATAATTGAATAAGACATTTTTATTCAATAGGTATATTACATTATACTTATTGAATTTTGTTATTACCACTGGTTCGGAAAATACCGTGAAATCTGGCAACTTTGCCATTTTTGGAAGGACTTCAAAGTTTAGTACCAATTTTCCAACAAAAAATGTACTGTCAGACTGGGCGTCAATGTTAATTGTGACATTATATTCTTCATAGATTTGGTATTTATTAGTGATTTATACAAATACTAACATTAAATAGACAAAATACTAAAAATAGAAAATAGCAAAGTTAACCAACAAAGTGTTGTGGCAGTTTTGCCATCTGGGTTTATAATGAAAATAATAGGATTTGACTTCAAGGTTGAAGGTAAGTTTACCTCATAATATAATACACAACACTCAGAGTTATGATTTGCTCCTTTAATTGTGTTGGAAATAGCAATGTTTACGCTTGTGGCAAAGTTGCCCTCCCATTTTTCAATTTTTAATACAAAATTGAAAATATGTGTCAGGGTTGTCAAAAGTCCTTGATTACTTTACTTAATTTTTTTTTATTTAAATCTTGTCACAATAATTTCTTAAGCAAAAATCTAAAATATATCAAACAAAGATACTTTCGTCTAAAAATTAAAATCAAATTGGTGGAATAATAACCTTAAATCAATTATAGATAAAAAAAATTGGTTGCCTGTAAAGTCGGTATACGGGCGAAAGTTTTACGTGACAACGACTTTGAGTGGTAAAATAATTTTATTATGTCTGTCTCTCTCGCTCTTAGGCGGGCTAACCATGCCAGTGGAAGGACGCGTGCCTCTCACTCGCTCTCATTGTGAGCGCATAACGTGAGCGGAGCGTAACGCAGTTTCTTGAAGTGTCACCCGGCAAACCAATTTATAAGACGTTGTCACGTCAAAAAGCTTGTCACAATTATTTTTAACAAGTATTCGTTTTTTACTAGTCATCATCATTTACGACCCGTAATAAAATAATGTCAGGTAAAAAAATATTATTTTCCCACAATAGCAAAACATTCATAATCATTAAGAATTACACTGTTTTTTGGGTGCAAATTAATATCAATACACTAAGTTGAAATTATAAAAAATACTGAGTAGTAATAATATTATTAATGCCCGACAACGCAGTAAAATAATATAGATTTCTCTTTTCTTTTCCCTCATTTTTGATAAAGATGAATTGATTGACTACTCATTTGGTAAAATCGGTCTAATGGGCTGCTACGACGAAACATGCAAACGTGATAGAGCCACGCTGCAGCTATATTATGGTTGTAGCACGAATGGATCGGCTTGACCGGGGTAGGACCACGCTCTCACAGAATACCAGCGTAAAATAGCAGCTTAATGCTGCTCTGTTACGTATGGTGAGTGTAGAGAACCAGAGACCCTTTTTACCGGAATTGAGGCATTCCATCTTAGTCCTCAGGGGTGACAACGCAACTGCATTTTGATTCTTAATCAAGAATAAATGTAGATGCCTATGAGCCACAGCATCCACTTACCATCAGGTGGACGACTGTGTGCTCGTTTGTTATCCATATTCTATAAAAAAAAACATCGATACAAACATACATACATAGAATGTCAATTACAGAACCCTTTCTTTAAATAGTCGTAATCGGTTAAAATATAGGTTGAAAGTGACAACCCTTGGTTGAAGCAAAACATGGTAAAGTAACCGTCACATTGTGGCATCACTAGTATGGTAATTTTGCCAAGTTAGTTTTATAGATAAATGTTAAGACCAACATGTTATAAACGATATATTACATTTGATAACCATTAATATTACGTTACTATAATGATATAGATACCTACATTCAGTATTTCAAACAAAATCAACAAAAGTTCTGGAGCACAGAACAAAGAGGTTATTTCGCCGGCACAATCCGCGTTAAAAATCGTTGTTATATCGAAAGCAATGCTGTCAATTAGTTATTGCATTTTCATCCAAAAATGGCATATCCCGAAAAACGTTATGTTTACCGTGTTTATCGTAATTTTGTACCAGTACCCCCGATGGCAAAGTTAACTTCCATTGGTAAAGTTGCCAGACTTGACTGTACCTCTTTTCTGGGCAGCATCAGCAAGAAACATAACGGCATTATTTTATAAAAAAAAAAATCACAATAATATCATTAATTATATGAATGATTATAGAATTATTAGTAATGATTACCTCAATCCCAGGGGTAATTGTATTCATGTAGGTACCTTACGGCATCGGTATAACTAGCCGAAAATATCGAAGCAAACATAATGGTGATAGAATGCCCCCCAATGAAACAGAGTAAAACTCCGCGTGCGCTTAGAAAAGGTTGTGACCTTTTGAAATTAAGGCACGCGCGGAATGCCCGCCAGCCGTGGCGTTGGCACTTCATAGCCCGCGATAGACGTGTTATTTGAGGTTATTTTTTTCGAGAGTGTTAATATGATTATTTGCTTGGTTTTTTTTTATTTATGTTATTGTGTAGACAATAATGAGGCCAAAGAAGAGGTCAATTTGACATTGTGGTGGCGCTGTCGTCGCGCCGTAAGCGAAATGCACCGAAGTCTAAATCACGCTATCAAAGTTCTGAAGTTAACGCGCTTTATATACAACAGCTCCGAAATAAACGTTGGCCGCTCCCTGGGCAGAACAACTTGCCCGGCGGGAGATCTTCCCTTTTCCTTCCACGGCCAAAACATCATAAAAATTATGAAAAAAAAGTTGGTATTTCACTTTCTAATAAGTTCTCAAAAGAGAATGCAATTAATTAAACGGCCAAGTATAGGGAGTTGGAGGTATGAAATAGTTACAAACATTTAACATTTATGTGTATTTTCATTATCCCTTGTAAATACGAGGGATCATACAAATAAATAATTAAGTATTTTAAATATTTAGAATTTCTTTACTCGTCCTCGTCCTACTGCGCTTTAACTGTCATTTTCAATTAACTTCCGCAAGGTATCAACCCAATCAGATCGCGCGCGGATTACACTATTGCGGAACGACGTGAATATAGCCAAGTCTTTTTAGTTAAGCACATATATTTTTACATAGTAGAGCCGATGGGGCAGCACGAATGGTTCAGCAAGACCAGGGAAGGATCACGCTTTCACAGAGCTTATATGTTGCTTATATTTAAAGCGTCAAAATAGCAGAATAACGCTTGCGTTTCGTGTGGTGAGAAACGAGAACCGAAGACCCTTTTAACTGGTAACGAGGCATGCCTGCCACCTTAGTCCTCAGGAATGACAACGCATCTGCATTTTGATTCTTAATTGAGTATAGATGTAAGTGTCTACTGGCTACAGCACCCACTTACCATCAGGAAGTAGAAAACCCCACTTCTCTGTTTGTAAAAAAAATGCCATCTGGTAGGGTATCATCTGAACTACGCTTGCATAAAGGATACCATTCGGGAACATATCTTCTCTAATATTAATGTTTTGAGTTTATGAAGTTATTTCAAAAATATAGGTACAAAAAGACATCAATTGCTTAATGAAACTTTATACCTGGGGACCGCCGTCGTAGGTGGTTCTGTAGTTGGTCTAACTAATATTCGTCTACCGCATAATTCGACTTTTTCATCAGATCCGTCAATGCACTCAATTGTCTGAAAAAAATATGAAATATTTAAATTGTATATTTTTGGTCATCGTCATCACACCATATCGTCCTATCCATTACACCATATCGTCTGATGGGTGTTGTAAGAGGTGACAGAGGGAAACAAAGCAGGAGATGGACAGCAGCGTCTTTCTAACAATAACTAAAAATTAAAAAGCTATGGTTGTCAACCCGCTTGCCAAGCGTGGCAATTATGGCAAATATCTCCCTTAAGAGGTAATCTATGGAGAGGTCTATGTTTTTTTTATTCATAGAAAAAGGCTTTGTCGTTGATGTGATTACGACGCCCTGGTAGTTACAAAAAAAATCTTATATATAATAATTATTTAAATAAATTTATTCATAAGAAATATGGTACAAAGATGTCCGTATAAAATAATAAAGTATCACATATTTCACCAATTTTGGTATATGAAAACTTATGGTTAGAAAATACAATATTTAAGTAAAATTAAACGTGCATCATCAGTTTACAATTTTGATATTAACCCTTTAAAACACGATCAAAGGAGAAACAGCGTCTAACAGTCACAAGAAACGTTATTTTAGCAGTTCATTTACCGAATAAAAAGCCGCTTTAATAAATTACGTCTAAATCGATTATAATAAAGTTAATCTCTTATTAACTAACAAATAAAGTTTTTGGCATCATCTGATAACGGGTCCGATAAAATACTATTACTGCTACCAATTAAGGACAAAATGTAAATTACAATTTGCTCTTTCTCTTAAGTTCTGGGCACATTCTATCAAAATGTGTTAAGCATCATCGATAATATTACAAGATCAACAATTTGGTGAGGTAGTTTCTCGCATCAAGTAAAACATTTGTTGCATGGAATGTGTCCAGATCTGAGTCTTAATGCAGTTATAGTATCTCGTCTACACTATAGTCTGTTTTCTATCCAGGTTGATCGCATTGGGTGCGGCCGGATCGTGCGGTACCATATACCCTTCTCTTTAGGTCTATGTTCGAAAATGGGCTTTTGCTAGGCTGTAACGGTAACATCATCATCATTATAGCCCATATATAAGTCCACAGCTAGACATTAACTCTCCCAAGGAACGCCACAAAGCACGGTTCTGAGCATAGAGAATATAGATCATCTACATTTCGATTACCGATACGATGCTGCCACTACCGAGGAAGATCGCTAGTGTATAAATAAATACATAAAAAAACATACTTACACCATTGCATTGCGCCTGACCATCAACGCAACCACCATATTCACATTGGAACTGCTCGGACTGGCAACGAAGCTCGGCACAAGCCGCCACAGTCTCATCGAATCCATCAGCGCAATTGACTATACCATCGCAACGCTGTTCTTTAGGAATCATTTGGCCATCTCGACATTTCATCTTCTCGCTACAAGACGTTCATAACTTCTTATATATAAAAAATATTATATAAAAATTTTTTTTATGTAAAATAATCAACACATTCCGAACAATATATTTGCTGGAGGTGTTACACATTGCAAAATGCCTTTATACTATTTTGGTTCTTATTAAATTAAAGAGCCGTGTAGTGGCGGTGTAAATGAATCCACACACCATGCTGTCGTAGGTATCGTAAGAGACTGCAGAGGAAAAGAAAACACGAGATGGCCAGCGACACCTTCCTCAAAAAGGCTCAAAAAACAACAAGCCGCGGTCGCCAACCAGCCTGTCAAGCGGGGCAACTATGGCGAATATCCCCCTTATAAGGCACAATCTATGGGGTAGACCTACGTTCAGCAGTGGACTCTTAATAAGTTGTAGTGATGATGACAATGAAATTAAAGAGCCGGCTTTCGTTTAAGGAGCTAAGTATTCTTCGAAAATTTTACAATACGCAAGCAACCCGCGTTCGATCAGGCTGGGTGGCCGGGTGGGTCGCGCCCACTTTAGAATTATCTGGTGCCTACCCCAGGATGTTGTGTTATTAACCCAAAAGAATAATGAAAAAGTTGATTTATTAGTTATTAATGCTATTATCAAAATAAACACGTTTAGGATAATTTTGTTTCATTATAGAAATATTAATTTGATGGCCAAAATTGGATCAACACTTTTTATTGCGCACATTGGGCTTTTGCCTCATTGAATATTACTCTTGAGTATTACTAATTAATTAGTAATTGGCCAAAACCAGAGACACTTTTTTAGTTTATTTCTAAATATGAAGGACTTCTTATCTTTTTTTTAATAGGATAGGGTGACAAACGAGCACACAGTCTACTTGATGGTAAGTGGTTGCTGTGAATCATAGACATCTACATCTATCCTCAATGAAGACTCAAAATGCAGATGCGTTGTCACCCGTGAGGACTAAGATGGATACACTCACCATACGAAACACAGCAGTGTTAAGCTGCTATTTTACGCTGGTATTCTGTGAGAACGTGGTCCTTCCCCGGTCGAGCCGAACCATTCGTGCTACAACTATACTACTAATATAGCTGCAGCATGGCTCTACCACGTAAAGATCAATACATATAAGAAATCTGTAAAAAAATAACATGCGTGAGTGTCGTGGAACACTCGGTTGGAACGAAGTTCCTTTCGTAGTATATTATTATTGATAAACGTATTATATTATTGATTAACAAATACAAATAAATGAATTAATAGCGTACATTGAAATGAAGTGTCATTTAAAATCAAATAATATTTCTTTCATGGATATTATTCCATCTCGCTTCCTTATAGCCGCCAAGGCCGTCTACACTACGTCAGAAGGGGTTATGACGGAAAAATCTTACAATTTTTCTTGCCTAGCCCTATCCGCCAAATTCGTACCGTCCGATAAGGAACTTCGTTCCAATTGTTTGTTCACGTTTTACGCAAAAACTACCGTACGAATTTCCGTGAAATTTTGTATGTAGGCAGTAAATGACTGTGTATAACATATAGCCAGCCAGCTAGTATGTTAATATAAGTAATGCCAAAATGTACATAATTTTTTTTTAAATGATATACCTACGTAACATAGTATAATAAAGCTTCCGTCACAAGAATGAATTTCTCTTTCAAATATGAATAAATTTATGTTATCTGGGTTGAACCGTTCCTTCATAACACATTTTAATTTGATGTGATTAACTACGACTGATTCTGATTAACCTGGCACGTGGCAACACTGTAACCACCGCCAATGTGAAAAATCATTAGGAAACAATATGCAATAAAATATTTTCAGGACATGTGACGTCCGTCAACATGCACTGGAAATGAAGCTGAAGTCTGCAGCAGATACTGAACTAATTACTCCATAACCCTTTCAGCAATGAGATGGTTATATCCAGTTAAGTGCAGTATATAAACACATCAACAGAATCTAGGGATAACGACACGACGAGACAACCAAACCAAAACGAAGCACCACCTACCTTTTCTCGAAGCGCTTCGTCGTTTTTTTGAACCCTCATAACTTAGGTTTGGATTATACGAGATAAATAAAGTTCTCGGAATATGATGTCAATAGTAGATTTAATTAATATGTAAAGTTTCAATTGCATAGCTCCTATATTTTAGATTTTATTGATATCTAAAAAAAAAACGATTTCGTCACTGACTCACTCACTGTCACTGATGATCATCAAAATTCTTAGGGTACTTCCTGAAGTCCTAGAAAGCTGAAATTTGGTGTGTAAGCTAGTATTAGAACACAAACAACAACAAAAATTCTAAAACTTGAAACTTTTACCCCCCAACCCCTTAAAATAGGGGATGGAATTTTTTATGAGACTTCCGCAAATTTTGATGCTAGAGGTCTGAAAATTGATATAGGGACACCTTGTTACTCCTTGTTATAAATAATAATAATAAAATACATATTTCAGGATTTTTTGTAAATCACCCCCACCCTTTAAATTAGAGGATGGAAGTTTGTATATGGGTTTTCCCAAACAAAGTTAATTTCATGCTAGAGATGTGAAAATTATACAAGTACACAGACTTCTTATTACAAATTAAAAAATTATAATTTCAGGTTTAAAAAAAATCATACCTCAACCCCTTAAATTAGGGGATAAAAGTGTGTATGGAGCTTTCGTCAGGTTTCAGAATATTCCTACATTATTATACATATATTATACGAATAATATTACTATACTTATATATTTCATTAAAAATTAAAATGTGGTGACAAGCATTTACAAAAGAAAACCTCTACGGGGATGGGAAATCACAATGGTGTAGGGGATGGAAGTTTGTATGGGTTTTCTATCTATCGTTATATATATCTATCGCTTATTATAAACAGTAAACCAACAAAGAAAAAAGGCAAAGATAGAGAGTGGGCTATGAAAAAAAGCACCTCTGATGTGCAAGAAATACACCCAAAAAGAAAAAAAATTAACAAAATTAAAAAATATTGTCATACGCAACTTACAAATAGAAGTGAAATCCTACCAAAAACATTTTCACATAAAATGTTGCTAAGGCTCGCACTGTCAAAAAGTTATCAGATCTCATGTAGAGCCAAACTTCTAACTCTACACGCCCTAACTCTACAAGCCCTAACTTCACAAACTCTACACCTTAGTCAAAATATACGGCTTGGCCGCTTCGCTACCGTCACATGGGCGTAAGGTGAACAATTTATTCACTGTTCATTACTTTTCCGTTATGTAATACTTCTATTGAAGAAAAATAAAAAATAGAATAATAATTGATATGTAATACAAATAAAAATACAAAGATATATACATCCATACTGTCCCACGACGGGGCCGAAATGAAGAGGCAGGGGGCAACATCGCCAGTAGCAGTAGTTTACCTCACCAGCAGTCGTCATTTACAGCATCGGCAGCCGGTAATAACGAAATGGCCAAGCCACATATTTTGACTAGATAGAGAGATTTTGACTGGTGTAGAGTTTGTGAAGTTAGAGCTTGTAGAGTTAGGGCGTGTAGAGTTAGAAGCTTGGATCTACATGAGATCTGATAACTTTTTGACAGTGCGAGCCATATGGTCTCGTCTTGGCAACATTTTACACGAAAATGTTTTTGGTAGGATTTTATATTTCATCAAATATCTAAAAATCTATGAAGAATTTTCTGATATACTAAATGAAATAATGATAGGTTATTTTAAGGTGTATAATAAAAAAAATTAAATAAAAATTTTTTAAATCTTCGTAGGACATTAGTACCTATGATAAAAAAATCATTTCTTCTTAAAAACTACTAGCTAGCCAGGCAGACTTTGTTCTGCCTTTTCTTACGACCCTTGGTCCTTAAAAAATTCGCAATAAAAATTATTGAGGGTTACTTATCGGGATAAAAACTATCCTATCTCTCAAGTTGGAGCAAGGAAGGAATACACATATTCAAAATTTCATTGAAATCATTTCAGTAGTTTAAGAGTTCATCGCCGACAAACAATGTGACACGTAATTTTTATATACAAAGATTAATTTTAATTAAAATTGAAAAAATCTTACAAAATCTAATTATTAATAATCAGTGTTGCTACCTCTTACATTAATTACACATCGACATCGATTGTTCATACTTAAAATTAAGTTGTCAATGTCTTCCTGCGGTATACGATCCCATGTTCTTTGCATGTGTTCGTAAAGTTGTTGTTCCGTCATCAAATTTGGCGGAAAAACTCTCAAATCTTTTCGTTGCCACATGTCCCAGGCATGCTCGATAGGATTTAAGTCGGGCGACTGTGCAGGCCAATCCAAAACTTGAACATCGTGGTCTCGGAGAGCGGCCGACGCCAGCCGCGCCGTATGGGAAGGAGCATTATCGTGCATGAGTTGAAATTCCTGGTCCATTTGGGTTCTGTGTGGGACAATAAAAGGCTCTACTACCTCTTCGTGGTACCAACCCAACATGCTGCCTTGGATGCAAACCAACTGGGTTCGTCCGCCAAGACGAATTCCTGCCACACCATGATTGTCCCGCCTTGGTATGAGTGGACCTCCTGAGGGTGCCGTAAACGGCTAACTCTCCCTGGAGTCCTCCAAACGCGTGTTCTTCGTGAATCCGGATGAAACCCAAACCGGGACTCATCGGTGAACAGCACCAAAGACCATTATTCGTCACTCCATGGTTAATGCTCCCGAGCCCACGAAAGCAGCCGTCAGCCGACCGCGATTGCCACGTCGCAATGCTGGAACACGTAGCGGTCTTAGAGCATGAAGACCAACTTCATGCAACCTCCGTCGCACGGTTTGGTCGCTTACCAGCAGCTGGTGGTCCTCCTGGAGCCTTTGTAGTATTTGCATCGCTGTGATATTGGGTTGTGTTCATTTGGAGAAATCGATCCTGTCTCTGCATAGTAACACGATATCTACCCGTGTGCCGTTTAGCCACATCCCCAGTACTGCGATAACGTTACCACAACCTTGACATCACGTTTTGGCTGGTGTGTAGAGCCTCAGCAACGACGCGTTGAATAGCACAATTTTCTAACATGCCCACGGCTCGTAACATTTCATCTGGACTCAAATGACGACGTGACGTTAAAGCTCACACGGCACGTTAAATTAAAAAAGAAAAACAATCTAATCCCTTTTCATTAATTAATATCAGTAGAACAATTTTAATTTTCCTTGACGTATCGAATTACTACGAAATTTTGCCGCCGTATTTTTTTTCTTTTGTTTTATTTTTTCATTTTTAAATTTTGAAAATAGAATAATAGAGGTTTCAATCCGTATATAAATTTTTTATGGAAACTAAAAAGATTTTAAACTATATAGCTGTAAATAGTTTAGGATTAAGGTATCCCTTGATTCTGTTGATGTGGGTATATTATGACGTTACTTATACTTTAAGTTACCCTTCTATGATGTTTTCACCGCGACACCTGGGCAGCAACTCATCGGAATCATCTGGACACTGCTGCTTGTTGTTGCATGTAGAGGACTCGTCGATGCAAGCACCGTAGTTGCAACGAAAGGTGAACGGGTCGCACCTTGATGAAAAAAGTTTACATCAGTTTGCTAGAACTATGGCAATAAATATAAAAAATAACACTATGGTAGTGTTATTTTTTTAGGGTTTCGTACCTCGAAGGAAAAAATGTTGCGTGTCATCGTCGACGCCCGACTAAAGTACGAAAAATATTCACGCTTATGCCATCTAGCGTCTATTTTGCGTAACACGAGTACGAAATGGGAGAGTCGAATTAACCAACTTTTTTTTCAATAAAATGACCTATAGAATGAAGTAGATGGTGCCATTACCTTACTGCGTTAAGTATAAGTCAAACGTCATACCAACGCTTAACTTTAAACCTACTCCCAGTGGCGTAACGTGATTTCTTTAACAAAGCTCGAATATCGCTTCTATTTTGTAAGACTGGTGAGACCCCGGTCGAGATAACCTAGTCGCCATCAAACAGATGTAACGTATCACGTATATTCTAGAATACGCCAACGTTTGACTGCAAACCTACCAGGATGAATTCCTCTTTACATACTCACTCACGATTTCTACAAAGCTCGAATGTCTCATCACTGCTGTCGTAACAGTCGATTATACCGTCACAATCACTGTTTATTCTGACGCAGGTACCGTCGTTGCATCGCCATTCGTTGTAACTGAAACAGAAAGAAGTGTGGATTTCACATTGGCGGAATCCTAGAGAAGACATAAAGTAAACAAGAACAGAAGTGCATAGAGTAAATATGCCAACTTCTCGAAATTCAATCTCACTTGCGCACAATGCAACTTCATAACTAACGTATGATACTCTGGCCAGTGGCCTACGGCGGCAATTTAATTATTTTTATTATAGAATTAAGAATGACAAACAACCACAAAGTTCATCTTATGGTAGTGAATGCTATGGTCCATAGACAACTTCATTAATCATTGTTTAAATATCAAAATACAGATGCTTTGTCTCCCCTAAGCACTAAGATGTGCTGCCTCGTTACCAGTAAAAAGATCTCCGGTTCTTTATACACACAATGTAACACCGCAGCAATATACTGATATTTTAGGTTGGTATACTGTGCCATCGTGGTCCTTCCCGGTCGAGCTCATTCATTCGTAAAGCAATTTTCGTGACACTGTCTTTCTTAGGCATTCGTTCTAAGGCCATAATAAAGTATCAATAGAGCTCTAACTTGTATAACAACAACGTCGCAGCAAATTCTCCAGGTAATTGGATCTAAAAGAAAATATACCACAATTGGTTTTTTAAATACAAAAAACATGCGTGAGTGTCGTGGAACACTCGGTTGGAACGAAGTTCCTTTCGTAGTATATTATTATTGATAAACGTATTATAGACTATTACTATATTATATTAAATACAGTAACTGTACTGTATTATTAACTAAATAAGTACTGTAAAACTGAAATTTTAGAATAAGGTCTATCAGACCATACTGCTCCGTTAATTAAAGCACCTGTTAAAAAAATACCGACATTAAACTTTTGGCGCACCAGAAAACGTGATTATAGCTCAGAAAACATTGAAAAATTTAGAATGTGTATTAAAAGTTTATCTTTTTAAATATTTACCATGCTAAATAATTTAATTCTAAACATAATCTTAAGTTAGCTTACTTAATGTGGGATCGCTTGGCACAGGACATGACGAATTTCTCGTAGCTATGGATCGTTATTCTGTCGACATAATGGCGATTAATGAAACCTGGTTGCGAGAGGGCGAAGGGGCGCTCGCCTGCGGTGCCCGGTTATAGATTACGTCACGTTCCTCGCCCTTCCGACGTGCGCTCGCGCGGAGGTGGAGTGAGCTTCTACATACGTCAGGGCATTGCAGTCCGCACTACCGCACCCCCAGCCCCACTCGTAGAGCAAATGTGGCTTGCACTAACAATTAACGGTACAAAATTAATAATTGGTACTGCTTACAGACCGCCGTGGTTGAGTGTTGACATTTTTTCGATGCTTTATCGGAAACTATCGGAACATTATCATGGTGTAATAATGTAGTTTTATTAGGCGATTTCAATATAAATTTATTAAATGATATGGATAATAACTGTGAAGTTGAAAATTTTTACAATGTTATAAATTAAATCAGTGTGTTACTGAGCCTACCCACTTCACGGAATACAGTGAAACTTTAATAGACCTAGTATGTACAGACATCCAACAATCATTCATTTCTGTGAATCATATACCGGAACTAAGCGGTCATGCATTTATTTGCTGCGAATTAAATATAAAAAAACCGAAACCGAAACCGATTATTATATCGCGTAGAAATTTGCATGCGATTGATAATGAACAGTTCCTATTAGATTTAAAGTCTTTAAATTGGACAAGTTTCAAAACATTGGATCGCGTCAATGACATGGTATCATTGTTTAATACTATGTTGAAAACATTATTTAACATTCATGCGCCCGTATGTAGAAAATCATTAAAACACTTCCAATATCCTTGGATTACTTATAATATAAAAAAAATGATGAAAGTCAGAGATGAAGCAGGTGTTGTCGCACGTAAGTCAGGTGGTACAGCAGCCCAAAAATTACTTTATAAAGAGCTCAAACACTATGTTGCACAAGCATTAATAAGAGAAAAGAAAGCTTACTACAATTTTTTTATAAATAATCAAAAAGATACTCGCATCGTATGGTCACATATAAAAAAAAACGTTAGGTTAAAAACTAAGCCGGACCTGCCTCACCATATTTTCAACGACCCCGACTTGATTAATACAAGCTTTTTAAATGTGCCAGGAAATAATCAAGTTCCTATTTCATATATGACATTCTTTAAATCACACGTCAAAGTCTCAAATGTATTCAAACTGAAGACAATAGAGGAAAGTGATATTGTGAAAATAGCACAGTCATTAAAGTCAAATGCGGTGGGTGCAGACGGTATTTCCTTGGATATGTTGAAAATGTCTTTTCCCGTAACAATACCTGTTATTACGGAGATAATTAATAAATCAATTACAACGCAAACATATCCCTCAGAATGGCAGCATGCACTCATCAGGCCTATACCCAAAACTCAAATCCTATTACCATGAAGGACATACGCCCGATTAGTATACTCCCATGTGTATCAAAAATCTTGGAGAAAGTCGTGGCTGAGCAGGTAAGAATATACTTAGAAACAAACGATGTACTTCCCAGTCTTCAGTCAGGGTTTAGAAAACACCACAGTACGTCAACCGCTATGATAAATGTTGTCGACGATATACTATCAGATATAGACAGTGGCAAAGGAACGATTTTAGCCTTGCTAGACTTTTCAAGAGCATTCGACTGTCTTAATGTACCATTGCTTTTGTCTAAATTACATTATTACGGTTTCGACATATCTGCGATAAAATGGTTCGAAAGTTATTTCGAGCATCGTATACAACAAGTAAATATCAGATGAAAATGGGTTACCAGTCATTTCGAACGCTCAGGCTGTCAAACAAGGCGTTCCGCAGGGATCTATCCTAGGACCTATTTTGTTTGCCGTGTACTGTGCGGATATAACAAATTGTATTAAGCATTGCAAATACCATATGTACGCGGATGATACACAGATATATATACCTTGTAAGCCGGGGGAGACTAGATTAGCGGTGGAAAAATTAAATGACGATCTCGAAAGAATTGCAGCTTGGTCAGATTCGAACGCATTAGTCCTTAATGGAAGCAAGTCTAAATATATAATTCTAGGTACGGCTCAGCAAATACAAAAAATAGCAAAACATGAAACTAAGGTAACCATAAGGAGCGAACGAATTGAACGCGTGACTGAGGCTCGTAATTTGGGTTTGTTGATAGATGACAAGTTACGCTTTGAAAGTCATAATAAACACTGCAAGAACATGTTTTATAGGTTAAAAGTATTATATCAAATTAGAAATTGCCTAAATACCGATATGCGGATAAGACTATGCGATTCTTTGATTCTGTCTAAATTTAATTATATGGATATAGTATATGGCCCTCGTCTGCTAGTGCGTAGCAAGAAACTTGTCAGAGGGTGCAGAATGCTTGTGCGAGATTTTGTTTTAAAATACCTCCACGCACTCACGTCACGCCGTATATAAACGAACACAATGTTTTAAAAATGCAGTATCGGCGAGAACACCACCTAGCCACATTTCTATTTGGATTAATTAAATATAATGTACCACCTTATCTTTATCACAAATTAGTGTGGTCTCGCGACGTACAATCACAGATCACTCGCTCGTCATGTTACTCTTTGGTTGTTCCCTACCATCGTACTATCGCCTTTCGTGGAAGTTTCAAATATTCAGCCTCTAAATGCTGGAATAACCTGCCGCCACCGCTTCGTAGTCTGGAAACATTAAATACATTTAAAATAAAATATAAAACTCACCTAATTATTGTTCAAAAAACTATGGCTTGATATTTACCTACCTAAATAATTACAGACACTTAGCGCTGTCCGGAGGGGTCATACGGAAAGCATAAGAGTGCATAGTACTTTTTTTTTTACTTTTTTTTTTTTTTATATTTAAACGCTGAAATAAAAGTGTTTTTCATGCTATTAATTATAACTATGATACAAGTATATGTTTAACGTGCAATCATTATTGACTTTATTAAAATATTGTTTCTAATGATAATATTGTTGCTTAAGATTATGGTTATGATTACATACCTCTGAGAAAATATTTTTGTAGGGTTTAGGTTTCTTCTTTTATATTATTTCCAACTATTACCTCATAGATACATGTCTCTTATGGTGATAACAATACTTTTTATAATGTTTCGGACATTCTTTGTATTAGATCCAGTTAGTTCATTCATGTAATCTATGTTAATTATTATTAGTCTATCAATGACGGTATGAACGTCCGTACGTCACTTAATTCACAGGCCCACTGAAAACCAGCGCTGTAGTCTCGTATTGACTGCGGCATTAAGCTGAGTGCGGTCTGTTTGCCGTGTACGCCACACACACTTGTGTGCGTAAAATGTGTGATGTGTTTAATATATTTTTTTTATTTTTTTTATTTTTTATCTATGTATTTTGTGTTTATGGTTTAAATGTACATGTGGCGTACTTGAGCAATAAATGTTTTCTTTCTTTCTTTCTTTCTTTCTTTCTTTCTAATGACCCAACCATAGCCTATCAATATTTTATTGATGATTTCAAACTTTTTTATGACCTCTGTTTTCCGCAAATACAAGTCAATAGTAAACCAAAATGGATATCTCATGGAGTCAAGGTTTGCAGTAGAAAGAAAAAAGATTTGCTTTGGAAATTCAGATTGAATTCAACTAAAGAGAACAAATTAAAATATGTAAATTACAGTAAATTATTTTAAAAAATTATAACCTTAACAAAACGTGCACAAAATAATTATAAAATAAAAATCTCAAATAATAAAAGTAAAACAGCGTGGCAAATTATAAATAAAACAAGACTCAATATACCTAAAGAAACTATTGTTAACATAAAAATTAATGATCGAATTTGCATAGATAATCCTAGAAAAATAGCTAACGCGTTTAATAATTATTTTATTGAAAAGTCAACTCCCTTCCGGATGCCGGGAAAAAGGTTACTACTACAATTAAACACCAATTAAGTTAAATTTTTCTTGCACCAAGTTCACCATACCAAATAAATAATATTATAAAAACATTGAAAAATACGAACAGTGTAGGATACGATGGTATTTCCACAAAAATAATTAAAGCGGTAAATGAGGATATATGCCACCATCTGAGTCACATCATTAACTTATGTATATCAACAGGAATATTTCCAAAAGACCTTAAATTATCAATTATAAAACCATTATACAAAAAAAGGAAATAAACAGTTGATGGAAAATTATAGACCCATAGCATTATTATCAATATTTTCGAAATTTTTTGAAAAATATATTTATGGTGAAATTAATTCCTATCTCGAAAAACACAAAATTTTGTGCAATGAACAAAAAGGGTTTCGACAAAATAAAACCATAAATATGGCTATTTATGAATTCATTGAAAATATTATATGCCACTTTGACAAAAGATCTCTTTACTAAAGATCTATTTACTGCGATATGTCACGGGCATTTGACTATGTAGACCATAATATACTTATTAATAAACTTGACGCTTACGGTATTAGAGGAAATGTCTTAGATTTAATTCGTTCCTACTTAAATAATCGACAACAAATAACAGAAATAACTAGAGTGAATCTTAAAACCAAAAATGAAGAAACATACACGTCCAAGAAGCGCTATGTATCATATGGCGTGCCTCAAGGCAGTGTACTGGGGCCACTCTTGTTTATTATATATGTTATCGACTTGCCAAATGTAACAACACAGCCTATTACATTATTTGCTGATGACAGTACTGTTACAATTGCATGTAAAGGACATTAATCATTATAAATTTGACATCAAAAACGCATTGACATCTATAATTTCATGGCTAAACAATAATAATTTAAAAATCAATTTAACGAAGACAAATATAATGCACTTTGGACAAAGATCACAAAATCCATTAAATGTAAATTTCGTTTATGATAATTACACTATAAATGAAGTTACCACTGTCCGTTAACGTATTATGTAAAAAAATTAGCAATCTTTCATACGCCCTTTATAAACTTGCTCCAACTATCAACACTGATGCGCTTTTCTCGGCATTATATATTATTCAACAAGACCATAGTAATGCAAAAAACCGACATGGCGGCTGTACACGCTCGTCGAGACACCACGAGACAGACCGAGTACGAGCATGTACATGGTGCCCTCGTCGTGTCGCGTCGCGTCTCGTGGACCTCGTTTGCTCTCGGAACTCGGAAGCGTGTCGGTTTTTTGCGTTCGAGTCAAAGGGTCTCGTGGGTCTCGTGATGAAAACGAGAGCGCGCCTGTACACATGTACTGTAGGATTCAATATTGTTAAATAAAATATAGGTAGTTACATGGTTCTGTTACGGTGAATAGAAACCATTCACCATCTTCGTCTTCGTCATGGCTTATTAGTTTTCTTTTTATGTTAAATGTGTAGAAATTATAATAACTAATAGCACAAAGGCAAAATGCAGCAACAGTTTCTTCTAGGTCCATCGCAGCGGGCATCCGTAGTTCAAGTGATACAACGAGTGTGTACATGGTGTGCTCTCGTGTCTAGCCTCTACGCGACGAGACGTACGCGAGGCAACGAGACGAGCGTGTACAGCCGCCAACACGCTTTCGGGAGCAAACGAGGGCCGCGAGACGCGACGAGGGCACCATGTACACGCTCGTACTCGGCCTGTCTCGTGGTGTCTCGACGAGCGTGTACAGCCGCCATTAAATACTTGATTATAATAATAATGAGAGATTTTTATTACAATATTTTAAAAGCACAGAATAAATAATAGTAGTACGTACTAAAAGTAAGTAGGATGTAATATTTATACTTAAGTACGTCTTGGACTTTATGGAGTGACCTTAATGATGATATGATGATAATATGAGCATTATGAGTCGTGCACTTTTGCATTTTCCAAACTTTTTTTTAAATTGAAGTTTGACATAAAATTATCGGAAAATTGAAAGTATAATAAGGTTATTAGTGAAAACTTGTGTGTATTTAAACTACTTTAAAAAATTCCGTATAATCATGTTATACGTAATTTTTTTTAATACGCTTAGGGCATGCCCAATTGGATTTACCAATTTGTTATATGCCTGCAAGTTACCAAAATTTTACACATTTAGCATAAAAACAAAATTAATAAGCCATGACGAAGAAGAAGATGGTGAATGGTTTCTATTCACCGTAACAGAACCATGTAACTACCTATATTTTATTTAACAATATTGAACCCTACAGTGCATGTGTACAGGCGCGCTCTCGTTTTCATCACGAGGCCCATGAGACCCTTTGACTCGAACGCAATAAACCGACACGCTTCCGAGAGCAAACGAGGGTCGCGAGACGCGACGCGATGCGACGAGGGCACCATGTACACCCTCGTACTCGGCCTGTCTCATCACGAGCGTGTACAGCCGCCATTACACTTTTTCTCGCCTAGCACCCATCTGCCAAATTCGTACCGTCCGATAAGGAACTTCGTTCCAATATAGTACAAATATACACTCATAATTGCTTTTTAAATATTACGTTATAAAAATACCATGTCGGATTGGCCTCAAGTCACCATTTAACTTAAATTTACTGTGAGCTATATCTTCAGATATTCAGAAGTACCACGTCTCCAAACTCATGGAAGCGATGAAATAAATTTACCTACACTCTGGTGCATCTTCTCGCTTATACCGAATTGCAGACACATTTCTATTTATGTATCTGGTAGCCCTGAAAATAGAAAAAATACAAATTACTCGGAATGCAGTTGTATATTAGTCATATCAATTTCAGTCATTCTGAATACACACACACACACACACACACACACACACACACACACACACACACACACACACACACACACACACACACACACACACACATCCATTATACGCTTTTTCATCATCATCTTTCAGCAACTAGCTATCATACTTTGAAAGAATCAAACAATACCAGAGATAATGCTGCTGCCCGTACAATCTATGGAATTTAAATTTAGTGTTTTTGGGTTATTGAACTTGGACCCACTCCAATAATAGTGAGACCTAAAATATTTATTTAAATTTTGGGAACTAGCGTCCTGATGTTGCTGGATTTGCGCTCGCAGATCTGTTCGCAAAACGTATTAAAAATTGCTTTCTTAGAAATAGTGGTAATGATGGTGAGAGAGAATCCATCACCGCATTGCGGGTCGCCTTTTACAACAACAAAGGGTTGTACTCTTCCATCCAATAGATGGCGTTATAAGTAACCATTTCGTTACCCAGGCATAAAGTATCTAGGGGTATGTCCCGATATATACCGTGGCCACTGTAAGGTGTGACGTCAATTCAGTATACTGTGAAGCCGTTCCTTTTTAGTTTGCTATACTGGTTACTGTTTAAAACGGAACGCAGTCCAGTATATTGTGTACTGTCATCCCCATTTTTCGACACTGTTTTCAAATGAAAATATTTATCATGCACACGTTTTCTGTTCAACAAGAAAAAATATTATTTGAATGTTGTTGCTTTTAAAACTTAGTGTCCGAGTTTATTTGAATAACAATATTAATTAATAATAATAACAATCATTCGTGGAAGCTGTTAACTCTTTAGGCGCTGTTACGTTTTTAGATCACGTGATCAAAGTACTGAGAGCACCTTACCTCGAAAGCGCCAGTGCTAACAGTACAAAAATGGTAGCGAAGATAGACCTTCTGCTTCATTAGTACCTAGGGTACTGCGACAGTATACTGGCAGTCCATAACGGAACGAATTTTTCACCAATGAGAGCACTGAGCAGTGCTCGCAGTGTACATCGGCACACGAACTAGACCAGCAACAGGGAAAATCATCAAAGGGGGGAGAGGTCGGATATTGTTATCGTCAATCCCCCTGTCAAATGTGACGACTGAAGAGAAACTTCTCTGCAATGGACTTATTTCTCTTTTCTTTTGTCCAACTGCTTTTATGCTGCTTTAACACCTAAAACCTTTTACAGCCAACAAGGAGTGGTTGAAGTGTGGCTGCTGTTCCTTATTATAGGAAGTTGAACATGTTATGTGATTTATGCGTAGACCCATGCAACATACAGTTATAGCACGAATGGGTCGGCTGGACCGAGGAAGGACCACGCTCTCACAGAATACCAGCGTAAAATAACAACTTACAGCTGATATGTTTCGTATGGTGAATGTGGAGTACCGGAGACCCTTTTTACTTGAAACGAGCCATTCCATCTTAGTCCTCAGGGGTGACAACGCGTATACATTTTGATTCTCAAACGAGGGTAGATGTAGATGTCTATATGGGCCACAACATCCACTTACCATTAATTGAACTCCGTGCTCGTTTGGCACGATTATTTGATTAATAATTTAAAATTAAAAATTTTGTACAACCGACTTCATAAAATAAATTATTAATTTACGAAGTCACAAAATATAATATATTTAGAATAATAGAATATATAATATTTAATATAATTATTAAGAATAACCCAAAAAGTATTGGCCAGATCTTGATGAAGTAGATGAATATTATATGGGACCACATGATAACCACCAGCTTTTAAATAAAAAAAGGATCATCGAAATCGGTTCACCCAGAAAAAAGTTATGAGGTAAAAAGACATGGTCGAATTGAGTACCTCTTCCTTTTTGAAGTCAGTAGAAAAGAGTTGAAAATAGTTTCAGCATCAATTGCTCTCTCTGTCCATTTTCAACCGACTTCAAAAAAAGGAGTTACCTCATAACTTTTTTCTAGGTGAACCGATTTTGATGATTCTTGGCTGAAGCTGGTGCTTCTCATGTGGTCCCATATAATTATTTATTAAAATCTGACCAGTAGTTTTTGAGTTATCCTTCATAATGCGTATTCAATTGACTTCGACTACATTGATGATGTTCTCATTTTATTTATATTGAAGTCCGTTGTATAAATTTTTTAATTTTACCAGTTTTTACCAGTAGATCTAAGTAAGATGTGTCAAGCCGTATTTTTTCATAATATATATATATATATATATATATATTTATATATATATATATATATATATATATATATATATATATATATATATATATATATATTTATATAGGTGAAAAACGAAGAAGCCGTGTAGTGGCAGAAGTAAGAGAATCCAGCAAATGGGCAGCAGCATCTTTCTGATAAACAACACAATACAAGTTTACAAAAAAAGTTGGTAAACGATGCCAATTTTCATAGTTGCCAAGCATGGCAAACATCCTGTATGAAGCAATTATTGGGGAGGTTTATATTCGGCATGGGGCTTTTCATGGGCTAAATAAAACGAACAAACATTCAAACTAATAGTAAGCAGTAAATAGTGTTTGGTATGGTGAAAGAGAACCGGAGACCCTTCTTACTGGTAACGTATATGTAGTACTTTTTTATTGAAGAAGAAGTTGAAGTCGGTTGCTTGTCCATGGATAGGGTTACCAGATAGAAAATTGAAAAGTCCTGACAAATAACATGATTTCAATTGAAAAATCCTGACATTGTGTTGCAAACATTAACAAGCGTGAAAAAAAACTAATTAATCCCCCCCCCCCCCGCAAAAAGCTACTGTATTTACTGAAAAATCGAAAAAGCCTGACATTTCCTAAATCCGACCGCAATCCTGACAAAAGTCCAAAAGTCCTGACATGTGGTATCCCCATCCATGGGCTGCAGTAGCTAGTTACGATCAGCTGAACTTTTAGTTTCTATAACACTATAATTTAAAATAAAAAGTTCTCAGAGGGAAACAAAGAATCTGCATTTTAAGTCATAATTGAGAATAGGTTAGGTGTTTTTGTACCACGGCATTTATTCACCATCAGGTCGACTGTAAACCCGTTTGTCACCCCACCTTTTTTTTTAAATCTCTCGGTAGAAAAGAAACGCCAAACAACCAAGTATATTAAAATATATTAATTCTAAATAACTCACTACGTACATGTGACTTTGGTGCCAATGAGAGGCTGGTGCTTCTAACACCAACAGGAACGCTATAAAATAGACCTTCTGCTTCATTAGTCCGTAAAACTCCACTGCTGGACGTGGGCCTATTCCATTTAAAAGGATTTGCCATACTCTACGTTATGCCGGCGGTTAAACAATTGCAGTATTATTGTTTCTCTCTCTATCTATCTCTCTCTCTCTCTCGCACCTTCTTTGACGCTCCCCTCCGCCCGTTGGGGTATTTTACACATGACGTTATCGGGATGGTTTTTGCCATCATTGCGTGGTTTTCCATTCACAGGCACGGCGCCGGCGCCGACAACGGCACGGCTGCCGGGGAACCAAAAATGTATGAAATATATGGCATGTTTTTCCACATACCGATACCGTCACCGGTGCCGGGACAGCAAGCTTCCCACTCAATACCGGCCGGCAAAACTGCAAGTGTATTGTGTACGTATTGTAGCCATATGCGAGTGTGCGTGTGCGCGGGCCGAAGTAGAAGGGATGCGTTGAGATTGAGACTCAAAATTGACTTGTGAAATGATGAAATGTCTCCTCTTTCATGCGGATGTAGTTGAAATATATTTTAAAGTCCATTTCCAACTTTTAAAATAGGGTACAATATGTTCCTTCTAAGGATTTTATTTTTAAGATTGGATGAATTCAAAATTTGACTTCTCTGCTTTGATTATATTTTCGTCTTAAATGTAAGAGATATAACAAACAAATACGACGACTTGACGAGAGCATTTTTACGTCTGAAGTCTGTGTTAGTACTGCCCAAAAACCGAACGTAGACCGGCACCGGCACCGGCGCAATGGAAAAACGAAGCCACGGCGCCGTCGTCGTGCCGTCGCACAGTGAATGGAAAACCGCCCATTCGGACGCCATGCTTCTGGTATTTCCCGTAGTAAACTCTTACGATACACAAAAAAAACTTAAATAAATGCAACAGTTTTGTTTTTTAGTGTTTCCTCTAAATATTAATGTGTTTTTCCTCACGTATTAGTGCGGTAAAAAAAATAATTTACCGAATCTAATGAGAATGGTAGCGTGACCTTGTGAAGTCGACAGTAAAGCCCAACCTTTCGCGTCTCGTTTAGGGTTGCCACTTTTTTTGAACAAATAGAGTAATTTTCCAAAAAAAAAATGCAATAAATATAGTACTTTTGAGAAATTCAGGAAAAAAGAGTACACATTTTAATTTTTAGGTATATTTCCATATATATTTGTTATTGCTCTTCGCTTTGGCCAGCAATGGATTTAGATTGATATTAAAATAAACTTACAATTCATTTTTCATAAAATTAATACATGCTCTATTTCTTTCTTCTTTCCATTTTACATTCATGACGGAATATTTTTTTCCGTAAAACTTACTTGTTCTAGACTTCCAGTCACAGTTAATATAAAAAAGCGCGACAGTTGATTTAGGCATAAAAATATAGTAGTTTTCGTTCGATATTATTTTTCTATAATATATTATAGTACAATTGACTGAAATATAGTACGATACTATATATTATAGTACGGGTGGCAATCCTAATCTCGTTCGAGGTGTGTACTGTACGAGGTGTAATAACATACCATACCAGGGGTAATGATTCTCTTACGCCTGGATCACCTATTTGTTGTGATTATAAATTAATGAACTTGAACTTTTTAAAATATCATGTATGCAAAGATATTATAATTTCGGCCTGACAAAATTTATAATTAATAAACTACCTATATTTACTTACACACGCAGGTAGATATACAATAAAACATGAGTAATTGCATCATATTTCATACTTCATGTTATGTACTATATATTTTAACACTATTCTTCGTAAAATAGTATATTTCCTCCAATAATAGTTGGCAAGTCACTCAGGACAATTAAAGTGGACTTCCGATTTTCGCGTCAAGCGTTAATCGCTGACGTTAGATATGGTGTCTAGGCGTCCGACGCTCCTACTTTGATTTTATTTATTTATTTATTTATTTATTTATTAGGATTACCAACAGAAATTACAACAGTAATACAAAGATCATTTTCATAACATATTAAGAACATTATAATTGTATTTCTTTTTATAGGTAACCACAACATGTATTGATTATTTAGTAAATGAAAAGATTTTAAGAGAAAAAATTGAACTACTTCATTGAATAACTAAATTGTTAAAAAGAAATAGAATTATTTAACAATATTTTAGATAACTTCATTACCATATTAAATTACATTGACCACATAACAGAAGACAAAAACATTATAATTCCAATATTATACTTCTTAATTAATTGATTCATTATTTTTAAAGAAATTGATTAATTTTGATTTGAAGGTGGATAAACTATCGCAATTAATATCGAGGCCAGAAATCTTCGAGGACAGTTCGTTATAAGTACGAGCCAGTCTGGCTAGAGGGGAATACTTTCCCAAGTTAGATCTATAAAGTGATACATTGAAAAAGGCTTGCGGTTTCCTAGGCAGTCTTGGTGGCACTTTAAAATTAAATAATTGAACTATCGCTGGACAATCAACACTATTATTGAGCGTTTTGTATAGGAATATCATGTCTGAGATAGTTCTACGTGATTGTAATGATGTGATGTTAAATTGCGCCAACTGTCTATCGTAGGAATCAATAGTTTGATAGCTATTCTAAGGGTACGCAAGATGACGAAGCAGTCGTTTTGTATTCTTTCAATTCTAATGCTATGGATTTTGTAGTGCGGATTCCAAATTTGACTACAGTATTCTAGTTTACTTCTAACCAGACTGCTAAAGAGTTTGATTGTAGTAGATGGCTGCATGAACTCTGGAATTCCTCAATACAAAACCCAGTGTCTTCGTAGCCGAGGTGATTATGCTATCGATGTGGTTGGTAAATCTAATTCGCTGTCTAATATAACGCCTAAATCACGTATCGCTCGAACCGCAGTCAGTTTCTCAGTATCAATATAGTATTGACTTTGTATGTAATTATGTTTTCTGGTAAACCTAATAAGTCGACATTTATTGCCATTGAGAAACATTTGGTTGTTATTACACCATTGTATGAGGCGATTGAGGTCATGTTGCAATAGTTCGACGTCAGAGTTGTTTCTAATGGTTTTAACTATCTTGAGATCATCAGCAAATAGATAGACATTTGAGTGTTGAAATATCGAAACAATGTCGTTTATAAAGATGTTAAAAAATACTGGACCTAAGTTAGAGCCTTGCGGTACACCGGAGTAGGCAATATAAGGCTGCGAGGAGTACCCATCAATCACCACGGTCGAAGGTCTACTTTGAAGGTATGATGCACACCAGTTCAATAATGTCCCATTTATACCAAAAGTTCTTAGTTTATTGACAAGTAGTGCGTGATTTACTTTGTCAAAGGCCTTAGAAGTCTGTGTATAGCATCCACTTGTAGTTTGTCATCAACGTTCTCAATTAAATTGGTGACATATGAAAATAGATTTGTGACAGTAGATCTACCAGACAAAAAACCATGTTGCTGCCAACTAATACGTCGTCCTAGATTTTTGAAAACAGATTCATAGACCAAGCTCTCAAAGACCTTTGACATAGTAGATAATATGGAAATAGGTCTATAATTAATAACACTTGTAGGATTTTCGCTTTAAAAATTGGTACAATCCGCGCCTCCTTCCACCTTTCGGGAAAATGCCAGAGCTCAAGGAAGTGTTAAATATTTCGATGCTAGCGTCAGTATCGCGGCATTTGAGCAATTCGGGCATGTGTTTTGTAGGCTATTTGGTTTCTAATGCAATGCATAATCAAAACAATAAAATAATTTCACATTCTGAAATTAGACCTTTAATTCTTCTTTAAACCATATCTTAGCACCGCACCGTCTTCAAAACGTGATTTTTTTTATTCACAGAATACCAGCGTAAAATAGCAACTTACAGCTGATGTGTTTCGTATGGTGAGTGTGGAGAACCGGAGACCCTTTTTACTTGAAACGAGCCATTCCATCTTATCCTCAGGGGTGACAACGCGTATGCATTTTGATTCTCAAACGAGGGTAGATGTAGATGTCTATATGGGCTACAACATCCACTTACCATCAGGTGAACTCCGTGCTCGTCTATCACGATTAATAAAATAATTACTACTGATACTAATTGAAAATAGTTTCAGCATCCATTGCTCTCTGTGTCCATTTTAACCGACTTCAATAAAGGAGGAGGTACACATTTCGACTGCATTTTTTTATTTGTTTTACCTCAGAACAATTTTCTAGGTGAACCGATTTTGATGATTCTTTATTTATTTGAAAGTTGGTGCTATACGAGCTTGGCGGTGAAAGAAAACATCGTGAAGTAAAAATGCCTGTTTTTTTATTTAGTTTCATAACATAAACATAAACACTCACGCCTGTCACCCAGAGGGGTAGGCAGAGACTATGGACTTCCATTTGGCACGATCCTGACACACCTCTCTCGCCTCCTCCACATCCATATACCTACGCATACACGCTCGTCGGTTAAAGGTACTCTTAATTTGGCCCATTTTCAATATATCGCCAATTTGGTCGATGAATTTTCGCCTAGGGCGTCCCTTCCAGACTCTGCCGTTCACCTCTGCCACATAAATTTGCTTTGTCACTCTTTCCTCATTCATTCTTTCTACATGACCAAACCACCGAAGCATTCCTTTCTTAATCCTGGTCACAACATCATCTTGCAAACCACACTCTTCTCTTATCACACAATTTCTCACTCTGTCATTTACATTCAGCCCTAATAACCGCCCTAATGACCGCATTTCTACAGCATTTATTCTACTCTCGTGCTTCTTCTGCCACACCCAACTTTCACTACCATACATTAAAGTAGGGACTAACACAGCATTGTGAATTGCCATACGTGCCTTTTTGAACACATTTTAATTTTCCACAATAGAGTGTAGAACCCCATTTACTCTATTTCCTGCGTTCACTCGTCGTTCTATATTCTTATCATATCTACCATCTCTGCTAAATATACATCCCAAATACACAAACTCATCTACTTGCTCGACCAATTCCCCTTCTATTCTTATTTCACATATCGTTTTACTTTCTTCTCTTTCAAAAACCATAATTTTCGTCTATTAGTCGTCTATTTAGTTTCAGTTTACATTTTTTATTACTTACTAGCGACTCGCCCGGTTTCACCAGGGTTGGATGTAAATGCCATGTAAATTTAAGATAATCAGCACTTACAATCACTGTTGGAGGACATTATCAACATATAAAATAAACTGTAAACACTTTTATAACATCCTGGGCTAAAACTCAGAATTAATAAAAAAATGCTATTTCCATGGGACTTCCATAATTTTATGGATAAGTCCAACATAGTATATAATTATTCTATAAGCTTGGCTGATGGTGTATACGCTTATAAAACACGTAATTTTTTGTCCTGACCGTAATTTTTTTAAATAATATTTTGACTTTAATGGATTTACCTAATAAATTCCTTAATTAAAACTGATACTAAAAACTTTACTCACGCGTATTGTTACTAAATGATATGTTATAATAATTAAACTTTAAAAATATATTAAAATATATTGAACAAATCCACTTATTAGCTTCCGAAATAAGTGCTAAGATATACCGTATCGAATATTTAAGCTTCGACTTCAGGAATGTGGAATTCTTTTTGAAGTCGTTTTTTTAAGTATAATTATTTTAAGGAATTTCAGAAGTTCAAGCTAACATTAAAAATGTCGTCTTAATTGTTACATTAATAACTGAAGTACAACTTATTTAATACAAGAAGCATCAATAAAATAGGCTATGCCGTTCCGAGTAATCGAAGAACATACATAAAAAATAAGTGACAAATATAGCAGCTTCTCGTTTTTAGAACTCGGTTGAAAAAACAAAAGCACTTACGCACAATGAATATACAACCCGAACTACACCACATGTTAATAATATCAAATCAATAATCATTAACAGGATTAATAAGTGTAAAGTAATCACTGCTTTAAACGATTAAAATTGTAATTTAAAACAGATTATTCTCACAAGACATTGCACGCTTAATAATTGGATATCGATCGTTACTCAAAGGTCAAGAGTCACTAGAGCTCTTGACCTTTTGACTAAATACCTAGTATCGATGAATAAACTAGAATTATATTCAACCGATAAGAGCGTCCGAGACATAAAGCGTACGAGGTACGAGTTTTAACTCATTTGATAAAGGGTATGTTCCGATATACACTGTGACCACTGTAAGGCGTGACGTCAATGAGAGCATCCACGAGTTTTTCTGCCACCAGGGCGGCACCACTTAAAAATGAGGTATAATATTTGACAGATTTCATAGCGGGGAAGTTAATTTATTAGAAAATAGTAAAGATTAATGTTTCTTTTGTACCATTAGTTATATTTTATATTAATTAGATTAAAAATAAATAACCAAACCACAGATATTTTTAAAAGTTGAAAAATTAAAAAAAAAACTTAAATATGTGCAAAAAATTAAAGAGCAAACCACAGAGGCATTGTTTTGTGTATTAATATAATATTCCAGAAACTGATAAAATTTTATTTAAAACCAACTTCACATTTAAAATAACATTGTGTAACAAAAAGCTTCACCTCAATGTCAACTAGTGACATCTGGTGAGCGGAATATTATTAGCCCTCATTCAGTATACTGTACTTTTTAGTTTGCTATACTGGTTGCTGTTTAAAACGGAAAAGAATTTACTAACTGATACCCGTGACTTCGTCTGCGTTGCTTGATATATTATTAACAAAGAAAACACATATCACTGAACACGTAGTGCTTATAAAAATCGTTGTTTCTTAAAACTTTAATAACTTTATATTAAATGAAGATATCACAATATTCTTTTTTAGATAAAGTCCAAGTGTCTAAGAAATAAAAACTGGGTAGATTTCAATTAGAATACCTAATTGAAATCTACCCAGTAGTTTTTCCGTGATGTGCGCACAACTGCAAACCTCTATAATTTTATTTATAAAGATAACAGTTGTATGGATAAAGATCTTTAATAATAAAACCAGGTCTTATTTTTGATAATAATTGCGAAAAAATATTTCAAACTTGCCATGTAATTTAATGGTGTCATTTGAGGTCATTCGGTCTCAGTTACAATACATTCCTACGTTCTCATGCGAGTCATGTCTATTTATTATCTTCATTTTGATCATTTCGGACAGCATAATAGATAAATACATCTTTAGAATCGTTGATGAATCGTTTGGACCACCTGAAGGAACGTAAAGAAGAAGCGCCATTAAATATTGAACATCAACCCTTATCTTCTAGTAACTGTGATAAATGCGACGACAGTGAGCAAATTCGTAAGGATCGGGTAAAATTTTTATGATAATGCAGCTATATGGAAGACGTTGAATTAGTAGATCGCATGCTCGCAGTGTGTCCATCTAGAGCAAGAACCTAAAAATGGACCATTAGGTTCATATTACACAATGCTGAATTTGACAGTGATGAAGCTATTTTTAAATTTTACAGTCCAAGCAATCAAATGTGGAACAAGCTCGATAGAAATAGGTCTATTGCGATATTTTAAATAAAATAAAAGTTAGGCGAATAAATGGTTGAGGAAAACACTGTAAGCTCTGATAAAGAAATCCATTGATGTTCAGAGGATGAACTGAGGTTCGAAATACAAAAAACGTTGAGTAAATTATGTTGCTGTCCGTTCTATCTTTAACTTGACGCACTCAAAAAGCAGACCACATCCCAGTCATGACTAATAAGCAGAGTTGCTGTAGATTTTGAGGCTGTTCTGAAAAATGTAAGACTAAATAAATGTTACAAATAAGACATAAACTTATGTTTGACTCGGAAAACTACTACCATGAAGTAAAACTAACTAACAACTAAAAGACTAATAAAAGGTGATTAAAAGTAATAAATTGCTTTTATTTAATACTGTCTGAGGTTCTGAAGGTACTCGCACGATGAACAAGTCCCCATGAATTCATGCGAGAACATAAGGAAAAACTTCAGGAAATACCACAGGTTTTTTAAATTATTTTTTCCAGATACTTTCATATACTCCTATCACAAATATATATAAAAAATGTTGAATTCAAAGAGTATAGTAACTGTCCTGGAGTATAGTAACTGTCATATACAGGAAAAGAGAGCCCACTCGTGCGAAATCTGTCAACCGAGGAGTACTAGCGCTGTCGGGTGCTGTTGCGGCATAATATAGTGAGGATATGTGTGTGCGTATAACACGTGCACCTCACCACAGAACACAATTACTCGCGGTGTCAAGCGAAGGTACTCTGTGGTCACGGTTGCAGCAACGTGACACGTTTGAGTGATTTTTTTTTTAATAATATGCCTTTACGTGCATTGAGATACTGTTCAAACAACTCGAGAAACAAAATTAAAAGTCAATGAGTGACTTTTAACCAGTAAGTTCAACACACTATCTTTAAAACACGCTTAATTTAAATATATTTTATCAACTGCAACACGTTACCGCGGCGCGGCATTCCTTACGGCTGCCTCTGTTTTTTTTTTATTTTTTCCCTGTAGGTGATACTACCTGTTAAAATAATAAAACGCTAAATTTAAAACACGTAAATAATATATTTTATAAGTCAGGAACACAATCTATTTTTTTGATAAAAATTAAATATAACTCTCATGACAAAAGTGTACGTTTGGATTTTCCAAACTATTTTTCGTAAATTCGCACAATAGAACATTTATCTTCACGCCTTCGTTCTTTTCATTATATTTTTTTCAAAATTTTATATGATTTAGTAATTACTCCAAATAGATATTGTGGCCTTTTCTCATATTCACATTTAATTTCCTTCTTGTCATATCCAGTATAATTGTGTCTATTCCAGTAAATTACAGTTAAATTAAATAATAGATTTTAACTAACTTTTTTGGGGAGCTTGGAACCGTAGCAGTGGCAAGGCTGTTAGTTGTGTCAAATATAGGTGTCAACTGTCAAACTGTCAAAGATTCTTGTGTTCCATAGCTAGTCAATAGCCATATCCATTTATTATTTTAGTTTATTACCGTGTTTTATGTATCATATAATTAATTTATTGATTAAAAATGAAAGATGACACAGAAGATTTCAAACCAGAAGTTGAACCAAAAACATATCTATTGAAAAAGATTGCGAAATGTTCCTTACTTGGTGTTATGGGTAAGAAATATTCATTGAAAATTTTACAAAATTAAGTTACTTAAATCCAATAACAAATTTGTTTTTTATGGCTTTCATAAACTTCACTACTAATTAGTATCCCTACACAGATTGACCTACAATTTAGTTATGTTGTTACAACACATTAACAAGGTGAATGCTAATATGCCATGTTTTATTAATTAGATTGGCAAATCTATATCTATACAAATAAATAAAATTGAAGTGTCTGTTTGTAATGTCAAAATAACAGCTTTTTACTGTGTGACTTTCATGAAATACTTGACGCTGGCAGAATCCATTGGAAAATGCCAAACTAGGAAAAAAAATGCATATGAAAGGATATACGGTACTTATAACAAAAATACAATTTTTAAAATTTTTGTCTATCTGTCTGTCTGTTTGTTCCGGCTAATCTCCGAAACGGCTGGACCGATTTCGACAGGACTTTCACTGGCAGATAGCTGATGTTATAAGGAGTAACTTAGGCTACTTATATTTTAGAAAAATAATTAGGGTTCCGTGCAACATAATTAAAACCTTAAATTACACGCAGGCGAAGTCGCAAGTTAAACAATATAACTCTTCTAAATTTAAAACTATATTTCCACAATTAATTATTCTGTGGTAGCAATGCGCCAGGTACCAGCTAGTTCTAAATATGATTGTACTATTGCTTATGTAAATACATACAATCTACTAAGATTTTTTTTTATAGGATAGGGTGGCAAACGAGCACACAGTCCACCTGATGGTAAGTGGTTCCTGTGACCCATAGACATCTACATCTATCCTCAATAAAGAATCAAAATGCAGATGCGTTGTCACCCGGGAGGACTAAGATGGAATGCCTCTTTTCCAGTAAAAAGGGTCTCCGGTTCTCTACACTCACCATACGAAACACAACAGTGTTAAGCTGCTATTTTACGCTGGTATTCTGTGAGAGCGTAGTCCTTCCCCGGTCGAGCCGACCCATTGGTACTACAACTATACTACTAATATAGCTGCAGCATGGCTCTACCACGTATAAAACTACTGATATGTAACTATACTGTCTGAATGTAAATAGAGTTATTTATTATTATCATATGTTATTTAATACTGCTGCTGGGTATTCTTATACTCAAGAATATTTGCTGGTATCTCAATGTTCGACAGATAGATTGTCGTTGCTTCTTGTCAGTGGCTGAATATCTTTCATCTGGTATATATGTGAGATGATAAGCCCCACAGTTTTGCTGCATTTCAGAGAAATGTATGTGCAGGAATTATATGCCTTAATTTCACCCTCCACTTTTTTGAATCGGACAACCTGGCGCGGCGCTTTTCTATTGCATACAGCATAGGAGTGGAATAATTTTCCGGCGTCTGTCTCTCCATTCCATTACAATGTAGGCATCTTCAAGGCAAAAGTGAATAGTGTTTTGTTAAGCTAAAATAGTGCAATTACCATCTAGGGCTTTATCACTACTTACCACCAGGTATGATGTTATCAAGCGCTGGCTTATCTCTATATATAAAAATCAATTGCTGTCCGTTAGTCTCGCTAAAACTCAAAAACGGTTCTACCGATTTTGATGAATTTTTCTTGTGCATTTAAATGGGTCTCTAGATGGTTTAGATTCACATTTGAACCCGGTAGGTGGCGCTGTTGCCGAGATCTAGAAATTACATGTGCAAAGCCAGGGCGGATCACTAGTAAAAGCTTAAAAAATATGATTATACTACCATGTATTTGGGACCTGTAATACAGGTATCCATGCCACTTACAGTCAGCTGATTGTTAACTAGTTGGTCATTCTAATATTATTAACCAAATTCAATTTCTTATATATATATCATTTGTTGCATATGTTTTCTTCATGAATGTTTATGCCTCAGAAACTGCAATCCAGATTTTTCAAAGCTTCATAAAAAAAGTTGTATTTTTTGTAAAATATATTTTTCTTTTAATGATACAACCTATCAAAAGTCCACTGCTCCCCAATAGATTGCCACATAAGAGTGATATCTTCCATAGTTGCCAGGCTTGATAGACGGGCTAGTAGCCGCATCTATCATTTCCCTTTGTACCTCTTACAACAACAACGGAACAATATGGGGTAGACGGTATTTTTACACTGGTCATACATGGGCAATAGGTTAAAACTCCTTCCCTCTTTAAGTCTTCTTTAATGTCAGACTATAATTTCCTTTCAGGATTTCCCTTTTTGGTCAACGCCTTTGATTAACCTGCATTAAGGCTTGAACATTATTTTAGTATTTCTGGTATTGATTGGTGGTGGTCTTGCTCTTTGTCTCTTTATCGGCATTTGAAGCATACTCTAGGTCTGAAGCAGTTTCAATAAAAAGGGCTATGACAGCAGCATATCTCTAGTATGTTGGATATTTGTTTAGTATCCATAATGAATATTTTTTCTTCAATCAAATTTTTAAATGTTAATTTTATTAAGGGGCGTTCATACACAGTGTGATGAGACGATGACAATCCCATCATACCCTAACCCATACCAAAGCTATGGAGATAAATATATAATAGATTTTAACGACTGAAATTTACAGAATAAATATTTTAAAAAAATATTTTCTGGCTTCTATGCTATATAACTATGGCAAAACCCTATGTTCAGCAGAGGACTGTTATAAGCTGTAATGAAATGGACTGCTTACTTACTATATCATCACTGTAATTTAAAAAAAATACTAATAATTTTGTCCACAGCATTTGCTCTCGCCTACATTCACTACAGATATGTGTCTAACCTTTTTGAGAATGATCGTAACTTCTCTCACCTCTCGGAACTTGAGCGGGAGATGTCTCTACGTACGGAAATGGGGTTCTACTACTCCTACTACAAAACTATTGTGGAAGAGCGTCCATTTATTGCTGCTATATCAAAGCTCATGTATGACCAACTCGTCGAATATCCGAAAGAGGTGAACGCAATCAGCAGATTCAACATACATCCAGAAGTGAGTATTGGCTTTATGTTTAACGAGTACTCTAAGGTCGGTATTCAAAATCAATTTCGAGTTTAAAGTGAAAGTCCATAATGTCAAAGTTATTGGAGTCTAGACCATACCACAGTCTAACTACTACTAATAGAGGGTCATCGAAAGTGTCTAGACGGGTAATCGTGCGTGGCGAGATGCGGGTAGAGCGTACCCGAGTGGCCGTTAGGGAGCTATCCGCTATGTTTGTTCTGTCATGCAAATAAATTAAAATGATTCACACTACATGTGCGGTATGAAACTGTGGATCGTCCTCATTTAAAGATAAGGAATTAAAGTTTCATCAGTTTCCACATACACAGGAATTTGTTTAAATGTGAAAATAAAATAAAATCTGTTTTTTTTATTACTCCCCGTTCTGACAACCCTAGCAATTTATTGTTTATGTCGGCTTTTCCTATATTAAAAGCGATGACAGACTCTATATTCTTCTTAGGCTGTGACCATACTATGTTACACATTGTGAAGTTTGAGTTCAAACTTAATATTGACTCTGAATAACAGCTTAATACTTGAATGATATTACCTAAATATAAATTTTAGTAGCATTAAATACTATGTTATACAAGCAATATTATGTTTGAATAAAACTACTTTTACAGATTTTATCGTATTTAATTTTACTTATTTTTAAGAATTAAAAATAAGTCCCAATGTGTAGTGTTCGTGTGAATATAATAAATCATAACATTATGTTTGTGTTAAAAAGGGGCATTATTGAAAAAGGGCTCTATTGGTGAAATTTACAATAATGGTGCTTACGGGGGCTAAAAAACGATCTAACTAGTTCTTATTTGTGAGAAAATTCGTTGTCTCCGCGTTGTGCGCGACACAAAAGCTAGAAGCTTAACTTGCCCACGCAAAATTATTGGTAATCGCGCCCCGGAAATCATCGCCGGAGTACGCGGGTTCGAATCCTGCAGTGATCAGGTTCTTTTCTTCAGGATCAGAAGATTTCTCGAAAATGCAGCAGTGATTGACTCTGATCTTCATTTTCAAGGTCATAATCGGTGCAGTGTACCGCTACTTCGAACCCTGGCTGAACACCACCAGCTACCGCGAGTGCCACATGGTGGAACGCGGCGCCAATCACTCACCCGTACAGAGCTGCGTGGGTATAGGTCAACCTATACTGTTCTATTTGGAAGCTGTCTGGTGGCTGGCTGGATTGACGGTGGCCGCGCTTTTCTTACACGCCGTGACCCTCAGGTAAGGTTTGTTTATAGCATAACGGCGGCAAGAGAGCACACAGCCCACCTGATGGTAAGTGAATGCTGTGGCCCATAGACATCTACATCAATCCTCAATTAAAAATTAAAATGCAGATGCGTTGTCAACCCTGTGGATAAGATGGAATGCCTCGTATCCAGTTAAAAGGGTCTCCGGTTCTCTACACTCACCATGCGCAACACAGCAGCATTGAGCTGCTATTTTACGCTGGTATTCTGTGAGAGCGTGGTCCTTCCCTGGTCGAGCCGACCAATTTGTACTGCAACCATAATATAACTGCAGTGTGACTCTACCACATATACTTTTTATCATAAGTTAAATTTTCGTTTATAGATAACCTAAATTTAGTGAGGGTAGAAGACTAAAAATATAATTCATATTCTATTCTATCACATTATATTCAGGGTTATTTTTCAAAGAGTAGCCAAATTTTAAACTTAAGTTCAAATATATATAAATAATGATATACTGTTAATGCAGTTTTTGAAAATACAAGTAAATAAGGCTTCTACTTTTATTTGAAATTATCCCAAATTGAATGTAATTTTTGAGCAACAACGTGTTTGCCTACCGATAGACCCTTACGAATGTGTGCGTGCGCAGTAAAATCAATTAAAATAATGCATTTCCGCGCATTTTGAATTTAAAAGATGAAAAGGACAGAATTATCGAGATTTTTTTTAAATTAATATTTTTTCTACATTTGCCTATATTACTTATTCGGAACCTTCTCTGCAAATTTGGCCAGTTATTTTAAAATAACCCTGTATATCTCATCCTTAGTAATGAATAATTCTTGTCCTCAGCGAAAGCATCCTCGGTGGTATACTAGCAGTGCTCCAGTACTTCGCGAACCACACGGAATGCACCCGCGTGCAATGGGCCCCCAATGAAAGGGAGAACCTAGCGTTACCATTACTGTTGCTTCAAACCTGGCTTCTGACTCTGCAGTTGAGGGTCAAAGAGAGAAGCAAAGCCTTTCAATTGCAGGTAACTAAAGTTATTTTTCTTAATCATTAGCATCATTACCGCCCATGACAAGTCCACTGTTATTTTATAGAATAAGGGTGACTATGAGAACAAGGGGTAGATGTTGTGGCCCATCTACATCTGTCATTGATTAAGAATCAAAATGCAGATGCGTAGTCACCCCTAAGGGCTAAAACGAAATGCCTCGTTTCCAGTAAATAGGGTCTCTCCAGTTCTCTACACTCACTATACGAAACACAGCAGCATTAAGCTGCTATTTTACAATGATATTCTGTTCGAGTGTAGTCCTTCCTCGACCCATTCTTGCTACAACCATAATATAGCTGCAGCGTGGCTCTACCGTATGTAAAACTGCTGAACATAGGCCTCCCCCAAGGAATGCCACAAAGCACGGTTCAGAGCTATGGCTTTATTTGATGATTTCTTATGTTAACGCGAACACTACACGTTGAATAAAACAACTTTTACGGATTCTTAACCGTCTTCAAAAAAAGGAGGTTATCGATTCGTCGTCATATTTATAGTTACCCGAGGCAAGTGTGACATAAATTAATTAAAACTATAATGGACATTTAAATACTTCTACTCTGTAAGGATTTAACATAGAGAATTCAGTTTCATAACATCAATTATTAAGTGCTTGTTTGTTTGATCAAACATTTTAGTATCTACAAGTAGCATTTTGTAATTTAAGGTAATTAAAACTAATTGAGGTCGAAGACTGTCACACTTACCCCATCAAAGAGGCAAGTGTGACAGTACGCTTCATTTTGTAGTTACTTTATTATTATCTGTGGTTTTCGACAAAATTGAAGAGATGATACTAATGTCAAAATATTTTAAGTTCTATAAATAATTTGAACGTCCATTTTTGTGTAACAATGAGTTTTTCCCCACATGGGGCAAGTTTCCTGAGTAGTTTTAAAAAATGACGTCTGTCGATAAAATAGTTGAAGCTATTTACTTAACTGTCGGTATAGTCAAAAGTTGTTCAATAGATGGAATTTAACCAGGCCTGTCTCACTCCGCGCTTTAGGCATGAAAATATACCTACGCTACGCGGTCGTCTACACGAGACTAATTCCGTGAGGTTGTCACGCGCCCGCTCGAGCTGACGCGCGCCTTACGTCAACATAAAATTATTTTTCTCTAATAAGTATTTAGGCACTTTTGATATTTATTTTTGAGTTTTTATTCAAGTATGGCCTCTCAAAAAGCCAAAAGGTACTGCATAGCATACGGGTGCTTAAATAACAATAAGAATGTCGACTTTTCATTCTTTACTGTTCCTAAGGATACCGAAAGGTAATATATTATTATTTATAGGTAGATCTAGATAATTAGGTACTTAGTTACTGACGCCATAGTTACAGATTTATTATTTGATTTTTCGATTTTTTCGCGTATAATGCCGATAACCTTAAAAATTCGTTGAGTGTAAATAGACCTCCCAGTACTAGTGACTGCCTACTAAAATGCAAGATCAGCATATACTGGTTATTTGTTTAACACTTGGTCCATAAAAGAAAGATTAAAAGTAGCAGCACTTCTCATTGCCACTCTTTCCTTAATAATGAAGTCGCGTGTCGCATGTTTGTAAATAGCAAAAAATGTGAAACAGACAAGTGACGGCTCCGTGGCGCAGTGGCTTAGTAATGAGTTGCAGCGCTAAGGGTCGCGGGTTCGAATCCCGGACGGAACAAGTATTTGTATGGCCTACAAATAATTGTTCTGGGTCTGTTCTATGTATGTAAACCGTCCCTGCGCTACAGGAGAAAATCCTAGTATGGAGGTAACGTTTTTTTAAAAAGAGAGGAAGAGAGACAACTAATTAAATTAAAAATGTTGCTAAGTAGGTAAATCATCTGAGTTTCAAAGACGTTCACGTAGTTATAATCTTAATTTTCCTCGATGTTGCATAATTAACCTTCCTCACATTGAACAATAAAGTTTTTATTATCAGCAAATTGATGGCTCCGTGGCTTAGCAATGAGTTGCAACGCTGGGGCAGCGGGTTCGAATCCCGCACGGAACAAGTATTTGTATGGCCTACAAATAATTGTTCCGGGTCTAGATGTTTGTCCTTGTGCAATTTATGTTTATTAACTGCCTCCACGATACAGGAGAAAATCCTAGTGTGGGGGTAACGTTTTTTTAACAAATTAAAAAATACTAATACATAGCATAACACCTCGGTGTATTCTACTATATACCAACTAATATCAAAGGATTCAATTTGTTTTCTCACAACACCTAACCCTACAGTAGGTGCGGTCTTAACAAAGGCGCGTAACGGGCTAAGTGATAAACACTCGCACGCGAACGTAAGGTGCATTTTGATTTAATACGCGTGCCACATAATTCTTTTTTTCCACGAAATAAACGGTAGGCTAATTTCACGAAGGTCACTTCCGAGGCGTGCAAAGTATTATGAACATTAGCGACGTTGTAACTAAGTTTAAACTCGCAAGTTTGCTATCAGAGAGTGATCCTTCTGTTGTTTTAACTATTATTTATTCTGTGATTTAACCAAAAATACGTGTTTATGCGCCAGTTGGAACGGTTGTTTTCATCATTCTTGTGTTCGTTGCGTTCCGAGTTATGGATAACCAGAGTTGCCGTAAATCGATAAAATTATATGGTTCAAAATAACTGCTGTGTGTGGAATAGCAAAAGTCGTTTTTATCATAATAAAGCGCTCAGAGAAGATGCATCGAACTATGAAAGTGGCAACTGCTCGTACATGACCGACATCCATGTCGAACGGACAAGCACTGGAACGGTTGCCGCGCGCGCCAGGCGCGCTTAATTGATACACTTCGGACATTTGGAACGCGTTCCGCGGAACGCACTGGTCGGCGCGGTCGTTCATGGCGCGCGCGCCAGAAGCGCGTAATCGATATGCGGCTTTATGCAGCATGAGGTTGGGTAGAAGTACGTCGTGGTAGGTATCCTCCACCCTCATATCTATTTCTGCCGCCAAATAGCAGTGCTTGCATTGCTGTGTTCCGGTCTGAAGGGTACAGAGAGCCAATTACAGAGGGAAGACATTTCATCTTAGTCCTCAGAGGTGACAACGCATCTGTAGCCTTCTTTGTATAAAGTTGTCTGCAGGTGTCAAAATTGTGATTTTCGTTTTTGACACAAAGTAATCCATTGACTCGACAAAACAAATGCATGTGAGTGTGACCTTAATCGGTCAAGTCGTTCAGAAGTTATACGATCACTAACAGACGCACCGTATACCAGTTAAATTGATTTTTAATTTTTAATCTGTTAATTGGGATTTTCTGTCAAGACATTTGTTAGCAGCCCGGAGTCAAGAAATTGGCGGTGTTTCACACCCGTGCCTCGGAAAGCACGTAAAGCCAAACCGACCAAAGCTTGCACCTGGTCGCACTCCGTTTGAGTCGGATTGATGTCCCATTGGACTATGACAGTGAGAGAATAAAGAGCGAACCTGTGCTAGCGCACATATACGAACGTGATCGAATTGTGTCCAGCGCACATGGCTAGTCTCCGTTGAGACTGATCGCTGTGACTGAAATTCGGTCTGGAGGACATTATTTTTATTTTTATACATCAATATTTTATTTGTTTCAGATCTCAATATTCTTCATCAACTGCCTCTGCCTGCTTTTCTGGCAGTTCACCCAATTCATTTTCCTCACACAAATGGCGATTTATTTCGTAATGGAGCAGCTTTGCATCATTGACATAAAAACCTTCACCATCTTCCTTCACTCCCACTTTTGCGGCTTGCACATGGCTGTCTTACTAATGCAAGGAAATGATATGCTAAAATCGTCCTTATACACCTCTTTCTTTCTTGTTTTGTCAGCATATTCCATGTTCTTCAGTTCCTTACGCGTCAAGGTCAATAATCGCGTGGACTTGCTAGTCGAGTCGTGGCTGGTTTTGCTTAGAGTGTGCATAGTGATATGCACGTCGTTCTATTTAAAGAAACTAATTAGCGA
The DNA here is from genome assembly GCA_029286625.1 of Parnassius orleans. Classification (NCBI taxonomy): domain Eukaryota; kingdom Metazoa; phylum Arthropoda; class Insecta; order Lepidoptera; family Papilionidae; genus Parnassius; species Parnassius orleans. Next base: position 1,157,339 of record JAGSMP010000237.1, read on the forward strand.
TTACCTAGAACTTCAAGAGGATTCCCACGTGTGGGATATTCTATATTCCAAGTTCACAGATTATAAATCATTCCACACGTTAATATATACCTGTTCGAAAGTTTTCGACTTCTTACCTTGGAGTTCTGTTAATAATATGTTCATTTCCTTCCTTATTCCAATGGTCCTCATAAATATATTTAACGTAGTTGTTACGTCATTAACACACGCTGCTAGAGAGTGCACCAAAAAGATATATGAAAAAATTACTTCAATAGAAAGAGACAAAGCATCTGAAGTTAACGACGAGACAGACGATAGTGGTATAGAGAACAGCACAGAAACTAAAGTGAGGAAGCGGAAGCAAAGTCTACCAAAGGATTTGGACGTTATTGATAAAGAAATAAAGGAGAAAATCGAGAAGCAAGATGAGTTAGAGGAGACAGAGGATATACTGATATTTTTTTTGAGGAACTTGCAGTTCGAACCGGCGGTTTTCTACAACATAGCACAGATGGTGGTGTTTGGCATAATGGCTGTGTTAGTCATGAGGTTAAAGCTGTTATTCGCGACGCAGCTGTGCCTGCTGTCATCTTTGATGTTGAATAAGAATTATTACATGTAAGTATTTCGTACATAATGGATACATGCTGCAGCTATATTATTGTTGTAGCAAGAATAGGTCGGCTCTCGGGGACAGACCACGCTCTCACAGAATACCAGCGTAAAATAGAAGCTCAACGCTGCTGTGTTTCGTATGGTGGGTGTAGAGAACCGGAGACTCTTTTTACTGGAAACAAGGTGTTCCATCTCATCCACTTCTATCAGGTGGACTGTGTGCTCATTTGTCACCCTTATTCTCTAAAAAACTCTCGCTCACTCCGTCGGTAGCGCAGTGGCCCGCACTGAACAAATATTTGTATGACTGTGGACTAGAAACAATTATTGCGGGTCTGGATGTTTACCTATATACGCGATATTTAGTACTACCGACGCGGGCATAGCATTATTTTCTCAACAATATGCTAATGTAGGTGAACCCCGCGTTTGTGTGCATGCGTTGCAAAACACTTGTATAAAGCTTCCCACTCCACTCTCACTCACTCTGTCGATAACAGATTAGTATTTGTATGGCTTCGGTCTAGAAATAACACGTGTGGATGTTTACCCATGCAATTTGTGTATGTTTAACGCCTCCACGGTACGAAGGAAATATACGAGAACTATAGAAAGACAAGAAATATTTATTACATTATCCATAGTTGTCACTTACACACACTCACGAGAAGAAATGGGGTGATCGATGACGTCATCAGGACACGGCAAAATAAAAAATACTTGTTTTTTTTTTAATTTGCAAAGTAAAATTATATAGATGTTGTGACTAGTATTAAGAAAGGAATGCTTCAGTGATTTGGACACTTAAAAAAAATGAATGAAGAAAGAGTGACGAAGCAAGCTGCAGAAGTGAATGGCAGAGTCGGCAATGGTCGCCCTAGACGGAAGTTTATCGACGAAATTGGTGACATATTGAAGATGGGCCAAATTAAAACTACCCTCAACCGACGAGCATGTATGCGAAGGTATATGGATGAGAAAGAAGCGATAGAGGTATGTCAGGATCGTGCTAAATAGAAGTCCGTAGTATCTGCCTACCCCCATAGGTTACAGGCGTGAGAGGTTATGTTTATGTATCAATTTATTGGTAATTTATTGTGTAAATTAGGTTTTTATTTTTAAATTTCTATTTGTGTAAATAATTTTACAAATTAATGCTAAAAAATATTTTCTTTTCAAAGCATTCCAAAAGGCGTATCGAAGTATATTCCACTGCTCTGGCTCCTCACTTTAGCGCTGATCGTGCGCGTCCTGATGTACAATGTGTCGCAAGAGATGTCACATATAGGTCAGTATAACGTAAACAAAGTGTTATTCTTCTTTCTCATCAGCCTGTATAGTCCACTGATTGACATTGGCCACTCCCCAAAGTAAAGAGACTTTGCCTTAATCGCCACGCTTGGTACGCGAAGTGGCGATTGCAGCGTCTCAGTCTCAGACGTCTCGCACCTTTAATGCTGCCCCCATCATCAGTCTGGTTATTTTAAATTTTGTATTTATGAAATGGTGTACTTTTGCGTGGTAGAGCGACCCTGCATGAATATTATCGCTGTAGCACGAATGGGTTAGCTCGACCGGGGAAAGACCACGCTCTTATGCCGGGGCCACACTAACGAGAAATGCCGTTAATTATCGCGTTGATGGACGTTGAATGTAGGTGTGGCCACGACTTAACGCTTGCCGTTTGGCGATAACTCGAGTGGCGGTACATCAAAGAGGTTAACGCACGAATTAACGCGTTGAAGCGGCCACACTACGTTTGTCTCATTGTGCACGGTGAGCGCAACGGGGTCGCACGTATGGCTATGATGGAGTGGAATAATGAAAAGTTATTACGTTTCTTCAAAAATTAATAAACATAGACTTACAGTGTACGTTTCCTGTGCATTTGTAGCATCCGCCATCTTCTTTTTCTTTGTATTATTTTTTTCTTCGTTTAGCAATGATAAAATATATTCATATAATAAAAAATTACACTCATCAAATACAGAGTAGCAGCGTCAACGTCCATCTTGCTTCAAATTCAATAACGCCAATTTTAACATCGTTCAATGGCATTGAAGTTGAAATGACGTTGACCGTTCAAGTGTAGCCACTCACTTTGTCGCGTTAAAATTAAAGCAATAATTGTTGCTTTTATGGGCATTGACGTTTCCCGTTACTGTGGCCCCAGCAATACAGAATACCAGCGTGAAATAGCAACTTAATGCTGCTGTGATTGGTATGATGAGTTTAGAGAACCGGAAACCCTTTTTACTGGAAACGAGACACTTAGTCCTAGGGGTGACATCGCATCTGCATTTTGACATCTATTCTATGGACCACAGCATCCACTTACCATCCGGTGGACTGTGTGCTCGTTTGTTAGCCTTGTTCTATAAAATAAAAAAATGCAATAGTAGACATCTGCATTCTCTGACAAAACTTTTAAGTGATGTCTAACTATCTATTTAACTAAAATAATGCAGATATAGCGAAGTCTGTTACATTGCCATCGCCAATCTGCTCATCTTTTAGCAGTGGACATACAGTAAAAATTAAAGTTACAGTCGTATAAACGATCTACTGCTGGGCACAGGCCTCCTCTCATTTCTGATGCTCCAGTGCGTTGTGGCAAACTTCACATATCCTCGAAATATTTTAATCTCAAGACATGCAGGATTCCTCACTATGTTTTACTTCACCGCCGAGCACGTGGCAAATCAGCACTTAAAATTGCAATTACTAAGCTAGCACGGCGCGGCTGGATATTACATTAAAGTAACAGCCTATATACGTTTCACAGCGGGGCACAAGCCTCCTCTCATTTCTGAGAGGGGTTTAAAGCAAGAAAGTGTCCGCCGCGCTGCCGCAATGCGTGTTTCCTTCACCGCCGAGCACGTGGTAAATCAGCATTCAAAATTGCAATTCACAATTTCATTAGTGCCGGCGGATGTCGAACCCGGGTTGCTCGCATACTGTGAAATTTACAGCGAGCGCTTAGCCCCTGAGCTACCACGGCTCTTTTTATTACATACCTACATGAAAATACTTTTCCTATTGTATGGATTCGACGGTATTCAAAACCGGGCCCGACCGTATAGTATTCTGATCGCTGGGCTACACGATTGCTAAAGGTATTATATCATAGGTATCCCCATAGATGCTCTCATATTTGCTATAGTTACCACGCTTGGCAGACGGGTCGGCAACAGAATTTTTTTATTGGAACGAAGCTCCTTATCGGACGGTACGAATTTGGCGGATGGGGGCTAGGCGAGAAAAAGTGTAACCCCTTCTGACGAGTGTAGACGGCCATGGGCTTGGCGGTTATAAGGAAGCGAGATGGAATAATATCCATCTCCCTCGCACTTTTTCTTATCTTGCCACGAAATAAATATTATTTTAAATGACGTTTCATTTTAATAGACGCTAGTAATTCATTTATTTGTATTTGTTAATCAATAATATAATACGTTTATCAATAATAATATACTACGAAAGGATGTTTAATCCTCAGAAGACACAAATTTGCGCGTTTACCGCTAAAAAGAACCCCTTTGTCGTATCTCCTCAGTTTCAAGGCACTCCCCTTGTTGCCTCAGCCAGTATCGGAATCCTCGGCGTCGACATATCGAGTGGCGTGCAGTTTCGCGGTCACTTGGAAGAGAAGGCCAAATTGGCCTCTAAAAAGCTTGGCGTGCTCAGCAGAGCGGGACAGTATTTCATGCCGGCACAACGCCTGCAACTTTACAAGGCGCAGGTTCGGCCTCACATGGAATACTGTTCCCATCTCTGGGCTGGGGCTCCCCAGTGCCAGCTCCTTCCACTTGACCGCATCCAGCGCAGAGCGGCTCGAATCGTCGACGACCGAGTCCTTTCCGATCGACTCGATTCTTTGGTGCTGCGAAGAGATGTTGCATGGGAGTGCTCTGAGGAATTGTTCGGATTAATCCCAGCCGCCACATTTCACGAACGCACATCGCGGCAGAACTCCCGATACCATCCACACCATCTGGATGATTGGCGGTCCACCACTGTGCGATTTAGAAGATGTTTTCTTCCTCGCACAACTTCCTTGTGGAATAGTTTACCACCAGCGATTTTTCCGGACCGATACGACTTAGGGACCTTCAAGAAAAGAGCCTACTCCTTTTAAAAGGCCGGCAACGCATCTGCAATTCTCTGGTTCCCCTGGTGTTGCAGTTGTTCATGGGCGGCGGTAGTCACTTACCATCAGGTGAGCCGCATGCTCGTTTGCCCCCTCTCCTATATTAAAAAAAAAAAGGAACTTCGTGCCAACCGAGTGTTCCACAACACTCACGCATGTTTTTTTTTTAGATTTTATTATGTTAAGTCTTACCGTGTCGTGGCAGTGTAAGCATATCCACTACCTCATATCGTTCCGTGGGGCATCTTTGTGATAACAACTCCAAACTCCGCCTGCCAAGCGAGGCAACTATGGCAAAATCAAATATGAGACAATCTATTACTTGATGAGGGGGACTTTTATAGGCTGTAATGAATTGAATGTAATGATTGGTTAATGTCGGTCGCCCCTTACGCCCTTTGAGAAATTTCAGAATAATTTCAGGTGAATTCAGTGACTACCCACAAGAAGAGTTGTTAGAGTGGATAGTTCGAGAAGCGGGGAGTGGTGCGTTTGCGGGTTCGATGCCGGTGCTGGCCACCGTTATGCTTTGTACGCGAAAGCCCATTGTAGCCCATCCTCACTACGAGCATTTGGAGGCCAGGTGACCTACCTTATCCATAATTTTATACAAACGTAAAGATAATTAATAGAATCAGGCGTTACTTTGCGGAAATCCATTATATTAAAGTTGGAAAAATTTACTTTGCCAATATCCGCTCAATAAAATAAAATGATGTGTCTTACCTAGTTTGAAGAGCACCTCCCGCCCTCCCTCAATTGCGTGCACTATCCCCGTCACCACTAAACCACTATCCCCGTAACCACTAATTAGTGTAAAAAGTAAATTTTTCCAACTTTAACAAATGTAAAGATTTGACCCTTCGCCTAGACATGTCTTCACTAAGCAAAAATCTGTTTATAATTTTTTACGGCTAAACTACTGAAATCATTTTTCCTATAAAACATCCTGTGTATTCGGTGAACAAAATTGTTGCAATTACTAAGTTAAATTTATTGTGGACACTGACCATCTGTGCGGGACAGGATCATAGGCCCGTATTAATAAACGTTACTCAACGACGAACTCAAGTGCGTAATCATTTCATACGCCCTCGTTACGAAATCAGCATCTCAAGATCGTTGCTAATTAATAAACACATAAAAACAGTATCTCAAAACGCTCTACTTAGGAATACTATTCGGTAACTTGCACTCAAGTATACACACTTGAGAGTCGAGTTTCGTTTATTAATCAGTCTGGCACTCAGCTGATATCGTAAACCTAAACCGCATCTTGAGATATGTTTATTAATAAGATCATAACCTCAAGATTGTACTCAAGTGCGTGTACTTGAGCTGAGTAACGTTTATTAATACGGGCCATAGTGCACGAGGGTGTGCGCATGCACACGCGCAGTCTCTATTCCCTCCCTGAGGTGGTCGCTTCCAAGCAGTTTCTAAAATAAATTTTGTACTTAAATACATAGTTTGTACAACCATTAATGTAAAATTTACTTTTAAAAAAAAGTCCCGCTGGGTTTCTTGCTGGTTCTTCCAAGGACAGAGGCTTTTTTTTCGAACCAGTGGTAAAGTAAAAAATGACTTTCAATAAGAATTACACATGTAATCTATATTGAATAAAAAATTATTCTATTCTATTCCTCACTCTCATAGTCCAAAGAGTCAGCAATCCGCCACACGACCGGGGAGAGATCAGGCGTAGGGCCAACGGCTTTACGTGCTTTCAATCAAATTGAAGTGTCTCTTTGTAATGTCAAATGTACAATACGGCCGACGTATCTTGGCGAGTCCGACCTTCGCGCAGAAGGTTGCGCAATAGCTTTTAAGGAACAAAATGGTGGCATGAGGCGACGTACGGGGCGGTGGTCTAGGCTAGAGATTGACCATAAGTAAACACAATCGACCCTTTAGTCATAAAATATCGCAATCGATTAGTTTTATTTAGAAGTTATTGATTTTTGTTTATATAAGATATTAAACGAAATAGATTTACAAATATAGTGAATTTTGTTGATAATAAACAAGATTTCGACTTAAATAAAAAAAAAACTAAAAACATATTATTTTCTCAGCTGAAAGACATAATGTACTTAAATATCAATTATCTATTAACGTCTTCTTGAGTAACGACTATTTGAGAAAATTTAGAACCTCCTTATAAATTGCAAATAAATATATTTTTATGTCTTAATTTTAATCGATTTGAATAAAAATCGATTAAACAACACCCTCAGGCACGCGTGTTGGACATCCCTTTCTGGTTACTTCGTAAAGCTTCGTGCTTATTCGGCAATGCTCGGTACACGGTAATATTTCTCAGTCACACGTTAGCATTGGTGTCGTGTTCGTGTCGCTATCTCTGTCTTGAGCACAGTCGGTTACAAAAGTTTTCGTTGTTATTGTTGTTTGTTTTATTAATAGTGTTAAGTTTGTTTTGTTTGTTTTATTTGTTTTATTTGTTTTATTTGCAAGTGTCAGTTAGCACTTATATTATTCGCCAAACATGCCACAAAACATAACAGTGTGTTAAATCGCCAGGCGAGAAAAATTATTTACGATTTAACGCAATATATGAAAAAGAAAAGAAGAAGGCGTAAAAGATGTCGATAAAGTTTATTTAAGAGTTGCTAACGCAACTGGTGTGTCCCAACGCACAGTACAGCGGATCGCAACTGAAGGCAATATTTCGGGCTTACTTTCAGTATTCCGCACGTCTGGTAAAAAGGTCTAGATCAAAACCTATTACTGATATGGATAATTTTGACCAGGAGTAGTAAAAGATGCATACACAACTTCCACAAAACTGAAAAGAAATGCCGACGATAAACAAATTACTAGCGAAACTCAAACGGGATATAAATTTTCAAGGTGGTAAAACGAGCTTAAAGACAATTATCAAAACTTGGGTTTCAAGTGGCGAAAGACCGAAACCAATAGAATGGTTCTTATAGAGAAGACCGACATTCGCCTGAAAAGTATCTTGTACTTGAAGGCAATGAAAAATACAGGGACGAAGGGCGACCAATTGTATTCACTGACGAGTCGTATGCCCTCATCACATACAAAAGGTAAGGCGTGGTCAGATGGTTCCGCTCAAGGACTAAAGCGCCCGATATCAAAAGGTCAGCGGATAGTGATGGTACACGCTGGGTCAGAAGCAGGGTTTGTTCCGAACGCGCTACTAATGTTCAAATCTGGCAGCAAAACCGGAGACTATCATGATGACATGAATTTCAAAAATTATGAGAAATGGTTACGGACCCAACTGATTCCAAATTTGAGCCCTAACTCGGTGGTGGTTATCGATAATGCTCCGTACCACAACAAATTAATGGATCCTGCCCTACATCTAATGACAAGAAGGCAAAAATGGAATCGTGGTTATTAGAAAAGGGTATACCATATGAAAAGGACATGCGTAAACCACAACTTTACGATCTAATAAAAAAAAAACAAAGACGTGAATAAAAAATACGTAATAGATGAAATGTTTAAACAAAACAACCACGATGTCCTTCGTTTACCCCCATATCATCCCGATTTAAACCCCATCGAGATGGTGTGGGCTGCCATTAAAGGGCACGTAGCCGCTAAAACGTCGACTGGAACGTAACCCGGACAATGGAGCTCATACAAGAAAAGTAAATTTAATGGGTCAGAATGAATGGAGTGCTTTATGCAGAAAAGTGCAAGAGGTCGAACATGACTATAGGAAGAGCGACCATATTATTGACGAAATGACGGATCAATTATTCATCATTAATACAGCTTCAGATTCAGAAAGTGAGTCTGAAAGTGAGAGCGACGATTACGAAGATGAACCTATGCCAAGTACCTCACATGGTACACAAGGGGCCGACGACTTTATGTTAGGAATTTCCCCTCAGCGACAGTGATTAAATAATAATAAGTGTAAATAAATAAAAGTATTAAATGTAAATAATATTGTATGTGTTTGTGATAAAATCTGCCCTATCGAAAGGTGAGGTATCAAAATTGAATCTTTAATTTATAATGTCTCCAAAGTGTTTTGATATTTTTGGTCACTGTATTAGGAAATTTTATTTGTACATTGGTATATATAAAAAATTACAATAACAGTTTTCTTCACGAGTGTTCATGCGCTAAACTTCGCAGAGCCTATATTCAGACTCGCCAAGATACGTCGGCCGTATTGTATGTAGTATGTTTCTTTTTTTTAAACGTTACCCCACTAGGATTTTCTCCTGTATCGTGGAGGCAGTTTACAAACATAAATTGCACGAGGACAAACATCCAGACCCGGAACAATTATTTGTAGGCCATACAAATACTTGTTCCGTGCGGGATTCGAACCCGCGGCCCCCAGCGCAACAACTCATTGCTAAGCCACTGCGCTACGGAGCCGTAAGTATATACGGTACTTATAACAAAAAAAACTATTTTTAAAATTTTGTCTGTATGTGTGTTTGTTCCGGCTAATCTCAGAAATGGCTGCACCGATTTTGACGGAACTTTCACTGGCAGATAGCTGATGTTATAAGGAGTAACTTAGGCTACTTTTATTTTAGAAAAAGTATTCGGATTCCGCGCAAAAAAATTAAAACCATGAAATACAATCGTAATAAATTTCAAGCGGACGAAGTCGCGGGGCACAGCTAGTGGGGCAAATATTTCAATCTCGTTTTCTGTTTTAGGCAACGTGCCTACACCGTATACAAAGTGTACGGAAGATTCACAGCGGAGGAGTTGTATGAGGAGTTGACCAAGCTGAAGGCCACTTACCTCATAGTGGAGACGAAATATTGCTATGGGAGGAGCAAGTGAGTAGCATATTTTGTTTAATCTACCTGGGTTACAGTTTTCAAGTCGTAATTACGATTTGCATTTCACATTTCTATTTAAATCCGTTCAATAATAATTAAAAATTAAAAATTTTGTAAATCCGACTTCAATATAAATTATTAAGAATAACTCAAAAACTATTGGTCAGACCTTGATCAAATTTATATGGGACCACATGAGAAGCACCAGCTTTCAAATAAAAAAGAATCATCGAAATTGGTTCTCGCAAAAAAAAAGTTATGAGATGACACTCATAAAAAACATAGAGTCGAATTGAGTACGTCCTCCTTTTTGAAGTCGGTAGAAAATTAAATATTACAAAATTGTAGAATTGTCACTATATACAGCAGTGTTACATTTACAATTTTGTAGCTATATTAAAAGGTGTTTACTGTACAATTCGACAATTATGTTACATTTTTGTCGAATTGTAATGTTTGTAGACGGATGTAAAGGGATGTACTTGGAATTTGCCGGTGACGGGAGGCGTTAATAATGCTAAATTTTTGATACCGCTATCGCCAAGAGATCCGAAAGGGGCTCATGAAATAATTTATTAAGGCCAGGTTACTTTTTGGATACTTCTTGTTTAAAATAGCATATGCTCGGAAAAAATATGCATAAAATATAAAATGACAAACACGAAACCATATAAACATAAAATACTCAATTAAATTCTTAATCGAATTATAAAAGATTTTAAAAATACTTCATATTTATATTAATAGAGATTTTAAAAAATATATAATATAATCGCTGGGAAATAACTTAGACGTTCGAGTTCTGATTTTCACCATTTAATGTTTTTCGATAATATGAAAGGCATGTTATTGAATTAGATACATACTTTCGGCTACATTTTCTACCGACTTCAAAGGGGAGGAGGTACTCAATTCGACTGTATGTTCTTTTTTTTATGTGTGTTATACCTCATAACTTTTTCTACGTGAACCGATTTCGATGATTATTATTTTATTTAAAAGCTGGTGCTTCGCATATGTGGTCCCATATAGTTTTCCTTATTGAGTTATCCTTAATAATTTATATTGAAGTCAGTTGTGCATAATTTTTAATTTTTAATTAATATTTAGATCCTTTATTTCCAGATAATAAAACAAAACATTTCAAATAAAGTGACTTTTTGTCCACCGAATGTTACACTTACTTTGTGCTGGACAATTATGCATGCAGCAGATACGAGAGTGCTAAAAGCCTTTTAATGTCGGAAATTCTCGCCCAATCATCATCATCACCATCACATCCTTTCACAAGCCCACTGTTGAACATAGGCCTCCCAAGGTATGCCACAAAGCTTGGTCCTGAGCCACCTGCATCCATCGACTTCCAGCAAGTCTTACCAGCCACTCCATCTAGTGGGGGGCCGCCCTACACTTCGTCTGCCGGTACGAGGCTGCCATGACATGTCCTCACCTAAATGAATATAAAAAAATGTTATTCTAATTTAAAATAATGTTACTAAATACATAAAGTGTTATCTTTGAACTTATGACGATATTACCCGGCATGGCCGGCCATGCCGCATGTGTTGCCATTTAAATTCCCCATTTAACTAAATATTATTTTATTTTAATTTTTGGGGTAATTTTATTTAATTATTCTCAAAAGAAAAAGAACTTCATGAACAGAATTTTAACACGATAGTTAAAAGCACCCTCACGGATTGTAGTAGGTTGTAGACACACGTCAAACAATCCATCCATCCATTACAACCTATAAAAGTCCACCGCTGAACATAGGCCTCCCCCGAAGTTTTCTATACTAGGAACCGGAGACCCTTTTTACTGGAAACGAGGCATTCCATCTCGGTCCTCAGGGGTGACAACGCATCTGCATTTTGATTCTTAATCGAGGATAATGTAGATGTCTATGAGTCACAGTATCGACTTGCTATCACGTGGATTGTATGCTCGTTTGTCACCCCATTCTACATTAAAAAAATCCTGTTGAGGGGGATTTTGCTATCGTTGTCATGTTTGGCAGGTGGGTTAGCAGCCGCAGTTTTTTTATTATTTTGAGTTTTTTTAATAGAATAAGAGTGACAAACGAGCACACAGTCCACCTGATGGTAAGTGGGTGCTGTGGCCCATGGACATCTACATTTATCCTCAATTAAGAATCAAAATGCAGATGCGTTGTCATCCCTGAGTACTGAGATGGAATGTCTCGTTTCCAGTAAAAAAGGTCTCCGGTTCTCTACACTTACCGTACGAAACACGGCAGCGTTAAGCTGCTATTTTACGCTGGTATTCTGTGAGAGCGTGGTCCTACCCCGGTCGAACCGACCCATTCGTGCTGCAACCACAATATAGCTGCAGCATGGCTCTACCACGTAAAAAAAGTTATTAACAGGAAGATGCTGCCCACCTCCTGTTTCAGTCTCTCTCTGTCTCCTCTTACGGCACACACTCACCTCTATACGATCTTTCCTTTCAGCAACGGTTGCTCCTTCGGTGAGATCTGGGACATCGAGGCCCCCGCGACGGTCAGTCGACCCCAGCTGTGCCACACGCTGCTTACAGAGTCCGTGGATCATTTCTATCCCGTGTTCCGGAATCAGTTGTATACCGTGTTCCGGATACACGACATCAGCGTTCGGTAAGTACAAATTAAATGGCAAGAAATTCCCTATCGGGGGGAATTCCCTGTTGGTTAGTTGAGATCGGACGTGAGATCTATTTTAATGAACAAAACGTTACCTACCGCCACACTAGGATTTTCTCCAGTATCGTGGAGGCGGTTTACATACATAAATTTCACAAGGACAAACATCCAGACTTGTTCCGTGCGGGATTCGAACCTGCGGCGCTCAGCGCTGCAATTCATTACTAAGCCGCTGCGCTACGGAGCCGTAATTTCTATTAACATAATTATTTCTTACATTTACGCAAAAATATTTCTTAAATTTATAACAAAACGGATGTACCCACTGTGTTACTTGCTTAGGTTGTCCGACTAATGTTTTTTTTTTATAAAATAAGATTTTGATTTTTTATAGACCGGGAAAGGACCACGCTCTCAAAATGCCAGCGTATAAAACCAGCAACTTAATGCTACTTTGTTTCGTATGATGAGTGTAGAGGACCGGAGACCTTAGTCCTCAGGGGTGACATCAGACGCATCTGCACTTTGATTCTTAATCGAGGATAAATGTAGATGTCTATGCGCCACAGCATCCACTTACCATCAGGTGGACTGTGTGCTCGCTTGTCACCCTTATCCTATAAAAGAACAATTAATTCAAAGCTGAAGGTACCTCGCGTTACCTATGACATCAAGAAAGTCAAACACCTCAGTCCCCCACCCCCTTCCCCCGCCCCGACGTAACCATGGGTGCTGTGAATCATCCATAATTTCAGCAATAAAAAAATAATTAAAATCATTGAGTTATATGTACTACGTACTAGAGAAGCTATTCCAAACAAAAAATGTGCGCTACTCTGTTTTCGCGCATGCGCGGGAGATAGTAGAGTCGCGCATGCGCAGTTGATATAAGCGCGTTGCGCCTGCGCGGTCAGTTTTTGTCATAATAGATTAGGTAGGTATTTAAATGAAGAAATTTATTTTTTCTATTGTATTATTATTACCTATTTATTCATTTGACTATTGAATTATTAATTACGTTCAGGTTTAAACTTTAATTTGAAATCTCGTATTATAGCGCAGCTCCACACTATGAATATTGAAGCCACACTATGCGTAAGCATCATATTAGTCTGTGGCCACACTAAATGACACTAAAGGTGTAAGGATTGCAGTATTGCATTTGAACATAGTGAATGTTCGGAATGCCAAATCTAGTGCGTAGTACATATATATCGATGATTAAAATAAAACGCAATTAAAGCCATTAATTTAGTTTTATAGAATTTGCATCAATATTGGATCCGGTTGCTATATGGTGTGGTAACCAGGAACCGTGTAATGGCGGTTTAAATATTCTTACTACCCCATACCGTCCCGAGGGTTTCGCAAGAGTCGAAAAGAGAAATGAAACAGGAGACGTGCAACAGCATTTTCATGATAATGTTACCCGCTTGCCAAGCTTGGCAACTATGGAAAGTATCCCACCTGCGAGGCAATTTATGGAGGAGGCCTATAATCAGCAGTGGACTTTTGATAGGCTGTGATGATGAATTTTAAATGAACCTAAGTATATCACTGCAAGATTTCAAGATACTGTGAGTTCATTAAAATAAACACTCACGCGTGTCACCCAGAGGGGTAGGCAGAGACTATGGACTTCCATTTGACACGATCCTGACACACCTCTCTCGCCTCCTCCACATCCATATACCTACGCATACACGCTCGTCGGTTAAGGGTATTCTTAATTTGGCCCATTTTCAATATATCGCCAATTTGGTCGATAAATTTTCGCCTAGGGCGTCACTTCCAGACTCTGCCGTTCACCTCTAAGTTCATTCTACGTAGATAATTCTGCATAGAGGGTCCAGGTTTACTAAATATCGAAACTAATTTAGTAAATGCTTCATACGTAAAAAAAAAGAAGAAATTACAGACGAATTGATAAGCTCCTCCAGTTGTATGATATTATTTTTGTAAGATAATGTAAAGATCTTCCTAAATCACTAGCGACCCGCCCCGGCTTCGCCTGGATAAGATCTACTTGGCATCTTTTAGATTTAATGATTATCAAAGACCATTATTTTATAAATTTTTCGTTTTTTGTTTTACCCGACTGCGGAGGGTAATGTTATCAGCCTATATATTTATGTATATTTGTTCCTTTGTGGCGCTCTAGAGACCAAACGCCTGGGCCGATTTTTATGATTCTTACATCAATCGATTTGTCTTAATCTTGTGATTGTGCCATATTGAATTTTGATTACTTGACAGTAATCAAAATTCAATATGGAGACAACAAGATGCCATATTGCTAAGAAAAAAATGAAAGTCTACGAACTATGTCAAGTGGGGTATCGTTGATTAGGTCCTTGAAAATCATATTTAGGTTTCTCTAGTCATTTTTCATTTTGAATGACCATTTAGGATCTGTAACAATTTAAAGTTGGTTAGCTTAAATTTCCAAAACTTATAGTAAAGCTGTGATAAAGTTCTTATATAATCGTATAATGGGTGTTATTAGTAATTTTTTACGCAGTCGGTTTTTTTTTTAAATACAGTATTAACCTTGCTTGTTACAAAAAATATCTTTAAGAAACGATCTTTATTCGTGTATTAAAACTTTATTTATTTAAATTATGTATTTAAACTTGATCGGATATAGCAGAAGTTCCCAAACTCTTAAGGTAACGAAACACTCACTAAATCCCTTTGATTTTATGGAACCTCACGTGAAATGTCAACATATTATAGACAGTGCAATTGTAATATTATAATAAAATTCTCGCTAACTACCTACGTATCTGTATAACATAATGGGTTCTTCTCATCACATATTTTGCGCCAATTTAATTTAAGAATATTTGTACCAAAATCTGAAATTATTTAACAAGCA
Source organism: Parnassius orleans (assembly GCA_029286625.1). Classification (NCBI taxonomy): domain Eukaryota; kingdom Metazoa; phylum Arthropoda; class Insecta; order Lepidoptera; family Papilionidae; genus Parnassius; species Parnassius orleans. Next base: position 1,172,413 of record JAGSMP010000237.1, read on the forward strand.
AAAATAAATAATTTCGCGGCACCCTGGTGACTTTTCCACGGAACCCTTAGGTTCCGCTGAACCCACTTTAAGGCCCGTATTAATAAACGTTACTCAACGACGAACTCAAGTGCGTAATCATTTGATACGCCCTCATTACGAAATCAGCATCTCAAGATCGTTGCTAATTAATAAACACATAAAAACAGTATCTCAAAACGCTGTACTTAGGAATACTGTTCTGTGACTTTCCTTTATTAATCAGTGTGGCACTCAGCTGATATCGTAAACCTAAACCGCATCTTGAGATATGTTTATTAATAAGATCATAACCTCAAGATTGAAGTCAAGTGCGTGTACTTGAGCTGAGTATCGTTTATTAATACGGGCCTAAGAATCTCTGGGATAGAGGATCACGATCTAGTTAATGTTAGATACTTACAGCAGTGCTATAGTTTCTTATAACGAACGTACGATTTAGAACTACATACATAATCTAGTAATATGGTGCCAATCAGATTATGTAAATACCCATGCTATTTACAACATTTACCTTGTAATAAGATGAATTATTTTTTCAGGTATATGCCGAGAAGCTTCGACACCTGACAGTAACTTGGCGAAACGATTAAGGCGCAATAAAAACCAGACTGAGTAGACAAATCATATTACTATTTGTATTTTTAAAATATTTGATACTTTAAATGGTTTATTATGATGTATTGTACCGGCAACTTTGTCTCCTTCTAGAATATAACTTGGTTAAGGACTCTAGGGGTGGCTGGACGCTCGATTCGAACAAACCGAGGTCAATCCCTGTCAATGAACCTGTTAATTATAATTTTTAGCGCTGATTTACCATATGCTCAGCGGTGAAGGAATGTAAGGAAACCTGTACTCTTGAGATTATAAATCTTTTGGAACACATTTGCAATTGCTATTCTGTCACGCAGAATACTGGATGGTTGGCTACCTCGAAATTGGCAAAGCATATCGCCAAAACACTGTTTTTATTTATTTATTTTTAAAATTTTCGCCCATACTTGTAATCGTTGACTATCGCTTACGTAAATTTTTATTAGTTATCTCTATACCTTTATCTTTCTATTGTCATTTAATGAAGAGAGAGAGAGAGAGAGCAACTATAGGCATTTCTTAAGATGACGTGAATTGTTATGAGTAAAGTTGTCATGGTTTTTTATAATTAATGTTATGTATCTTTTAGCATAGTTTTTATACATATGAAAATAACTTATAGTTGATAGGTATAAAAGCATATTTGAAATAAGTGGGGCAACATATATGCGCCTACGATACGAATATTATTGTCAAAATTATATATCTCTGTATATTATAATATTTAATATCTAAAAATAAATTTATTATTACGTATGAATCAAACTCTTTTACGTGGCAGAGCTATTCTGCAGTTGTTTTATGGTTGTAACACGAAGGGCCACGCTCTCACAGAATATCAGTTTAATGCTGCTGTGTTTCGAATGGTGAGTGTAGAGAATCAGAAACCATTTTTGATGGTAACGAGGCATTCAATCTTAGTCCTCAGGATGATTACACAACTACAGTTTTAAGTCCTTATCGAGGATAAATGTGTGTCTATGAGCCACAGCACCCACTTATAATCAGCTGAACAATTTGCTCATTTGACACCCACACTAATATATAAAAAAAATTATAAGTTTAAGGACAAATTCACCCTCTAACCAATTTTCAAGACACCTTACCTAAACCTTGCCAAGACCGTCGCGTCCTATCATATCTATCGTATCATATCTAAAGGCCGTCACAAATATATTTATAATATATCTAAATATGTTGCACTATAATGTAACATATAGCAATGTAAACCGCACACGGTAAAGATACTAAAAGGCAGGGTTATTTTTCAAAGAGTAGCCAAATTTTAAACGTAAGTTCAAATATATAAATAATGATATACTGTTATTGCAGTTTTTGAAAATACGAGTAAATAAGGCTTCTACTTTTATTTGAAATTATCACAAATTGAATGTGATTTATGGGCAACAACGTTTTTGTCTACCGATCGACCCTTACGAATGTTTGCGTGTGCAGTAGAATCAGTTAAAATAATGCATTACCACGCATTTTGAATTTAAAAGATTAAAAGGACAGAATGGTTGAGATTTTTTTTTAATTAATTTTTCTTCACCATTTGCCTATATTACTTATTCTGAACCTTCTCTGCAAATTTGGCCGGTTATTGCAAAATAACCCTGTATACATTAATGCCCTCATAGCTACGTCGATCGTCCTGACAAGCGCACGTTTTAAGCTGAACGCACATTTGTCCGCGCCGTACGCGCGAATTTTAGAATTCGTTGTATGAAATCATATGAAACCTCGCCACATTACACCCGCACCGTACGCGCCGAATTTTATAAAATGCGGTAGGTATCCGAATATTGAAGGATGCATGCTGATGACGTCATATAACGCGGCGCGTTCGGCGCGTGCTGATACTTAGTGTTGTCTAATGTTGCCAACTTAGTGGATTTTCCACTATAACTGGTGGTTTCGACTTACGTGATAATTTTTGTATTCTTATAAGTTTTAATTAATTCGTAATTAATTATACATAATTTGTTTTTTTTTTTGCATTGATTATAAATATGAATACTTAGTGATAAGTTATTTAAATACTGAACTATAAAAATAGTTAATTTTAATTCAAAAACCCAATTATATCTGATTACTTAATTATCAATAAAAATACTGACCTCAAACATAGAACAAGTCTTTTCTCTGGTTCAATTGGGCTTCTAAATTTTTAGTTTTCCATAGAAAGATATGGTTTTAGTACATGTAGCAATTCTTGAAATTTCTTGTATGTTAAATGCAAATATCTAAAAAATTGTTCATCACCATCTAAAATAAGTCTTTAAATAAAGTATAATATTCTCCATACAATTGCCTTTTTAAATTAATATTATGAATCCAGAATCTTCTTTTTCTTCGAATTTTATTTTCTTCTTCCTCTGCCAATAAGCAGGCTATTACTATATTTCTTTTCATAGTGATTTCGAGCGATCAATTTCACACTAGTACTTTTACCGTTTCACACTAGTGGTTGGAAAAAACTACAAAAGTAGTTGGTAACACAAAAGATTTGCGTACGGCGCGGACGGTGCGTACGTGCAAATGTGCGAGGCCATCAGTAATGCCGGCCACATACGTAGCGGTATACCTGTACGGTATACGGAACTGAAGGCTTGTGCAAGTATACCGAACGTCCATAGTGACCACACACGATTCAAGTATGCCTGTGCAGTCTCAGTTCTGCGCCTGTAACAAACCGAAGAAGTCGTGTTGTGCAGTATAATATATAAGTATTTTAGAATATGCCACCGGCACCCACAAATGATGACGTTTTGCTATTGTTGGTTTGGTGCTAGCTATTAAGAAAAAGAGAAGTGTAAGAAGAAACGTTCTGTATGGTGTAAACAATGGTTACTGAAAAGAAATAAGTATTCACACCAACCTTTTAAATGAATTGAAATTCGCTCGAAGGACTGGCAATTATTTGCGTATGGATGAAAACACATATTTGGAACTCTTGTCCTTAGTAACGCCGTTGATACAAAAGAATGACACGATAATGCGTCCAGCGATAATACCGCATGAGAGGTTAACAGCAACTTTGAGATTCCTATGACTGGTAGAAGTTACGAAGATCTCAAGTTTTCTACAATAATATCACCTCAAGCTCTAGCATCATTATCCCTGAGACATGTAACGCTATCTATGAAGTACTTCTGCACAAACTATTTGAAGGTAAGTAAACTACAAGATTATAATCAAAAGTTTACTTTTATTAAAAAAATAGAGGCAAAGTCATAGTTAGTTTTCATCGTTAAATTGAGAAAATAAAGTCACCTTGACATGTTTTCGGTGAAAGTGAACCTGATAATTGAAGGCTGGCATCCGAGATTTGAGGTCTGGCCTAGTTGGTATTTGAACGTATTTCATGAAAATATGTCGGTTGACTCTGCTGAGATTGTAAATTATAATTTATATTTCTGGTATTTGAGTAATGAGGTTCCGATAACATCTGCTGCTGATGGATTTGTTGTGGTACCTGATTTAGCAGAGTTGAACTTGTAAGCTTGTGTGATATCGTTAAGTTACCAAATTGTGCCTCAAATAACGTATCAGTAATAATTTTTTCTGCAAACAATCTCTGTTCTCTGGGCAAGTCACGCAATTTTATTGCCACCATTTTGCCAAAAACGTCGCAACCATCTTCGGGTACAGCCGGACGTTTGAAATGATCACGCACCGACAGAAGAACATCTTCAGTTACGGAATCATAATTTGAAGTCCTTTTTGTCGGCCTTGACCGGTTTCTTGAAGGTGTCGGTGGGTGTAGACTTTGGACGACTATAGAGACGTTGATGCATGTGGACTTTGAATGGCGTCAGAAGAAGACTCAGTGTAGATTTCAACTCCATTAGTTTCAACTTCCTCTGTTTCTTCTGTCTGTAACAATAAGTTAAATATAAGTATTTTTTATAAAACACGTGGGTAAAAAGTTTAAGTATTAGTTATTAAGAGTTTTTTGCGTATTTGTTTCAGTTTCCGAAAACAGAAGAAGATTGGAAAGATATCGCAAAAACCTTTGAAGACAGATGGAATTTTCCTCACTGTATCGGCTCAATCGACGGGAAACATATAGATATTATTCCACCGAGTGAAAGCGGATCTTATTATTACAATTACAAAGGGCGGCATAGTATGGTTCTGTTAGCAATTGTGGATGCCAAATATCGATTTATTATGTGCGATTTTGGCACAAATGGCAGAGTATCAGATGGCGGTGTTCTGCAAAATACAGTTTTCTACAAAACTTGAGAAAATCTGTTAAAGATTCCGGTGGAAGAAAAAATTAACAACAGCTTAAAACTATTGCCATACGTTTTCGTAACTGATGATGCGTTTCCTTTGAGGTGTGATATGATGAAGCCATTTAGACAAGCGGACTTGAATTCACAAGATAGAAAGATCTTCAATTACCGTTTATCTCGAGCGAGGCGCATAGTTGAAAATGCGTTCGGTATATTGGCGGCTAGGTTCAGAATTTTCCACACACAAATTAATATAGAACCAAATAATATTGAATCTGTAGTAATGGCGAGTTGTGCTTTGCACAACTTTTTAATCGCTCATTCACGTAATCACTACTCGCCTTCTGAATGTTTTGACCAAGAAAATGCAGAAAATGGAACTATCTTGCCAGGGTTACATGCGGGTGACCACATGATCCCATTAAATAGAAGGGGATATGGGAATACTGCACTCAATGCAAAGAATATTCGGGAACAATTTATGGATTACTTTAGTAATGAAGGCAGTGTTCCTTGGCAAAATAATTTCATAAATTAAAAAAAATTAATAAATAGTAATAGAATTGAATTTTATTTTGTTTAATTTTTTGTGAAGCCAGAACAAAAATCTTACCGTAGATTCCTCCGTAGATTCCTCAGTCAGGTTCGATTGCGATGTTCTTGGTGTCTCTTGGTCGCGGATAAAATGCAATTTATCGTAGTACCATAGACTCGGCACGTATACATCGTTGATGCCTGCCCCTGATTTCTTCGAATTTTCGACTTTTTTGTGTTCTTTTCGGTAATTTGTCCTGTAGGTATTAATTTTTCGAATCACTGATTCCCGATTCGCGTCCGGCTCTATTTCTTTCAAAACATCTACCAATTGTTGGTATGCAGCGTTCTTTTTGTCGCGAATATGGTATTCTTTACTTTTTATTTGCCATAGACATGGTAACTTCCTATATAAATCTATAAACTCTTCTAATTTCTCTCTATTACTGCGGCGTGAATCGACAGACATTTTGGCGCGAAAATAAACACAAACCGACCGAAGCAGTGGCGCGCGTGCGACTGAAGCGTTCCGACACACGCCCATGCATACTTGCACAAACCAGTTTGCGCAGGTATACAGATCGTAGTTTTGAACTGCCTACCAGACTTGTGCAAGTCAGGAAACTTGTACAAGTTTATCACACACACGCTCCGGTATACATGTACAAGCCTTCAGTTCCGGTATACCGTTCAGGTATACTGCTACGTATGTGGCCGGCTTAAAACTCGGCGCGTACGACCCGTACGGTGCGTACAAATGTGCGTTCAGCTTTAGCCATTGCAATTTTTTTACAAAAAATTCGACGAGCATGTTATTATTCTATTTAATTACACATACAATTCACCATATTATGCAGTATTATGTTGCTATTTTACGCCTATAAAAAGAAATTTTCGTTAATGAAAAGATATAAGAAGAAGAAAGAAAGAAGAGACAGTATTTCCCTCTGTATCTATGAATTTTTTTAACCGACTTCAAAAAGGAGGAGGTTCTCAATTCGAGTGTATGTTTTTTTTTGTATATATGTTACGTGATAGTTACGTAGATTGTGGACTAATTTTGATGATTCTTTTTTTATTAAATAGGTTATACTTCAAGCGTGGTCCCACATTTTGGAGAATAAAATTCACCCTTAATGGTAGCAAATAAATAACTTCTTTTTTAGCAATTTCAAGTCGGTTTTTATTCTTTGTTAAAAGTTATAAATATTGTAGTTAAGAATGAGCTACTACTGGTCTTTAGACAATAAAAAAATATATGTTTAAGTTGCCTTAATATAGTTATTTTTATTCAGCAATATGATTTGGGCTCTGTTATCTTATTTATTAGCTCGTAACAGTGCTAAGAGCATCTTCTACCCCATATCATCCCCATAATCACCCACGGGCGATACAAGTCGCGGCACGTAAGTCTAGCGCTGAATGAAACGTGGAGGGGACGCGCACAAATTAAATTGCACGAATGCGACTGGAGAGCTAATCAGCGCGTGCGAACGATACGCAAGCCCGCCCCGCGATCCGCTTACTACCCCATGATACCTTATTTTCGACTTATGTAATAATAACGGTTACCGTTAGACTTTCGTGCCGCGACTTATATACGATGATTACAGAGGAGGCAATTTCCACTAAGGTTCCTTTCAAACGACTTCAAAACAGGAGGTTCTCAATTCGTCGGAATCTTTTTTTTTTATGTATGTTCACCGATTACTCAAAGACGCCTGAACCCATTTGGAAAATTCTTTCTTTTTTTTGTTTCAAAGGGTATACCCAGGTGGTCCCATTTAAATTTTATCGAAATCGGTCGATAAAATGGGGTTTTTAAAAAATCAACAATAAATTATATTCATATTGAGGTAATTTGTACAAAACTTTAAATTTACCAATTGTTCACGAAAGCAGTCCCTTAGCCTCGGCGCCAGTCTTCGCAAAATTTGACATTTGCAGTCAAATTCCATACTTTACATTTTAGTTCGCATATTTTTCGCGGGAATTCTTTCGAGAAACCGACTTCCTCCGCTGTTCGTCTTAATTTGTCCATAGACAGTTTCTTATTTTTAAAATGTAAATAAAATATAGATTAATATATTTCAATGATAAAACTTGTGATTTGCAGCTAAAAGTATTAACAGAAATATTTTCTGTACATTTTAATTGTAATATACATTAAGTCTTAGCAATAAACTTATTCTATTGTAATTTGGTTTTATTTAACCCATTGTTTTAATTTATTATATATTAAACTACCTCTTTGATCTAGTGGTCGTAAACGCGACTGATGATGATGATCTTAACGTCCCGGGTTAGAATTCCGGGTCGAGTGAAAATGAGTTATTGGGTTTTTCTGGCAACAAATTCTCAGTAGCAGCCCGGAATCAGGAAGTTGGCAGTGTTACACCCCGTGCCTCGGAAAGCACGTAAAGCCGTTGGTCCTGCGCCTGATCTCTCTCCAGTCGTGTCGGGTTACCGTCCCATCGCAATATGAGAGTGAGGAAATAAAGAGTGCACCTGACGCATACACACGGGCACTATAATCCTGTTCGGCGCAGATCGCTAGTCCCTGCTGAGACTGGCCGCTGTGACCGAAATTCGGTCTGGAGGACATAATTTAATTGCATTTTATATAATTCATGAAATAATTGTTATGAGAACCCCTTATAAAAAAGTTGATACTAGTTCTAGAGAAAAACTATTTTTGGGTCTATTTTTATTTCAAAAGTGTGAAGCTACTCATAATTTCTTGAGATTTTGATCTTTTTTACTCTGTAAAAGTCCACCGCTGGTGGTCTCTCCCGTTATCTACTCAACCGGGTGGACGGTTGAGTAGTCCCGCGAGTGATTCTCGCCTCACCTGTCCGCACATATTTTTTATTTCAAGTTTTACAAGAAAAGTATAATATTTACTGGAGAAATTATTTTATATTATAATAGTATATGATATTCCCCTTAAAATGACACCAATATCAATAATATCTTATATACTCAATATACATAGATAAGTATATAATGTTTACTCTATATAAATTTTAATAAGTAAATAAATAAATAAAAATAAGTTTTAATAATTTCTAGGCACATCTCAACAGACACTTCGTTTATTAATGGCTATCAACGTGTTAATAGTGAAGCAGTTATTATTAGTAAGTAGCATTCATTTAACACAAAAAACTGATTAGAATACCTTTTAAACAACATAATCAATAAACGATGATCGCATAGTGATGAAAATGTCGAGCTAAATTATTATATGTAAACGTTTTGGAATTGTCGTAATGATACATATTTCAATAGCAATAAGAAACTCAATCGTATTTGTGAATGAAAAATACTTTGAACTTCAAAGTATTTTATTTATTTATACGACTTTGCTCCTTATTCATAGTAGGCTAACATGGAAAACGGGTCGAATTCCTATGCAAGTATTTTCAAAATATGACACCGCGGCTGGACACGTCGCGTAAGTAATAAGAATTATGTTTATATTCGAGGAAGTAAAAGTTTTGTTTCTTTTTGTAAATTCAGTTGTTATTGTGAACTGATTACGTAACCTACTGACCGTGACCTAATTTTTAAATAGTTATTTCGCGTGTATATTGAATTTAAGCCAAAAAGTAGGAAGGAAAGATTTAATTTCGTTAACAAAAAAATTAAAAAACGTTTAGTCTAAATTGTTGCCCGACTCGAATTAGTCATTCATATATATATTGACACTAACAAATACTTTCAAGTATTTTAAAACCGGGTTTCGCTCCTGGTATTTTCCATACTCATACTAAGAAGCCCTGGTATTAAATTTTGCAAGTATGTCTCATCTCTATTGTCTATACCTCACGCGCCTCGGTTAGGCAAACCACGAAGATTCGTAATTATCTTCTGTTCCGGACCCACTCCTTTTCATCGTAACTTTTAATGTTCCTTTGAGAAGTATGACCTCAAGCTCTTTATCTTGTTTTTACATCATAATTATATTTTTGGCTCAGAGAAATCAACGCGTCGTTTCTTTTTATTTTATTTGTGTAATTTTCTTGCTTGTGGTGCCACAATACTTGATATTATGTTCGATAATCATAGATAAATTCCAAAGTTTAAACTTTGTCTTCCGCCATTTTGTTTACTAATGCTGGGGCTACACTAACGAGAAATGCCGTTAATTATCGCGTTGATGGGCGTTGAATGTAGGTGTGGCCACGCTTAACGCGATAATTTTACAACGGCATTAACAATGCCGTTTGCCGTTGGGCGATAACTCGAGTGGCGGTACATCAAAGAGATTAACGCACGAATTAACGCGTTGAAGCGGCCACACTACGTTTGTCTCCATATATATACAGTAATCTATGTTTGTTTGTCTCATTGTGCACGGTGAGCGCAACGGGGTCGCACGTATGGCTGTGATGGAGTGGAATAATGAAAAAGTTATTACGTTTCTTGAGATTCTGCAAACAGAGCCATGCTTAGGCAATGATAAAATATATTCATATAATAAACATTTACACTCATCAAATATAGAGTTTACGTTAATATTCCTTGAAATTCAAGGAATATTAACGTAAAGTGACCACACGTCCCGTTTTTAACGGAACTTTTAAACGAAAAAATTTTAAACTATGAAGTTCGTCAGACACGAACGGTGCGAGAGCGGGACCGACCAAAAAATAACCGAATGGGATAATTTAAAAGTTTTCGCAGAAACTGGTTGGGTGGAAGTATTCAAACACTTTCGCACCAACAATATTCAACATAAATTCTTTTGCATTTTAATCGAATATATTTTATGTTTACCTGGTACAAATGCTCCAGTAGAAAAACTATTTTTCTATTATGAATAAATTGTGGACGTCTGAAAAATATCACTTACAGGTTCCAGTTCTCAAGGCGATGTTGATAACAAAGGTCGATGTAAAAAAACTTGCCCAGAATTTTATTCTGGGCAACCAACTTTATTAAAGCAAATTTGTTCCACTGACAAATATAAATATAAATAAAAAATATGTTGCATTTAATAATTACCGTCTGAGGAACTTTGCTTTAATGAAGCTGGTGAACTGGTGGTTAATTTTTATTTTTCACAATTTGTTATAATAAAAATAATTATAATTAATGTGATTATAATTATAGTGAACACTAATTGTACAAAGTTACAGTTTTTAAATAAATAACATAATATTTATTTATTGTTAACCTGCTAACTGGGGAGTATAAATAAACCCATGTCCCGTTTTGAGTTAAAAAATAAATGGTCAGTTTACATTAATGCCAACTTTAACGCCGTTCAACGGCATTGAAATTGAAATGACGTTGACCGTCCAAGTGTGGCCACTCACTTTATCACGTTAAAATTAAGGCAATAATTGTTGCGTTTATGGGCATTGACGTTTCTCGTTAGGTGTAGCCCCAGCATAAAACGCACGAAATGTTGCATGCGAACCCACCGGTGACGGATCAGCTTTCTCTAAAGGCATGCGCTGTTGCCGAACTAGTTTTAGCGCATGCGCTATAGTTGCTCAGGCATGCGTTAGAGGAAGACGCAAGATGAACAGGAAAGCGCACTGGTGTAGACATACCTAATATTGGGTATACATAATTTTACTAGCTGGCCCGGCAATTGTTGTTTTGCAATTTACGGTAGGTGGGGTGATGAGTTTCAGTGTAGAGCAAGTATAGAATGTATGAATAACTTGATATTAGTGCCACTTCATATCTAGTCCATTTTGAGATTCTTTTTCAACACTAATTTAACATAATTATATTGCTTAAATGAGACATTTTAGTTCATATTCATAAATATAGAATTAATTGTTATAGCGCCACCTATCGGATCCTAGCATCAGTATAAACCGTCATATCTACAAAACTACAAACTGTTCACATACAAAATACAAGTTACAATTCAAAAGTTACATTATCACTAACACATGGTCTAAGCACATAAATAAAAGTCACAATCAGTTTATAATTTATTTAAAAAAACATTCTTACTGCATTTTACAATCACATTGTAATCATATTATAACAATTTAATTATATTCTTAAGTCATCATACAATGTAATAATTACCCGTGGAATAAATGTTGTATGTTATTGTAATTAATTTCCTTCACTGGATACTAAATCCTCAGTAAAATAAGTAAATAAATTATTGAAAATAATGACGGTAAACTGTTTCAACCTAGATTTAATTTGTATTAATTAAAAATTAAATAAAAAGACATTCTTTCTTTTTCAAAAATTCAAATTCATATTTTTCAACACAATATGTAAAACTTCTAACTTTAAAATATAAAAATAATAATGTTATTAAAAACTAAAAAGAGCCTGTTTGTTAGGTAATATCACATAACCGTTTAAATTTTATAAATAATTCAAACAAAACTTTTCATCAACTCTACACTTCATCTTTGTAACTGCAAAAATTCCAATATATTATGAAGGTCTTATTTATAAAGTTATAAATTTACCCATACTTATTAGGACATAAGCAATCCACCGCTAAATTCTTAGATAGCTCCCCAACCTTCTGGAGGATATGATATAATCCCCACACTTGACAGGTGGTTTGCAGATCATAGCTTCCAAAGCCTCACAAAATCATATTATTTCTTATCAGCTTGTGAAAGTCAACAGCTGGACATGGGTCTCTTACTTTTGTGGTTAAGGATTTGTCTTAATCCATGAAGCTTGACAGGTGGATCAATATCAGACATTCGCACCTTTGATGCTGCCATCTCCAGTCTTAGTTTAACATCTAGCATAAACAAAATGTCGTTTCCCATTGTTGCTTCTTACAACACACACAAGGTGATGAATTCTCTAATTCCACCAACACAGTTAGCCATTGACAATACTGCTAGACATATCTAGTACATACACCATGTAAATGGTTTATCTACTGTGTTTCACGTTCTTATGTAACAGCGTATTGCACCATATCTGCCATTGTCTCAATGCCATAAAATCTTTCTGGGATTTTCCACAATAGGTGACCGTACCACCTACTCACAGGATGATAATGAATAGATGTATTCTTTTACACTATCACCACACGGTGCAAGAGCAACCATAAAAACTTTTATGACATCTTGCGTTAAACTAGTAATGGAAAATGCTACTCAAGCACTTCTGAAGCTTACATATTAATGAACTATAGTTCTTCAAGTTACTGAATACTTTACGATCCTCTTTATGGGTTTTATTAATAAAACCTTTAGATTTCCTCATTGTACTGATGTACACACAAATTAGTATGTAGAATTCATATTAAAAAATACAAAAAATAACTAATTTCTAATATTACTCAGGTTCACAAAGCTCATATTTCTCGATACATTCAATTAACCAACCGACTGGCAATGCTTTGAAATGTTTCATATTGTACATTGGTTCATACATATCTTTGAAAATTATGTAATGAGAACACATATCCAATTTCCCGCCCTTCTTTGCATGATACGGCACCAGTTGCTCTGCCTCTGGAATTAGTTCTGGGTTCGGAACCCTTCTGAGAACAATACCGTCAGCATCGGTTATTAATTTAGAAAGTATTGTTTTATTCAAGATAATAGTTTTAGAAATTTCATATTTAGTGTTGAAATTGTGCAAATAAAAATGACAACCATTGAAAAGGCCAGGAAGCTTTTTATATTTATTATATCTAGCATTTTTGGGGCCATTAAATTTGGTAGTACCAACTCCCCTTCACTTCATAATTGTTGAATGGTTCTAATTTATCTTCTGTAGACTTTGTTATCCACTGAGACGATAAAATCCAAATCCCATAAACTATGCCCTGTAAAACATCTAAATTAGGTGTACACACTCCATCATCTTCTGTGTCAATTAATAAATGTGTGACCTTTTTGGTGAATTTTGCCTCGATATGCATATTGCTGTGATGTTTACATAATGTTTTTAATTTATTGTGAACTGTACGAAATTGTGAGATACAGTATATCCTTATGTCATCAAAATCTAAAAGAGCCTGTTTGTTAGGTAATTTCACATAACCGTTTAAATTTTATAAATAATTCAAACAAAACTTTTCATCAACTCTACACTTCATCTTTGTAACTGCAAAAATTCCAATATATTATGAAGGTCTTATTTATAAAGTTATAAATTTACCCATACTTATTAGGACATAAGCAATCCACCGCTAAATTCTTAGATAGCTCCCCAACCTTCTGGAGGATATGATATAATCCCCACACTTGACAGGTGGTTTGCAGATCATAGCTTCCAAAGCCTCACAAAATCATATTATTTCTTATCAGCTTGTGAAAGTCAACAGCTGGACATGGGTCTCTTACTTTTGTGGTTAAGGATTTGTCTTAATCCGCAAGCTTGACAGGTGGATCAATATCAGACATTCGGCACCTTTGATGCTGCCCATCTCCAGTCTTAGTTTAACATCTAGCATAAACAAAATGTCGTTTCCCATTGTTGCTTCTTACAACACACACAAGGTGATGAATTCTCTAATTCCACCACCACACAGTTAGCCATTGACAATACTGCTAGACATATCTAGTACATACACCATGTAGATGGTTTATCTACTGTGTTTCACGTTCTTATGTAACAGCATATTGCACCATATCTGCCATTGTCTCAATGCCATAAAATCTTTCTGGGATTTTCCACAATAGGTGACCGTACCACCTACTCACAGGATGATAATGAATAGATGTATTCTTTTACACTATCACCACACGGTGCAAGAGCAACCATAAAAACTTTTATGACATCTTGCGTTAAACTAGTAATGGAAAATGCTACTCAAGCACTTTCTGAAGCTTACATATTAATGAACTATAGTTCTTCAAGTTACTGAATACTTTATGATCCTCTTTATGGGTTTTATTAATAAAACCTTTAGATTTCCTCATTGTACTGATGTACACACAAATTAGTATGTAGAATTCATATTAAAAAATACAAAAAATAACTAATTTCTAATATTACTCAGGTTCACAAAGCTCATATTTCTCGATACATTCAATTAACCAACCGACTGGCAATGCTTTGAAATGTTTCATATTGTACATTGGTTCATACATATCTTTGAAAATTATGTAATGAGAACACATATCCAATTTCCCGCCCTTCTTTGCATGATACGGCACCAGTTGCTCTGCCTCTGGAATTAGTTCTGGGTTCGGAACCCTTCTGAGAACAATACCGTCAGCATCGGTTATTAATTTAGAAAGTATTGTTTTATTCAAGATAATAGTTTTAGAAATTTCATATTTAGTGTTGAAATTGTGCAAATAAAAATGACAACCATTGAAAAGGCCAGGAAGCTTTTTATATTTATTATATCTAGCATTTTTGGGGCCATTAAATTTGGTAGTACCAACTCCCTTCACTTCATAATTGTTGAATGGTTCTAATTTATCTTCTGTAGACTTTGTTATCCACTGAGACGATAAAATCCAAATCCCATAAACTATGCCCTGTAAAACATCTAAATTAGGTGTACACACTCCATCATCTTCTGTGTCAATTAATAAATGTGTGACCTTTTTGGTGAATTTTGCCTCGATATGCATATTGCTGTGATGTTTACATAATGTTTTTAATTTATTGTGAACTGTACGAAATTGTGAGATACAGTATATCCTTATGTCATCAAAATCAAGTTCCGTTTGAAGTTCAGATATGTGAGTCACATTAACACCTTGCGTTTGGAGTATATTTTCTGCAGCTTCCTCCAATACCTTTTTAATTTCATTAGAGGCTAACTGTACAGGTGTCTCACCTTTGCAATTTCTTGCGTATAAATGAGCACCATGTCTAACTAATTCTTCAACAATATCTTTATGGTTGTATCTCACTGCTTCGTGTAACGGGGTTTCATTACCCTGACCAGGCACATTGACGAGAGTGTTGTGTTGAAGCAATAACTTGACCAAGTCAAGTCTACCATTCTGGACAACTTCATGGAGGGGTGTCCATCCAGCATTATCATTAGTGTTGGGATTAGCCCCCTCGTTGAGCAACTCTACCACCTTATCAACTTTCCCAAGACGGCAAGCAACATGTAAAGCAGTCTCACCTTTATTATTACGTTTTTCAAGAGCCTTATTCAATTTTGAAGAGCTTGCAACGGACAGAAGTGAAGTGTTTGGATTTGCACCCTCATTGAGCAATTCCGCTAATCTATCGACCTTCTGAAGAGGGCAAGCAACATGTACAGAAGTCTCACCTTTATTATTACGTTTTTCAAGAGTCTTGTTCAACTTTGAGGAGCTTGCAACTGTAAGATTTTCATTTTTTGAGATTTTTTTATTAGATTTTGTAGAAACTTTACGACTTTCTTTATCTCCTACTCTGGATTTTGTCGTTTTATCAGTTCTTGTTGTATTTCCTACAGTGATTGCGCTGTCGTCTACTTTAGACGATTGTAACGTACTTATGTTCATTTTTAAGGGGGTAAATATTTTATCTAGCTCTTTAGCAGAATAAATACAAGATTCCAAGCGATCATCCTTAAAGGCATCATTTTCTGTTATGCGTGTATAACACGTAGGACATTTGTCTAATTTCTCGAAGTGTTCTTCACAAATTAAATGAAAACAAGATTTTAAGGTGACCGGTTTTTTACACATTTCTAAACATACGCCACATGTATAATCCTGTTTTAGTGCCTCTAAGGCTTCTAAAAAAGTATGCACCTGTGCCGAAGTCATCGTCTATTTAACTTATATAATAATTGCGCATATTGTAATCAAAATAATAATTCGAATACCAACTTAAAAATTCAAATAATTCAACACCTTCAAGCGGGAAGAGGGAACCTGTGGTCCTGTGGCGGGAACTTAAGATTGACATTGACATGAACATTATTTGATTTGTTAGTTTGTTTATGTTTTTGTCATAGATATAGTTGCTATATCTATGGTTGTTGTTGTTACTATTTAGAATTAAGGCAGGCAAAGGTGATATGTTATACAGCCTAGTCCAATACGTATTTTATTCACATAACTTCACAATATGCTGATACGTCTCATAACGAAGTTCTTGTGTTTTGCAGTCAAGGCATATATATTTTGTAATAACATTATTTCTTTCGTAATAATAATATTTCAAAGTATTAGAAATTAAGATTCTTTAACCCAGTTCCAACCAAATTAACTAAAAATAAACCAGTTTTTTAACCCAGAGTTCAATGTCTAAAATAAAACTTTTGAATAGCTTTGTTATACAAGTACATAATAAAGCTAAATACAAATTTAATTGCAGATTTCCGAAAAGCCGTGAATTGGCAAATAAATGGGTCGTAGCAATAAAAAGACCCAACTCGGAGCACAACATCAGGGTCCAACCAAGGGTGGACTGCGCAAGCTGGTTAGAGGTGCAATAACAGAGGTTAAATTAAAAGTGAGATTATACTTATTTTTAAGCGATTAAAAAGTAGCTTCGGCAGTTATTTATGGAGGTATCTACGCAATTGCTTGTATGACCGCGATTCTTTCAAAACAAATGGATGTCATTCAAAAATAACAGTTGGGCTGAAAAGTTCGTATTGTTTTATAGAAAAACACATTTGTTTGGCAAAATTTGATTTTATTATTCAACATAGTTGCCATCGAGGGCGATACACCGATTATAGTGATATTTCAACTTTTCAATATCATTTTTGTAGTACGATTTGTGTTTAGCCTCAAAATAGGCCTCTGTTTCGGCGATTACTTCCTCATCGGCTTTAAATTTCTTTCCAGCGAGCATTCTCTTGAGATCTGAGAACAGGAAAAAGTCGTTGGGGGAAAAATCTGGAGAAAACGGTGGATGCGGAAGCAATTCGAAGCCCAATTCATGCAATTATGCCATCGTTTTTATCGATTTGTGACACGGCGCATTGTCTTGATGGAACTACACTTTCTTCTTCTTCAAATGGGGCCGTTTTTTCGCAATTTCGTCCTTCAAATGTTCCAATAACGTATATAATAGTCGCTGTTGATGGATTTTCCCTTTCCAAGATAGTCGATGAAAATTTTTCCATGTGCATCCCAAAATACGGACGCCATAACCTTACCGGCCGACTGTTGAGTTTTTCCACGCTTTGGATTCAGTTCATCGCGTGCAGTCCACTCAGATGACTGCCGACTGGACTCCGGAGTGTAGTGGTGGATCCATGTTTCATCGATTGTCACATAACGCTGCAAAAATTCACTTCTATTGCGGTTGAACAGCTTCTAACATTGCTCTGAAGCATCGACACGTTCTTGTTTTTGGTCGATTGTGAGCTCGCGCGGCACCCACTTTGCACATAGCTTTCGCATACCCAAATATTCATGAACGATATGTCCAACACGTTCCTTTGATATCTTTAGAGTGTCAGCTATACAAATTAACCTCAATTTACGATCTTCCAAAATCATTTTGTGGATTTTTTTGATGTTTTCGTCCGTAACAGCCTCTTTTGGACGTCCATTGCTTTCATCGTATTCGTTACTCATATGGCCTGTACGGAATTTAGTATACCACTTACGAATGGTTGCTTCGCCCGGCGCAGAGTCCGGATAATACTCATCAAGCCACTTTTTGGTATAAGCAGCACTTTTTACAACAAAAAATAGTGTTTCATTAATACACGAAATTCCTTTTTATCCATTTTTTTTTTTCAAAATAAAAGTTGCTTCACTCAAAATGCTGTATCTCACAAACTAATAATCAGACAGCTGTCAAATTTATACACGTTTCTTTTGAAGGTTGGCACTAACTAAAAATTATACGGATTTTATTCTAGTGGCGCCATCTCATAGAAACGATACGAACATTTCAGCCCATCTATTATATTGATATAGGAATGAAATATCTTGTACTTAAGACTGCAATCAAGATGACAATTGTATAATAAGTTAATAGTTAACCCTTTTTAAGGGCAGTAAGTTAATTAGATTTTGGTATTTGATTTAATAAACATCGTTTTATAAATTCTTACCTGTTTTATTGATCTGCTAAAACCTACCTTTTATTTACTTAACTAAGTACCTATATTTACTAAATACATAATTCAACTAATAACTTAAGCACAATAACGCATAAGCGTCCATCATGGCGCATCACTATTCAACCGCTTCATCTATGTATCAGTATTACTATTAGTTATTCTGTGTCAGTATCTATCTTGTATATATAGAGGTCAGTGGCGAACGTCTGCTAACGCTTAGGAGTTAGGAGTTAGAGTTGGGAGTAGAGTAGAGTAGAGTTAGGAGTTAGGAGTGACGAGTTGAACGAGTTACTGACCACGTCTGTATAATTGAAATTAAGTTTAAAATCATATCATGCAGTAAAACCAGTACTTATGCAGTAACTATTTATCAGTGTAATCCTTACAAAATTATCTATCGTTTTGTGTATGTCAGTTCGGAATTTCAAGTGATAGTGCGTAATTAAACGTTTAATAACTCATACAACTGTGTTTTTGTGTTTTAACATTAGATCCGTGCCGTGTCACCTTGAAAGTTAAACCGGTCACCCGCACAATAACTGACCAGTGTGTGACGACGCCTTTTGCTTTTATTAGCTATTTTCGCTACAATTGCTATCGGTCGCTTGGTATAGCGTTTCAACGTAGTGATTTTAACTACAAACGGTGGATCAAATCCAGATCTCAAGTAGCTTTTTGCGCTTTTTTGTTGCAGTTTGCTTATTAATTGATATTTTATTTTTTCCCTTTTGTTGATATTTTATTTTTTCCCTTTTGTTCTTTTTTCTTGTTTGTTCTTCATATAAGTATAATCATAATGCCGAATAAAATTGATTGTGTTGGTTGCCGAAACCCAATTGTGGCAAAGAAACATCTTCAATGCAGTATCTGCCAGCAGCCCTACGACCTCCAGTGCGCCAACATTAAAATGAGTCTTTTAATAGCATGACAGGGATCAAAGGGCTAAATAAATGTGTGTTATGTATTAGTAAACAGCCGAAAACCGATAATACAGATACCGGTACGTGTGGTGTAGAAGGGTCAATAGAAATAGAGGTGCAGCAGCAGTGAGTCCGCAGGACTCACTGAACGACGACAGAGCGCAGAGTGAAACTATACCAGCAAAAGACCTACAATTGCTTATGATGGAGGTACGTCAATTCAAAGAGGAAATGAGAGCCACACGTCTCCAAATGGAATTACTGAATGGCACTTTGGCTGGTTTAGCGCTTAGAATTGATGAATCCGATGGAAAAATTGAAAAGCTAGAAGCCCGTGTGGGCATCCTGGAAGGTCGTCTTGCTGATGGTAGTGCGTCGACCGATGTTGGTTCTTTGCTGGATACAATTGAGCAACTAAAGTGTGATCTCAATGACCGTGATCAGGAACTATTGTGCAATGATATAGAGATTACTAGCATCCCTGAAGAGAAGGGTGAAAACTTAATACACATTGTCACCACTCTGGCCGTGAAGTTGGGTGTCAACCTTTCTGAGAACGATTTAGTCAGCGCCACACGGGTGGGAAGGGTATATGTGTCCTCAGAATCGGTGCCGGAGCCGCGCCCGAGGCCTATAGTCGTGAAGCTCGGCAGACGAGCTCTTAAGGATCAGGTGCTGACGGCGACTCGCGTTCGTCGCGGCATCACCACCGAGGGCACCGGGTTACCTGCTCCGCACCGCCGATTCTACGTCAATGAGAGACTAACGAAAGGCAACCGGCGGCTTTTTTGGCAGGCTCGTGAACTCGGAGGTAGACTTGGCTGGCGGTTCATTTGGACAAGGGACGGTAGGATATACGCGCGCCGGCACCAGGGAGCTGAGTCCCCGCGTCAGCGTATTCGTACGGAGAGGGACTTGAGCCGGGTTTTTGGGGCTGATGCTGTTAGTGGATCTCTTATCAAAAATGATTAATTGCAGCTGTATTTTTTATTATTTATATGGTATTACTTTAATATACATTTGTTGGATAAAGCTATTAGCATGTGTTAAACAATATCATTTATGTAGTACCTACTGTTGTTATGTTATGTTACTTGTTAGCTGTATCTTTTACTGGTTATTTTTTAATTGTCTCAAAATTTTAGTCAATGCATTTTCATCATTTTTGTATCTTAGCGCACTGGAATCACAAAATATAATTAAAAGGCAATGTAGTGTAACTTATACTTTGTTAAATGACTTGTTTAAATGTTATGATGGAATTCGTGATACATTTTCAACCCTCTTTTATCATTATTATGTATTAATATATGTGTTTTGTTTATTAGTATTGTATGGGTATTGTGTGGGCGTTGTTGCAGCGACAACAGCTAACCGATATCGAGAAAAAATGCAGCGCAATATGACATGTCAATCTCAAAACATTTTCATCACACTTATCCTGCATTACAGTTTATTAAGTCATCGGTGTTCTTTTAGAAATAATTTATTTTGTTTTTTACGTTATAATAAAATCGCAATCAAAGTTATTTAAGTTAGGTCTTTATAATGCGGGATCACTCAATACAGGACATGATAATTTTCTTGTGCTATGAATCGCTATAGCCAGATATAGTTGCGATTAACGAATCATGGATTCAAAGTGGACAGAGGCGCGTGCGCCGGCCGTGCCAACTACCGACTCAGAGTCACACCGCGCCCGCTACATATGCGCGGCGGCCGGGGTGGACTCGCTTTTTATATTAAACGCGACGTCAACGTGAGATATTTGACCAGGCCTAATGAGCTAATTGAGCAGATGTGGTTATCGACTCGTGTCAATGGTTATTGTGTTGCTATAGGGACTGCGTACAGACCACAATGGATCAATGTAGATGTATTTATAGACGCCATAACGGATTCCATTAATTATTTTCAAAGTATGATTTTATTGTATTGTTGGGGGATTTTAACATCAACATGCTTGCGGGAAGTAATAGTAGTACTGTCAAACTGACTCAATTCCTTGACTACATGAACCTCCGTCAACTTGTCAGTGAGCCGACTCATTACACTTCGTATACTGAGACTCTGATAGATCTTGTATGTACTAACGCACCAGTTCGTGATGTCACTGTTAATAATATAATTGGTTCCAATGGACACGCAATGGTTAATGTTACACTATCATTAAAAAAGGTTATAATCCCAACTAGAACTTTTAGTTTCAGGCCCATTAATAAAATAAATTTAAATGAATTTAATAATGATTTATATGCAATCAACTGGGACGATGTAATTGAGTTACCTTCAGTAGATATGATGGTGGAAAAGTTTAATTCAATGATTCTCTCTCTCTTTGATAAACATGCAGCAGTGAAAACAGTAACTCTAAAAAACAATTATTCATTGCCGTGGGTAACCGATGTCTGCAAAATGATGATCGATGAGCGTAATATGGCTCACGATGTCTATCGAAAATCCGGATCAGACGAACATAAAAAATATTACAAGGAGCTTAAAAGTCTAGTTTTAAAAAGTATTTCAGAAGAAAAACGGGCCTACTTCAATAGCTTAGTTAATTCTCAAGCTAAAAATAGCAAAACGTTTTGGAAAAATTTGAAGGAAAAAATTTTGGTTGACCCCTCGAAAGACAAATCCTTGCCTCCCCATTTCAATGACCCAAACAAAATTAATGATCACTTTTTGAATATCCCGGGAGACAACGTAGTTTCCAATGAAGACATGTTATTTTTTGAATATAATAAATTCAATACAGAGGTATTTAAATTAGCTCCCGTAGGTGCAACAGATGTTTCTAAATATATAATGTCCATAAAATCGAATGCTGTTGGACATGATGGAATTAACAGAGATATGATCTTACTCTCTCTTCCTTGCACTCTGGATGCAATCACGGCTATAATTAATAAGTCAATTATGACTGGTATAGTTCCTGATAAGTGGAAGGAGGCACTAGTGACCCCAATACCCAAAAATGAAAACCCAGTTGAGTTAAAAGATCTTAGGCCCATTAGCATTTTGCCATTCCTTGCTAAACTGCTGGAGAAAGCTATTTGCGAACAATTAACTAAATTTGTTGAAGCGACTAACATCTTGCCTCATTTACAATCTGGGTTTCGCAAAGGACGTGGCACAGCGACTGCTTTACTCGATGTCACAGACAACATATTAGCTGAACAAGATTCCGGTCACAGTACGATCCTAACGCTATTAGACTATTCCGCGCTTTTGACTGCCTAAATATTCCCTGCTGCTTGCTAAGCTGTCATATTATGGTTTAGACAAAATTCGGTCAAGTGGTTCAGTAGTTACTTG
This sequence comes from Parnassius orleans, assembly GCA_029286625.1. NCBI lineage: Eukaryota > Metazoa > Arthropoda > Insecta > Lepidoptera > Papilionidae > Parnassius > Parnassius orleans. The sequence goes on from JAGSMP010000237.1 coordinate 1,194,996, forward strand.
ATTAATCGGTGCCAGTCAGTAAAATTGGTAAGGAGTGATGGGTCTAATATATGTTCTCACCCTAGGCTTATTAATCGTGGTGTTCCTCAGGGTTCAATACTTGGTCCACTTCTTTTTATAATTTATTGTGCCGACCTTGTTAAAGTTATAAAATATTCTATATACCACTGTTACGCTGACGATGTGCAAGTATACGTGTCAGCCTCACCAGATAAGTTACCGCAAGCTGTGATACGGCTTAATGATGATCTGGACCGGATTGCTGACTGGTCAATGCGGAATGCTCTTGTTTTAAACCCCTCAAAGTCAAAATATATAGTCATGGGCACAAAGGCGCAAATAAGTAGAATTTGTGGTATGCTAGACGTTAAGATTCATGGTACACATATATTGCGCGTGGATGAAGCTAAAAACCTTGGTATAACCTTCGACAGTAATCTCAGATTTGAAAATCATGTCCTTAATATGGTAAAAAACTGTTTTTATCGTCTAAAGGTATTATACCATATCCGTGACCAACTATCTGTACCGTCACGCATTACTCTTTGCGAGTCATTAATTTTATCTCGGCTTAACTACGGAGATGTTGTTTATGGACCTCGAATTTTCAGCAAAACAAAGCGACTAATACAGCGCGTGCAAAATGCATGTTGTCGGTTCTGTTTTGATGTCCCCCAAGTCACATTACTCCTTTCTTGAACACTGCTTCCATGCTCAACATGGACTCACGTGAGAGCTACATTTAGGAGGCTTGTTTTAATGTCATTAAGTTTAAAAACCAGAGTACCTGCATGTAAAGTTAAAATTTGCTAAGCAAAATTCCGGAAAACAATTGAGGTCCATAAGATCAGCACTCCTGTATCACAGCCATAAAACAGCAGCATTTACTGGTAGTTTCGATATATGGCAGCGAAGTGTTGGAATAACATCCCACCACCTATAAGAAATCTTAATACCAATTACAATTTCAAAATAAATTCAAAACATATCTTCTAGATAAACAAAAACAAGGTATTCCCAAACACTTTGTTTGCCAGCTATAAACCACAGTATTTTTCTCTCTCTCTCTCTCACTCATCATGGCTGTCTAAGCCGTTTAGGTACTACCTTTAATTTTTACGCAACTTACACACTTACACGCCCTTTCAGTAATATTACTAAATTAAACCAAAGATGCAAATTGTAGGGCTGAAAGGACACATCATTCAAATATACATATTTACACTGATTAACTATTGTGCTCATTTTCTTCTCGTCATCTCGTGGGTAATAGCTGAAAATCAGTGTTTGCTCTCTGAGCAATATTAATCGCTGAGCTAGGACCCATTTGTTAAGCTGCAACACACATGTACATTTAGATTTTAAGTTGTTGTAAATTATTTTTTTTCGTAATATGTTACTTTGTACTTAGTTTAGTTACTGAATTTACGTGTGTGATTGGAGAAACAAATAAATGCTTTATCTATCTATCTATCTATCTATCTTAGCATAACGGGCAATGACGCTCTACAGTATGTTTATAGTATACTCTAAGAGTAAGTTTAAGTGTCGCAATTCAAACTAACAATTAAATTTTAAATTGCCTAACTAAATCAGATCAGGACGTTGCAATCGTTTTAAAGAAATATTTTACTGAAATTCCGCCCTTAACCAATAAGTCACTGAATTCTTCTCTTGCCGTCACCGAATCGTTAGTCACTGAGAATGTAAATGATTGTAGATACAAAGAATTTTACATTTCATAAAGTATCATCAAAAAATATTTTAAAACTATTGAATATATGAAGAAAGTCGCAGATCTGTGGGGGATTTACATTAAAGTTATTGCGTCTATAATAGATACAATAGACCTATTTCTGTGATGCCAATACTTAGTAAATAAAAAATATATTCTTGTTGAAATTTAAATTTTTTTTAATGTAAAATAATATAAAATTTTTAACAACCGTTTATTGTAAACGGCGCAACCAGATTTCGCGCAGACCTCCATGACGCGAAACTGCCAAAATGAACGACAAAAATGTTAATTAAAATAAGGTTATTTATTAACAAAAATAAAATTAACCACCCTTAAATCCAAAAAAAAATTATTTATTTAAACTTTATTTGCACAAGTATTTTGTTGGTGTGCTGCCAAAATTCAACATTTAACATAATATGACACATGATAACTATTTTAATATGGTGATAACCTTTACTTTCTTTATTTATGAATGGACTCATACTGTTGTAATTTTGTCATTGTCAAGTATTTAAGAAATCATTCATTATAATAATTTGTTTAAAAATTTCTTCACAATATGTTGATACCTGGGAACTTTTTGAGAGATTTTGACGGCAGCTTGAGCCTACAGACAGTCGGTGATGATAGTATCTCAAGGCGCCTAAGCCGACACATTACCTTGAGGTTCACATCACCATCGGAGCAGTTGTTTCATCTTTTCCAATAATAGTTCACTTACATGCGCAAACATTTAATACACAATATCGCACTACTTTTACCTATCAAAACCTATTTCAAACCATTATTTTAACAATTATGCAGGAGCAGAAATCCGTCACGGACCAAGTTCCCACCAAAATTCCAGGAGAAGCTTTATAAAACCTGTGAATGGTAAATTAGTAGTGAGTGTATAATGAATAAATAAATTATGTTAATTCATTTCATTCTGAACATAGGCCTCGCCATAGATTGCCTCATAAGAGTCGATCTTAGGCTTATTTTTATTATTATTATTGAGTTGTTATCAGGAAATCGCTGCTGCCCATCTCTTGTTTCATTTCCCTCTGTCGTCTCTTACGACACTCATGGTATGATATGCGGTAGAGGATTCTCGTTTTTCCAGTAAGAGGTGACAGAGGGCAATGAAACAGGTGATGGGAATAATAAAAATATCCTGGGGTTTTGGTGTGAACATGGTCCGTGACGGATTTCTGCTCCTGTATAATTGTTAAAATAATGGCTTGAAGTAGTTTTGATACGTAAAAGTGGTGCGATATTGTGTAATTAATATCTTCGCATGTGAACTATTAGTGGAAGCGATTAATCAATTGCCCCGATGATGGTGATGTGAATGTAGAAATTCGATACGACCGGAGAGGCACGGAATGAAACACCACCAACTTTATGACTCCGGGCTGCTTTCTGTTTACTAATTTCTGGGCAGAAAAACCAAGTAACTGATATTGGGCCTGACCCGAGATTCTAACCCGGTAATACATGATTAACAGTCGCGCGCAAGGTGATGCTGTAATCAAATAAATATATTTCTGAGCTATTATGACTCATTTTTACCATTCATTCTAAACCAACGTAGGTTTAGAAAAAAAAAAACACATGTGGAACACTCGGTTGGAACGAAGTTCCTTTCGTAGTATATTATTATTGATATACATATGATATGATTGATTAACAAATACAAATAAATGAATTACTAGCATCTATTAAAAAAAAGTGTCATTTAAAATAAAATAATATTTCTTTCATGGCAAGATAAGAAAAAGTGCGGGCAGATGGTTATTATTTTATCTCGCTTCACGTACGTTAGAAGAGGTCGTGACGGAAAAATCTTACACTTTTTCTCGCCTAGCCCCCATCCGCCAAATTCGTAGCGTCCGATAAGGAACTTCGTTCCAAAACCTGATAAATATTGACTCGATGTGTGGTGCTGCAGTTGAGTTATTAATAAATATTATATTTATACTGTAAACATTCCGCAGAGTACACGGAGTGAATCTCATCGCGCCACCTATAGGAAAGGGCAGAACAACGTTTGCCGGGTCAGCAAGTTCTTCTATTTAGAATTTGATAGCGATGTTAGCTCAGAGGATAAGAGCTCACCAATTTTTTTACATGAAAACGATTTCAATCGCCGCCGGTACCACTTAAATTGTTAATTACAATTTTGTGTGCTGATTTACCATGATGTGTTCGCTAGAAAAGGAAAAATCTTAAAAAACTTGCATGTCAGATATATCAAAAAAATTCATGGACCTAATATGAAGTCTGCCACCACCGTTCAGCAATAAGCACAGAATACTTTTTATGAGAGAAGGCTTGTGTCCAGCAGTGGACGTTTCACTCAAATATAGTCTGTTACTGTAAAGACTTGAGGTTGATAGAAGATGAGGTAAATGAAATGGGCTATATTATAACTGGTTTAATATTTAATTAAAGATTGTAAAAAATCGCAACCTTGTCAAGCGAGTAGGTCGAATGAGGAGATCGGAAGTAATGAATGATCTAGAATAGACCATAGAGTAGAGAATAAAGATTAGACACGGCGCGCGCCGGTGTTGAGCACCTCGCGCTCGTGTTTGCCCCGCGAGCCGTACGCGCTGCTGGGTCAGCACATGCTCAGACTATTTATTTAGTTATATTTTGTATTGATCAGAAATGGATAAACCATATTATTGGATTAGAATTTCAATGAACATGGTAGAGCCATGCTGTAGCTGCTTGTCGGGTGGTCGGTAGTTGGCTCGACCGGCGGAGAACCACGCTCTCATAAAATACCAGAGCAAAATAGCAGCTTAACACTGCTGTGTTTCATATGATGAGTGTAGAGATCTGGATACCCTTTTTACTGGAAACGAGGCATTCCATTTTAGTCCTCAACGGCGACAATGCATCTGCATTTTAAATTGTAATGGTGGATAAATGTAGATGTCTATTGGACACAGTATCCACTTACCATCAGGTGGTAATATTTTGGGTCTGGGTTAGAGATAATAGTAGGATGCTATTGGCTGATTTTTGATTGATTTATACTGTGTAATGGCGATGTAAGAATATCTACTACCCCGTGGGTGTCGTAAGAGTCGACAGAAGGAAAAAAATGAGGAGATCGGCAGCAGCGTCTTCCTAATAACTATTAAAAAGTTCTTTAACATCTTGTGTACCAACCATATTTCTTGCAAATAAATGATTTATGATTATGATTATGATTATGATTATGAAAAAACTGCGAAGCGTGGCAACTATGCCCTCAAATATCCCCCTATGAGGCAATCATGGGGGCGGCCTATGTTCAGAAGTGGACTTTTATAGTCTGTGATGGTAACAGTAATGGCTGATTTTTAAATTCAAGTAATATCGTCCTGGACACGTCGTTCAGAATAATTCAAGGTATGGTTGAAAAAAAAAACTAAAAGAAAAAAAAATATTTTTTGTTTTTGTTATCAATTAAATTCTCAAAGGAATTAAAAGTAAATAACACTTCTTTTATTAGTGATAATATTAAAAAATATTTTATTTAGTTAACAAACAAACGACTAGAGATACAAAACATAGTATAAACGTCGGTACAGTTTTAAAACCAGAATCAGGACTGAGATCCGCCATTTGACAGGTGTTATTTTTAACTCCTGTCAAGGTGCGTTCGAAATTAAGAGGGATTTTATCATAAGGGTGCATTTTGAGCATGGTGTCCGAAGCTAAACTTTTTGTATTATTGTGAAATAAAACGTCCATTTGATGATTAAATAGTCCGTACATGGAGAACATCGCGCTGTGGAACGGCTGATGTTTGCCAAACAGTTGGTCAAGTTTTGTGAATACATTTATAATCTCTTGCCGTCTCATATTTGAGTTTTTGTTAGAGGCGAAAACATGGCCAATGTTGGACCAACTGATGAAACAGTATTTTTATTCTCTTCCGGACATATCGGTTTTATTTCTATTCTTTCTTGCGCCCAGGGTAGGTGGATGATGTTAGCTGTAATATTAAAATGATTATTTTAAAAACAAAAACGTTAATGTAATGTCCTTTTTGATTTTTATATATACAAATTAAAGATAGGGACATTAGGCTACTATACTCTGTACACTTCTTTATCGGCTCATGAAAAACCACAGCTGGATATAGGCCTGTCGCGTTAAAGTGAGAATTTACCTTAATCATCACGCTTGTAGGGCAGATTGACGATCGCAGTAGCAGACGTTTGGCACCTCTGTTATTGCTGCCAGTGGCCAGTTTAGATATTTTATGTCTAGCTTACACGAAGTGATTTGAATACGATTTATACGTGGTAAAGCCGTGCTGCAGCTATATTAGTAGTATAGTTGTAGCACGAATGTGTCGGCTCGACCGGGGCAGGACCACGCTCTCACAGAATACCAGCGTAAAATAGCAGCTTAATGCTGCTGTGTTTCGTATGGTGAGTGTAGAGAACCGGACACCCCTTTTACTGAAAACGAGGCATTCCTTCTTAGTGTTCACGGGTGACGTGAGGACTAAGATAGATGCATCTGCATTTTGATTCGTAGTCGAGGATAGATGTAGCTGTCTATGGGCCACAGCAACTACTTAGCATCAGGTGGACTGTGTGCTCGTTTGTCATCCTTATTTGGCTATATCGTCCTCTATCGCATGCCAAAAGATTTTTCTAAAATTTTCCGTAGTCGCTTCTTACGACACCTACAGTAAATATGGAATGTTGGACTCTCTGCCGCCACGATAAATGCGACGGCATTTTGTACATAGATAATAGATTTTCATTGACCATTAATTGACGTAAGATTTTAGCCTGACCAAATATTTGTACATAAATACACGAGAAATTGAAAGGACGGATGATTGAAGAAGGATGTTTTAACTGGTACAAACATCGCAGTAACCTCCAATTTAGAAGTTGTTGCAATGCTTTTTTTGTCGGTAGGATTCCTTTTCTGACTAGAGGTTCGACCAGGTGGATATCACCCTCTTATTTATTTCTGCCGCCATGTAGCAGTGCTTGTACTCCTGTGTCCTGGTCTGAAGAGTAGAGGGAGCCAGTATAATTACAGATTATGAGGCAGTCCATCTTTGTCCCCAGAGGTCACAACGCAACTGTCGCCTTCTTTGTTTGAAGTTGGCTTCAAGTGTCCATGGACTGCAGTAGCCACTTACCATTAGGTGAACAATAAAGTTCGTTTGTCACTTCAGTTTTATAAAAAATTTGATCTACCATCAAAAAGATCAAAAAGATCTACCATCGCTAATTTTTTTTAATGATCTCGACAACAGCGCTACCTATCGGGTCCAAATGTGAATCTAAACCATATAGGGTCCCATTCAAACATACAAGAAAATCATCCAAATCGATCGCGCCGTTTTTTGAGTTTTAGCGAGACTAACGGACAGCAATTGATTTTTATATATAGAGATATAGTCCGATTTTTTAAGGCAAATTTTCAATACGTTTCCTCATTTTGAGGTCAATAAAGGCCGATTCTACTTTTTCAAAAACGGAGCCTCCGTATATGTAAACATACTACGCGGTAGAGTCACGCTCTAATTGGTTTATGCACGAATTGTTAGGCTCGAGCAGGTAAGGGACACGCTCTTACAAAGTACCAACGTGGCGCAGTGACCCAAAATAACTGTCGGCCCCTGAATTACAAGAAAATTTAAACACTAGAATTTTTAATTAAAATTTAAAACATTCTACAATCATGGACTAACTTTTTTATTTATATGGTGGTAGTACGTAATTTTTACCTTATCTTCAGAAAAGATAGATCAGGCAGACAAAGCCTCTTTGGAGTTGGTTGGGTTTGTAAAAATGGCCGCGCTCTGCAGGATACTTGGTTTATTTAAGATTTAAATGTCTTTGGAATAAAATAAGAAATAATTCTGTGACACCCACCTTTATATTTATTGTACGTGTTCATACTAAAGAAAGCGACGTCGCTTTTTCCTTCAATCAAAGATCGTAACGCCTTCAATTCTCCATTCAAGTTTTCCTCGTCCTTTACACAGTTCTTCGTTAATTTATCCACGATTTCCGTGGTCAAATTATATTGTTCGATACCTGGTGCACAAATCTCACTAAAATAATTAATAAAATGTTCACAAGGAACGTTTAGTTTGTTGGCAAAGTACTGTGAAACGGAATGCCATGCGACGCCATCGAAACGCGGGAAAGCGGCCCGTTTCCCGCGCAATTCTGAAATTTTCTTTATCATGGCGTCTTTCTTCACATACGCTACGACTGTCCTAGTTTTCTCCACGATCGGTGTGGCTTCGTGCAGGATCGGAGCGAGGGAGTAGTCTCTGAAATAATTATTTTCTATTATTATAATCGAATATTCGTTGTGCAGAAATGAAATAATTTATAGGAGTACATATTGATTGTCAAAGTAATTATTTTTATTTATTTATAATAATATTTTGTGTAGGGTCGAATCGATTGACTATTTTTTGTTCTATCTTTATTGTAAATACCTTGCACTTTCTTTTTTTATTCTGAACTTGGACTATAGTGATAACAAAATTACATAATATCTTGTCACAAGATATTAAGTTCTGTATCAACCCTACGTGATTTGAAAAAAATAGTACCTTTTTAAAACCTATTTATTTATTTTTATTGTAGTCACCTTAAACTAGAATTACAGGGTGGACTTATTGCCTTATGCCATTCTTTACTAGACCACCATGGGGTGGTAAAAAACTTGGCAAAAAGGGTATATGTATTTTACGTGACGTGACTAAACTAATATTTAGTTTTTTTAATCTACATTACACAGTTACCCATACATAATTACATTAAATATTGTTATTTTTCCTCTTAAGAATAATCCCAACAAAAACGTCCTCAAATGATTTTCTTTTAATTTTCATACAGGTTGTTAGCCTGAATAGAAGTGATTTTACAAGAGTTTTACTACAATTTTCCGAAAATCGAATTTTAAATTAGCGATTTTTTTGTTATTGTTTATAACTTACCTCATTCCCGCTACAAGCCAGTCACTGTCGACGACCACAACATCGCTGTCTCCCTTTCTCACGCTGGCCATGCAATCGTGTGTGCTCTCTCTAATAGTGCATTGCAGAGGTGGAGTGATACCATACACTGCTCCGGCCTCGCTCAGCCATTCACATTTGTTTTTCTCTATCGGAGATGTTGTGCAGAGAGTTATATGCCTGTTAATAATAATGAAGATATAGATAAGCTGATTACCACTCTCTTCCTCATATCTGCCGTGCGTGTTGCGAAATATATGTAGGTACTTAAGCAAAAACATTTTATTGAATAGTTAAAGTTTAAAATACCTTGGCGGATCGCAACCACTCTGGCTATAGGCCTCTCTAAAGCCCTTTGCTGCCGCTAGGTGATCCAATGGCACCCGTGAGGGTCTAAGCGCTTTCGGCGCTGCACGGAGTTCTAATAACGCTGCTAGGGCTCCACGCCAATGCGGGTCCTCAGCTGCTGCATTGCTTGATATAGAGCTTGCTAGGGCGCTTACTGCTGCAGCTGCCTTTCTGTAATAGCAATTTAATTCCTATATTAATAAATTATAGTAATCGATTAGGTCTATAATCTTCATCCTCACCCTCATTCCTCATCAAGCATGAGAATATGCGGGTGTGAGTTAATGTCATAGTAGGGTGAAATTACCGAAAATCGTGGAAGGTACCGAAATTACCGAACTGAAATTATCGTATATTATATCCACTAGCTGATACCCGCTCGCTTCGCCGGGCGCACGATAATATTTTATTGCGGAACCTATTCATTTTTTTTGATGTAACTATCGTAAAATCCGTTCTTAGTGAGCGTCTATACGAAATTTCAAGTCAATCGGGTGTATAGTTTTAGAGATCTCGTGACGAGTAAGTCAGTCAGTGGTATTTCGCTTAATATATTATATACTATGGCGTGATCGCGGAGCAGGAAGAATTTCAAATTATTGCAATTCATACAAATGTGAACTTCAATAACTTGAGAATAAGCTCTGTTTTCGAATCATAAATACTGTTCAAAAGGTCCTAAAACTATCTTAGTTGCAATTGAAATAAAACTTTTTATGATGGAGATTAAGTTCAAAAATGCAAAGCAATAAAAAAATTCCCGCTCCGCGACCGTGCTTTAGATAGATACAGGATGTCAAAATTTTGCAATGAAGAATACATGGCAAAATAATAATCGAAGTTTTTTTTAATAAGCTGAAGTGACAAACGAGCTGATTGTCCACCTGATGGTAAGTCGCTACTGCAGACCATGGACACCTGCAACCAAGTTAAAACAAAAGGAGGCTACAGATGCGTTGTCAGGACTAAGATGGATGATGTAAGGACTAAGATGGAATACCTCACAGACTGTAAGGATATTAGCTGTCTCTTTAGACCGGAAGAAAGCAGTGTACGCACAGTTCTGACGGTAGAAATAGGCAAGAGGGTGCTACCTTCCCAGACGGACTGCTCAATGGAAAAGGAATCCTACCTCCTTGTAAAATTCACTCCGAATTCCTATGCGCTTCGATTTTTAGTTTAATTTTACATTGGTCAGTTAGATGCGAAGGAATTTTTTTTATGTGGTAGAGCCATGCTGCAGCTATATTGTGGTTGCAGCACGAATGGGTCGGCTCGACCGGGGAAGGACCACGCTCTCACAGAATATCAGCGTAAAATAGCAGCTTAATGATGATGTGTTTCGTATGGTGAGTGTAGAGAACCGGAGACCCTTTTTATTGGAAACGAGACATTCCATCTCAGTCCTCAGGGGTGACAACGCATCTGCATTTTGATTCGCAAAACAGGATAGATATAGATGTCTATGGGCCACAGCATCCACTTACCATCAGGTGGACTGTGTGCTCATTTGTCATTCTTATTCTATAAAAAAATTGTGACAAAATGAACTAGTAGGTATAAAAACTCATATTGACCGAATAGGGGGAGCACGGATAGATTTCCTGACGGTTGTGGTGAAGCCCGTGAGGACAACGCGCGGTGTGGGCTATTCAACATTGCGGGACGCCGAGTGGTGAAGGCCCAATATACTGTGTGATGTCTCACGACAGCTCAAGCCCTCGGTAGAGGCTGATTCGATATAATAGGTACATACTCGTAAAGAAAGGACCAGCGGGTAATTGAGGTTCAGAAACCTTACCTGTATCACGTGCGAATCATTCAATTCATTCAAAATTCAATCAACGGTAGGCGATCTTAACTCCAAAAACTGCGTTGATTTTTGCCATAGTTGCCACGATTGACAGACGTGTTGGCAAGTGCAGTTTTCTTATTTCCTAGTTGTTAATAGAAAATCAATGCTACCAATCTCCCGGTTTGTTTCCCTCTCGACACCAACAGAACGTTATGGGTAGTGGATATTCATACACCGCCACTACATGGTTAATCCAATGAAACAAGTGCTTGGACTAAGCCGATGAAACACATACCTTTTGGCAACAATAACTGGCCAGGGCCTGTTGAGCCACACGCACGGCTGCGTGTTGTTCGCCAGCGGCTGCCAGCTGCCGTCACGGCAGAGGTACGCCAAGTGGTCGGTGGATATCGAGGAGACTGATGGTGGCGTATTCAACTGGAAATGACAAATTTACTGTAATTTTGACTTAGTTAATCAAGCATAAGGTTGAATTTACAAAGTACTAACCTGCATACTATGCACTGAGATGCTAACAACTAACAAACGAGGGTATGGCGACCGATTTATCCCGGAAATCCGGGATAAATCGGATAATCGCCACATCCAAAAGTGACCTAAATTTCACAGACTGATTAATGGCAGCAGAATTACCCAGGCACATTCTGTTTCGGCTCTGCCTTGTCCTAACAGTGTTGCCAACACTACTATAATAATGTATCGTACTATACAGGGTTATTTTTCAATAACCGGCCAAATTTGCAGAGAAGGTTCAGAATAAGTAATAATGGTGAAGAATAATTAATTTAAAAAAATCTCAAACATTCTGTCTTTTTTATCTTTTAAATTCAAATGCGTAGTAATGCATTATTTTAACTGATTCTACGCACGCACACATTCGTAAGGGTCGATCGGTAGGCAAAAACCGTTGTTGCCCAAAAATCACATTCAATTTGCGATAATCTATACAAATATATATAAAATTGGAGTGTCTGTTTGTAATGTCAATAACATTACTTAAAACAAAAAAACATTTTTTGAAATTTTTGTCTGTCTGTCTGTTTGTTCCGGCTAATCTCCGAAATGGCTGAAGCGATTTTGATGGAACTTTCACTGGCAGATAGCTGATGTTATAAGGAGTAACTTAGGCTACTTTTATTTTAGAAAAATAATTAGGGTTCCGCGCAAAAAAAAAAAACATGAAATCCAATCGTAATGAATTCCACGCGGGCGAAGTCGCGGGGAACAGCTAGTTTCAAATAAAAGTAGAAGTACTTACTCGTATTTTCAAAAACTACAATAACAGTATACCATTATTTATATATTTGAACTTAAGTTTAAAATTTGGCTACTCTTTGAAAAATAACCCTGTATAGTAATGTATTATATTCAATACTATAATCCTAAAGCATATATTTTAGGCGAAACTACTATATTTCAATAAAGGCTGACTATTGGTTGCGGCTGCAATTTTAGTCTCAAAACAGCAAAAATATTAACATCGTCATAGAAGACGAGTTAGTCAATTTATGATTGTGAGACCATCGTAGATCGCAAAGAGTGCATCGGCCGTAAATAATGGTTGACCACGTCACTGATAGGCTGTGCCTTAACTTTAATCGTTCATGAGCGACATCTGTGCGATCCTGAATTGTTGATTGCTATTTTACGTGTTGATTAAGAAAAAATAAAAATATTTCGAGCATAACCAAAGTTCCTGCTTGATGTCATTTATTGTAAATATTTTGTGGATATTTGTAAAATTAGCGTCATCATAAAAATATCTGAAAAATCACCCTACGCTTTTTTACAAAAAATATTTTTTTAATGTAAATTACTATTTTCTTATTTTAAACTTATTGAAACTTATTTTCTACTTTTTACTTCGGTTATCTACAAAAGCGTGTTTTTTTAGTTTTTTTTTAAACTATTATTTATTTTCTATTTTTTAGTACGGGTTTAGAAGCGTCAGTAGCCTAATGGTAGGGCACGGACCGCGAACTAGAAAGGTCGTGGGTTCGAATCCGCCATTCGACTACTGTTGTGAACCACTTCTAACACAAGCATTTTAAGCTTACCAGAAGTGCTTAAATGGAATATTAGTAATGTTTAATAGCATTACTAGTATTTAAAAAAATATTCGCAAAACCTGAGGATCCCGGCAAGGATAATGGGACAAACTATTTAAATTATTGAATTATTACATTGTCATCGGTCTTTGATAAGTGTGCGAATTTTCAAATTAATCCGACGTTTTGAAGGGGATGAAAATCACAATCAAAAATTCCGTTACATATATTATTATACATACCAAGCTAATAAAAGCGTGTTAAAAAATATATTTCTCGGATATCGAATATATAGCCTTGATCTCTCCTGACATTGCTTTCTATGTGTTAGTAAAGTTTCATTACAATCGGTTCAGCTATTCCGAAGATTAGCCCGGACAGCCATACAGACTGACGGACAAAAATTTTAATAATTAACCCCCAGAGCTTTATAGAAGACAGTTATTTCAATATTACATATAGACACTTCAATTTTATTTACATGTATGTAAGATTTTAAATAATTATGTTGGTTTTAGTTGTGACTCTACCTGGCAGAGAATGTAGTTTCGACATTACGTTCGCCTTTGTACAAAACATTTGAGTCCCATAAAAAAACTATATATATTATCTTGTCCAAAAGATATTAAGAACTCCTTACCCCGAAGTAAGCGACGACGTCAGCCAGCTCCGACCACATGACGTCACCTGCGCCCTCAGCTAGGCAATGTAGGGCTCCGCCGTCACCCCAGTACCGGTCCGTCTTTGAGCACGTGGACCGACAGGCTTCACAAAGGGACGGATACTTCCGTTCTGTAAAAGTCCATCAGTCTGTAAAAATCTTCTGATGGATGTACGCCTGCCTTCTAAGTAAAAGTTTTGTCATATTCACTAAGCTTGATAGGTGGGTTGGTAATTACGGATCTGTTTATTTATAATCTGATTACGCTGCTATTGATATACATATAAGTTACAATTTGGTGTAAAGACCCAGCTCAGATATACTCTATCAATTTAGGGAGAGAAAAGGCAAAGATAACTGGAAAAATATGGTACAAATTTATAGGATATATTGGGGATCATCATTTTAGCCGTGGAAAGAAAGCGGGAGACCTCCCGCCGGGCCGGTGTTCTGCCCGGGGATCGCCAGCGCACCGTGTTAACAGTTAACAGAGCTGTTCTATATATAGCGCAGTAACTTAAGAACTTTGATAGCGTGATTTAGGCTTCGGTGCATTTTGCTTGTGGCGCGACGACAGCGCCGCCACAATCATCATAATCACTGCTAAACATAGGCCTCCCGTAAGGAATCGGTCCTTAGCCTTCTGCATCCATCGAATTCCTGCATTTCTTACCAGATCGTCACTCTATCAAGTGAAAAGCTATAGGAATAACAAAATTACAGTGCTGGTAAGTGACTACTGGAGCATACGAACACCTGCAGTCAACTTCAAACAAAGAAGACTTTTTTTATAGAATAAGGGGGACAAACGAGCACATAGCCCACCTGATGGTAAGTGGATGTTGTGGTTCACAGACATCTACATCTATCCCCGATTAAGAACCAAAATGCAGATGCGTTGTCACCCCTGAGCACTAACATGGAATGTCTCATATCCAGTAAAAAGGGTCTCCGGTTCTTTAAACTCACCAAAACGGAACACAGCAGCATTAAGCCGCTATTTTACGCTGATATTCTGTGAGCGCGTGGTCCTACCCCGGTCGAGCCGGCCTATTCATGCTTCAACCATGGCTCTACCACGTAAAGAAACTACAGATGCACACTACAGATGCCACAGAGACTACAGATACGTTGCCACCTCTGAGGAAGATGGAATGCCTATAATTATACTGGATCCCTATACCCTTCAGACCGGAACACATCGGTGTAAGCACTGCTATTTGGCGGCAAAGAAAAAAGTAATATTGGGGTACCAACCCAGACGAACTACTAAACTGTGCTGCAAGGCAGAAAAGGAGTCCTTGTAAAATATGAGGCTACCACTCTAGAACCTTTTTACATTGGTTGTTGGTTCGTCGTAATAAGACACGCAGGAATTCAATGGGTACAGGTCCAGGGTCGTGCTTGTGTAATAGTGAGGAAGGCCGATGTTAAGCAGTGCACTTGTGAAGGGTATCAATGATAATGATGATTGTTACGGACGGCGAGGGGATACGCCGCCCCGTCACCCCCGCATGTCCCGCACCGCGATATAATCGTTCGATACGCACGACCAATCAGCGCGCTTCAAGTCCGCGCGAGGGAGACCGCTAACCGTGCGACCTCCGCCGCGGGAATATAAGACGAGCATTTGGCCGGCGAAATTACTGCGCCCCCTTTTCCCTAAAGAGGGTCGCGTCCGATTCGGCAGAAGGGTTCAAAAGCCAATGCCAGTCCCACAGGTGGTGTTTAGTGGGTAGGCACTTCTTCAAAGTGAGTCCCACATAACCACGCAGCCGGCTGCGTGGTATGCTAGGAGCATTCACCACCTCCCTCCCCCGCTTCCGGAGGGTGTCCTTGCATTGGGCGCAAAAAAACCGGCGAAATTCATTCAAAGGAAGAGCTCCCAGAAGATAAAGAAGAAATAAGAAATAATCCCTCTAATGTTCCCAATAGTGCTCCTTATAGTTTTAATTAGTGTAGTAAATAAATTATTGCCGCGATCATTGTAAATAGTTTAATAAATTCTTTCTTAAGTTGTCTCATCATTCTTTCAATAGAACAGTCTCTTCGTATAGAGTTCTTCAACTAGTTTGTCAACTAGCAGCAACTAGCAACTAGATAGTCAGTCAGTTTTTCTATTTATATAGTAAATACAGTTCACTTGCTCTCCCCGTCCTTTTCAATGATGATATATTGCCGCTCGGTCTGCAATTATACCGACTCTCTACCGAATCCGAATACAGCAGTCCAGTTTACTCTTAGAGAGAAAAGAAGTAGCTAGTTAATTATAACCTAGTGATAATTTGTGGTGGCGATAATAGTATAGTTGTAGCACGAATGGGTCGGCTCGACCGGGAAAGGACCACGCTCTCACAGAATACCAGCGTAAAATAGCAGCTTAATGCTGCTGTGTTTCGTATGGTGAGTGTAGAGAACCGGAGATCCTTTTTACTGGAAAAGAGGCATTCTATCTTAGTCCTCACGGCTGACAACGCATCTGCATTTAAATTCGCAAACGAAGATAGATGTAGATGTCTATGTGCCACAGCAACCACTTACCATCAGGTGGACTGTGTGCTCGTTTGTCACCCTTATTCTATAAAAAAAAATATACCACTCAACATTATCCCGTGGGTGTCGTAAGAAGCGACAGAGGGAAAAAAATCAGGAGATGGACAGCAGCGTCTTTCTAATAACGACTAAAAAAAATATGCGTGAGTGTCGTGGAACAATCGGTTGGAACGAAATTCCTTTCGTAGTATATTTTTATTGTTAAACGTATTATATTATTGATTAAGAAATACAAATAAATGAATTACTTTTACTCGCCTAGACCCCATCCGCCAAATTCGTACCGTCCGATAAGGAACTTCGTTCCAAAAACTGCGATTGCCAACCCGCTTACCAAGCGTGGCAACTATCGCAAATAATCCCCTATGAGGCAATCTATGGGGAGGCCTATATTCAGTAGTGGACTTCAATAGACTGTAACGGTAACGGTAACGGATAATTTACAATAATTTAAATTTTTTCCCCATCAACCGATGAGGAAGAAACGTTCGGGAGTTGCAGCCTCGTACTGGCAAGCGCAGTGTTGGCCGACCCCCCACCATGTGAAGTGACCACCTGCTGAAACACACAGAATACAGGTGGATGCAGGAGACTCAGGACCGTACTTTGTGGCGGGAGGGTGAGGAGGCCTATGTTCAGCACTTGTGAGGGGCTAATGTATGTGAATTATCAACTAGGTACTTATGACATAAAAGGTAGTTATGACATAAAACACACTTACTCAACTCTGCATCTCGAGCTAGGTCCGGCACCCAAGGACCAGCCTTGCAAGCTCTGCCAAAGAACTCTGCAACCGCTTTGATCCTGTTTTCCGAGAGCGACAGCTTCGGATCGCAAGACCTGGTGATCACCAACGACTCCAGGTACTGTGAAAGTCACGTAGTCACTAAAATTTCATTTATCTAATATGGGAGAAGGTACTGTAACTGTAAGTGACCCGTGGGTATCGTGGAAATTTAAAACGGAAATCATAGACAAGAAAAAAGAAAGCTACAGAATAAAAAAAAGATAAACAAAACTAGATAATTTGACGGCTAGTGGCATAGGGCGTTGATGAGGGCTGCGGTTCGAATCCCGAACGTAACAAATGTCTGTATGACCATTACAGCCCATAAAAGTTTACTGCTAGGCTTCCCCCATAGATAGCCTCATAGAGGGATTTTGCCAAAGTTGCCACGCTTGACAGGCGAGTTGGCAACCGCAGTTTTTTATCATTTTGAGTTGTTATGAGAAGAGTGTCTTTTATAAAGTATGACGATCAACATACAAATAATTGATTCGAGTCTGAATGTTTGTCCATGTAGGTACAATTTATGTATGGACAAACTGGGTAAGGACTGGGGAAGGACCACGCTCTCACAGAATACCAGCGTAAAATAGTAGCTTTATGCTGCTGTGTTTCGCATGGTGAGTGTAGACAACCCGAAGGTACGGAAACCCTTTTTACTGGATAACGAGGTATTCCATCTTAGTCCTCAGGGATGACAACGCATCTGCATTTTGATTCTTAATCGAGGGTAGATGTAGATGTCTAGGGGTTACAGCATACACTTACCATCAAGTGTACTTGATGTGTGCTCGTTTTTCACTCTTGTTTTATAAAAAAAAAAATATGTAAAACGGCTTCACAATACAGAAGAAAATTCTAATATTACGCAACATTTTTGATAATAAAACAGTTAGAAAATACAACATGTAGGTAAACAGATTATGAAATCTTTTATCTCTTTTCTTCTGTAGCCTTGATAACCTGAGTGTAGGCAACTCTTTCTAGAAATGTCTGCGTGTTGACCACGTATTGAGAAGTAAGGCCCGTATTAATAAACGTTACTCAGCTCAAGCCGCACTTGAGAACAATCTTGAGGTTATGATCTTATTAATAAACATATCTCAAGATGCGGTTTAGGTTTACGATATCAGCTGAGTGCCACACTGATTAATTAACGAAACTCGACTCTCAAGTGTGTATACTTGAGTGCAAGTCACAGAACAGTATTCCTAAGTACAGCGTTTTGAGATACTGTTTTTATGTGTTTATTAATAAGCAACGATCTTGAGATGCTGATTTCGTAATGAGGGCGTATCAAATGATTGAGTAACGTTTATTAGTACGGGCCTAAGTCTAGTATAGTGAACTTGTCACCAATAGCAAAGAATAAATAATAGTACCAGATACCAGTAGTGACTTACTAATAAGGCGGACTTTTGTTTCGTTTGTCATTTCCTTGGACAAGGTATCATTTTAATATTATAAAAAACATACGTAACGTAATGAGAGCTTTTATTATAAACTAGCGACTCGCCCGGCTTCGCCCGGGTAGGATCTTCAAATGTGACGTTACTTAGATTTAAGATAATCATCAAAACGATATTTAGATTTAAATGGATGCTGTGGCCCATAGTCATTTACATCTATACTCGATTAAGAATCAAAATGCAGATGCGTTATCACCCCTGAGAACTAAGGCAAAATGCCTCGTTTCCAGTAAAATGCGTATTCGGTTCTCTACACTCACCATACGAAACACAGCACATGCAGCTATTTTAAGCAGGTACAAGTCGCGGCACGTAAGTCTAGCGCTGAACGAAACGTGGAGGGGATAGCTGCGCGTGAGTACTGTCGCGCACGTATCATGTATCAGTACGGGGGAAGGAATGCGACTGGAGAACCAATAAGCGCGTCGAACGATACGCCCCGCGACCCGCTTACTACCCCATGATACCTTATTTTCGACTTATGCGCAATAACGGTCACCGCTAGACTTACGTGCCGCGACTTACATTCTGTGAGAGCGGAGCGTGGTCTTTCCCCAGTTAAGCCGACCCATTCGAGCTACAACCATAATATAGCTGCAGCATGGCTCTACCAAGTAAAAATTATAAATTATCGTTATGTTTTAAATAATCAAATATATTCTTCAAAAGTATCGCAGCTGGTATATCCTCATAATCAATCACAGATTGGCCGATTCTTCCACTACGGTATTCAAAGCTCTCATGGTCTCAGATTAGATTGATTATTTAGTGAATAATTACCCCTGTAAGTGTGTCACTGAGAGGTCGCAGGTCATCGGCACCAACACCGGGATGGCACAGCGAGCTGTTTCGAAGTATGGAGGTCAGCGGTGCGGCGCTGTCTGGCAATATTCTCTTGTTTACTACCGCGACCACACTGCGCTCGAAGTCTTCTGCAAATTGATAATAATGATATAATATTAATGTCCTATAGACCAGTGGCGAAGCTAGGGCTCCAAACTAGGGAATACCCAAGATATGGTTTTGTTGTTTTTAGCAGTTTTATAAAAAATTACCTTTTCTCTTTTTCGATTTTACCATTTCCTCGCCGGTTAGCACTTTAACACACTTCAATTCATCACAAGGAACACTATTATCCTCCATTTTTACTAAAAATCTATAAAAAGCATACATTTTCAACTCGCAACATTTATTCGCTCAAGTAAACACACAGAGTAAACATTGAAATGTGAAGTGAACCGCGATTGACTAATGACTAACTTCACACTAAAAGCCGGGCTTCATCGCTTCATACAAATTGCTATATAAACACTCGTAGTTATATTTCATTATAGAATATTTTGCCACAGGTTAGAAAAGAGCGATCGTCTTCGAAAGCCCGGTAAAAGCCCACGCGTGCGAGAGAGACGACTAATTTTTATGACAGCAGTATCGCGCAGTTTTGCCGCGTGTTGACGTTATAAGGCTATGATCTGTATAGAACAGAGAAGCGCGCGAGAAATTTGAAATAGTTTGAAACAGTTTACGAGTTATTTTATTAGTTGATATTATTGATTGAGCAGTTTGATAGGGCAAGCCCGGCTTATCGGCTTCTATGGAGGCTTCACTACCGCTATAGACCGATTTTGGTTAAGGCGGCCGGTCTTAATGGAGCCATCTGCGCAGAACAGCATTATAGTGCTCAAGGGCGTAGTGCGATGCTCAAGCACATGTGCACTCTCTATTCCCTCACTCTCATAGTCCGATGGGACGGCAATCCGACACGACAGCAGAGAGATTAGGCCCAGGACCAACGGTTTTACGTGCTTTCCGAGGCACGGGGTTGAAACACCGCCAAGGTCCAGACTCCGGGCTGCTGCTGAGAATGTTTATAGAAAAACCCAATAACTAAAAAAACTAAAAAATAATGAAGTTTTACGTGGTAGAGCCATGCTACAGCTATATTAGTAGTATAGTTGTAGCACGAATGGGTCGGCTCGACCGGGGAAGGACCACGTTCTCACTGAGCAGCTCAACGCTGCTGTGTTTCGTATGTTGATTGTAGAGAACCGGAGACCCATTTTACTGGAAACGAGGCAATCCATCTTAGTCCTCAAGGGTGACAACGCATCTGCATTTTGATTCGTAATCGAGAATGGATGTAGATGTCTATGGGCTACAGCAACCACTTACCATCAGGTGGACTGTGCGCTCGTTTGTCACCCTTATTCTATTAAAAAAAAAATTGGTTCGACCCGGGACTCGAACCCGGGTCTCATGATCAGTAATCGCGTTTACGACCAACGAGGCAGTCAAAATTAATAATTATCCGTTACATTTCCACTTATTCGATTCAAATATTACAAGGATATTAATAAGAATTGAACAGGCGTGTAATCCGGAGATCCGTTTTACTCGAAACCAGGCAACTTGGGTGACAGCGCATCTGTATTTTGATTATTAACCGAGGATGAACTTAGATGTCTATGGGCCTCAGCATCCACTTACCATCAGGTGGACTGTGTGCTCGTTTGTCATCCTTGTTCTATTTAAACAAACAATAATTAGGAATAATGTCTCACTAATATAAACAAGAAAATAAAAACTGCGGTTGCCATCCCGCCTGCAAGCATGTCAACTATGGCATATATGGTTCTTCCCAGGAAAGTGGCATTTTCCGAACCAGTGGTCAGGAATGACTTTCAATAAGTATTATTTATAATCTATATTAAAATATTAATAAAAAAAAAAAATTTCTATATATTTATAATCATCATCACCCTTTATATTACACCCCTGTGTCCGATGAAGCAGTAAAAGACTGTCTGAGAACACTAACATCACTTCAGAAAATAAAACTTTTATTGAAAACATTACATTTTAAGCCATATTTTAGCGCATTACATTAGTCTTAGTAATCAAGCTTGCAGAACTCATTCGTTAATATTTAATTTGATATCTCTAAATACCTGTTAGTTAAAAGTTAAAAGTTAAAGTTACAGCCTATATACGTCCCACTGCTGGGCACAGGCCTCCTCTCATTTCTGAGGGGTTCTAGGGCAAGGAAGTGTCCGCCGCGCTGCCCCAATGCGTGTTGGCGAACCTCACATGTCTTCGAAATTTTTGTTCTTATTTCTCAGATAGGCAGGTTTCCTCACGATATGTTCCTTCACCGCCGAGCACGAAATACCTGTTACTAGAGTGATATTACTTAGGTACACTCAAAAGGGTCAATAAATAATTTTCTTACAAAATATAAAAACCGAGTTCAAATGAAATTATTCCCACGTAATCGTTGCTGAAGTCGGGGCCTTTAATTCTTCATCAAACTTTGTATTAGTATCGACTTTAGAAGCTGTTAAATTATGTGACAATTTTTTTTTATTCTCTTTAATTTTTTAAGTCCATTTTTACTTATTTTACCACGTTTTGACCGCATTTTTATTAAGTTACTTTCTTGTTTGTCTATCTGTCTGTCGTTCCGGGTGGAATTTAGTGATTGATTTTAAACTAACTTCCCGATGAGCTGGAAACTTGAAACTTTGAATATAGCTCAAATTCGGACGATAATGCAAGAATATGATAAAAAAAAACGTGTATATTAAAAATGTTCAATACAAAATTAAAAAAATACTTATTTATTTTAAAATTTAATCATTGTTTTATAATTCTTCAAAATATTACCTACTCTACGTCTAAAAAACCTTATAACTTACTTTGAATTAAACTACTTTTACGGATTATATCGCGTTTAATTAACTTATTTTATTAATTCCGACGTTTCGGGTGCTTTACAGCACCCATGGTCACGGGGACTGAGGTGATTGACGTCCCAATGTCAAAGTTAATACGGAGTACCTTCAGCTTTTTAATTATTAATTTTGGTCCGATCTACGCAGAATGAACTAACTGTATCTTGAAGTCTTTAATTCAATGTGTAGTGTTCGCGTAAATATAAGAAATCATTATCTTATAACTTACTGTTTCTGTCTCTCAACTCATTGGTCACAAGTACGTCGATATTGGCCCACTGTGCCGCTATCAGGTCCTCGGGACTGAAGACACCGAAGTCCACGGTCCCTTTGCTGATACGTCGGAGGCAGTCCAGTCTGAAAACAAACACGTGCAAAGAAATAACTTCTGTAATAAGGTACTCGATATAATATTAATAAACAATAATAAAAAAAACTAAAACTAATAACTTAATTACCATACAGTCCTACTTCCCGTGGTATCGTGTCAAAAACGCTGGCTGCGTTTTCTTGCTGAATGGCTATACTTAGCCTTTGAGCGAGAAAAGAACCAGCCCTCTTATCACCAGCAGCAACGACCAGTCGCGGATAGAGTTCCTTTAGGAACTTCACTGCACGTGGACCCCACGGTCCGATAGTCTCTACAGCAATTAGCACAAATATGTGGTCATCTCTCAGAGATTCATATTTGCGCCACTTACCCAGTTCAGCTGCCTCTGATGCCGCCCCGGCTCTAAACGAGGTACCCCTGACATGAGAGGCCGCCAAAGTGTTTAGCCAAGTAGCATCTCACACTAGGGCTTTGCCTCTCTCCCAAGGGACCAATGTCATACCGTCGGGTCTCCTGCCATCGTCCCTAAATATTCCACAAGGCTCTAAAACCGCCGGAACATTTATAGAGACAAGAGTACGTTGGATGACATCGTTCAAAGAACCGTGCCGTGAAAACTTGATAAGTATAGCTATATTTTTCATGTATTTTAACGACTGCAGCAGGCCTGGGTTCTATTTAATTAGAAGGCTTCTAGCATTACTGATAACCTTATTAATATTATTATTTTTTTACTATTCTAAGCCAGCGCTTAACTACAATCACACCTGATGGCAAGTGGTGATGTAGCTTAAGATAGTGAAGCGCACTCACTTAACAAAAGCCTATTCACTCATGCCTTGAAGACACCCACATTGTAATCGGATGAAAAGACAGATGCTGGCAACTTGTTCCACTCCTTTGCTGTACGCATGATGAACGATGTAGCAAACCGTTTGGTTCGAATGCGTGGTAAGTCAACAACGAAATTGTGGAGACTGCCCGAACGTCTGGTTGTCCGATGATGTAAGGGAGAGAGAGGAATCAAGTTATGCAATTCCTGCGCACACTCTCCGAAATGCATCCTGTAAAAAACAAAAAGGCTGGCTACTTTGCGCCTGTGTTCGAGGCTGGTAAGATTGGTTTTAACCAGATTCGGGTCACCAATAAGCTTTTTAGCACACCAAAGCTGCTAGGTGGCATTTTGTCATTATCGGAATTCAACGCCGAGCACGTGGTAAAATCAGCACTTAAAATTGGAAATAGCAGGTTCAGTGTTACCTGCGGGGATCAAACCCGAGTTATTCGCGGTCTCTGAAGTTTACGACGAGTGCTTACCCTGTGAGCTACTACGGACCAGTTGTTGTATACCCTGACCTGCGACAGGAATCCAATTTTTTTTTTAATATTAGGAAGAATTTTAAGATATAAGAAGATCCCTCCTATCATGGAGCCTCACGTTCAGCCGTGGTCTATTACTCGTACAGGCTAATAAATAAGAAGAAGACAATCCTTACCTGTCAGTACCCAGGACGCATTCGATCCCGGAATTCTCCTCGTCCAGCACTGGACAGTACTTGGCGCCACGTTTGTACGGGCCCCGACCTTCCACTATACACAGTCGTACTGGGGACAAAACAATTGCATAAATAATTATTTTCAAATCACAAATTTTTTTTTTACTGACAAAATTTATATATATAAATTCTAGTTTTCTGCCTTCCTTCTCTATATACATTTTAATTATGCCAAATCCCAAACTCCTCCGTGTGCGCAATATGCTCACTAGCTGTTCACCGCGACTTCGCCCGCGTGTATTTTGTAACGATTGGATTTCATGGGTTTTAACTTTTTGCACGGAACCCTAATTCTTTTTCTAAAATAAAAGTAGCCTAAGTTACTCCTTATAATACCAACTATCTGCCAGTGAAAGTCCCGTCAAAATCGGTCCAGCCATTTCGGAGATTAGCCGGAACAAACAGGCAGACAGACAAAAATTTTATAAATTGTTTTTTTGTTATAAGTACCGTATATACTTTCTTCATATTTTTATTACTACTTTCATGTGCATTTAGTAAAATGCTGTTATTTTGACATTACAAACAGACACTTCAATTTTAGTTATTTGTATAGATATAGATTTCGCGTTTAATTAACATAATAGCGTAAACAGGAAATCGTTATGTGTGGCGCCAAGTCCTAAGTTCTCCCGTTTCCAAGAAAAGCCCTCTTCTTAAAGCTGAAGTGGTATACTTATGCATTGGCAATGCATACTTTTGGGGGTAAGATGACAGACACTTGCTAAATTTGGTCATCATACTGCATCTCTTCGTTATCTCAGTGATGATAACATTTAATTTCAGAATTCATTTAATTTGCTTCTTAATTTCTTCGACAAATTTCTCCTCTGACAAAGATTCATAATCTCTGATGAGCCGCTGATTTTTAATTAATAATCTAAAAAGACGGAAGTCCACTCATCAGGCGACATAGAAAATGTATGACTTTCTTTACTATAGTCCATGTATTGCAAAATTGTCTGTTGGGTTTTCTTTTTAACCCCCGACGAAAACAGAGGGGTGTTATAAGTTTGTAGTGTGTATCTGTGTGTCTGTCTGTGGCATCATAGCTCCTGAACGGATGAACCGATTTTGATTAATTTTTTTTCGTTTGAAAGGTGTCTTATTCAACAGTGTTCTTAGCTATGTTTCAAGAAAATCTGTTCAGCCGTTTGAAGATCACCAGCTCTTTTTGTTTCGGGGTTTTTTTAAAATTTAAGTTATGAATAGCTACTTTGACGATAGTATATTTTGAATCGTATTGATCACATTTAGTAATTAATGATCTAATTGATTTGCAAGCCATAGAATATAACTACGTTACTTTCGCAAGTTTTACATTGTTCCCGATGAATCCCGAAATTACCGAAAGAACTGGCAATATATTTATAATTCCCATTTCTGTTATTTCTACAAAAGAACCAGGAATTCTGGAATCCTGAAAGTACCGGAATTTCCCGGTTCTGAAACCTAGCGGAAACCTTTCAAAATTTATTATCGAATGACACTCGAACGGGAATTGAATAAAACTAATTGTACAGACTTATATTTATCTAAAAATATGTTTATTAATTTAAAAACAATTAATTGTTTTTGGCTTGGATGCTTGTCCTTTAAGTCATCCACAATATGTTGATGACTTAAAGGACATGGCTTAAAGTCACATTGCGTAGGTTTTGGGAGATTTTGACGTCAGCTTGAGCCAGCAGACAGTTGGCGATATTATCTCAAGGCGCCTAAGCATTCAGACACCTTATCTTGAGATTCACATTACCATCGCAGCACTTGTTTCACCGTTTCCGCTAATAGTTCACATGCGCAGACATTTAATACACAAAATCGCATTATATATTTTAATAATAATACAGGAACAGCATTCCGCTGCCGGTCAAGTTCCCGCTAAAACTCCTACAATTAATTAATTTAATTAAATATGTAGAATATAAAAAAATCCGAATGAGAAGTTAAAAATTCGTTTTCAAGCATGGAAACAACACCACGCCTACTAATTAATATATACTACTTAATATATTTTATTGTCATATCTACTTTTTTGATAAGGTTTGTGTATATGATATATTATAGTTATAATCTATGACAAAATATTTTTAAATATGTATATGTATTATTATATATAAGTATGTGTTATACGTGGTAGAGCCATGCTGCAGCTATATTAATAGTATAGTTGTAGCACGAATGGGTCGGCTCGATCGGGGAAGGACCACACTCTCACATAATACCAGCGTAAAATAGCAGCTTAATGCTGCTGTGTTTCGTATGGTGAGTGTAGAGAACCGGAGACCCTTTTTGCTGCAAACGAGGCATTCCATCTTAGTTCTCAAGGGTGGCAACGTATCTGCATTTTGTTTCTTAATCGAGGAGAAATGTAGATGTGTGCTCGATTGTCACCCATATCCTATAAATAAATGTGTATATGTATTGTGTGTTGGCATATATGTATTTGATTATTGCATTGTCTCATATACCTACTATATAATAGCTTATACTATTAATATATACTCGTTTATCTACTAGTTATGCCCACTTCTATATATTAAAATGAAAATGATCTCTTTCACCAAGGTCTGCATGGAAGAGGTCGCTGTTTAACGATAAGGCCACCTAATTGCACATAAAATTATAAATTTAAGTTTGTTGTGTTCTGTAATATTTTGTCTGTAATAAAGAGTATAAATAAATAAAATAAAATAAATAAAAAACAAATAAATTTTTATTTGATTGTGTTGTTAGTACAATAATGGGACGATATTGTGATTTATTACACAAACAGTAAAAACTCAAAACGTTCGCAGCGGGTTACGCTTACGTCACAAACAGAGATGACGCGATGTATGACACGAATATGTGAAATGTTTTAGGATCGAGGCCGCTCGGTTCAATTGCACAATACTTCGCAGAAATCTCACCGCAAACAGTTTTTTAATGTTTTTACACCTCTAAGGGGATTATGATATCATAAAGTGCCTCTAGGTTATATTTCGCCTTTTACGAGTACCTTTTAACCTAGGAGTGCACCCAGTTCACCCGCTTCCGTATTCGGTTTGAATAATAAAAGAGCGAGTAGAATAACATGTTGCGAGGGATTTCATCTTAGTCCTCAGGGTGTGACGCATCTGTGACCTTCGATGTTTAAAATTAGTTGCAGGTATCTATGGACTGAAACGTTAAATTTGAAGTTTGGAAAATCGGATCGATGATAGTAACTTCCTAAAGTAAAGTAAAGTTACAGCCTATATACGTCCCACTGCTGGGCACAGGCCTCCTCTCATTTCTGAGAGGGTTTTAGGGCAAGGAAATGTCCGCCGCGCTGCCCCAATGCGTGTTGGCGAACTTCACATGTCTTCGAAATATATTTTTTTTGATTTCTCAGACATGCAGGTTTCCTCACGATGTTTTCCTTCACCGCCGAGCACGTGGTAAATCAGCACTTAAAATTGCAATTAACAATTTCATTGGTGCCGGCGGGGATCGAACCCGGGTTGCTCGCGTACTGTGAAACTTACAGCGAGCGCTAACCATCTGAACTATCACGGCTCTTAACTTCCTACTGAAAAGTTAATAAACAAATAAACATTAGGCAATATTTACAAAACGATAGATTCCGCTCCAAAGAACTTGCTCTGTGGACCTTAAAATTGTGTGTATTTTAGACTTTAAATTTCGAACGACTTCCAAATTGGAAAAACATTATAATAATAAGGGCATCCACGATTTTTTCCACCACCAGTGCGGCGCGGCGCCACTATACAATTAGGTGAAATATGTGACAGCTACATAGTGGGAAAGATAATTTCTAAGGAAAATATAAAGATTAATGTTTCTTTCTGTATTATTAGGTATATTTTATTTTAATAAGATTAGAAATGAATAAACCAAACTATGAATAATTCTGAAAGTAGAAAAATTAAGAAAAGAGTTAAAAAGTGCAAAAGATTTAAGATCAAACCACTGAGGCATTGTCTTGTATATTAATATACTGATAAATTATTATTTAAAACTCATTTCTCAATTAACTGATATTGTGTAACAAAAAACTTTACCTCAGTAATAACTAGCGACATCTGGTGAGTGGAAGATTATGAGCCCTCATTAATATTGATTTTATTTACTATATACATATTTTACTATATATTTATATTATAGAACAAAAGAGCATGTATTGGCCGCGTAAGAATGTCCACCACCCCACATCACAACGTAGGTGGCGTAAGAGATGACCGAGGGTCATAATAATAAACAACAAATTAAAAAAACTGTGCTTGCCAACCCAAGCGTGGCAACTATACCTAGTAAATATCTATGAGACAATCTATTAGGGTAACAAATTAAAAGTAAACGTAACTGAACATAGTGATTAGTGACAATTATTTATTCTGTGGTAGTGATTAATAATCACTAACGTGGCCGTTGCGGTGCCACAAATATTTAGTCCTATTTCCACCTTTTTTTTATTCATCGTTAATTGATCAATTTTGTTTTGGTAAAGCTTGTGTGGTCTATATACATTTTAATTTTATATGCGAACACCTTTTAATAGCTATGTACATTTAAAATATTCTAATAAGAGAAATGTATAAAAGCTGTTGTTCCGAATCAAATTAATAATAAAATTCCATCTTGGTCCTCAGAGGTGACAACGCACGCCTGTAGCCTTTTTCCTTTGAAATTGGTTGCAGGTGTTCAAGCTATACAATAAACACTTACCATAAAATAGGCTGTAAGTTCGTTTATCACTTCAGTTTAAATAACGATAAATATAAAGTTTAAAAAACTTAAACAACACGTATTCATCATGAGCTGTGATGATCCTGATAATTAATTTATTTTATCCTGGTGATACTGATCAGGATACTAGGTTAATAGGTATAAGAATATTAAATTATTGTATTGTCATCGGTCCTTGATACGAGTGTAAATTTTCAAGTCATTACATTTTTCTTTTATTGTTCATAGAACCAACAGCACGTTATAAATATACACAGAAGGTCTCAGATAATCCTTAATGCCAATTACAGTTTCCGTTACATAGACAGATAGATGGATAGATACACGCGAAGCTTATATAAGCGTGTTCAAAAAATAACAGAAAGAACCAAGAACCAAGCTTTAAAATAAAAATAAAAACTAATTTATGGATTCTCTTCCGCCGCTACCACATCTAACTCTGTAATTTTACAGAGAACATAATCATGGACTACAATTATTGCAACATGAGGCGGAAAACTGAAGGAAACTAGATATTCGCGTAATACAAGAAAATTATACACTCCGTAAAAATGAGGAAAGGTCGCGTAAGAGATACTATTTAATATCACGCAAATATTGGTGCCACGTTCTTTGTATACATTTTAAGTAACAATCTCATCGGTTAAAATAGTAATTAATTAAATCAGACTGCGTAAGAAAGTTTACTGAAAAGATAAAAAAACAGAGGCAGTCATAAGGACTACAGAGCTGAGTACCTCGGATTACCGAGACAAGTCTCGAAGTCATTGATAATATTAAAAACTTCTTGGAGGAGCTCAGTTGGCTCTACAATATTTAATTCCTACACCCAAAATACGCACTTAGATGTAAAGTTGTGGAGGCTCAACCTGTCAATTAATCATGGTTGAAGCTAAGATAGGTAATATCGAAGATGGAATATTGTCTTGAAAAACAATCGTGATTATTTTTAGCCGACTTCCAAAAGTAGGTATGTATGTTTTTGGAACGAAGTTCCTTATCGCACGGTACGAATTTGACGGGGTTGGGGGCTAGGCGAGAAAAAGTGTAAGATTTTTCCGTCACGACCTCTTCTGGCGTAGTGTAGACGGCCTTGGCGGCTATAAGGGAGCGAGATAGAATAATATCCATCTCCCTTGCTCTTTTTCTTATCTTGCCATGAAAGAAATATTATTTTAAATGACGCTTCATTTTAATAGTCGCTAATAGTTTCTTTTATTTGTATTTGTTAATCAATAATATAATACGTTTATCAATCATAATATACGAAAGGAACTTCGTTCCAACCGAGTGTTCCACAACACTCATGCATGTTTTTTTTATAGAATAAGGGTGACAAACGCGCACACAGTCCACCTGATGGTAAGTGGATACTGTGGCCCATAGACATCTATATCTATGATCCGTCACCGTTACCGGTACAGCCCATTAAAGTCCACTGCTGAACATAGGTCTCCCCATAGATTGCCTTATAGGGGTTTTTGCCATTGTTGTCAAGCTTGGTAAGCGGGTTGGCAACAGCAGTTTTTTATTTTTATTCGTTATTAGGAAAACGCGGCTGACCATCTCCGGATTTGTTTTCCACTGTCGCCTCTTAGGAAACCCACGGGATGACTACACGGTCAATCAATCATCCAAAGTAAAAAATCATCCAAAATAATGTAAATTAAAGACTAAACGGGAATAGGAAGCACCGAA
The DNA here is from genome assembly GCA_029286625.1 of Parnassius orleans. Taxonomy (NCBI): domain Eukaryota; kingdom Metazoa; phylum Arthropoda; class Insecta; order Lepidoptera; family Papilionidae; genus Parnassius; species Parnassius orleans. The sequence continues at coordinate 1,225,454 of JAGSMP010000237.1, forward strand.
GTACGGCAATCGCTAACCTGGCTAACAAGGGCGACAAAGCAAATTCTTCCAAGAGTTTTAATTTACATACATAAATAAACAAATAAATGGTGATAGTCCATAAGAATTTTATTAGTATTTTCCATGGTTGATGGTTGGTGTATACACCAAACAGAGTTTTCCAAAATTATAATAATTATAATTGAAATGTCAAATTTCTTCATGCATATTAAACAATATCTTGATTACTGGCGCAAAAACTCGTCGGATTTATGATTAATTTTACTAAATAAAAAAGAATCACTCAATTCAAACAGCGACGTACCGACCGACCTTGAAAGTGACCGTGTGCTTAGTCTGACCGCAAGCACAACCTGTTCATATTATACATTATAGGTACGTACACAAGCCGAAAAAAAGAAGTATAAATCATTATCTATGCATATTCTCGACGGTATCCAAGAATATATACATCGAACAGATATTACAGGTTAGGCAAGAATAACCGAGACGTGCAAGGCGACGTAAAAATTATACTCCAAAATGTAAAAAAAAAGACAATTTAAAACCTAATAGAGTTTTAAATCGTCAGTTAAAAGTTATTTATCAAATAAAAAATTACCTGACTGGTTATAAAAGCAAAACAATTAAACTGTCTACTACTGTTATATGTGTTAATGTCATGCTGTAGCCACATTATGGTTGTAGCACGAATAGGTCGACTCGAGCGGGGAAGGACCACGCTCTCACAAAATGCCAGCGCGAAACAGCAACTTAATGCGGCTGTGCTTCGTATGGGGAGTGGGGTACTGAACCGGAGACCCGTTTTACTGGATTCAAGGCAATCCATCTTAGTCATCAAGGGTGACAACGCATTTGCATTTTGGACTGGTTTCTGATGATGTTTGTGCTGTTAGGCTTTTGGCTTATACAAATTAATAGGACTCAGGGCTCGCGGCCTCTTAGGCCGCGAGTTATAAAAAGGGGGAGGGAGACTATTTATTTTAGTGCAACGTTGCGGACGCGACGTTGCACTAAAATCTATATTCTTGGGGGAGTGGGATAATATTCCGTTCACTTCAGTGATCACGTTAACATAACATGGATGAGTTGTCTAACGGCCGTCCGAACAGGGGGTGGCGGGCCCCGACTCTGACGGCTAACTCGTATCGTTCGATGTTCTGGGCGGTGAGAACCGCACAGGGAAGCGGGTGTACGGTGTGTACGCGGTGTGGAGGGGTGCTCGGCGAGCCCGTCTGCGGATCCGCTGAGGACAGTTTGCTCTTTGTGTTAACTAGCGGGTGGAGGCGGCTAGTGACGATTTTGGCACGATTGCGGACATTGCGAATGTGTTTCGCGAATGTCATACCGTGGTCAAATGTGACCCCTAGGTATTTGGCCGTTGATTGCCAGGGGATCTGGCGGCCGTACAGGGTGATCGTACCTAACGATTTCTTGGGATTTTTGTATTGTCGATTGAGAGTGGGCGTGGTTTGAAAGTGTATTGCTACACTTTTTTCAGGATTTACTTCGATTCTCCATAAGCGGAACCAATCGCCTAAGCGGTTGACTGCTGTTTGGAGCATCTCGGTGAGGATTCTTTTATTATGATGGGCGACGTAAAGTGCCGTGTCATCGGCGAAAAGAGCAGTATTCACTACTGGGTCCTTAGGGATGTCACTCATGAAGAGTGTGAAGAGTATTGGGGAGAGGACGGAGCCCTGTGGGACTCCAGCCTTGAGGGGACGTTTTGTGGAGCGAGTGCCCTCCATTCGATACCGAAAGTGGCGATTGGCAAGAAAAGCTCTGATGATGTGGGTGAGCCTATCAGGCACGTTGAGTTTATACAGCTTGAAAAGCAAGCCGTCGTGCCAGACTTTGTCAAACGCTTTTGCGACATCGAAGAAGAGGGCACCGGTCGAAGTGATTCTACGACTTCTTCTTGGGAGGTTGAACCTTTTCAGAATGTATTCTGTAAGGCGATGTAGCTGGTCGGTGCACGAGTGTTCGGGTCTGAAACCGAACTGCTCGTCTGGAAGAAGTTTATTAGGTGGGCCGATAGGGCGCTAATCGCCTCATTAGCCTCCTCCGACCAGTCTATCTTGTCCCCTACGAGAGCGCATTTGCATTTTTATTCTTAACTGAGGGTAGATGTAGATATCTATAGGCCACAGTATTTACTTACTATCAGGTGGACTGTGTGCTCTTTTGTCACCCTTACTTCTATATAAGAACTATTTTATTCGTGTAACTGTAAGTTTTAATTTCTATATGTTGTATTTTATGCTGTGAATAACTTTCTGAGAGTTGAAACATTGGCCCTTAATCGATTAACTAACTACAGATATACTTGCATACATTTTCAGATGTGGTAAAGCCATGCTGCAGCTATGTTATGGTTGTGACACGAATGGATTGGCTCGACCGGGGAAGGACCACGCTCTCACAGAATACCAGCGTAAAATAGCAGCTCAGTGCTGCTGTGTTTCGTATGGTGAGTGTAGAGAACCGGAGACTCTTTTTACTGGAAAAGAGGCATTCCATCTTAGTTCTCACGGGTGACAACGCATCTGCATTTTATTCGTAATCAAGGATAGATGTAGATGTCTATGGGTCACAGCAACCACTTACCATCAGGTGGACTGTGTGCTCGTTTGTCACTCTATCCTATAAAAAAAAACATGCAGGTTTCCTCACGATGTTTTCCTTCACCGCCGAGCACGTCAAATCAGCACTTCAGAAATCAGAAAATGGCATAATTAAACTTAATAAAAAGTACAAACCGATTTCAAAACTAAAAAATGTAATTTCCACACAATAGATTTTGAAATGCTAAGACATAGTGCATATATGTATGAATTAAAGCGCCGATTTCACAAGCTATTATGTGGAAATAATTTTATTTTTTTAGTTTTGAAGCCGGTTTGTACATTTTTTTAAAAGTTTAATTATATTAACATTTTTATAGTGATCTAAGAAATATCATAAGTTCAAGGTAACAAGTAGAATGTTATTTAAATAGTTATAATAATAACTTCATTCACTATTTTGCCATCTTAAGGATGGATATATTTTGCTCCTGAAGTATAATCTATTTAATTAAAAAACTTACGGGAGTGTCGTGGAACAATCGGTTGGAACGAAGTTCCTTTCGTAGTATATTATTGATAAACTTATTATTTTACTGATCAACAAATACAAATAAATGAATTACTAGTGTCTATTAAAATGAAGCGTAATTTAAAATAATATATTTTATTTCATGGCAAGATAAGAAAAAGTGTGAGAGAGATGGATATTATTCCATCTCGCTCGCACTATAGAAAGGGGATGGTGACGGAGTAATCTTATACTTTTTCTCGCCTAGCCCCCATCCGTCAAATTCGTACCGTGCGATAAGGAATTTCGTTCCAAAAAAATTTAATCGTTTTAGCCGTTTCCAAAAAATATAGAACCTTCTCGTTTTTAACTCGATTATAAACACATACAAATAATATAATATACAATTTCTATGAATTTTTCCTTATTTTTGGAATCTCAACTCATTCTCATTTTCTGGTAAAGAGGCATTCCATTTTAGTCCTCAGGGATGACAACGAATCTGTATTTATTCTTTTTATTATTCTTAATCGACGGTGGATGTAGCTTTTTCTTTGTTTTTGTTTCTGCATATTGATTCTTAATCGAGGATAAATGTAAATGTATGGGCCACAGTATCCATTTACCATCAGATTGACTGTGTGCTCGTTTGTCACCCCTATTCTATATAAAAAACTATTTTTTGTCCAAAACTCCATTTATTATCATGTAAAAGGAAAGTCCCCTGCTAGGTACAGAACTCCTCTAATTTCTGTTAGCGCTGCTCCAATGCAACAAGCATTGAACGAACTCTAAATATTAATTTCTCAGACCTGATGTTTTTTCTTGACTACCTATACTTACCTAGCACATGGTAAATCAGCATATAAAATTGCAATTAAAAATGTCATTGGTTCAGGCGGAAATCGAACCCAGTTTGCCCGCGTAACATTGACGGCAAGCACTTAGCCTCATAAGACTTCGTCAAGATTATCAAAAAACCTTATTACAATATTTGAGACGGTTGCAAGCAAAGAATATATAATCGCTACGTTTTAGTTGCAAGAATTAAAAATATTTTTGATTATTTACATTGTCATAAATTTTAAATGCAACGTAAACAAAGGCGATAAAGGTGGATCCTACAGTAGAACATAAACAGGTCGATAAATATGCATTATATATAACCTAGAGTCGTCTCGCAGAGCGTGGGATACGAAAACCAGTTTAAATACAAAAATATACTTAGTCAACAGTATGTATGGTGTTCGGCAGACGACCATTTTAACCGACTTCAAAAAGGAGGAGGTACTCAATTCGACTACATGTTTTTTTATATGTGTGTTACCTCATAACTTTATTCTATGTGAATCGATTTCGATGATTCTTTTTTTATTTGAAAGCTGGTGCTTCTCATGTAGTCCCATATAAATTTGGTCGTAATCTGACTAGTAGTTTTTGAGTTATCTTTAATAATGTGTATTTAATTGACTTCGACTACATTGATGATGTTCTCATTTTATTTATATTGAAGTCGATTGTACAATTTTTTTATTTTAACACATGTAATGCAACAGGTCCTCAAATTATACTAAAAATGCCGCGATTGGTTGTTATAGCGAATAATCGGTTAGCGATTATTCGGCATTCCCTATGGAAAATTATTCGGTAACGAAGACGGTCTCAAGTGTTGTCGAATCTATTAAATTTCCTTTTTTTCGAAATCATACGACCCACTTCAACTTCAATACGTTACTGATTCATTGATAACTTTTCTTAATAGTTTTATGTAATAGTAATTTCTAAAGAAATTATAATAATACTTATGTTGTTGAACGTACCGCATAAAATTACATACATAAACACTCACGCCTGTCACCCAGAGGGGTAGGCAGAGACTACGGACTTCCATTTGGCACGATCCTGACACACTTCTCTCGCCTGCTTTACATCCATATATCTACGCATTCACGCTCGTCGATTAAGGGTACTCCTAATCTGGCCCATTTTCAATATATCCCCAATTTGGTCGATAAACCTTCGTCTAGGGCGTCCCTTCCCGACTCTTCCGTTCACTTCTGCAACATAAATTTGCTTTGTCACTATCGCATAAAATTCGATAGTAAATTGTTTCTTACAAAACCTTTATTTCTTTCAAAATTAATCTAATCTAATAATCTTTTATATAAAAATCAATTCGATAGATTTATAAAATTTTTTTGTGTGTTATTGAGTTTATGGATGGTTTATATTCACAATTGGACCCGGTAGGTGGCGCTGTTGTCGAGATCCAGTAATCACCCGTGCGAAGCCAGGTCGGATAGTTAGTGTCATATATTTATTCCCCTTAGCCAAATAATAGACACATTCATTCGCTATTCTACTAAAAATAATAATAAAAAAACTTTTAAAAAACGAATTATGTCACACATTCGCAAGGGTCGATCGGTAGGCAAAAACGTTGTTGCCCATAAATCACATTCAATTTGGGATAATTTCAAATAAAAGTACAAGCCTTATTTACTCGTATTTTCAAAAACTGCATTAACGGTATATCATTATTTATATATTTGAACTTAAGTTTAAAATTTGGCTACTCTTTGAAAAATAACCTTGTATATATATTTATGCCTAAGAAAAAAAAGATCTAAATAGGTACCCTCTTAACTATTTTGTCGCCAAAAGGTAGACAATATATTTACAGGCTTGTGAGACATTACATCTTAGTCACCAAAGCTGACAATGCATCTCTAGCCTTCAATTAAAATGATAATAATCGAGACTAAATATCATATAGATGATAATAAAGAAGTGTTGTGAGGGTCATTATACTTTGATACTTGAGGTAAATCCAAGGTTTATTCAGTTCTCAGAAACATACGCAATAAGGAAATCCCAGGTGACGGCGTTATAGTGATCTTGAAAGATGTTTGCCGTATCCGATAGTACCGTCTACTCGGAAAAATAATAATAAAATGTCATCATCGTCGTCAACCGTGTGTGGCGGTATAAGAATATCCACCACCCCATATCGGTCCCGTGGGAGGCGACAGAGGGCAACTGAAACGGGAAATGGAAAACTGGTTTCTGATGATGTTCGTGTTGTTAACGTTTTGGCTTTTACAGCTTCATCGGACTCAGGGCTCAAAAGCTAAAGGGGTGAATTTTTATTATTCTGCATCGTTACTTGCGTAATGATGACTCCTAGGACAGTTAACAGTGCACATAAATGAGTTATCTAACGGCCGTCCGAACAGGGGTGACGGGCACCGGCTTTGACGGCTAATTCGTATCGTTCGCTGTTCTGGGCGGTGAGAACCGCCCAGGGATGCGGGTGTACGGTGTGTACGCGGTGTGGAGGGGTGTGCGGCGCGCCCGTCTGCGGACCCGCTACGTCCCATCCGTTGTTGTCCTAACAGTGTTTGTGGCACTAGGTGATTGTGTAGTGTTTGTGTGTGAATAGTCGGCGACATTTCTGTCGTCGGCATCTAACGGAACGGGGGGTTCGATTAGAACGTTACGGGGCCAACGGAGGCTTTCCGTAACGTTCGGAGTCGGAGCTATGAGGCTGCGTTTACCACTAATGGGTTGGGATGTGTCTCGGCTCTCTCGAAGTAGCGCCGAGACATTTCCTTGAAATACTCAGAGATCGTCGGAAGTTGACAATCTCTGTGTATTGTAGAGAAGACGTGTTTACGAAGGCGATTCAATATGAGTCGCTCGTAAACTTTCCCCAGTGTTTGAGGGACTAATTGGTCTGTAGCTAGAGGCTGTTGCGCGGTTTCCCGGTTTCGATTCCTATTACGTCTGCCTCTTTCAATGCATCCGGGAATGAGTAGCTGGAAAGAAGAGCGTTGAATATTTCAGTACCCTGTTGCTAATGCCATCGGGTCCGGGTGCTGATTTCTTTTAAGGTTTTTGATTACTTGTGACTTCGTCTGCGGTCACAGGATCTAAGGGTCGTACGCAGGTGGTAGTGCAGACTACGCTCGACCTCCGCTTCGACCTCTGCAAGGTGAGCGGGATCTGTAGGTCCGCTAGAGGGGTACATTGGCTCTCTAAACTGTCAGCGAGGCATTCGGCCTTTTCAGAGTCGTCAAAGGCGAGATCGGGGTTTCCTGGCCTGATGAGAGGCGGCATAGGTGAGGATTGTTCTGCTTTCAGACCTCGGATCAACTGGCAGAAGGCAGTTTGAGATGGCTCGATATCTTCCAGCAGATTATCCCACTTGTCGTGTCTAAAGTCTTTGATGCGCTATTTCACCTCGTTCTGGAGGTTGCGCAGTCGGATTTTGTTATCTATCGTACGATACTGTTAGGACATACTAGACCAACGAGGCAATCACTCTAATTATTGACTGTAATGGATAATGGATCGTTGTCATTACAGCTTATCACTCCTCAATAAAAGCCTCCCATAGATTGCTACAAGACATAGCCCTATTCTTAGCTCGCGGAGAGACTTTGAGTTTTCTCTGTATCATTATGTTATACTTACATTTTTATTACATACTAGCTGCTCCTCACGACTTCACTCGCGTGTAATTTAGGTTTTTATTTTTGCGCGGAACCCTAATTCTTTTCCAAAATTAAAGTAGCCAAAGTTACTCCTTATAACATCAGCTATCTGCCAGTGAGAGTCCCATCAAAATCGGTCCAGCCATTTCGAAGATTAGCCGGAACAAACAGACAGACACACAGACAGACAGACAAAATTTTAAAATTATTTTTTACTTTCATATGCATTTAGTAAAAGCTGTTATTTTGACATTACAAACAGACACTTAAATTTTATTTATTTGTTATGTTATTATGTTATTAGCGATCCTCCCGGCTTCGCACGGGTGATTTCTAGATCTCGACAACAGCGCCACCTACCGGGTCTAATTGTGAATCTAAACCATTTAGGGACCCATTTAAACATACAATTTTTTTGTATCGTAATTGTTTTTTTTTTTTTGCTTTATTTTGATTAATAAATTACACGGCAATTGATTTTTATATATAACCCCCTGCCACACACTCGTCGAGTGGCATGGGAAGTAGCGAGGACGGGAGGCAGAGACGTAGTGGCCACAATACTCGTCATGCTACACGTCATGCTCTTCGTCATGCCCATCGCTGCGTGCATGCCCAGCCTGTTTTGTCGGTTTTGGGCGCGAGTGTCTGACCATACTCGCGCGAACGCAGTCCGAATCGAGCGCTCGTTACGGAAGCGTCGTTCTATTGCGATAAATAGATGTCATCCACCATCTCCGTTGACGAGAACGTCGACGTATATTTCTTTTATGATATTGATATAATTAGCTTGTGGCGGGTGGAAGGAAAGGAGATCTCCGCCGGGTAAGGTGTTCTGCCCGGGAGCGGCCAACGCCCAAGTGGTAGTTCGGAGCTATTGTATATATACTGTTTTAATTCGGAACTTTGATAGCGCGATTTAGGCTTCGATGTATTTCGCTTATGGCGTCACGACAGCGCCGCCACATCACCCCTGCTCAGACCGGAGGTCGATAGTGCAGTCTAGATGTCGACGAATGCAAGTGCCAGGAATTGCCTTGTAGTCTGCGATGAGTCGAGAGGAAGGCAAGTAATCTGCGAGAGTGCTGTGAAGCAGAGGCGAGCAGTAAGGCTCAGAGCCGTGCCGAACACTGTAGCGCAGAGAGTAGCTTGAAGGAACAGGAAGCATTATTCCAGTGCTGCGATGAACCTTTGTAAAGCTAGATTGCTTGCAGAATGTGAAGACTGCAGACAATATCTGCTCGGGAGCGAATGAATGGGTACTTGAGGACGACAATGAAGGTTTGAAAGTTGTAGTTTCCGAAAGTTGTTGGTTGCGTGTTCATATCACGTCGGTTGGTCACCACTGTGGTGGATGGAAGGAAAAGGAGATCTCTCGCCGGGCAAGGTGTTCTGCCGGGAGCGGCCAACGCTCCAAGTGGTAGTTCGGAGCTATTGTATATATACTGTTTTAATTCGGAACTTTGATAGCGCGATTTAGGCTTCGATGTATTTCGCTTGTGGCGTCACGACAGCGCCGCCACAAGCTATACTAAATATGCATATAGCGCGCATGCTGCCACAGTTTCATTAACCATTGTGTTGCAAACGCGAGCGTCCTAGTGCGGAGCGTCGCGATTAATTGCGCGAGTAGAGCAGTGTGGCCAGAGAGGCAACAGCGCGAGGAGCAGAGCAAGGAAAGCGCAAGGAGCATAGTGTGGCTGAGCGATGAGCCATAGACAATTCAGGAAAAATTTCATCAAAATCGGTCGAGCCGTTTTCGAATTTTAGCGAGAATAAAGAACATTTTTTTGCGCCCAACGCAAAGGCACCCTCCGGAAGCGGGGAGGGAGGTGGTGAATGCTCTAGGAAATCATCGGCAAGTTTTTGCGAAGTTTGAAACGGCAGAACGATTTAAGACAATGTAACTATTTTAAATACGTTTATTGTATGTAGGAAGTGCATTGTAACTTCCTTTTAATAATATCGATTTATTATAGTTGGGCAATGATATAAAAATACCGTGTAGTGGTGGTTCAAGAATATCCACCACCTCTTATGATCCCATGGGTGTCGTAAGAGGCGACAGAGGGAAACAAATCAGGAGATCGGCAGCAGCGTCTTCCTAATAACGACTAAAAATGAAAACTGCAGTTGCCAACCCGCTTGCCAAGCGTGGCAACTATGGCAAATATCCCCACTATAAGGCAATTTATGGGGGAGGCCTATGTTCAGCAGTGGACATTAATAGTCTGCAACGGTAACGGTAATAATATAAAATGTCACATTAGTTTTTCCTCTAAATATTTAATAAGTGATGCGTAAATTTAGTTAAATAAGCAAATTAAAGAAAACTCCCTGCATCCAGCATGCCTCATTGTGTCATCACTCACTCCATCTAGTATATGGTTACTATCTGACCGATAATAATAATGTCCCCAGACTGAATTTCGGTCACGGCGGCCAGGCTCAACGGAGACTAGCCATCTGCTCTCTATTTCCTCACTCCTCACAATCCGATGGAATGAGAACCGACACGACCGGAGAGAGATCAGGCGCAAGATCGACGGCTTCACTACTTCGGCATGCTGAGGCACGAAGGTGAAACACCACCAATTTCCTGACTCCATGCCGCTACTGAGAATTTCTTGTCAGCAAAACCCAATAACTGATTTTGACCTTGATTTGAACTTTTGGATTTTTGACCACTAGACTTTATTGGTTTACACCACTAGATTTTATTTAAGAGCCAAATTTAGACTCCGCCCGGATTTCAATTCAAACTGGATTTTACCATGCTGACTACACTTGTAGGCCTAAAAGTATCGCAAATTGCGCGAGCTCGTGAATAAACTTCAAACAAATTATTTGTGAAGAATTATTCAATAAAATTTGTGGAGAAAACAACTTTTGAAATCTGTTGTTAGCTTGTTAGTGGCCAAAATATAACTTAAAAACATATATTTGAAAAGAAAATAAAGCGTAATTACAATATAATTACCGGAAAAACGGCTGAAAGAGCAAACTTTCCCAAAAATCAGGACTTTTGATCCCCAATTTAGGCCTTTAACATAATCTAGTAAATATGATAACCCTAATCTAGTGTGGACTCAGTGATGCGTGGCCACCTGGCCATCCCTGAGGACTAAGATGGAATGCCTCGTTTCCAGCAAAGGGTCTCCGGATCTCTACACTCGCCATACGAAACACAGCATCATTGAGCTGCTATTTTACGCTGGAATACCGTGAGAGCCTATAAAAAGGATAATCCGCCACTGGTGAAAATGAAAACTAAGATCACATTTCATAAAATGGTAGAGTGACGCTACAACTATATTCTCGCACAGAATAAGTATAGACGACTAGGGTAAGTAACGCGAACCGGTCACTTTTACTGGTAACTAAGTTTCCCTCTTGATTCTCAGGCGTGATACACAACACCCACGGGATGGTACGAGACAGTGATTTCTCTAACACCGCCACAACACGATAAAAATATAGTTAGTTACAACCTATATACGTCCCACTGCTGGGCACAGACCTCCTCTCATTTCCGAGAGGGTTTTAGGGCAAGGGAGAGTCCGCCGCGCTGCCCCAATGCGTGTTGGCGGACTTCACATGTCTTACAAATATTTTTAATTAGAAAATATATAGTATATAATTATTATTTTCCTTATTAGTCTATAATTAACGTCGCATGAAAAATTCATAACTGTCATAGATCAAGCATTGTGCAATAATTTTAATTATACCTATTTTGTTTCCTGACTATTAACAATCTCTGTGTATTGTAGAGAAGACGTGTTTACGAAGGCGATTCAATATGAGTCGCTCGTAAACTTTCCCCAGTGTTTGAGGAGACTAATTGGTATGTAGCTAGAGGCTAAGTTGCGCGGTTTCCCCGGTTTCGGGATTCCTATTACGTCTGCCTCATTCAATGCATCCGGGAATGAGCAGCTGGAAAGAAGAGCGTTGAATATACCTACTAGGAGGCAAACGAGCGGCGCGGAGAGGGATTTCAATACCCTGTTGCTAATGCAATTTTTGATTACTTCTGTGACTTCGTCTGCGGTCACAGGATCCAACAGACAGACAGACAAACATTTTAAAATTGTTTTTTTGTTGTATCTATATATACTTTCATATGCATTTAGTAAAAAGCTGTTATTTTTACATTACAAACAGACTCTTAAATTTTATTTATTTGATATGTTATTATGTTATTAGCGATCCGCCCCGGCTTCGCACAGGTGATTTCTGGATCTCGACAACAGCGCCACCTACCGGGTCTAATTGTGAATCTAAACCATCTAGGGACCCATTTAAACATACAATTTTTTTTGTATCGTAATTGTTTTCTTTTTTGCTTTATTTTGATTAATAAATTACACGGCAATTGATTTTTATACATAACCCCCATGCCACACACTCGTCGAGTGGCATGGGAAGTAGCGAGGACGGGAGGCAGAGACGTAGTGTGGCCACAATACTCGTCATGCCGCACGTCGTGCTCTTCGTCATGCCCATCGCTGCGTGCATGCCCAGCCTGTTTTGTCGGTTTTTGGGCGCGAGTAAAGGACTGGCAATATGAGCGCGAGTGTCTGGCCACATACTCGCGCGAACGCAGTCCGAATCGAGCGCTCGTTACGGAAGCGTCGTTCTATTGCGATAAATAGATGTCATCCACCATCTCCGTTGACGAGAACGTCGACGTATATTTCTTTTTTATGATATTGATATAATTAGCTATACTAAATATGCATATAGCGCGCATGCTGCCACAGTTTCATTAACCATTGTCGACCTAGTGCGGAGCGTCGCGATTAATTGCGCGAGTAGAGCAGTGTGTGGCCAGAGAGGGCAACAGCGCGAGGAGCAGAGCAAGGAAAAGCGCGAGGAGCATAGTGTGGCTGAGTCATGAGCCATATAGACAATTCAGGGAAAAATTTCATCAAAATCGGTAGAGCCGTTTTCGAGTTTTAGTGAGAATAAAGGACATTTTTTTTTGCGCCCAATACAAAAACCGGAAGCGGGGGAGGGAGGTGGTGAATTTTCCTAGCATACCACGCAGCCGGCTGCGTGGTTATGTGGGACTCACTTTGAAGAAGTGCCTACCCACTAAACACCACCTGTGGGACTGGCATTGGCTTTTGAAGCCTTTCTGCCGAATCGGACGCGACCCTCTTTAGGGAAAAGGAGGCGCGGGTAATAAAGGACAGTAATTGATTTTTATATATAGAGATTTTTATTATTATCCGTATAACACATATATAATAAATTAGTTGAAGGTTGTTTTTGTGATGAATGCCAAGATAAACTATACGGAAATATCATTGGCAAGTTTTTGCGAAGTTTGAAACGGCAGAACGATTTAAGACAATGTAACTATTTTAAATACGTTTATGGTATGTAGGAAGTGCATTGTAACTTCCTTTTAATAATATCGATTTATTATAGTTGGGCAATCATATAAAAATACCGTGTAGTGGTGGTGCAAGAATATCCACCACCTCTTATCATCCCGTGGGTGTCGTAAGAGGCGACAGAGGGAAACAAACCAGGAGATCGGCAGCAGCGTCTTCCTAATAACGACTAAAAATGAAAACTGCAGTTGCCAACCCGCTTACCAAGCGTGGCAACTACGGCAAATATCCCCACTATAAGGCAATTTATGGGGGAGGCCTATGTTCAGCAGTGGACATTAATAGTCTGCAACGGTAACAGTAATAATATAAAATGTCACATTAGTTTTTCCTCTAAGTATAGGGTTACTATCTGACCGGATAATAATAATGTCCCCCAGACTGAATTTCGGTCACGGCGGCCAGTCTCAACGGAGACTAGCCATCTGCGCAGGACAGGATTACAGTGTCCAAGTGTATGCGCAAACACATATGCACTCTCTATTTCCTCACTCCTCACAATCCGATGTAATGAGAATCCGACACGACCGGAGAGAGATCAGGCGCAAGATCGACGGCTTCACTACTTCGGCTTGCCGAGGCACGGAGGTGAAACACCACCAACTTCCCGACTCCATGCCGCTACTGAGAATTTCTTGTCAGCAAAAACCAATAACTGATTTTGACCTTGGATTTGAACATTTTGGATTTTTGACCACTAGACTTTATTGGTTTACACCACTAGATTTTATTTAAGAGCCAAATTTAGACTCCGCCCGGATTTCAATACAAACTGGATTTTTACCATGCCGACTACACTTGTAGGCCTACAAGTATCGCAAATTGCGCGAGCTCGTGAATAAACTTCGAACACATTATTTGTGAAGAATTATTCAATAAATTTTGTGGAGAAAACAACTTTTTGAAATCTGTTGCTAGCTTTTTAGTGGCCAAAATATAACTTTAAAAAAAAACATATATTTAAAAAGAAAATAAAGCGTAATTACAATATAATTACCGGAAAAACGACTGAAAGAGCAAACTTTTCCCAAAAATCAGGACTTTTCGGATCCCCAATTTCAGGCCCTTAAACTAATCCTGTAAATATGATAACCCTAATCTAGTGTGGACTACCCTACGCTACACTACACACCAGTACGAATACGAAGCCGACAATCAAAAAATTTTCTTCCACATAAATTACTTATCGGTGCTTCGAGTTCTTTCCATATGGTAGCCTCATCACCATTGCAGCCTACTGATTCGTTGGACTATATCAGTTACTCTTTATTTATAGATTATGTTTCGAAGAAAAACTCCGAGCTTCCTAATGTGGACAACACGATTTTTTCACGTGGTAAATAATACCACCAGAGATTTTTTCGGACCGATACGACTTAGGGACCTTCAATAAAACAGCCTACTCTTTTTTTAAAAGGCCGGCAACGCATCTGCAATTCCCTCGGTGTTGCAGTTGTTCATGGGCGGCGGTCGACACTTACCACCAGGTGAGCCGCATGCTCGTTTCCCCCTCTCCTATAAAAAAATATCTCTCCCTAGATCGATTATTGACTTAATTATACGGCCTGCAGTGAAGAACTACGTCTCGGTTCCTAGGTCATTCGCACCACGTTCTGACCTTGGTTTTCTACCTTTGTGTTAAGGTTGTAAGAAATACCGGACGAGAAGTTCTGCAATTTCCATTTTCCATTTAATTGATTTTTATTGTTCTTTAACAAATTTCGTAGCAACAACTACTGGACAGGTGTGACATCGACATGAATGATTGGACGATAAACATATAGAATAATGGTGACAAACGAGCACACAGTCCACCTGATGGTAAGTGGATGTTGTGGCCCATAGACATCTACATTTATCCTCAATTAAGAATCAAAGTGATGCGTGGCCACTGGCCACCCCTGAGGACTAAGATGGAATGCCTCGTTTCCAGCAAAAAGGGTCTCCGGATCTTTACACTCACCATACGAAACACAGCATCATTGAGCTGCTATTTTATGCTGGTATACTGTGAAAACTTGGTCCGCCCCCGGTCGAGCCGACCCTGTGATCGCTTGTCACCCTTAGCCTATAAAAAAAAGGATAATCCGCCACTGGTGAAAATGAAAACTAAGATCACATTTCATAAAAATGGTAGAGTGACGCTACAACTATATTCTCGCACAGAATAAGTATAGACGACTAGGGTAAGTAACGCGAACCGGTCACTTTTACTGGTAACTAAGCTTTCCCTCTTGATTCTCAGGCGTGATACGCAACAACCACGGGATGATACGAGGTAGTGGTTTCTCTAACACCGCCACAACACGATAAAAATATAGAGTTAGTTAGTTACAACCTATATACGTCCCACTGCTGGGCACAGACCTCCTCTCATTTCCGAGAGGGTTTTAGGGCAAGGGAGAGTCCGCCGCGCTGCCCCAATGCGTGTTGGCGGACTTCACATGTCTTAGAAATATTTTTAATTAGAAAATATATAGTATATAATCATGATTTTCCTTATTAGTCTATAATTAACGTCGCGAATGAAAAATTCATAACTGTCATAGATCAAGCATTGTGCAATAATTTTTAATTGTACCTACTTTTGTTTCCTGACTATTAACAATGTCTGGTATTTCCTTGTATGTAATATTTTACCGGGCAAGTTCCTGTACAAAACAATTATCTAATATTCCGTAAATGCATATATCTGTACATATAAATTCAAAAGTGTCTGTCTGTAAGATCGAATAACTACATTTTATTAAGTGCAGGGATTATTCGCATGCTAGATATTAGTAAGCTATTTTTAAAAAAAATGTCTGTTTAACCCTAACTCAAGTTTTTTGCCAATTATCTCGAAATGTGCGATATGGAAAAACGTTTAGAAATAATTATTGAAGATGCATTAATTTTACGTAAAAAGATCTTATCACTTTATCCTTTAACTCATAATTTCATTGTAATGTTAGAGTAAAAAAATTAAAATAAATTTTGCATGAAAACCTCAAGAGATAGAAAAGGACCTTTTTGTGTTAAATTGCAAATCAAAATAGTTTCGTTCCAAACCTAATTTTATAACTCTTACCTCATATTGATTATGAGATAATCATTAAAAATTATTTTTTTAATCAGTAATTCGAATTTACAAAAAACTGCATGATTTTGGGATAAAATGTAGCCTAGATCACTCTTGACGTTGCTCTCTATCTGTTTTTGAAGTTTCATCGTAATCAATTAAGTCATTTCGAAGATTAGCATGGACAGACAGACAGACAGACACAATTTATATAAATGGTTATTCATGTCTTAGTAGCATGCAATAACCCTATGAGGTTAGCCAGTTATTTAGATGTTACAGACAATTTTATTTCAATTTTAGACTATTTTTTTTAAATGTGTGAGTGTTTATATTACATGCATAATAATTGCATATGTACCAGGTATAGAGTATATTATTTAGGTTATTTGTAGTTATATATATATTTATAAGTGTATTTAACACGTATGGTAGGTATGTGTACGTTTTTATATTTATTTTACATATTTTCATGTTTTTATGGCACTTGATTAAGTTTCTCTGCATAGCTTGTGGTTGTAGAGAATGCCTAAAAGCATTAAGTCCGTCAATTGTACACTTTATGTGCAATAAAGATTTTTATATATAAATAAATAAATAATAATAAGTCTTGGCTACAAAGCTGTTTCTAAAATACAATAACTCCAACCTCGAGGAGCCATTACAGTAAGTTAGCCTCGCGGGCAGCGTTCGCTCACCATCTGTCACCGAGTGTCTTTTTTTTTACTTCCGTGCAAACGGCGCCGCAGGCAGAAGTAACTAACACACACGGTTGATTGTTTGATTTATATCTAACAACATAATTACGAAGCCGTCAGTTAGAATGTAGTTATAAAAGCTAATATCCATATAATGAGTATAATTTAAGTACATTTATATGCTTTGTCCCGTGAATAAATATACTTTTTTTATCCACATCTTTTCCACAAGAGCCGTGGTAGCTCAGGGCTAAGCGCTCGCTGTTAATTTCACTATACGCGAGCAACCCGGGTTCGATTCCCGCCGGCACCAATGAAATTGTTAATTGCAATTTTATGTGCTGATTTTCCACGTGCTCAGCGGTGAAGGAAAACATCGTGAGGAAACCTGCACGTCTGAGATATAAGAAAAAAATTATTTCGAAGACATGTGAAGTTAGCCAACACGCATTGGGGCAGCGTGGCAGACACTTCCTTGCCCTAAAACCCTCTTAGAAATGAGAAGCCTGTGCATCAGTAGCAAGCGTACTCGAAAATCACGAACAATTTTTGACTGACTTCAAAACTTCCTTGGTTCTCCCGCCTGTTTTTCCATCACCAGTGTGAACATACATTTTTACCGTAAGGCGGCATACGAGTGTAAGTGTCATGAAATGAAATGAAGTGAATGAAAGTAGATGGTAGAGTCACGCTGCAGCTGTATTATAACTGCACTACGGAACTTTCGACTCGATCGAGGAAGGACTAGCTTTCACACAATACCAGCGTGAAATATCAACATAATGTAGCGGTATTTTTTTTCTTTTTTCATCTTTTCAACGGGTAACAAAGTGTTCCATCTTATCCTTATAGTTGACAACGCAACTTTTTAATTTTTAATCGAGGTGAAGGTAGTATATGAACTACAACATTTACTACGTTTAACTGAGTTTTTTTCATAGAATAGGGGTGACAAATGAGCACACAGTCCACCTGATGGTAAGTGGATGCTGTGGCCCTTAGACTTCTACTTTTATCTTCGATTAAGAATCAAAATGCAGATGCGTTGTTACTCCTGAGGATTACGATGGAATGCCTCGTTTCCAGTAAAAAGGGTCTCCGGTTCTATACACTCACCATACGAAACACAGCAGCATTAAGCTGCTATTTTACGCTGGTATTCTGTGAGAGCATGGTCCTTCTCCGGTCGAGCTGACCCATTCGTGCTGCAACCATAATTTAGCTGCAGCGTGGCTCTACTACGTAACTGGGTACTGTGGTCTGTAGATATCCATATCTTGATTAAGTGATTTTTGTTGTTATTAGTTGTCTCCCTAAGGACTAAGATGAAATGCCTCGTCACCAGTAAAATGGGTCTCCGGTTCTCGCCACTCACACCATACGAAATTCATTATTCCTCTATTCCGTGCTGGAATTATGCGAGCGTGGTCCTTCCCCGGTCGAGCCGACGCCTTCGCGCTGCAGCGATAATACAGCGTATAAACTCTATATACCACCATAATATCTTGCCTACTATTTGAGAGGCCCAGTTGACCTTGACGTAAAGTTGTCACGTATTACACACATGCATTTACATGTTTAAACTACTAACTTAATTTATCGATTAATTTATAAGACATCAACTTCATTTCACTTATTATGCAATTAATCTAATATTAGCGGGCCTAAAATAATTGCCTAAATATTCGTCGATAAATATAAGATTTTTAATGTAAGGCCATTTACAACGGCGGCGGGTAGAGACAAGAAAAAAAATATTTTATGTAAGTACGTTACGTTATAAACGTTGTCCTTGTTTTTTTTTAATTCAGAATTTGGCCGGAAAAAATTGCTTAGTTTTTTTTTACTTGGCAAGTAAGCACTGCAGCCTGTGAAATTGTGAATAATATATGCAGCCAGCTTCAAACAAAGGAATAAGATGGAATACCTACCTCACAGTCAGTAATTATACTAGATCTTTATAGAAAAGAGCCAATTACATTCATTCATTAATTACAGCCTAAAAATCTTCTATTAGAGCTCAGTCATCCTCTTGGCAGGTGAGTTGGCAACTGCAATTTTTTTAATTATTTTTACTAAACGACGTTATGCCAATGAGGGCTAATAATTTTCTGCTCACCAGATGTCGCTAGTTGACACTGAGGTAAAGTTTTTTGTTAAACAATGTAATTTAATTGAGAAGTTGTTTTTTAATAAAAGTTTATTAGTTTCTAGAGTATATTATATTAATACACAAAACAATGCGTCAGTGGTTTGCTCTTTAATTTTTTGCACATTTTTAACTTTTTTTAAATATTTCTACTTTTATGAATATTTGTGGTTTGGTTTATTTATTTTTAATGTTATTAATATAAAATATAGCTAATAGTACAGAAAGAAACAAAAACTTTTACATTTTCCGAACAAATTAACTTCCCCGCTATGAAATCTGTCAAATATACCTCACTTTCTAGTGGCGCCGCCCTGGTGGCAGAAAAAGTCGTGGATGCCCTCATTAAATAAATAGCCAAAGTAATGAATTGAGTTTGTGTCACAATCGCACTCTGTTCAGAATCAGAGTTTGTCGTTTGTGTTGTGAGAGAAATGAACGAGAAAAAACATTAATTTGTAATAACTTATGATAAGAAATTTATTGCATGAGGTAGCATTTTCCTGTACATGTTAGAAGTTTAGTTTCGCTATACGACGATACGTAGCGGCAATTAAAAAGGTACCACGTCTAATGGACTAAGCTAAGACGAAATCAACGTCCTTTTATTTTATTTTTTCTGAAAGTGTACGCTGTTGGCCCTACGGCCTTTACAGCCTCATCGAATTAGGCTCGTAAGCGAGGACCTACGAGCTATCGAGTGCAACGATTCTGCCGGCGGCGAGGCGGCCCTTAGCATGAGGCACCTTGACCCCTGCTTTCGGAGGGAGGCTTCGGATTCAAGGGCCCCTCAGAATGAATACGAACCTCGGCTTGAACCACTATCGCAATGTGGGTTACGAGTACGCAAAACTAAAAACGCCCCGTATCCTCGTGTACGGGGTGTGTCTGTGACCTTGCGTTCGCCGGCGAACGCGGTATGCCCTATTATTCTGTACTAGTGTAGTGTCTGAATGTGTGTGTGTTAATGTTATACAAACGGATTCCCTCTCCTGTGAAGGGGGGGGGGGATTTTGGCCCGACCCGGGATTAGAACCCGGGACTGATATGATCATGATACGACCACTAGACCAACGAGGCAGTCTTGTCCTGTCTTTATATTATATGATATTTACTAGTGTTTATACTTTTATCTTGTGTTGCAAATCATATAAAAAATAATTGAGTTACTGAAAAAATATATATCCTAAATGTTATTCCAGGGTGTAAGCTATCCAAGTTTCATCAAAACCCATCCAGTACTTTCAGAGAATGTTGTGTTCAAAAGGACAGACAGACTGACAGACAGACAAACAAAAAATAATATTTAGGCTTCTATATCGATGAAGAAGTATAACGCATTTAAAAAATTTCAAATGTATCCTATATACAAATTTGGCCTGAGAACAGTTTTATTATAGAAGACTAACGATCCGCCCCGGCTTCGCACGGTTGATTTCTGGATCTCGACAAAAACGCCACCTAACGGGTCTTAATCACACACAAAATTTCATCAAAATCGGTCCAGCCGTTTAGGAGGAGTTCAGTCACATACACACGGACAGAAGAATTATATAATATATAATATGCATGTATTATACATATAAACTTTCCTCTTGAACCATTCTGTCTATTGATGAAAACCGCATCAAAATCCGTTGTGTAATTTAAAAGACCTAAGCGTACAGACGGCGGGAAATGACTTTGTTTTATACTATGTAGAGATTGAAGGATAGAAGATAATAGTTTGTGCGTCTTTTACTGATCGTTTAACTTCTGAACAACTTCACCGATTGAGGTCTTATTCTCATAATACATTTGTTTTGTCGAGACGATGGCCCAGCTATGCGATCCGATAGGTGGCGCTGTAGTTAAGTTATTAACAAATTCTTTATTAATTAACCAAAATGACTTATATTCACAATATATGTTGTTCACTTTACGTAGTAGAGTCACGCTGCATTTATATTATGGTTGTGGCACGATTGAGTTAACCACCCTCTCACAGAATACCAGCGTGAAATAGAAGCTTAATGCTGCTGTGTTTCGTATGGTGAGTGTAGGGAACCGGATAACTTTTTACTGGAAACGAGGCATTTTATCTTAGTTCTCAAGGGTGACAACGCATCTTTATTTTCATTCTTAATCTAGGATAGATGTAGGTAGATGTATAGGGCCACAGCATCCATTTACCATGATGGATTATGTGCCCGTTTTTCACCCTTATTGCATAAAAAATATGTTTGCCTAGTACCAAAAAAAGAAAATCTTGACCCGATAGTTTCCACTGTGGTGGTTCGGATTTCTTACACTACTACAACTCGAAGAATTCGAAGTGAAACTCATGGCGCCACCTACCATAACTGTCGCGGCATAACAACGTCTTTTCAGTAATTTCGGTATAAATAATTGCTTCGTATACAAGCAAAGAGTATGTTACGGCTAAAAGCCGAAGTGCGGATACACCTAGGTTTAGCCGGTTACTACGAGGTGCAGCCTATAGCGGTTGGTTAAACTTAGGTGTATCATATATAATTTATAAATTAGATAAATGTCTGCGGTTTATAAATGTCCTTGGGCCACCCCAACCGCACCTTAACCTACTGTCCGCTGATATTACTTGATACGTATATCCGTGTTTTTACAAATTTAACAGTACACTAAATTTAACCAACTACTGCTGGCCGCACCTAGTTCTAGTCGGCTAGAACTAAGTGTAACCGCATTTCGGCTTTTAGCCGTAACAAGTATATTATAATCACTACGTCTATATGTACAAGCACAAGTAATTCCTATAAAGGTATACTGTAGGGTTTTTTCTTTTGGTAAAGAATTGTACATTTTTCATGATTGAAATACAGTGGTATCTGTGCCCATACAGCCTAGTCTGACGTTTTTAGGGTTCCGTACCCGAAGGGTAACCAACGGGACCCTATTTCTAAGGCTCCCCTGTCCGTCCGTATGCCTGTCAGCGGGCTGTATCTCATGATCCGTAATAGGTAGACAGTTGAAATTTTCACAGAATGTGTATTTCTGCTGTCGCTATAACAACAAATAATAAAAATAAAAATAAATTAAAAATTAAAACGGGTTCCGTACCAACGTAATACACGTTCCTTGTAGCTTTAGTACGGAACCCTTCATGCGCGAGTCCGACTCCCACTTGGCCGGTTATTTGTTTACAGAAGCACAACATGATGATGAGTAATAAACAAGATGTTAAAGTTTTGCAAGATTTTGATCTCAGAAAAATTACTAAAGCATTTTGATGCTATCTTAATCCAGCAATCTGTCGAAGAGCATGGTATTTAACGACCGCGAAACGGAGACAATAACTTGAGGTTTATATCATTATCTATGCACTTGTATATTTTTTTCTTCATCGTTTCCATTAATCTATACAAATAAATAAAATTGAAGTGTCTGTTTGTAATGTCAAATAAAAAGTATATACGATACTAATAACAAAAAAAAACAATTTTTAACATTTTTGTCTGTCTGTCTGTTTGATCCAGCTACTCTCCGAAACGGCTGGACCGATTTTGACTGGACTTTCACTGGCAGATGTTATAAGGAGTAACTTATGCTAACTTTTACTTTAGAAAAATAATTATGGTTCCGCGCAAAAAAAAAACATGTAATTCAATCGTAATAAATTCCACGCGGGTGAAGTCGCGGGGGACAGCTAGTATAGTTAATATTTATAGACATTTAATATGCGAAATTGAGCTATTGCGTTTCAAAAATCCACTTCTAAGTATATAATATCATATGTGTAGGTACTTCCATAAATATTGTACACGGATTTTTATCGAACGAATATATTCATGACGAAAGTTTAACTACAATTATAATGAAAATTATCAAATGCACATGAGATCTAGTGAAACACTCTTAAAACGTTGTAGCAAGAGGATTTTCGTTCCTGTATTATCATTTAAAATTTGCTATTATTTATCGAAAATTTTAGTATAATACTTAAAAATATATTACTTACAGTTTCCATTTTGTCCCGATCCAGGCCCTTGTAAAATAACTACATTTATACACAAAACGAAGAAAAATAACTGGCACAAGATTTTCATTGTGAAAAATCAAACTAAAATCCCCACGGATTTATTATTAAAAAAATATTTAAAATAAGAAATATGATTTTATAAATTTAAAAAAAAGTTCGCATCAGAAATCATGTTGTTTAAAAAAAAGCGCGCAAAAACGTCTGCCAGTTGAACAGGACGGAGCCACACTGGTGCGTCAAGGTAAGGTAAGGTAACTAACAATAATTATTTTGTTAATGCAACAATGTTGACTGTTTCGGCACAGTAAACAACACACCTGCAATCTGAATCACAAAATTAAACTTTAAATAAGAAGTGTTAAACCAATTTCAAAGAAATAAAAATAATTTAAAAAAATCCCAGAATAGAATCTGAACTTCTTATACTACGTCTTAACATTTTGATCCTTTTGTGTAGGAATATCACAAGCTCAAGATTACATATTAAAAACTTGATCCCTTATTTTTTCACACTTATGATGATTTTTTTCCAAATTTATATGGGACCAACCCTGGAGTACTTAGAACCTATTTAATAAATAAGGTCATTAAAAGCGGTTTATAATAGAAGAATATGAACGTAAAAAAGAACTTACAATCGAATTGAGAACCATTCCCTTTTAATTCCTTTACTTGCTGCCTCGTTGGTCCAGTGGTTGTAGTAGTGCGACTGCTGTTCATGAGGTTCTACCCCCTGGTCGGGCCAAAAAAATCAGTTATTGAGCTTCTCCATCAAGAAATTCTCAGTAGCTGCCCGGAGTAAGGAAATTGGCGGTGTCTCACCCCCGTGCCCCGTGCACGTAAAGCCGTTGGTCCTGCGCCTGATCTCTGGGTGAGGGAATAGAGAGTGCACCTGTGCTTGCGGATACGCTTGGGCACCATAATCCTGTCCTGCGCAGATGGCTAGTCTCCGTTAAAGCTGGCCGCGTTACCGAAATTCGGTCTGGAGGACATTATAATTATTATTATTAATTCCTTTACAAAATCGAAGTAGCATCAATGCCGATTGGTATACTTACTAGCAAATGTTTGCCTAAAGTGTTAACTGCTGTGAGCAACAAGCAATCAAACACGGGCCTCCACGGACTACTGCTTCACCATGACAACTCACACTCAGTGTTCAAAACGAGGTACTTCCTGGACAGAACACCAGTTAAGCTTTCGGGTCACCCTTCTTACAATCCAATTTGGCAACGTGTGACTTCTTTTTCTTCGCTAATTAAAAAAAAATTGGCTTTACCTCTCTTCCCTTGGGAGAGAGGTAAAGCCCTAGTGTAGGATGCTACTTGCGTAGACACTTTGGCGGCCTCTCATCTCAAGGGTAGAGAGGTAGGAGAGGGTAGAGCCAGGGCGGCATCAGAGACAGCTGAATTGAGTAAGTGGCGCAAATATTAGCCTCTAGATGATTACATATTTGTGCCATTTGCTGTAGAGACTATCGGTCCGTGGGGTCCACGTGCGATGAAGTTCCTAAAGGAACTCTATCCGCGACTGATCGTTGCTGCTGGTGATAAGAGTTCTGGTTCTTTTCTCGCTCATAGGCTAAGTATAGTCATTCAGAGAAAACGCAGCCAAAGTTCTTGGCACGATACTACGGGGAATAGGACTGTATGATAATTAAGTTATTAGTTTTAGTTTTTTTTTTTATTATAGTTTTTTAATGTGTTATATATTAATAAATCAAAAAATAAAATGTTGAAAGGTTTTCATTGCCGGAAGATGATGGATGATTTTTATTACAGCATTCGAGCAGGCCGTAGAAGGGAATGGGCTGTGTCTGGAAAAAGTGTTTCCAAAACTGTTTCAAATACATAAAACTTTGTATAGATGCTAGTGGAGAGTTTTTTGAAAAATACACAGAACTATTTTTAGTTTTGCAAAACTTTCCCACCCAGAGATTTGTGTTTTTGCACTTAAGAGTATTTTTGATCCAACTGCAGGGTAAACTCTGAGCTCAAAGATCTAAAAAGCAAAGCCATGCGATTATCTAATGGCATACAATCTATACAAATAAATAAAATTGAAGTGTCTGTTTGTAATTTTAAAATAACAGTTTTTTTACTAAATGCATATGAAAGTATATACGGTACTAATAACAAAACAACTTTTTTTTAAATTTTTGTCTGTCTGTCTGTCTGCTGTTTGTTCCGGCTAATCTCCGAAATGGCTGGACCGATTTTGACCAAAATTATAATATGTATAGCTAACTTCTTCACATCTTAAACTGCAGCCATGTTTAAAAATTAACAATAAAACAACCCGTTCAATAAACGACCAGTCAACAAGCGCTAGATGTATTTATAGGTAGATGGTAGCTAGATATTGAGATCATATTGAACATCACATATTACCTATCAAGGATGTTTTATATAAGGAAACATAACCACAACCAACGCGTACAAATATCATCATATCGATCTATTTTGTACAATATGAATATTTTTTTTACATAAATTCCAATTTCTGTCAGAATGACTGATGACTGATGACTGATTGTTCCATTACTCTCGTTTAAATGAGAACTGTACTACGTAGTACATTATACTTTAAAGCGCGGCAACCAGGCGCGGATCTAAAGTTTGGAGGGGGGGAGGGGTCAAAAATTGTACGTTCACTTACGGTATTCTTTCATCACAATCAATATCAGTGTAAGATTTAAGTAAGGAGCAAAATTATACTAAAAATATATTTAGTTTGGAGGGAGGGGTTGGGGTTAGATCCTCATGTCCCTTTCCCTAGATATCTGCGTCTGGATGCAACTTGACTATACTTTTACTACGTGATAATCGCTTCAAGTTACTTAATAAAAATAAATTTTAATGGCTATTAAAACATTACTGGCAACGAGGAAAAAAATATAAAAAAGTAAATACTTCATAGACGTTTAAAAACCGGTTGTGATTAAAAACCGATCTATTAAAATGCTCGTTCTATGTTTAAAAAACAACAGGGAAACGGGAAAACCCTGACTAACGATTGACGTTAACCTCTTATAATATTTACAATTTTTATGACCTATCCATATGATAAAACTTAAATTTTTAAGGTGCGCAGGCACTTTTTTGTATAGGAATAATGGTGATACACAATAAGCTAATATAAAATAAGCGCTTAGTCGTGGAGTTGCGAAATCCAGCTCGTGTAACAACACTAAGAGTGACAAACGAGCGTAAAAAAGTTTATTCAAGCACACACAAAAAATTTCATCAGAATCGGTCGAGGCAGTTTCTAGTTTTAGCGAAATTAACGGACAGCAATTGATTTTTATATATAGACTAGCTGTGCCCCGCGGTTTCACCCGCGTATAGCACACGTCTGAGCCGCGCGACATGACATCTCGCTTAAAGGTAAAGTTACAGCCTATATACGTCCCACTGCTGGGCACAGGCGTCCTCTCACTTCTGAGAGGATTTTATAGCAAGGAAGTGTCTGCCGCGCTGCCCCAACAAACATGTAGGTTTCCTCATGATGTTTTCCTTCACCGCCGAGCACGTGGTAATAACACGTGGACAACTCGCTTACGCCTATATGTTATGACACCTCGCGCACCGGCATTCACTGCTGGTTTCTCTCAGTTCTCATGGGTCGGCTAGGCTTACGCGTCGTTCGCGCGCCGAGTCGAGTGTTGAATAATTTTTATTTTTCAAAAAAAATTGAAAAATGTGATTATGATTTCATTCAATAATTCATTACAGCCTATCAAAAGTCCACAACTGAACATAGGCTTCTCCCATAGATTACCTCTTAGATAAATATCCCCCATATTTGCCATAGTTGCCATACTTGGCAGGCGGGTTAGCGACGGTAGCGTTTTGTCATTTTGAGTTTTTGTCAGGAATAATGTTGGCCATCTCCTGTTAAATTTCTTAAAAAGCTATGACTTAATTTACTACGAGACCCCTTACAATTTCTATAGGCAGAGTTTTGTTTAAACGGCTTACAAAAAGGATTCCAATTGTTGTAGTGTATCTACTTATTTTAACGATTGTGGCTCGATGGACTAATAATGGACTAATATAGGCTTCGTGAAACGCCTAACCCAAGTTGTTGGACTGAGTTTCTATGTAATGCTTGTTAACATGACGGTAAACACCACGAAGCAAATACAAAGAGGAGATGGCATAAGCAACTGTGCACTGTGATTCTAACTAGGTCCTGACGTCATCACAGTGGGCGTGGCTTTATTTAGTATACTGTCAGCGTTCGTCCTGTGCGCATATGTGTTGAAAATCGCAAATCGGTGTATTTTCGTAGTATTAAGAAGAAAAGGATGAAGTGTTGTGTTTTGTCGTGTAAAAACTACTCAGATAGACGCTGTGATGCTTGCATCACATTTCATTTGAAAGTAATTTTATACCTAATTTATTAATAAGGTTCTAGAAAAATCTCTGCGTCGGCTTTCAAATGTAATTAAATATATTCGACACTAGATGGCGACACTTTGTGTCATGGGAACTAAAAATATAAAGGTACGTAGAGTAAAATATTCATACGAAGGTGTGAAAATTTGTTTTGCATTCACTCCTAAAGAATTTTTAATCACCAAAATATTATTTTTATAGTTTTTATAATCATTTTGTGAACAGGCCGCCATCTATCGTCTAGGTAGCTAAACTACATTGCAACATCGATATGGAACGATGTGAGTAGTTATACTATTTATCGGTAGATGTAAAATAGTAAAGTGGGCGGGGCTTAACGTCCCCTCACCCCGCAAATTGTCACGCGTTGTTACATAGTGAAATCTAATTACAACACCTCCTCTTTGTATTTGCTCCGTGGTAAACACATTCTTGGAAAGGCCTACGACCAAGAGTGGCAATAAAAAGGTTGGTAACGTGTTGTCTGAGTACAAAGTTTGGCACTAACATCGTATGTCTCAATCGGGATCGAAGATAAATGCAGTGGGGTAATCTACCCTGGGCTACGCTCTCACAGAATACTAGCTTGAAATAGCAGCTTAATGCTGTTGTGTTTCGTATGGTGAGTGTAGAGAACCGGAGACCCTTTTTACCGGAACGAGGCATTCCATCTTAGTCCTCAAGGGGACAACTAGATGTAAATGTCTATGGGTTTGTCACCGTTATTCTATAAAAATAGGATCCTATGGGTCATAAATTATGTTTCATATTATTTAAATTAAAATGAAAGTATTATTCATTTACATTGTTTTCTTCAAATCACAGTCGTCCAAAATTTTTTCAAAAAAGTTGCTAACTACGAGTAATTTACATCAAAGTTATACAAACCAATCACCTGGTCACGTGCAAACAACCAACTTCAAACCAAGGTTGTTGCGGATGCAGAATTTTTGACATCCGCGGATGCAGATGCGGGTGCGGATTTAGAGGCTCACATTTATTTTAGGAAAAGCTACTTTTAGGGAATAATTAAATAGGAGATGATAATTATTATATTATATTTATTAATAATAAAATTTTGAGTAAAAAATATTAATCAAAGCACTTTTAATTAAGTTACATTAAAAAGAAGTGTTTTTTTAATAATCAAAAGTAATATCGCAGCTTTATCAGCCTTCAGCCGGTTTCTTAGTGGATCGTAGATTAGCCCAGCGCAACTAAATAATTGTTCACTGAGAACGCTGGCCGGTGGAGGCGATAAGTACTTGCGTGCACACCCAAAGAGAATTTTCAATTCTCCTCTATTTACTTTCCACCAGGTCACATCCAGTCTTTTTTCTGCCGATACATTACCAACTCTTTCTTTAAAACAGCATCTGTGTTGTCAGGTGTTTCTTCTTGACCTCCATCTTCACTCGATGAGTGAATATGAACGTCTAACATCAAGGCAAGATCGACAACATCCAGACCCGGAATAATTATTTGTAGGCCATATAAATACTGGTTCCGTGCGGGATTCGAACCCGGGGCCCTTAGCGCTGCAACTCATTGAAGTAATTTGTATATTAATTATTAACGAAAGTAAAAACATGAAAATAACCGACTTCAATCAAACTCATCATCAAAAACTACTATAAAACCTGCAAGTGTTTTTGACCGACTTCAACAAAGGAAGAGGTTCGCAATTCAGATGTTTATAAATGTTTGTTTTTAAATTGCTTAAAAAGTACCGCTTTTAAGTAAAAAAATCAAATCAAAGTCGTGTATAAAATAGTCATAAAATAAATGATAATATCACATTGAATGTTTTCCTTTTTTTAATTAGGTCCAATTAACACTTTGAATTATATCATTAAATACAAAATATAAAAGTTAGGGGACAGTAAACTCGTGTTCCCAATTGATTAATTTTTACAAAGGGTGCCTATAGTTGAGAATTACTTTTCATCGAGTCTGACAGTAATTTTTTAATCATAAAACTAGATTGAAATTCCAATTTACCTGTACCATATTTTTTATTCTTCAATTGTTTTTCGTTATTCGAGCTTTCGAACAAACTAAACTCTTCTGGGTGCATCGACTTAAGATGATTTTTCAAAGAAGTTGTGGTACGTCCCTTTCGTGAGTAACTTTTTTTACATATTTTGCATTGGGACATATCCCGATCACTTTCGTCTAATTTACAATAAGTCCAGATATTACTTTGTACTAGTGGCGACATTTTTATTTACTTTTTAAATTTATAATTTATACGACGAAACATTTATGGAACACACAATAAACTTAGTCAAACAGAGGAAACGAACGTTGTGACTGACACTTCCTGAATTACCTCGATCAAATAAAACAAATGTTGTATTATGTATAAATGTTGGATCTTGTCACCAGCGTGTGCATTCTCATTTTATGATCGTCGTGTCGTGACTTGCTCCACATCTGCATCCGCATCAAAGATTCGCATTGGTTTATGCGGATGCGGATGCAGATGCAGATGTCTAAATCAATGCGGATGTTCCGCATTTGCGGATGCGGATTCGAATATCCGCAACATCCCTGCTGCAAACATGGCTGTCCTCCTGATGACTTAATTGAAATGCCTTACAATTTGTTATTATATTTTCTCACCATACAAGTCAAACCGGAAATCAAACCTTCTATTACAAAGAACATCGGGCTTAATTGAGTCACGTAGATATAAAAAATGTTGATATGAATGGAATGAAACAAATGTCAACAGCAAAATAGTTTTTATTTTTTTATTTTATATTTATAATATTTCATATTATCCAGCAAAAATCAAATACTCATTAAACGTTAGTGATGTAATGAAACATCTGTATCTAATGTAACGGACACTAAAAAACACTAAATATTACACCATTGGTTCATGGTCAGTTGATGCAAAACTATTGTATGTACTTATTGATGGGTTACTTGTGTCCGGATTTTGTCCGGAATTTTTATCGGATTGTGAATGGGTTTCGGTGTCATTTTTATAAGTTTTCTTATACAGACTCAATATAGACTTATCATCGTCATCATTGTTTATCGGTGTTGATTCAGTTTTAATTTTTACAAAATCGTTTGGCGCCATTTTCTTTAACTCCGTAATTGACAGGTCCAACGTTACTTTGTCATCGGTCCCACTCTTTTTATTTAATGCATTTAAAAATCCCGAACACTGACATCCAATGTTCATTCTATTTTTATAATAATATACTTCATTACTTTTTCTCTTATATGTCTTCCGCTTCTTTGGACTCGATTTTTTTCCTATACTTCTTTTTCTACGTTCATTGTTCCTACATTTTCGTTTTGCCTTTGAACTCTTTAGTTCTTTTAATTTTTTGTATTTAACACACGCTGCACAATTTAGATCATAATTATTATATTTGGGTGAAGTTTTGAAGGCTGAGACCTAAAACAAAAAAGTGGGCCTTAAAACTAAATTTTCTAATTTTATCGCGATTAATTTTAACTTATTTTTCATTCCTGATGATTTGTGTGTTTGCATCGTCTCGTACGGGTCCCGTGACCGTCATTCAAAACATAGGGAATTAAAAATAAATTAAAATTAAATGCGATAAAATCCGTTTAAAATATTTTTTTAAATTAAACTGAAAGAAAATTATTCATGACTTTGACTTTGATTTTAAATGCCTAGGTAAAGATTATTTTCATAAAAAGACTCGAAAACAGATTACAGCACTTTAAACTCAAACGGGTTATAGCACAGCAAAGTCTTCAATAATTTGGCGACGTATGTGTCTTTCCGTCCGAATACAATCTGCGCATATTCGAGGCAAGAGTGAACAGACTTTCGTTACGCTAAGACAGTGCGATTTGCAATTACTGTTTCATCGCCACTTACCACCAGTAAAGAATAAACTGCAATGTTATATTCCGGCGATGTTGCTGCAACTGTATCGTCAAGCAATTGAGTTCATAAACGTGAAGCATCGTAGAGGCTATAGAGTATAGACTAACCAACATTGCAGCTGGCTATACAGTTGCAGCTAGAATTTGCTAAAAAAACTATTCCGTTTACCGTTTACAAGCGCTTTTAGATATTAATACTACCTTTAACAGAATAACGAAATAACAGTTTACTGATGGTAAGTGACTACTGTAACCAATGGACACCTGCAATAACTTCAAACAAAGAAGCCTGCCGATGCGTTGTCACCAATTTATCCCTTATCAAAAATTTGTCCCCTGATTATATCCACTGACAAGAGATAAAATTATCTTGTTCTTATGCTATAGCACGGCAACGGGAAGAAGTATATCCCCGTTTGACATAACGAGTAGACATATATCCCCCGTCCGTGGCATGGAGCCAAATTAAAGATACAAAATGATGCTTTTTCGACATTTGAAAGGGACAGTTTTATCCTAGTTCATTGGACGTGGGTTTAAGTTTATATTCATACAAAAAATCTATCTAAGTCTATCTCCAATTTTATCTACTGTGGATATTATATACACCGGCGTGCCCATGCTCGAAGGGTGGATAAAACTAAGCGAGGGGATAAACATTTTCTCCTTTCCCCGGGGATAAAATTGTCTCCTGCCCATGCTAGCCCTGCTGGGCAGAAAAGGAGTCATACCACTTAGAAAGAGTGAGAAAAAAAAAAGATTTCAGCAATATTTGAATTTAGAAAATTAAAATACCCTTATGACTTTTAACGCGGTAGAGACATGCCGCAGTTATATCATGGTTGTAGCACGAATGGGTCGGCTCGACCGGGAAGGATCACGCTCTCACAGAATACCAGCGTGAAATAGCTGCTTTATGTCGCTGTGTTTCGTATGATGAGTATAGAGAACCGGAGACCCTTTTTACTGGATACGATGCATTCCATCTTAGTCCTGACGGGTGACAACGCATCTGCATTTTGAATGTAGATGTCTATGAGCCACAGTATATCCACTTACCATCAGGTGGACTGTGTGCTCGTTTGTTACCTTTATTCTATAAAAAAAAAACTTTACCTTGGCAAGAGATCTTCTGTTATCAAGTTCATCCCTCAGCTTAGGATAACCGCTATTATGGTTACGGACCCGTTGTACCCTATCACCGCTGCTTGTAGCCCTACCCTCGTACTCTGCTTGATGCGTCTCCCAAAACATGTCTGCTCCCGTCTTTACTTTCTGCGTTTGAGAAATTGCAAGGCGCTTTTAACGTTTTAATCGAACATTTAAAATAATGTCCTCCAGACTGAATTGTCGGTCACGGTAAACAGTCTCAATGAATACTAGCCATCTGTGCAGGGCAGGATTATAACACCTGACTGTATGCGCAAGCACAGGTACACTCATTCCCTCACTCATAGTCCGATGGGACGGCAATCCGACACGATCGGAGAGAGATCAGGCGCAGGACTAACGGCTTTACGTGCTTGAAATACCGCCTAGCTGCTACTGAGAATTTCTTAACAACTGATTTTTGGCCCTAACTGGGATTCGAAGATTCGAATCCGAGATCATATGATCTGCGAGCGCCTTTACGACTCCTAGACCAACGAAGCAGACATTTATAACGTAGGTCTTGTCCATATGCAACCCAATTTGTCCCGTGTATTGTAAGAGACGACTATGGCGAATTCCAGAAAGATCTAATGGCTTTATACGATAGATAGCGTTATAACTCGTTTACGCCAGCAGCAGAGACCGGTTTTTCGGACTGTTACGACTTAGGGACTTTCAAGAAATGTGCTTACTCCTTTTTAAAAGGCCGGCAACGCACCTGCGAATCCCCTGGTGTTGAAGTTGTTCGTGGGCTGCTGTCGACACTTTCCATCAGGTGAGCCGCATGATCGTTTGCCCAAACTTCTATAAAATAAACCAGCATCAAAGGTGCTCACGTTTGGTACTGCGATCGTCATTCCACCTGCCAAGCGTTGCGGTTAAGGTAAATTTCCCCTACGGGAGAGGCCCATGTCCAGTAACGGATTTTGACGGGCTATATATGATTTCTCAATCAAAAATATATATGATTTAGCAATGATTCATTTAATCAAAATTTGTCAAACATTTAGGTAGCCAATATTTTATCATAGTTGTCGCATTTGCCAATCGTGTATTACCGTGAACTAAAAGGCCCGGCTACACGCACAATATTACATGCACAAATTCTAATTTGCACAAGCAAGCATGTTTGTTAAGCCGGCAAAACGGTATACCGTGCAAATGGCTTGCACATATACTTAAGAGGAAATGAAGCCCGAGAGACTTTTGAAAATTAGGTATTTGAAGGAACTATCGCTGTCGTTCTGCGAGTGCTCGGCGTCCGATAAGGAAATCTGTAGATCCGACTGAATAGCTTAAATAAAAAAAACATAATTCGAGGTTTATCTCTCTACCATTTTCTCCTACAATATTGGACCAATTTAAAACATATTTCATAGAGTGAATAAGAAGGATATACACTGTGTCCCTGTGTTTTTCTTTTTTCGGTATTAGTTATCAAATTTGAACACTGGGCCTCTGTTGACAGCGGTCTAAATAGGCAGTTTCGAGCATTTTGTAAGGGTTCTAGTGCTTATAAAGATAATGTATCATCAAAAAGGAAAACATAGGGACATAGAAGAGGTTGAAATTTATTTTAATGTAAAAACTCATTGCTATAAGGTCATAAACCAGAAAGAAAACAGGCGAGAGCGTTTGTATGGAGAAAAGACCACCCACATTTCCTTTTAATTTGCTCAAAGTAAAGTTGCACAAGCAAGCATGTACGTTAAGACGGCGTGTGGACGCCGCACATGTTCTTTGCAAAAACTTTGTACAAACTGTTTGCGTATGCAAGACGCTATCGTGTGGACATTGTGCACCATGTTGCAAATTTTTTATAAAATTTTTACAGAGTGGTAGAGCCACGCTGCAGCTATATCACGGTTGTAGCATGAATGGGTCGGGGTAGGACCACGCTCTCACAGAATACCAGCTAAATGCTGCTGTGTTTCGTATGGTGAGTGTAGAAAATCGGGAGACCCTTTTTACTGGAAAGGAGGCATTCCATCTTAGTCCTCAGGGGTGACAACGCATCTGCATTATGATTCTTAATTGAGGTTAAATGTAGATGTCTATGGGCCACAGCATCCATCTACCATCAGGTGGACTGTGTGCTCGTTTGCCCTATTCTATAAAAAAAAAGTGCATGTGGTCATTACTCAAATTCTTCTCCTTTTCACCTATTTCGATAACATTATTATAGTGTACTTATGGGGTTACCTGGATGATTCTTAGCTATAGTTGGACCCGGTAGGTGGCGGTGTTGTCGAGACCCATAAATCACCCGTGCGAAGCCATGGCGGATTGCCAGAAATACTATAAATACAAATTACCTCTTGGGGGCAAGGACAGGCTATGTTCGAATCGCACCTTCTAAAAGCCCATGATGTTCCACCCTCGCCACATAGAGAGAAACCACGAGAATGCTTTCGTTTACATCCGCAGTCCAATCAGCAGCAGCGACCTTCTAAGCGACTCTACGAAAGATGAAAACCCCTCCCCCTATTCTTCTCCACTCTCCACAGGCGAGTCATGTTGGAACACAAGCCTGATCTTCCCACCTTTCTACACGGCCCTGATCTTCACTATTGCATCGGATCCCTACAATTTCTCTTGTATCACAAGGGCTACGTTTATACGTGGTAGAGCCACGCTGCAGCTATATAATTGTTGTAGCAGAAATGGGTCGGCTCGACCAGGGTAGGAACACGCACTCACAGAATACCGTTACCGTTACAGCCCGTTAGAGTCCACTGCCGAACATAGGCCTCCCCCACCTCATAAGGGTGATTTGTCATAGTAGTCACGCTTGGCAAACGGTTTCTCACAGAATACCAGCGTAAAATAGCAGGTTAATACTGCTGTGTTTCGTGTGGTGAGGGTAGAGAATTAGAGACCCTATTTACTGGAAACGAGGCATTACATCTTAGTCCTTAGGGTTGTCAACGCATCTGCATTTTGATTATTTATCGAGTCAGTAAATATAGATGTCAAAAAAAATATCTTATGAGCCATTAAATTTCACCACGCTCGCCTTGCCCTGCGGGGGATTATCTCCCCTGTTTCTTTCGATGGTCAATCCCCCCCCCCCCTCCTCCTTCCATACGTGCAGCGCATAAGACTACCATTGTGTATAGTCTATATAGAACAGTTCAGCTGACTCTGGGACATGACAATTATTACCTGAGCCGGTTTCATATCCCGCATCGGTATAGGATCGTCGTCTTCTATAATTTTTAAGACCGTATCGACTATGTCACCCTGGTATGCATGGCGTTGGAGAAAATGTATGTATCTTCTAGCAGAATCACCCATAATTTTGGTCTTAAATCTATGTTCTAGTAGTTCAAATTTTTCTGATTAAGCTGAAAAATAGTAAAACGACGTGTACTTGTACGTGCCAGCACGAACAGTTCGGCTCGACCGGGGAAGGATCACGTTCTTACATGGTTTCGTATGGTTCGTATGGTGAGTATAGAGAACCGGAAACCTTTTTTACTGGATACGAGGCATTCTATCTTAGTGCATTTTGATTCTTAATCTAGAATAAAAGTAGATGTCTATGGGTCACAGTATCCACTTACTATCAGGTGGACTGTGTGCTCGTTTGTCGTTGTCGTCCTAGTTCTATAAAAAATATAAACTTAAAAATTTTCATACGTCTGCCATTTCTTTCGATTACAATGAAGGTATCTTTAAGGTAAGTGAGAAAAGGTTTTTTTTTTAGAACTTAGAGACTTTTACCATTTTTGGCAAAATCACTTGCTACCGGGTAGACATTTGAAGGCACACAAATTCAGCCTATCAAAATCCACTGCTGAACATAGGCGTGCCCCATAGATTTCCTCATAGGTGGATTCTGCCATAGTTGCTACGCTTGGCAGGTGGTTAGGCAACCGCAACTTTTTATTATTTTGAGTTGCTATCAGGAAGATGCTACCGCCCAGTTTTAGTTTCCCTATGTCGCCGCTTACGACATTCACGAGACGATATGGAGTAGATATTCTTACACCGCGGCACTAGAGAGTAAATTAAAAAAAACCTTCTTAATTTACTGAACCGTGGTAGAAGAGCCGTGGTAGCTTAGGGGCTAAGCGCCCGCTGTAAATTTCACAGTACGCGAGCAACCCGGGTTCGTTCCCCGCCGGCACCAATGAAATTGTTAATTGCAATTTTAAGTGCTGATTTACTACGTGATCGGCGGTGAAGGAAAACATCGTGAGGAAACCTGCATGTTTGAGAAATAAGAAAAAAAAATATTTCGAAGACGTGAAGTTATCCAACACGCATTGCCTTGCCCTAAAACCCTCTCAAAAATGAGAGGAGGTCTGTGCCCAGCAGTGGGACGTATAATATAGGCTGTAACTTTTTCTTAATTTACTGTGTCGTGTGTATTACTTCATAGGATCATTTCTATAGTGAGTTGTTTACGACCCCTTCAAGTGTGTACATTGTGATGTGAGATTTAAATATTTAGTTCATCATTATTAGTTATTTAACACTTACTACTGCGTTACATGGACCATAGCCATGTTTAGCAGGCAATTTTGCGATCTCAGATACACAACACACCCTCCTTTGAACCTGCTGGTTTTCATGCTTGTGTTCTAGATTGTTACAACGATATCTGTCCGAAGTCACAAGACAAGATCTTATAGATATTTCTCAAATGCCGAATTTCTAAATTTAATAACGTTTCGTTTTCTTTTACGAGCCGTTTTGCAGTAAATAAAGTGCATAAAAAACCTTTTTTTAAAATAACAATACCAGTTCAACTATTTATGTGCCGTTTGAAGTTTTTTTTTGCATTTGAAGTCATCCTAAGTTGTTAAATGAATTGTTTGTAACTGCACCTGCAATTCCACTAGTGTTGCAGCTGTTCAAGGGCGGCGGTCGACACCTACCATCAGGTGAGCCTCATGCTCGTTTGCACCCTCTTCTATATAGAACAAAAAACCTCGTGTGTAATAAAACGGATCGTTATGAGGAACGAAACGTTTATGAATATAGGAATCGGGCGTGAGGGAATACTAGGTACTCTCACGACTAACGAAATGAAACGGAGTGATGGATTCTCATAAGCCGCCATATCAAAATAAGAACACATGATTAAAAGATGGCCTTTACCTATGGTGTGACTCGAGCCCTCCTCAACATTCGCAGGAAATGCTACTATTAACTATGGTATAGTTTTCAGTTTCATAGTATTTTCAGTTTGATAGGAGAGATACAAATTGAGAAATCATGTATGTACTCTATCAGAAAACAAGAACTCTTATTTAAAATACTTACTTACATTGGTCCTAAATTTTTTGTGTGTTTTATTGCTATCTGTTACAAATATTGCAATTCTTTATTTTACTACACAGATTTTATTTGTTTAATTATAATTTGGATAATGTTATATTTACTCAGTATCGATTTTGACAAATGGTGGTCAAAGAGTATATAATCACTACGTTCATAGTGGTTTTCATGATTGTGTAGGTTGCAAAGAGTATTTATAAATTCATAATTGCTACGTTTATTCGATTGCGTTAAAAGGTAAATTATACTAGTGGTAAATTTGAAAATTTTGTACAACCGACTTCAATATAAATAAAATGAGAACATCATCAATGTA
Source organism: Parnassius orleans (assembly GCA_029286625.1). NCBI lineage: Eukaryota > Metazoa > Arthropoda > Insecta > Lepidoptera > Papilionidae > Parnassius > Parnassius orleans. The sequence continues at coordinate 1,263,371 of JAGSMP010000237.1, forward strand.
GTCGAAGTCTATCAAATACGCATTATTAAGGATAACTCAAAAACTACTGGTCAGATTTTGATCAAATTTCTATGGAACCACATGAGAAGCACCACCTTTCAAATAAAAAAAAGAATTATCAAAAAAAAGTTATGAGGTAACACACATAAAAAAATACAGTCGAATTGAGAACCTGCTCTTTTTTGAAACGTTTGAAAAACTGGCGTAATTTTGACTTAAAACGTAGTATTACATTTTGTTTTGTTTGGGTTAATTACTTAATAAAGTATAATTGATGATTTATCCAAGGTTAATTAAAGTTTTTATTTTAATACTACGTGCATAGACAATTTGGCAGGCTCTCATTTCAGGGATACCTCGTTTAGAGCCACGGCGGCATCATAGGGTGGCTGAACTGGGTAAGTGGCGCAAATGGAGTCTCTGAGAGATGGACTACGTATTTGTGCCCTTTGCTGCATAGACTAGCGGTCCGTGGGAACCACGTGCGGCGAAGTTCATAAAAGAACTATCTCCGACTTGTCGTAGCCGCTGGTGATAAGAGGGCTGGTTCTTTTCTCACTCAAAGGCTAAGTATAGCCATTCAGCGGGGAAACGCAGCGAGCGTCCTTGGCACGATACCGCGGGGAGTAGTACTGTATGATAATTAAGTTCCTAGTTTAAGGTTTTTTTTTGTAGTTTTTAATATTGTAAGTAATAAATTATACGATAATAATATAATGTATATATAACAAAAAAAATCGTCGGTTATCGTATGAATAGATACAAAAATATTAAAAACTATACTCAAAACGATTCGGTTACCGTTACAGCCTCCCCATAGATTGCCTCATAGAGGGGATATTTACCATAGTTGCCACGCCTGGCGGGTGGGTTGGCATAAACAGTATTTTATTATTAATTGTTATTAGGAAGATGCTGCTGCCGATCTCCTGATTTTTTTTCTTTTGTTGCGTGTTACGACACCCAAGGGACGATATGGGGTAGTGAATATTCTTACACCGCCACTACACGATCAAATGAAAAAATTTATTTCCAAAAAAAACATTTTATTATATTTTTTAATTACTATAACACTTTAAAATTACCGTAAACTTCAAAACAGCAATATATTTTCTAACGTTCCGACAGATATTCTGTGGCTTGGGCAAATCAAATGGGCAAACAAAATACCTGGAGCACCCTTCAGCGCTACGATAAAAAGTACTAGGAATGAATAAATTAGGAGAGTTTTATATTGCTGTAATAAAATTTTCATGTACAAAAAGGGGTGCTAATTCAGTAATCTTCGCTTTAGGAAAGGGGATAATTGCGTTTCCAGCCGCTGAAATCGTCAAAAATCCCGATTAGAACGAAAAATATCTACATTGTACAAGGCTGCCATGAACTCGAAGGAGTTGAAAGATAATGTATGAGCAGCAACATAGAGGAGCCTAAGGAAGTCAGTCGGAGGAGGCTTAGGGTTCGATGGAGGGATTGAAAATTAGAAGAGGAAACGCGAAAATCAACGAAAAATATCGTCGTTGTACTAGGATTCCATCACTTTATAATCATACTTTACTAGAAAAGAAAAACATGGAAATGGAAAAACAAATATTTATTTATTATGTTGAATTGAGAATTTTCATTAGAACGAAAAATATGTATATTGTACTAGGCTCTTATAAACTTGAAGAGGCTACAGAAAGGCAAAATAGCGTTAGAGAAAGAAAGACTACTTTGGGGAGCTGAAGAAACGTTTCACGCATGCGCGAAGAGACCATTACGAAGGAGGGTGACCTTGTCGAAATACATAAAATATACGAGAATGGTACACACATACTCTCACTTTAATAATCTACACAAAGACAACCATTTTATAAAATGAAAAATATGATGTGTTTATAGTGTAAAATATTTGGTGGTATGTGACTTTATTTTTTAACATTATATAATGGCCTATCAAGTACTGAGTATTAAATATACTGCTACTGGTATTGCGATTGTTAATTCACTTGCTAATCCTGACGATTACTCGGATTCTCGATACAATTGGAAAGACCCATTGTATCGAGAATAGGAGTCCAGTAGGTGTCCAGTAGGAAAATATTTGTGCTTTATTATATTCTTATGATGAAATAAAATACAGTGGAATTTCGATAACTCGAACCTCGTTAAGTCGTAATCCTTAGCAAGACGAAAAAAATTGCCATTCCCTTCCGCTGAACCCGTAAATACGCGGTATCTCGAATTATTTTCAAGAAACGAGCTCAATGCTTTTTGAAAGGCCGGCAACGCAACTGCAATTCCTCTGGTGTTGGCGTTGTTCGTCGGCGACGGTCGACACTTTCCATCATATGAGCCGCATGCTCGTTTGCCCCCACTTCTAAAAAAAATGACTTTGTAATTCGAACAAAATGTTATTTCCCTGCGAGGTCTAGAGGGCTCTAGTCGTATTTCAAAAAGCAGACTCCGTAATTTGAAGTTAGTAAAATATAATGACGTCTTACAAGGAATTGTCTTTCTAGGTCTACGTGAAGAATTTTACGTTATTAATGTAATAAAAAGTAGCATAAATAAAAAAGACGTGACAGCTCAATACGGATTATAAGCAAAAGTACCTTGTCTACAATAATTAAGAATGAAGCCAAAATATTGCAAACATAATATGAATCAATTAGCAATTTGTCTGGCAAAAGACGACGGCTAACCGAGTTTCCTGATTCAGAGGAATGCTTAATGACCTGGTTCTGGTGTTATCTTAAGCGAAAAACCCGCAGAATTTTCAAAATCATTGGGACACAATTCTTTTCGACCCAGCAATAGTCGGTTGACAACTTTTAAGAAGTGTCATGAACTTGTGTTTAAGAAAGTTTGCGGCGAAAGTGCTGAAGGAAAACACGCTGAAATCTCTTTTTTTTATAGACAAACATTATTTTTTAGTGACAAACTAACGAACGAACAAACTCCATGCACGACACACAGTCCATCTGATGGTAGGTGGATGCTGTGACCCATAGGCACCTACATCTATCTTTAACTAAGAGTCGTAATGCAGATGCGTTGTCACCCTTGAGGACTAAGACGAAATGCCTCATTTCAAGTAATGATTTAAAACAGCTTTATTAAAAAAAAAGTGTTATGGGCATGGCACCTGTCATTTATAACAAAATCCCAAATTTTGTAAAAATCAACCAATTAGAATATTTAAAAAGAGTCTTACTTCTTTGTTATTGGAAAGATTATTCAGTATTATTCAGTATCGGACTTCTTAAATGATACCAATATTTAAATAACGTTAATTAATTGTTTGTAATATGTTGTTTGTATTAATAATTTATAATGTGTTATGCTAACTGCAATAATAATTCAATAATCTAAATTTATGTAATAATAATAATGCAATACTTTGAATTATAATAATGTAATAACTATTTATACTCGTGATTATAATTTTAAATCTATTTATAATTAATTACTAGTGTTGTATAGAAATAAATTTTAATTTAATATTTGCTTGCCAAAATGGTAGAATGTACGGATCTTTTATATACTCTGTCAACACCTTATTGTTAATACCTACATTCAATACAAATAAATCAATATTCTATTCTATTTTATTCTAAGGAGCTCTGGTACTCTACACTCACCATGCGAATATTATATTTATATCATATAATTATATTATACGTGGTAGAGCCATGCTGCAGCTATATTAATAGTATAGTTGTAGCACGAATGGGTCGGCTCGACCGGGGAGGGACCACGCTCTCACAGAATACCAGCGTAAAAAAGCAGCCCTTTTTACTGGAAAAGAGGCATTCCATCTTAGTCGTCACGGGTGACAACGCATCTGCATTTTGATGCGCAAACGAGGATAGATGTAGATGTCTATGGGCCACAGCAACCACTTACCATCAGGTGGACTGTGTGCTCGTTTGTTACCCTATTCTATTTAAAAAAAATATATAATTATATTATACAGCATCACTAAGCAGCTATTTTACAAATCATTGACATAGTTAATCAAAATGTAGGTGACGATACTGTTAATCCAAATCAAGTTGATGATACTGATTCAGCAGATTTTGAACCGTTGATATCAAATAAACAACCCGGCTAATAATTTTCTGCTCACTAGATGTCGCTAGTTGACACTGAGGTAAAGTTTTTTGTTATACAATGTCATTTTGAGAAGTTAGTTTTTAATAAAAGTTTATCAGTTTCTAAAGTATTATATTAATACACAAAACAATGCCTCAGTGCTCTTTAATTTTTTGCACATTTTTAACTTTCTTTTATTTTTCTATTTTTATGAATATCTGTGGTTTGGTTTGTTTATTTTTATTCTTATTAATATAAAATATAGCTAATAGTACAGAAAGAAATATTAGCCTTTACATTTTTCGAACAAATTATATCCCCACTATGAAATATGTCAAATATTATACCTCACTTTTAAGTAGCGCCGCCCTGGTGGCAGAAAAAGTCGTGTCATTAACACACTACGAACCACTACGAACCTACCTCGAAAGATGAAAAAAAAACATTCACACAATTCTCCTACAACACATCATAAAGCCTAAATCATTGAAGCATATTACTAGCCTACCTTTGAAGATAAGCTTACCCCCATGTACTATAACAAAGCTTGGTCAAGAGCCAGTTAGATCTATCTACACTCTACTAGCCAATACGAGGTGAGGCTGCCACTTGGAAATTTTTTTGGGATGAAAGATTGAGTTTTTTTTAAATTATTATAAGCCACTGTTTGACCACAATCCTACCAGATAGTAAGTATTGATGAAGCCCTAGATGGTATATCGCACTGTATTAGCGTAACAAAAGCCTATTCACTCTTGCCTTGAAGACGCCCAGATTGTATTTGGACGCGGAAAGACTGACGCCGTCATATTATTCCACTCCTTTGCTGGGTCCACTTAAAGCGTGGAATATCGACAACAAAGAGGTGAAGACACTCCAACCGCCTGGTTGTCCGATGGTGAAAAGGACAGGGAGGAGTTAAAGCATGTAACACCTGTGGTAAATGAATGTTTGTTAAAGGAGCCATGTCCTGTGATAGCACTTGTTAGGTACTATTCTGATCTGTGGCTTGTTCAGTCTCATTAGAACCTTGGTTAAACAACTGTTTATTTTAGGCAGGACCTCTCTAGCTTGTCTACAGTCTGCTAGGTTTTTCCAAAGCTGAGCATGTTGATTAGTGAAGTTTCTATGTACCAGTGAACAAACATTACCAAAGAGGATTGGTATGATTGATTCCGGCCCTATAGTGGCCAGAGCCGATCCTCTTCTGGCCAGTTCGTCTGCTGCATCGTTGCCTGTGGATCCACTGTGTCCACTATTCATTGCAAAGTCACATTGTTCTGTTTACATACCTCATTTAATCGTTGATGGCATTCATATATTAGTTCCGAATCACCACATTACAAATGCAACTCAGAGCTTGTAGTACTGCCATACTGTCGGTCAGTATTCTGATGGAGAAGTCTTTTAGAAGAGTTGCTATTTTACACTGGTATTCTGTGAGAGTGTGGTCCTTCCCCAGTCAAGCCGACCCATTCATGCTACAACCATAACATAGATACAGCATGGCTCCTACCACAAACCACCAAATAAAAAATGTTATCAGCTAAGCTGCATTCATACATAATCTTATTATTTCATCAAACTATTTACTGGTATGTTACCTAGTTCTACTGTCCTTAATGTTTAAAAACAGAAAATAAAACAGCATTTTCAGTGTTGTGACCACTTTATTACTTCACACGGAACACTATTCTTAGATATTACATTACACAAGACAAAATGCATCAGTTGTTTATGTATTAGTCGTTGCTTTGTAACAAAACTGAGAACTATGGAATTACAACATATTGCATTTTTAAGATTTTAGCACATTAATCAGGAAGTTCTTTAGTTTAATTATATCCTTTAAATAAAATGTGTATATTTGCTGTTTACTTTAAACAATAGGTTATAACCCCAAAAGTAGTGGCAATATCAAAACCCTACCTCTTATTTAAAATTGGTATAATATAAAATTGAGAATTGTTATAATGGCAGAGATTTTTTTTTAATTTATACATATTGTCACAATACATCATTGACAGAATGTTTTATGACATACAATATAAATTTTGCCAAAACCATGTAATGTTTATGTAATTTCAACTCACACCACTATTGAGTAAATTACTCAATCATTTCACAGAATTTTAACACAGTAATTTACAGATGTATCTACTGTAATACTGATAAAAATTTGGTTCTAGTAGATAGTAATTTGGCATCCAAGGCTGGTATTGTGAAAGAACTACTTCCCGACATACACAAAAAAATGTTACTTAAAGTTAGTAGAGCCTATATGTATAGAATAGAATATTGCATCTACAGATGTTATATACACTACATTTTCAAAAAGTTAATTTTAAGGGGCAGTTGTTGGAATATACAACAGTAAGAATGCAAATTTTAGGTATTGTTGTTTTAGATGCCAATCAGCTTTTTATATAAAGACAGGAAGATGTTAAGTATTTCACACAATGAATTTAAATAAATACAAAACTTATCATTTGCAATAGACATTGTCATTACAATTACTAATATGTGAATAATCTTTTCACAAACTTCTCAGACATTAAAGGCCGATGCCCAACAGTAGAATGTATGTAGGCTGTAACTTTACTTGTTTTTTGTTTTAAATTTTGCAGATTTGTAAAATATATTATATTAAAACATTTGTGTACCTAAATATTTTACAAAATATGCAAGTTAAATTTTGGAATAAATAAAAAATTTAGTTTAAAGTTGTGGATGTATTTGTAAAATGGTTTACATAAGCAATCTTAATGCAATTTTATTTAATACAATACATTTTGAAATTATATTATATGGTTACAGACATGGACGTGGAGCTAGGGAATGTTTTGGTGCATTCTTTGATCAGAAATAATTCTTGTACACCAGTTTTAAGCTAAGCTCCACCATGTGTAAAGAGAAATTAAAGTGATAAATATAATGTTTCCCTAAGAAAGACAAATGAAACTACAAAGTCTGCAGTCCAAAAATATAATCACAACTTAAGAAATAAGAAACTTATTTACTAGGACACTAAAATTATCGCCTTCCACGACCACGGCCTCCGCGACCACCTCTCGGTCCACCACGACCACCACGGCCTCTGCCTCTTCCGCCTCGAGCACCACCTCTCGGAAATCCTTCGCGTTTACCACGGCCCTTCGGCGCGTCGTCCAACAACAAAGTTTCTATAGGCAGACTGTCAGGTAACAAATAGTACCTTATATTGTTCCCGCGTATACTTAAAGTTTCCAGTTGTAGCTCTTCTTTGTTCTTCAATGTGACTTTTACTGCTTTTAGGTGGGTATTCATTGCTACATCTACACCAGTAATCGTGCCATGTACGACACTGCCATTTTTAAGCTCAATTGTCACCGTCTCGTGGCTGAGTTTCATCAAAAACCTAACGAGTTTCATTTTTCTTGTATATTTCAACTAGTTTTTAACTAAAACACTAACGGCGTCGGCTGAACAAGTTAACCTCAAAAACGGCCAAACAAAATTATGGCGGCTAGCGGCATAGATAATACTAGCGTTTTTTTAATAAACTGGCTTTACGCCTCTGGGTTCTAGCCCTTCTGAGCCTGATAATACTAGCGGTGGCGGATGAAACATAGATAAAATAATGGATGGAAAAGGAAATTGAAAATATTGCCAAAATATTTTTAATTTCCACGATGCATAAAGTTCTATGATAGACACAGACAATCTATTGTATTGTCTATGGTACAAAGTGAAGGTCTTTCTCATTCTCAGCATAAACTATTAAGAAACACTAGTCCTTCAGTAATGACAATAATAAAAGTCCTTGTGAAGACATCTACTTTTTATGATATAATAAATATATAAAATTTAAGTTACTGAATTATTTATTTTATTATTATTATATTACAGTATGTGTACTTAACAAACTTTCTGAATATAAAGTTATTCTTTGAGCTTAGAGCATATACCCAACATTTTGAGTTGTTTTCAGGAATCAGTATCTTTTATCTTCTCCTATCTCCTGTTTCATTTATCCAGTTGCCTCTTACGACACCCACAGATTGATATTATGGAGTAGTAGATTCTCTACGGCGATCTTATATTTACAATGAATATTTCCAATGTACCTCGTTTCAAATTCAATTTTACGAGGGTACAAAATAGAAGGTAAGTAATTGATTTGAAGTATTTCGCTATATACCAATGAAAGGGTTAATGATTTTTTTACCGACTTCAAAAAGGAGTAGCTACTCAATTAGACTGTATGTTTTTATGGGTGTTACCTCATAACTTTTTTGCTGGGTGAACTGATTTCAATGATTCTTTTTTATTTGTAAACTGGTGCTTCTCATGTGGTCCCATATAAATTTGAGCAAGGTTTGACCAATAGTTTTTGAGTTATTCTTAATAATTTATATTGAAGGCGGTTGTACAAAATTTTTAATTTTTAATTATTTATTTTTATATTTTTTTGCTTTTTACTTTCTCAGGTAATAATAGAGCAACATGGGCTACCGGCGGACCGGAGGGAGGCCCGTGTTGCTCTATGCGTGTACTACAAGTTAGCTCAATGCATCCCCTTTATTGCTAATCGAAAGCAACAAAAGAAAAAAAAACCAAAAACCAAAAAGAGTCACATATTAAAAATAACGTAGACAAACAAAAAACGTGTTTTTCAAGATAAAAACCACTCCACTGAGTTAAGCCTCCTTTATATATGTGATGATAGTTAAGATAAATGATACGTCAGTACAGTTTTAGTTTGAGCGGAATCCCGCAATTCACGCACACTAGACCGGATGGAATTCATCAAGAGGCAATTGCTAAAAACTAATGGTAGCTTTTTCACTACCCAATATCATTCTATGGGTGTCGTATGAAGCGGCTGAGGGAAATGAAACAGGAAACCGACTTATTATCATGGGCACTTTTAACAAGAAAGCCTGCCAATATGTAATTGATACTGAGCATCGCAAACGATAGTAAAACCGGAACTCCTAAAGCGAACTATAACGTGAAAGCAGCAATCCATTTGTACTACGAACAGTAACTGGCCAAGATTGGCATATTTGGTGAAATTAGATTGGGGAACGAACGTACTTTAATCGTTATTGATTGCCAGTATTAACGAGGACTGCATCTTAGGACTGGATTTCTTAGAGAATGCGTTTCGTTGTAGACTAAAGGCGGTATTTGTCAAGGATTGCTGAAATTTTCTGATAAAAAAGTGTTTCTAGGAGGATTCAGCAAAGTAAAGTTTACTGTTCAAAGTGTGTGTCACTACTGAAGACAAGAAGCAACATAGAATTGGAAAAAGTCACAATAATGCCGACAGTTTATCAAGGAGACCTTGCTAAACTGTAGGCATTATTGTGTCGGCAGTATTGAACTAAGCACCGCATGAAACCGGAGTCCCAGCAAAATGTTATCAGAGATGAATTTCTGACTAGTGAGGGGGTGAAGGATCGTTATGATCGGAGAGTAAACTAACACTAATGAATTTGATGTGAGAACTCTTGTATGGTTGCATAATCCTTTCAGGAAAAAAGGTAAGAGGTCGAGGTTGCAAGCTTTATAGGAAGGACCTTACAGTGGTTAAAAATATTGATGATGAGAAATACCGCATCAAGAAAAGGCAAAGAGGAAAACTAAAGGTAGTACACATTGATCGACTGGCTGAACATTTAGTGCAAGCAACCATATGTCTACTTATTTATGTTAAGCCTTTTCTCCTTTGGACATATTATTATTGCGGGTTTCCTATTAGTGTTATGACCCAGATTGGCCTAGAATGTTCTACATTGCTAGCGATCTGCGAATCAATGAGCTTGGGTAGGCGAAAGTGAACCCTATTTCAGGAAGCGACTTCAAGCAATAGAACCTACGGCATCTATGATGATTAACGACCTCACGGAAAAAGCTTAGCGATTTTGGACGACGTAATGGTATTCTTGTCGTGTGTAAGGAAGAATACTGCCATTTCTTACCCCAATCGGCATTTTTACTCCCCCCTCACGTAGCAATATAATTTGGTATTAATATGTAATGTTAAGTTCCCGGTTATCGGATAAGATAATGTAGAAACGCAGAAACATAATGAGACTTTGGCGAATTCGGAAAACGAAAAGCTTATATATTTTCTAAACGCCTAAACTTTTCTTGTATAATTCCATAGAAACTTCTTTTACAAAGAAAGCAGCTTTTAATCATATAAAATATTTCTCATAGACATTACTCATTAAAACTTGAACAAATTGTGTGATAATTCGTCGAAACAATAAAACACAGGAAAGTTTTTTAAGCATCAGAGTAAGTTTTACAGGCAATTTGTATGTTATTACTATAAGATTTAAGCGTTGTGTTCATCTTAGGTTCATAGAGTATTTTATCAGTATTATTTTCTTTGCTTAAAGGTTATTTGACAAATTATGACAACTTTGGACAAGATAAGGCTATAAAGCAGTGCTATAAAATTAAAACAATTCTTATAAATAAAACCCTAATTTTAGTGTTAGCTATTAAATAACGTAAGAATATGAATGTTGAGGAAAGCATTGGTGAAATTGAATCCGATAGGGAAACCGAACCAGAAGATAAAGAAAAAACTATTTCTGCTCGATTAGTATTTACCAACGAACAGGTTAAAATGAAAATATTTTATTTCGTATATATCACAGAGACCTTTGAATATGGCATCACTAAAAACGCATTAGGCCAAGTTAGATCGATAAAAGATATCATAGCCCCATAGTTCAAGCCTTATTATTATAATCTCTCAAAATGGAAAATCAAATAATAGATTTGTCTTTAACAGGTGATTTTTCAGAAAAAGTTAGTGAAAATATTGAGAAAATATCAAAAGAGAAAGAAGTGAAACCCAGATTAGTATTAACCAAGGATCAGGTCAAATAGTAAACTGTATTAAAGCGAAAAATAAACGACTCATATTAAAAGTTATAAATTGTTGTTATATCCAAATTGCTTTCATTTGTTTTTTCCAGGAGAAAGACCTACGTGAAGCATTTAACCTTCTCGACCATACAGGGGAAGGAAAAATAAAAGCTGATGACTTTCGTGTTGTAATAAAAGCATTAGGTAAATGTTAAGAAACCCCTGCATATTATACGTAACGAAAAAATACATTTGGTGTTTTATCTAATTGGAGTAAAAAAAATCATAGTTTACGTTGTTGAATATATTTCTGATATTGATGTGAGTTTGCGATTCTAAATAACTTTATAATTTTACTTGAGCAAAGCTTAAATAATGATTTGGTGCGTTGAAATCGGGTTAGATAAAAGGCGACATAATTCTGGAGTAATACATACAAGAGGATCCAATTGAAAGATATTTAATCTCTAGTTCTCTGGGACAACAAACAAGCGGAAGTCGCAAATAAATTTTTTTCAAAGAAAAATTTGTTCTTTAACAAGAGTTTTGATTTTAGAAAATGAAAAGTCCATCGATATTTAATACTATTTTTTAACATTATCATCAACCCGTAAAGTACATGGGCCTCTCCCGTTGCAGGGAGGATTTGTTTTAACTCTTTCCCTATCCCATGAATCATATATATGAAAATTTCAGATGTTTTACTATTACATTGGATGGACAGAAAAACTATTAATATTCACGCTTGGTAGGCTTGGCTTGCTTCACGTTAAAGGTTTGGATATTTTATGAGATGGTATACAATCATCTACGGGGCCATAAAGTTTTACTGGATTTTGACGAATTCGCATCCGTATTTAATTCTTCTTCATCAGCTCGTAAAAGTCCACAGCTGAACAGAGGTTTCTCGATTGATGATCGTAGTATCAAACGTCTCGCACCTTTGACGCTGATGCCCGTCTACAGAGATCAGTGTATTTTACGTCTAGCGTAAACAGGACGGTATACCATCTATCCGAAACTAACCAAAGGACGAAATGGTGTGCTTGATTCTCTAACGCCGCCAACACTTTTCTTAACATTTGCATAATTATCTTTAATCGATTGTATGTTGCATGTGATTTATCGAAACCCGTTTCCCTGGGGCATCGTAATTTCTGTATTCGATAGTAGCCGTTACCAACATTACAAAAACAAGTTAAAAGTTTTCGATTCTGGATGAGTTGCGATTTTGCTTGTCGCTACTAACAGTGCGCAGTTGTTTGACGTTTTACGCATCACTGCAAATATATACATTTAACTTATTGTATTTTTAACATAATTATACTTTATTTAACTCATTCTATATTGAGCATATATTTCATTTAACTTCAAAAATCTTGAACGATTTCAAGATTTTTTGCATAGAGATGCCGGAGAGTGACGTAGGCTATTTTGCTGCGTTAGACACATTGGCTGTATTAGCCGTGGGCAGAAGCTAGTAGGTTAATAAATGAATTTAAATTTAATTAAACTTAAGAAAATATTATTTTCTTCATAGTCATTTTTATTTTTCCGATAAGGCTACGAACCCACCAAGGAAGAACTTCAGCAAATGATAAGCAGCGTTGATAAATCGCAGACAGGAAAATTAAGTTTTGAAAACTTTGAAACTGCCATTATGAAAAAAATAATGTCCCAGGACAGTGACAGCGACATTATGAAGAGCTTCCGTCTTTTTGATGCAGATGACAGCGGTGAATATTAAGTTTTTATTTATTAAAGGGCGACAAACGAGCACACAGTCTGCCTGATGGAAAGTAGATGCTGTGGCCAATAAACACAGCTCAATCCTCAATTAATAATCAAAAGTGCTTTGTCATCTTGGAAGACTAAAATGGGACATTTGAAAAAGTTCCCCGGTTCATGTTCACTCACCATACACGAAGCACAGTAACAACATGCTGCTATTTTACGCTCGTATTCTGTGCGAACGTGGCCCTACCCCGGTTGTGTTGACCCATTAGTACTGCAACCATATAGCTGCAGCGTGACTCTAGCACGTTAAATCAGGTGACTGATCCAGATCCAAATGGTTTAATCTTAGTCGTTATGCGTTTTTACCATACCTATAAATAAGAAATTTATATAAATAAATGTTTATTACCTACTTTAAAAGTTTTACAGGATCTTCTTACTGCAACATAAAATATTTTTTTAACAACTTAAGTTACTTACATTATTTTCATTATATTGCTCATATTACAGGTTTTATAAGTTTCGACAATGTGAAACGGGTCTCTGAAATTTTGGGAACTCACCTGACTGATGAAGAAATCGAAGAAATGATCGATGATGCTGATAAAGATTACGATGGACTGGTGATGCACGTTTACTTACACGTTTTTATTTACATAACGTATTTTTAGTATTTTACGTCTGGCGAAAACAAGAAGTATACCGCCATTTTTCGGAAGTCGTCTCTTACGATACCTATAGAATGAAACAGGGTGATGTATTTCCTTACATAATCACAACACAGTTTCTTGCTATTCAATTTTCTCCCACTTCTAAACGTTCCATATTCGAATTAGGACAGTTAATTAGTTTTTCGATTCGAATTGACGATAGACGGAAAATTATTTCGAGGATATGACCGGATGAAACGTAGTGATTATATTCTCTTTGGAAATGACTTGGTACTAATGATAGATGTTTCATATTGTTGCCACAATCGGCTCATGTTGAAAAATAAATAATTATTTAATTTTGTACACAACCGAGGTATATTATTAAATTTATTGTTAAAATTTAGAGATCCGCAAGGAACATTTATATTTTAATATGTGTTCAGCTGTAATTTTATTTTTTATTTTTACGGTATAAATTTATAACATAAAAAATTTTCAGATATCAGTGCAAGAATTTATGAAAATAATAAAAACTTCAGTTCATATAGAAACCCCTTGAATTTTTCTGGCGAGAGAAGTCTACGGTTTTTTCTTCATATTAAAATTTAAGAATTTAAGGTTTTTGTTTTCTTCATCAAACCCTAAGTGTCTGGTGCTGGAGCATTTCCTATGGTTGTAAGAAATTTTCATATCACTTTATACGCTTAACTGGCGTAATCGCGATCGTAGTAACAGAAATGTCCCTCCTTTGAAGCTGCTTTCTGTCGCAGGTCTAAGTATTACACATTCTGGTATTTAAGAGATGTTACCGCCTACACACAATATACACATATAAATGTTTTGGAGGTCATACACATTGGCGTAGCTAGGGACTTAGTCTAGGGTAGGGGAGGGGATGGGGCAGCCTTCCAGCTGAACTAACCACAGTCATTTAATTAGAGATCATAATTGGCGCGTAGTAATAAATAATAATGCAGTTCATTCACTCTCCGTTTTATCATGTGGCGTCTTTCTTTACCCCTTATTGTAAAGTTAACAGTCTAATAGCTAAATCTAAATTAATATTATAAATACAAAAGAAATTCTGGTATGTCTGTCTGTTACCTTTTCACGCTTAAATGAATTTCGATAAAGTTTGGCAAGAAGGTATAATAGTGTCCTAGGGAAGGTCTTTTTACCACGGGAAAATATCTAAATCCGAGGCTAATCTAATACTTGATTCTTGTTATGATACATACAGCGTTTCAATCGAGTGTATTCGGTTCCTTTCGTACAGCCGCACTTTTCTCGTGAGGTAAGTCTAGCATACCTAATTGCAAAGGCCATGTCCGCACTGCAATATTTCACCGTGCGACTTTTATTCTGGCGTATTATATTCCGTGATAGAAATTACACCTAGTACGCACTGCGAATAAAATTTCGTACGATTTTTGTCAGTTCGATGCAGTTCCCCACTGAAACACACGTCTAGAAATGAACAACAGATTTTTTTTTTAATTTACCTGATACTACGGTGGCGGCGTGATAGACGTATCAAAAGATGTCATTAACATTGGATTCACTAATTTACGGCCTTGAGACCTATGAAAGTATTTTTCTACATAAAACATCAAAGGCTGCGAAAATACAGTAAAAAGTTTTTCGGATATTACTGAATGACTATAAAATCATTCCATAATTTACTACGACTTATAGGTTGGGCTATTACCTATCAAGATACGAATTGGAGAAAAATAATTTTAGCTGGAGAGAGACGCAAAACGCGCGAATTTTATTCCGCAGTGCGAACATAGCCATACTTTATACTGCACAAAATATTCGTGCGGAAATAAATCGCACCGCTTCGCGTTCAATTTGCATCAAATCACAGATTTTTTTACCGCGCAATTTTTTTTACCGTCAGTGCGGCTACTCCTATAAGATTCTATGTGTTACAGAATTGCGTGAAAAATATCGCGCGGTGAAATATCGCAGTGCGGACAGGGCCAAATTGTGACAGAGACGAGAAACGAGAGACGATTTTGATAATACCGATTTTGGATACAATTATTACATATAAAAGGATTGGTATTGAATCCTGATGTAAAAAGCAATTAAACAGATAGAAATTCTTCAATATTAAATATAACATTGAAAGAATAATTGAACTTTTAATTTTAAAAATACAAAAAGTATAAGTCAAAAGTAGTTTTGACTAACATTCTTTGTCAAAACCACTTTTAATTATAATTTGGTCAGAATCTAATAATTTCAATAATGTAGGATGAAATTACAAATTTAAAATCGAATCAATAAAATAGTAGAACCAACGCAATAAATACTCTTTGAGCATGGGTATATTTATTTTTAAAATATGTCTTTATCTTATTTTTTTTTCCTTTTCATGTTATTGCAATCGAAAAGTTATGTTCCGACATGTACTTATAATTACATTTTTTGGTGGACTCCTTTCCTGCCTAGGAGTCCCGTCTGGGTAGGCAATCACCCTCTTACCTATTTCTGACGCCACAGAAAATAATAATACAGCTGTGCTTGCATTGCCGTGTTCCGGTCAGGGAGCCAGTAGTACCCTATATAATAGATCGGGGAAAAAGTTGCAACGTATTTTGTTTGTATAAAATTGAAGAAAAATCTCTTTGGTTGTACTGTTTGTATCTGGCTGGTTTTAATATCAATACATATAGGACATGAAGAAAAAGTAAAATACAAAATAAGAAACACTTTCCCTCCATTTTTCAATTGTTTTTCTGTCCGTCAAAATGAGTGAATCTAACGAAGAAATTCGATACATTCAGAAGTTTTATTATAAATAAGGGAAAAATGCGACTCAAGCCGCGAAAACAATTTGTGACGTTTATGGACCTAATGCAGTGTCAGTAAGAGTAGCACAAAGTTGGTTCAAACGTTTTCAGTCCGGGAATTTTGATGTCAAAGATGCAGCTCGCTCTGGTCGCCCTCATACGGATAAATTCGATGCCATTTTTGAAAAAGTAGAGCAACATCGGCATATTAGTAGTTACGACATAGCCGAGGAATTGAGGATTGACCACAAAACAGTTTTGACCCATTTGAAAAAGTCTGGCTATATTGAACTAGCACTTCTTATTAGTTTGTGGGCTATACAACGTGTTACAAAATACCCCGTAAAAAATATGATTAATTATCAAAGCCAAAAATTTTGTCAACCCTAGTAAGCTGTCATATCAGAGAACCAGATTATTTAACAGAAAGGCCTACGTACCTATTTTACCTAATAATTGTCTACTTTAATAGTTTTTCTATTTTTCATTCATAAATGTTTGCTACCTCAATACAAGGATGTCATTATACTCAAGTACTGGCTTCAAAAAATGTCAAGTTGGAAAAAAAAATGTTGTCAATTTCAAATCTAATCGATATCCTACAACTGTTTCGAGTTTTTTTCCCAACATTTTTTGCAAAATAACGATTTTTGCCTTCTAACTCGGAATACTACGATATGATGTTATGCGTAGGCCACGAAGATAGCAATTTAAATCGTGCTCGCGAACTGTATCGGCAACGATTTATCGATGGTAGACCCCCCACTGAACAGCGATGACTGCCTTCGTACCAGTGTTTTTATGAACATGTCAAGACGACTACATTCTACCGGCTTTTTTCATCGGTTTACTGGAAGTGGACGTCCAAGCACAGTCGACGCCAGGCAGGCTGAATTAGTGTTAGAACATTTTGAGAAAGAACCGACCACAAGTACGAGGCGAGCCGGAACAAGATTCGGTATAAACCATGTTGCAGTTTGGCGAATTCTTCGTGACGACAATCGTCACCCTTATCACTATCGCCGTACACAGGAGCTGATACCCTCCGATTTTGCACCCAAGAGGAATTTCTGCGAGTGGTATCTCAGGCAGTTAGAGGAAACCCTAATTACGTAAACTATGTTCTTTGGACGGATGAGTCAACATTCACGAGGTCAGGACTTTCAAATATGCATAACGATCAAGTTTGGACTCGCGTGAATCCACATGCTTCACGGCAGGGCAGATTCCAACACCAGTGGCGGCTGAATGTGTGGCCTGGCCTTTATGACGGGCATGTCATCGGTCCCGTCATTATGCCATCACGTCTGAACGGTAGCAACTATCTAACGTTTTTACAAACGGAATTCGAAGAGGCGATTGACGACTTTCCTGTGGCTGACTGGGATTTACTTTGAGAACTAAAGAAACACGGTGTTTCAGCATGATGGAGCTCCGGCACATTTTGCTCGCAACGTACGAGAACATCTTAACGTTCGCTTTCCGCGAGGATGGATCGGCCGCGGGGGACCGGTGCTATGGCCTGCTCGTTCTCCGGACCTCTCACCCTTGTACTTCTTTTTGTGGGGTTATGTGAAGGACAGAGTGTATTTCTCCGATTGCCCAACGGTTGCCGAGATGGAACAGCGTGTTTGATCGGTTTTCGCATGAATAACACCGACGATGGTGCAAATTTCCACACAAGCCATATCCCGACGAGCGAGGTTGTGTATTGAGCAAGGGGAGCACACTTTGAGCCGTTTCTGTAAATATGACGTTTATTGCGCAATTAAATTAAAAGTGTTTAAAATTAAAATTTAAAAGTGTTCGTTTAGGTTGTTTCGTTAGGTTAGGTCTTTTAAAATTTTTGTCGTTCCGCGAATTAGGTAGAAATGTAGGTACATTCTGCGTAGTTTACTCTGTAATTTTAATGAAATAGGGTTTGCACATCAGTGAAAATAATAATATTTTTCTTGATTAGAGGTAATAACGCATCTATAACTGGCTGCAGGTGTCCATAGCCTGCAGTAGCCAATAAATTGCCTCCATAGCTTTGTGAGTCTTGAGCCAAAATTATTGAATTTGCCTTAAATAAGTTAAAAAGTTACGGAAATACTAAGGCTTGAAATTCCCGCGAAGTATCATATCGTTATAAAGTTTAATACGGTTGTCCACTGTGGCGCTAGTAGTATACACTCATAGACGCGTGTTGAATTTTTTTTAGTTTGGATTTTGTAGATCGAGTTCTTCTCTCGGTAGAGAGCATAGACATAGAAAGAAGTAGAGAGTAATTGTTCCGCCTAAGGGTATTAGTGTTCTGTTGTAATTGTCTTCTGTGCTTCAATCTCAAACTCAATTTCAGCGTTGCCAATTCTACGGATTTTTCCGTAGATCTACGGAATTTTGTCATAATCTATGGAAGTACGGAATTTGAGGTTGAACTCTACGGAATTTTTAAAAACCTGTGGTGAATGAGAACTTAGCCGACAATGTCATTCTCTCTGTCATCTTCTTTGCTGTCTGTATTAAAAAAACATTTTTGCTTATAAATATCTAATGTTTTGGTGAGGTTAATCGATTTCATATTTTAATAGCGTAGATATTTTGCATTAAATTACGTTTATTTCGAATTTCGAACACTTTTTGGAAAATAGGCAATTGATATAAACGCTTATAAAATTTTCATAGATGATTGAATTATCACTTATATCTCAAATTTTTCTAATCCAGGCTGTCCCAATTCTTTTTACAATTATTAAAAAAAATCTGCCAAATAAGTCTTCGCTTTCCCCGATCTTTTTTTTCGAATTTCCCAAAAGTTGTTAAGTAATTGTATAGTTTTTCAATGTTACATAAATTACCCCAAGTCTGAAACATCGTAATTTATCAAATAAAATAATAGAAACTAGGATAAAATATCTATTTTAATTTTCGTTATGATGGTCCGTTGTTTTTCATTCGTCTAATTATTGCTTCAAAATTTTCCAGCATCAAGTTTGTAACGTAATTTTTTTATAACTGTCCAAAATTATTTAAGTGTTAATTATTTTATTTGTTTTTTACTAAAAAATAATTAAATTAAAAGAAAATAATTAATTTTTAATTAATTTTTATGGTACTTTATTCTCAAATGTGCAGCTTGATTCGATGTTATACTACGATTGAACTTACAACAAGAATTTTACTTGACAAAAAGAATTTCTCCAAAAAATTGATCTTTTCTATGACGAAACAAAAAGTTTAGATCTTTTTTAGTGGTCTGCAGATCTACGGATATTTTGAAATAGCATTTACGGAATTCTACGGAATTTTTATACGAATCTACGGATTTCCAAAATTCGAGCTGGCAACACTGCTCAATTTCTCAGAGAAGTTTTGGAGGGAACTTGACCGACGGCGGATTGCTACTCCTGTATTATTATTTAAATAATAGTTTGAAGCTATGAAGTGGATTTTGGTGTGTAAAAGTGGTGCAATTTTGTGTATTAAATGTCTGCGCATGTGAACTATTAATGGAAATGGTGAAACAAGTGCTCCGATGGTAATGTGAATCTCAAGATAAGGTGTCTGTCTGCTTAGGTGCCTTGAGATAGTATCGCCAACTGTCTACTGCTTCAAGTTGCTATCAAAATCTCCCAAAACCTACGCAGTGTGATGCATCAACTTATTGTGAAGCAGTGTACTATAAAGGATTATTATCACTTGATACTGAAAATCTATAAAAACGAAGATCCCGAATGAAATAAACACATGGCTTAAAGAACAAGCATCCAAACCAAAAATCTTTAAAAAAAAAGAATAACGAATTAACGAAAATAATTTTTATATTAAAAATGAATACCAACTACAAGATAAATATTTAACAATTTAACATGCGTAGTATCTTTATACTACTTAAGTAAACTGTAAGAAATTTATTGAAAACTATAAAAAGTATAAAAACAAAGAGAGGTAATAAGTGAATCTTCTTTACAAATGTCTTAGAAACAAGACAAGAAGCGTTTGTTTTGAAAATGGGTGAGATTTCATTCAAGATCTACAAATTAAAAATTCAAATCAATAGTGACATACCTAGATATAATTTATTATGATGTTTTAGATTCAGAAGACATCATGTTGGAGGAGAAATGCGAAAATCTCATGAACGTGGTCGTTGAATCTCGTAAAAGATTTGGAAAAATGTGTGTAGAATACGAACAAAAATCATCACTTATGGAGAATAAAATGCTTAATTTACAACTCGAAACCATATCTAACCTCAGATTCAAATCTATGAATAAGATTCTCAACATAGATGTAGATATTATGAGGAAGGAAGTTGACAATTTTACGGCTGATATTTTGGAAAGACAAAAAAGGATAGAGACTTTAAAGAAAAATGTAAAAAATGCACAGCATATAGTTGTACAGCTTAAAGCAGACAAAATTGACAAGAAGCTTCGAAAACCACTCACTGCAGAGGAAATGTTAGCAGTTGCTAAAAGCACTTAGAAAATGAAACTTATTTGTAAGATAAATTTTATGTCTAGTTAACATAGTTTTGAGAAAGATTTATCTATGATTAGAGTGAGCAGACCAATGTCTGTTTCCATTGAATTCTCTGTAAATGTAAACAATGTTTAGTGATTCTTAATTAGAAATATTAGTTTATGTGTAATGATATTTTTAACTGACTTCAAAAGAGGACAGGTACTCAATCGACTGTTTTTTATGTGTGTTACCTCAGAACTTTTTCTAGGTGAACTGATTTTTATGATTCTTTTTTATTTGAAAGCTGGTGCTTCTCATGTGGTCCCATATAAATTTGATCAAGATCTGACCAGTAGTTTTTGAGTTATCCTTAATAATGTGTATTTAATTGACTTGGACTACATTGATGATGTTTTCATTTTATTTATATTATAGCCAGTTCTACAAAATTTTTAATTTTACTACTTGTTAAATTCTAAACTCTAAGTAAATGTCAGTTATTTTTTAGGTGGAACAGCGGGGCTTTTCTTATTTCTGAGAGGATTGGGTGGACTAAGAGAAAGCAACTAGTCCTTCATGCTGCGTCAATGCATGTTGTGAGACCTTGCATGTCCTCAAAATATTTTATTTCTCTAACATGCAGGTGTCCTCACTATGTTTCCTTTCACCGTCAATTGAGCAGTAATTTAGCACTTAAAATTGTAATTAAGAATATCATAGGTGCTGGTGTTAATCATACTCGGTTCAAATTTGATTTAAAAAATATGTTTGTATAATTACTTTTTTGAAGAAATGTGTGAATAAGTTACATACATTTTATTTAAACTGTAAATTTTAATGATATTTATTAATAACATCCATAGCATTATTGGCCTCCCCCAGATTGCCTCATAACTCATAAACAGGATTTTGACATTATAGCCATGCTTGACAGGAGGTTTAGTAACTGTAGTTTTATTAATATTTTGAGTTGTGCATCTCTCACCTCTTACGTCATCCATGGGTTGATATTGGGTAGTGGATATTCTATGTAAATGTAGTTAAACATAGTGTTAGTTTTAGACCATTTGTATGCAAAAAATACTTATTATTATTACTCACACCGTCAAAAGTTGTAAGATAGGTGTTGTTATCAACTGTACAAAGTCCAAATGCTAAAATAATGATATGTCGATGATATTTTGGATTTACTCATCTATTGGCAAAGGCAATGTTTATGCCAATTCGCTGAAATGTTTCTGATTTCACACTCCCAACATGAATGTAACCATGCCCACCTACACTATTGCCTATTTTCCAAAGGAGTTATATCGCATCCGAGATACTATTGCCTCCATAAGTCTTATCGTCGTTTATATTACAACACCGCGCAAGTCAATTTTGCCAACTTTTCAAGAGACAAAAAACCTTGCTATTTATTGTTTTCACGTCCAGATAGTAATTTAGGGTTCAAAATGTTTGTATTAAAAGATAAGGAATCATTTAAATATGCAATATTATATGTTATAATACGAAATATTAAAATGTTCTGGAAACTCGTAAGAACTGCCAGGGGAAATTCAAAACAGCCTAGAATGAATGTTATACGAGACGATAATGGCTGTATGCTGAATGATGAAGTTTCGAATTTAAAAAGATGGAAGGAATACTTTGAAAGCGTGTTTATGAGTGAAGAGTCGTCTGAATTAAGTGAAATAGAAACTCCGAAAGAAGTGGAGAGAGGTAGGGAGATAAGTGTAGATGAAATAATGAAAGCAATGAAAAGCATGAAAGCAGGTAAGGCAGCCGGATATGATAAAGTATCACCAAATGCTAAGGGCTGGAGGAGTGGTGGCAGGCCTGCTGTACACGTTGTTTAATTTATTTTGGTAACTGCCGGTACCGGAAGACTGGTACAAAGCCATTATAGTTCCAATATATAAGGAAAAGGGTCACAGCAGGACTGTAAAACTACTGTGGTATCAGCTTGCTTAGTATTGTGGGTAAACTGTATGCTAAGGTGTTAATTGAAAGAGTTATGGAAGAAACTGATGGAAAAATTTGGGATGTGCAAGCTGGATTTAGAAAGGATGGGGTACGGATCAAGTCTTTTCCATGCATGATTGTGGTGAAGTTTTGGCCAAAACCAGAAAGTTTTTGTGTGTTCATGGACTTGGAAAAGGCTTATGACAGAGTGGACAGGAATGTGTTATGGCATACACTGAACTCATTTGGGTTGAGCGCTGGCTGGTTGATACAGGCATTAAGGTCTCTTTATAGGACTCTAGTGCTTGTGTCAGGATCAACGGGTCTACTCGAATGGTTTGGCATCCAAAAGGTGTCAGGCAGGGCTGTGTAGCTTCCCGTGGCTGTTTAACCTATTTATGGACAGTTGTTTGCAAACTTTTGAAAGTTGAAGAATGTAGGTTGAGAATGGGTAAGTTAACCGTAAAATGCCTTTTGTACGCCGATGATCAAGTCATATTTGCGTCGTCGGCGGCCGAGTTGCAAATGATGGTTACTTTAATGAACTGGTCATTAAAAGAAAGGGGTATGAAAGTGAACGCAAGTAAGACGAAAGTGATGGTTTTGAAATGATGGGGAGTTGATTGAGCAAGTGGATGAGTTTGTATATTTGGGATTTTTATTTAGCAGGGATGGTAGATATGATAAGGATATAGAACGACGAGTGAACGCAGGCAATAGAGTGAATGGGCTACACACTATTGTGAAGAATCAGAATGTGTCAAAAAAGGCACGTTTGGCAATTCATAATACTGTGTTAATCCCTACTTTAATGTATGGTAGTGAAAGTTGGGTCTGGCAGAAAAAGCATGAGAGTAGAATAAATGCTGTAGAAATGCATTCATTAAGGAGTATGCTAGGACTGAATCTGAATGACATGGTGAGAAATAGTGTGATAAGAGAAAAGTGTGGTTTGCAAGATGACGTTGTGACCACTAAGAAAGGAATGCTTCGGTGGTTTGGTCATGTAGAAAGAATGAACGAGGAAAGAGTGACAAAGCAAATTTATGTTGCAGAAGTGAACGGCAGAGTCGGGAAGGGACACCCTAGACGAAGGTTTATCGACCAAATTGGCATTATATTGAAAAAAGGCCAGATTAGGAGTACCCTTAACCGACGAGCGTGTATGCGTAGATATATGGATGTAAAGGAGGCGAGAGAGGTGTGCCAGGATCTTACCAAATGGAAGTCCGTAGTCTCTGCCTACCCCTATGGGTGACAGGCGTGAGTGTTTTTGTATTTATGTATGTATGTATTAAATATGCAACGGAGCTAGTATATTCTGTACTTCAAAAAAATGACTTTTGCGGTATTTTGCTGTAGATGAATTGGACTAAAACTGTGTTGCTAGCGACGTTACTAGTAAAAAGAAAAACCTTACCAACGAATCAGATATTTATTTGAAATAATTATTATTCTCGTTACATTCTTTATGAATAAAACATTTCAAAGATTAGGTAAATCATTGTAAAATTTATGATATGAAGCACGTATGACAGTTTTCAAATCCTGTAAAGTCCAGATATTTTCTAGACGAAATTGGCAATTTAGCTGTATACAGCTTCGGTAGAGTGCTTACTGGTTTTATTTTCCTAAGAGGTGTGTGTCTTTGTGGTAAAGGCTTTACCTCATGTTCGAAATCAAGTTTATATCATATTGTACCATCTGGCCT
Source organism: Parnassius orleans (assembly GCA_029286625.1). Taxonomy (NCBI): domain Eukaryota; kingdom Metazoa; phylum Arthropoda; class Insecta; order Lepidoptera; family Papilionidae; genus Parnassius; species Parnassius orleans. The sequence goes on from JAGSMP010000237.1 coordinate 1,287,637, forward strand.
ATACTCCAACATGCGCAAATCAGTGACTACAAGGTCACCTGCCTTCTTGCCAGGACGTATGGATTTGTTCACTAAATCTTTGGAAAAATCTATGAAAAAGGTATATTCTAACTGCTTTGCATTATAAGGCACAGTTCTTGCTTTTTTTTGTATAGTCCACATGCTGCTGCGGTAAGTATATTCTTTATTTTTTAATTTACATTCGATTGCGCTGCGTACAGAATCGCATTCCATTTGCGTGTGCCCTTTTTCTAAATACTTTTGGACAATCACCACTTGTTTTCAATAGCTAAACGTAAAAGTGCATTACTTAACGTGGAATTGCGATTCTGTGCACAAAACCCATCGCACCCATCTGAATATAATATGATAGGCATTGACTTTCCGCTAAAGTTTTTTTTTATGGCAACCTTACAATTACTGCCAACCTCCAGTCAATAAATAATACTTGTAAGAAACGACGAACAATAAAAATGAAAACTATGATTCTGATTAAAACCGAATAAAATTAAGAACTAATGAAGAATTAAATGACTTGTACTGAAGTTTATTAAATACTTAAATGGAGAATATTATGAAGAACTACATTTCTACATTTATTACTCTTTACTACATTTAAAATATTAAATAAAACGAAATAAAAACTATTAAATGCTAAATAACGAATAAAATTTTATAACTTAATATTATTTGAATCTAAATATTCCATAAGGCAATTGAAAACATTTTTACTTTTTTAGAATAAATTAAAAGAGAACGAATTTCTGTAGGTAGAGGTATTGTATGGTGTAGTATATGTAGGTAGAGAAGAAAATATGATTGAGGTCACCAATATCTAAACCACACTCACATATAGAAGAATTTTTAATATGAAGCCTAGCAAGGTGAACTGAATTAAAACAGTGACCCAAGTGCATTCTACATAACATTGATGCAATTGATGTATGTTTTTATTTAGGTTATTTATAAAACCAAGGCTTAGAAGGAATGATGGGTTGAATTTTGGCACAATTTGGCATTTGACAGCCTTTCGTCGTTTTCGTTTTGTACCAATGTTTTGACCACCTATCTCTTATACAATAATTTCGTATTCCTTATAAGGTCATAGTAATAATTTTAAATAGGAAAGTATCCCCACAGACTATAGCTTGTTTAGCAAGTTTGTCAGCATATTCATTACCCATATACCATATACCAATATGACTAGAAATCCAAACAAGAGAAATGTTGATGTTTTGAAATTGGTATAAGAATAGTTTCTTAATTTCAAATATCAAAGGATTGTGGGAAATGTCATAGAAAGGATTGCATAACAGTGCCTGTAAAGAACTAAGAGAATCTGAAAATATCACGCTTGATTTTAATTTAAAGCTATAGCAATATTTTATTGCTTGTAAATGGCTAACATTTCTCCAGTAAAACTGAAGATTCGAAGGGCTTTTCATTTTTGAACTATTCTCCAATTTTGATGGTATATTGCGTAGCTAGTAGAACCTTTTGAGTTAATTTTAGAGGCATCTGTAAAAATATAATGATAACCTGGGAAATTCTTGTCCAACGCAAATACAAATTTTTATTTGATTCTATAGAAAATTTATTTAATCCTCTATCTAATATAAAATTGGGTTTGAAAAGTGCAACCTCAAATGAATTGGAGAAAAGAGGTAGAGTCACCGACCTATAAATAGGATGTAGTAAAGAATTATATTGTTCGTAGCTTTTACTAGGTTAGGTGTTTCTTTATTACGCCAGTATTTTCCTGAATTAATTAAATTGTAATGAGAAAGTAAACGAATTTTAGGGATTAGTGGATGTTTGGAAAATTGAAGAGCCTAATAAAGTTAATAAAATAAAGTAATAAAATTGAAGAGTATAATAAAGGACTAAAACGGAGCCTTGTGGAATCCTTTGAAAACCTTTCGAGTATAATTTAAATCATCATCAATTTTAATATATATATATCGATCTAGAAATAAATTGATAATCAAATTTGTAAGTTTTTAGATATATTGCTTAAACATCTTTTCTCTAGGATGTTGAGTCTGACATTATCGTAAGCAGAAGAAATGTCAAGGAAAGCAGCAAGGACCGATTCATTTGTCGAAAATGCTAGGCTAATATCTGTGGTGAAGATTGAAAGACTGTCATATGTGCTTTTAACTTTTCTGAATCCATATTGAGTATTTGATAACAATCCATGACTTTTCTACATACCATTCAAGACGGTTCTTGATCATGTGTTCAAAGGTTTTAATTAGAGTTGAGGTTAGAGATAGCTATCTAAAACTGTCCAATTTAAAACAGGTTAAATCAGGAGTACAAATTGATAAATCTACAGCACTTCTAGACTCATTGGGACGAGAGCGTTTGGTGATTTTACCAGTATTAAGGACGCCAATGTTAAGCTCGTCAATCATTTAAACGAATAAACTGCCGTATCTGTCAGAATTATCACCCCATAAATAATGATGGCAATTAAAGTCACCAAGAATTAAAAATGGTTTGGGGAAGGAGGCTATTAAAGATTTTATTCTGCGAACCGTAATGACAGAAGGGGAGGGAACATAAATAGAAACGAAAGTAATATTTTGAATTCTTACTGCTACAATATTAAAGTCAAATATTTCATATGGTATAAGCTATATTATTCTTTATAAGCAAAGCACATCCGGCATAACCATCAGATCTGTCATTTCGAACACAACAAAAACCAGGGATTCTGATGTTGGAATCCGGTTTCAGCCATGTCTCTGACATAGCAGCGATACCAATATTGTATTTTTTTAATAAATAAATTATTTCAGTACGTTTATCTAAAATGCTTCTACAGTTCCATTGAAGGATCCTTGTGAGAGTGAATGTCATGGAGAATTTCAGGTATAGAATTTAGTAAGCGAGCAACGTGGGACGGTAACTTTGATGAATACGAAGATATGATTATGTTAATAAGGGAATTTATAATGCTTTCTATAGAATTAAACTACCCTGTGAAGTATCTGGTGAAACCCGAAGAGCACAACCATCTTCTGGTTGCGGAATTGAAAAATCTTCAATAATTTTTTGATGACTTTTTTGTCGTATCCTATTTGTGTATCGTGACGGAATTATTTAGGAATAAATAATGATTCCTTATAAGAAGTTTTATTAGATGAAGCAGGGTGTGATGGAAAATGATCCATTGTAGGATTAGTAGAAGGCGAAGAATTTATAGGGTTTTTTGAGATCAGAACATCAGCATATGATTTTGATGAAACTTGGGGATATTTTTGTGATGCTTCTAGGTATGAGATTGAATTTTGTGCCATTTCGATTTTAATATTATTTTGTCTTGTGTGTTCAGGGCATCTAGAATCCGTGGCTTTGTGGTTACCTGAGCAGTACAAACAACGAAAGGTCCCATTATCTTTGTCACAAGAGGAAGAAGAGTGATCATCGCCACGTTTTGAGCATCTTGGCTTGGAACGACATAAATCTTTAGTGTGTCCAAATCTGCAGCACTGAAAACATTGAATCGTTGGAAGGTTATAAATTTCAACAGGGATAGAAAAATAGCAAAAATAAACCCTCGAGGGAAGAATTTGACCGTCAAGTGTGATTACGATACTTTCAGAGCTTTCACTTTGTCTTCGTTGCGTATTCGGTAATTTAATCTTCTTACTTTTAATACAGGTATGGTGTTTGGATACGTAGATAATTCAGAAATAATTTCTTCTGGTGTCCAATCTTTTGGTACACCTTTAATAACACCCATACGAGATACGTGGAAAGATGGGATAAACGTTTTGTATTTGTCATTGACAGAAGGATTTTCTAAAAGTAGATTTGCATCAATAAATTTAGAGAATTCAATTGTTATTCTATTCCTCCTGATACGTTTTAGGCCTCCATTAACTATATTTTAATATTTAATTTTTTCAAAAGTGACCAAATGAAATAGCATTTAAAGTTTTACCAGAATTAGGAGAATCTTCTTTACTTGAACATGGACGATAAAAGGACCTAAATGTTTTGAATTATAAGGGCGAAGAGATTGAAATCTTTGTGAATCTATTTTTGCATTATCGCTATTTATATGTGTGTTAAGAAATTTAGAAGAGATTTGACTATAGGCAGAATTTAATGTTTGTGATAGAGGAATGTCAGATGATTGTGAAAGAGGGATTTCAGATGATTGAGTACAAGCAATATTGGATGATAAAGACATGGAGATTCATTCATTCCTTTTCTTTTATTGGAAATAATTTTGAAGTTGTCATCAAAAATTTCTTGAGATAATGACTGCCATGGTTTTTAAATGAACCTTCTAAGCCATTTTGAATTTCAACATAAGCAGCTGAGAGGAAATAATGTTATCATCATCATCATCATTACAGCCTTCACAAGTCCACTGCTGAACATAGGCCTCCCCATGGAATGCCACAGCACGGTCCTGAGCCACCTGCATCCATTGACTTCCTGCATGTCTTACCAGGTCGTCACTCCATCTAGTGGGGGACGACCTACACTTCGCCTGCCGGCATGAGGCTGCCACCGAGAACCTTTCTTCCCCATCGGTTGTCGGTTCTTCGAGCTATATGGCCGGCCCATTGCCACTTCAGCTATTAACCTTTGGCTATGTCGGTTACTCTGGTCTACTGCGGATATCCTCATTTCTAAGTTTATCACGCAGAGAAACCCTGAGCATAGCTCTCCATAGCTCGCTGAGCGACCTTGAGCCTCATACGGCCAGCAGTGAAGGACCACGTCTCAGTTCCGTATGTCATCACTGGCAACACGCATTGGTTGTACAATTTAGTTTTGAGGTTTTGAGGTATGCCTGACGAGAAGATGGGTCGTAATCTCCCGAACGCTGCCCAGCCGAGTTGAATCCGTTGATTGACCTCTCGGTCGAAGTTGGACTTACCTAGTCGGACTATTTGTCCCAGGTAAACATATTCGTCAACAACTCGAGCTTAGTGCTCCCAACAACTACCGGCAGGTATGACATGGACATTAAACATGATTATTGTTTTGTCCATGTTCATCTTGAGACCTATCCGTTGGGAGACACTATTGAGGTCATTGAGCATACTGCTTAGGTCCTCCAGCGATTCTGCCATAAGGACTATATCGTCGGCAAATCGAAGGTGAGTGATGTACTCGCCATTGATGTTAATACCGTATCCTTTCCAATCCAGTAGCTTGAAAACGTCTTCCAATGCAGCGGTGAAGAGTTTCGGGGATATTACGTCACCTGTCTTACACCTCTGCAGTTGGATAGGTTTCGTACTCTGGTTCTGTACTCGGATAGCCATCGTAGCCCTACTGTACAAACACTTCAGCACCTCGATATACCGACAGTCCACTTGGCACCGCTGAAGGGACTGCAGCACCGCCCATTTCGACGGAATCAAAGGCTTTTTCATAGTCCACATATGCAGGCAAAGTGGCAGATTGTACTCGTCGGTCTTCTGTACAATTTGCCGAAGGGTATGTATGTGGTCTATGGTGCTAAAGCCTTTTCGGAAACCGGCTTGTTCGAGGCTGGAAGTCGTCGAGTCTGCATGCGAGACGATTCGTAATGACTCGAAAACAGCACGTAGACGCGGCTCAGAAGGAAATCGGTCTGTAGTTCTTCAAGAGAGCGTTGTCGCCTTTCTTGAAGAACAAGACCACCGCACTTCTGCTCCATGCCCGGTGTAATGCCACCATGGAGGACGGAATTAAAGAGCTTCTGAAGGACTTCAAGCACCGGTTTTCCACCCGCTTTCAGAAGCTCCGCTGTAATTCCATCCTCGCCTGGGGCCTTGCCGTTTTAAGGTGCTGGAGAGCCATTCTAATCTCGCTCAGACTGACGTCCGGGATATTATCGGAATAGTGTCGGATAAGACTTGCTCTTGGATCGTTACTCACACTTGCGCGTGGCTCCAACGATGACGTCGTGCGACGAACACTGAGCGCGTTCCGTACGGATTTACGTATGTGTGTTGCGACTCGTACAAAATCTATGGAAGACTTGCGTTCGGAGCGACTTTTTCCGTTCGAGATTCCGAACGCACAGGCGGTCATACGGATTCGAGATTCCGTATGACGTACGTCACATACGTAATCCGTACGGAACGCGCTCAGTGTTCGTCGCACGACCGAAGCGAGTATAGCTGTAACCTTTCATCTTATTTTATTTAATAATTCGTCGAAAGAGTTTACAGACATCCATATTTAAAACATATCTCTGATAGATAGATCTTTTACATAATATTGACTATATTGCAAGTTTAGGTGATAAGGGATGCACCCAGTAACAATGATACAGCAACAATGGAATCGCAATCAGAAAATCGTCGTCATTATTCGCTGGCAGAATGTCTAGACTCAATGGCTAACCTCTCAACTGACCCTTGTTATTCCGAACGTAAATAAACGTATGTGTGATGTGTTCACAGAATTCCGTTTCGGGATTCCGTTCGATATTCCGATTCGGAATTCCGTATGTATGTGGCCGGCCTTATGCTATTGATTTGACGAATCAAACAGCACTCGAGGTGTCAGTTTTTGCTACATGTTTAGTGGACCATTTACAATTAACTTTAGCGGGGTAATATATAAGGAAGGTGTGGACTGGCAACTGAACGTCAATAACGGTTTGACGTGTTTTGGTGTCATATTAATTATTTTAAGTTTTCTTTTAATATTCTGATTACATTCCTAATTTATTATAGTATATTAATAATATTTATCTGTATTTTTGATTATTTTATATTATATTTTTGTATTGACAATTTCTTAGTATTACAAAATAGTCTAACGTAGCGTTAGACTCTCGTAGTCGCCATGTCTAATCCATCTATTCCGTTTAAGCCACCGGATCCGAATTGTTCCGATCCTAACATTATTTCTCTCCAGCTGCGTTAATGGATTACAAGACAGAAAAGAAGTATCCTATCACCTAGTAAAAGTTCGTTGGTTTATCTTGACATTGGTATTCATTTTAATTTTTTTACTCTAAAGCTTAAAACAAAATATTGTTATTTATTTAAAAACTGTAACTTTATACAATTATTATAGTGTTCACTATAATAATAATCACATTAATTATAATTATTAACAAATAGTGAAAATAAAATTAATCACCAGTTCACCATCTTCATTAAAGCAAAGCTCCTCAGGCAGAAATTATTAAATGCAACATATTTTTTAATTATATTTATATTTGTCAGTGGAACAAATTTGCTTTAATAAAGTTGGTGATGATTTTAAATAAGAATAAAATTATGAGCAAGTTTTTTTACATTGACCTTGTTATGAACATCGCCTTTAGAACTAACCTGTAAGTGGATTTTTTCTGACGCCCACAATTTATTCATAATAGAAAATACTTTTCTACTGGAGCATTTGTACCAGGTAGACGTAAAATATATTCGATTAAAATGTAAAAGAAGTTATGTTGAAGATTGTTGGTGCGAAAGTGTTTGAATACTTCCACCCAACGAGTTTCTGCGAAAACTTTTTTGTTATTTTTGGTCGGTCTCGCTCTCGCGCCGTTCGTGTCTGACGAACTTCATAGTTTTAATTATTCGCGCGGTTTCGGAAAACGGGACTATTTTGCGTCCCGGAGCTTTGTTTGGGAACAACGGGACAGGTGACCGAGAAAGGGCAGTCCCGTTCAAAACGGAACGTATGGTCACTTTAATCATGCACGATGTGCTTAAGCCAGCTAGGCACATGAATCCTTCATGCAACTCTTCGTTTTGTTTAAAATTTAAATTAAGAGCATATCATTCCATAAGTCAGAGTCACGCAATCATTTATTTAATGTTTTTGGAAACTTATGTCTTGGGAGCAACGCAGAGCATTTGTTAGCTCACGTTATGAAATTAGAAAGAAAAAGTAATTAAAAGTGTTGACTCAAAAGAACTGAAAGCCGTGAATATTTTTAACTATAGACAATAAACGACTTCAAGTCTGCAAAAATGTTTTTGCAACACTAGGAGTCAAGCAAGGAATGGTTAGAGTTTTGACGGGAACTTGATCGGCGGCGGTTTGTTGCTCCTGTATTATTGTTTGAATAATGGTTTGAAGTGGATTTTGATATGTAAAAGTGGTGCGATTTTGTGTATTAAGTGTCTGCGCATGTGAACTATTAGTGGAAACGGTGATACAAGTGCTCTGATGGTGATGTGATTCTCAAGATAAGGTGTCTATCTGCTTAGGCGCCTTGAGATACCATCGTCAACTGTCAGCTGTCTGCTGACTCAAGTTGCCGTCAAAATCTCCCAAGGGCTGCACAATGTGACGCATCAACATATTGTGAAGCAGTGTACTATGAAGAAAATTATAATAAACCGAATAAAAATACATAAGACTTGGCCCAAAGGTCTAGATACCAGGCCATATACTCAAAAAAGGAATGGTTAATGGTTTATTAGATAATGGCACTGACTTAGAAGTATATGGACTGGGCATACCTACAGAATTAGCGTGACTACCTACAATACACTGGCGCATAAAATGGCCGCCTTTTATAGGGTTGTAACTCAGCAATATGGGCAGCTGATATCGATATTTTTACTAATATGAATTTGTTCTCATTTCATATAATTGAATTTGTGGCTTTATTTATTTTATTCCGTAGGTATTTATATAGGTACAGGGCTATATTTTCAATCGTCAAATAACTTATCTGAGGAATAAATAATGTGTCTGGCAGTTTTATGGCTTTTGTGTAGATAGAAATTAAATCTGTAGCCTAATTGTGTAACACACCAAAATGACAAACCATACCAATTTGACAGTTTAACAATATCCATTGCGTTGTTTTTGTTGTCGAGCAAACTAATTTTTCAATCACATGAAGCAATGGATATTGTTGGGTTGTCAAATTAGATTTGGATTGCTATCCCTTAAGTTTCGCTTGAGCTGCTTCACCAGGCTTCACCACATATGTACACTTACGCAGTGCATACTCTGCTACAGATTTCTTGTATTAGGTACAGTCAAACAAAGAGTTAAGTATGCAGGCAGCTAACTTGCAACTTGTTTTAAACAATGTTCTGAGTGTGCTAAGTACTTACTCAAGTTTTTACATCATTTATATAATTGTGAACAAAGTTAAAAAGTTATAACGCACACAATAAAAATGAATATTGACAGAGTAGTGGGAAGATTCTTGAGAAGATTTTTTGCTTGTATACCAAATTTATTTACTGTACAATATTACTGGGATGGAGATCCCTGATCCCATATTATAATCCCATATTATAGTATTTTTAATATTATTTTTCGCAGGTAGGTACATTAATTTTGTTTATTTGAAATTCGAAAACCTGGCATGATCATGAAACATGATATCCGGGAATTATAAACTATTAATATTATTTATTCAATTCTGAACAAAGTTAATCTATTAAAATAATTTCTAGTACAACACTTTGTCACTGCTTTTTGACAGTTTGACAGCAGATCTACTACAAAACTTGGCGCTTAACATGGCGGCGCAGTCACGCATGGATGAGCTAATGACGTCACACGAAAGTGTTACGAAAATAAGCACTTGACAAAGTGTAGTTGTCTCTCTTTTCTATTGCAGCTACTGCTTTGTTAAAAAGAGACAAAACTGTTTTTGACAAGTGTGTGTCGATATTATAGATATTTGTATAACTATTATTTCTATAGTAGAATATGCCGCCTCCATAGGTATATCTCTATGGATAATGGCTTCAAAAACACTGCTAACTTGCTACATATTTATTTATCTATGCACTGTGCTATGCCACCTAATTCAGCCACATCCCAGAAAAGACGCAAAGGTCCTGAAAAGACTGAAGACGTACACTACATTTTTAAGAAATGTTCTAACAAGTCTACCAAGCTACCAACCATGCCATCCCATTATTGTCGTGCAAGCACGTCTAAGGCTTATTTAGAACCGGTGTTTGAAAATATGTCTGATCTTTATAAAAACTAGCTATTCCCCGCGCCTTCGCCCACGTGCAATTTAGATTTTAATGCTAGCCGAAAAGTATTTGATGACACATTTTTAAAGTTCAATCTCAGTCTTTTCCGTCCTAAAAGACCAACTGATGCTGTGCGACGTTTGTGTAGGTCATAAAACAGGAAATATCAGCGATGAAGGTTATACGATACTCTTTGGTTATACGCAACATGTTGCAAAAAAATAAGGCGTGAAAGAAAAGTCAATAGATTTTTTTTGCGCTCAATGCAAGGACACCTCCGGTAGCGGGGAGGGAGGTGGTGAGTGCTCCTAGCATACCACGCAGCCGGCTGCGTGGTTATGTGGGTCTCACTTTGAAGAAGTCTACTGTCGTATCTGAGACGACCTCCCTCGGGAGAGGGGCGTGGGCACAACCGTCCGGGGACGGAAGCGCGGATCAACCAACACAGCCGCAAAGTGCGGCGGTGCTGGGAGAGACGGAGGGAATCGCATGTGCGAGAATGTACTCACCGTACGGGGACGGCGAGCACTGACTGCCAGCGCAACCGCACGGGGTGGCGGCACTAGCGGGTAGAGGCAGGAGGAAGGCACTCACCGTCCAACGGTGAGTGCGGGCGCACAACACAACCGAACGGGGCGGCTGGCGGAGACAGGAAGGGTCCCACCGTCGCCCGAACCCAAATTCATGGGCACGGAAACACGGCGACGGCGAGACAGCTAAGCACAACCGCACGGGAGCGGCTGTGCTAGCTGAGCGGGAGGGCAAAACTCGACCGTGCAGGGACGGGAGTGTGGAGGCACTAAACCGTAAAGGACGGAAGAGTGGTCAGCTAACGCAACCGCACAGGGTGGCGGCGCCAGCCGAGGGGATGGGACGGGACCGACGTTCTATTCCAAGAAACTGTGCCGACCGAGGGAGAAGTCCCGTACGGGACGGGTGCTTGGTTGGCGGCGGACCCCGCAAGCGCACGACCGCACGGGGCGACGGCGCAAGCGGAATGATAAATCTCTAGCAGAAGCTGGAAAATTTTATCTCTTTACGCAAGACGTTGAATCGGTTAACCTGGGCTCATTTGTTCAAGCAAAAGCTATTTATTACAAAACAAAACTGTGTTCATAATTTTACATTGTATAATTTGAGTACTAAAGATGTATTAAGCCGGCCACATACATACGGAATTCCGTTTCGATATTCCGATTCGAGATTCCGAACGCAGCAAACCCAGATAAAATCTATGACCCGGCACACACGTACGGTATTTTTCCGTACGGAATTTTCTCCGATTCGAGATAAGAGAGAAACCAACGAACTTTTACTAGGTGGTAGGATTCTTCTTTTCTGTCTAGTAATCCATTTACCACCTTCTGACCTATTACTGACGTAAAATAGCAGTTCTTGCGCTGCTGTGTTGCTGTGTTTCTGTGTTTGTGCTACAGTAGCCACTTACCAGGTGGACTGTAATTCCTTTGCCACTTCAGTTTTATAAAGAAATAAACACGTGCACAAGAACTAGCTATGGTAATGGCTAAAAGCTTTTCAATATCCGATGATGGCAATACATTTATGCGCGAGCAAAAGAGACAAGTAATGCCGGATCATTGTACGAAGTTCTACATGCTCGGTGACCAAGCTTTAGCAATGGAACATGCACGGTACGGACCGCACCGCTTGGGTCCGAACTATTCGGACTGAAAACGTTTTTTTTTTTTAAATAAACTGCTTGAATCGCTCTCGCCGGACTAATAAATGTAAAAGTTTATCCGATTGATTGCGTAGTACTCGGTGGCGTTCCTCGAAGACGCCTATATTTAGCGGTAGACTTGTGATGATGATGTTTGCGTAATATTCCATTACCTTTATTCATTTTCAATATGACCATTTAATTTTTTACTTATTGTTTTATATTAGTTACTATAATTATATATATATTATAGGTTACATTATAATGTAGAATTTATCCATAGATAAGAACAAATCCTTTTCTGTCTATGACAAATCCAATGCTATTTTGCATTAAGGCTGATTCAAAGAGAATATAATCACTACGTTTATGTTTACGTTTTGGGCTGATTTACAACCCCCCACCCCAGCCTTCGAATTTTGAGTATATATATAAAAAAAATACTGACAGACGTAGTTCAAATAGCACATCTCAAAAATATTAATTATTTAAACTGCATCCATCTAGTTTAGAAATAAAAAATAGTTAAAGATCGCTCACCTTATAACGTCGATATTTCTTCAAATAATTAGAATTTTGGTACTTTTTGCTATAAAAAAAACTGCACCTTGATTGAATATAATTGCACCATCGTTAAAAATGCATAAAATGCAATATTAAGTGCAAAAAGTTAATAAAACCAAATTTGTTAAGTGTCGAATGTACCACCCTCCCTATTCCAGCCTACGAATTTGGAGTAATTATATTAAAAACAATACTGACAGACGTAGTTCAAGTATTACATCTCAAAAATATTAATTATTTAAACTGCACCCATGTAGTTTAGAAATAAAAAATAGTTAAAGATCGCTCATCTTATAACGTCGATATTACTTCAAATAATGAGAATTGGGTACTTTTTACGATACGAAAAAAACTGCACAAATCAATTGCTGCCCGTTAGTCTCCCTAAAACTCGAAAATGGCTCGACTGATTTTGATGAATTTTTTATGTATTTGAGTGGGTGGCTTAGTATTATGATTGGACCCGGTAGGTGGCGCTGTCGTCGAGATCCAGAAATCACCTGTGCAAGGCTATTACATGGAAAGCTCACTTACATTATATTCACAACAAACTCTCCTCACTTGTGGGCGCACTGCATAAAATAGTTCATGTATACATAATGTGACCATATATTATTTTCTCAGCCTTTAAAATTATTTATTTGTGGGTATAAAATTGTTTAATTGCAATAAATTTACCAGTGTCCTTTTGCTCTGTAAAACGCACAAGTTGCTTATACAACGATAACGCCAAAATTTTATCATCTAGTATAATCACTTGCCATGTTTTTGTTGCCACCTGAGAGGCTTGCATATTTTTGTAGTAGCTGACAATTTTGATGACACTATGTCAAATGCATATGGTTCTTGTCATTTTATTGCAAGAATATTTTTTCTTTTAAAAGCCAACTTATTATTTTTACATTTCTTCAGCTGCTTTAATATGGATTTAAGTTTCGTCAAAGGTAAATAAAGATCTGAAAAAAAGAAATATAGCTTTATAGAATAAATAAATAAAATAAGAATACATTTATTTCCCAATAACCTTTTAATAAATTAGTGGTGAAACTACCCCAGAGAGTAATTTATTACAGTCGTGTTGGGGTGTTTCGCTCTTACCCTAGTCCTTTACATTTATCGAGATATTAAAATTTAATAATACACATATTAATATGAAACAATAATAATAATATCCCATTATTAGGAAAAGTTGACTAAAAATTTTGCGTTCCAGAATTCACCAATTCCATGAATTTGCTTTTATGTTAATTTTTTTCATCACTTTTGTCCAATAGTTAGTGATAATTATTTACCCAAATGTATTATTTAGTTATATCGACGTTATAAGGTGGGGGGAGGGGGGCATTCGACATTTAACAAATTTGGTTTTATTAACTTTTGCACTTAATATTGCATTTTATACATTTTAACAATGGTGCAATTATATAGCAAAAGTATCCAATTCTAATTATTTGAAGTAATATCGACGTTATAATGTGAGCGATCTTTAACTATTTTTTATTTCTAAACTACACCGGTGCAGTTTATATAATTAATATTTTGATGTGCTATTTGAATTACGTCGGTCAGTATTTTTTTATATATATACTCCAAATTTGTAGGCTGGGGGGGTTGATTTACACAAGGCACAGCGGTGACACTCTGTACGTGAGAGTTAATGCGCCGGTGACATTGAGTCGGAGCGTGTAACGCTAGGTGTAACGAACCGAAATGGAATTGTGCCAAAGAAGATACATAGTAGGTATATGTTATATACTGTAAACTTATGTATTTAGGTAGTGAAAGATACGATCAATCTTAAATCAACTTTTATTAAATATCTTTACAGATGGGGAATATTAAAATTTCCGACAAAACAAAATATCCACGACAGTTAATGGTAATCTTAAATAATTAACCAACACTTAGTATTTCAGTACGCAATAATCAGTATTACCTACTACCCTTTAAAAATACTTACTCTTATATATGTTTGGCTTTTTCGATTACTTTTATAATTTTATTATTATTTCTAACAATTGCAAAATTCGTAGCCGTATGTATAATTTTTAGAAAATCCATAGGGCTATCTATCTATCCATAAGCATAGATAGATAGATAACACTTTATTGTACGCCAAAAAATAACATAAATATTTTAAAAATGAGAAAAAGAAATGTGGTACAATGGTGGTCTTATCGCTAGAGCGATCTCTTCCAGACAACCTTTAGATGGACAGGATTGCAAGAAAACAATAAAAACATGTGGTTTGACGACATAAATAACATTATTTTATTAAAGCCATAAAATGTAAATATAGAATAGAATGGCATATAAGTACACAGATAAGATAAATACATACATACATATTAATTTATATGTATGTATGTATTTATCTTAAATACATACATACATATAAGTTATTGTACTTTAAAACTATTACATATAACATAAATGTGCCATACATATAAACAAATATTGTAACTAAATAAAGGTAGAATAATTATATACAAATGATTTTATTACATACATTATTTTTGTATAAAACGCAGTCAGTCTGTGCTTGCGTGCGGTGCGTGAGATTCATAGATTACTGTATATATACGTACTTGGCCTCAGCCAGGCAGTCGGCGACGGCCCGTTCCACGCCCCGCGCGCCTCTCAAGGCCCCCGCATCCAGACACCCACACATAGTCGCAAGCGATTTTACGCACACATGCTTAAGTGTCATTTCTTCGCGTAGTGTATATTTTCTTTGCACGAGGTCAGTAACTGACGCCAGTGCTGGCACCGAAGACTGACTTGCACTGTTTACACGCAGTCAGTAGTCGCGCAGACAGTGCTGTACTGACTTCAAATCAATTTACATGATGCCAGTAGCTGGTCAACACTGACTTGCCTCGAATTTGGAGCCAGTTACTGTCCCTGTGTAAATCAGCCATTATTTGCGTTACTAACAAACGTAAATATTTAGTAATGTAAAACGTAGTGATTATATACTCTTTGATTACTTAGGTTACTTAGCAACCATCTTTGTCAAGTTTATTTAATGTTTTATATTATTTAAAAAGAATACAAAATACTACGTATTTTCTTTTGCAACTAAATAATATGAACTAAAAATGTCTGCCATTCAAAAACTTTTCAAGCAAAATTGTATTGTACCTGATATAATAAATATTGCGCCATCTGAGACTTTAGATGTTCAGTATCCTAGTGGTGTGAAAGTTGAGATAGGAAAAGAATTAACACCTTTACAAGTTAAAGATCAACCTATAGTCAATTGGGCTGCTAAAGAAGGTGAATATTACACATTAGCGATGGTAGATCCAGACGCCCCAAGTCGTGAAAATCCAAAATTCCGTGAATGGCACCACTGGTTAATTGGAAACATTTATGGAGGAGATCTTTACAAAGGTGAGGTCCTTTCTGATTACATTGGATCGGGACCCCCAAAAGGAACAGGATTACATCGCTACGTTTTCTTAGTGTACAAGCAACCCGAAAAATGTGATTTTTCTAAAGTACCAAAACTTCCTAACAATTCAGGTGAAAAGAGGGGAAAATTTTCAATTGCTAAATTCGCTCAACATTATAAATTTGGTTCGCCAGTTGCTGGAAATTTTTATTTTGCTAAGTATGATGATTATGTTCCAAAACTGTATCAACAATTAAAAGGGTAAATTTTTAATACATTTGAAAACCGGTAAATCATTCCGGTTTATGTATCTATATACGCTCACATAAAAACGAAACTTATTTTGTCTATGGTTTCGATCGATAATTATTTCCGCCTCCGCGTGACATTCTCATTTTATTTGGACCAGTCGCTACTTATTCCGCCATTACATTTTGGAGTTTGTGTAAATTGGTCGTTTCACTGTCTGCAGGCAAACACACCTAGCGGTTATCAGTGACAGTTACTTAGTGTTCGTGCGTCGTATCGCAGCGTTTTGTTTAAACAAAGAGAGCTACGCTTAATCGTATGTCCATCCAGAATCTCAACACATTCGACCCATTCGCCGATGCTATCAAAAGCTCGGAAGACGACGTTCAAGATGGACTAGTCCACGTCCGGATCCAGCAGCGGAACGGGCGCAAGACTCTGACCACGGTGCAAGGCCTGTCATCGGAATATGACCTGAAGAAGATCGTGCGGGCATGCAAGAAGGAGTTCGCGTGCAACGGAACCGTCGTGGAGCACCCGGAGTACGGCGAAGTACTGCAGCTGCAGGGCGATCAACGAGAGAATATTTGCCAGTGGCTTACTAAATCGGGGCTTGTTAAGCCTGAACAACTAAAAGTGCACGGCTTTTAAGTTCTCGCGTCATCAACATAACATGTTCTTTTCGTGACATCATCATAGTTCTATAGTATAATGAGATTGTGCGCATTATAACCCTAAACGAATATGTATTTAGAAAGCATCGATATTTACAGAGATTATCGGACATGGCCTCATTGGCCCGCGCCCTGTGCCTTGCTGTCTCCCTATTGTTGTTGTAATATAAAGTGAATATTATTAAATACGACGCCGTCTCATCGTGTAAGACAGCTTTAGTTGCAAATTAACGCCGAACGAAATAGTAATAATCAATTTTTGTTTTTCTTTTTTATTACGACATAATTATAAATTGCTGTATTAAAATATATGATGTCTCAATTAATAATAAACATGTTTTTGTAAAAAATTGTCTTGATTCATTTGCAAATCTATCCATGTAACATGTAAGTGCTAATTGCCGATTCCTACAATTCTCAAAGAAATAAACGTAATACGTACTATATTCGTAGCAAAAACCATGCTTTACTAATAAAATAATATAACAGTTATATCGGTGGGTCTATTGGCAAAAAAGTATTGTGCTCTTGTCTTGTGGGTTTACCGCTCCGTTGGCAGTTAACGGTAAACCAAAAGTGGTAGGGTAGTAGACTAGTGAAAGTGGAACTTGTAAAATACCAATTCTTTTCATCAAGTTTATCACACGACAGTTTAAGAATCGGGACATGAAATGCAAAAAATATCAACTTAGGTTTATCCTATCCACATAACTTAAATAGACTAATAAAAGAAAAAGAAAATAATTTCCACATCATCATATTATACATAAAATATGTAATATACATTGTCTGAGATTTTGCTTTTTTAAAGTTTAATTCATTGACCCTTGTGAGTGGACTAAGAATCTAAGAAATCACACGCTCAGGGTACAACTACCTCTATTGTCATCTTAATGGTTACATTAGTACAAATAGTTTCGTAATGTTGTCCCTTTTTTCATTCTTAGAGGTGGAAATTTACCAGATTTTAAGTGGGACCACCCCTGAAAAAAATTATATTGAATAAAAAAAAGAATCATTAAAATTGACGAAGAAATCGCGTACATACAAAAAAAAAACAGGACTATAACCTATTTATTAAAAACGTATTGTAGTGTACCTGAAGTATAACCTATTTATTAAAATTAAAATCGGTTTACAATAATTGAAAGAGATATCGCGGTGATATAATAAAAAAAAAAAATTAAATTGAGAACCTCCTTTTGTTTAAAGTCGGCTAATAACGAGCTCCTATTGTTATATTGTACATTCCATAAAAATAATGGGCATATTATTGCATTTGTAATTCTAAATGACCATTATCTATACCGTAAATTTAGTACCTACATACAACCAATACAACTGCGTTCTTATCCCTCTTAATGGTAATCTAGTTTGTATTTTAACCAGTTTTCAAAAGGACGCATTTGTGATTGCTAAGAACAGTTTTCTTAGATAAAGTTTTTTATTCATCGTTCGTTAGCAAAATGTTTAAAATATAGAATTGTAGGCTTATTATTGGTTATAAACTCTCGTTAGTGAGTAGGTAGTATATTCCTTGATTAAAAGGCAATGTCACGTTATGATATGCTCTTGCCTTAGCGCGGACTTTGACAAGGAAGCGACGACAGTATTATGGAGCTATGAGTCATTGCCTCGATTTAACTCCGACGACGTGTACGTGTGAAGTCAGCTACTTTAATAAAATTTTCGACAAAATTATATAGAGTGAATATTATATTATGCTAAATAATTGCACCACTCATTACAATGTAGGTACTAATTAAAGTAAAAATAAGCATTTATTTTACTCTCTGCTGCCTTAAGTAGAAAGCACGTATTTTTCTGTATATTTAAAATAATTGCAGATACAAATCTCATCAATCTTTATATACTTATATAAAAATTACGTGTCACATTGTTTGTCCGCGATGAACTCCAAAACCACTCAACCGATTTTAATGAAATTTTGTAAATGTATGTTGCTAGCTCCAACTTGAGAGATAGGGTAGTTTTAATCACAGAACACTAACACCCTTAGGCGGGGTTTTAATCCCGATAACTGACCTTCAATATTTTGTTATTGCGAATTTAAAGATTTTTTAAAGGATAAAGGGTCGTCAGAAAGGGCAGAACAAAGTCTGCCTGGCCAGCTAGTGGTATATATGAAGAATAAAAACTTAAAGTACCTATAGGTATGTTTGTACAAAGTCACACGAGGCCACAGAGTACCATCAAGGCCGTTTTCTATGTTTAGAAACTCGCAACACGGAACTTAATTTTCTCTAGTTAATAATTTCTTCCGCATTGTCTTTGTCCGCATCCATATATCCTGTTGTCATTACTCTATGTATATAAAGATATACATCTATCCTCGTTTGCGAATCAAAATGCAGATGCGTTGTCAGCCGTGAGGACTAAATGGAATGCCTCTCTTCCAGTAAAAAGGGTCTCCGGTTCTCTACACTCACCATACGAAACACAGCAGCACAGAGTACTTTTTATATAATGGAACACAGCAGCATTCAGCTGCTATTTTAAGCCGGTATTCTGTGAGAGTGTGCTCCTTCCCCGGTCGAGCCGACCTATTCGTGCTACAACTATACAATTAATATAGCTGCAGCATGGATCTACCACGTATAAAAAGTTATTTGCGCACAGGATTATAGTGAACGAGTGCGTTTGCAAACACAGGTGCGCTCTCTATTCCCACACCATCATAGTCTGATAAGACGGCAATTGAAGCCACCGGAGAGAAGTCAGGCGGAGGACCGTTGTTCCTTGGCTTTACTTACTTTTCGAGAAACAGGGCGGGTGAGAAACACCGCCAACTTCCTGACTCCGGGCTACTCCTAAGAAGTTCTTGATGGAAAAACTCAATAACTGATTTCGGTCCGACCCGGGATTCGGACTTCATGATCAGCAACCGCGTTTACGTTGCAGCACAGTTTAATGCTACTATGTTTCGTATAGAAACCCGGAGATCGTTTTTACTGGTAACGACGCATTCTATCTTAACTAACCAACTGATGGTAAGAGGACAAACCTCGACTAAGAATTAAAGTACAGATACGTTGAACCCCAGATTGCTAATGGTAAATTGCAAATGCCTTGTTACCAGTAAAAAAGACTACGATTCTCGTCATTCATCATTTGGAACACAGCAGCGGTGTGCTACTAATGTATACGCATTTGCAACAAGATCCCAGATAATAATTAAAAATTAAAAATTCTGTACAACCGACTTCAATATAAATTATTAAGAATAACTCAAAAATTATTGGTCAGACCTTGATCAAATTTATATGGGACCACATGAGAAGTACCAGCTTTCAAATAAAAAAAGAATCATCGAAATCGGTTCTCCCAGAAAAAGGTAACACACATAAAAAAAACATACAGTCGAATTGAGTACCTCCTCGTTTTTGAAGTCGGTAGAAAATGTACAAAATTTGTCAATAAACAAGTTGAAATGTTTTATTAAAGAAAACTTGTACATAAAGGATTATTATAATATCAAAGAATACATAAATGAAAATAACCCCTGAGGATGAGGTGATCGCCAGCATGCTGATTTATTAAAATTAAAAAAAAATTGTACAAAATTATTTTAAGGTGAAATGTGCTTAAATAAATCCCGCTGGGTTTCTTGCTGGTTCTTCCCAGGACAGAGGTATTTTCCGAACCAGTGGTAAATAAAATAATTACTCAATAAGTATTATGTAATAACCTGTATTGAATAAAAAATATTCCATTCCATTCTATGCTATTTTACGCTGGTATTACGCGACCGAGGTCCTTCCCTGGTCGATACCAGATAACGCTGCAGCCAAAACCATAATACATTGAAGTGTAGCTACCCGTGTTATATTCTAAAAGAAGCTTCCCTGCCTAACAGTCCGTCTGGAAAGTGCTGGGTGTGTCCCAGTCTGAAGGGTATAGAGAGGCACTATAATTACATACTGTTTGAAGCATTCCATCTTATTCTGATGGAAGTTCTGTATGGATAGAGGTGACATCGCATCTGCAGGCTTTTTTGAAGTTAGTTGCATATGTTCAAGGGCCACAGTAACCACTTACTATTAGGTAGACTGTATGCAACTTCAATTTTACAAAACAAAATTATTAATTTCATAAAATATTTCCTAAAATTATAAAATGCCAAAATGGCTTTTTTTCAAAATAATAGTATTCACGTCAGCTGCAAGTCCCAGTCTATGCACCGACGGATCTGCGCGGAGGTGGGTCATTGAAAGCCCAACAAGAGAGAGAGGAATTTTGGGATAGCATGAGAGGTCTTGAATAAATGCGGAGAAAATGAACGGATCGTGATGTTAAGGGACTTTAATGGGTGGGTTGGAGTAAAGCGTGATGGGTATGAAGGAGTTCGGTACGTTTAGACGAGAGAGTGAATGACAATGGGAGAAGCCTGCTTGAATTATGCTTGAATGGAATCTGGTTTGACCACAAAAGATCCATTTGTATACAAGAGTTGAGGGTGAGTCTAGAAGTATGATTGATTTTGTAAATGTGGATGAAAGACTGAGGAAGAAAGTGCTAGACACTGAGCATACCGCGGGTAGGCCTCGACACAGACCACTTCCTGGTTATAGCCCGAATGCGTGGCCTCTTTAAACGGTGGCGACACCGAGGCCGAGCCACGAGTGTTTTGGACAGAGTAAAGTGGAAAATCTACAAGAAAAGAAAAGAAAGACGAGTATGTAGAGAAACTGAAAGAAAGTTTTAAAGGCATAGAAGAGATAGGTGTGATTGAAGATTTGGGAGACATTTAAGAAAGGGGTCGTGAATGTTGCTATTGAGGTATGCGGGTAGCTAAAAGAAGGAAAGGAAGAAAGAACTATAATGTGTGGATGGATAAAGATGTACAAAGGGTTGTGCAAGAAAAGAAGAAAGGTGGTTGGATTGGTTAGCAACAAAGCTAACCAAAAGTTCAAAAGGCAACGGATGACGAGATAAAGGAAGCAATAACGAAGTATAAAATATTGAAATCAACAGCGAAAGAAGTTGTGTCTAGAAAGAAAGAAGAACGAAAGGATGATTTCGATAGAGGCTCACTGAAGATTTCCAGTCAAACATCAAGTTTTTCTGAAATCCATCAAAACAGCCAGAGGAAAACTTCTACCTCGGAGCTGAGTACAATCAGGAGTCAAGATGGGAGCATTATAAAAGGAGAAGAATGTGATATTTTGAAAGTTTTTTTGAAAGAGAGGAAGTGCAGGTACAGCATCCGGCACCTTCCATGGAAACTAATATAAATGTTGATGAAAGTGAGATAAGCATGGATGAAATAGTGAAAGCGTTGAAAAGTATGAGATTAGGTAAGGCTGCAGGGTATGACAGGATTACCGTCGAGATGCTGAGGGCTGGACAGGGCATAGTGGCTAGTCAGCTGTACCGCCTTTTCAATTTGTGCTGGCGAAATGGGCAAGTACCGGGAGACTGGTGCAAAGCCGTAATCGTGCCATTGTATAAGGGAAAAGGGTCACGGCAGGACTGCATAAATTACCGCGGTATAAGCCTTCTCAGCGTCGTCGGTAAATTGTATGCGAAAGTGTTGATTGAAAGGGTTGTGAATGAAACAGACGAAAAAGTATGGGATGCACAAGCGGGATTTAGAAAGGGAATGGGATGTATGGATCAGGTCTTTTCCTTGCGGTGCATAGCCGAAAAGTGTTTGGCTAAAAACAAGACGGTCTATTGCGCATTCGTGGATCTAGAAAAGGCCTATGATAGAGTAATGAGGAATGAATTGTGGCAGCACTGTCCGTGAACTGTGTGAGCAGTATCTCATACGAGCACTGCAATCTCTTTATAGGATTCTAGTGCTTGTGTAAGGATAAACGGGCATACACTGAATGGTTTAATATCGAAAAAGGTGTTAGACAGGGATGTAGCGTCACCGTGGCTGTTTAATCTGTTCATGGACAATTGCTTGACAGATTTAAAAGAGAATGAAAGTGGGTTGAGAATGAATGAGTTACTCGTCAAATGTTTTCTATGCTGATGACCAAGTACTACTTGCGTCTTCGGCCGAGGAGTTGCAGGAGATGGTAACTGCTATGAGTGGAGCTTTTGTTAGAAAGGGAATGAAGATGAATGTAAAGAAGACGAAAGTGATGGTGTTTGAAAGAGATGAGGCAGTGACAGACTGCAATATCGTGATTGGAGATGAACAAATTGAACAGGTGAAGGAGTTTGTGTGTCTGGGTTCAAAGTTTACAAGAGATGGAAAGTGAGAGTGATATCGAAAGAAGAGTGAATGCAGGAAACATGGTGAATGGAGCTTTGCACCTTTATGAGCAGTCGGAAGTTGTCTAACAAGGCTCGTTTGGCTGTGCATGAGGGGTGTTGGTTCCGACACTTATGTACGGAAGTGAAAGTTGGGTATGGCAGAAGAAACTTGAAAGCAGAATAAATGCAGTTGAGATGAGAGCGTTAAGAAGTATGATAGGAGTTAAATTGAGTGACAGGATAAGAAATAGTGAGATAAGGAAACGTGATTTGAAAGAAGATGTAGTGACAAAATTGAGAAAGGTATGCTGAGATGGTTTGGCCATGTCGAGAGAATGAATGAAGAACGATTGACGAATAAAGTGTATAAGTCGAGTGTGAATGAAAGTGTTGGAAGGGTAGACCTAGGAGGACGTTTCTCGACCAAATCAGGACGTCTTGAAAAAGGCCAGGTCAAGAGTACCCTAAACCGAAGAGCATGTATGAAGGAATAATGAAAGTGGCCGAAGCGAAACAAGTATGTAAGGATCGTAGCAAGTGGAAAGAAGTGGTCTCTGCCTACCCTACGGGAAAGAGGCGTGATTATATGTATTTATGTATGCAAGTCCCAACAATAGAATACCGAAAGTCATTATACTGTGAAAGAAAGCAAATCTGAGGTGGTTACCTATATTCGTAAGTTGGCGAATCTTTCTAACTCTTCAAGCCGCTTAGCTGAGTTTACTAGCCTAGGCTTTTATAATATTTGGACCCAATTATTAATTTATCATGTAATCCCCAAAATAATGTCTACTTCAACAAAATCCAATTTATCCTTTTGTAAAAAAACTTTACCATTATATCAGATCTGATAGACAACAAATCCTTGCAATAGAACACCGATTCCTACCAAGGATGATTCCTGAGGCTATTGAAATTAAAAACATCCTAACTTCAAACCCAAGCATACTACTGCAAGACTTCAAGATACTGTAAGCTCGTCCTACGTAGATCGGACCTGTTTGTTATTAGATAATAGTTATTAGTTAAAAGTTGATTGCAGTCTTCGTAAACTATGACATCAGGACGTTAAACAACTCAGCTAACATCTCCGAAAATATGAATGAAATAAAACAGCATAATTACCCCATTCGAAGTAAAAGAAGCAGCAGCCTACATACATGTCACTACAGGGCACAGGCCACAGAGCTTTTGGCCAAAATAGTGCCAACGCGCGATCACCTCAACTGGAGAACTTCTCAGATATGCAGGTTTTCTTTCACCGCCGAGAACGTGGTAAATCGACACTTCAAATTGCAATTAACATATATGTAAAATATATAATAATGCTTACTTAAATATTATGTACTATGAAATTTACGTTTGGATCAGTTTGATTACCCCTTGACAAGTAAAATAAAATAAACCTTTGTTTAAATAAAATCTGCTATCTTTGATATTTAAAGTATTTTTTCGCAACAACCTGTTCATTTACATATCTGTCACAAAAATCTTGATTTGTCTGATAATATGAAAACTCAAAAATTCAAATATCTTAAATGACAAACTGATTTATAAGTCTCATTAAAGGTATAAAAACTAAAGTAGCAGCTTACATACGTCTCACTACTGTGCACAGGGCTCCTCATTACCTATAGTGTTTGTGGGCAGAAAAGAGTATGCCGCAATCCTTCAACTACTACTCAGACATTTAGGTTTGCCCACGAAGTTATTCTTCACCACTTCACCGGATACGTGGTAAGTCAGCACGTAAAATTTCCCATAACAGATTCATTTGTCCTCAAAGGACTCGTATACACGTTTTGCTCCCTTGCTGTGATGAAATTTCACGGCGAGCTACACGGCTCTCGTATTTCTTTAAATAAAATTCATAAAAACTGAAACAATGCTTTTGTACGATTGTTGACCATATCTACCTAGTAATTAACCAAACGATGCCACGAACTATTCCATCAAACAGAGATAAAATTTCGCAGACGTTGGATTAGGAGAGGTAGGAATAGGAAAGGAAGGATAGGTGGTGTGACAAAGAAGATTGGTGTTAGAGGAATAGGAAATGTAGGATATTACCGTCCAGGAGGGCAAGGGATAGGACAGTAATAGCTAGGGAAGCCGGGGTCGCATACCCGTATACTATACCACAACTACCGGACAGGTAGATTGGAATGAGTATCCCATGACTATTTTACGCTGGTATTATGCGACCGAGGTCCTTCCCTGGTCGATACCAGATAACGCTGCAGCCAAAAACCATAATACATTGAAGTGTAGCTTTACCCGTGTTATATTCCTAAAAAAGAAGCTTCCCTGCCTAACAGTCCGTCTGGAAAGTGCTGGGTGTGTCCCAGTCTGACGGGTATAGGGAGGCACTATAATTACATACTGTTTGAAGCATTCCATCTTATTCTGATGGAAGTTCTGTATGGATAGAGGTGACATCGCATCTGCAGGCTTCTTTTTTCGAAGTTAGTTGCATATGTTCAAGGGCTACAGTAACCACTTACTATTAGGTAGACTGTATGCAACTTCAATTTTACAAAACAAAATTATTAATTTCATAAAATATTTCCCTAAAATTATAAAATGCCAAAAATGGCTTTTTTTTTCAAAATAATAGTATTCACGTCAGCTGCAAGTCCCATCAATAGAATACCGAAAGTCATTATACTGTGAAAGAAAGCTAATCTGCCAGTGGTTACCTATATTCGTAAGTTGGCGAATCTTTCTAACTCTTCAAGCCGCTTAGCTGAGTTTACTAGCCTAGGCTTTTATAATATTTGGACCCAATTATTAATTTATCATGTAATCCCCAAAATAATGTCTACTTCAACAAAATCCAATTTATCCTTTTGTAAAAAAACTTTACCATTATATCAGATCTGATAGACAACAAATCCTTGCAATAGAACACCGATTCCTACCAAGGATGATTCCTGAGGCTATTGAAATTAAAAACATCCTAACTTCAAACCCAAGCATACTACTGCAAGACTTCAAGATACTGTAAGCTCGTCCTACGTAGATCGGACCTGTTTGTTATTAGATAATAGTTATTAGTTAAAAGTTGATTGCAGTCTTCGTAAACTATGACATCAGGACGTTAAACAACTCAGCCCCCCAACATCTCTAAAATAAAATAAACCTTTGTTTAAATAAAATCTGCTATCTTTGATATTTAAAGTATTTTTTCGCAACAACCTGTTCATTTACATATCTGTCACAAAAATCTTGATTTGTCTGATAATATGAAAACTCAAAAATTCAAATATCTTAAATGACAAACTGATTTATAAGTCTCATTAAAGGTATAAAAACTAAAGTAGCAGCTTACATACGTCTCACTACTGTGCACAGGGCTCCTCATTACCTATAGTGTTTGTGGGCAGAAAAGAGTATGCCGCAATCCTTCAACTACTACTCAGACATTTAAGTTTGCCCACGAAGTTATTCTTCACCACTTCACCGGATACGTGGTAAGTCAGCACGTAAAATTTCCCATAACAGATTCATTTGTCCTCAAAGGACTCGTATACACGTTTTGCTCCCTTGCTGTGATCTTGCTGAAATCTCACAGCGAGTTACACGGCTCTCGTATTTGTTTAAATAAAATTCATAAAAACTGAAACAATGCTTTTGTACGATTGTTGACCATATCTACCTAGTAATTAACCAAACGATGCCACGAACTATTCCATCAAACAGAGATAAAATCTCGCAGTCGCAAATCATTTAAGGAATGGGCGACAGTAGGAACTTATAAAAGTAGGCGAAAGTTATATGAGCTTTATAAAGAAAGATCATATAATACTAGTGTTGTATTTAGAGATTATGTAAAAACATATTCTAAAATATTTAAAAAAGTGTGCTACACAGCTAAGGCTTTACATTTAAGTAACAAAATTAAAACTGCATCCAACAAAATTAAAATGACCTGGAGAATAATAAATAGTGAAACGGGCAAGGTCAAACCGCACAACTCGGATTTTCAATTGAATATTAACAACAGTTTAACTCGATCTGATCAAGAAGTTGCTATGGCTTTTGAGAAACATTTTACTGATGTTCCTTTTTTGACAACAAAATCATTAAATTCTTCTCCTACTGTCGCCAAATCATTGCTTAAACAAAATGTAAAGGCTTGTTCAAATACTTTTAAATTCCATAGAGTATTGCCAAAAGATATCGTTAAATATTTTAAAACAATTGATGTTAAGAAAACGGCAGATTTATGGGGGATTTCCGTTAAAGTTATTTTATCTATAATAGATATAATAGCACCTTATCTAGCCACTATATTTAATACAAGCGTCGAATCTGGTGTGTTTATTTAAATCTGGTAGTATCATGATATAGTATTATTTGCTGATGATACTTCCTTGATTTTTAAACTTAAACGTCAATCATTTAAATGTGACGAAGTGAATAATGCTATATCAAAATTAGTGCATTGGTTTAACGTTAATAATCTACATTTAAACGGAAATAAAACTAAATGTATTAAATTTACAACAACGAATGTTAAAAATCTGGGTACCAATGTGTTTTTAAATGGGGAAGAACTGAGCCCTGTTGAATCCACTGTTTTTCTTGGCATCACTCTCGAAGCAAAGCTTCAGTGGGGCCCCATATCAAACTAGTAAGCAGACTAAGTTCTGCAGCCTATGCTGTAAAAAAGATTAGAGGTCTCACTAGTGTCGAGACAGCTAGACTAGTTTATTTCAGTTATTTCCATAGCATAATGTCTTATGGGATTTTGCTATGGGGAAATGCGGCTGATTCAGAAACTATTTTGTTTTACAGAAGAGGCCATTAGAGCTATTTACAACCTAAAACCGAGAGAGTCTCTTAGAGATAAATTTAAAGAAATAAATATATTAACTTTGGCCT
The DNA here is from genome assembly GCA_029286625.1 of Parnassius orleans. Classification (NCBI taxonomy): domain Eukaryota; kingdom Metazoa; phylum Arthropoda; class Insecta; order Lepidoptera; family Papilionidae; genus Parnassius; species Parnassius orleans. The sequence continues at coordinate 1,315,252 of JAGSMP010000237.1, forward strand.
CTCAGTATATTTACGAAAATTTAATGTATGTTCACAAAACAAAGGTAGTTTTAGTAAAAAGTGATATACATTCTGTAAACACTAGGAACAAGCATGCTAGTGATACCAGTTTTCGACTCCACAGAGTCAGTAATTCATTCTTGGGGCAATGTATACGCTATTACAACAAGGTCCCGGAAAGTGTACAGGCTCTCTATTACCAAGTTTAAATGTTTTGTTGTTGAAACTGTATAAAAGGGTTATTATAGTATAAATGAATATATAATTGATAATAACCCTGGGAATGAGGTGGTCGCTACCAAGCAGTTTCTAAAATAAATTTTGTACTTAAATAGTTTGTACAACCATTAATGTAAATTTACTTTAAAAAAGTCCTGCTGGGTTTCTTGCTGGTTCTTCCCAGGACAGAGGTTTTTTTTTCGAACCAGTGGTAAAGTAAAAAATGACTTTCAATAAGAATTACACATGTAATCTATATTGAATAAAAAATTATTCTATTCTATTCTAGTGCACTTAATTTCCAATTATTTACATCAGATAACGTGATAACATATGAAGTTGGTAAAATGAAACCTATGCCGACAGACACCCAATATATTCAACTAAAGAGCTTCTCTCCTTTTTTTTTACATGAGGCGGGTATGCCTACGCATACCCGCCTCGCGGGGGCAAGGACGGGTTATGTCGGACTCGCACCAACTAAAACCCCATAGTGTTCCATCTTCGCCGCATATTGGCAGGGCCACGGGAACGCTTTCGCACACATCCGCGGCCACACCAGCGCTGGCCGCCTCATGGCAACCCCTCCTCGGGAGAGGACTACTCCTCCCCCATCTCCTTCTCAGGTAAGGCGCACCAGAATACATGGCGCGCCCTCCTGCGCGGCCTCCAACTTCTCATGCGCAACCCCATCACCACCGCATCAATTAACGGTGCGGCTCCGTCAGAGTAACTCAGAGTTGCCACCTCGGGCCGGCCCTACACCACGGGCCAGCCAAGGGGTTCTTCTTTGTTCACCGCGGGTGACCAAGCCACGGCTACTAAGCCCCCCGCCACGACAAGGCGGGAACCCGTTCGGGGAGGGGAAAGAGCTTCTCTCCTAATTTCAGTTTTGTGTACACAGTACTGGATACTGTGCACACAAAACACACGTGTTGTGTATAACAGTGTTGTTAACCATTTTGCCAATCGTGGTAATTGTAATAAATCATCCCGATAATCGCCACCGGTCTAGATATTTTTAAGTGTGACAATTTTTGATGCTGCACGAATAAGTATTCAGTAGCATTCTAAAATTTAATTTTATCATTAGTTTATTTAGCAGAAAGTAGAGGGCGCTATATTACATTAATACTCTCTAGTAATATCAGCTATAGAAGGTTGAGGTGTGACTGGCTCAAGAGCCACCCCAAAGTCGGAAACATTTATTTATTATATAAAAAAGGCATAAAGTGATGTTGATTCTGTTAAAAAAATCTGTTTCTGTTAAAAAAAAACACGCTATCAGCGCTGCTAGCGGTGAAAAACTATTTGACGATATGACCATATTATCATGAAATAGCAATGTTGTGTTTAGTCATTAATATCTTTAAACGATCTCTATTCATTGATTTGGCTAAGCTATGTCATAACATGGTCAAAAAACAGTGATAAATATCATGAAATTATACCATTTCACGAAATAATGATTTAATGAGAATTTTGCAATAATTGCAGGCAGACCAGTTTTAATCAGTTTACATACAGATATAGTATCAAACGTATGAAAATTGATATGTTTTTTTAGTTCAAAAAATATCAATTTTCATACGTTAGTTAGTTATTACACTTTTAAAATGAAATAACGATTAAATAAAACGTTAGGATTTTTAAATAATTTTATAAATGTAATTCTTTAAACTAAGTAATTCTTTAATTTATTAATTACTAAAGGCAAAATATAGGCTTTTTCTTTTGATGATAGATGGCGCTGTTTTGATAATTAAAACGTATATCGTCAGCGGAGTTTCAAATTGTTATGCAAATGTTAAAACTAATTTTAAACTTTATTTACAAATATGATATTTATTTGAAAAAACACCCGTCATCCCGCCTATTAACTAACATAATCATATATAATAGAAAATTAACATGTTAAGGAAGAAAAATACTTAACCTTCTTTTTTAAGTTCCGTAATCGGATAAAAAGTAGCCTATAAGTTGCCCGGGTTACTAACTACCTACATATAAAATTTAATGGAAATCGGTCCTGTAGTTTTTGCGTGAATCGGTAATACACAGACAGACAAACAGACAAAAATTCTAAAAACCACTAATTTGGCTTCAATACCCTTTATTTAGTCCCCTGGACTTGTTTTTTCAAGAGTACATACTCTTGAAAAAACATTACAATTACAGACACGACTTTTCTACAGATTTATTATACCTGAATCTATACATATACATTTGGCAGTGTAAAGATTCAGAGCCAAATTTTTCGCGTGAAACCAATCTCAATTTTTCAGTTAAGTGAAGTAACATCATCATCATCATCATTACAGTCCTTCACAAGTCCACTGCTGAACATAGGTACGAGGCTGCCACTCGAGAACCTTTCTTCCCCATCGGTTGTCGGTTCTTCGAGCTAGTAACATAATTATGCAATATTAAGTATTATGAACAAAGAATATTAGATCTTAAAGAAAAAAACATTACAGGCTAAAAGTAGGTTTTTCACCTATTTTGGATAGCTTTACGTACAGAAATTGTACATGGAAAACATTCAGAACCACAACAATTATTTGTGTGTCATGTGAGCACTTATTTCATGTGATATTCGAACCTACAGTCATGCAGCGCCGAAGCCAATCGCTTAGTCACTGCGCTACCGAGACGTGAAGTTTATCGCCCTGGCTTCGCCTGGTTGGGATCTGTTAATGTGACGTCATTTTGATTTTTTAAATAATCATCATCATCATCATCATTACAGCCATTCACAAGTCCACTGCTGAACATAGGCCTCCCCCAAGGAACGACACAAAGCACGGTCCTGAACCACCTGCATCCATCGACTTCCTGCATGTCTTACCAGGTCGTCCCTCCATCTAGTGGGAGGTCGCCCTACACTTCGCCTACCGGTACGAGGCGAATAATCAGCAATGACCATTTATTTTATCAATTATTAAATTTCACAAAAAATACTCCAAGTATTTTCGGATAGAATATAACCTAAATCACAGGCATTGCTCTCTGTTCGTGAAGTTCACAAAATGTTTCATATCTTAATAGAAGATAGCTTCAAAGGTAATAAGTAATTATTTGTAGAAGTAAGTAAGTAATTACTCATATTTAATTCGTATTCTTAATACGAGTAGACATGTACTCGTATTATAGCACCGACTTTAGGAGCTATTCAATTGTACCTAGCTATTAAATGTAATCAAATTTTGTAATTCAATTTTTACCCACTTCCTCACGTCTGACCAATAGAATATTTTGCAGACGTGATTATATTGTAATAATTCTATAACCTTGTATTTTGAAGTACTTTTTACAACTTTATTATGTTTAGTTCTTTGATGTCGGTTTTTACTTTTTTGAAAGTTTGATTTTGTTCGTAGGTTAGTTTTAATTTTTTTGTAGTTTATTTACACTAACATTAACCGTAACAGAACCTTACAATCTGTCTCCCTTCAAATCGGTAGATATCACTAGTAATGCGATGCTGCTTGATGACGTAACAGGGCAGAAGTTGATGATTGTTGCTTAGTATTCGAAGGGTTGGTGCCTACACAGACGGACTTTTACGAGTAAAAGCCGATCCACCACCTAGTCAAGGTTGTAAGTTTTAAAAACCTGCATGTCTGAGAAATTCGTATCGCTCATCCAAAGCCCCGAAAACTTTCAGCTCGAGTTGAAAAATCGTTTTCAGTGCCTAGAAGACTGCAATGAAGTAGACGATATGAATGACAAGCTTGTGGAAACTGTCCATGCGGTTGGAGCTAAGTTCTACAAGACCCGTCGCAGAAGAACACAAAAACTCTCCGATCACACTCTTAATCTCATGGCTGTTAGACGGGAAATGAAGCTGCAGTCTTTAGCAGATTTGACAGCATACAGGCAACTGAATAGACAGATCTCCAAGTGCATGCGGCGGGACTTAAGCAACGTTAATACAGCTCGTATTGAAGAAGCGATCGAGCGGAACCACGTCTTCAAAGTCTTTGCCAGAGATCTGTCTGCCAGAAAGAGCCAACTGTCGAAGCTGAAGACAGAATGTCGCAGAGATTGAGAGGTTCTATGGGCAGCTGTACACATTCTTGTTGGAGCCACACGGAAGTCTTCCACGAGCAAGTCTTATCCGACACTATTCCGATGATGTCCCGGACGTCAGCACGAGCGAGATTAGAATGGCTCTCCAGCACCATAAAAACGGCAAGACCCCGGGTGAGGAAAGAATTGCAGCGGAGCTTCTGAAAGCGAGTGGAAATCTGGTACTTGAAGTCCTTCAGAAGATCTTTAATTCCGTCCTCCATGGTGGGACTACTCCGGAGGCGTGGAGCAGAAGTGGTCTTGTTCTTCAATGCTCTCTTGAAGAACTACAGACCAATTTCTCTTCTGAGCCGCGTCTACGTGCTGTTTTCGAGAGACATTACGAATCGTCTTGCACGCAGACTCGACGACTTCCAACCTCCCAAACAAGCCGGTTTCCGAAAAGGCTTTAGCACCATAGACCACATACATACCGTTCGGCAAATTGTACAGAAAACCGAAAAGTACAATCGACCACTTTGTCTTGCGTATGTGGACTATGAGAAAGCCTTTGATTCCGTCGAAATTTGGCGGTGCTACAGTCACTTCAGCGGTGCCAAGTTGACTGTCGGTATATCGAAGTGCTGAAGTGTTTGTACAGTAGGGCTACGATGGCTATCAGAGTACGAAACCTATCCAACTGCAGAGAGGTGTAAGACAGGGTGACGTAATATCCTCGAAACTCTACACCGCTGCATTGGAAGACGTTTTCAAGGTACTGGACTGGAAAGATACGGTATTAACGTCAATGGCGAGTACATCACTCAGCTTCGATTTGCCGACGATATAGTTCTTATGGTAGAATCGCTGGAGGACCTAAGCAATATGCTCAGTGACCTCAATAGTGTCTCCTAGCGGATAGGTCTTAAGATGAACATGGATAAAACAAAAGTCATGTGTAACCTCCATGTCACACCTATACCGGTAGTTGTTGGGAGCGCTAAGCTCGAAGTTGTTGACGATTATGTTTATCTGGAACAAATAGTCTGACAAGGTAAGTCCAACTTCGACCGAGAGGTCAATCGACGGATTCAACTCGGCTGGGCAGCGTTCAGGAGATTACGACATCATCTCGTCAGGCATACCTCAAAACAAGATTGTTCAACCAGTGCGTGTTGCCAGTGATGACCTATGGATCTGAGACGTGGTCCTTCACCGCTGGCCGTATGAGGAAGCTCAAAGTCGTTCAGCGAGCTATGTAAAGGGCTATGCTCGGGGTTTCTCTGCGTGATAGACTTAAAAACGAGGATATTCGCAGTAGAACCAGAGTAACCAACATAGCCCAACGGATTAGTAAGTTGAAGTAGCAATGGGCCGGCCATATAGCTCAAAGAACCCACAACTGATGGGGAAGAAAGGTTAGGGGGTCCCCCCACTCGATGGAGTGATGACCTTATAAGACATGCAGGAAGTCAATGCATGCAGGTGGCTCGAGACCGTGCTTTGTGACATTCCTTGGGGGAGGCCTATGTTCAGCAGTGGACTTGTGAAGGGCTGTAATGATGATGATGATGATGAATAATAATTACGCTATGTATACAAATATTATTATGAACTTGTCATATATGACAAGATAATCCATCGCAGTTTTTTGACATAACGACATAATTGTCAAATGTGTTATTGTGGCACCAATAATGTTGAAAGTGATTATCATAACTTACATTTACGTCGCTGTAGCTCCCAAAACGTTTTCACTTCACAGGGCTCCCCGCACAAATGTCAAATCCGCCGATATTTCTCCGTAGGTATGCAAAAACCGAGCCAATTCCTAAACGACATTCACGCCCTCTAACGAAAACTACTGGCAGAGCAATTCTGTCCTTTTTTCTATAAAGAGAGCGTCAGCAACGGGAACTTGTGACATCAAAATGTAAATTTCACCTTTTTGGTAGTTACGTCATTGTTATATTGGATGAGCGATATATATATATAGGTATAACAAAGTCGTGAATTCCATCAACACATGTGTGAGCATTTTCTTGCCCTAAAACCCTCTCAGAAATGAGAGAACATAATATAGGTTGTCATTTTACTTTTATAAGATCTTTCGATTGGGGGATGAGTCGCTCGCGTCCGTAGGCTTCGACCACCTAATCCTAGGCCCACTCTACACGTGTCCCCGGGTGGTGCTAAACAAGCGACAAAGCCGAAAGAACAGACTTGGCTCCTCGCCGTGTGGTAGCGGCGTAAAAAATACCACCAACTACTTTCGCACCATGAGGCACTAAAGAAAAGAAATGGCCCCGAGTTCCCGGCGCCCCTTTAATGGGGCAGGGGTGCGAAGAATCGACTAGGTTCGCCACCCGTCACGTTCTGTCCCCCGGAGGGGCGAAAAGTGGATTGCGGAAGCCCGTCTGGCTACATTGAATGTATGTGGAGTAATGAATGATAAGATGGATGAAGTATGCGATATAATGTATGATAGAGGAATAGATGGCACATACCTATTCACGCGGTATACATGCCACTACACATGGCATGTATACCGCGTACTGGTCTAGTGTAGACGAGACAGAGCGGGCATGCCAGTGAGTCGGTATCATCCTTTCAGAAAGAATGGGTCATTGTGTGAAAGAGTATGAATGTGTAAGCCCGAGACTGCTATGGATACGAATGAAAGTGGGCTTAAATAAGTTGTTTGTTCTAGGGGTCTACGCCCCAGACATGTCTAAGCCCACTTATATCCGAGAGCAGTTTTGGGAGATGGTAAGGATGGTGCTAATGAAATGCAAGGGTAATGAAAATATTGTTATATTAGGAGATTTTAATGGAAGGATTGGTGTGAAGAGGCTTGGTTATGAAAGGATGTTGGGAATGTTTGGTGATGAAAGCATAAATGAGAATGATGAAAGCCTCCTCACCGTATGTGCGGAAAAGAATATTTTTGTGACGAACACTTTCTTTCGTCATAAGAAGATTCATATGTATAAATGGGAAAGAGGTGGTGATAAAAGAATGATAGATTTCATAATTGTGGATGAAAGAATGAGATAGATGGTAGATACAAGGGTTTACCGGGGGTCCAACGTAGGGACGGATCATTACTTGGTCTTATGCCGAATTTATGGTCTATTCAGACGTTGGCGGCATCGGACATCTGTGTCTACCACTGCGTTACAGCGTATAAGAACAGAGAGGTTACAAGATGAAGGTGTGAAAGAGAAGTTCAAATGTAGACTGAGAGAAAATATAAGTGGTATGGATGAATTGTGTATGAATGATTTAGACTTGGAGACTGTGTGGTATAATGTCAAGAAAGGTTTGGTGGATGCAGCTACCGAAGTATGTGGTGTAACTAAGAGAACGAATGAAAGGAAAAATAACACTTTATGGTGGGGTGATGAGGTACGGATGGAAGTTGAAGCAAAGAAGAGAGCATGGCTAGATTTACTAGCAACCAAGGCTAGAAAAAAAGAAAAAAGACTGTCTTTAGAGAAATAAGAGAGTAAAAGAAGTAGTTGAAAGGAAAAGCAAGTTTTTGGTTTTGGTTTTTGGTCCAGTGGACTTTTTTGAAAAAAGAAATAGCTTATAATCTTATATGTTACACAATTAACAACTCATAATAAATTAGAAGTAGCTTGGTAGCGATTACCTCATTCCCAGAGGTTATTATCATCCGTGATTTCCTAGACCGTAAATATAGATCGTTTTCATAATTGAGGGTAAATACGTGTCTAGAATGCGAAGTGTTTGTAATGTGATAGCTATCTGCTAATATTTATTAAACCCAGGTAATATAATTTTATAGCGTTTTATTATCTTTTATTTGTCCTGTGAAGAAGAAAATGTAAATATTGGCGATATTTATATTTTCTTCTTTAATTATGATCGGAGTAAATGGCTTCTGTTGTAATGTACTTACTAAACAAGCACACAGTTCACCTGATAGTAAAATTTCAAACTATTATTTATTCTGTACTGATAGTAAGTAGAAACATAGAAATTGAGGCCCATAGATATCTACAACGATCCTCAATTAAGAATTAAAATGCTGATGAGTTGCCACCCTTGACGACTAACATGGAATGAAAAAGGGTGTCAGGTTCTCTACACTCACCGTACGAAACACAGCCGCAATAAGCTGCTATTTTACGCTAGTATTCTGTGAGAGCTTGGTCTTTCCCCGGTCGAACCGACTCATTTGTGCTACAACCATAATATAGCTACAGCTGGCACTATCACGTATGAGGCTTAAGTTAAAAATTTAATTGAACCCTCACTGAAATGAGTGAATGCACGCTGTAGGACGCATATAGGTTCCCCCCGAACGAGTTCCCGCCTTATTGTGGCGGGGGGCTTAGTAGCCGTGGCTTGGTCACCCGCGGTGAACAAAGAGGAACCCCTTGGCGGGCCCGTGGTGTAAGGCCGGCCCGAGGTGGCCACTCCGAATGGGCTTGGCGAGCCCACTTCGGATGTGTGTCGGTGGGCTGCGGCGAGAGGGGTGTCCTCTACCCCTACCGCTGCAGTCGAGGTGGAGTCGCGGAGGAAGAGGAGTGTTGGTATGTCGATGCGCTGCTCGAAGGGGCTGCCATGGGGCCGGCGCTGGTGGGGCCGCGGATGTGTGCGAAAGCGTTCCCGTGGCCCTGCCAATATGCGGCGAAGGTGGAACACCATGGGGTTTCAGTCGGTGCGAGTCCAACATAACCCGTCATTGCCCCCGCGAGGCGGGTATGCGTAGGTATTTCCCCATATAAAAAAAAGAAAAAAAAAGGACGCATATAGGTTACAGCTTATATGATGAACCTATTTACATCAGTGCTGCCAACATTTTTCCGGAGTGTCTACCATGTTGTAGTATTGTTAGACAGCCTAGGATTTTTATGACTATAGTTGGAGCCACGAAGTTTCGAGGACAGTATAAATAGTTGTATAGCTTTAGTATACAGAGTAATGATACATTGGGCTCTTGCTCTTCTTTTTTATATCACTGTAAAAGTGATGGACTTCTCCCGTTGTAGGGATTTGCATTAATCGTGACGCATATATTATATGCATGCGGATTGATAATCCCGGTTTCCGATACCAGACGTTTCGCTTTGACACCATCGATCATTAGTGATCGATATTTGACACCCTTGAATACAACTTTATAATTTGTGCCCTTGAAACTGTTGCCCGTCGCCGATCTGAATATTTTACGCCTCGCAAAAGAAGGTGGTTATACTGCCATCTATCAGAAGCCATAAGAATTACCTCATATTTCCCATAGTCACCTTTACAGGTTTACAACTGTACCTTCGAGACGAAATGGGAAGATGGATTATCTTACGCCACCATCATCGGTTACATTTCGGAAAAATAATGTTTATTGTAGAAATTATAATAAGTTCCTATGACTCAGTTGATTGTAACTAGTGCTGATGATAACTTAATAAAAGCTAATCATATCGTATGATATTTGGACGAAAGGGTCAAATTTATTTTTTCTCGCTCTTTCCGGTTAATGGCCCTTTGAGGTTCACTCCCAATTCATTCCGGACTTTTTACAGTGTAAATATAAAATGTATTAATAATTCGATTACAGCTACGTCCAGATATTGTGATTTTCTTTGTTTGCGCTAAAAATAAGTCATATTGGTTCATATAAATAGAATTTGTTAATAATTAATAACTTAACTACAGCGTTAACTATTCGATCCCAGAATAGGTATGCATTTAAATATAAATATAATAATCTATGGTGATGAATCATCGTCTCGACGAAACAAAACTCAATTGTCATATTGTGTGAAAATAAGTGGTATGGTTTGCTTTCAATCGCATAACGTGTAGGAGCAACGTCACTTTTTTTAAAGACGATAAAAAGCAGTAAATAGACGATTAATTACAATTTTTACACCTTGATTGGTAGCATGAGATGTTGTTTATAAAATTTCATTTCAAATTTGGCAAAAACACCAAAAGTTTTTAGATTCCAAGGTTTTTTTTTAAAAGTGGGAATTGATCCTCTATACCCCGCATATATATCCTCTGTACCCCGCGAGCAACCTGGGTTCGATCGCCGCCGGCACCTATTAAATTGTTAATTGGAATTTTAAGTGCTGATTTACCACGTGCTCGGCGGTGAAGGAAAACATCGTGAGGAAACCTGCATGTCTGAGAAATAAGAAAAAAAATATTTCGAAGACATGTGAAGTTCGCCAACACGCATTGGCGCAGCGCGGCGGACATTTCCTTGCCCTAAAACCCTCTCGGAAATCAGAGGAGGCCTGTGCCCAGCAGTGGGACGTATATAGGCTGTAACTTTAACCCCGCATATGGGATGCACTGGATCTACATAGTTTCGAGTGAAATACATTCATAAACACAGGAGAAAAAAAAAATACATTTGGTACTTATGGACAGCGCGATGGCGGCAACGCATCCATGCACAGTTACAGAGTGGCCACTAATGGTGCGGGGGACGCAAGGATTAGACGGCACGATTCATCTATGTTTAATGTGTGCGTATTTAACAAACTGAGTTATACGTGTTGGCTGTTGGTCCACTGTATACCACGGTCCAGTGTACCCCACCTTCCCCTACATAAGCCCATATCATCCCGTGAGTATCGTAAGAGGCGACAGAAGAAAACTGAAACAGCAGATGGGCAGCAGCATATTTCTGATGCCAAATTAAAATAATAAAAAAACTGGGGTTGCCAACCCACCTGCCAAGCGTAGTAACTGTGACAAAATCCCCTATTGTGGTAATCTATGGGGAGGCCTATGTTCAATAGCGGACTTTTATAGAGGCTGTAAGTGTAATGGATCGATGGATGAAGATAAATAATCATTTTCAACATATACTTTAAACCAAACAATAAAGCCGCACAATTTAAATATTCAATTAATTTTAATTAAAATATAGATACATAAATGTATATATACGATACATACGGTAATACTTATTACTACTTTATTAGTGGCAAAAGGCTGGAACTTACGAAAATTTATTGAATGAAATGAAATCATTATTTTGACGTTTGTTGACAACTGTCAGGATTTGAGTTTTTCTTGGCAAAAATTTCGTGTTTCTTTGCGAAAATTCAATAATCCTTGCAATTAAAAGCCAGTAGAAGTCTTGTTACAGTTCTTAGAATGAAATAGTTACCGTGATTTTATTTTTTATTAATTATTCGATGTAATTTTATCTAAATACCTACATAAGTTTACAATTTTAAGGTGCATGAATATAGATTTCTTTAGTGTTTTAACAGCGAATCGTATCGGTATATCATAATTTAATATTACAGATATTGTACGTATTTGTTCAGAAACAATGGCTGATAAGGTTTTAACCCTTGGTCAGCGAGTGATAGTAGTAGGAAAGGACGTGAAAGGTTCGGTAGCCTACGTAGGGCATCCTACTTTTGCTTCTGGAAAATGGATCGGGATAATATTGGATGAGCCAAAGGGAAAGAATAACGGTACCGTGCGTGGACATGCTTATTTTCGTGTAAGTTCAAAATTTCCAGTTATTCAAATAATTACTAGTTACTGGATTAGCACTAAAATATAGAAATAGCAATATTATGTTAAACTAATGTAAGTTTTAGAATAAAACTTTATTTTGGACATTTAATTATTTCAAAGAACTTATTTTTATAACTCCATTTCATTCGTCTATTACAGCCTATAAAAGTCCACTGTTGAACATAGGCCTCCCTCATAGGAGGATTTTGCTATAGTTGACGCTTGGCGAGCAGGTTGTCAACCGCAGTCCTTTATTGTTTTGAGTTATCAGAAAGATGTTGCTGCCCATCACCTGTCGTTGCCTCTTATGACACCCATGGGATGATATGGGGTAGGGGATATTCTTACACCGCCACTACATGGCATATTATCTATACATACAAATAAATAAAATTGAAGTGTCTGTTTGTAATGTGAAAATAACAGCTTTTTACTAAATGCATATGAAAGTATATAACAAAAACACAATTTTATAATTTTGCCTGTCTATCTGTTTGTTCCGGCTAATCTCCGGAATGGCTGGACCGATTTTCACAGAACTTTCACTGGCAGATAGCTGAGGTTATAAGGAGTAACTTAGGTTATTTTTGTTTTTGAAAAAGAATTAGTGTTCCGCGCAAAAAAATTAAAACACTTGAAATCCAATTGTAATAAATTACACACAGGCGAAGTCGCGGGGAACAGCTAGTTATAAAATATCAGGTTTTGAATCGGAATATACATGCTTATTAGAGATTCTCTTAGATTGTGGATTCCTATAAGGTGCTGTGTAGTGGTGGCGTAAGAGAATTCAGTTGTCCCGTGGGTGCTGTAACAGGTGACAGAGGGAAATAAAACAAGATGAGCAGCAGCATCTCCTTGATAACAACTCAAAATTTTCATAGTATAAAATAAAAGTCGCTTAGCGCTATTGTATGCTTATATCTTTAAAACTACGCAACGGATTTTGATGCAGTTTTCAAAATAGACAGAATGATTCAAAAGGAAGGTTTATATGTATAATACATGCATATTATATATTTTTTCTCTGTGTGTATGTGATTGAACTCCTAAACGACGATTTTGATGAAATTTTGTGTGTGTGATTAAGAATGGTTTAGATTCACAATTGGACCCGGTAGATGGCATTGTTGTCGAGATCCAGAAATCAACAGTGATTAGCTGGGGCCGATCGCTTGTAATAAAAAAACTGCAATTGCCAACCTGACTACCAAGTGTGACAACTATGGCAAATGTCTCCCTATGAGGTCATCTATGGGGGAGCCCTATGTTCAGCTGGACTTTTGATAGGCTATAATGTAAATGTAACATAACAAATTATGTACAAGATGATTAATTGTGAGCATTTTTATTTTAGGGAGATTTAAATGCTTACAGAGTTTTGAATTTGAATAAGTTCTACTGCAAGTGTCTAAAATGGCATTCAATTAACAACTTCCCTGTCCGTGAAAAAGACGCAATAGTTAAAGAATTGAAATGTTTATATATGACTCATGGGAAATGGTTAAATAATATTAAATATTTATTTAACTAATTATTGAACATTTAATTATTTCAAAGAATTAATTTGAAAAACCTGATATTTCAATTGATTTTAATTAGAATATACTTATAAGATGGCCTTGTACTGTCCACGTAAGAGAATCCATCCCCTTTCCAATCCAATCCCTTTTGTCGTAAGTCGTAAGAGGCGACCGACACTGGTGACAGTGTAAATTGTAGATGATAGAAAGATTTTGTGGTGATGGTATACCTATCTCATATAGACCAGATGTAAAATACCCGACCATTGACAAGGAAGAAATAGATACTTATTACAATTGGTAAAATATTATCCTGTGTAATTCTTAGCCAACAAAAGTAGGAAGTTTTTGAAGTCATCTAAGAATTACACAGGACAATATTTTACCAACTCTAATAAGTATCTTCTTCATTGTCATTGTCAGCATTCCACTGCATGTTCTTTTTGTATGTATGTTATGTGATATCTTCATCAATTATGAACCAATTATAAATTTGTAGAAAAATTCCACCAAAGAAATTGGGGATAAAGTTTTAAATACAATTTAAACAACATTTTAGTTGTTGCATTGTAATTGTATTTATTCTTTAGTCCACTCATAAAAGCTTCTGGATTTGGGGCTTTAATTATTTTATACACTGTCTTAGCACTGATTTCTAAAGTATATAATATATATTTCTATAATATATATCTCTATATATAAAAACTTGAAAATGGCTCGACCGATTTTGATGAAATTTTTTGTATGAATTTAAGTTTGTCTGTAGGGGTTGAGATTCACAGTTGGCCCTGTTAGTGGTGCTGTTGTCGAGATTTTTACCATAATTTTGTGGAAATATTTTTATCCTTTTAGTTTTTTGAAGTGGCCTTTTTTTAAAGTTTATTTTTTCAGTGTTCCATGGTAACAAATAAATAATCAATTAAGTTTTAAAATTTACATCTGAAGTAATTTAAATCTAAGCGACAGTAAGTCCGTCATTAAGGGTCCATACTACAAACTTAAAAGTAATGAGCAACCAGTCAAAAGCGCAGCTGCTGATCTTGGGTTGAGCCAAAAATCTGTTATTAGGTTTGTCTGTCAAGAAATTCTTGGTAACAGCCCTGAATCAGGAAAGTGGTGGTATTTCATCCGCTTGTTTCAATAAGCATGTAAACTGAACCTGAATGTGTGTGGTTGTGGCACACATACTTGAGCACTATAACCCTGTTTTGCTCAGGTGGCTTGTCTTCGTTGAGACTGGCCCCTGTGACCGAAATTCAGTCTGGAGGACATTATTTATTATTATACAAAACAATTTCAGTGTGAAGAGAACTATGGTGTTTTCGTGCGTCAAACCCAAATTCAGCTCTTGGACGCAGAAGATAATCCCATGGACACCTCAATGACCACTTCGTCTGAGGAACCAACAATTATAAAGTCATCAAGCAACAGGCGCCTGAGCAGGTATGTGCTTTTGACTTGTAAAGTATGCAGTCCAATTGTTTGATGGGATATAACGGTTTTCAAAAAGGTTAGGTACTGATTTGAAAAGGTTTTAATATTAATATTTGCTACCTGATAGTCATTTAATGTACGCTTTTTCATTAAACATTGGATTGAGAAGGCAATTCATTCAAGTCATTTGAATTTTAAATCTAAACTTAACACATTGATTGTATTTTCAACCTTGACGTTAGCAGAAATTCATGGGTTTAAAGGATGGAGCCATTTTTTTCTTAAAATTAGAGTATGAAGAATGTAGCCACTGGAGATACACTTTGTCACCAGTTTGAATACTTTCATTCCTTCATTGTTTTTTTTAAAATTTTTGTTTTGTTTCTTAAATATAAATGGGATATCATATTTTGTTATGTAATGTTACATTATTTTAGGTTATTTATGTAATAAAAAATATTTTCAAAATATACATATTATATTATATAATTTGAAACAAGTGTTTGGAAGGGGCTGTAAAAATAATATATTTATGATTATCAAGGTATATTGCTTTAATCCAATGTGTGAGGTGTTTCAATTCGTCGTTGACGCCGCAAAGGGGCGAACCTCAATTTTTAAAAAATTACAGGAGAGCAAGAAAACTTATTATTCGACGATTACTAGCTTTTTTTCATCAGAAAATTAATCTTATTTGTAGTTTTCCATTAAGTCTAATATATTTAATTTTCTGATGAAAAAAAATTAAGCGACGAATTGTGGTTATGAATACAATGCATGACTCATATAAAGGGTCTATTTTATGAATTGATTTTGGGTTGGTAGATTAGTCAGGGAAGTCTAAATACTCATGTTGTTTTTGAAGGATTTTTCAGCATATCAGCATGTTATAAATATTCAAAGATATTTCATTAATAAAGGGTTAAATAGAAATTGTAAGTTTTCATTCAATTAAATAGTTTCAACATATTTCTATGGAAGAAAGTATAATAATGTTGCCTAAAGTGCTATAACTAATTTGTCATGGAGCAATTTAACATTATTAATATTTTAATTAAATTCTAATAACTTTCGAATTAACCACATATTTGAATTAAAATTTTAAACTTAATTTAAAATAGTGTAAATATGACATCATTTAAAAGCATTGTGTGTTTAAAGTCCACGCCCGCAAATGGTACCGCCAAGCCCTGAGAGATCAAATATGAGGATCAAACGGTATACTATACACATTAAGTACAGGATGCAAGTAATGTTCTATATTTCTGTACTAACAACTTCAGTGTTGCCAGATCTTTACTTTTTTTTAAATAGAAATATCAAGAAATTTAATCATCCAGTGCTGCTAGCCAAGCTCTTTAAATTGCTAGGATTTAAGATAGAGTAGACATAAATTTCTAAATATTCTTATTACTGTGTAGAAGTTTAATGTTACAATAATTTTCTAGTACTTTCTACTGATTTGGTAGTTTAAACTAACATATAAGTTACCTTTTCATTTAACATAGCTAAACAGCTATATAGGCAATAGTGTTAAAGTTATTTTAGTTTCATAAGTATAATTTTATGATAAAATACTAAGCAGAAATTTCTTTGTACTTATAGCATTTAATTTTTAATGCTGTGGTGATTGTGAGATAGTTTAATAAATTTTTAATGTGATTAATATGTTCTTATTGTATGATTTTGCATTATAAAACTTTTTTATATTTTTCATATGTTATTTGCTTACAGTCATCACCCTTTTTCTCTTATTAAAATATAAAGAGTAGAAAAAGACAAAACAATGAAAATAAAATTGTATCTTTTTGTTGCCAGTGTTAATTCCAGAAAATAATAAAAATACCACATTTTTATATATTTTTAATTATTCAATGATCTATGTTCTAATCATAAATTCATCAGTATTTTTATTTATTCTTTTTCTTTTCCAGTTTTTGTCTTTTTCGATTCTGTCAAATTATACATCATTTGTTATTACTTAGATTACTTGACTGATAGAGTGTGTTTCTTTCTGGCTAGTATAACAGTGGCCCAGAGGTCTAGACCAACCACGTGAGTACTAGAACCACCATGTAGATCGGCACCCGCTTTAGCTTATTCACACCAACCAACAGCTTTGAAGTCCTTGTTATACTGATCAATTCGGGAGACAAAAATAATGTTCCGAAAGAGTGCTTTTAATTTTTTTTTATACAAGTGAGCACACAGTCCACCTGATGAGAAGTAGATCTGCGGCCCATAAACATCTACAGCTATCCATGATTAAGAATCAAAAGACTCATGCGTTGTCACCCCTGGAAACTAAGATTAAAACCTGGAAACACCCTTGTTACCAGTAAAAAGGTTTTCCGCTAATTTACACTCACCATTGGTATTTTTTGCATAGTAATGGATCCTTCTTCCTTGTGATTAGATGTTATGTTACGTTGTCGTCATAAAAGTAGCAGTCGTTAATTATTTGATTATTTGAGCGGGCTGGTAACGGCAGTTCCACGTCCTAGCGCGTATTTGCGTGTAGGCAGGAATTAAATGTTATTGGAATCACCTGAGCCCCTCGAGGAATCTCAGTATGTATTGATATTACCAGTAACCTCGATGAGCGACTTTGGTGATCCGTGTTTTTTTTAAATAAGTGTGACTACCGAGCACAATCCTGATGGTGGAAGTGGATGCTGTGCCTACAGACTCCTACATCTATATTCGATTAAAAATCAAAATGTAGATATGTTATTTTCCTAAGGACTAAGATAGAATGTCTCGTTACCAGTAGAAGGTTCTCCAGCTCTTTACTCTCACCATACTAAACACAGCAGCATTCAGCTGCTATTTTACGCTGGTGTACTGTGAGAGCATGGTCCTTCCCCAGTTAGCTGCAGCGTGGCTCTACTACATTAAACCGATTAAAGTGGTACTTCGCTCTGAGGCTGACAACCGCTGGGCAGTCAAGTAGCATTGTTTTAGACTGCTTGAAGCTCTAACAAACTTCAGTACCAGTATTTTTAGCAAATGCAATTTGAAAAATTTCTCGCTGTTGTAACATCATATGTCGTAGGTATATGGTTCACAAATTACGTCTTATATCGAGTTACGTGCCAAAATAAGGTGATTTTTTGGCGAAACTGGCACTTAACGTATTTTATTATTTAAATATTTTATTTTTATTTTAGTTAGTTTTTTTTCATATTTTTGTCTCTCAAATTGATATCATGAAATCTGTTGCAACACTCTTTCATTTCCAATGCTTTGTGTTGTTTCTGTTCTGTCTTAACTATAATTTAAAAAAAATCCTTTTTTTATTATAAATAAAGGTTTATAGTGTTTATGTTTGGAATGCTAATTTGAATTGCTGATATGTGCGTATTTTTTATTATTATCTATAAAAATCTTACATCTGTGATTCTTGACAAATATTCAGCTATAGTCTTTAGACTTACTTTATACTTTAGTCTTTAGACTAGTTTGTATGGGCATTGGTAAAACTATCAAAAGCGATGCTATAGCTAAAAGAGCTAATTTCATTTGGCAAATAACATTTTTTGTGTTAGTAATTTTATTCCACAAAGTTATCAAAATATGGTTCAAAAGCTATAACGTTGATTGATATCGTGAATATTTTACTGTGCGGCTACACTCATTACGTATTTCTCTTAAAATATTTTTAAGAGAAATGGCAAAATAAGTGTAGATTTCGTTAGAATATTTTGAGAGAGACAGAGTGTAGATAGTTAATTTTAATATAGAATCGCTTTTCCTAGTTGGTTACCCTAAACCATTTTAAATTTAAAATTATCTTGGTTTTTATTCTTGTTAAATATAAAATAAAGATAAATAAAAATATGTGTCTAAATATATCAATTTATCAATGTAAAGAAAAATTTACTTGTGTACAGAATGTGATAACATAATTTCACAATTTTATGGGCATTTTTTTCGCTTAGGTAAAATGGATAGTAGGCTTAAGGTCTTTGACACTGCATTTAAGGCCACTTTCGACTTTAGCACATATACTTTACACCTGATACGGGTATGTTAGACTTCTGTGTGTATATATTTACCTATTATAAGCTAATGTTTATCTTTGACTACTATCCCACATGAAATGGTAAGTGGTAACCGCAGATATAAAGACGGCGTAACTTAACAAAAGCCCATTCATTCTAGTCGTGAAAACACCCATATTATAATTGGATAAAATGACAGACGCTAGCAAATTATTTCAGTCTTTCGATGTACGTTCGTTACGATTGAGGAAACAAACCATTTTTGCTAAGTGTGTGGTTTGTCGACAATAAAGGGGTGGAGGACCTGCCGAGCGTCTGGTTGTCCAATGGTGGAACGGAGAGGGAGAAATTAAGACATGCCATTCTTTTGTAGCATTGTAATATGTTAACTAAAATAATACTCTATTGTATATGTACACAATTTAGATAGTAAATAGGTATCCATTTAAGTTGAGTAAATTTTTCTTTACATAATTGAGTAACTAATATTTTGTCAGAATATTTGTAAATAATCTAAGTGCAATAAGTAATCTGTGTAAAACGTTTCATGCTCCAACATTATACCATGATCAAAATAAATGTGTAACTATTAACATATGTTGGTGAATTCCCTACGAAGCGTCAGGCGGAAGGCGTCGCCGGCGCAGACGAAAGCAGGAACCTTGTCAATGTCGAGGTAATGACTGTTGTAACATAGTAATAAAGCACATTACTTTATGTAGATTGCTTGGATAGTTCAGCACTGTGATAGGGTAAGCACAAGTCTGTAAAATGCAAACAATGTATGTACTGGTCAGTTATATTTTACTCTTATTTTAAATTATTTTATGCTGCGTCGCTTCATTTAAAATTATTTATTTTTAAATATTGGAAATTCAACTAATGATTTTTGTTGAATTGTTTTACACCATTAAAGTTAAAAAAAATTAAAATATTTTAATTTTAATTAAAGTTGCGTTAGATGTATACGCTTGTTGCCTTTGATTATTTCCGAATCGTGTATTCATTTCTATATTTTAAAGGGATCTTACACTGACTTCTATAACTATAGGATAACTTTGTCTATGACAGTTTATCGCTTTGTAGTTAGATGGTTTGGATCTATTAAGTTATATGATCTGCTCATTAAAAACTATTTTTTATTCCATCATTTGTATTGTGATTATTCATATTAATGTTTATTTAGCCTTAATCAAAAAGTGGCGAACTTATCTTTTAGTTAGGCACACTGGATAGTTCAAAATTGCGGTAAAGCCACTGCATACGAGTCAGTGTCGATTTTGTGTGAATTATTAGAATTTTGAACAGGGAGCTAATGGTATAGGTGAAGATTTGTGCTATTTTAGAACGTCTGAATAATTTAACACAATAAATCATTGTAAAAGAAGCAATTTAGAAATCACGAGTGTTATGATTCATTAAAATAATTGATATTCGGTATTTTGGGAACATGGATATATTTAAGAGAAGTCTTTCCTTATCCTATAATTCGAGTTAAGATGTATTAATATTACTTTGGAATAAATACTTGTTCTGCGTAGATCAGAGTCGTTGTTAGAACTGGCACAGAATTAGAGATAAAATGATTTTAAATAGTAATGTTTACAATCTACTAGCTGGTACCCGGCGCGTTGCTGCTGTAGAAAAAATAATTATGGAAATAATAGGTACAATAAGCGCGCCACCTATTGTAAGTAAATTGTACTATGCCTATAGCCTTCACGCAAGTACGAGCAATAAGTTGACAAAGTTTTATTGCAATCTGATATTGCAGGGCATAAAATACGAACAAACAAATATTAATTTTTATATATTAGATAAAACTAAGATTTCTAATCTATTCTACGGTTCATACAGCTAAATATTTGTATTACAAAAAAAAAGGAATGTAGAGATTATCTTTTCCTTTTTTTGACGTAATGTGTTTATAATATAAAGGGTCTGTAATAATGTTTGGTATACCATTCACAATATTAAGTAAGTTTCTCGAACGTAGATCTTACCGTTACAGCCTATTAAAGTCCACTGCTGAGCTTAGGCCTCCCCTATAGATTGGCTCATAGGGGGGATATTTGCCATAATTGCCACGCTTGGCCTATGTCAGTGGATTTGTGAAGGGCTGTAATCATGGTGACGAAAAATAATTCGACGTAAAATGAATCAATATTTAAAATGGATTGTCGAAATAATATGCAATTAATATATTGCCATGTTTAGTATTACATATTAATAAGGTGTGAAATTCTGTTATAAGTGAAGAGTGTGGTTTGCAAGAAGGTGTGACCTGGATTAAGAAAGGATAGCTTTGGTGGTTTGGACACGTAGAAGAAATGAATGAAGAAAGAAAATAAAGCAAATTTATGTTGTAGAAGTGAGCGGCAGACTCGGTAAGGGTCGCTCGACGAATTTGGTGATATGTTGAAGATGGGCCAAATCAAGAGTACCTATTACCGACGAGCATGTACGACTTAGATATATAGATGTGAAAGTGTGTAAGGATCTTGCCAAATGGAAGTCGGAAGTCACAGTCTCTGTAAAAGTTTATACTGATATTTTATGATTAAATATTTTAAATAATAATTATAATGTTACCGGCATACTATTATTTGATTAAAGTTTTATTTGGCAAATAGTTTTGTAAATAGCTTCCGCATTGAAATTATCCCTATGCATGATCCCTAACAATGTAATAACAACATTAACACATATATTTTTCTAATATTTTAATGCACATTTGGTTGATAACTCGGTGTATGTGGTATATTAACTGGTGTTGAATGCATCGTAAAATAAAATCGATCACATTGCAAATAATGCACATCGATTCCGATGCGATTGCGAATGTAAACCTTTTGAAACGGCAGCACTGTTAAAATTCTCCCCAATTTTAGGGAAAACCACGTTGTCTTATTAGTTTTGTCTCGAGATTTGTTGTGTCAAACGTAAGAGAATCCATTTCTAATTTTGTCCTGTAAATAAAATAGGCTAGGTTTTTTGGGTGCAGAGCTTTTCTCATCAGTTTGTGGAGTTTGAGTTTTACATTCTCGAATGAATATACCGCCATCTGTCGGTCGCAAGGTCCTCGTTTATATGGTTATATGGTGATGAGTTAGTGAGTTGTATTGCTTGCAGGTGAGTTCCACATGTTTTGAAGTCTGCACTTCCCTTATTCTATTGTTGAATAAGGTATAAAAAGTTTAGTAAACTTAATTATTATTTGTTAATATTTTTAACTGTTACAAACCAGTTATTGACTACAAATCCCACTAGATGGTAACTGGTGAGGTAACCGAAGATGTTAAAGCCATTGACTTAGCTCGTCATTAATTTTTCATTGTTTATTACAGCTTATCAAAAGTTCACTGCTATATACATATATTACACCACAGGAGCGATTTTGCCATAGTTGCCATGCATGGCGGGCGGGTTGAGAACGGCAATTTTTGTATTATTTTCAATTAATGATTTCTTATATATAATTATGCGAACATTACACATTGAATAAAACTAATTTACATAAATTACAATAAAAATTACACGCGATAACTTACGTAAATAGGTATAGTTTTATATAGATTAGCTGTCATCTTAGAGGACATACAGGGTTATTTTTCAAAGAGCAGTCAAATTTTAAACTTAAGTTCATATATATAAATAATGATACACCGTTATTGCAGTTTTTGAAAATACGAGTAAATAAGTCTTCTACTTTTATTTGAAATTATCCCAAATTGAATGAGATTTATGGGCAACAACGTTTTTGCCTACCGATCAACCCTTACTAATGTGTGCGTGAGTAGTAAAATAGTAGGCGTTAGATATTTATGAATGACAATCAGTTAAAATAATGTATTACCACGCATTTTGAATTTAAAAGATAAAAAGGACAGAATGTTTGAGATTTTTTTTTATTAATTTTTCTTAACCATTTGCCTATATTACTTATTCTGAACCTTCTCTGCAAATTTGACCGGTTATTGCAAAATAACCCTGTATATAGACAAAGATAAATGCTGTAGCGTATTATGACTGCAGCACAATGGGTCGGCTCGACTGGTGAAGAACCACACTCGAAGTAGTATCTATATTTCGTATTCTAACGAAAATCGGAGTTTTTTACTAATAACGAGGAAATCCATCTTTCTCTCGCATCTTCATTTTGACTTAATCTAATCATATCAAAATTTCTAAGATGTGATCAACACAAACTTTTTTAAAATAGTTCTAATGCAACCTTGGTTCTGTCAGCTCGAGGACCTCTCTCGCGAGCAGCCGCCAGTCTCTTATGTCGTATACGTCACCAACGACGGAGAGGGCTACGTCACCAGATCTCACGAAGAGGGCGTCGTTTGTCGAGGTTTGTGCAGTTCAGATTTTTGTTTTTTTTTATTAATTTGATATTGATCATCAGCCTGTGAAAGTCGCGGTAGGTGTTGGGAGGACGTACGTTAGTATAATAAACATTTGGCAAACGGATTGGCAATCATTGTACCAGATTTGTTTCAAATTGGTCGACGTTTTTTTTTCATATTCTTACATTGTCATCCAATTCTGATATATGTTCAAAGTTTCAAGTGTTTAGCTCATCGGAAAGTTAGTTTAAAATCAATTACTAAATTCCATCCGAACAGACGTACGACTTTATAAAAACGTGGTAATAACAGTCGTAAATCATTACTACTGTGCTGTGGCGGTGTAAGAATATCCACTATCCCATATCATCCCGTTATATTTGACCGCCTCGTTGGTCTAGTGGTTCAAACACGATTGCTGATCATGAGGTACCGGGTTCGATTTCTGGGTCGGGCCAAAATCAGTTTATGGGTTTTTATGTTTAGAAATTTCAGTAGCAGCCCGTAGTCTGGAAGTTTTCAACGGTTTTTCATGTTTTCCAAGGCACGGGGGTGCCGGAAAGCCGTACGTCCTGCGTCTAACCTCTCTCCAGTCGTGTTGGATTACCGTGCCATCAGTATCAGTATGAGAGTGAATTAATAGAGCGTGCACTTGAGCTTGCGCATACACTCGCGTATTATAATCCTGTCCTGCGAAGATGGCTAGTCTCCGTTGAGACTGGCCGCCGCGGCCATCGGGTCTGGAGGACATTATTATCATCCTGTGGGTGTCGTAAGAACCGACGGAGAAAAATGAAACAGGAGATGGGCAGCAACATCTTCCTGATAACAACTCAATATTATAAAAAAATGCGGTTGCCAACTCGCCAGCCAAGCGAGGGAGACCAATGTTCAGCGGCAGGGCTAGCATGGGCAGGAGACAATTTTATCCCCGGGGAAAGGAGAAAATGTTTATCCCCTCGCTTAGTTTTATCCACCCTTAGAGCATGGGCACACCGGTGGATATAATATCCACAGTAGATAAAATGGGAGATAGACTTAGACTTAAGATAGATTTTTTGTATGAATATAAACTTCAACCCACGTCCAATGAACTAGGATAAAATTGTCCCTTTCAAATGTCAAAAAAGCATAATTTTTTATCTTTCATTTGACTCCATGGTACGGACGGGGGATATATGTCTACTCGTTATGTCAAACGGGGATATACTTCTCCCCGTTTGACATAACAAGATAATTTTATCTCTTGTCAGTGGATATAATCGGGGGATAAAGTTTTTGTTTTTTGCTCTTAATTTTTCTTTTAAGTTCTTTAAATTTTTTTGTGCCATTTAATTATCTAAGTATCTAATCGATAGTCTATAGTGAAATATTTCCCCATTCAAGATTGTTTTTTTTTTTAACTACAGACCGGTTTTGTTGAGACGTTGACACCGCAGTACACTCCTGGACAGAGCATTACGTCACCGCAGACCGCCTCCACCGCCGTGGAGGATAAACTAGCCAACATGCAGGCCCAGCAAGAGGTACGTTATGAAAATAAAGTAACGCTTAAATACATTTTCCAGCTGGGTACAGGTTTCATATAGACATGTTGTGTCATTCGTTCTTTTGTAGTGACCCGATCATTCAAGTATTGATTCGCCTTACGAACAGGGTAATTCGGGTCGATCATTCAAATGGATCATTTCTAGTTTCAATACTCACTCTACTCTTTTATAGTCTACAATAAAGACCCGCTGGATAATGTCGGTTGTCGAACATTACTATACTCTCTGATCGTAGGTCCTGTCAATTGTATGATCCGGAACGTTAAAAAAATGTAATTGCAATCATCAATACTTTGATGCGACCCGTGTCAAATGAACGAATCATTCAAGATTGACATAATATGTCGTGTTTCTTATTACTGAGTGGATTTTGTACCGTGTAGTGGCGGTGTAAGAATTTCCACTACCTCATATCGTCCCGTGGGTGTCGTAAGAGGCGACAGAGGGAAACTAAAATAGGAGTTGGGCAGCAGCATTCTCCTGATATCAACTCTATGTAATAAAAACTGCTGTTGCCAACCCACCTGCCAAGCGAGGCAACTATGGCAAAATCCTATGTTGTATGAGGTCTGTGTTCTGAAGAAGACTTTTATAGGCAGTAATGGATGGATGGATAGGATATTGATGCATGCGGGTTTTCTCACGGAGAGTTTTCGTTTACAGTCGAACACGTGGTAAAGCAGTCCTTTTTTTTATAGAATAAGGGTGAAAAACGAGCACACAGTCCACCTGATGGTAAGTGGTTGCTGTGTTTGTGAATTTAAATGCAGATGCGTTGTCAGCCGTGAGGACTAAGATAGAATGCCTCTTTTCCAGTAAAAAGGGTCTCCGGTTCTCTACACTCACCATACGAAACACAGCAGCATTAAGCTGCTATTTTACGCTGGTATTCTGTGAGAGCGTGGTCCTTCCCACAACTACAACTATACTATTAATATAGCTGCAGCATGGCTCTACCACGTAAAAAAATACGTACTTAAAATTGGACAGTGTTGTGCAGTTCATACTCAAGCATAAAGTAACGTATGGTTACAGGTTACAGTGTAGAGAACCGGAGACCCTTTTTACTAGAAACGAGGCGTTCCATCTTAGTCCTCACGGGTGACAATGCATCTGCATTCTGATTCTTATACGATGATAAATGTAGATGTCTATGTGCCACAGCATCCACTTACCATCAGATGAACTGTGCGCTCGTTTGTCACCGTTATTCAATGAAAAAATGCCTCGTTTCCAGTAAAATGGGTCTCCGGTTCTCTACTAAACACAGCAGCATTGAGTTGTTATTTTACGCTGGTATTTTGTGAGAGCGTGGTCCTTCCCGACCATTCGTGCGCAACCATAATATAGCTGCAGCGTGGCTCCAATTGGTTTTACTTTTTATTACTATCTAAGTATCTATATTTTTGTTACTTATTATATTCGCGTCATTTACAGATCACAAACCTCAAGGCGGAAGTTGAGGATCTGAAGGAGAAGTTAGAGACACTGAAGGTCAGGCGTGCTGAAGACCGGGAGAAGCTTCGCGAACTCGAACGTCTGCGTCTCCAGCTGGACCAGGCTAATGAGTTCAAGACCAAGATCATGGAGTCTCAAGCTCAGCTCCAACGAGACCTACAACGCGCTAAGCAGGAGGTAAAAACTATTTTTTTAAGGTGTTGTCGATTGGTTTCGTTTCTCATAGTTTCTCGAGATTTTTAATATTGGCATCCACTGTAAAAACAGAAATAAAACTTCTAAAATCTAATAACTCCTATATTTAATATAAGATTTTCAAAATTCAAAACTGCTCAATTTTTAACCTAGTTTCAGTTATCTCCTTACCTTTTTGATAGCTTCCAATAAACCCGAGTAGGGGATTGCTGCACCAGATGTAAAAACAATGCTCCAAATTAAATTCAAGTATTTGTCACTATGGGATGTGACGTAACAGGTGTAATGACGTCAGCCTATATAGGACTTATGTTGGACAAAGACATAAACAAATAGACAACAGCAGGCATGAATTTCTAAAAAAAAACGCAGGGCCTGTACCCTCGTATTGGCAATTCTGGTAAGGTTTTTTTAATCACCGGTCTATGGAATTTCGGTTTGGCATATTTTGATAATTTTCCACTATCAGTTGATCGTGAGAGCTTTGTCTGTCACATTTGGCATTTGATATACAAATAATAAATATTTGTTTATTTGTTCGTATTCTATGCGTTCCTATACCAATCATCCGATTACGACGAAACTTTGGTGAGTTGTTGTATACTAGCGATGGGTCATCGACGTATTTGTCGTTAACGAAACTAGACCGTTAATTTTCGTTCATCGACTAGTCGATCAACTAGTTGAATTTGTGAACTAGTTGACGCGTCAACTTGGTTTTGCAGAAGTTTTAATTTAAACTCCGCGACGTCGTCTATGGCTCGACATAGTCGACATACGTAGACCGTAGACTAGTGTAACGGCATAATGTATTAAGACGTCTATTATTAAGTCGCCCTTCTCTTTTGCACACGCGATTTTACCATGCCGGCATTCTTTTCTCCACCTAACACAATAACAACTGCTATTTATATCCTTACGCTGTCTACATTTAGAATTCTAATTTGTTTGCGCAATTATGTCGTTTCGACGAACATAATATTAACTAATATTATCCAACCACGTTCTTGCGTCGGTCGTCGCGTTGCTAGTCGAAATGAACGTTATGGAGTTCCAATTTAGCCGTCTACGGATTCGACTAGTCCATTGATTGTTCGTAAACTGTCTACTCGTTCACAGTACGTCGACGGTCGAATTAACTAGTTCAACGCCCAGCGCTATCCATCGTTTCTGATCACAAAATTATTAATATATAAACTAGTAAACAAACAAATAAATTAATATATTAATATATTTGTTTCTTTGCTATTACATCTAGTTAAAGTTAAATGTTTAAGTTACAGCCTATATACGTCCCACTGCTGAGCACAGGCCTCCCCTCATTTCTGAGAGGGTATTAGGGCAAGGAAGTGTTCGCCGCACTGCCCCAATGCGTGTTGGCGAACTTCACATGTCTTCGAAATATTTTTTTTTTAATTTCTCAGACATGCAGGTTTCCTCACGATGTTTTCCTTCACCGCCGAGCACGTGGTAAATCAGCACTTAAAATTGCAATTAACAATTTCATTGGTGCCGGCGGGGATCGAACCCGGTTTGCTCGCGTACTGTGTAAATTTACAGCGAGCGCTAACCATCTGAGCTACTACGGCTCACGGCTCGGATATTACATCTATGTCACTATTATTGTAAAAAAAAAAACTATAAAGGCCTGTGTTCAGCAGTGAAAGAAAAGGTGTCTTGTCTGTATGTCTATCTGAATGAATATAGCTTTACATGAATCATAAAGTGAACATACCACGTACGTTTATAAAACGCACATTTTCAAGGTCCGTGAAGCACAAGAAGCATTAGAGGCCCATAACGACGAGACCGCAGAACTTCAAGAAGCAGCGGAGATGGCAGCGTTGGACAAAGAAATGGCCGAGGAGAGGGCTGAGGCTTTACAGATGGAATTGGAGCAGTGCCGAGATAAGCTGGAGGAAGCTACTCTTGACCTTCAGCTTATGCGCGCTGAGATGGAAGCCGGAGGGAATATCCGTAAGTTTTCATTTAACGTTTTCTGTGGCACTTTACCGACTCTCAATCGTAATTTACGTACACGGAATACATAGAAAATAATTTAGGGCTTAATAATATACTTTTTTGTCTATGGAGCTGCTGTCACTTTAAAAAAAAGAATGAGTTTATACTGCACATAATTTACTACGTGCCTATTTGTGTCCATCCACCCATGCATTACATCCTATAAAAATCCACTGTCGAAAATAGACCTAAAAATAGGCATGATATGAGGTAGTGGGTACTTTCACGTCGCTACTACACGGCAAAAGCTTTAAACGTTCATTTTTAAATTGTCAAATATGTCATCAAATGTTGACCATTACCATTATAATTTAAAATTAAAAAAATTGTACAACCGACTTCAATATAAATTATTAAGAATAACTCAAAAACTATTGGTCACACCTTAATCAAATTCATATGGGGACACATTTTTTTATTTGAAAGCACCAGCAAAACAATCATCGAAATCGGTTCACCGAGAAAAAAGTTATGAGGTAACACACATAAAAAAAGAACATAGAGTCGAATTGAGTACCTCCTCTTTTTCGAAGTCGGTAGAAAAATGTATCGGACCATCCACAAACAACCGTGAACCGCGTAGTGACGGTGTAAGAATATCCACTACCCCATATTATCCCGTGGGTGTCGTAAGAGGCGACAGAGGGAAACAAATCAGAAGATGGACAGCAGCATCTTCCTAATAACGACCAAAAATATAAAACTGCGGTTGCCAACTCGCTTGCCAAGCGAGGCAACTATGGTAAATATCCCCCCTATGTTCAGCGAACAATGAACAGCTAGGCATCTAGTACTGCAATCGCCAATCTCAAACGGATTGGCGATCCCTAGCGTGGTGATTAACCAACTTCAGCAGTCTGTGTCTCAATAGACTGATCACAGATAGACAGCGAAGATAATGAAAGTGGCATTATATTGATTCCGCCTATTCCAATGTAGGTGTTTTTGGATTAAACAGCCTATATTAATCCCACTGCCGGGCACGGGTCACTGTACAAAACATGTGGGTTCGTTTTAATTTTTACACTAAATATATTTCTCGTTCCAAACACAAAATATCTTTTGACAGTTAGTTATAAGTAGCGGCACGAAAGTCTAGCGGTGACTGTTATTGCGCATTAGTCGCGCTGATTGGCTTATTGCGCATAAGTCGCGCTGCATTCGTGCATTTCAATTCGTGCGCGTCTCCTCCACGTTTCGTTTAGCGCTAGACTTGCGTGCCGCGACTTGTACCTATAGTCATCTGCTTATAAGTGAACTATAAACATTTAAAAGCCACTGATGATGATAGTACCGATGCTTTTCTATTTTTTATCTGTGTGATTTTTATAACTAGAGACAGCACACACGAGTTTACACAAAACGCTTTTTGTGTTCTTTTAAATATATAAAATATATATATGTAATTTATTGGTTAAATATTGACTTTAAGTAAAGAAAGGTTAATATGTTATGGATTAATGAAGTGTAAGAAAGATTTTTTTTGGGATAATTATTTAAAATATTTCTAAATAAATGGTAAAATTAAAATTTTTGCACAACCGACTTCAATATAAATAATTTATTGTAGATTTTTTTTAAACCGCTCGACCGATTTCGATAATATTTAAATGGGACCACCTGGGAAATATACCCTTTGAAACAAAAAAAGAATTTTCCAAATCGGTTCAGGCGTCTTCGAGTAATCAGTTAATATACATTTAAAAAAATCCGAATAATTGTGAAGCTCCTCCTTTTTTGTAGTCGGTTGAAAAGAAAGAAATGTTGTGAAAGTGTCATTTTAGGGTTATTAAAGATTTTTTTTAATAAACACTATTACTTTAGAATGAATGAAATGCAAACAACTCAAATTTATTAAAACACAGTGTCTCAAAACCTAACAAGGTTTATCTGTACACTATCCTTCATCGATGGTCTTCACGGACAGTCTATACCGTTGTATATCGAACACTAATCTATTTGAGGTTCTTTTTTTTGCCAAAAATAGCAACATCTAATAGCAATTTAAAGCATTGTTTTCATCAAGGTTGGATTAGGAAATTGTAATAAGTTTAATAATTAAAATAGTTGCAAAATATTACATTCTATGCGCTCATCAATTTTTTTTTCTTTTGTCTTTAAAAAAAACGTTATTATCAATAGAACAGTCATACTGACATTTAACTTCGCATAGCGTACTACTTCAACTACTTTGTGCAGGTTATGTTAAAATCAAACTAAATTCTACATTTAATTATCCATTTTTGTTTTAATTATTTTTTTTATTTGATTGTATGTTCTTACCGCATATAATAATCTTAAAATGGCTTCTTGACATGCTAGTGTCACGAAAGTTGACGATTAGTGAGTGAAGTTGTCAGTAAACCTAATTTTTTTTATTTCCTGTGCTTACAGTCATAAAAAAGATACCGGATTTTTTAGGAAAATCGGCATTAATAATAAAAAAGCAATAATAATGTCTAACACCTGATTCTAATCTAATATACTTATAAAAATTAATTTTTGTTTGTTCGTATTATATGCGTTGCCATATCGTTCATCAGATTGCGCTAAAACTTTATCAACTTATTGCTTGCACTTGCGCGAAGGTAGTTAAGGTTAGTACTTTTAACTTACAGTAGGTGGCGCGCGTGTCGTACCGACATTCTTATTTGAACGTTATAATATGTTATTCAACTTCAATGAATGCATTATCATTCCCAATTAAACAATATTAAAACGATATTTACGTAATTATTTCTTCTGCGGCAGCAACGCACCGGGTAGCAGCTAGTTTGTTATATTAGATATCACAGATCAGCTCAATATCTTAACGGTCATATTTGGTCCATAACATATTTACCGTTATATATTATTTGTAGTCTATGTATTTACAATATATGTTTCTTCCCTTATAGAGTTATATGCTCAACCAATGCATGTACGTATGATATAATTGCCGAGATCATTATGGTTGTGGTTTCATTTAGTCGACATTTATATTATATTATACATTAGTAAACATATTTTTATATTGTTATGTGTTTAGTTGCATTAATTATTTTGTTTTTAATTTTACAGCATGTTATTTATTTTATTGTCTCCCTTGACAAATGACTTGACTATTCTCGCTACCATTACTTTGAACATGTTTACGCCCAGTTTAACATGGCTTAATGTGTGATTGCGCCAAAAAAGAATTTATAATCTTATAGTTTCGTTTCATGGCTACTGTAACAGTTTAAAGGAAATACCAAGAGTGTTATAGTCATAGTCATCGTCGATAAATCGTTATAAAGTCTAATGACCATTTAAAATTGTTAGATCTAAAATATCCTGACTAGCGATGTGCCAATTATGTATCGTTCTAATGAATATTTTAATAATTAAAAATTAAAAATTTTGTACAACCGACTTCAATATAAATTATTCAGAATAACTTAAAAACTATTGGTCAGACCTTGATCACATTTATATGGGACAACATGAGAAGCACCAGCTTTCAAATAAAAAAAAACATCATCAAAATCGGTTCACCTAGAAAAAAGTTATGAGGTAACACTCATTAAAAAAAAAAAAAAAAACATACGTTCGAATTGAGTACCGTCTCTTTTTTGAAGTCGGTAGTTTATGAAACTATTGCAGTAATAACAATATGATAGTTTATTTCTAAGAGTGCCATTAACGACGTTAATATACTAGGTTTTTCCAAACCAGTGGTAAAAGTAAAAAAAAAATGATGTTCAATACGAATTACTTGTAATCTAATCTATATTGAATTTAAAAAAAACATGCGTGAGCGTCGTGGAACACTCGGTTGGAACGAAGTTCCTTTCGTAGTATATTATTATTGATATATGTATTATATTATTGATTAACAAATACAAATAAATGAATTACTAGCGTCTATTAAAATGAAGCGTCATTTAAAACAAAATAATATTTCTTTCATGGCAAGATAAGAATAAGTGCGAGGGAGATGGATATTATTCCATCTCGCTTCCTTATAGCCGCCAAGGCAGTCTACACTACGTCAGAAGGGATCATGACGGAAAAATCTTACACTTTTTGTTGCCTAGCCCCCATCCGCCAAATCCATACCGCCCGATAAAGAACTTCGTTCCAAAAAAATATTCTATTCCATTCTTAGTTTTCTGAATTTCATAGTGCACTTTCCTTGAAATAATTTGCTAAAATATAATTAAAAATAAATATTACCTGAAGTAATAAATTTGAACCTGCACGCGGCTTCTGTAAAAGTGGAGTAGGTTCTAAGTGCATAAAATAATGGCGTGCTTATATTATGGTTATTTTAGTTTATTTATCCATACTCAAAATTTTACAGATCGACATCATAAGTTTTGGTAACGGTCGCAAAGACTGTAACTAGAAAAATATTGAATTTATTATTATACGTAGGTAATCTTAATTAATATTATAAAATACAATACTCA
This sequence comes from Parnassius orleans, assembly GCA_029286625.1. Classification (NCBI taxonomy): domain Eukaryota; kingdom Metazoa; phylum Arthropoda; class Insecta; order Lepidoptera; family Papilionidae; genus Parnassius; species Parnassius orleans. The sequence continues at coordinate 1,347,971 of JAGSMP010000237.1, forward strand.
AAATTAAAAATATATTATGCAGTTTAGGCTAATAGTATCCTTTAAAATATGAAAACATAATCTACTGGATTTATTTAGAATATTATTAAAAAGCATATGTAAATAATGCTCATTTACTTTGCTATCTGAATTTACTCGTCCAAAGCGTGGTGCACACGAGACGGACATTAATTCCTTCTGTAGTATGTAATAATAATATAATTAAAGCATGTTATAAAACACCTGTAGGAATTGAAATAATGGCCGCCCTATTTATTGATCGAATTGTGGTAGTATAATATGAGAACCCATCACACCATCTCGTCCTAGGTATTCTAAAATTCCACCCTGGGTATTGCTAGAAAGAGATTTCCAACTAAAAATATCCTTGCCCCTTTCCAAATCATCTCTCCCATTCATTTCTAAATTATCGACAGACTCTAGTACTGACCGACGCAGGGAGACAGTGCATGTTTTAACACGACGTAACGTAGCCGTGGACGTTTGTGAACGATGTCATTCAAATAGTATCAATTTTGGCGACAACAAATTCTTTGTCGTGAGCGATCGATTGTCGTAGATGTAGAGAGGGTTTTCATATAATATTTTTTGGGATATGGCGATGGTTAAATTAAAGTAAAAGCCTAAATACGTCCCATAACTGGACACAGACCTCTCAATATTGAGGTTTTTCATGTAATGAAGCGTCCGCCGCGCTGACTCTAATGCATTTTGGCGGACTTCAGACGTCATCGAAATGTTTTTAATTTCTCAAATTGCAGATTTACCTTACTGGTACTCAAAAATGTAGTTATCAATTTCATTGATGCTAGCTTGGTTTTTCTACAAAAGTCTATAAAGTTGTTCAAAAATTACCGCTATTATTCTGAATAGTTCTGTCATTGTTCAGCATCAATCATTCAATTAGTACTAAGTAATAATTTTCTGCATCGTTCACGATTGAATCTATTTCAAATCTTCAATATGTCAATAATTTGTCATTTTTTTTTTGAAAGCCCGGTAGCCAATGTCTTATAATTAACATTTTTTCTATAAAAAAAAATTAAAAGTAGTATGTGCTTAACATCACTCCACCAAAGTTATCCTGCCGGCTTAAATTCCACTACGCCCTTTGTCGGGGCTACGGGAACTCTTTTGCACATTCCTCGTCGAGGGAGTGCACCTAGCTTAATCCGAATGAGCGTCTAATCCTTTTACGTTCTGTTCAACTCGATTTTTTCAAGTCGAAATGAATATGCGTCCCATTTCAAAACTCGATGGTCAAACTTATTAGACAAAAGTTATTTATTACAAAAGACGAGCGTTTTCACGATCGGCTCGGGTGACTTTTTATAAGCGTTTAACTTAAAGCTACATGCGTCTTTTTAACGAATTAGTTATGTTATAATTTATCATCAACCATTCACAACCGATCGCGTACGACTTTAATCATTCGTTCACATTCCCGAGTGAAGGGTTCGTTTCACGGGCGTCCGCGTATGTGTACGTGTGTGTGTACGTTTGTGGCGTGTGTAACGTGTGCGTGCGTGGCTCTGACCAGAGCACCCGTACGCAGCGGCCGATGGCGGCGCCACCGGGTACGAGATGAGAGCGCTGCAGCAACAGAACGTGCGTCTCAGGGACACGCTGGTCCGTCTGCGTGATCTCTCCGCGCACGACAAGCACGCCATGCAGAAGATGCAAAAGGTTTGTACTAGTTCAAACTGTGACGTAGCTAAGAGGGCTGGTGGGGCCATAGATTAGTTACGCTTTGAAGACGAATTGACTAACACACGGTCCACCTGGTGGTAAGTAGATGCTGTGGCCCATAGACATCTACACTTATCCTCGATTAAGATGCAAAATGTATTAATAAAAGTTACTCAACGACGAACTCAAGGGCGTAATCATTTGATACGCCCTCATTACGAAATCAGCATCTCAAGATCGTTGCTAATTAATAAACACATAAAAACAGTATCTCAAAACGCTGTACTTAGGAATACTGTTCTGTGACTTGCACTCAAGTATACACACTTGAGAGTCGAGTTTCGTTTATTAATCAGTGTGGCACTCAGCTGATATCGTAAACCTAAACCGCATCTTGAGATATGTTTATTAATGAGATCATAACCTCAAGATTGTATTATTGTTTCCAGTAAAAAGGTCTCCGGTTCTCTACACTCACCATACGAAACACAGCAGGATTAAGCTGGTATTCTGTGAGAGCGTGGTCCTTTCCCGGCGGTCGAGCCGACCCATTCGTGCTACAACCATAATATAGCTGCATTATGGCTCTACCACGTATAAAACATGTGTGAGTACGTGTGTGTGCATGCGTGTTCAAAACAATGAAACTAAAAGTTGAAAACTTTAATATTTTATATACTAAAATCTTCCTACAAGAATATTGATTAAAGTTACAGCCTATATATGCTCCACTGCTGGGCACAAGCCTCTCATTTCTGAGAGGGTTATGGGCAAGGAAATGTCCGCTGCGCTGCCCCAACGCGTGTTGGCGGACTTCACATGTCTTCGAAAAACTTTTTCTTAATTCTCAGACATGCAGGTTTCCTCACGATGTTTTCCTTCACCGCAGAGCACGTGGCAAATCAGCACTTAAAATTGCAATTAACCATTTCATTTGTGCCGGAGGGGATCGACCCCGGGTTGCTCGCGTACTGTGAAATTTACTGCGAGCGCCAACCCCTTGAGCTACCACGGCTTTCTTACTTTATTATCATCATTACAGTATATAGGTTTCCACAGTCAAATATCGGTTGTGTAGTTTCAAATCAGTAAAAAACAGTAACGTAAATAAATGGAAAGACTGCTTACTTTATTTGCCGAAATCCGATTAAATACGTATTTAAATATTTGTCATTGTATTAAACAAATACCTTACACCATTATTATACCAGGACTTGGAACAGTACAAATCGGAAATAGCTGAATTGAGTCGTACTAAAGAAAAATTATCGGCAAGAGTCGAGGAGTTGGAAGCGCAAGTTGCGGATCTCCGTGAGCAAGTCGACGCTGCTTTAGGCGCTGAGGAAATGGTAGAGCAATTAGCAGAGAAGAAAATGGCTTTAGAGGACCAAGTGAGTGTTGAATACAGTTTGTAGAAGTGTATAGAAGTGCTGAGCTCTATAGGGTCATTTACAAATTAAGGTTATATAAGTCGCGGCACGTAAGTCTAGCGCTGAACGAAACGTGGAGGGGGCGCACACGAATTGAATTTCACGAATGCGACTGGAGAGCCAATCAGCGCGTGCGAACGATACGCACGAGACAATCAGCGCGACTTATGCGCAATAAGCCAATCAGCGCCACTTATGCGCAATAACGGTCACCGCTAGACTTTCGTGCCGCTACTTATACTAGTAAGTTAGACACAAAAAAAAAATTATAAAAATAATCATTGCTTAGGAACTAAAGGTTATTCTGTATTACGTTTTATAAATAACCTAACTAAAGTTTAGTCGATATAGTCGTATAGAGATGGTATCAATGAATTTACTGATCTGTGTCCTTTATGTAGGTAGTTAAAAGTCTTTAGATTGCAGCCTTCTTCTTCTTTCTTTCTTTAAAAAAAAACGTTACCCCCATACTAGGATTTTCTCCTGTATCATGGAGGCAGTTTACAAACATAAATTGCGCTAGGACGCACATCCAGACCCGGAACAATTATTTTTAGATCATACAAATACTTGTTCCGTGTGGATTCGAACCTGCAGCCGTCAGTACTGCGAATCATTGCTAAGCCACTGCGCCACGGAGCCGAGCAGATTTGTCGACTAAAAAAAAATATGGAAATATGAACAGTGCCCTTGGCGGACGTAAATGGAACTAACTATGTTTTGAAATAGTCTCTCGATTGTGATACGAATTCGATACGATAGAAAATTAATGCTCAGGTGACAGGTAAGTTGGACATGGCTCCAAAGTCATCTAGATAGACTGTTCTCTTTACAAAATCTGTAAAGAAGCTTTAATTTTAATTACAGGTTGAACAACTCAAGCAAGATGTGTCCGAGCTGGAAGCCTTGCAAGAAGTCCACGAACAGCTGGTGGAGTCCAACAGGGAGCTGGAAATGGATCTGAGGGAGGAGTTGGAGATGGCGCACGCGGCTACTAGAGAGGTAAGATTTGTTTTTTTTTAAAGGTAGATTAAGGAATGCGTTATTCTCAAAACCTGACATCTGTTTTTTGATGCCTAGGACTCCGTCTGGATAGATACTACTCCCTCACCTTTTTCTTCCGCCAAGCAACATTGCGCATAGCCAATATAATTACATTCTGTGGGACATGCCATCTTAGTCCTCAGAGGTGACAACGCATGTGTAGCCTTCTTTGTTTGAAGTTGTCTGCAGTGGCTACCGACTATCAGCTTGACTACCAGTTCGTTTGTTACTTTAATTAAAAAAAAAACACTGTATTGGTTAACTTGCTTTCCATCTGTGCAACACTGCAGTCCATGCACTGGTACTAAGTGTAAAAACGTATAAAATGTGGTGCCTATCCAGATGCAGTCCTAGCTATGAAAGATGGTCTATTATCTAGAAAAGTATTTTTTATAAAACTAAAGTGACAAACGAACTGACAGTCGTCCAAATTTGATGGTAAGTGGATATTCTGCTGCCGATGGATATATGCAATCAACTTCAAACAAAGCTACAGATGAGGACTCTAACGGAATGTCAGATACATATTATTTTGAATGTTACTTGAGGGTAGTTTTAAATGTTGATGTTGACTGTATTCTCCTTAATTTTTATGTTTTTTTTTTTAATAAAACAAACGAGTATACAATTCGCCTGATGGTAAGGGGATAGTGTGGCCCATATACATCTACATTTGTCCTTGATTAGAATCAAAATGCAATTGCGTTATCACCCCTGAGCATTAATATGGAATGCCAAGTTTTTCAAGATGTGTCTCATCCCTTTCAAAGGTAAGCTAAATTAAGAGTACCCTTAACCGATGAGCATGTATGCGTAGGTGTGCGGATGTGAAAGAAGTTAGAGAGGTGTGTCAGGATCGTACCAAATTTAAGCACGTAGTACCTGTCTACCCCTCTGGGTAACAGGCGTGATATTTTATGTATAGGGGGTTATGTTTCGTACCTGAGATTTTTTTAACGTCGAATTAAATATATGAGCTGCACTGAAAACTTTAAGGTAAAAATCATTTGGCATTCTGTTTTTATCCCAGGCGGTGCGTGAGCGTGAGGCGGCTCTAGAGACTATAATGGACAGGGACGCGACCATCGTGAAATTCCGCGAGCTGGTTCACAAGATGACCGAGCAGTATAACGAGATACGAGCGCAACTTGACTCCAAAGAAGGTAGGTGATGCGTTGTAACCCTTGAGGACTAAGATGGAATGCCTCGTATCCAGTAAAGGGGTCTCCGGTTCTCTACACTCACCATACGAAACACAGCAGCATTAAGCTGCTATTTTACGCTGGTATTCTGTGAGAGCGCCGTCCTACCTGGTCGAGCCGAACCATTTGTGCTACAACCATAATATATCTGCAGCGTGGCTCTACCACGTAAAAATGTTATACAGCGTTACTACGGTTCTTAAATATTGTGAATGGACTCGTTATAAGGCCCCATTTAACCTCCTTTCGGCTTTACGGGTAGTTTTGTAACACCCAGTATAAATAATATTATTAATATATGTACACTTTATGTGAGTAACATGTTTCCTACCTGCCAAACATTTTTGGCACCTAGGGTTGATTAGCATTAAGACCACCCTTATGTGTCCCATGTACCCTTAGCTTTAAGATTAATAAAAATAATAAAATTAACACATCCCTTCATTTTCACAACCCTGCAGAAAAACATAATATGATACACACACAGCTGACCCAGACGAACCACTAAACAGAAAAGAAGTCCTTCCACTCGGGATATGGCTTGTGTGGCATTTCGCACCATCGTCGGTGTTATTGATGCGAAAACGATCTAACACGCTGTTCCATCTCGGCAACCGTTGGGCAATCGGAGAAATACACTCTGTCCTTCACATAACCCCACAAAAGAAGTCCATGGGTGTGAGGTCTGGAGAACGAGCGGGCCATTGCACCGGTCCCCGCGGCCCATCCATCCTCGCGGAAAGCGAACGTTAAGATGTTCTCGTACGTTGCGAGCAAAATGTGCCGGAGCTCCATCATGCTCAAACACCATGTTTCTTTAGTTCTCAAAGTAATCCCAGTCAGCCACAGGAAAGTCGTCAATCGCCTCTTCGAATTCCGTTTGTAAAACGTTAGATATTGCTACCGTTCAGACGTGATGGCATAATGATGGGACCGATGACATGCCCGTCATAAAGGCCAGCCCACACATTCAGCCGCCACTGGTGTTGGAATCTGCCCTGCCGTGAAGCATGTGGATTCACGTGATCGTTATGCATATTTGAAAGTCCTGACCTCGTGAATGTTGCCTCGTCCGTCCAAAGAACATAGTTTACGTAATTAGGGTTTTCCTCTAACTGCCTGAGGTACCACTCGCAGAAGTTCCTCCTGGGTGTAAAATCGGAGAATCAGCTCCTGTGTACGGCGATAGTGATAAGGGTGACGATTGTCGTCACGAAGAATTCGCCAACCTGTAACATGGTTTATACCGAATCTTGTTCCGGCTCGCCTCGTACTTGTGGTCGGCTCTTCTTCAAAATGCTCTAACACTAATTCAGCCTACCTGGCGTCGACTATGCTTGGACTTCCACTTCCAGTAGACCAATAAAAGAGCCGGTGGAATGTAGTCGTCTTGACATGTTCAGAAAACACTGGTACGAAGGCAGCCGTCGCTGTTCAGTGGGGTCTACCATCGATAAATCGTTGCCGATACAGTTCGCGAGCACGATTTAAATTGCTATCTTTATGGCCTACGCATAACATCATATCGTAATATTCCGAGTTAGAAAGCATCGTTATTTTAAAAATGTTGGAAAAACTCGAAACAGTTGTAGGATATAGATTGACTCTACATTTTTGAAGCCAGTACTTGAGTATAATGACATCCTTGTATTGAGGTAGCAAACATTTATGAATGAAAATAGAAAACTATTAAAGTAGACAATTATTAGGTAAAATAGGTACGTAGGCCTTTCTGTTAAATAATCTGGTTCCTGACATGACAGCTTACTAGGGTTGACAAAACTTTTGGCTTTAATAATTGATTATATTTTTACTGGGAATTTTGTAACACGTTGTATATATATGCAAGTACGACATGTAATAAAACCATGTGATTTCCTTTAAGTGTGTTATTAGAACGAGTATTCAAACATATAGAAATAACTTTACTTCAGAAAGCTAGAAATAAAGAAAACTTGACCATAAAAAATTGAATTTAATTTTATTTGTCAGTTGTATGTGGTTTTATTACCTCTGCATTGGTCGGAGAGTAAGAGTTATTTGTTAAAGACCATGCTTTAGCGACGCCCGTGTCAGACAAAGGTATTAAAACCATGTGCTATTGGCAAATAAAAATTTATTTAAATAAAATAATTACTTTTTCTAATCGTTTTTTTCCGAAATAAAGTTATTTCTATACGTTTGAATATTTGTTCTGATAACGCACATTACGGGAACCATATGGTGTAAGTTATATTTTGCATATATACATATAGTGGGTGACGTGAACAAATAAATATAAGGTGGAGTGGGTTGTTGCAGAGTCGGTGCGCCCCGAGCAGGAGTCCCCTGGGCAGGTGGGCGTGCGTGCGTCTCCAGCAGAGCTGGGGTCGCTGGTGCAGGCGTCGCGCGCCTCCACGCGCTCCGTGGACCTGCAGCTGCGCGCGCTCGACCTGGCGCAGGCGCGCGCCCGGGCCGACATGCTGGCCGCCTGCCTGCCGGACCACTTCATGGCCACCTCCGGTCAGAATGTTACTCATTACTACGTGGTAGAGCCATGCTGCAGCTATATTAGTAGTATAGTTGTAGCACGAATGGGTCGCCTCGACCGGGGAAGGACCACGCTCTCACAGAATACCAGCTATACGTGGTAGAGCCATGCTGCAGCTATATTAGTACAATAGTTTTAGTACGAATGGGTCGGCTCAACCCGGGGAGGACCACGCTCTCACAGAATACCAGCTATACGTGGTAGAGCAAGCCAACACCAGCGTGAAATAGCAGCTTAACGCTGCTGTGTTTCGTATGGTGAGTGTAGAGAACCGGAGACCCTTTTTACTGGAAATGAGGCATTCTATCTTAGTCCTCACGGGTGACAACGCATCTGCATTTTGATTCGTAGTCGAGGATAGATGTAGATGTCTATGGGCCGCAGCAACCACTTACCATCAGGTGGACTGTGTGCTCGTTTGTCACACTAGTCCTATAAAAAAAATATTCAAAAGTAGGAAGTTATAGATTTCGATCCGATTTTGAGAATGCGAGTTTTCATCAAATTTCCGCTGAACGTATGTGTGTATGTAAATAAAATATATAAATTATCTGGGTTAGTAACGCGATAGCAAGCGACGTACAGTCGACCGTGTGAAAAACAGCCAAACACATCACTGAACATGTTGCTTAGAAAAATCGTTGTTTCTTAAAACTTTAATAACTTTATATTAAATGAAGATATCGCAATAATTCTTTTTTTAGATAAGGGCCAAGTGTCTAAGAAATAAAACTTAGAAAACCTAATTGAAATCTATCCAGTAGTTTTTCCGTGATGCGCGCACAACTGCAAACCTCTATCATTTTATTTATATAGATATAGATTACTGTCATTGTTACATTCGGACATGTCATTCCTTGTATGTTTTAGGGTTTGGTCGCATCTTTACCAACACACTACACTCTTTTATACAAGCTAGTTACAGCACAGATGAGCACATTGTCCATCTGATTATATTTCCTATGTTCTCTATATTTATATGTGGCAAAAGGTGTTGAGGTGTAAATAAATAAAATAATTTATTTTATTGTAACAAACCTTTCTATACAGGGTACTGTAACTTACAAATAATGTCTTATATACAGGGTTATTTTTCAAAGAGTAGCCAAATTTTAAACTTAAGTTCATATATATAAATAATGATATACTGTTATTGCAGTTTTTGAAAATACGAGTAAATAAGGCTTCTACTTTTATTTGAAATTATCCCAAATTGAATGTAATTTATGAGCAACAAAATTTTGCCTACCGATCGACCCTTACGAATGTGTGCGTGCGCAGTAAAATCAGTTAAAATAATGCATTACCACGCATTTTAAAATTAAAACATAAAAAGGACAGAACGTTTGAGATTTTTTTTTAAATTAATTTTTCTTCATATTACTTATACTGAACCTTCTCTGCAAATTTGGCCGGTTATTGCAAAATAACCCTGTGTTGACTGGTAGAGAAAGGTGTTAAGTCCGCCTTCGTACTTTTTTGTTCAATTCTAAGTTTAAATAAATAAAAATAAAAGTCACATAAAAGTGCTGTATGAAGTTATTGGAGTTAATCAGTATAATTGATTATATGTAGCTTAGTGCCATACTCTATATTGCACGTGACAAATTTAGTAAAAGTACCTTCATAACCTCCCATGTTCCTATCGATGACCTTGAAACTGTATTACTCGTGAAAACTTGTTCATAAGTTTGTGTTATTTCTTGATGTCCAGATTCCCAGCAGTGAATGTGTGGGACAGAGAGGTGATCACCAAGACGCACACGGCCGTCCAGTACAGCTTCCGGTGCCAGCTCGAGTATCAGTTGCATATGATACAGGTGTGGTTTATATAAATGTGCATAATATAATATGTATCTTTATGTAGGTATATAATCGTTGGTCACATCTATGTCTCTTAGTGATTGTAAATTTTTGAATGATTTGACCAATTAAGGTCATATTCACTCAATATATTTGTTTCGACCAAACGACGGTTCATAGCTATGCCAGTGGCGCTGCAAATCAAGTTTTAACAAATTCTATATTTATGGACCAAAATAACTTAGTTTCACAATATAATTTTGTTTGGTGCCGAAAACTGCGCTTGATAGATGATGATATGGTCGAGTTATTTATAAGTTTTATATTTACTTTGTATAAAGTCCAAAGTGAATTGCTTGAATTAAAAAAAAAAAACAGACTCAATTTGATTGCTCCATCGGAGAGAGCTGAACAACGTCTGCTAGATGGCCCTTAATGTGTGTTGGCGAACTTCACATGTTCATATGTTCATGTAAACAATATTATTCGTTGCTTCGCTTGTAGCTGAAATATATAAATTACCTGGGTTAGTAAATTGCTTGAAATAAAAAAAAATCAGACCCTAATTGATTGCTTCATCGGAGAGAGCTGAACAACGTCTGCTAGATGGCCCTTAAAGTTAAAAAGTTACAAGTTACAGCCTATATACGTCCCACTGCTGGGCACAGGCCTCCTCTCATTTCTGAGAGGGTTTGTAGGGCAAGAAAGTGTCCGTCGCAATGCGCTAATGCGTGTTGGCGAACTCCACATGTATTCGAATTTTTTTTTCTTATTTCTCAGACATGCAGGTTTCCTCACGATGTTTTCCTTCACCGCCGAGCACGTGGTAAATCAGCACTTAAAATTGCAATTAACAATTTCATTGGTGCCGGCGGGGATCGAACCCGGATTGCTCGCGTACTGTGAAACTTACAGTGAGCGCTAACCATCTGAGTTACCACGGCTCTGCTAGATGGCCCCAGTTATAATATAATTTGCTGCTTGTTCAAAGCAATTGTCCGTGATGGAGTATATATATAAATATATATATATATATATATATATATATATATATATATATATATACCGGGAAGGACCGGGAAGGACCACGCTCTCACAGAATACCAGCGTAAAATAGCAGCTTAATGCTGCTGTGTTTCGTATGGTGGGTGTAGAGAACCGGAGACCCTTTTACTGGAAACGAGGCATTCTATCTTAGTCCTCACGGCTGACAACACATCTGCATTTTAATTCGCAAACGAAGATAGATGTAGTTGTCTATGGGCCACAGCAACCACTTACCATCAGGTGTACTGTGTGCTCGTTTGTCACACTAATTCTATAAAAAAATGCCAGCGTAATTCTGCTGTGTTTCATATTGTGAGTATAGAGATCAGGAAACCGTTTTTGTTGGAATAGAGGCATTCCGTGTTAATCCTCAGGGGTGGCAACGCACTTGCAGATTCTTAATCTAGATGTAGATGTCTATGGACCACGGCATCCGTTTACCATCAAGCGGACTGTGTGCTCGCTTGTTACCCTTATTCCATAAGAAAAAAAAACAACGTAACCTTTCGCGTTGTCCGTTGACAGTGCCTAGTGTGCATGTGGTCGGAAGCCCTGGAGACGTGCACCCCGGAACAGTTGCTAAGAGCGGCCGGAGCGCTGCCCGATGCTGCGGCTCAGGAACGTGCGTTAGATGCTCTCACTTCGCTGTTGCGCGCCAACGAGCTGGACGAGAACTGCACACTCGAAGGTAAGCTATTTTACCAAGTTTTCTGACGTGAATACATTTTAGAAATTTGATTCCATAGTGGGATGCAATTCAGATAAACGGACGGTAACAAAATCGGGAGATAATTTACATACGTGGTAGAGCCACGCTGCACCTAAATTATGGTTGTAGCAAGAATACCAGCGTAAAATAGCAGCTTAATGCTGCTGTGTTTCGTATGGTGAGTGTAGAGAACCGGAGACCCTTTATGGAACGAGGCATTCCACCTTAGTCCTCACGGGTGAAACCGCATCTGCATTTTGATTCTGAATTAAATATAAATGTAGATGTATATGGACCACAGCATTCACTTACCATTACCAGCAGTTTACATCAGATGGACTGCGTGCTCATTTGATGTCGGGTGGTCTGAGTATAAAAAAAAATCATACGTTTTAAAAACATATTTAAAAAAAATCTCAATAACATTATTTAAAAATAAATTTTTAGCCGGCTCAAAGAAGGAGGCTGTACGTTTTTTTATATGTGTGTTACGCGAAGTCTTCGCCATTTGTGAACCGATTTTAATGATCCTTTTTGGTCGATCCTAAAGATATGTTCACTTCAAAAATTCATCAAAATCGTTCGAGTTGTCTTTGAGTTTTAGCATGCCTGTCCCACTCCGCGCTTTAGGCATAAAAATATACCTACGCTCCGCGGCCCCATACAAGAGGCTAATTCCGTGAGGTTGTCAGCTGACGCGCGCCTTACGTTAACAAAAAGTATTTTTCTCTTATAAGTATTTAGGCACTTTTGATATTTATTTCTCAGTTTTTATTCAAGTATGGTCTCTCAAAAAGCCAAAAGGTACTGCATAGCATACGGCGGGTGCTTAAATAACAATAGGAATGTCGACTTTTCATTCTTTACTGTTCCTAAGGATACCGAAAGGTAGGATATTATTATTTACATACATAATACATAAACACTCATGCCTGACTACGGACTTCCATTTGGCACGATCCTGGCACACCTCTCTCGCCTCCTTTACATCCATATATCTACGCATACACGCTCGTCGGTTAAGGGTACTCCTAATCTGGCCTTTTTCAATATAACGCCAATTTGGTCGATAAACCTTCGTCTAGGGCGTCCCTTTCCGACTCTGCCGTTCACTTCTGCAACATAAATTTGCTTTGTCACTCTTTTCTCGTTCATTCTTTCTACATGACCAAACTACCGAAGCATTCCTTTCTTAATCCTGGTCACAACGTCATCTTGCAAACCACATTTTTCTCTTATCACACTATTTCTCACCCTGTCATACAGATTCAGCCCTAGCATACTCCTTAATGACCGCATTTCTAAAGCATTTATTCTACTTTCCATTCACTTTATTTCCTGCGTTCACTCGTCGTTCTATATCCTTATCATATCTACCATCCCTACTAAATAAACATCCCTTATATACAAACTCATCCACTTGCTCAATCAACTTCCCTTCTATTCTTATTTCACATAACGTTTTACTTTCTTCTCTTTCAAAAACCATCACTTTCGTCTTACTTGCGTTCACTTTCATACCCCTTTCTTTTAATGGCCAGTTCATTAAAGTAACCATCATTTGCAACTCGGCCACCGACGATGCAAATATGACTTGATCATCGGCGTACAAAAGGCATTTGACGGTTAACTCACTCATTCTCAACCCACATTCTTCAACTTTCAAAGTTTGCAAACAACTGTCCATAAATAGGTTAAACAGCCACGGGGAAGCTACACAGCCCTGTCTGACACCTTTTTGGATGCCAAACCAGTCCGAGTAGACCCTGTTGATCCTGACACAAGCACTAGTCCCTATAAAGAGACTTCAATGCCTGTATCAAACCAGCGCTCAAACCAAATGAGTTCAGTGTTTGCCACTCTGTCATAAGCCTTTTCCAAGTTCATGAACGCACAAATAACCTTCTGGTTTTTGGCCAAAATCTTCTCCGCAATCATGCGCATGGAAAATACCTGATCCGTACACCCCATTCCCTTTTTAAATCCAGCTTGCACATCCCAAATTTTTCCATCAGTTTCTTCCATAGCTCTTTCAATTAACACCTTAGCATACAGTTTACCCACATTACTAAGCAAGCTGATACCACGGTAGTTTTTACAGTCCTGCTGTGATCCTTTTCCCTTATATATTGGAACTATAACGGCTTTGCACCAGTCTTCCGGTACCCGCTTCAGTTCCCAAAATAAATTAAACAATTTAAATAAAACTAGTTTGACGGATTTTATCGCGTATATTAAAATCATTAAATTAAACAAGGTGTACAGCAGGCCTGCCACCACTCCCTCTCCAGCCCTTAGCATTTCGAGTGATACTCTATCATATCCGGCTGCCTTACCTGCTTTCATGCTTTTCATTGCTTTCATTATTTCATCTACACTTACCTCCCTACCTCTCTCCACTACTTTCGGAGTTTCTATTTCGCTTAATTCAGACGACTCTTCACTCATAAACACGCTATTCCTTCCATCTCTTTAAATTCGAAACTTCATCATTCAGCATACAGCCATTCTCGTCTCGTATAGCATTCATTCTAGGCTGTTTTGAATTTCTCCTGGCAGTTCTTACGAGTTTCCAGATCATATTATTATATATAGGTAGATCTAGATAATTAGGTACCTAGTTACTGACGCCATAGTTACAGTTTTATTATTTGATCAGCGACACGACCACAACTTCGCAGTTTTAGATTTTTGCGCGTATAATGCCAATGACCTTAAAAATCATTCAGTGTAAGAAGACCTCCCAGTACCAGTGACTGTCTACTAATGCAAGATCAGCATATACTGGTTATTAGTTTAATACTTGGCCGATAAAAGAAAGAGATTGAAAATAGCAGCACTTCTCATTGCCACTATTTCATTAATAATGCCGTCGCGTGTCACATGTTTTTAAATAGCAAAAAATGTGTAACAGACAAGTGACGGTTCCGTGGCTTTGCAATTGAGTTCTAATGCTAAGGGTCGCGGGTTCGAATCCCGCACGGAACAAGTATTTGTATGGCCTACAAATAATTGTTCTGGGTCTGGTTGTTTGCCCTTGTGAAATCTATGTATGTAAACTGCCCCCGCGATACAAAAGATAATCCTAGTATGGAGGTAACGTTTTTTTAAAAGAGAGGAAGAGAGACAAGTAATGTAATTAAAAATTTTGTACAACCAACGTCAATATTAATACGCATTAATTCGCATTATTAAGGATAACCCCAAAACTACTGGTCAGATCTTGATCAAATTTATATGGGATGTATAAATTATAACACCAGCTTTCAATTAAAAAAAGAATCATCAAAATCAGTTCACCTAGGAAAAAGTTTTGAGGTAACACATATAAAAAATACAGTCGAATTGAGTAGCTCCCCCTTTTTTTGAAGTCGGTTAAAAATGGTAAGTAGGTAAATCATCTGAGTTTCAAAGACGTTCACGTTGTTATAATCTTAATTTTTCTCGATGTTGCATATTAACCTTTCTCACATTGAACAATAATGTTCTCTCGATGTAGTCTTCTATCAACTAATATGAAAGGATTCAATTTGTTTTCTCACAACACCTAACCGTATGTTTTCTCACACCATCTAACCGTATGTTTTCTCACAACACCTAACCGTACAGTAGGTGCGGCCTTAACAAAGGCGCGTAACGGGCTAAGAGATACAGACTTTCGCACGCGGACGTAAGGTGCATTTTGATTTAATACGCGCGGCGCATTAATTTTTTTTGAAGATTTAATCAGTAGGATAATGACGAAGGTCGTGTCCAAGGCGTGCAAAGTATTATGAACATTAGCGACGTTACAACTATGTTTAAACTCGCAAGTTTGCTATCAGAGAGTGATCCTTCTGTTCTTGTACTATTATTTATTCTGTGGTTTTAGCGAGACAACGGACAGCAATTGATTTTTATATATAGAGATATTCAATGTTCAGTTTTCGTGTAAATATAAGAAATCATTAAATGAGGATGAATTTTCACTAAATAACAACAATCGGATGTGTAGACTATAAAGTAGTTAAGACTTCTATTTATACTACTAGACAGGCAATTCAGAACAAAAAACATGTGTGAGTGTCGTGGAACACTCGGTTGGAACGAAGTTCTTTTCGTAATATATTATTATTAGTAAACGTATTATATTATTGATTAACAAATACAAATATAATATGAATTACTAGCGTCTATTAAAATGAAATGTCATTTAAAATAATATTTCTTTCATGGCAAGACAAGAAACAGTGCGAGGGAGATGGATATTATTCCACCTCGCTTCTTTATAGACACCAAGGCCGTCTACACTACGTCAGAAGTAGTCGTGATGGAAAAATCTTACACTTTTTTTCGCCTAGCCCCCATCCGCCAAATTCGTACCGTCCGATAAGGAACTTCGTTCCAAAAATGTGTCACAGTCTCACAGTTGTGGATTGCGCGGTTGCTGTCTGGGCAAGGTAGCTGGCATGGTAAATATTGTAGTTTCATTAACAACAGTTACTGTTTTAGGCAAATATGAAATAGCTACATACTTAACATAAATAAAGTCTAAATTATGTTTACAAAGTACGCACATAAATAATGACAGCCATTTCTTCTATGTACGTTCTCTAAACGAAATCAGGTTTAGTTTGTCGAAAACAACGTTGCCGGTTTATAAAACAAAAGAAGGAGTTACGTAGAATTGATCGTAACTTAGTGCACAATTTATGAACTTTGCAGAACCCATTTACTAGTATATATATAATTGTTGGCTTCATTTTTTTTTTAAATAGGATATGGGTGACAAACGAACACACAGTCCACCTGATGGTAAGTGGATGCTGTGATCCATAGACATGTATTCTCGATTAGGATTTAAAATGCAGATGCGTTGTCACCCCTGAGGACTAAGATGGAATGTGACGTTTCCAGTAAAAAGGGTCTCTGGGTCTCTACACTCACCATACGAAACACAGGAGTATTATGCTTTTAGCTTACGCTAGTATTCTGAGAGAGCTTGGTGTTATCCCGGTCGAGCCGACCTAATCGTGCTACAATCATAATGTAGCAGCGTGGCTTTATTAAGTGAAAACACTTTATATACTGCTTGAGGGATGTACAATGAGATTCAAATAAGAGTAAGAACGTCAATGACCTCGAATAACCGTCATTTGTCAACTGTCACTTGAAAAGTACGGCTTGGAATGAAATTTTTTTACGTATTAATAACGTTTTTTTTTCGCTTTGTTTAACTGGGTCTTAGTACCGAATATATGGAACTCATAGGTATTTTATTAATTATTTCAAAATATTGATAATAGTCGGTGGAATGTTGTATATACCTATGTGGCGGGTGGAAGGAAAAGGGGAGATCTCCCGCCGGGCAAGGTGTTCTGCCCGGGGAGCGGCCAACGCTCCGAGTGGTTTTTTCTGAAAGTGTACGCTGTTGGCCCTGCGGCCTTTACAGCTTCATCGAATTTAGGCTCGTAAGCGAGGACCTACGAGCTATTGAGTGCTACGATTCTGCCCGCCGCGAGGCGGCGCGAAGCGCCGCGTCGCCGACTGCAGTCCCGAGGCACCCTGACCCCTGCCTTCGGAGTGAGGCTCCTCAGGCTGGGGGCTCGATGTGATTCAAGGCCCCTCAGAAGGAGGTATGAACCTCGGCTTGAATCACTATCGCAATTTTGTTTACGGGTCGCAATAGTTAGAAACGCCCCGTATCACGGGTGTTGAACCTCGTGTACAGGGTGTCTGTGACCTCGCGTTCGCCGGCGAACGCGGTGTGCTAGTGTACTGTGCTAGAGTAGTGTCTGAGTGTGTGTGTGTGTTAGTGTTCACTAAACTGGTTCCTTGTAACCTTGGTATTGAGGGGGACTCAGTGGTAGTTCGGAGCTATTCTATATATACTGTTTTGCTTCGGAACTTTGATAGCGCGATTTAGGCTTCGATGTATTTTCGCTTGTGGCGCGACGACAGTGCCGCCACACCTACATGAATTTATGTTCTATTTTTATAAGGGAAAGCTCCAGTGATTATAATGATGACTTCTCAGACAGTGATGCAGAGATGAGCGAAATTGTAATCGTAGATTCACATTAATACTTTTTCGTTCATGGTTCTTTTGTAAATAAATATTATTTCAAAAATGTCTGTTTTGCTGACCCTACTTAACTGGTTTGAATTGACGGCTATGACGTCACAATATGGCGTCAGTCTTATTATTTGAATCGCATAGTACTCACTGTGCTGTGTGTGTGTGTGGTGTAGGTGTGGAGCGGTGCTGGTCGTACCTGGCGGCGATGTGGTCCGCGCTGGGCATGAGCGCGGGCGGCGCGGCGCGCGAGCCCGTGTTGCGGGCTTGTGCCGCGCTCGACGCACTGGCGCGTGCGCTGCACGCTGACGCGACCGCGCTCTCGCACGTGCTGCAGGTGAGCGAGACGGACAGAGAGAGTAAGAGGGAGAGAGCATGAGCGCGGGCGGCGCGGCGCGCGAGCCCGTGCTGCGAGCTTGTGCCGCGCTCGACGCACTGGCGCGCGCGCTGCACGCCGACGCGACCGCGCTCTCGCACGTGCTGCAGGTGAGCGAGACGGACAGAGAGAGTAAGAGGGAGAGAGCATGAGCGCGGGCGGCGCGGCGCGCGAGCCCGTGCTGCGAGCTTGTGCCGCGCTCGACGCACTGGCGCGCGCTGCACGCTGACGCGACCGCGCTCTCGCACGTGCTGCGGGTGAGCGAGACGGACGAGAGAGAGAGAGAGGCATGAGCGCGGGCGGTGCGGCGCGCGAGCCGTGCTGCGAGCTTGTGCCGCGCTCGACGCACTGGCGCGTGCGCTGCACGCTGACGCGACCGCGCTCTCGCACGTGCTGCAGGTGAGCGAGACGGACAGAGAGAGAGAGAGAGGGAGAGAGCATGAGCGCGGGCGGCGCGGCGCGCGAGCCCGTGCTGCGAGCTTGTGCCGCGCTCGACGCACTGGCGCGTGCGCTGCACGCTGACGCGACCGCGCTCTCGCACGTGCTGCAGGTGAGCGAGACGGACAGAGAGAGAGAGAGAGGGAGAGAGCATGAGCGCGGGCGGCGCGGCGCGCGAGCCCGTGCTGCGAGCTTGTGCCGCGCTCGACGCACTGGCGCGTGCGCTGCACGCTGACGCGACCGCGCTCTCGCACGTGCTGCAGGTGAGCGAGACGGACAGAGAGAGAGAGAGAGAGCATGAGCGCGGGCGAAACACAAAGAGACATTCCTTGCTCCTGATTTCTGGCCCTCTGGGGTAGTGTTTCGCCGATTCAGGGATGCACCAAAGAAGAAAGTTCCCTAAATAGTGTTATGTCTATATTTTATACATATTTTTAGGTTAAGGTATATATTGCTATGGGCCAATGTTCTTAAATTTTAAGTCCTTGATGCCTGAAATAAAGTTATTGTATTGTATTACAACCCATCAAAAGTTGCCATGCTTAGCGGGCGTGTTTGCAACTGTACTTTTTTATTATTTAAATGTTGTTATTACGCTGCTGCCCGTGTCCAATTTCATTTTTCCGCCATCGCCTCTTTCCATACCCTCTACACGATATGTGATAGTGAAAATCCTTGCATTGCCACTATACGGTTAAAAACGGACGAAATCTGTGTCTAAAAATAAAAAATAAAATATTCAAAGTAAAAAATAAAAAAATAAAAGATAGGTGAAGTCCACCAACGCGCACAGGATTAGCGAGGCGGCATAGTTGGTACATAAACCTCTCGGAAATTATAGGAGGTCTGTGTGATTTACATAGGCGGTAATTTAAAATTTTGAACGACTTTATTACTATTTCAATCACAGCGATAAGATCGGAGATAGTAAGATAGGTTAATAATGCTTATTTTTTCTCAGGCGTCGGACAAACAGCACGTGTTGGGACAGCTTCACGACCTAATCATGAACAGCAGTACAGCTCTGCAGCAGCAGCTGAAGAGTGTCCGACGTCGTCTGCCCCCTGGTGTTCACCTGGACAAATTGCCTCTGGATTTGCAGGTGAATTTGACTTGACTTATAAACGCATTTGAGCCGTCTAGTGCTCATGAAAGATTCGCCATTTTATTGTGAAACAATGGTTGACTGTATGGTAAGCAAAGTTACAATGTTTCAGTTTTATTTGTTAACTTTGGTTTTGAGACAAGTTAAACAAATAGAGTTGATGCCATCATTAATAAATTACGATATCGTATTATATACAAGGTTATTTTTTAAAGAGTAGCCAAATTTTAAAGTTAAGTTCAAATATATACATAATGATATACTGTTATTGCAGTTTTGAAAATACGAGTAAATAGGCCTTCTACTTTTATTTGAAATTATCCCAAACTGAATTTGATTTATGAGCAACAACGTTTTTGCCTACCGATCGACCCTCGAAATGTGTGCAGTTAAGATAATGCATTAATTATTCAAAAATATAATAATATTTTAAATTTAAACGTACAATTTTTTTTATTTTACCACTTGTTATTTACAAGTGGTAAAATAAAAAAAATTGTACTACCGACTTTAATATAAAATATTGAGGATATTTCAAAACTATTGGTCAGACCTTAATCAAATTTATATGTGACCACATGAGAAGCACCAACTTAAAAAAAGAATCATCGAAATCGGTTCACCTAGAAAAAAGTTATGAGGTAAAACACACATAATAAAAAGAACATACAGTCCAATTGAGTACCTCCTCCTTTTTGAAGTCGATAGAATAAGGACAGAATGTTTGAGATTTTTTTTAATTAATTTTTCTTCACCATTTGCCTATATTACTTTTTCTGAACCTTCTCTGTAAATTTAGTCTGTTATTGCAAAATAACCCTGTATATATAGATGAAGTAATTTATTGATGATATGATATGATATGATTGAAATTCAGTAATAATTGCTGTGTAAGTTATTTGACTATTCATATTTGCACACCATCAATTTAGAATATGAACCACTAATTACATTCAACATCACTACTACCTTATTCTTGCAAATAAAGATTATTATTAGTATTATAAATTTAGCGTGCATTGTGATGCTCCAGTGGGTCTAAAGCTCTAAAACTGCGTATCGATTACGCGCTTCTGGCGCGCGCGCCATGAATGTCCGCGCCGACCAGTGCGTTCTATGGAACGCGTTTCAAATGTTCGAAGTGTATCAACTAAGAGCGCGCGGCAGTCGTTCCAGTGTTTGACCGTTCAACATGGATATAGGTCGTGTACGAACAGCTGCCGTTTTCATAGTTCCATGCACCTTCTCTGAGCGCACAGCAGTTATTTTTAACCATATAATTTTATCAATTTACGGCAACTCTGGTTATTCATAGCTTGAAACGCAACGAACACACGAATGATGAAAACAACCGTTTCAACTGGCGCGCCAAAACTTAATTACTTTGATACGCGGTAAAAAATCGACACCAGATGGAACGGCCCGCTCCACGTTTGAGTGTTCCAACGAACAATTTGGCGCGCGTTCCAAGGCGGCGGTATCCATTTCGCGCGGCAGGAACGCGCGCCTATGTTCGACCTCTTGAAGCGCATAATCGATACGCGGCTTAACACGACTATTCTGGATAGTCAGAGGGTGGATGTGTCGAGATAACTGACTTTAGAGAGACGTTGAGTGCATGTGTACTAAATAACTGACTTTACTTTGGAATTTACTTCGATAACTTATTACTGAACTAAGAGGACTGTATAAAGAAAAGGTACAATAGCGGCAATTAATTAATATCTGTACAAAGGGAATATCTTCTGGGAGTCTTGATTATATTGAATCTTCTTTCTTGAGTGTCTTAATTCTTCTTTCTTGAGTGCCGTTGTCGAATCGAATGAATGCGGAGCCCAAAAGCCCCTTCTTATATTTCCGCGGCGGTTGTCTTAACGTGAGCGTGTTTTCACGCGGTGTGCTGTGCGCTCATTGGTCGCCGACCTCACGTGATGTCCGGGCGGAGTGCGGGGTGCGCGGGGCGTGACGGGGTATGAGGGGGCGACGGGGCGGCGGCTCTCCTCGCCGTCCGTAACAACGACAATTGTCCGCAGCTAGTGGAGCGGCTGCGCAGCGACTGTGGCGCGACGCTGTGGCGCTGCTGCAGGGCGGTGGCGCTGGCGGCGCGAGCGGCGAGCGCGTGCGCCGCCACGGCGGGCGAGCGCGGCGAGGGCGCGGCGCTGCCCGCCGACACGCTGGCCGCCGTCTGGGAGGCCGCCACCGACAAGGTCTACCAGCAGGTCAGCGCCGTCGCCGTCAGCTACACCACTACGACCTCTTGCCAACTTAACGTCCTCTGTTCCATGTGCCATTCGCGTTTTGTACAATACATTTGCTGTTCCACGTAAATATCCTGAATATTTCCATCCATCATTACATTTATATAAAACTAGTTTTACATATTTTATCGCGCGCACTTTACAGCGTTAATATGAGCAATAAAATCTGTAGAAACTAGTTTTATTTAAATATCATATATATTAAATTAGAAATCATTATGACGTCCAGCCCCTGTTCTTTGTACTCCACATATTTCTCATACAATATTATTTATGTCTCATCTACCCTACATGTTTCTCATACAATACATCCGCTATTCCAAATACACCATATTACATCATTCATACAATGTATCCCCTGTTCCAAGTACTCCACATAATATTATTAATACAACACATTTCTTGTTCCAAATACCCCACATATTTTTCATACAACCCATTCCCTATTTCATATACTCCACATGTTTCTGATATAACACATATTCTGTTACAGTTGTCCCACATGTTTTTCATACAATGCCTTCACTATTCCAGATACAATACATATTGTTACGAGCTTGGGGTTCGAGACAATTAAAAACTGCCGAGTGAATTACCAAAATTGACACTTTAATTACACAACACTAATTACAACTTAAAACCAAATAACAAAACACAATTGTACTACGATCACTTTAGTTCGCAGTTGTATCGCTTCGAAGTAATCGCTTGTATCGCCTATTCAATACTGCCTCGGTAGCGGCCCACACCGGCCCTATATAGGGCCTCAGATAGTTTCCAGAACCTTCTACTGTAGAAACATCTAGAATGTTCGAGTACATATCGTTCCCAAAATTTCTAGAAGGATCTTGACTCTTCTAGTTCTGCTACTCGATAGTGGCTAGTGTTGCCATGTACAAGACATTAATAGTGGCGCGCAACAATATCTTTCATACAACTCATTCCCTGTTTCGTGTACCCAACGATACCACATATCTCATACAACAAATTCCCTGTACCAAATACCCCACATATTTCTCAAACAATCAATTCCTTGTTCCAGGTACCATACATATTTATGGTACCACCAAATATTTCTCATATAACCCATCTTCTGTTCTAGGTACCCCACATATTTCTCCCACAACATATTCCATGTTCCAGGTATTCCACATATTTCTCATACGTCCTTCCCCGTTGCATAGATTTATGTGGTCAACGAAGAGATGAGACCTATCCTATCTATTGATAACGAGGCATTTCACCTTTGACCTCAATGGTGATAACGCATCTACATTTTGATTCTCAATCTAGGATAGATGTAGGTGTCTATAGGACAGAATATCCACACAGGTGGTAACAAACATAAGTTCGAATGTTTGCTCGTATGATGATTGATGATGAACATTATGAGTTATCTTAGATATTCTTGATTTTTGTATCATATATTTTATAAAGTTAAATTGCAACTGAGGGAGAAAAATAGTCAACTTTTAGTTTCTTGCCGTTTATACTCACAAGGTGAAGCGATGACGTAAGCTGTAGGCTTTGAAGGTAGCTTTAAAGGCCAATTTTGAATAAAAATATTTTTATTTTGACTTTGACCTTGACTTTGACTTTGATGAGTTATATCTCTTACGTATCCAATCCAGGACGACCACGGCCCCGTACCGACTATACGGCACGCACTCAACATAGTTTCAGCGGACGTGAACAAGTTGGCCGCGTTCGCGCAAGAGAACGAGTACGACATGATGTCTCTCACCAACGTGCAAGTGGACAAGGTGAGTGGCCTTCAATCTTTCTTTCTTTACAGCCTATCTAAGGCCCGTATTAATAAACGTTACTCAGCTCAAGTACACGCACTTGAGTACAATCTTGAGGTTATGATCTTATTAATAAACATATCTCAAGATGCGGTTTAGGTTTACGATATCAGCTGAGTGCCACACTGATTAATAAACGAATGCATACTTGAGTGCAAGTCACAGAACAGTATTCCTAAGTACAGCGTTTTGAGATACTGTTTTTATGTGTTTATTAATTAGCAACGATCTTGAGATGCTGATTTCGTAATGAGGGCGTATCAAATGATTACGCACTTGAGTTCGTCGTTGAGTAACGTTTATTAATACGGGCCTAAGTCCACTGTTGGACATAGTCCTTCTCATATATTGTCTCATAAGGATGAGGAGGATAAGGATATTTGCCATAGTTGCTACGCTTGGCAGACAGGTTGGCAATAGTTTTTTATTTTCTATTTGTTATTAGAAAGACGCTTCTGCTCATCCCCTGGTATGTTCCCTCTTTCAACACCCACAGAACGATATGGGGTAGTGGATATTCTTACACCGCCACTAACACGGTATTTAATGATGCCTCTATATAGCAAAATAAGGTTTGGAAATGGACAACCTCGAAATGGTTACAAAATAACCATGACTTATAATTTTCTTTAAATATCGATTCGATTGTAATTCGGGTATATTTTATAGTACGAGGGTGGATTGAAAAGTACTCGGCCTAACACAGATCCATTCAATTCTAAAAATCAAATCTACCCACATTATTTAGTTCAGTTCAGACTAGTTCATTGTGTGAAGTTCGAAACGTGTGCGATAATTAGTTGTGATTTTATAAATTTATTAACAAAGTAATCGGACATAATTTCCGCGAATGGAGCAAATCGAGCAGCGTGCCGTCATTAAGTACCTCCATAAGAAGGCTATCATCAAAAGCCATCCATGATGACATGGTCAGTACATTAGGCGATTGTGCTCTGTCATATTCATCCGTCAAAAATGGATAGCAGAATTTAAGCGTGGTAGAGAGTGTGAAAGATGAACCCCGCTCTGAAGGCCTTCGACGTCAACTACTGACGAAAATATTAAAAAGTACTTGATTTAATAATGAGAGACCGCAGATTAAAATTAGAGAGATAGCCGAGATTATAGGCATCTCTTATGAACGAACTCAAAACATCATTGTCGACGAGTTGGGTTTCCACAAGGTGTCTGCGAGGTGGGTTCCGCGACTGCTTTCAGTTGAACAAAAAGGACGCGATTGACTATTTCACGCGACTGTTTGGAGTTATTTGAAGCCGATGCAGATGATTTTGAATCGTTTTGTTACTATGGACGAAACATGGGTTCATTACTGTACACCGGAAACAAAACAACAATCAAAACAGTGGAGAACACCTGGTTCACCACCCCCTAAAAAGGCTAAGTCGATTTTGTCGGCAAATAAGGTGATGGCTTCAGTATTCTGGGACTAGAAAGGTGTGATTATGATTGATTATCTTGAAAGGGTCAGACTATAAACTCTGATTACTACTGCACCTTACTACGTCGTTTACGAGAGGAAATAAAAGAAAACGTCGAGGAATGCTCAGAAGAAAGTCCTGTTTCATCAAGATAACGCCCGTGTTCACACGTCAGTACAGTCAATGGCTGAAATTCACAACTGTGGCTTTGAACTGTTACCGCATCCGCCGTATTCACCTGATCTGGCACCATCAGACTTCTTTCTGTTCCCTAACCTAAAAAGCACTTGGGAGGTCAAAGATTTTCGACAAACGACGAGGTCAAAGCAGCTGTAGACGGCATATTTTGACTCTAAGGAAGAATCATTTTTTCAACGGTCTAAATGCTTGGAAGGGAGGTGGCAAAGTGTATTGAACTTGATGGTGATTATGTAGAAAAATAAAATATTACTGATTTAGTATGTGTTTATTTTCTTGGTTAGGCCGAGTACTTTCAATCCACCCTCGTATGTTTCAGTATTTTCATGATTTTTTTGTGAAATATCGTTTCAAATAACTGTAATAACATGATGGAGCGAATAAAGTTAATAAAACGTTGTGAAAAGATGATTTTTTCCTCGGGATCAATTTCTTTGTGACCCATCATCATAGGTATCCTTAGTACTATCATTAGTTATCATAATAGACGTCTGGAAGTAGAGACGCCAGAAAAAATTAAGTAGGGAGAGCAAGATTTTTTAAACCTTGTATTTCTTTTTTTTAGTTAGGACTTCCTCAAGTTTGGAATAAAATGGCCACATTAGTCAAGCTTGGTAGCATATAAGGAGGTGGACAGCAACATTTTCCTAATAACCTAAAAATAAAAAACTGTGCTTGCTAATCCGCTTGCCAAGAGTGGTAACTATTGCAAATATCACCCTATGAGGCAATCTATGGGGTAGGCCTATGTTCTGCAGTAGACTTTAATAGGGCTTAATGGTAATAATAACGGATTGTAATGATTTAAAAAAAAATGTATGTAATTAATTGTAACTTATATTTTTGCATCTGTTTTTGTAAACCAAACTTATCACCTTCTAGCCAACACCGCCGGTGGTGCTTAGAGCGCAATTGGTGAAGAAACAGTTGGAGGAGACGAAGACGCTCACCATCAAACTGGAAAACAAAGAGGCTGACATCAAAGAGCTTAGGAAGGCGCTTAAGGTAATTTCGTAATTGAAAAAGATGTTTTTTTTTTCAATTCCGTTCAAGGCGTCATCTTGTTGTTAATATTCTATATTATAGGGGCAGATCGACTGGAGATGGACCACTCTCATAGTATATTAAAATAGCGGTGTAGTAAAATCACTATATATTTTTATATTATTTTATATATTTTTTTCGTGGTAGAGCCATGCTGCAGCTATATTAATAGTATAGTTGTAGCACGAATGGGTCGGCTCGACCGGGGTAAGACCACGCTCTCACAGAATACCAGCGTAAAATAGCAGCTTAATGCTGCTGTGTTTCGTATGGTGAGTGTAGAGAACCGGAGACCCTTTTTACTGGAATAGAGGCATTCTATCTTAGTCCTCAGCGCTGACAACGCATCTGCATTTTATTCGCAAACGAGGATAGATGTAGATGTCTATGGGCCACAGCAACCACTTACCATCAGGTGGACTGTGTGCTCGTTTGTCACCCTTATTCTATAAAAAAAAAATATAAAAATCAATTGCTGTCAGTTAGTCTCGCTAAAACTCGAAAATGGTTCGACCGATTTTGATGCAATTTTTTGTGTGTGTTTGAGAGGGTCCTTGGATGGTTTAAATTAACAATTGGACCCGGTAGGTCATGCTGTTATCGCAATCCAGAAGTCACCCGTGCGAAGCCGGGACGGATCGCTAGTACCTAATAAATATTTTATACGTGTTAGAGCCAAGTTGCAGTTATATTATGGTTGTAACACAAATGAATCGGCTCGACCGGGGAAGTCCACGCTCTCACAGAATACCAGCGTATAATAGCAGCTTAACGCTGTTGTGTTTCGTATGTATTATGTAACGAGGCATCCATCTTAGTCCTCAGAGAGGACAAACTGTGTTTTGATTTTTAATCAATAACAGATGTAAGTGTCTATGGGCCACAGCTACCACTTGTTACCACTATGTGCTAGATTGTTATGAAATATAAATTTTAAATTAATAAAATATTCCTATTGGTATTAATAAACATATAAGTTATATTTTGGAGTTGTTATCTTCCTGATAATAAATCAAAATATTAAAAAACCGCGGTTGCCAACTCGCCTGCCAAGCGCGACGACTATGGCAAATTACCCTAAGCGTTCCAACTATTCCCTATGGATTAGGTTTATGTTCACACTTGATAGGCGGTAACAATGAACTATATAATACCACTGGACTGTCTGCTGTCAAATTACTTTCGTGCCTATTTGATTAACGCCATTTTGGCGCTGTAGGCGTACATAGGCGAGTGTCTATGGATCTAATAAATTCAAAACATAACATACAAATATCAATTCGACCGAAATTTTTATTAAAGACAATAACTGAATGCACCTGTGAAATTATGTTTTGCTACCTTTCTTGTAGCGACGTTTGCAAAATACACATTTACCCGTTTGGATACTCGAACTTACACAAATGTCCTTAAAAACTCACTAAAATGTCAACAAATTGAAATAAAATGCATAAACGCTTTAAGCGTCTCCCACACACAAGTTGCGGTGCCGGCTAACCGCGAGCCGCGGCTCCAGCCGCTGCAACAACACCCCCACCGCGGTCGCATCGCAGTTAGGGCTACCAACTCTCGAAAGGACCAACCCGGGAGAATTTTATGAAATCGAGTAGAGGGATGGAAGAAAATCTCAATTATTTATTAATTATTAAATTTATCTTTACCTTGCTTGATTTTATTTCGAGTAGCATCTAATATATATATATCGGTATATGTCGGTTTTTCTCCTCAGTTTGTTAGTACTTGTAACTCTGCTCTTATATGCCGCGACATATAAGAGCAGAGGTTTGCAGACTCACTTAGACTGCAAGCGAATACAACTGGCCGCCACCGCGACCGCCACCGCAAGCCGCTTCTGTGTGGGAGACGCTTTACGGTTGTTCAATTTACTACAACAGCCATTTGCAATATTCGTCAAATTAGTTCTCGGGACACTCGCGGATGGCGTCTTAAATTAGCACACAAAATTTGCTGTCATTGGTATGGAAAGCCAGTCCAGTGTGGTAATGTATACAGGTCAATGGTCTGCAATCAATTAATGAAATAATGAATGAATATATATACTTGTTACGTGTGTGATCTCTTTCATTGGAGCGGGTTGGTGGACTTCCTTACTTCAAGCTGTTTCTAATGTCTTCATACCAATGGTATAAAATAATTATAAATTGATTTTACTTTAAAAAAATCCCACTGGGTTTCTTGCTGGTGCTTCCCAGGACAGAGGTTTTTTCGAACCAGTGGTAAAAGTAAAAAAATACTTTCAATAAGTATTCTTCTAATCTATATTGAATAAAAATGATTCGATTATAATCTATTCAAAACACTATCAGGATAAGAGGTCTGTACCCATCACCGCCGGTGGTGCTTAGAGCGCAATTGGTGAAGAAACAGCTGGAGGAGACGAAGACGCTCACCATCAAACTGGAAAACAAAGAGGCTGACATCAAAGAGCTTAGGAAGGCGCTTAAGGTAATTTCGTAATTTAAAAAGATGTTTTTTTCAATTCCGTTCAAGGCGTCATCTTGTTGTTAATATTCTATATTATAAGGGCAGATCGACTGGAGATGAACCACTCTCATAGTATATCAAAATAGCAGTGTAGTAAAATCACTATATATTTTTATATTATTTTATATATTTTATACGTAGTAGAGCCATGCTGCAGCTATATTAATAGTAAAGCACGAATGAATCGGCTCGACCGGGGAAGGACGGCGCTCTCACAGAATACCAGCGTAAAATAGCAGCTCAATGCTGCTGTGTTTCGTATGGTGAGTGTAGAGAACCGGAGACCCCTTTTACTGGATTCGAGGCATTCCATCTTAGTCCTCACGGCTGACAACGCATCTGCATTTTGATTCGTAGTCGAGGATAGATGTAGATGTCTACGGGCCACATCATTAACTTACCTACAGGTGGACTGTGTGCTCGTTTGTCACCCTTATTCTATAAAAAAATCAATTGCTGTCAGTTAGTCTCGCTAAAAGTCGAAAATGGTTCGACCGATTTTGATGCAATTTTTGTGTGTGTTTGAGTGGGTCCTTGGATGGTTTAAATTCACAATTGGACCCGGTAGGTCGTGCTGTTATCGCAATCCAGAAGTTACCCGTGCGAAGCCGGGACAGATCGCTAGTACCGAATAAATATTTTATACGTGTTAGAGCCAAGCTGCAGTTATATTATGGTTGTAACACAAATGAATCGGCTCGACCGGGAAGTCCACGCTCTCACAGAATACCAGCGTATAATAGCAGCTTAACGCTGTTGTGTTTCGTATATATTATGTAACGAGGCATCCACCTTGGTCCTCAGAGGACAAACTGTGTTTTGATTTTTAATCAATAACAGATGTAAGTGTCTATAGGCCACAGCTACCACTTGTTATCACTGTGTGCTAGATTGTCATGAAATATAAATTATAAATTAATAAAATATTCCTATTGGTATTAATAAACATATAAGTTATATTTTGGAGTTGTTATCTTCTGATAATAAATCAAAATATTAAAAACTGCGGTTGCCAACTCGCCTGCCAAGCGCGACGACTATGGCAAATTGCCCTAAGCGTTCCAACTATTCCCTATGGATTAGGTTTATGTTCACACTTGATAGGCGGTAACACTGACCTATATAATAGCACTGGACTGAGTTTTGGCGGGAACTTGATCGGCGGCGGTTTGCTGCTCCTGTATTATTGTTTGAATAATGGTTTGAAGTGGATTTTGATAAGTAAAAGTGGTGCGATTTTGTGTATTAAGTGTCTGCGCATG
The DNA here is from genome assembly GCA_029286625.1 of Parnassius orleans. Lineage (NCBI taxonomy): Eukaryota > Metazoa > Arthropoda > Insecta > Lepidoptera > Papilionidae > Parnassius > Parnassius orleans. The sequence goes on from JAGSMP010000237.1 coordinate 1,377,910, forward strand.
TAAACTATTAGTGGAAACGGTGAAACAAGTGCTCCGATGGTGATGTGATTCTCAAGATAAGGTGTCTATCTGCTTAGGCGCCTTGAGATACCATCGCCAACTGTCAGCTGTCTGCTGATTCAAGTTGCCGTCAAAATCTCCAAAGGGCTGCACAATGTGACGCATCAATATATTGTGAAGCAGTGTACTAGGAAGGATGAATAAACATTTGGGAAATTATAATAAACCGAATAAAATACCTAAGACTTGGCCTAAAGGTCTAGATACCACGCCATAAACTCCAAAAAAAATAGCACTGGACTATCTGCTGTCAAATTACTTTCGTGCCTATTTGATTAACGCCATTTTGGCGCTGTAGGCGCACATAGGCGAGTGTCTATGGAACTAATAAATTCAAAACATAACATAGAAATATCAATTCGACCAAAATTTTTATTAAAATAATAACTAAATGCACCTGTGAAATTATGTTTTGCTACCTCTCTTGTAGCGACGTTTGCAAAATACACATTTACCCGTTTGGATACTCGAACTTACACAAATGTCCTTAAAAACTCACTAAAATGTCAACAAATTGAAATAAAATGCATAAACGCTTTAAGCGTCTCCCACACACAAGTTGCGGTGCCGGCTAACCGCGAGCCGCGGCTCCAGCCGCTGCAACAACACCCCCACCGCGGTCGCATCGCAGTTAGGGCTACCAACTCTCGAAAGGACCAACCCGGGAGAATTTTATGAAATCGAGTAGAGGGGGGGGGGGGGAGGGGGATGGAAAGAAAATCTCAATTATTTATTAATTTTTAAATTTATCTTTACCTTGCTTGATTTTATTTCGAGTAGCATCTAATATATATATATCGGTATATGTCGGTTTTTCTCCTCAGTTTGTTAGTACTTGTAACTCTGCTCTTATATGCCGCGACATATAAGAGCAGAGGTTTGCAGACTCACTTAGACTGCAAGCGAATACAACTGGCCGCCACCGCGACCGCCACCGCAAGCCGCTTCTGTGTGGGAGACGCTTTACGGTTGTTCAATTTACCACGCCTGCCATTTGCAATATACGTCAAAATTAGTTCTCGGGACACTCGCGGGTGGCGTCTTAAATTGGCACACAAAATTTGCTGTCATTGGTATGGGAAAGCCAGAAATAATGAATGAATATATATACTTGTTACGTGTGTGATCTCTTTCATTGGAGCGGGTTGGTGGACTTCCTTACTTCAAGCTGTTTCTAATGTCTTCATACCAATGGTATAAAATGATATATTGTAAATTGATTTTACTTAAAAAAATCCCGCTGGGTTTCTTGCTGGTGCTTCCCAGGACAGAGGTTTTTTCGAACCAGTGGTAAAAGTAAAAAAATACTTTCAATAAGTATTCTTCTAATCTATATTGAATAAAAATGATTCGATTATAATCTATTCAAAACACTATCAAGGATAAGAGGTCTGTACCCATCATTGGTCTTATATGGGCATTCCTTTACTTGTTTTCAATTTTCAGGCGAAACAAGAGGAACTATCAGAGATGCAGATCCGCAGGGAGCTGGGAGAGCGGAAACTGTTGACGGCCGCGACCGAAGCGGGACAACGTGCCGAAACGCTGCAGAGGAGACTAGACGACACGCTTAACCAACTTAAAAAGTAACGCCTATTATAGAGAGATGATAGTTACAACCTGAAGGTCTTGGCGGGAGCTTTTTAGTGGTGTCCCCTCCTATTTTGTACGCGGTAGAGCCACGCTGCAGCTATATTAAGGTTGTAGCACGTATAGGTCGGCTCGACCGGGGTAAGACCACGCTCACAGAATACCAGCGTAAAATAGCAACTCAATGCTACTGTTTCGTATGGTGAGTGTAGAGAAACGGAGACCCTTTTTAATGGAAACGAGGCAATCCATCATAGTTCTCGGGGGTGACAACGCATCTGCATTTTGATTATTAATCGAGGATAAATGTGTACATGGGCCTCAGCATCCACTTACCACCAGGAGGACTGTGTGCTCGTTTGTCAGCCTTATTGTAAAAAAAAAGCATTTTAGGCAAAAACATTATTGTAACCTTTTGAACGGACTAAACAATATTACAAGATCAAGGCAACTGAAATGTTGTCTAAATAGTTACATTAAAAACTTCATTATCAAAATTAATAATAACATATTCCACCCTTAGGTGGTTTTATTCCAAATTTAAACGGTATCAATCTTGATGTATAGCTTATTTAATAAAAAAAGAATAATTTAAATCGGTTCAGAAATTTCCGAGAAATCGGTGGGCGTCATTTTTGAAGCTTAAAAACTTTAACAAAAGAATAACCATGATAGCTCAGGGGCTAAGCGCTCGCCGTAAATTTCACAGTACGCGAGCAAAACTGAATCGATCGATTGAAATTGTTTATTGCAATTTTAAGTGCTGATTTAACACTTGCTCAGCGGTGAAGGTTTTCCTTCACCGCTTTCGTGAGGAAATCTGCATGTCAGAGGAATATTACAAAGACATGTCTAGTCGGTCAACACGCGTTGGAGCAGCAAACTAAACTAATGAGGGCATCCACGACTTCTTCTGCCACCAGTGCGGCGCCACTTAGCAATGAGGTGAAATATTTGACAAATTTCATAGCGGGGAAGACAATTTCTTAGGAAAATGTAAAGGTTAATGTTTCTTTATGTATTATTAGTTATATTTTATATTAATTAGATTAAAAATAAACCAAACCACAGATATTCATAAAAGTAGAATAATAATAAAAAAGAGTTAATAAGTGCAAGAAATTAAAGATCAAACCACTGACGCATTGTTTTGTGTATTAATATAATACTCTAGAAACTGTTAAATTATTATTTTAAACTAATTTCTCAATTAATTGACATTGTGTAACAGAAAACTTTACCTCAGTCACAACTAGCGACATCTGGTGAGTGGAAGATTATTAGCCCCCATTTCTCTTATTTTTTAATTTTAATTTTTTTTTTTAAAACGTTACTTCCACACTAGGATTTTCTCCTGTATCGTGGAGGCAGTTTACAAACATCCAGACCCGGAACTATTATTTGTAGGCCATACAGATAGTTATTCCGTGCGGGATTCGAACCCGCGGCCCCCAGCGCTGCAACTCATTGCTAAGCCACTGCGCCGTTCAGATATGATAGGAGACCTGTTCCCAGCTGTGGTCCATGTTCAGGTTGTAACTGTACTACTTTCATTATCATTCATTCATCATTACCTATTAAAAGTCCCTTGGAGAACATAGGTACTTCCCCATAGATTGCCTCATAGGGGAGATTTTGCCATAGTTGCCACATTTTAAGGCGGATTGGCGACCGCAGCTATTTTTAACCCACGATTTTGAAGTTATGTGTGTTACCTCATAACTTTTTTCTAGGTGAACCGATTTCGATTATTCTTTTTTTATTTGAAAGCTGGTGCTTCTCATGTGGTCACATATAAATTTGATTAAGGTCTAAGGTTTTGAGTTATCCTTAATAATTTATTATGAAGTCGGTTTGTACGAAATTTTAATTTTACCACTTGTCTATTCATGTTATGTAAAGATTTTCTTGTCCGCTTATGTATTTTTGTTTATACATAAGTCATTCGTTTTAATGACCGCGGTCTTTTACATCCTTATGTCCCTTTGTCAGTCATCAAATAAACTCACTCATAATACATAATGATTTCTTATATTTACGCGAACACTACACATTGAATAAAACTATTTTTACGGATTATATCGCGTTTAATTAACTTTTTTATTAATTCCCGACGTTTCGGGTGCTTTACAGCACCCATGGTCACGGGGGGGACTGAGGTGATTGACGTCCCGATGTCAGAGTTAATCCGGAGTACCTTCAGCTTTTTAATTATTAATTTTGGTTCGATCTACGCAGAATGAACTAACTGTGTCTTGAAGTCTTGCAGTGGTATGCTTGGGTTAGTAGTTAGTTTTAATTTTATTAATTACAGAATCCCAAGCAGGTGGTAGTACCCAGCCTCCCTCTCTATTGAAATTAGGATGTTTTTTAATTTCAATAGCCTCACGTATCATCCTTGGCAGGAATCGATGTTCTTTCGCGAGAATTTGTGGTTTATCAAATCTAATGTAATAGCGGGGGCCGTCTAGGATATGATCACAAACTGCTGACTTCCCGGAACGTTGGTGCTTCACACATAGCTGACGTGAATTAAACGCTATATAATCCGTAAAAATAGTTTTATTCACTCATAATACATAAAGCGCTACAAAAGCCCTGTTCATTTATTATTGTTTTCAGTTCTTACCAGGATGATTTTGCTGCTAATCTCCTCTTTCAGTTTCCCTATGTCGCCTCTTCCGACACCTGCCACCACTACACAGCGTTACTTTACTACTTTGCTTTTATAAAATAATCTCCTTTCTCTTCTGCTAGGAAAGAGAAGGAATACGAAGAGACCCTGGACCATCTGCAGCAGGATATTGAGTCGCTGGAGAGCGAGCGCGGCTCCCTGAGGAACAAGTTGAAATTGTACACGAAGCGAGGCGGCACCCACCACGGTACGTACACTGTCTGTCTGTCTGTTGGTGTGTCTCTGTTTTCTGTATTCTGTAGGAGAATGCCTTTGAACACAATATTAAACTGCGTGAATAACCCCGAACGAAAATCTCCTACTAAACTACCCTCTGGTAGTTTAGTAGGAGTGGTAAAGTAAAAAATGACTTTCAATTAGAATTACACATGTGATTTATATTGAATAAAAAATTATTTTATTCTATTGTATTCTGACTAAAGCCAATATTTGTGTAAAAATAAAAATTGTTAGTTTTTAGGTTGTGAATGTCCCCGTGTCTGTGATCGAAGCTTATCTTTTTGCTTTTTGGTTCTTAATCGAATATAGAGTAGGTATCTATGGGCAACAGCGTCCACTTACATTTAAGTGGACTATGTGTTCGTCTGACACATTCACTTTAAATAAAAAAATATCTTGTATGAAGATACGGAACAGTTTTTTCTGTATACTTTCGTAATTTATCATATCAGATTGTCATCCCATCAGACTATGAGAGTGGGGAATAGAGAGTGCACCTGTGCTTGCAGTTGACTAGTCTCCGTTAAGACTGGCCGCTGTGACCGAAATTCGGTCTATGAGGACATTATTAATTATCAAAAGAGATACGCGTTTAATTAATTTAATTGTGATGTTCAAAGGTAGTCTCCTATATATATATATATTTTTTTTTTTAATTTTGAGTTGTAATATTTGGTTCGTTGTTTACATTATAGTCTTTTTGCCATTTTAAAAGTATTTGCGTTAATCGATTATTGTTCCTTAGAATATCTAGTAATTTTTAATGGTTTTCGTTTGTATTACTATGTTTTTAGTGAATTGGTTTTGTTGATTTGGCTTTAGTTATCTTACTCATATGTTTTTTTTTGTTATGCGTAATTTAAAAAAAATTGTGCTGAGCCCAGAGCATAAGGTTTTTGCTGTCGTTACTTATTGAAGTTAGTGTTAGCCATTTACATGAGAAATATTTACTATTTTGCAAAAGCGGGAAGCTTTTCTCATACGAGAATAACAAGGGAATATATTTCGTTATGCGTATGCCCGCTAGTGTGTTGCCACCGTATAATTAGGTATTTGACACTTTATTTAACTATTTTTATACTTACATTTTACATCTGTTGCCGGTAACTTTTATTAGTAGCGACAGCAAAAACAATTAAAAAAATAAAATGTAATAACAAATATGTTGTATGGGCGTAGCGGCCGTGACGCCTCCGGCTTCTCTGCGAGACTTTACACGTAAGAAAATATAATCAAACGCATTACATAGCATGCCCCTTACCTTCCAGCAACTAAATATTAATCCTTTTACTGTAAAGTTTAATTTTCATCGAAGATTTTTATTTCATGCCACATAATGCTTCTATTACTATTGAGGCAGACTTTAATTTGAAGCACAAATTGCAGAAATTAAAACCTTTTTTGATTATATATGATTGATAAGATTTAATGAGTATCAATGCTTGAAATATTTTCATTATAAAAAGTTTTTTTTTATAAAATATGTAAACATTTTATTAATATGCCGACTGTACTTTGTTAGCGGTGGTGACTACATCGCCAGCCCCGAGAGAGACGCCGCGTAAGCTATCATTTAATCGATGTTGCATTTGTTTCATTACAGCATGGGTGTAATTTTGTGTTAGTTTTAATTTGTGTATTCGATTTTATTAAGCTTATCAAAAGTGACGATCAGAAACTGTATGGTTTCAATTTAATGAATATATTCATTCACCTTTTCACTTAAGAAATTAAGATTTCGCATGAGAAACCTTATTTTTTAATTAACAACTATTCGAAAATGAGGTTCCTCTAAAATTGTCGTCGTTTTTAATAGTCAAAATAAAACTAAAAATATTTATTACAAAAATGACAAAAATGTTGGAATTTACCGAGTACCTACCTACGTTAGTAACTGAAAAAACTAAACGTAAGAATTTACAGTTCATCATGATTTAAGATTGTCTATACATAGAAACTTTATACTTTATTTAATAAAAGAAAGTGGGACTAACTGAAATGACACCTATATTAAAAATCTGATCGTTAGTAATGTAGCTACTAAGGAGTTTTGGCGGGAACTTCGCCGCCGGCGGATTACAACTCCTGTTTTATTGTTTAGTTAATGGTTTGAAGTGGAATTTAATACGTAAAAGTAGTGCGATTTTATGTATTAAATGTCTGCACATGTAAACTATTAGTGGAAAAAATGTAACAAGTGCTTCGATGGTGATTATCTTATTTTTTTTTTATCCCTCTTAGGGGCCTTGAGATATATCGTCATCACCTGTCCGCTGGGTAAAGCTGCCGTCAAAATCTCGCAATGTGATATATCAGCATATTGCGAAGAGTTTACTGAACAAAGTACAAATCAGACTAGGCTGTATGGTCTAAGACATTAGCCTGCTTTAATTGGCGAATCTTGACAGCCGAAGTGACACATGTCATTCCAATTTCAATTGTTAGGGTTAGATAGAGATAGCATTAATACGTCTGCTAACACGGATTTCACAGGAAAGCGGACGGACTAATTATTTTATCATAATCATTTTTACAGAATGTGCATGTTCGTAAATAAATTATTTTCGTTGTGTTTAACCTATAACTTTATTCAAGAAATGATAACTGAATGGTATTAGGTGTGTGAAATGTTTAATATAATATAAAAAATAAATTATATTAAGTTACGAATCAATAAGCAGAAGTGGCAATGGGCTGGCCATATAGCTCGAATAACCGACAAATGACAGGGAAGAAAGGTTTTCCAGTGGTAGCCTCGTACCGGTAAACGAAGTGTAGGTCGACCCCCCATTAGATGAAGTGACTACCTGGTAAGACGTGCAGTAAATCGGTGGATGCAGGTAACTCAGGGCTGCGATTTGTGGCATTGCGCGAGGCTTGTGTTCAGCAGGCTTATGTTCAACAGTGGTCTTATGATAGGCCATAATGATGATGATGAAGTTATTTGTAATCTGTCCCCAAAGATGGCAAAATGTTTGAGCCAAAACGTAGATTTTAATTAAAGTCAATCCATGTCCGCGCAAGATTGTAATGTCTATAATATATATACATATATATATCATCACAGTCTAAAAGTCCAATGCTGTACATAGGCCTCTGCCATAGATTGCCTCATTGGGAAGATTCTGCCATAGTTGCCACGGTTGGCAGGCGGGTTGGCGACCACAGTTTTTTATTATTTTGAGTTGAGTTATCACCAGAAAGATGCTGCTGCCCATCTTCTGTTTCAATTTCCCTCTGTCGCCTCTTACGACACCCGCAGGACGATATGGTGTAATGGATATTCTTACACCACCATTACACAGTTTACTCAATTTATCGAGGGTTTAATGTACGATACAGATCAAAAGAAAGATGGACTGCGTACATTTCAAGTGACGCCGGAATTATGGTCAACTTCTTGACACGCACTCACGTACACATCTTTTTTTTTTAACAGCCCTTAATAGTCAACTGCTGGACGCATACATATGCACCTAAAACCATGCAAATGATTTTAGATGCATATGTGTGCGTGTGTGCTCTTACAATAAGTAAATAACTTGATATATACATAGTGCTCGGTCTATCTTTTTTGGTCTTAGTATATCGCATGAAGATCACAAAGTTTGACAATTCCAAAATTATCTCCGTCGTGTTACAAGATCTTGCGTTTCGTCACCATTAGGAGTCTCGGGCTCTCGGCGCTTACAGGAAACTTTAAGACACTCCAATATTAAAATATTGGGGTTTGCTTTTTACTCGGTTGAACTGGATTCATTTACGTGGTTGTTTACAAGTTAAGAATTATATTTGCTAAACATGCAAGATTTTTCTCGTTGCCACATTGCGGAATTTAAAAAAAATTATTCGATTCCGTAATTTACCTGAATATTTTCACACATCTAGTACTTATATGTTATAAAATATTCCTCAAATAGCCATTAAACTTGGTGATAGAAGGAGAAATTAAAGACAAATTTGATGGTATACTTTAGACCGTGTAACTCAAATCATCTTCCCCTCATATTTAGTTAGAGCGTCTAGTCTTTCCTTGTCCGGCAACACATACCTCTTCAGAGTTCATACGAAGCTAAGCGTTGCACTTCAAAGTTTAATCAAACACATTCTTCCTAACAAGTTATTACTATAAGAGCAAACTTGACAAGCTGTCCTGCTTCGTGTCTTCTTCTATCACCAGTCTCTTTCTCTACTTTATAGTCATGCTTTATCACACAGTTCATGCATAAACATGGCTGCTTCTAAGAGTTTTAATTTAATTATATATGAGTATTTCAATGGACACTGCGCATAAAATGCGTTTTTTTAACGGTAATTTCTGTTTAAGTGTAGTGTTGTAAAGCCTTGTTTTCTATGTTGTTCGTAAAAAAAATATACTTTCAATTTACATTCATTTATTTGTTGTTTTAATGTTGTTAATGCCAGTGTCCTAATACAGTAATATACATATTATTATCTTATTAAATTATTAACTCGCAAATTAAATAGGACGGATGTATATTTGTGTTTGGTTATGGTAACATTGTTTGGCGTTACCTCTTTCAGATGAGACTCCAGTGAAGGTAGCAGAAGGTGTTGCCGCTGGAGAAGTCAACGAGGCCTTGCAGCATCAGATCAAAGTGCTGAGTTGGTGAGTAGTGCACATCTTTTTCGGTCTAAAGCTCTAAGGGTCACAATGTTTTTCATTTTATCCTTTTCATTAGCATTTAAAAGTCCACTATTGTATATAGGAGCTCCTTTCTATTTTGTTGGTATCTATGACGCTATAACCATACTGACGTGATTATAGTGCCATCTATCGATAGTTGTAAGATTTTTCTGGCATTCCCATAGTCGCCGTCTAAGAAATCTACGGAATGGGGTGATGGATTGTTTTACGCCGCCAAAACACGACATCGTACTTGTTTGTATCAAAGACTTTTATGCATAAAGCAACACGGGCCACCGGCGGTCCGGAGGGCGGCCATAGCGTTTTTCCCATCACACAAAACTGTCTGTCGTTTTCTTGCGTGGGAAAATCGGGGCACACTAAAATAAAAAGAAACTCACACATAACAATAAAAATAATAAACTAACAATTTCACACACCCAGAGATACATTACAGAAACAGAAACAGAATCGCTCGGTGACAGCGACAACTCAGATACAGACTTGGATTTGTCGCTCGACGCCGTGTGTTGGTAAATATATCCGAGACAACACGACCGTTATTATTGTAATTTTTAAGTTTAAAAAGAAGTAAATAGCAATAATGTCATTAAAAATTACATATATATGAAAGTTAACGCCATCTTTTTGTAAATTTGACGTAGCAGATCTGTTTTTGCAGCGAAATATTATACAATTATTGTAGGATATCGATTAAGCCTCTCAACTAGATTTAGTCTATGTCTATTGCTATGTCTATGCTCACTGCATTGCGGCTGTAGTTAGTAGTAATAGTTTTAATGTACGCATAGGATCAGGATCGCGTGGACTTATACTTTATACATTATGCACTAAGTTACGATCAATTCTTCGTAACTCCTTTAGTTGACTGCGACCGGGCGAGAAGACTAGTTCTTTGTTTTACACTACTGACAATCTAACACTGATTTTGTTTAATGCGACTAAGAAAACGCTGTCATTATTTATGTGCGCACTTTGTCAATGTGATTTGAACTGTATTTCATATAAGTATCCAACTTTATTTCGTATTTGCCTAAAAGTAATAACTGTCGTAAATAAAAATACAACTACTATAATGATTTCTTATATTTACGCGAACACTACACATTGAATTAAACTACTTTTACGGATTTTACGGACGTAAAAGTAGTTTAATTCAATACAACTACTATCTTGCGTGTCATAATTACCGTGCCATATTTATCTTGCCAGCTACGCGCCCACGCCGTGCCCACGTCGATCGCGCGTGATCCACTGCCGTGACACAGTTTTAGTTCTGATTTGCTGATCTAGTAGTATACATAGAAGTCTTTGGCTGTAATGGATGGATGATGGAAAAAAAACTATATAAAGCGCTCGCGTCCCGTGTACAGGACAGTGGAGCGCGAGCGCGCGGCCCGCGTGGCGGCTGCGCGGCGAGCGGACCGCGGCGCTGTGCGAGCGCTGCGCCCGCTGCAGCACCCCGCCGCGCCCGAGGCGGCCGCGCGCCGCCGCGCCGCGCTGCAGCTCGAGCGCGACCTCGCCAAGCTGCACGCGGTACGTGCGCGCACACGTACACACTGCACACGTACACATGCACACACGCGCAAACCGCGCCAAGCTGCACGCGGTACGTGCGCGCACACGTACACACTGCACACGTACACATGCACACACGCGCAAACCGCGCCAAGCTGCACGCGGTACGTGCGCGCACACGTACACACTGCACACGTACACATGCACACACGCGCAAACCGCGCCAAGCTGCACGCGGTACGTGCACGCACACGTACACACTGCACACGTACACACTGCACGTACACATGCACACACGCGCAAACCGGGCCAAGCTGCACGCGGTACGTGCACGCACACGTACACACTGCACACGTACACACTGCACACGTACACATGCACACACGCGCAAACCGCGCCAAGCTGCACGCGGTACGTGCACGCACACGTACACACTGCACACGTATACATGCACACACGCGCACACCGCGCCGCGCCCGCTGCAGACACTTCACACACACTCGTACACGTACACACGTACTTGTATACGTACACACTACGCATAATGGTAGTGTCCTCCATATCGAATTTCGGTCACGGCGGCCAGTCTCAATGTAGACTAAGGTGTAGTATAGATGTAGCCCACACGACATAATATTTTATATTGATGTTAATTGTGGAGTAAGTAGAATAATCTAATTAAAGACCTAGACAGAACAACACGTCTCTCTCTCATTTGACACCTTTCCTACATTACAAAGGACAGGATTATAGTCCACTAGTGTATGCGCAGCACAGGTGCACTCTCTATTCCCTCATTCGCATAGTCCGATGGGACAGCAACTCGACGCGACTTTATATGTTTTTAGACTCGGGGGTGAAACACCACACAACTTCTTGACTTCGGGCTGTTACGGATCGTATCTTGACAGAAAGACTCAATAACTGATTTTGGCTCGACTCGGAATTCGAATCTGGGACCTCGTGCTAGGGTCACGTTTACAACTACTAGACCAACAAAGTAGTCAAAACACATACGCGTACATACTCACCGTACAAGATCGACCGCCAGAATATGCATGAGGTAGCTCATGTAAACGCATGCACATGCTACACAGATTATAGTATACTACTTAGGTGTTTCACGTCAGCTACAAGCTCCTTTACGCGGGCTTTTATTGATTTATCAATATTATAACAACAAGATCTACGTTAACGCTATTTTCTTTCAGGAGTGGACGCTATTTGTGGCGCGTTCGGGTCTTGTGAAGTTCCCCGATGACCCGAGCAAGTACGGCAAAGCACTGCAGCAACATAAGGAGAAGCAACGGGAGATAAGACGGCAGCTCGAGGTGAGTTTAACTCGTGCACAAACATTGTTATTTTTTCCCTATTTATTATGACAATGGCTACAAGGCTTTCTGCCAAAAGAAATACACTATACGAATATTATATAAGTAATAAATCATGTTATAAAATATAAATATTGTGTAAAGAAATTTCTAAACAATTTGTGTATGGTCACTTTGCGATGTTTTTGGAAGATTTTCTGAAGGCGCGTAAGTGAACAAAATATTAAAGGTTTCTGTTACTTTGCGGTTTTTATCAATAGAGAGAATGATTCAAGAAGAAAGTTTGTATGTATAATACATGCTTAATATATATTATATAATTTTTCTGTCCGTGTGTATATCTAAACTCCTCTTAAACGACTGAACCGATTTTGATGAAATTTTGTATTCGTGATTAAATTGATTAGAAAATGGTTTAGATTCACAATTGGACCCAGTAGGTGGCGTTGTTGTCGAGATTCAGAAATCAGCAGTGCGAAGCCGGGGCGGATCGCTAGTCATTTATATTTAAATAAACAGTGAAATAAAGAATTTACTTGTGTGCGTTTAAACTGAATGAACCGCTGAGGTGATCGCTAGCAAGCTACTTCTAATTTGCTTTGTGTGGTTAATTGTGTAACATACATGATTGTAAGCTCTTATTTAAAAAAACAGTCCCGCTGGGTTTCTTGCTGGTTCTTCCCAGGACAGAGGTTTTTTTCGAACCAGTGGTAATTAAACAAAAGAGTGACTTTCAATAAGTATTATTTATAATCTATATTGAATAAAAAAGTTTCTGTTTCTGTTTCTGCTACCGACCAAAGAGTATAGTAATGTCCGACGACCGACAGAATCGAGCGGGTCTCGCAGATCACAGAGTACTGAAACTCGAAATGATCCATTTGAATGATTGACCCTAATGACCCGGTTCGTGTAACGAATCAATACTTGAATGATTTACTAGAAATGAATGAATGACAATACATCGTATCAGAGCGTCGATATGGCGTCATAGACGCCAGGTTCAGAGTTAACTCGATCGAGTTGTAGTAAATTAATTACATGTAAGTCCTTGACATGTTCAATGAATTGTGAGACGCGAAATTGCTGTATAATGATAGAGTATTATATATTAAATACAATTATTACATATTAATTTTTTTTTCTTTCTATAAAAACTTTACTCGAAGCGGTTTATATACATAAATTTCACAAGGACATGCATCTAGACCCGGAACAATTATTTGTAGGTCATACAAACTCTTGTTCCGTGTATGATTAAAAATCGCGCTGCGACCAAATGATAACCTACTTGCGCTATGAGGTCGTTAACTACTTATTTATTTCTCTTTTTGAACTCACAATTAAGAAATTTGTACATTTCACAGGAACGTTTGGCGGCGCTTCAGGCGGAGGCGCGTAACCTTCTGATGCTGCACCGGCCCTGGAGATGCGTGGAGGCCGACTTTGCTGAGTTCCCTGCTCCTGAATTGGCGGCTGTAAGTTCAAATGTGATGTTGATAGTCGATTATCTTTCGTAATGGATTTTGAAGATAAACGATTAATAATTCAGTATCAATAATTTCTCCAAATCCTATTAAACTATAGTCAAGTTTAGACCAAAAGACTGATGTTAGTGTGTTTTTTTATATAGGATAAGGGTGACAAACGAGCACACAGTCCACCTGCTGGTAAGTGGTTGCTGTGGCTCATAGATATCTACATCTATCCTCAATTACGAATCAAAATGCAGATGCGTTGTCACCCGTGAGGACTAAGATGGAATGCCTCGTTTCCAGTAAAAAGGGTCTCCGGTTCTCTACACTCACCATACGAAACACAGCAGCATTAAGCTGCAGCATGGCTCTACCACGTAAAAGTGAGAAATTTGAAACTCTAATATTATTAAGCACGTATTTCATTAAAGACTAGCTGTTACCTGATAAGCAGATAGCTGATGTTATAAGGACTAACTTTGGCTACTTTTATTTTAGAAAAAGAATTAGGGTTCCGCGCAAAACAAAATCAAAACCCATGAAATACAATCGTAATAAATTCCACGCGGACGCAGTCGTGGGGAACAGCTAGTTTTAAATAAAGTAATTACTTTTGTCGGCAGGCCATAAACCCGAAGACTGTGAAAGTGGGGACAATCCGTTACCCAGCCTCAGAACCGGCGCAGACTAACGAGGACACGGTCTACGTCACTCCGTCGCAGCTCGCCAAGTGAGTATCTGGGTACAGCGACTGAGAGAAAGAGAAGACATAAAATGGAAAGAGAGAGCGTTTTGTGTATTTGAAACTGACTCTGACGACTGTCTAGTATTATTTTAGAATAACGGTGACAAGCGATCACATACTCCACCTGATGGTAAGTGGATGCTGTGGCTCATAGCCATCTACATTTATCCTCAATTAAGAATCGAAATTGATTCATTGTCACACCAGCAGGGCTAGCATGGGCAGGAGATAATTTTATCCCCGGGGAAAGGAGAAAATGTTTATCCTCGCTTAGTTTTATCCATAGAGAGAATGATTCAAGAAGAAAGTTTGTATGTATAATACATGCTTAATATATATTATATAATTTTTCTGTCCGTGTGTATATCTAAACTCCTCTTAAACGACTGAACCGATTTTGATGAAATTTTGTATTTGTGATTAAATTGATTAGAAAATTGTTTAGATTCACAATTGGACCCAGTAGGTGGCGTTGTTGTCGAGATCCAGAAATCAGCAGTGCGAAGCCGGGGCGGATCGCTAGTCATTTATATTTAAATAAACAGTGAAATAAAGAATTTATTTGTGTGCGTTTAAACTGAATGAACCGCTGAGGTGATCGCTACCAAGCTACTTCTAATTTGCTTTGTGTGGTTAATTGTGTAACATACATGATTCTAAGCTGTTATTTAAAAAAACAGTCCCGCTGGGTTTCTTGTTGGTTCTTCCCAGGACAGAGTTTTTTCGAACCAGTGGTAATTAAACAAAAGAGTGACTTTCAATAAGTATTATTTATAATCTATATTGAATAAAAAAAGTTTCTGTTTCTGTTTCTGTTTCTGCTACCGACCAAAGAGTATAGTAATGTCCGACGACCGACAGAATCGAGCGGGTCTCACAGATCACAGAGTACTGAAACTCGAAATGATCCATTTGAATGATCGACCCTAATGACACGGTTCGTGTAACGAATCAATTCTTGAATGATTTACTAGAAATGAATGAATGACAATACATCGTATCAGAGCGTCGATATGACGTCATAGACGCCAGGTTCAGAGTTAACTCGATCGGGTTGTAGTAAATTAATTACATGTAAGTCCTTGATATGTTCAAAGAATTGTGAGACGCGAAATTGCTGTATAATGATAGAGTATTATATATTAAATACAATTATTACATATTAATTTTTTTTTCTTTCTATAAAAACTTTACTCGAAGCGGTTTATATACATAAATTTCACAAGGACATGCCTCTAGACCCGGAACAATTATTTGTAGGTCATACAAACTCTTGTTCCGTGTATGATTCGAAACCGCGCTGCGACCAAATGATAACCTACTGCGCTATGGGTCGTTAACTACTTATTTATTTCTCTTTTGAACTCACAGTTAAAATTTGTACATTTCACAGGAGCGTTTGGCGGCGCTTCAGGCGGAGGCGCGCAACCTTCTGATGCTGCACCGGCCCTGGAGATGCGTGGAGGCCGACTTTGCTGAGTTCCCTGCTCCTGAATTGGCGGCTGTAAGTTCAAATGTGATGTTGATAGTCGATTATCTTTCGTAATGGATTTTGAAGATAAACGATTAATAATTCAGTATCAATAATTTCTCCAAATCCTATTAAACTATAGTCAAGTTTAGACCAAAAGACTGATGTTAGTGTGTTTTTTTATATAGGATAAGGGTGACAAACGAGCACACAGTCCACCTGCTGGTAAGTGGTTGCTGTGGCTCATAGATATCTACATCTATCCTCAATTACGAATCAAAATGCAGTAAATGCCTCGTTTCCAGTAAAAGGGTCTCGGTTCTCTACACTCACCATACGAAACACAGCAGCATTAAGCTGCAGCATGGCTCTACCACGTAAAAGTGAGAAATTTGAAACTCTAATATTATTAAGCACGTATTTCATTAAAGACTAGCTGTTACCTGATAAGCAGATAGCTGATGTTATAAGGACTAACTTTGGCTACTTTTATTTTAGAAAAAGAATTAGGGTTCCGCGCAAAACAAAATCAAAACCCATGAAATACAATCGTAATAAATTCCACGCGGACGCAGTCGTGGGGAACAGCTAGTTTTAAATAAAGTAATTATTTTTGTCGGCAGGCCATAAACCCGAAGACTGTGAAAGTGGGGACAATCCGTTACCCAGCCTCAGAACCGGCGCAGACTAACGAGGACACGGTCTACGTCACTCCGTCGCAGCTCGCCAAGTGAGTATCTGGGTACTGCGACTGAGAGAAAGAGAAGACATAAAAGGGAAAGAGAGAGCGTTTTGTGTATTTGAAACTGACTGACGACTGTGTAGTATTATTTTAGAATAAGGGTGACAAGCGATCACATATTCCACCTGATGGTAAGTGGATGCTGTGGCTCATAGCCATCTACATTTATCCTCAATTAAGAATCGAAATTGATTCATTGTCACACCTGAGGACTAAGATGGAATGCCTCGTTTCTAATAAAAAGGACCTTTTTTTTATAGCATAGGGTGACAAACGAGCACACAGTCCACCTGATGGTAAGTGGTTGCTGTGGCCCATAGACATCTACATTTATCCTCAATTAAGAATCAAAATGCACATGCGTTGTCACCCCTGAGGACTGAAATGGATTGCCTCTTTTCCAGTAAGAAGGGTCTCGGTTCTCTACACTCACTTTTGTTTTTATTTTTCGAAAAAACGTTACTCCCACACTAGGATTTTCTCCTGTATCGTGGAGGCAGTTTACAAACATAAATTACACGAGGACAAATATCCAGACCTGGAACAATTATTTGTAGGCCATACAAACTTTTGTTTCTGCAGCGCTGCGACCAAATGTCTTGTCTTGTTCCGTGCGGGATTCGAACCCGCGGCCCCCAGCGCAACAACTCATCGCTAAGCCACTGTGCCACGGAGCCGTATAAGCCGTACGAGCTTTGAAACGGCTCGACCGATTGACACGTGAAAATCTAATCAGCTCGAAGTCTCAATGAACACTTTCGAAAGATATCGTACGACAAAATTTCGGACCGAAATCTATAACTTCCTACTTTTGATAATTATTAATTTTCAAAGCGGTAAGTTGAAATTGAATAACGAAATACATTTTAGCTTTCTAATATTTAAAAAAAAAGTGTTATATTAAAGCATTTTTAAAGATATGGCGTCTGCTAAAACATATTATCAAATTTCTGTGTCTAAAAATAATGTCACTCCCACAAGAGGATTTCTCCTGTATGATAGGAGGATTTTCATTTATAATTTGAATTTATTCCACATGGCACATTATTCGTAGGCCATACAAACACTCGTTCCGTACGGTATTCGAATCCGTGTCCAAACGCTCGAAAGTCCATTACGCTACCGAACCGTTGTATAAATATAACCTACATTGCCCATCATAAGTCCACTGGTGAACATAGGCCTTCCTATAAATTGCTTCATTTGCCGTAGTTGCAACGCTTAGCGGTCGGTTTGATAACCCAAAATTTTTGTAATTATTGAGTTGTTATCAGGAAGATGCTGCTGACCATGTCGTGTTTCAGTTTCCCCTAGTTGCCTCTTACGAAACCCACGGGATGATATGAGGTATTGTGTTCTCTTACACCACCGCTGCACTGCAACCTACTTTGTTATAAATAATTTTTTCCACAGACTGCGCGAGTTGGTAACAGAACTGCAGTCCGAAGACGTCAAGTTGGAGCTCGCTCCTCTCGATGACACCGTTTGTGCGGCTTAAACTTAAATCAGAGAAATACACCTTAAACGAATATAAATACTGTTTAATTTCGCTGTGAGAAAGATAGTTTTATCTTTGCCTTGTGTATCGGCATAGTATTTAACCTTAACCAATGCGCAGCTAAAATTCACCCCACAACTTAATCGAGGTCGTATAGTAAAATGCACCTTAAAGTTATATAAATAAGCTTTAAACTCGTTGCGAGATTGATACCTGCTTCAACGGCTTTATATACACCTTGTGAAGTTGTACGGCGTAAATATAGCCTTCAATTCCTTTAGGCGATTCTCGACAATGGTCGTATTGTAAAATACACCTTAAGTATATACAGATATGGTCTAAATTCGTGAAATCGAATCAAATAATACAATTAAATCTATGTAATTATACAATTGGTTCGTTTAATATAATTTTAAGGTCCATTTTACAATGATGTCACTTAAATGCTATAGAACATTGTTAATTTTGGCAAGAGTAAACTGTACGTCAGGTATATTAAGGTTCATTTTATAATAACTGCACTTATTATAAAATTATGTTATGCTCTTAAAATTAGAAACCCCTGAGTATTCTTTGAAAGTTCTAATTATGTTCGACAATTTGTTGTGTTTTAGTTAAGTTCGACAGTAAGTCCCGAAGGCCTAAGCCCAGCTGTGGGATTCGTAATCCCCAGTTTTTATCGTAGCTGATGGGGATTATGGGGAATGATCGCCATAGTTGCCTCGGAATGTCATAGCCAATGAACATGACAATTCGGATAGAACCGAATGCTAGGAATTGTTCTCTGAGCTCCGATTACCGAACTCGAGCGAACACACATTCGAGATCGTTCTCGTTTTCGGAGGTACCGAATTCGCTGGAACGTGATGAAATATTCGGTTAATCGATGGATTTCTGTTAGAGTGCAGCAGAAGAAAAAAAAATGGTGTATCAAGTTACTTCTTACTCATTAGCGTCAATTTTACGTAACACTGTTACCTTGAGAGACAAGTCGACCAATTTGTTTGATAAAATGACCTATAAAATGATGTAGATAGCGCTATTACATTACACACGTTCAGTATAAAATGCACGAATGTGTTGCGCAGAGGGGGCAGTATGACGACTTCACTTTTTGTTAACACTCGATTTTGCTTCGCATTCAATTAATGTACCGCAGGATATATATGAAAATAAGGAGTAAACTCCAATAACATGCGATAATTTGAGATAAATAAGGTTCTCTTTTTATTTACGAGAATACTACACATTCAAAAATAAAATAACCTAGATTAAACGCAATAAAATCCGTAAAAACAAGTGTAACCAACCTTACAGTTTTTTGCTGTAAATCTACAGTTTGTTCGGATTTGATTTACTTACATATATTTAGTTAATATTGCAAATCCATGGTCACTACTAAAGAAACATTATCCACACACTACTATACATCACGGACAAACGTCCAGACCCGGAACAATTATTTGTAGACCATATAAATACCTACTTGTTCCGTGCGGGATTCGAACTCGCGACGCTCAGTGCTGAATCTCATTGCTAAGCCAATGCGCCAGGGAGTCGTCAAATTTAGATAGTTTATGCATAAATTTCATCAAAACATCTGTAGATTTCAGTATTTGTCAATAAAAACTCAATTTTCTACAGTAGTTTCCTTGCCGTTATATAATTTTGTCATCGGATATGGCAACATTGGTAAAAAGTACTTATTATTTATTGATTTTTTATATTTATGCCAGTACTATAAATTGGTAAAAAGAATTACGAATTTTATCGTGTTTAATTTTCCGATGCTTTGAGTGCTTTGCAGAAGTCTTGGGCATGGGGCGACTAAGGTGTTTAACCTGATGTCAGTTAATCTAGACTATCTTCAGCTTATAATTATTAATTTACGCTCCTATCTATAGGCCGATTTACACTTCGACAAGTATATTAGCGTGTTATCTTGCGAACCTGGCGGTTAAGTAAAAATCTCGTTTGAACGGCAATCAGTGAGTTACGTAGCAAGTTAACAATTAAGTTAAAGAGGATAGCCGGCCGGGCTATTTATTTTCGAGCTAAGTTCGAAGTGTTGCCCTCCCGCGCGTCTCCCGCCAACCGCAACTAAACTCGCCGCCGCGAGTTAGTAAAACCGAAGGTAGCCGGGCTAACTATGACATCAGGACGTCAAACATCTCAGTCCCCCGTGACCATGGGTTGCTGTAAAGCACCTGAAACGTCGGGAATCAAAATAGTAAAATTAAACGCGATAAAATCCGTAAAATATAGTTTTATTCACTCTGAGATCTGTAAGACCCGCTCGATAATGTCGGTCGTCGGACATCACAATACTCTTTCGTCGTAGGTCCTGTCAATCATTTGATCCGGAACGTTCAAAAAATGCAATTGCTATCATCAATACTTTGATGCGACCCGGGTCAAATGAACGAGTCATTCACGATTGACACATGTATAACAGCTAAGACGTCATTAGAACTAGGGAGGGAACACCGGAACGGTGATTGGTCACAAGTGGAAGCGCAGGGACATCATGCGCCTAATTATTTTGCCCAAGGTAGTGTAGTGTCGGGGCGAGTTGCTTAGTTATGACTATAGTGGCTTGTCCTAAAATTTTTTCTATATTGTACCTTCCAATTAGTAAATATTTATTTAGAAAAATCAAGAGATAGAGAGAGCGAAGTAGAAAGAGAGAGAGGGGGCGAAAAAAGCGAAAAATAGGAGAAATGTAACTGTTAAAAAGTTTTAAAATGTCTTCATTAAAAAGTCAGTATTCACTATAATTTAATCAAAGATTTACATTTATTTTGAAAAAGGTAGAAAAAGAAAGCGAAAGAGAAATAAGAATCGAGAGTAGTAGAGAAGAAATGTAATTATAATAAGTTTTTAACCGGTTAGTCCCTTAAAAGATTTTCATTATTAATACTTTAATCCCTTTCGTATGACTTATAAAAAGACAATTCTAATGTTAGTTTTTTATATAATGTAATTTATTAATGAATTTATTTAAGTAAGTATATCTCGCTAGTGATTATAAAATTATGTTATGCTCTTAAAATTAGAAACCCTGAGTATTCTTTGAAAGTTCTAATTATGTTCGACAATTTGTTGTGTTTTAGTTAAGTTCGACAGTAAGTCCCGAAGGCCTAAGCCCAGCTGTGGGATTCGTAATCCCCAGTTTTTATCGTAGCTGATGGGGATTATGGGGAATGATCGCCATAGTTGCCTCGGAATGTCATAGCCAATGAACATGACAATTCGGATAGAACCGAATGCTAGGAATGGTTCTCTGAGCTCCGATTACCGAACTCGAGCGAACACACATTCGAGATCGTTCTCGTTTTCGGAGGTACCGAATTCGCTGGAACGTGATGAAATATTCGGTTAATCGATGGATTTCTGTTAGAGTGCAGCAGAAGAAAAAAAAATGGTGTATCAAGTTACTTCTTACTCATTAGCGTCAATTTTACGTAACACTGTTACCTTGAGAGACAAGTCGACCAATTTGTTTGATAAAATGACCTATAAAATGATGTAGATGGCGCTATTACATTACACGTTCAGTATAAGATGCACGAATGTGTTGCGCAGAGAGGGCAGTATGACGACTTCACTTTTTGTTAACACTCGATTTTGCTTCGCATTCAATTAATGTACCGCAGGATATATATGAAAATAAGGAGTAAACTCCAATAACATGCGATAATTTGAGATAAATAAGGTTCTCTTTTTATTTACGAGAATACTACACATTCAAAAATAAAATAACCTAGATTAAACGCAATAAAATCCGTAAAAACAAGTGTAACCAACCTTACAGTTTTTTGCTGTAAATCTACAGTTTGTTCGGATTTGATTTACTTACATATATTTAGTTAATATTCCAAATCCATGGTCACTACTAAAGAAACATTATCCACACACTACTATACATCACGGACAAACGTCCAGACCCGGAACAATTATTTGTAGACCATATAAATACCTACTTGTTCCGTGCGGGATTCGAACTCGCGACGCTCAGTGCTGAATCTCATTGCTAAGCCAATGCGCCAGGGAGTCGTCAAATTTAGATAGTTTATGCATAAATTTCATCAAAACATCTGTAGATTTCAGTATTTGTCAATAAAAACTCAATTTTCTACAGTAGTTTCCTTGCCGTTATATAATTTTGTCATCGGATATGGCAACATTGGTAAAAAGTACTTATTATTTATTGATTTTTTATATTTATGCCAGTACTATAAATTGGTAAAAGAATTACGAATTTTATCGTGTTTAATTTTCCGATGCTTTGAGTGCTTTGCAGAAGTCTTGGGCATGGGGCGACTAAGGTGTTTAACCTGATGTCAGTTAATCTAGACTACCTTGAGCTTATAATTATTAATTTATGCTCCTATCAATAGGCCGATTTACACTTCGACAAGTACATTAGCGAGTTAACTTGCGAACCTGGCGGTTAAGTAAAAAATCTCGTTTGAACGGCAATCAGTGAGTTACGTAGCAAGTTAACAATTAAGTTAAAGAGGATAGCCGGCCGGGCTATTTTTCGAGCTAAGTTCGAAGTGTTGCCCTCCCGCGCGTCTCCCGCCAACCGCAACTAAACTCGCCGCTCGTGTGAACGAGCGAGTTTAGTTCAGTGCATAAGTTGACAGGACGCAACGTGTTCGCGTTCGACCCTCAAAATATAAAATTGTCCTTATTTTAACTAAACTCGCCACGAAGACATTTGAACGCAACTGCACACTTAACCGTTTACTGTCAACTGCCCTATAACTGAACTCGCTACTGTACTTGTCGAAGTGTAAATCGGTCTTAATATGCTAATATGCTAATTACGAACTAAGAGATTCAAGTCATTGTATGGACAAACATTTTAAAAATATAGTTTTGTATTGTTTTCTGTGTTTGTGAAGGCGATATTGATAACTTGAAAATATAGTAGAATGATAAAATGTAAGTAAAAAACTATTCTTAAAATTTTCCTCCAGCGTTGAGCACTTGGTAAATCAGCACTCAAATTGCAATTAATAATTTTATTAGCACCGGCAGGCATCGAACCGTGTTCGCTCACGTACTGTGAAACTTACAGCGAACACTTAGCCTCTGAACTACCACTGTTCTTTACTAAACGATAATAGAGAAATTTCTCATTCAACATTTCTCTATAGTTTATATATAGTTCGCTAGTATTACGTGACCAAAACGATTAGGTGCAAAACAGCTAATAGACACGTGTGATTCATTCATTTATAGTGATCCGATCATTCGAGTATTGATCCGTCTTACGAACCGGGTCATTCGGGTCGATCATTCAAATTAATAATTTCGAGTTTCAACACTCTGAGATCTGTAAGACCCGCTCGATAATGTCGGTCGTCGGACATCACAATACTCTTTCGTCGTAGGTCCTGTCAATCATTTGATCCGGAACGTTCAAAAAATGCAATTGCTATCATCAATACTTTGATGCGACCCGGGTCAAATGAACGAGTCATTCACGATTGACACATGTATAACAGCTAAGACGTCATTAGAACTAGGGAGGGAACACCGGAACGGTGATTGGTCACAAGTGGAAGCGCAGGGACATCATGCGCCTAATTATTTTGCCCAAGGTAGTGTAGTGTCGGGGCGAGTTGCTTAGTTATGACTATATTGGCTTGTCCTAAAATTTTTTCTATATTGTACCTTCCAATTAGTAAATATTTATTTAGAAAAATTAAGAGATAGAGAGAGCGAAGTAGAAAGAGAGAGGGGCGAAAAAGCGAAAAATAGGAGAAATGTAACTGTTAAAAAGTTTTAAAATGTCTTCATTAAAAAGTCAGTATTCACTATAATTTAATCAAAGATTTACATTTATTTTGAAAAAGGTAGAAAAAGAAAGCGAAAGAGAAATAAGAATCGAGAGTAGTAGAGAAGAAATGCAATTATAATAAGTTTTTAACCGGTTAGTCCTTTAAAAGATTTTCATTATTAATACTTTAATCCCTTTCGTATAACTTATAAAAAGACAATTCTATTGTTAGTTTTTTATATAATGTAATTTATTAATGAATTTATTTAAGTAAGTTTATCTCGCTAGTGATTATAATAAATTATTGTAAATATCGATGTTGTTTTATTTTTTACTACTAATAATATTTTTAAGACGCTGGTGGTTGGTATTTTTATAGAATAAGGGTGACAAAAGAACTCATTCCACCTGATGGTAAGTAGATGCTGTGACCTATAGACATCTACATGTATCCTCGGTTAAGAATCAAAATGCAGATGCGTTGTCACCCGCGAGGACTAAGTTGGAATGCCTCGTTTCCAGTAAAATGGGTCTCCGGTTCTCTACACCCACCATACGAAACACAGCAGTGTTAAGCTGCTATTTTACGCTGGTATTCTGTGAGAGCGTGGTCCTACCCCGGTGGAGCTGACCCATTCATGTTGCAATTATGTAAAACTAACATAGCTGCAACGTGGCTCTAGCACGTACAATTGGTCTAACAGTAGTAAGTTTTTTTTTACGTAGTAGAGCCATGCTGCAGCTATATTAGTGGTATAGTTGTAGCACGAATGTGTCGGCTCGACCGGGGCAGGACCAACTCTCTGAAATACCAGCAAAATAGCAGCAAAGCTTTTTACTGAAACAGGCATTCCATCTAGTCCTCACGGATGACATCGCATCTGCATTTTGATTCTTAATAGAGGATAGATGTAGATGTCTATGGGCCACTGCAACCACTTACCGTCAGGTGGACTGTGCTCGTTTGTCAGCCTTATCCTATACACCCTTATTCTATAAAAAAAAATTATGCGCTGCCCATTGGATTCCTGAATCCACCAGAGCGTTCAGTGTTTCTTCCCTCCTAAACATGTTCGGTTCCTTGTTATGGGGATACTGTGCAGTGACCGTAGCTTGTCTCATATAAAAATAGCTTATCAACAATACTTCGCCGTGTAGAGGCAACGTATAATTAATTACCAAATATCCCGTGGGTGTCGTAAGAGGCGACAGGGAAACTGGAACAGGAGATGAGCAGCAACATTTTTCTAAAAACAACTCAATAAGCTTCGGTTGCCAAATCGCCTGCCAAGCGTGGCATCCCAACTACCTTCAACTTTTAATTATTAAATATTCTATGCGTAGATCTAATTAATGTAATGAGGCAGTTTTCCTCACAGTGTACATTTACCGCTGAGCACGTGGTAAATCAGCACTTAAAATTGCAATTATCAATGTCATTGGTAGCAAGGAGGCTAGCAAGGATTGGACCCTGGTCGCTCGCGTAGGCATTGCATTATTTACAGCGGCATATAACAATATCATTTTTAACGTAGTGACAAGCCAAGCTGCAGCTTTGTCGTGGTTGCAGTACAAATGGGTCGGCTCCAACGGGGGAGGACCACGCTCTCACAGAATATCAGCGTGAAATAGCAGCTTAATGGTGCTGCGTTTCGTACGGTAAGTGTAGAGAACCGGATACCCTTATTACTGGCAACGAATCACTCGCACACGAACACATCTTAGTCCTCAGGGATGACAACGCATCTATATTTTATTCTTAACTGAGGATAAATGGAGATCGTCTATGGGTCCCAAAATTTATGCACCATTAGGTGGACTGTGTGCTCGTTTGCCACCCTTATTCTATATTATAAAAAAATCATTGGTTTTTCTATATAAAAAAAACATTAATGCCGGCGGAGGTCTGAGTTCACTCGCATACCATGAAATTTTAAGGCGATTGTTTATCTCCTAAGCTAAGCGACTGTTTTTTTAATAAATTTATCATTAAGATGTTATGCTTATATTTTTTGAACATTCCCAATCTAAATACTATGAACAGCATAGGAAGCCATACAGGGCTAACGTACATACTACCCTACTACAGAATAATATACAATTGGAAGACTAATTAGATTATTAACCGACTTTAAAAAAGGAGGAGGTTCTCAATTCGAATGTATTTTTTTATGTTTATTACCTCAGAACTTTTTTCTAGGTGAACCGATTTTGATGATTCTTTTTTTATTTGAAAGCTGGTGCTTCAAATAAAAAAAGAATTCAATTTGATCAAGATCTCATCAGTAGTTTTTGAGTTACCCTTAATAATGCGTATTTAATTGACTTCGACTACATTGATGATGTTCTCATTTTATAAGTAAGTCGGTTGTACAAATTTTTTAATTTTACCACTTGTATGTAATTTTACACTAGCTACCCGGCCCACATTATGGCGTCAATGACGCACACTTATTATGAGATCGTATAATACGGAGAGCTAAAACTATCGCACGGAAGTTTTCTCATATTTCGGAATGATAATAATGATCGCATATTTTAAGTTAGACTAATGCTTTTCTAATAGTGAAAACCGCTCTAACAATCTGCCTCTTCGTACTCCCGTACATTTATCCTCCTTCTACTATGAATTATTTTCTGTTATATTTGTACACTTGTGGAACTCCTTCCCTCTACATATTCGCCGTGCTTTTTCCTTCAAAAATCTACTCTAAGCGTATACTTGAAACTCTTATAATTCCCAAATCCCATCGTACTTCTTCTTGTGTTTTTGTTACTATTTTATTTTTTAATTTAATTGTATATATAATTTATGTACAACTCCTTCCTAGCCATTCGCGGTGAACAATTCTTTGCGTAATAAGGTTGTCTGGAAGAAATCGTCTCCAGAGCGATTAGACCGTCCATTGTACCATTTTTATTTATTTAATTTTGTTCGGCTCGGTAGCATAGGAGATATGCGTTTAGCTACGCAGCTGCTGCCGGGTTCGAATCCCGCACGAACGAGTGTTTGTATGGCTCACAAAACTCACCAATTTGTATATGTGAAAGTAAAGATGATCTTTGACACTTGTTAATGGAAAGTATCCGGAGCGAAATAAAAAGAACTGATAAACTGCTAATTAGACCTTTATATTAAACGTGCAGAAAATTAGTGTCTTCCAAAAATTTTTTTCTTGTTTTTATAGGATAAGGGTGACAAACGAACACACAGTCCACCTGATGGTAAGTGGTTGCTGTGGCTGTGACCCATA
This sequence comes from Parnassius orleans, assembly GCA_029286625.1. Lineage (NCBI taxonomy): Eukaryota > Metazoa > Arthropoda > Insecta > Lepidoptera > Papilionidae > Parnassius > Parnassius orleans. Next base: position 1,404,968 of record JAGSMP010000237.1, read on the forward strand.
GACAACTACATCTATCCCCGATTACAAATAAAAATGCAGATGCGTTGTCAACCGTGAGGACTAAGATTGAATGCCCCGTTTCCAGTAAAAAGGGTCTCCGGTTCTCTACACTCACCATACGAAACACAGCAGCGTTAAGCTGTTATTTTACGGTGGTATTCTGTGAGAGCGTGGTCCTACCCCGGTCGAGCCGACTCATTCGTGCTACAACCATAATATAGCTGCAGCGTGGCTCTACCACGTAGGAAAATCTCCACTATCCAAAGAACTCAAAAGGCTTATGAGCTGGAAGGTGGGGGGATAAATATCAATGTGTATAAAATAAACAAGGGAATGATAGGACGGGCATAACCATTATGTTCACAAGTACATAAATAAAAAAAATATGGCCTACAAAAACAACGTTCTGTTTGTATGTGTCCATGGAAAATTTATGTACCTATGCAAAAACACCACGATACAGGAGAAATTTTAGCGTGGAACTATAACTTTTTTTTAAATTTAAAAAAAATTACTGAAGTTAAGGATCTGTCCATAATTATAACCAGCCAGTTAACAAAACAGTTAAAATAAATCTTGTGTGACCCTTTACTTTAAGCGGATTGAAAACTATTAACTTTCTATCTAAACTAGTCCGTGTAGTTAATGGGGTCGAAAGGGCTTAATATATTATATCAAAGACGTATTCCCTTAATAGGGGTCACGTTGGACAAGGGTCAAGCTTGTTAAATCTCTTATCTTAGTTACTGATTGCAAACGATTACTAAATCGTTTGGAAATTTGTTACGTAATTGGCTGCGTTGCTAAAAAGACCGATTACTTGTCGAGTCGCATTCCCGGATTTGAATTCCAGCAAACATTTATTCAAATACTCTAATTGTTAGTTCTGTCTGGGTGTATTATATCCTTAAAAAAGAGACACCAGCCATTTGTTTTAAGTAATTTATGTGTTTACGTAAATAGAGATATTTTTATTTCTATTATTTGCCTGTCTGGTATGACGTACAGGCACACAGGCACGCGTAGCTATATCCCTGCTACATTTCCCATCTTCCCAAGGACCACCAACTTTAAGATATAGTATAATAGTATGGTTGATTTTTAAGTTAGTTCTATAAATAAAATACATACAAATATATTGTGGAAAGGTGTGTAATTTTATGCTCCTTATTTTAACTTAGCAACACTGTACAGAAACCGTATCGGTAGTGTCTGTATAGTGTATACTGACTATCATCTCCAAGAACGTTATATTATACTTTTCTATATGTGATAGAATAATATATTATTACTATATGTGAGGGAAATATGGCCCTTAAAGGCAGCTGAAGTGGCCCACCAGTGGTCCACGGACCACCGGCTTTAGTAGAAGTTTCAAAGCATTTGTTAAAAGCAATGGAGCAAAATATAGGCGCAGTTTTAAGATAGTTACAATAAAAAAAAAGTAAATTGCATAATTTCAATCTGGAAACTTTAGGAGTTGTAGAAAGATAAATGATGAAGTGCTTAATGTTTATATAGGAAGTCCTTATAATGAAACTTTTTAAGTTTCGGGTACCATTGAGATTGACCCCCAGCTCAATTGCACCACTTAGAAGAAAGATGAACTGCCTTGAGAATGAATTCATCTTATGCCTGATTCCGCTAAGTTAAGTGGATGCAGAGATCAAGTTGATCAATGATATTATATACAAATACTAATATCATTGAAGTTGATATTCATTTCGACTCACCCAGAACATTTTGTAAGTCTATCCGTAAAAGTTTAAATAGACTACAGTGAATTTTTAATTTATTTGCGTTTATGTAGCACTATTTTTAATAAGATCATTTTTAGGGTTCCATACCCGAACGGTAACCAACGGGACCCTATTACTAAGCCTCCACTGTCCATCCGTCCATCCGTCCGTCCGTCCGTCCGTCCGTCCGTCCGTCCGTCCGTCCGTCCGTCTGTCAGTCAGCGGGCTGTATCTCATGATCCGTAATAGGTAGACAGTTGAAATTTTACACAGAATGTGTATTTCTGTTGCCGCTATAACAACAAATAAAAGTAAAGTAAAGTAAAGTATACTATATACGTCCCACTGCTGGGCACAGGTCTCCCCTCATTTCTGAGAGGGTTTTAGGGCAAGGAAATGTCCGCCGCGCTGCCCCAATGCGTGTAGGCGAACTTCACATGTCTTCGAAATATTTTTTCTTCCTTCACCGCCGAGCACGTGGTAAATCAGCACTTAAAATTGCAATTAACAATTTCATTGGTGCCGGCGGGGATAGAACCCGGTTTGCTTGCGTACTGTGAAATTTACAGTGAGCGCTAACCATCCGAGCTACCACGGCTCATAACAAATAACAAACATAACAACAAATAATAGAAATAAATTAAAAATTAATGAGATGGTACGTAACAACTTTTAAAAAACCGGCCAAGTGCGAGTCCGACTCGCACTTGGCCGGTTTTTTAAATGTTAATTGAGGATAAATTATTGTTTCGGTCTAGCATGGGCAGGAGACAATTTTATCCCCGGGGAAAGGAGAAAATGTTTATCCCCTCGCTTAGTTTTATCCACCCTTCGAGCATGGGCACACCGGTGGATATAATATCCACAGTAGATAAAATGGGAGACAGACTTAGACTTAGATTTTTTAATGAATATAAACTTAAGCCCACGTGCAATGAACTAGGATTATTTTGTCCAATTCAAATGTCAAAAAAGCATAATTTTTTATCTTTAATTTGGCTCCATGCTACGGACGGGGGATATATGTCTACTCGTTATGTCAAACGAGAATATACTTCTCTCATAGCATTTGGCATAAAGACAAGATAATTTTATCTCTTGTCATTGGATATAATCGGGGGATAAATTTTTGTCCCCAGCCCATTATAGCCGTGCTGTTTAGTTAGGTATTCTATAAAGATATAGTTTTTCTTTTTTTTATAGAATAAAGGTGACAAACGAGCACACAGTCCACCTGATGGTAAGTGGTTGCAGTGGCCCATAGACATCTACATCTATCTTCGTTTGCGAATTTAAATGCAGATGCGTTGTCAGCCGTGAGGACTAAGATAGAATGCCTCTTTTCCAGTAAAAAGGGTCTCCGGTTCTCTATACTCACCATACGAAACACAGCATCTACATCTATCCTCTATTAAGAATCAAAATGCAGATGCGATGTTACCCGTGAGGACTAGATGGAATGCCTCGTTTCCAGTAATAAAAGCTTTAAGCTGCTATTTTACGCTGGTATTCTGTGAGAGCGTGGTCCTTCCCCGGTCGAGCCGACCCATTCGTGTTACAACTATACTATTAATATAGCTGCAGCATGACTCTATGCATGCGGAGTTTACCTTCAAGTAGTTATATCATTTTGTTATTACATTAAGTAATTGCATAATATGATACATTATTAGTGTTAGCAATTGTTGGTAAACCTATTAGGTTTACCTACAAAACCTAAGAGAAAAAAAAACACAAATCTACAGACATAATATATCGCGTGCTAACTGATTGACGAAAATAATATGAGAAGGTCAAGTGTTCCTACTTTTCTATCGACTTCAAACAGGAGGAGGTACTCAATTCGACTGTATGTTTTTTTTAAATGTGTGTTACCTCATAACTTTTTTCTGGGTTAACCGATTTCGATGATTCTTTTTTTAATTAAAAGCGGGTGCTTCACATTTGGTCCCATATAAATTTGATCAAGGTCTGATCAATAGTTTTTGAGTTATTCTTAATAATTTATATTGAAGTCGGTTGCACAATTTTTTATTTCAAATTATAAAACTTAAAGTGTATGTAGATTTATTAAATTATTTCTATGAAAATACACCGGTTAGTGTGACCACACGGTGAAAACATGTTTATTTTTCTAGAACATTTTTTATTTTCCCACATACACAATTATACAGGCATACTAGTACATAGCTTATTCTACCTCCCATGACACAAAAAGGGCACGATTTGAGAACCAAAATGAATAAATTAAACTGGTATCGAGAATTATCAGAGTGGTGTCTTAAGCAAGTGGCATTTCCTCATTCATAATTTCTACGCGTTCATATTACCGAAATATTTCTTTTTAAATCATGGTTACAACATCTTGTTTCATCTTTTCTTTTATCACTAATCCTACCCTGTCAATTCAGTCAGCCCGAACATACTTCCGAATAACAGCATTTCTACAGCATTAATTTCACTCTCGTGCTACGTAAGTGGCACACCCAACTTTCACTACCATACAATAAGGAAGTGACTCTTACTAATGTCAATGCGTACTTTGACACAATCTTATTTCCCACAATAGAGTAAAGAGCCCCATTTCCCAACCCCAGCTCTTCATTATGGTCATATCTATCATCACTGCTAAACACATAACCTAAATACACAAAATCTAATTCCTGAATCAACACTATTTTATCTACCGACTTCAAAAAGGAGGAGGTACTCAATTCGACTGTTTTCTCATTACTTTTTTCTGGGTGAAACGATTTCGATAATTCTTTTTTTATTTGAAAGCTGGTATTTCTCATGTGATCCCATATAAGTTTGATCAAGGTCTGACCAATAGTTTTTGATTTATTCTTAATAAATTATTAAGAATAAATCAAAAACTATTGAAGTGGGTTGTACAAAATTTTTAATTTTAAATTATTATTTCACATATTATTTTATTTTCTTCTTTTTAAAAATTATCAATTTTATCTTACTTGAGTTCAATTTCATTCCCCTTTCTTTAAATGATACATACATTAATGTAACAATCATTTTCAACTCGACCGCCGGCGATGCAAATATAAATTGATCGTCTTTGTACTCCTACAAGAGGCATTTGATAGTTAGTTTACGCATTCTTAAACCACATTTCCAAACTATATACATTACATATTTCACTGTCCATAAACAGATTTAACAGCCATGGGGAAGCTACACAACCCAGTTTGACACATTTAGGGAGCCCAGTCTGAATATGCCCTGTTGATCCCCACACAAACACTAGAGTCAATATAAAGAGCACAGTCCACCTGATGGTAAGTGGTTGCTGTGGCCCATAGACATCTACAGAAAGACAGCAGCATTACGCTACTATTTCACTTTTTGTTCTGTGAGAACGTGGTCCTTCCCCGCTTAAGCCGACCCATTCGTGATACAACCATAATATAGCTGCAGCGTGACTCTACCCCGTACCCCGTTTGCCATAAAGTGACCCTGTTCACTCTGTCATAGGTCTTTTCGAAGTTTAAAAATGCATAGAAAACTTTCCCGTTTTGTGCAAAAACTTCTATGTGATCATGCACATAGAAAAGATCTGTTCCTAATATCCCATCCCTTTTCTAAACCCAGCTTGCACATTCATAATTTTGCCATCAGCTTCTTTCATAACTCTTTCAATCAACACATTAGCATACAGATTTCCGACAATGCTAGGCAGGCTGATTCCACGGTAGTTTTTACAGTCCTTTGACCCTTTTCTCTTATACAGTGGGACAATAACGGCTGTGCCAGGTGCTCTTCCGGTAGTTGCTTAAGTTACCGGAAATTAGAGAAATTGTACATCAGGCTTGCCGCCACTACCTCAAAATCCCACACCAGTAGGACCACACTCTCACAGAATACCAGCGTAAAATAGCAGCATAATGCTGCTGTGTTCCGTATGGTGAGTGTAGAGAACCGGAGACCTGTTTTACTAGAAACAGCATTCCAGTCTTCAGGTGTGATACCATTAAGCATCAAGTGGACTGTATGCTCGTTTGTCACTCCCATTCTATAAAAAAAACACACAGATGGACCATGTATTGGACATATTTACTAAAAAAATAAAATCCATCATGTTAAAATTAATCAAGATCTGGGCTTATCTAAATTAAAAGTTTCAAAAACAAAATGGTAATAAATTGTGCGAGCAAGACGTCACCCTACCCGTTGCGAAATAATTTTCATGCGCGAGCCTTTGATGTCCGACATTAATAATAAAAATATTCAATAACATCCGCGCAAAGCATACTCGTAACTGCATGGTGTTGCTAGTTCGTGGAGTTTTTCCGTATATTTTAAAATTATAAGAACGTCTATTCAAATATAATATAAAAGTTAATTAATGTGGTACGAAATGTAAAGAATTATATATTTTATTGATATTGAAATTAAGTAAATGTAAAGTCAGCCTTTAGAGGCAGCGTCAGAAAATCAATATGTCCCGTGGGTGTCGTTAGAGGCGAATATTAATTATGCAAAAAGATCATACGATTTCTAATAAATGGCGGTATATCAATAACATTTATACGCAAGGCGTAAACTACTTACACCGATGACGGGAAGCCCCGTTGATAGTGCCAAACCTCTGGTACTGCGATCGTCAATCCTCCTGCTAAGCCTAACAATTAAGGCAAATTCTGCCTACGAAAAGAGAGGCCCTTGTCCAGCAGTAGAGTTTTTAGGGGCTGATGAATAAGAAGAAAATTTTGCGAACAATGTGCCAACTTGCCTGTGTAGCTTAAAAGATTTCATCATATCAAGTGAGGCGCACTCCGCACTTAAGGTAAGAAGCTACTAGTCGATCAGCGGACCCGCCAAGGTGGACTGGGTTGTCACACGCCATCCGTAGCCCTCTATTTACATGTTGCGTCGTCACCTAGCTTATTCTGTTTCTTGTTGACGTCTTAATGTTACACGTACCGCGGTAGAAGAAATACGAGCTAAGATAGGAAGAACCGTAGGTAAATATATCGTTAGGCACACAGCGCTGTGCTATTCCAGCGATCTGCGACCTATCAAGACTTGGAATCGGTCAACGATGGAAAACGTGAAGCTAATAACTGCCGTACATGCTCAGTTTAAAACTATTTTGTTAATTTTTAAGATGTAATTATAATATAAAAGATAACTATAACATCTGGAAATTTTTCACGTCATCATCTCTGTATATAAACGATCGTTACTTAATTCTGTTAAAAACATAAAAAATCTGAAGTTATTCTTCAACCAGTCCTTTTTTTTTACATGGGGAAATGCCTACGCATACCCGCCTCGCGGGGATAAGGACGGGTTATGCCGGACTCGGACCGACTAAAACCCCATGTTGTTCCACCTTCGTCGCATATTGGTAGGGCCACGGGAACGCTTTCGCACCCACCAGCGCTGGCCGCACCATCTCCTTCTCAGGTAAGGCGCACCAGAACACATGGTGCACCCTCCTTCGCGGCCTCCCACTTCACATGCGCAACGGACGCCGCAGCCCCACCATCACCGCATCAATTAACGGTGCGGCCCCGTCAGAGTCGTGGAGGATAGGGCGAGTGGCGCATCGCCATACCAACACTCCTCTTCCTCCGCGACTCCACCTTGGCTGTAGCGTTAGGGGGAGAGGACACCCCTCTGGCCGCAGCACACTGAGACACATCCGTAGTGGGCTCGCCAAGCCCACTCGGAGTGGCCACCTCGGGCCGGCCCTACACCACGGGCCAGCCAAGGGTTCCTCTTTGTTCACCGTGGGTGACCAAGCCACGTCTAATAAGCCCCCCGCCACGACAAGGCGGGAACCCGTTCGGGGGGGTTTTCAAACAGTCTAGTAACAAAGTCGAAAATTCTATATTTACTCGTAAATACGCAAATAGGGTTCTTAGCAGAAACTTTGGTAATAATTTCAATGTTCCTTTTGTTAATCACAAACTTCGGAGATGTAACATATTATTCATTTTATAATGGCAAATTAACATAAATGAATGCTGTAATCTTACGATAATACGGAAACTATTTATTATGTATGCACAGCGAATTTATTCATAGTTACTGAAAAGCCATACCAGTATATTTTCCCTAAAAATATGTGTATTCATTATACAAGCAACACCAAAACCGGTTGGGCGGCGCCAAAAGCAAAAGCGCGGGTAATTATTACATTCCGTGGCTAACAGTGTATTCACCGGCAAAAATATGATTTGTTGTGAGCCACGACATGGATCTACTAAGTAAATATTTAAGGATAAAGTGCTTCAAACGACGATCCAATTTTTACAGGTTAAATCGGTTCGTCTCTACTGTCATTAGTCGCGATCACAAAGTAGATACATTTTTAACTGACTTAAAAAAAAAAGGAAGAAAGGTTCTCATTCGAGAATAGATTTGTTTTGTATGTATGTATGTACGCAATATCTTCGCCAATTATGACCCTATTCTAATGATACCTTTTAGGGGATAAAGTTTTTAATGTAACTATTTAGACGACATACTAGTTGTAACCTTGAGTTTGTGTTATTCCTTAGTAAATTGATTGCCTCGTTGGTCTAGGGAATTTATGATCAGCAATCGCATTTACGATCAGTAAACGGGATTTGTCATGAGGACCTGGGTTCGAATACCGGGTCGCGCCAACATCAGTTATTGGGTTTTTCTGCCAAGAAATTCTCAGAGCAACCCGGAGTCAGGAAGTAGGTGGTATTTCACCTCCATGCGTGCCGAATTACCCATCCTCCAATCTCCAGTCGGACTATGAGAGTGAGGTAATAGAGAGTGCAGCTGTGCTAGTGCATACACTCGGGCACTATAATCCTGTCCTGCGCAGATGGCTAGTCTCCGTTGAGACTGGCCGCCGTGACCGAAATTCGGTCTGGAGGATATTATGTAAGTAAATGATGTAATTTAATGTAATAAGTGGTATTTTAAAAGATGGGCGCAGCATCTTCCGGTTAACAAGTCAAGATAATAAAATAACTCGCCTGCAAAGTGTGGCAACTACGTTAAATATTCAGTAATGGACTTTCGATTGGCTATGATGGTAATGGTGATGATGATTGTGTTAAACGTCTAATTGTAAAATGTGAATGAGAAAAATTAATGGACGCGATGGAACCAATACCCGATCGTAAATAAATCCTCAAGATGTATTTGATATTATGGTCATAAATGGTATAAGCTGCCCTCAATATCTCCCAGAAACTTCACAATGTGACGTAACAACACATTGTTGAGAATTGAATCACGTGGTAGAGCCACGCTGCAGCTATATTCTAGCACGAATGGGTCGGCTCGACCGGGGTAGGACCACGCTTTTACAGAATGCCAGCGTAAAATAGTAGCTTAACACTGCTGTGTTTCGTATGGTGAGTGTAGAGAACCGGAGACCCTTTTTACTGGAAAAGAGGCATTCCATCTTAGTCCTCACGGGTGACAACGCATCTGCAGTTTGATTTTTAATCTATACAAATAAATAAAATTGAAGTGTCTGTTTGTAATGTTAAAATAACAGCTTTTCACTAAATGCATATGAAAGTATATACGGTACTAATAACAAAAAAACAATTTTGTAAATTGTTGTCTGTCTGTCTGTCTGTTTGTTCCGGCTAATCTCCGAAACGGCTGACCGATTTTGACGGGATTTTCACTGGCAGATAGCTGATGTTATAAGGAGTAACTTGGGATACTTTTATTTTAGAAAAATAATTAGGGTTCCGCGCATACAAATTAAAACCCATGAAATCGTAGTAAATTCTACGCGGGCGAAGTCGCGGGGGACAGCTAGTCGAGAATAAATTTCGATGTCTATGGGTTTCGACATCCACTTACTAGCAGGTGGACTGTGTGGTCGTTTGTCACTTCAAAAAAACTTGCGTTAACATTTTTTTATCCCTTGTAGTTTTTAAGCCCGTGTAGTGGCGGGTAAGAATACCCACTACCCCATATCTTCCCGTGGGTGTCGTAAGAGGCGACAAAGGGAAACTGATACAGAAGATGGGCAGCAGCATCTTTCTGATAAAAGCCAAAAACAATAAAAAACTGCGGTTGCCAACCCGCTCGCCAAGCGTGGCAACTATGGCAATATACCCCCCATGAGCGACGACACAAATAAACGGCCCACAGTCCCCGGCGGCCCCGCTATTCCTGGCTACGGTGGCGACCATGGTAACGGCGGGGCAGGGGGTGCTAAGAATCTCCGGTGGAGGTTTGGTTGCCACATACGACGACTAGACCTGGCAACATATCACGCACGCACCCTGAGGACTGACGAGGAGATCCTGGAGCTGGAAGAAGAGATAGATAAGTTACGCTGGAATATAATAGGACTATCCGAGGTCCGAAGAGAGGGGGAGGACACGGTAATCCTCGATTCCGGCAACTTGTTCTATCACCGGAGGGCGACCATCTGTCCCAAGGAGGTGTCGGATTTATCGTCCACAAGTCTCTCGTTAACAACGTTGTAAAGATCGGGAGTGTGTCGACGAGGGTTGCGTACCTTATACTCAGAATCACCAAACGGTATTCGCTGAAGGTCATACAGGTTTACGCACCAACCTCGGCACACCCCGATGAGGAGGTGGAGGAAATGTATGAGGATATCTCTAGAGCCATGCATTCCTCCAAAACCCACTATACGATGTTAATGGGAGACTTCAACGCAAAACTAGGCACAAGAGAGAGCGGTGAGCTGAAAGTAGGGAAATTCGGAATAGGGCAACGGAACCCAAGGGGCCAGCAGCTGGCCGACTTTATGGAGAAAGAGGGACTCTTTATGATGAACTCTTTCTTCCAAAAGCGGCCCCACAGAAAGTGGACCTGGTCGAGCCCCGATGGTTCGACAAAAAATGAGATTGACTTCATTATGACGACCAGACGACAACTGTTCAGTGATGTCTCAGTGATCGCGAGGGTGAAAACTGGCAGCGACCACCGAATGGTGAGAGGCACACTGAACCTAAACGTTAAGTTGGAGAGGTCACGTCTAATGAAGTCAACGCTCCGTCCCCCTCGTGCTCTAATCCAAAGTCCCGTAAACTTTCAGCTCGAATTACAAAATCGTTTTCAGTGCCTAGAAGTTTGCAATGAAGTGGACGATATGAATGACAAGCTTGTGGAAACTGTCCATGCGGTCGGAGCTAAGTTCTGTAAGACCCGTCGCAGAAGAACACAAAAACTCTCCGATCACACTCTTAATCTCATGGTTGTTAGACGGGAGATGAAGCTGCAGTCTTCAGCAGATTTGACAGTATACAGGCAACTGAACAGACAGATCTCCAAATGCATGCGGCGGGACTTGCGCAACTTCAATACAGCTCGTATTGAAGAAGCGATCGAGCGGAACCAGGGCTCCAAAGTCTTTGCCAGAGATCTATCTGCCAGAAAGAGCCAACTGTCGAAGCTGAAGACCGATTGTGGCAGCATCGTTTCCGGGACACCTGAGATTTTCGAGTGAGATTGAGAGGTTCTATGGGCAGCTGTACACGTCATCGTTGGAGCCACACGCAAGTGTGGTAACGATCAAGAGCGAGGCTTATCCGACACTATTCCGATGATATCCCGGACGTCAGTCTGAGCGAGATTAGAATGGCTCTCCAGCACCTTAAAACGGCAAGGCCCCAGGCGAGGATGGAATTACAGCGGAGCTTCTGAAAGCGGGTGGAAAACCGGTGCTTGAAGTCCTTCAGAAGCTCTTTAATTCCGTCCTACATGGTGGCATTACACCGGAGGCGTGGAGCAGAAGTGCGGTGGTCTTGTTCTTCAAGAAGGCGACAACGCTCTCTTGAAGAACTACAGACCGATTTCCTTCTGAGCCGCGTCTACGTGCTGTTTTCGAGTCATTACGAATCGTCTCGCACGCAGACTCGACGACTTCCAGCCTCCCGAACAAGCCGGTTTCGAAAAGGCTTTAGCACCATAGACCACATACATACCCTTCGGCAAATTGTACAGAAGTCCGAGGATTACAATTTGCCACTATGTCTGGCGTATGTGGACTATGAAAAGCCTTGATTCCGTCGAAATCTGGGCGGTGCTGCAGTCCTTCAGCGGTGCCAAGTTGACTGTCGGTATATCGAAGTGCTGAAGTGTTTGTACAGTAGGGCTACGATGGCTATCCGAATACAGAATCAGAGTACGAAACCTATCCAATTGCAGAGAGGTGTAAGACAGGGTGACGTTATATCCCCGAAACTCTTCACCGCTGCACTGAAAGACGTTTTCAAGCTACTGGACTGGAAAAGATACGGTATTAACATCGAGTAACGATATAGTCCTTATGGCAGAATCGCTGGAGGACCTAAGCACTATGCTCAATGACCTCAATAGTGTCTCCCGATGGATAGGTCTTAAGATGAACATGGACAAAACAAAAATCATGTTTAATGTCCATGTCACACCTATGCCGGTAGTTATTGGGAGCACTAAGCTCGAAGTTGTTGACGAATATGTTTACCTCGGACAAATAGTCCGACTAGGTAAGTCCAACTTCGACCGAGAGGTCAATCGACGGATTCAACTCGGCTGGGCAGCGTTCGGGAGATTACGACCCATCTTCTCGTCAGGCATACCTCAAAACCTCAAAACTAAGTTGTACAACCAGTGCGTGTTGCCAGTGATGACATACGGAACTGAGACGTGGTCCTTCACTGCTGGCCGTATGAGGAAGCTCAAGGTCGCTCAGCGAGCTATGGAGAGGCTATGCTCGGGGTTCTCTGCGTGATAAACTTAGAAATGAGGATATCCGCAGTAGAACCAGAGTAACCGACATAGCCCAAAGGATTAGTAAGCTGAAGTGGCAATGGGCCGGCCATATAGCTCGAAGAACCGACAACCGATGGGGAAGAAAGGTTCTTGAAGAAAGAAGAAGGCAGGCGAAGTGTAGGGCGTCCCCCCACTAGATGGAGTGACGACCTGGTAAGACATGCAGGAAGTCAATGGATGCAGGTGGCTCGGGACCGTGCTTTGTGGCATTCCGTGGGGGAGGCCTATGTTCAGCAGTGGACTTGTGAAGGGCTGTAATGATGAACATTTTTTTATAGAACTCGAGTGAAAAACGAACCTAGTATCTTCCTGATGGTAAGTGGCTACTGCAGCCCACGAACACCTGCAGCGAACTTCAAACAAAGAAGGCTTCAAATGCGTTGTCACCTCTGAGGACTAAGATGTAATGCTACACTTCAGACTGGAGCACAGCGGTGCAAGCACTGCTATTAGTGGGCGGAAATCGGTAACACGCTGGTACCTACCTAGATGGACTCCTAGAAAGAAAAAGAGCCCCACCACTTATAGTAAATACTAGCTGTTCCCCGCGACTTCGCCCGCGCGTAATTTAGGGTTTAAATTTTTTTGCGCGGAACCCTAATTATTTTTCTAAGATAAAAAAAGCCTAAGTTACTCCTTGGCGAGCGGGTTGGCAACCGCAGTTTTTTATTGTTTTTGGCTTTTATCAGAAAGATGCTGCTGCCCATCTTCTGTATCAGTTTCCCTTTGTCGCCTCTTACGACACCCACGGGAAGATATGGGGTAGTGGGTATTCTTACCCGCCACTACACGGGCTTAAAAACTACAAGGGATAAAAAAATGTTAACGCAAGTTTTTTTGAAGTGACAAACGACCACACAGTCCACCTGCTAGTAAGTGGATGTCGAAACCCATAGACATCGAAATTTATTCTCGACTAGCTGTCCCCCGCGACTTCGCCCGCGTAGAATTTACTACGATTTCATGGGTTTTAATTTGTATGCGCGGAACCCTAATTATTTTCTAAAATAAAAGTATCCCAAGTTACTCCTTATAGCATCAGTTATCTGCCAGTGAAAGTCCCGTCAAAATCGGTCCAGCCGTTTCGGAGATTAGCCGGAACAAACAGACAGACAGAAAAAATTGAGTTTTTGTTATAAGCACCGTACTTTCATATGCATTTAGTAAAAGCTGTTATTTTGACATTACAAACAGACACTTCAGTTTTATTTATTTGTATAGATAACATATTATATTGGGTAATGTGTTAATATAGTAATAGCGTCTGATGTTCTTCCCTTTACTTTATCACTTAGAAAGGGTTACAGTGAACAGTTTTAAATAGTCTTTGAATATTTCACTACCAGTACGTTGAAGTCAGAAAAAATAAAATATAGCTATATAATTATATGAAAACTTACGTTCCAAGTAACTATTGCAGTTAAAAGACGTACTCGTAATAAGCCCGTGTAGTGGAGGTGTAAGAATATCCACTAACCCATATCATCGCGTGGGTGTCGTAAGAGGCGACTGAGGGAAACAAATCAGGAGATGGGCAACAGCTACTTCCTAGTAACAACTAGAAAAAAAAAATTGTATGGTAAAGAAAGTGTGATAATGAAATGAAATGGTGATAGACTTTTAAAAGTCATTCGCGACGTTACCTATGCACGCAGTTAATACGCTAAATAACGCGTCACTGCGTCTCTTTCGTTCTTGTGGCAAACTGCTTAATTTCGCGTCACTGCGTGCATAGGTAACGTCGTGAAAGACTTAAAAGTCTCACAAAATTGCCTATCTCGCTAAAAAACCTTTCTTTACCCTACATGTAATTGTGTACACACGTACGAAGTGAAACTTCTTGACGACATATCATTCTTCTTTTATTTTATATTTTACATAAGCAGGTTAAATAAAAATAGGCTTATGCAGTCCCGGCGGTGAAACGTTATACTCGAAAACGTGACGATTTTGATTTTTAATACCGTACTAAATTTCTCCACTACGTCGTTAAAGAAGTTTCACTTCAAAACTGCGGTTGCCAAACCCCCTGAAAAGCTTGGCACTCATGACAAATATCCTGCTTATGAGGTAATATATGCGGAAACCTATGTTCAGCAGTAGCCCTTGATAGATAGTAATAAATGAAAAAAACTACGTATTTAATTACGTAGACATGCTTTAATAATATATATTAGTATTTTTTAAATTATTTTTTTATAGAAAAAGGGTGACAAACGAGCACACAGTCCACCTGGTGGTAAGTGGATGCTGTGACCCATAGACATCTACATTTATCCTCAATTAAGAATCAAAATGCAGATGCGTTGTCAACCCTGAGGTCTAAGATGGAATGCCTCCTTTTCAGTAAAAAGGGTTTCCGATTCTCTATCAATACAAAACACACCAGCATTAAGCAAGTGAGAGTGTGGTCCTATCCCGGTCGAGCCGACTCATTCATGCCACAACCATAATATAGCTGCAGCGTGGCTCTACCACGTATCAAATTGGTGCAACAAAAATGAAATCAAATTTAATCTGTGCCAGAATCACCTTTTTATAATTATTTATTAATTTCCATCTTTTCTTCGTCACATCATAAACTGTCCATCCAACGGTCGTAGGAAATAAGCCTCTCCTATAGGGAGGATTATCGGATTCGCGCAGCCCCCATCTTTAACGCTGCTTTTTGTCGCCGGACTGCGTATTTTAAATCGTTACATAATATAAGATACGTATAAGAGACTTTATGTTATTTACCAATGGTGTTTGGTTCTTCTTTATCAGAACTTAAAATCCACCGCTGATCAGAGCCTCTGCCGTTATAGGGAGAATAAAGATAATAATAATGTCCTCCAGACCTAATTTCGATCACGGCGGCCAGTCTTCAATGGAGACTAGCCATCTGTGTGCACTCTCCATTCCCTAGCTCTCGTAGTTTGATGGGACGGTAATTCGACACGACCGGAGAGAGATCATCCGCAGGACTTTACGTGCTTTCCGAGGCACGGGGGTGAATGAAACACCACCAAATTCCTGACTCCGGGCTGCTACTGAAACTTTCTTGACAGAAAAACCCAATAACTGATTTTGGCCCGACCCGGAATTCGAACTCGGGACCTCATGATCAACAGTCACGCTTACAACCACTAGACAAACGAGGCAATCATAGCAGAGTTATCCGTTGTTCTAGTACATTAACATTCAATTTCAGCACTATTTAAGTGGTAACTTTTATTTTAATGTAAACGAATAATGATCAAACAGATTAAAAATACAAGCGCAATAAAATCAAATAAACGTTATTGCTTGACATATTTAAAAAAAATGTCGCACACTTGCATTAGGGTTGGAGAGTTTAATTGTTTTTCGGCGCGTGTTCCCACTTCAACGGCATGTTTCCCGTTATTAGGGGTGAGCGGGACGGCGAGCGCCGACAATGGATGACAAATTGGCCGTTGACAAAGGAATAAGGTTTATTGGGCTACGTTATAAGGGTACTCTACGAGTTTGGTGAACAGAGCGAGGTATAGAGTTTCGTTAGAGATATGTATAAATATTTAAAGTAATTATTTTACGTAATAGAGCCAAAACAGCATACAAGCATGCTATTTTCGTGCCATTTGAGTCATAATATTGGCTGCCTTGATCTAGAGGACGTAAACGCGGCTGTTGATCAATAAAGTTTTTATCAATAAATTCTCAGTAACAGCCCAGAGTCAGGAAAATGGCGATGTTTTACTCCCGTGCCTCCGAAAGCATATAAAGCTATTGATCCTGCGCCTGATCTCTTTCCGGTCGTGTCGGTTTGCCGTCCCATCGGACTATGAGAGTGAGATAATAGTGCACCTGTGCTTGCGAACACATTGCTGCACTATAATCCTGTCCTGCGCAGATGGGTTCTCTTCATATCTTTACTTTTACCTACTTTACTATTATTCTATATAAAGAAATTTAGTAATATTTACTGCCAAGGTTCCAATATAATAACGTCCTACAAATAAATCACAGTTGACTAATAAGCCTTTTCTGATTTATGTGAGCATTATTAAACTATACAGAGTACTCCACTGCTGAACATAAGTATTGACGTGAGCTATCTGCATCCAAAAAAGCAAATTTATGTTGCAGAAGTGAACGGAAGAGTTGGGAAGGGACGCCCTAGACAAAGGTTTATCGACCAAATTGGCGATATATTGAAAATGGGCGAGATTAGGAGTATCCTTAACCGACGAGCGTGTATGCGTAGATATATGGATGTAAAGGAGGCGAGAGAAGTGTGTCAGGATCGTGCCAAATGGAAGTCCGTTATCTCTGCCTACCCCTCTGGGTGACAGGCGTGAGTGTTTATGCTATCTGCATCCAATGACTTCCTGAACGTCTTACCAGATCATCACTCATCTAGCGAGGGGGGGGGGTTTGTAACTTGGTCATCCAATGTGAATTAAGGGAAGCCCACAGAATATAGTAAAATTAAATAGGATATTATTTCAATGGGGTTGGAAAAGGTTTTACTACGACTAACTCGAAACTTCACTTAGAATAAATGAGAGGAGTCAGTGAAAGATCGGGGACTGGAGACGCGTAACCATGGATTCTTCTTCTTCATCATCATCATCACCTCGTAAATGTTCACTGCTGGTGTAGCCTAGTTATATGCTGCCGCCCATTTTCAGATGCAAGGATATCCTATTGAAAACTTTCTTACTCCTACTACTACAGTCTACATCCCAAGGCCACTACTGAACATAGGCCTTCTCCGTATCTTGCCACAAAGTACGGTCCTGAAGCACCTGCATCCATCGATTGCCTGCGTGATTCATAGTCGTATCTACGAGGATCACCCAAAGCTTCTCCTCAACTCTCTAGAGAGCTCATAACGTTGAGATGTGTTGAAGTTTAATCTTCCAAAAATTACACCAACCTCATAAAACCCATAACACCAACTTCTAAATGGGAAATTAGAAATAATCTATACAAATAAATAAAATTGAAGTGTCTGTTTGTAATGTCAAAATAACAGCTTTTTACTAAATGCATATGAAAGTATATACGGTACTCACAACAAAAAAACAATTTCTAAAAATTTTGTCTGTCTGTCTGTTTGTTCCGGCTAATCTCCGAAATGGCTGAACCGATTTTGATGGGGCCCTCACTGGCAGATAACTGATGTTATAAAGAGTACTTTTATTTTAGAAAAGAATTAGGGTTCCGCGCAAATAGTTAAAGCCCATGAGATCCAATCTTAATAAATTCCACGCTGGCGAAGTTGCGAAGAGCAGTAAAATAAAAATAAAACTTCTAATTTGAGTCTACAGCTTTCTTCGTTCGTACCATGATTCAGTATGTATGTGCCACATAATGAGATAGTATGCTTTGTGCGCGACTCTGTAATATTGCCGGTACGTCATTACACCATTATTATCCGCAGGGGTAGGTAAAGGAGGGGAGGAGGGGAGACGGAGTTTGCAGGTGAATTTGGGATATGAAATTATCGAGCACCATTTAATATAGACCCTCTAACACGGTATATTGGCATTTGAACGCTGTAATGGATTAATAGTTGTGGGTAATGTTTGATAGTTGTTCATCTTATTATGGGAGAGCCATATAGCACAGTTGGTAGCGTACCTAATTGTTCAACGTTTCATTTTTGGATTCGATTCCTAATGGAAACAATATGCGCTTTAAACACAATTTATTAATAACTAGATGTTCCTCGCGACTTTGTCCGCGTGGAATTTATTACGATTGGATTTCATGGCTTTAATTTTTTTTTGCGCTGTACTCTAATTTTTTTTTCTAAAATAAAAGTAGCCCAAGTTACTCCTTATAACTTCAGCTATCTGACAGTTAAAGTCCCGTTAAAATCGGTCCAGCCGTTTCTGAGATTAGCCGGAACAAACAGACAGACTGAAAGAAATTTTAAAAATTGAAGGGTTAAGTGGACAAAGGTTCTAACAAATAGTTCTAAACGAGTAATGAGCGTTTGAAAATAATAAATAATCAAATGAACTTAGTAATTAAATCTTATAGTTTTACAATACAATATTAGTACCAATACTTAGATAAGATTCATTATTATATAATATTATATTAAAAAATAGGTTATTCTATGCAAATTTATGAAAATATGAATATACCACCTTTATTTACTATAAACCATGTTAAGTTTTGTTAAAAAGAACTTACAAAGGCTCTAAGTATGTGGTAAAAAAATAAAATACCATTATTTATATGAAATAGTTTTATTATTAAAAACAATTTATAATTAATTTTATAAGACTATTTATTAATTATTGATAATTTAGAATATTTATGTAAAACCACTGAGACTCCTGCTCAATATATTCAAGTTGTGTTCTTATATCACCAAGTTTTTCTTTTGAAATTTTACCCTTGTGATTCATGTTACATCTAATGGACACTGTTGGGTTAACATCACATTTTTTTACAAGAGAGACTTCTGGAAATGGTGTGTAGGGGTCATAGTTTGTCTTATAAAAATATCTGCAGGTTTTCAATATGAATCCACTTGACATTAATAAAGTTGATTTTTTGTTTTAATGTATTTGTGTTAGGTATTACTATCCCCAAATCGTTTTTAATTTGTCAAAATCGTAAAAGTGGTGATTCATATCTTCAATAACCGATTTTTTGATGCATTTCTAATTATATTTCTGTAATTATTAGGAGTAACTATTTTTTCATTTTTTCTTAAAAAAAATTCTATGCGGCCAAAATCTCTGTAACAATCTAAAAATGTGTGACTTACTTCTGGAAATTTGTGTTCAATAGATGCAAACATTTTATGTGAAACTAATATTCATGTACTGATATAATACAATTAGAAATTGATTTTTATTTTGCCCACTGCAAGAATCTGACCATATGTTAACATATGGTAAGTTCTCAACACTTAAGTGTAGAGAACTTTCCAAACTAGTTAGATTATTTAAACAGTAAAAAAGTGAACTAAGAACTTCTATACTACCCTTTCCACCAGTCTTCTGTCCAAATGCGAAAATAAGACCTATGCCCATCTCTTTTAATGATATGGATACCTTCATTATAAAACCATACCTGCCTCAAATAAAATGCTTTTGATATGGGAATTTTAGGTAGAGGCTGAGTCTGTTGCATGTCAAAACTAATATAATTATGTTTTATCTTGTCCACTAATACACATCTCCCTTTCTTGTTTTTGTAACTCAAATGCTCTTTTGTATATATGTGTGTATATTTGAATCACATTTGTTACACACATCAGTTCTAGGCTGTTTAAAATATAGATTAAATTTTGTATTGAATATATTTCTATAAGGGCAAACCTTGATTTAATATTTGGTAGGTTTATTTTCATCCATATATTTTTGAATATACATTGAATACATCTTTTTAACAGAAAGTAATGGATTTAAATACTTTTTGTGGATATTTTGAGTACGAGAATAACGAGAACTGTCAGATGGAAAACTTCTAATATGATTGCATATGTAATTTTCTACATCAATCTTTGTTTGTAAGTATGAGTTTTACTCCTTTGATCCACTTAGCCCTTCAATTGTTTTTTTTTTGTTATACGTACCGTATATACTCGTACTTTTATATGCATTTAGTAAAAAGTTGTTATTTTGACATTACAAATAGACACTTCAATTTAATTTATTTTATTTGTATAATATATTTATCGCTATACCTGACTCTTTATCATTTAGTGAAGAAGAGAGAGCAAATTTAAGCATTTGCTAATAGCAATTGACGTAGGTTTTATGGGTAAGCCTTTGTTTAATAAAAACATTGCACTTGTACGATTGTTAATTTAATAAAACCTGTAATAACATAATATTAAAATAACAATAAAGGTCGTTCGCTGTTAGTTGTCAGTTACGTCGATTAGACCACTTAATATATGAGCGGCAATATTACAGCTTGGAATTTTAATCACCGCGGGACGAATCTATGGCGGGTCTCTGACTCTAGGGTTGCCAACTATTAGTTTTGTGTTTTACGCTAGATTTTCCTTCATTAACTTTCAAAAAGTGAACTATGCAAATCTCTTGTCGAAAGTCTGCTTAATTTTAGTGTCAGTAATTCTGTTTTTTACTTCTATTCTTTTTCCGTCTATCCGGTAAGGTTGTTAAACTCTCTACCGCATAACGTTAGATATATAGATGAGATAACTACTTAGCATCTTGCAAACTTTCTAATTAAATAATATGTATTATTGTATTATATTAGTATTTTTATATACGCATTCGAAATGTACGCACTAAGTTTGCCTTTTTTGATATATATTCCTTTATGTATCTACAAAAATATATTTCAGTATATATTATGGAATTAGTAGTACCTTTATGCAGAGTAATTGCATAGTTGTTCCTGTGTCTTGTTGTGTTTACATAAATAAATACAAAGGAGCCGTGGAGGCTGGACATGGGCTCCCCCCGTTGAGAAGATCTGTCTTAATCACCACGCTTAGGATATGGATTTGCGAGCGTAGTACAAGACTTTTGGAAGCTTAGACGCTTAATTTAACAAAAAATATGGGGTAGTGGATATTCTTACATCGCCATTACATGGTAAGTCAAAGGTCGTTTTCAAATCATACAGCCCAGGCAATTCGAAGAGAACGACTGTAAAACACCAAAATAAATCAGCTCTATTTCGTATTAATATTCATTAATGATAGAACTGGAGCCTACCTTATTAGATAGAATTCATTTATTGATTATTCATCGACGAGAGGCTGCATGTTAGTTTCGTTATTCTGGCATTGAAAAAAAAATTACAGAAATAGATTTTGCAACAGCCCTGGGAAATAAGTCAAGCGTGTTTAAAGCATCAAAAAGCGCATCATCCGATTGCGGCGCCCCTGCTCCTTCAATTTTATACACTTTTTGCGCTCCGCCCCACCCCCTTGATATTGCCTAAGGGGGGTTATTTAATATTGTTTCCCTCTTTAAATGTCATCGCGAAAGCAATACTGTATTTTGTTTACGACGATAATTTGTTTTTACAACTTTGTCAAGCTTAAGCAAGTTAGGTGGTGTTACCTATAATTAAATATAAGGGATGATGAGTGTGACGTAGTAATCAGCGTAGATTTTTGTGTCACTAATTCCTGGGTTTGAATCTGAAAGCTAATATTTGTGCAAAATTATAAAATTGCAAAGGGAATCTACTCGTAAAACATGAAGGCGACGAACGAAAGTCATTGATTTTATCTCTAATTTTATATACCTACTAAAGGCTAAAAATCAAATAAAAAAGTTCTTTTATAGTACAAACAGTTACTCATGTCTTGCGTCTATCTGTATGTAACATATTTTTTTAAATACTAAATAAGTACATTTATAACATACGTTGAAATGTTATACGTGGACTGCGTCATTCGACTACAGTATTGAACCACTTATAACACAAGCATTTTAAACTTACTTAAAGTGTTAAATTTCACTGCTGTACATCAATGGGGGAGGCCTCCCCATTGATTGCTTCATAAGGGAGATATTTGCTATAGTTGCCACGCTAGACAGACGGGTTGGTAACCGTGGCTTTTTATTACTTTGGCTTGTTATCAGGACGATACTAATACTACTCAACTTCCTGTTTCATTTCCCTCTGATGCCACTGATCGTTTTGCTATCAATTTTTCTGTCAAACTGGATGCTATCAGACATTTACGATTACAATTAAGTGGTGGGCGTTACGATTTATAATGGCGATGAAATGTGAAAGGAATCAATCGGCCTATTTCGTCCCGTGGGTGTCGTAAGAGTCGACTAAGGGATACGGTAGAAAGATATCATACGTGGTAGAGCCACGCTGCAGCTATATTATGGTTGCAGTACGAACGGGTCGGCTCGACCGGGGAAGGACCACGCTCTCACAGAACACCAGCGTTAAATAGCAGTTTAATACTGCTGTGTTTCGTATGACAGAAATGAGGCATTCCGTCTTAGTCCTCAAGGGTGACAACGCATCTATATGTTTTCTTCCTCCACACTAGGATTTTCTCCTGTATCGTGGGGGCAGTTTACAATACATAAATTTTACAAGGACAAACATTCAGATCCGGAACAATTGTTTGTAGGTAGGCCATACAATTAATTGTTCCGTGCGGCATTCGATTTCGAACTCGCGGCTCTTAGCGCTGCAACTCACTGCTACCACTGCGACACGGAGCCGTCATTTTGATTCCTAATTGAAGATAGATGTAGATGTCTATGCGCCACAGCATCCACTTATCATCAGGTGGACTGCGTGCTCGTTTATCACCCTTATTCTATTAAATAAAACTCTAGAAAGATCTAATGGTAAAATACTTAGACCGATGACGGAGAGCAAACACCTGCCAAGCGTGACGATTTTACCACGTTTTTGATAAGTCACTTTCTTGTTTGTCTGTCTGTCTGTCGTTCCGGGTGGGATTTAGTGATTGACTTTAAGCTAACTTTCCGATGAGCTGGATACTTGAAATTTTGAATATAGCTGAAATTCGGATGAAAATGCAAGAATATGATTGAAAAAAAGTTAAAATTAAATTAAAAAATTTCACTTTTTTTGCAATTTCTCCATATAATAATTTAAAATTAAAAATGTTGTACAACCGACTTCAATATAAATTATTAAGAATAACTCAAAAACTATTGGTCAAACCTTGATCATATTTATATGGGACCACATGTAAAACACCAGCTTTAAAATAAAATAGGAATCGTCGAAATCGGTTCACCCAGAAAGAAGTTATGAGGTAACACACATAAAAAAACATACAGTCGAATTGAGTACCTCCTCCTGTTTGAAGTCGGTAGAAATTAGAGGCTCATGTTCAGCGGTGGACTATTGCATGGCTAATGATGACAAAGATGTATTCTTATATCTGGCAACTTTGCCTAAAATCTCCCCTATGTTTCCAAAGAGGTAGGTTACGTAGAAAACACTAGGTGGTAATACTCCTATTTCGTTTAGAAACCGTCCGCTTACCTACTTCCAAGTAGCAGTGCTTGTACTGTTGTGTTCCAGTCTGAAAGATACAGTGAGCCAGTATAATTACAACTTGTGAGACATTTTATCTTAACACTGAAAGGTGACAACGCATCTGTAGCCTTCTTTGTTTGAAGTGCGTTGCAGATGTCCATGGACCGCAGTAGCCACTTACGGTCAGGTGAACTGTAAGTTCGTTATGATTTCTTATATTTACGCGAACACTACACATTGAATAAAACTATTTTTACGGATTTTATCGCGTTTAATTTTACTATTTTGATTCCCGACGTTTCGGGAGATTTTTTAAATAACTGAAGGTAGCCGGGAAAAACTGAAGGTAGCCGGGCTAACTATGACATCGGGACGTCAAACATCTCAGTCCCCCCCGTGACCATGGGTTGCTGTAAAGCACCCGAAACGTCGGGAATCAAAATAGTAAAATTAAACGCGATAAAATCCGTAAAAATAGTTTTATTCAATGTGTAAGTTCGTTTTTCACATCGGTTTTATAAAAAAAAATCATGCATCAACTCTAGTGTTATAGTGCGTAAAGTGCACAGATATTTGCTGCGGTAATTTATCTTTATCAATACAAATAAATAAAATTGAAATATCTGTTTGTAATGTCAAAATAACATATGTTTACTAAACGCATATGAAAGTATATACGGTACTTATAACAAAAACAATTTAAAAAAATTGTCTGTCTGTCTGTCTGTTTGTTCCCGCTAATCTCCGAAATGGCTGGACCGATTTTAACAGGACTTTACTGGCAGATAGCTGATGTTATAAGGAGTAACTTAGGCTGCTTTTATTTAAAATAAAAACAATTAGGCTTCTGCGCAAAAAATCAAAATGAAATCCAACCGTAATAAATTTAACGCGGACGAAGTCGCGGGGAATAGCTAGTATAGATATATAGGCTGTGTTAGGTGAGGGACGTAAGTTGCAAGTTTTTATATAATAATGCTGACAAACGAGCATATAGTCACCTGATGGTAAGTGGATTCTGTGGCCCATAGACATCTACAGTCTACACTTATCCACAATAATCAAGCTGTAGATGCGTTGTCAGCCGTGACGACTAAGATGGAATGCCTCCTTTCCAGTAAAAAGGGTCTTCGACTCTCTACTCTCACCATACGCAACACAGCAGCATTAAACTGCTATTTTACGCTGGTATTCTGTAAGAGCGTGGTCCTTCCCCGGTCGAGCCGACCCATTCGTGGTACAACCATAACATAGCAGCAGCGTGGCTCTCCCACGTATAAATCTAGGCAATCGGCCGTGTGTCAGCCAAGTTCAGAAAACAAAATCGTAATTATTGAGTTATTAAGGTCTGAATAATGCCATTTTTATCACTTCTAGGTTACATAGAAACTTGAAATGTGAAAACTAGGTCAAAAAATTGTCGACAAAGTTATTACTTGCGACAAAGTAGGTACCGTCATATGTGGCATCTTTACCTTCCATGGGCATCTTTACCTCACCTACCTTAAACTAGTTTCAATTTAATATTTTTTTGTCTGTGGCAATTTATGCAATTTTAAACATATCGGTGAATTTTATAATAAACTGTGATATCCCAAAAAGTTTTTCAAGCTAGCAACTTCGTTAATCGTCGAAATAACAGCTTTTTCATTCTATGTAGTCAATTATGTTCGCAGCGTCATCGCATAAAGATCGGTGTTTCTTATAGAAAATCAAATTGCACGTAAGTGGCTTATATTTAATAGCATATGACATACTGTTATTAAGGTGTATCGCAATGGTTCAATTCTATAAATATTCTATTTCTTGAGTTATTGGAAAAGGTAATGTTGCTTGAGGTTAGGTAAAGTTACCTCACTTAGCACGAAAGCAACTTTACCTATGACTAGGGTTGTCAAATTTTGCACGCATAATTAATATGGTTTTGTGTGGGAACCGTTTTAAGATTTTGTTCAGTTATTCAGGACAGTAACTTTAAATATAATAGGTACCTATCGATTTTTTTGTTCGTTAATGAAATATTTTGGTGTGAAAGAAATACATAAGTAACAAATTTGCCTAATTACCTATTTTAGATATATTCAAAATGCCTCCAAAAACATCCAAACGTCTTCTATTTCTTTGTTTTACACGACTTTTTGGAGGCATTTTGATTATATCTAAAATAGGTAATCAGGCAAATTTGTTACTTATGTATTTCTTTCACACCAAAATATTTCATAAACGTACAAAAAAATCGATAGGTATTATATTTAAATCGTGTCAAACAAAGAAATAGAAGACGTTTGGGTGCGCGAAGTTACAAAAATTACTCTGAAGAGATGCTATTATTGACTGTTGATTTAGTTAGAAACAAAAATACAACTTCTTACGAAGCCGAGAAGCAGTTTGGCATATCGCGACTGACCATAGAAAAAAGAGTGAAAAACTGCATTCTGATAAACGGGCCACGTTTCCGTCTATCTAAAGAAGAAAAATTTGTCAAAATACTCATAGCGGCGGGTGATTTTGGATGTTTTTAATTGTTTACTGTTTTAGGTAAAGTTTTAATTTTTAGAATAGGTTTTGTTACTGTGTTTACAATAGGTATTAAACTGTAATGCATAAAAAAGTTCCTACTGATTGGTTCCCTAATAATTATAGAAACAATTAGTTAATGTTTTATTGTTTTTGACAACCCTGATGAAATTCACCCGTTTCTGTAATAATTTTGAAATTATTGGGACAACTTTACCTATGTATTGGTAGTGCTTACTTTAACAAAGATGGTAGCTTCAAAAATAAATACATCGCCTTTTTAGCGTTAGGACTACTGGTAACTTTACGTGCACTCTGGGACACAATTCAATGCAAACTGTAGGCTAGGTAAAGTTGCAAAAAATGTGTCAATTTTACCTCGCTCATACTCTTGGTTATTGTAGCGATTCTATGTGAGACTTAGTAGAATTCAATGGTCCAACCAAAAGAGAACCACATTTTTTACAAAATAAATCAATGAAAACGTAAACAACTAGCTCCATGTTGGAGTAAATTGCATAAAAGTAAAAAATTATGGCAATGTTGCCACAGTTGACGGTACTGTTTTTGAAACTAATCGCAACAACATTTTAACCTTATAGTTCGAATTACTCAAGAACAAACAGTGAAACAGTTTTAGATTAACAAAATATTTTTTTTTTCAATAATTTATAATATCCCAGCAAAAACATAAATGTGAAAAGGGAGTCAAGTTCAGTACGCGCGTAAACGCGTAGATATATGGATATGAAGAGGCCGAGAGAGGTGTGTCAGGATCGTGCCGAATGAAAGTCCGTAGTCTCTGCTTATCCTTCTGGATGTAACCCTAACATTATAGAACATCCATTCATCCATCCATTACAGCCAATAAAAGTCTACCGCTGAACATAGGCCTCCCCCATAGATTGCCTCATAGGGGGAATTATGCCATAATTGCCAAGCCTGGCAGGTGGGTTGTCAACTACAGTTTTTTATTATTTTGAGTTGTTGTCAGAAAGATGGTGCTCCCCATCACCCGTTTCAATTTCCCCCTGTCACCTCTTACGACACCCACGGTACGGTATGGGGTAGTGGATATTCTTACACCACCACTCCCCTACCAAGGATGATACATTAGAGATGGCTTATTGCTACCAGCTACTTGGGATAAAAGAATATATTATACAAAGATAATTAAATAAATCCAAAACCAAAACCCAAGCATACCATTGCAAGAGTTCAAGGTATTGTAGTTCTTTCTGCGTAGATCGGACCGAAATTTAATATTTCAAAGTCCTAATGTTGACATAGCCTGAGTATATGACAACATTAGGACATCAAACACCTCAGTTACTCCGTAACCATGGGTGCTGTAAAGTGCTCAAAACGTCGTTAGTAAAAAAGTTCCAATAAACGAGATAAAATCTGCAAAATTGGTTTTATTGGAAGTAATGAATTTAGAAATGAGTTGGAACTTTAGACCTAGTCGAACTTTCTAGCTTGAACTTTAGGCCTAGTCAATTTGAATAACCTATCATGTAGACTGTAGAGGATGTTATGGGGGTCATGGTTGAATAGGGGTAAAAAGTTCTCAAAAACCAAAAAAATTAAAATTCTTATTTCAGCTATACTCGTAACTTCGCCTCCTTCGGAGGTTCTTACGCAGTTTTTACTTCCCGCATCCCACTAGTTCAATTATGATTTTTATGGCAACATTGTTTGAAAAATTCAAATAATTAGTATAATTCTGATAAATGTACATAGGTAATAGTTCTAGTGGTAGGACTCTTTTTCTACCTATTAGCCTCTTACCTATTATTTATATACCAGCTGTTCCCCGCGACTTCGCCCGCGTGTAATTTAGAGTTTTAATTATGTTGCGCGGAACCCCAATTCTCTTTCTAAAATATAAGTAGCCTAAGTTACTCCTCATAACATCAGTTATCTGCCAGTGAAAGCCCTGTTGAAATCGGTCCAGCCGTTTCGGAGATTAGCCGGAACAAACAGACAGACAGACAGACAGTCAGACAGACAGACAGACAAAAATTTTAAAAATTGTGTTTTTGTTATAAGTACCGTATATAATTTCATATGCATTTAGTAAAAAGCTGTTATTTTGACATTACAAACAGACACATCAATTTTATTTATTTGTATAGATTATATTAGCGATCATCCCCGGCTTCGCACGGCTGATTTCTGGATCTCGACAACAGCGCCACCTAGCGGGTCCAATTGTGAATCGTTTAGATCATCCAGAGACCCACTTAAACACACCAAAAATTTCATCACAATCGGTCCAGCCATTTTCGAGTTTTTGCAAGACTAACGGACAGCAATTGATTTTTATATATAGAGATATCGTCTATCAGTCTATCACCCTCTGCTCCGCTCCGAAAGGTATAGAGAACCTTTCACAGAGGAGAGAGATAAATATAATGACCAAAGAGAATATAATCACTACGTTTAATAATGACAGGCTGTGTGACATTCCATTTTAGTCTTCTTCATTTAAATTTGACTGCGGTTGTCTATGGACTGATGACACGCTGTGTGACATTCCATTTTAGTCTTCTTCATTTAAATTTGACTGCGGTTGTCTATGGACTGATGACAGGCTGTGTGACATTCCATCTTAGTCTTCTTCATTTAAATTTGACTACGGTTGTCTATGGACTGCAATAACTACCATAGATAAATAAATATGTAGCAAGGTAACTACTTACCATCAAGTGGATTTTAGGCTTCTTTGTCACTTGGGTTGTATAAAAATAATAATTAAACAAAAAGTTTAGTAAAATTTATATTCTTAGCACGGCAGACTTATGTAAGTAATGCTTGTAAGTATAAAAAAAGTTAAAGATACAGCCTATATACGTCCCACTGCTGGGCACAGGCCTCCTCTCACTTCTGGGAGGGTTTTAGGGCAAGGAAATGTCCGCCGCGCTGCCCCAATGCGTGTTGGCGAACTGCGCATGTCTTCGAAATATTTTTTTTCTTATTTCTCAGACATGCAGGTTTCCTCACGATGTTTTCCTTCACCGCCGAGCACGTGGTAAATCAGCATTAAAATTGCAATTAACAATTCCATTGGTGCCGGTGGGGATCGAACCCGGGGGACTCGCGACTTAGCCCCTGAGCTAGCACGTCTCTGTAAGTATAGCTGTGTATTTAATCTTCTATTACCTACATAGGATAAAAGAAAAGGCACCCGGCAAAAAGGAGTTCCGTTACCTAGTAGTGGGTAAAAAGAACTGGATGTCTAATGGATGGAAAGAAGATAATACATTTCGAGGACATTAGAAAACTTGCGGCTGACTCTTTCCTATCCCAAAACACCTATATATACCCAACACACAATGAGAGGAAACCTGCGCCCAGCCGTTTTGCACAAAACTTTTAATGAAACAGTGTATGAATTTATTGATCTGGCATTTGCCTAGGGCAAAGAAATGTCCGCCGCGCTGCCCCAGTGCCTGTTGGTACCAAAGACATTTGAGTAGTATATTTAAATCTCTTTGGTTGGTACATTTCTCATCTTGGAATAATTAAAAATATTTAAAAAATATTTTTTTTTAATTTCTCATACATGTACGTTTCCCCACGATGTTTTCTTCATCGTCGAGCACGTTGCAAATCTGCACTTAAAATTGAAATTAACAATTTCATTTGTGCGGGCGCGGCGGGGATTTAACCCGGGTTGATCGCGTTTTGTTAAATTTACAGCGAGTGCTTAGACCTTAAGCTATGCCACGGCTCCACGTAGTATTAGAAACATTCATGTAATTTTGAAAAGTCCCTTTTTTAGAGCTGGTAATAAAATTGTGAAAAAATAAGCGCGTTCTAATGTTGCCAATTAATAGAGCGAATTATAATATATGTAGATCATATATCGCCAGTAAACATTATACCGGTATCCGGTATGTAATTGAATACCACAAAATTTCGCATTTAAAAAAGAAATAAAAAAGAATCAAAATAAATATATTGAGTTTCCTTTTATCATCATCATTATCGTTAGTGCCCTCCACAAGTCCACAGTTGAGCTTCCATTTAATCATATTTTCTATCTTCTATTCTCATAATTTCCGTATTATCAGTATTCACGTCTCTGAAAATAAGGTACGAGAATTAAAGTACGAGAATAACCTACGAGATTACAAATTTGAAACATTTTTGTTTCAGAAAAATGTAAAATTAAATTAAACCCAAAACAAAGACCTGTAATTTTATTTTTGAAATAATAGTAATAATAATAAATTATTTTATTTCACAGACAAACATCAAGTAACAGTATAGATATTTTACATGTTAAAAGTAGGTTGCATAAACTAGGTTTGCGGAGACTGATGCCCGAGGTAGGTACAGAAAACATGTAATTATAGGTCTCGACGTTTTCATTTATTTTTTCGATGCTCGGCACTGCATTTAATAGCTTAGTATATTTAACGTAATACTCTCCGAGAAGAAAGTTCGCGACAGGGAAAGGCCTAGATTATTATACTCGTATATACCTACAAATGCACTGACAGACAACGAGATGATCCCAAAAGTGTTCTGTTTTGCAAATTTTTACATGGAGTATTAATGTTGAAAGCTGTTATAATTAAAAAATAATTAAAAATAATTATGCTGCAGAAGTGAACGGCAGAGTCGGAAAGGGACGCCCTAGACGAAGGTTTATCGACCAAATTGGCGATATATTGAAAATGGGCCAGATTAGGAGTACCCTTAACCGACGAGCGTGTATGCGTAGATATATGGATGTAAAGGAGGCGAAAGAGGTGTGCCAGGATCGTACCAAGTGGAAGTCCGTAGTCTCTGCCTACCCCTCTGGGTGACAGGCGTGAGTGTTTATGTTATTATGTTATGTAATTATAAAATTAAGATATTTTTTTATTTTTTTTTATTTTAATTAAATAAATAAATAAATAATTGAGTTCCAGCGCTGGGGGCCACGGGTTTGAATTCGGAATGAAACAAGTATTTGTATGGCCTTCAAATAATTGTTACGGGTCTGGACGTTTGTCCTTGTGCAATTTATATTTGCAAACTGTCTCCACGATACAGGACAAAAATCCTAGTGTTTTAGTAGTCTTTTAAAAATATAAACAAAATTATACCTTTATAATAATTCTATATAAAACATTTCCAAATGATCTTTTACACGTGGTAGAGCCATGCTGCAGCTATATTAATTGTATAGTTGTAGCACGAATGGGTCGGCTCGACCGGTGTAGGACCACGCAAGGACAGAATACCAGCGTAAAATAGCAGCTTAACACTGCTGTGTTTCGTATGGTGAGTGTAGAGAACCGGATAACCCTTTTTACTGGAAAAGAGGCATTCCATCTTAGTGCTCACGGGTGACAACGCATTTGCATTTTGATTCTTTATTGAGGATAGATGTAGATGTCTATGGGCCACAGCATTCACTTACCGTCAGGTGGACTGTGTGCTCGCTTGTCACTCTATCCTATAAAATAAAAATAGATGATATGACCCCTTTTCTGCTTAAGAGTTTGTCTGAGTAGGTACCAACCACACTGTTACTTATTTCTGCTGTAAGTTTATTCAGTTTTATAAAAATATATAAAATGCTTCATAGTTATTTATATGTACTAATTATATTGCACGCCTCATAACGCGAAGCGTTATTAGGTAGTGCTTTACTCTCGACACGTCAAGGTCAAGCAATTTTGTGTTCTTAAAATGCCTCTATCATAACCACTTATACGATAATATGAGTAGCCGTATATCAAAAAAACACTCTAATTAATCCATTTTATATTTTCTAAAAATCATTTTATATTGCCACTTTGAAAAAAAAAACGGATTGAAAAAAAACAGTGTTTGTCGTGAAAACACACGATAGAAGTGAAACTTTTGTATTACAGGGAAACATTTCAAATATTCATCAATGACTCTCAACAAATAATATTAAGATTTAATCGGTGCTGTTGGGGATCGATCCCGGAACATTTACTGCGAGCGTTTATCCACTGAGCGTTTACGGCTCTTAATAAAATGGTTGTACCAAATATAAAGAATCTGTTAAATATTATCTAATAACTCAATACCGTTGCGGGCGCATTGAAGCAAATTATATTATTAAATTGTTTCAAGAGTACGTCGCGCGGGTGAGGGTAACAAGGGGGAGGGGCAGTACAGGGGTGGACTACCAGCTAATTAAATTATGTCGAAATCCATAGCGGTTAATCTATGTTATGATTTTACAGGGTCCTATTTCAGAGGTGATTGCCTAGTTGGGCACGTTATAGTTTGCTAATATTTACTTTTTTATAGGATAACAAGCGAGCACGCCGTCCACCTGATGTTAAGTGGTTGCTGTGGCCCATATATATCTATATCTATCCTCGTTTGCGAATCAAAATGCAGATGCGCTGTCAGCCGTGAGGATTAAGATGGAATGCCTCTTTTACAGTAAAAAGGGTCTCCGGTTCTCTACACTCACCATACGAAACACAGCAGCATTAATCTGCTATTTTACGCTGGTATTCTGTGAGAGCGTGGTCCTTCCCCGGTCGAGCCGACCCATTCGTGCTACAATTATACAATTAATATAGCTGCAGCATGGCTCTACCACGTACAGAACTTATTACTTTACATATACTTACTAATTACTTATTAATTACTTAAAATATCTACCTACCCCTATAGGTGAGCCCAATGCGACAGTGTCCTCTTTTTCATTCTAAACCAAAACATACAATAATAGTATTAAAATTTACGTAGTAAACGATATAAGAAATTAAAAGAAACTAACAATATTTAAAAAACTCTTTACACTCTTAAAATAACACCAATCCTAATCAGTAATATACAACATATAATATGATTTTTACCAATAGAGCGAAGCCAGAAGGGATATATTTTTATCCGTAAAACTCGGTTTTTTTTTTGTAAAATAGAAAAATACACAAAATAAATTATGGCAGACACTTCGGCGAATGGTAGCGTTACGCGGAACGAAGTGCTTGTAAGATATTTATTTACTGAGCTAAGTGTTTTGCCTACAATCACAATATTCCTCTTTTTATTATAAAATAAGTGTGACAAACGAGCACACAGTCCAGTTGATGATAAGCGGATTCTGTGACACATAGAAATCTACATATGTACTCGATTAATGATCACAATGCAGAATACGTTGTCACTCCTGAGGCCTAAGACGGAATGCCTCGTTCCCAGTAAAAAGGGTCTCCGGTTCTCTACACCTACGACATGCGAAATACAGCATTAAGCTTTATTAAGCTGCTATTTCATGCTGGTAGTGAGAGCGTGTTCCTTCCCCGGTCGAGCCGACCTATTCGTGTTACAAACATAATATAGCTGCAAAGTTTAATTCATTAACAGTTCTTTATTTTGAGGAGACTTTATTGCAAAGGACAAGAGATTATAAGCTATACTTTTTCACTGACTTGAGATACCCTCAAAAGTGGACATGTAAGACAAAGGGAATCGGACAAAGCTGATACCGCATTCACTTTACCTGGTCATCGTGAGTCACTTCATTTTATGGAATTATAGGATACTTACCTACTAACAGGATCTGAAACCTCAAACGAAACCCAAAGCAATGATGTTCCCACCGCGTACTCCAAAACTGGACGTTTAAAGACTTACCATTGGCCTTCGGCATTAAGACCTATTTCTTAACTCTACAACACTGGCAAAAATTTGCTAAACCAAGAAGTTAAGACTGCTATGAATTTACTAGATGACGTTTTGAAAAACTGCTAAAGCTAATAAAAAGACTGTTGCTGAAATTCTAAAACACCTGCAAAAGAAAAACAAGAAACTTACGAAATTCTGCCATATCAAATGCCTTTTATGACGGTTTTTTTTTAATAGAAGTGGCGGCAAACGAACATGCGGTTCACTTGATTGAAAGTGTCGACCGCCGCCCACGATCAACTGTAATACCAGGGGAATTGCAGGTGCGTTGCCGGCCTTTAAAAAGGAGTAATCTCGTTTCTTGAAGCTCCCGGTGGTATAAGATTCCACAAAGAAGTTTGCGAGGAAGAAAACTCCTAGAAAATCGCACAGTGGTGGACCGCCAAGCATCATAAAGTTAATAATGAAACCACTAGACCGACTCGCACCCACTCCTTTATTACTTTATTTTATTTAAAAAATCGAAAGTCAAGCGAATATAGAAAAAAAGGTAATAAAAAAATCTTTAATCAAAACCACATCTATTTTTAACACGTTTACCATGTTTTTATTAAGTCACTTTCTTGTCTGTCTGTCTGTCTGTCGTTCCGGGTGGAACTTAGTGATTAATTTTAAACTAACTTCCCGATGAGCTGGAAACTTGAAATTTTAAATATAGCTGAAATTCGCATGTCAATGCAATAAATAATATGATAAAAAATTTGTAAAAAAAAGAATCACTTGTTTTTCTATTTTGAGCTTCAAAGTCTGACCTGTATTTATGTATGCTGTGAATGTAATGGAATTTCGTAATTCAGTTTTCACTGACTTCAAGAAGTCTGAATAATCTGAAGTTTTGCAGACGTATAAAGAACAGATGTCAACAGTGTGAGTATAACCTAGTATTCTCACTAGGATCATCACAGCTCATGACCAATGCGTCTTGTTTAAGATTTCTTAAACTCCAATTAATCAATTATAAGCAATGTGTGCAATTTAGTTATTCGGGAATCTTTACATTTCATTTCCTTCGACACAAAGTAAAACGTACAAACGGTTTCCCAAAGCCGACCCTGGCTCAATCAAAGGCTTCCGCCGACCGCAAATCACTGCGGAACCACACCTACTAAATCTGGCCACGCCTTTACCGCACATGCGCAATAATACACCAATAGGAACACTCCTATCAACCCCTCAGGGATGAAGAAAGCAATCGAGCACCTCGAATTGACCACTTCATACGATGTCATTTTTTCACTACCGAACCGATCGTTTGACACAGGCCCCGCCCTGTTGCCGATTTTAAAATTTTACTATTTCATCATAAACCGCAACGCTATCTAGGGCGGAACGCGTGCCAAATTACTCCTGCAAATTAACTAGATTTTAACTTAATTATCTGTAACTAGCAAGTAAATTAAATACTGATTAAAAATAATAAAATATGATCAGGGTTATCAGTGCTGTCATTGGATAAAAGTTAGTGAAAAGTGAAATGTAAGCAATGATGGAGCAGAGACAGAACGCTATTTATCCGTCGAATTTGACGGATTTGTTTTATCAGCAGAGTTTAAACAGATTGTCGGCGTTGGGTGACGGCGAAGAAAAATACAATGCGGACCTTACACGGACACTGCCGAAAACGCCGACAGATCTTCGTCTCCTGTCTCGACGATTGAAGACAGCGACAGTCAGTCGGCTTTCGGTGTCGATTTGACAGGTAAAGGCACGAATTTAGCGGGAAAATCATTCACAATCGCCGCCATCTTGGGGTTGACGAACGCTGAAGAAGATGCGATGAATCTCAGCGTGCAGGAGCGCCTGCAACAGAACCAGAGACACTTGCAGAACTATTTATACGCTGGACATGATATGCAAAGGCTGAACGATGGATTCTGCAGAAGTATGGTGGGAGTGCAGCCGACGTTAGCGCAAGGTCAGTTCTTTCTTCAAGTTCAAAAACGAGGAAGTTCTATATTCGACGCGATTTCATGTACGGTTGAACTGATTTAAATGATTCTGCTTTTATTAAATAAGTTATACATACTTAAGGGGTGGCATTTCGACGAAATTTTAGTAGTACCTTGATTTTCAGATATTTTTATTATAGTTTTTAATTAGGCCCGTGTTAGTTAGGACTTCAGGCCCGTCCCCTAAATAATATCAGTACAATAATAGCGTCAAACGTTATTAAAAAAAATACTACTCTCTACCGAGAGGTCGTGAGTGTTTCTTAGAAAGAATGTCTCAGCCAATAAAATCGTAGTGAACTTTGTCTTTAGAAATCTAAAATCAAATAACTCTTCACCAGATATCCGTGGTAGAGCCATGCTGCAGCTATTATTATATAAATTATGGTTGTAGCACGAATGTGTCGGCTCGACTCTGGTCCACGCTCTCACGGAATACCAGCGAAAAATAGCAGCTTAATCCTGCTATGTTTCGTGTGGTGAGTGTAGAGAACCGGAAACTATTTTTATTAGTAACGAGGCATTTCATCTTAGTCTTCAGGGATGACAACGCAACTGCATTTTATTTCTTAATTGAGGATAAATGTAGATGTCTATGAGCCACAGCATCCACTTACCATCAGGAGGACTGTGTGATCGCTTGTCACCCTTCTAAAAAAAGATGCTACGATTCTTAGTGCGAATATCAAACCAACAACTGCTAATGCGTCGTCTGTTGATACAAACTATACAAGTAAATAAAATTGAAGTGTCTGTTTGTAACGTCAAAATAACAGCTTTTTACTAAATGCATATGAAAGTGTATACCGTACATATAACAAAAAAACGAATTAAATTTTTTTGTCTGTCTGTCGGCTGGAGCGGTTTTGATGGGACTTTCACTGGCAGATAGCTAATGTTATAAGGAGTAACTTAGGCTATTTTTATTTTAGAAAAATAATTTGGATTCTGTGCCAAAAATTTAAACCCATGAAATTCATCCGGCCGGAGGTTATTAGTTTTACGAGTACGAAGAGAGCTAGCTATTTTTTTTAAAGAAACTAAAATCGTTTTTAGCCAAAACTAAAGCTTTAATGCTTTTGTCAAAAGTCAATTGGAATACGCTAGAACATCTTGGAATCTTCTGTACACTGTATAATTCGCTACCGATAGAGACCCTCCAACGCTCTTTCACTCACTCGCCAGTCGTCAATTTGCGACTTTGCTTTAGTATTATTATTATTTTTACTTTTTTTTGACCGCCTCACCCCGCCTTGATAACAACTCAATAATAAATGAATTTTGACTCCTGTAACACAGTTCCTAGCACAGGAGTCACTGTTTGCACATTTCGTATTCTGTACCAAAAATAAACAAATTGTAAAATTGTGATTTGTTTAACTTTTCTTTGTTTTTGTCAATAAATTATTATTAAAAAAAATATAATAATAAGAAAACCGTGGTTGCGCCTGCTAAGCGGGGCATCCCTAAGGCAAAAAAATTAATTCAATAAAATTTCCTTCTTTAAAGTCTGCATTCAATACAAATACGTTATTATGGTTATCTATCTCTGTCGCAAAACTACGGGGTCAGAATATCGACCCATACAAATCTCCCTTCCCTATTCCGATGGCAATGTCAGAACGAAAGTTAATTAAATTGTAAATTTGTCTTTTTAAAGGGCTTAATTAAAATGTTATTATTGAACCTTATTTGGTTTTGAACGCATTTTAATATTTAATTGTAAAAAAAATAATTTAAAATAATGATTTCTTATGTTTACTTATAATAACTTTTAAGTTAATTTAAATAAAACTAGTTTTTACGGATTTTAATGCGTATATAACCTATTTTATATACCCGACGTTTCGAACACTTTACAGCACCCATGGTTACGGGGGGGACTGAGGTGTTAGACCCAATGTCATAGTTAACCACGGCTACCTCCAGATTAATACGAGTATATATATTATTAATTTCTGGTCCGATCTACGCAGTATAAACGTATATGACTTATAAGTCTTGCAGTTATATGCTTGGGTTGGGATTTAATTTTATTAATTATAGGATCCATGCTACCATTTGCATGGGATCCTGGGAAACGTCGGAAATATTAAATAAGTTAATATACGCGATAAAATCCGTAAAAACTAGTTTTATTTAAATTAATTTAAAAGTTTAAAGTTGGGTTGTGTTTGGGAGAACAAACGTGATCTTTAATTTATCGCACAATATTTCACATTGTAGAGGATTATTTTTAGAGAACTAAGAGAACAGACACCAATCTATATGATGGTAAGGGTACTATGGTCCATAGACAGTTACATCTATTGTTGATTGATAACTAAATACAAATGCATTGCACCTCTGAGAACTTAGATGGATCTCGTTACCGAACAAGTGGTAAAATTAAAATTATGTACAACCGGCTTCAATATAAATAAAATGAGAACATCATCAATGTAGTCGAAGTTAATTAAATAAGCATTATTAAACATAACTCAAAAACTACTCGTCAGATCTTGATCAAATTTATATGACACCACATGAGAAGCACCAGCTTTCAAATAAAAAAGTAATCATCAAAATCAGTTCACCTAG
The DNA here is from genome assembly GCA_029286625.1 of Parnassius orleans. Lineage (NCBI taxonomy): Eukaryota > Metazoa > Arthropoda > Insecta > Lepidoptera > Papilionidae > Parnassius > Parnassius orleans. The sequence goes on from JAGSMP010000237.1 coordinate 1,443,147, forward strand.
AAAAAAGTTCTGAGGTAACACACATAAAAATGCAGTGTAATTAAGAACCTACTCCTTTTTGAAGTCGGTTAAAAATGGGTGTTTTTTTTCGGTTTTCTACGAAACAGATCGAGTTGACCTATTCGTGCCGCATGTATAACATAGTTGCAACATGGCTTTACCGCGTATAAACCAATTGCACTTTCATTTTTTAAAGGGAATTTTAACTTTTAGAATCCTTTCTAAAAGGCCGGCAACGTACCTGCAATGGCTAGGCTTTGTAATTTTATAGCGAGGACTTATCCGAGCGAGGAAAGAAAGAAGGTGCGCTACGTGCACTTCAAGTGACGCAAAATCAAGTCAAAAGTATGTATGTACACAGACTCACGTACAAACCATTACAGTTATCGTGACCTCCCATGGATAATCAGAGAGTATAAAATGTGTTGTTTGATAATGTCATAAGAAAAATTCTCGAAACACCGGAGCCCTCTTCTTCGATGTCGCAAAGGCATTTGATAAGGTCTGGCACGACGGCTTGCTTTACAAGCTGTGTAAACTTAACGTTCCCGATAGGCTCGTGCACATCATCCGAGCTTTCCTTACAAATCGCATATATCGCTATCAAGTGGAGGGAACCCGTTCCACGAAACGTTCCCTAAAGGCCAGGGTCCCACAATGCTCCGTCCTGTCTCCACTCCTCTTCACACTCTCCACGATTGATATCCCAAAAGACACAGTGGTGAACACTGCACTCTTTGCTGACGATACGGCACACTATGTATCGGATTACAATAGGAATAGTCCTCAGCTTAGGCGAATAGGCCTATGGAGAATCGAAGTGAATCCCGAAAAAAGTGTAACAATATACTTTCAACGGAGTCCAACACCACACCACAAGACTTGTGGACCGAAAAAAAGACAGAAGAGAAGATGTCATTTATTTATACGGCCGCCCCATCCTTTGGAAAGAATCGGCCAAATATCTCTGGGCGTCACGTTAGACATCCGCATGAGTTACGCGAAACACGTAAGTGTAGTACGCACCAGAGCCAATTCAGTCATTGGCCGTCTCTACCCTCTTGTTAACAGAAAGAACAAACTGTCACTAAGTAACTTCAGGCTCAGAAGGGCTAGAACTCAGAGCCGTAAAGTCAGTTATAAAAAAATAAAAAACTGTCACTAAGACACAAACTCCACGTATATAAAAGACGCGTTAGACTTATTATGTCTTACGCAAGTGTACTCTTCGCCCACACGTATAGAACCCACCTATACCAACTACAGAAAGTCCAAAACTCTTCCAACCGAAAAGTCACCGGAGCACGGTGGTATCAACGGAATTCAGATTTGCACAGTGATTGTCAACTTCCCTCTATCTCCAAATACTTCAAGAAGATGTCTCAGCGCTAGTTTGATAGCCCCGAAACCGATCCAAACCCGCTAGTGGCAAACACAGCCAACTACGTCCGATAGCAAACGCCGTTTTAGCCACTCTCCGTAGACCGCGACACGTACTCATAGAACCACCACGTCCGCTCGATTCCGTCGACCCAAACGTCGCAGGCACATCAAACAATGACACAACATCCGCATCTAATGCAACAGATACCTTTAGGATAACGGATGGGGCGTGTCGCACCCGTAGGCAATCGAGCACCTCGAATTGACCACTTCATACGATGTCATTTTTCACTACCGAACCGATCGTTTGACACAGGCCCCGCCCTGTTGCCGATTTTAAAATTTTACTATTTCATCATAAACCGCAACGCTATCTAGGGCGGAACGCGTGCCAAATTACTCCTGCAAATTAACTAGATTTTAACTTAATTATCTGTAACTAGCAAGTAAATTAAATACTGATTAAAAATAATAAAATATGATCAGGTTATCAGTGCTGTCATTGATAAAAGTTAGTGAAAAGTGAAATGTAAGCAATGATGGAGCAGAGACAGAACGCTATTTATCCGTCGAATTTGACGGATTTGTTTTATCAGCAGAGTTTAAACAGATTGTCGGCGTTGGGTGACGGCGAAGAAAAATACAATGCGGACCCTTACACGGACACTGCCGAAAACGCCGACAGATCTTCGTCTCCTGTCTCGACGATTGAAGACAGCGACAGTCAGTCGGCTTTCGGTGTCGATTTGACAGGTAAAGGCACGAATTTAGCGGGAAAATCATTCACAATCGCCGCCATCTTGGGGTTGACGAACGCTGAAGAAGATGCGATGAATCTCAGCGTGCAGGAGCGCCTGCAACAGAACCAGAGACACTTGCAGAACTATTTATACGCTGGACATGATATGCAAAGGCTGAACGATGGATTCTGCAGAAGTATGGTGGGAGTGCAGCCGACGTTAGCGCAAGGTCAGTTCTTTCTTCATGTTTCTAAGTTCAAAAACGAGGAAGTTCTACATATATTCGACGCGATTTCATGTACGGTTGAACTGATTTAAATGATTCTGCTTTTATTAAATAAGTTATACATACTTAAGGGGTGGCATTTCGACGAACTTTTGGTAGTTACCTTGATTTTCAGATATTTTTATTATAGTTTTTAATTAGGCCCGTGTTAGTTAGGACTTCAGGCCCGTCCCCTAAATAATATCAGTACAATAATAGCGTCAAACGTTATTAAAAAAAATACTACTCTCTACCGAGAGGTCGTGAGTGTTTCTTAATAAGAATGTCTCAGCCAATAAAATCGTAGTGAACTTCGTCTTTAGAAATCTAAAATCAAGTAACTCTTCACCAGATATCCGTGGTAGAGCCATGCTGCAGCTATTATTATATAAATTATGGTTGTAGCACGAATGTGTCGGCTCGACTCTGGTCCACGCTCTCACGGAATACCAGCGAAAAATAGCAGCTTAATCCTGCTATGTTTCGTGTGGTGAGTGTAGAGAACCGGAAACTATTTTTACTGGTAACGAGGCATTTCATCTTAGTCCTCAGGGATGACAACGCAACTGCATTTTATTTCTTAATTGAGGATAAATGTAGTTGTCTATGAGCCACAGCATCCACTTACCATCAGGAGGACTGTGTGATCGCTTGTCACCCTTCTAAAAAAAGATGCTACGACTCTTAGTGCGAATATCAAACCAACAACTGCTAATGCGTCGTCTGTTGATACAAACTATACAAGTAAATAAAATTGAAGTGTCTGTTTGTAACGTCAAAATAACAGCTTTTTACTAAATGCATATGAAAGTGTAAACCGTACATATAACAAAAAAACGAATTAAATTTTTTTGTCTGTCTGTCAGCTGGAGCGGTTTGATGGCACTTTCACTGGCAGATAGCTAATGTTATAAGGAGTAACTTAGGCTATTTTATTTTAGAAAATAATTTGGATTCTGTGCCAAAATTTAAACCCATGAAATTCATCCGGCCGGAGGTTATTAGTTTACAGTACGAAGAGGCTAGCTATTTTTTTAAAGAAACTAAAATCGTTTTTAGCCAAAACTAAAGCTTTAATGCTTTTGTCAAAAGTCAATTGGAATACGCTAGAACATCTTGGAATCTTCTGTACACTGTCAATTCGCTACCGATAGAGACCCTCCAACGCTCTTTCACTCACTCGCCAGTCGTCAATTTGCGACTTTGCTTTAGTATTATTATTATTTTTACTTTTTTGACCACCTCACCCCGCCTTGATAACAACTCAATAATAAATGAATTTTGACTCCTGTAACACAGTTCCTAGCACAGGAGTCACTGTTTGCACATTTCGTATTCTGTACCAAAATAAACAAATTGTAAAATTGTGATTTGTTTAACTTTTCTTTGTTTTGTCAATAAATTATTAAAAAAATATATTAATAAGAAAACCGTGGTTGCGCCTGCTAAGCAGGGCATCCCTAAGGCAAAAAATTAATTCAATAAAATTTCCTTCTTTAAGTCTGCATTCAATACAAATAAGTTATTATGGTTATCTAACTCTGTCGCAAAACTACGGGGTCAGAATATCGACCCATACAACTCCCCTTCCTACTCCGATGGCAATGTCAGAACGAAATTTAATTAAATTGTAAATTTGTCTTTTTAAAGGGCTTAATTAAAATGTTATTATTGGACCTTATTTGGTTTTGGACGCATTTTAATAGGGCATATTTAATTGTAAGAAAATTAATTTAAAATAATGTTTACTTATAATAACTTTTAAATTAATTTAAATAAAACTAGTTTTTATGGATTTTAACGCGTATATAACCTATTTTATATACCCGACGTTTCGAACACTTTACAGCATCCATGGTTACGGGGGGGACTGAGGTGTTAGAACCCAATGTCATAGTTAACCACGGCTACCTCCAGATTAATATATATATATATTATTAATTTCTGGTCCGATCTACGCAGTATAAACGTATATGACTTATAAGTCTTACAGTTATATGCTTGGGTTGGGATTTAATTTTATTAATTATAGGATCCATGCTACCATTTGCTTGGGATCCTGGGAAACGTCGGAAATATTAAATAAGTTAATATACGCGATAAAATCCGTAAAAACTAGTTTTATTTAAATTAATTTAAAAGTTTAAAGTTGGGTTGTGTTTGGGAGAACAAACGTGGTCTTTAATTATCGCACAATATTTCACATTGTAGAGGATTATTTTTTAGAGAACTAAGAGAACAGACACCAATCTACATGATGGTAAGGGGTACTATGGTCCATAGACAGTTACATCTATCGTTGATTGATAACTAAATACAAATGCATTGCACCTCTGAGAACTAAGATGGATCTCGTTACGGAACAAGTGGTAAAATTAAAAATTTTGTACAACCGGCTTCAATATAAATAAAATGAGAACATCATCAATGTAGTCGAAGTTAATTAAATAAGCATTATTAATCATAACTCAAAAACTACTCGTCAGATCTTGATCAAATTTATATGACACCACATGAGAAGCACCAGCTTTCAAATAAAAAAGGAATCATCAAAATCAGTTCACCTAGAAAAAAGTTCTGAGGTAACACACATTAAAAAATACAGTGTAATTAAGAACCTACTCCTTTTTGAAGTCGGTTAAAAATGGGTGTTTTTTTTTTCGGTTTTCTACGAAACAGATCGAGCTGACCTATTCGTGCCGCATGTATAACATAGTAGCAACATGGCTTTACCGCGTATAAACCAATTGAACTTTCTTTTTTTTAAAAGGGAGTCAAACGAGCATATGACTCATCTGATGGTAAGCGATCACCATTGCAGGTACGTTGCCGGCCTTTTAGAAAGGAGTAGGCTTTGTAATTTTATAGCGATATATCCGAGCGAGGAAAGAAAGACGGTGCTCTACGTGCACTTCAAGTGGCGCAAAAATCAAGTCAAAAGTATGTATGTACACAGACTCACGTACAAACCATTACAGTTACCGTGACCTCCCCATAAATAATCAGAGAGTATAAAAATGTGTTTTTGTGATAATGTCATAAGAAAAAATTCTCGAAACACCGGAGCCCTCTTCTTCGATGTCGCAAAGGCATTTGATAAGGTCTGGCACGACGGCTTGCTTTACAAGCTGTATAAACTTAACGTTCCCGATAGGCTCGTGCACATCATCCGAGCTTTCCTTACAAATCGCACATATCGCTATCGAGTGGAGGGAACCCGTTCCACGAAACGTTCCCTAAAGGCCGGGGTCCCACAATGCTCCGTCCTGTCTCCACTCCTCTTCACACTCTTTACGATTGATATCCCAAAAGACACAGTGGTGAACACTGCACTCTTTGCTGACGATACGGCACACTATGTATCGGATTACAATAGGAATAGTCCTCAGCTTAGGCGAATAATTCCGCCTATGGAGAATCGAAGTGAATCCCGAAAAAAGTGTAACAATATACTTTCAACGGAGTCCAACACCACACCACAAGACTTGTGGACCGAAAAAAAGACAGAAGAGTAGATGTCATTTATTTATACGGCCGCCCCATCCTTTGGAAAGAATCGGCCAAATATCTCTCGGCGTCACGTTCGACATCCGCATGAGTTTGAAACACGTAAGTGTAGTACGCAACAGAGCCAATTCAGTCATTGGCCGTCTCCACCCTCTTGTTAACAGAAAGAGCAAACTTTCACTAAGTAACTTCAGGCTCAGAAGGGCTGGAACCCAGAGCCGTAAAGTCAGTTATAAAAAATAAAACTGTCACTAAGACACAAACTCCACCTATATAAAAGACGTCAGACTTATTATGTCTTACGCAAGTGTACTCTTCGCCCACACATATAGAACCCACCTATACCAACTACAGAAAGTCCAAAACTCTTCCAACCGAAAAGTCACCGGAGCACGGTGGTATCAATGTAATTCACACATTTGCACAGTGATTGTCAACTTCCCTCTATCTCCAAATACTTCAAGAAGATGTTTCAGCGCCACTTTGATAGCCCCGAAACCCATCCAAACCCGCTAGTGGCAAACGCAGCCAACTACGTCACGATAGCAAACGCCGTTTTAGCCACTCTCCGTAGACCGCGACACGTACTCATAGAACCACCACGTCCGCTCGATTCCGTCGACCCAAACGTCGCAGGCACATCAAACAATGACACAACATCCGCATCTAATGCAACAGATACCTTTAGGATAACGGATGGGGCGTGCCGCACCCGTAGGCGGGCACGACGCGTTCCAGTACACACCGCGTACACACCGTACACCCGCGTACCTGAGCGGTTCTCACTGCCCAGAACATCGACCAACACGAGCCAAGCAGTCAGAGGCGGGGGTCCGCACTCGGACAGCGGTTAACTATGCGTCCAGCAGTGAAATTTACGGGCTGATAAAGAAAGAAAGAAAGAAGAAAGATGTGCGCGTGAGTGCGAGTCAAGAAGTTGAGCATGGTTTCGGCTTCACTTGGATTGCGCGCAGCGCTCCATCTAACTTTTTTTGTTGGTCTGCGATTGATCAATAGTTAAATTCTTAATGAAAAGTACAAACCGACTTCAAAACTAAAAATAATTCACATAATAGCTTCTGAAGGCTCTCGGGGCTTTAATTCTTTGATACCTTACGTTTTAACACCGACATCGAAGGTATTATGCACAAAAAATATAACAAAAAAACGTGTGTGTGTACTTATGTACGCACGTAAGAAGTTATATTTCTTTAGCGTCACAAAACAAAAATAACTAAAATAAAACACGTTTTATAGATTCATATATATTTGAATAAACCTTGAATATAGTTATCAGTTCTTCAGTTTGTAATTGTCTGTCAACTTGACAGTTGACAGAAAATTACCAACTGAAGTTGTCGTTTTTAGGTGTCGGTGTGCGCGCGCATCGTAAAAAATTCATTCCCTTTTTCACTACGTTCATTCACTATTTTTATTTTCGATGTAATTGTAGACTTATTTGAGATCCCTGAGGTCTTAAGTGTCTCGGAAAAATACTTAAAATATTCCCCCTTGCGTACCCAGCGAGGCCCCCACGTTCGTGTGTTGTTAGGTAGATTTTATCATAAAACTAAATCGGTCTCGGTTTTTAATCAAAAAAACTGGATTTTCTCAAGTTTATGATAACATAAAGTAGTTACTTTGTTTTATTCAATGACAATGACAAATATAGAAACGACGCGTATGTGTTTGTAAGTATGTTTACTAATTACTCGGAAACGGCTGAACCGATTTTAATGATTTTTCTTTTATTGAATAGCTTATACTTCAGAGATGGTCCATATTTTAAGAAAATCTTTCATTCCCTAAGGGTAGTAAAATAGAAAATGATGATTTTAATGTAACTATTACGACGTTATAGTTGATATTTTGAATATGTGTATTGCTTAGTATATTAGTATACGGATTCCTTCGCTTGCGGAAGGGGGATTGACCTATTCATTGAAGTGATCTCATCATCGGGGCCAAGAAGAACGTCCTTGGGACTTCTCCTGGAAGGGGCTGCATCCCTCACTGGGGAATACGAACCCGCCTATACCACCAACGGATTAGGATGTTCTTTAATCGAATTGAAGTATCTTTAGGATAATTCCTTAACGAATGAATTGTGGGCAAGTTGAGATCTCGGTGAAGATCCGCGTTTCTCACATATCGAGGAGCTCTTGTGACTCGTCGCAGGAACAGGTTTTGGACAACTTGTAGTTGCCGAAGTCGGTGAGGGTGGACGTGAGCGAAGGACACATCTCCGTATGTCATAATGGGGCGTACGCAGGTTTTGTAAAGATGCAGTTTGTGTCTTAAGGACAGCTTACTGCGTTTATGAGTTAAGGCGAAAAGACGAAATAGTATATATATTTCGCCTTATTTTTAACAGCTGTAATGTGAAGCTCATCGCACTATCTACCCAGGTATTTCTCCTTTCTATCCCATGGAATTGGGATATTGTAGAGGGAGATTGATCCTGTCCTGTGTTGTTTGAGTTATAAGAATGTATTTTTATAGCAAGATTTCGTGTTAAACATGATAGCCTTGCTTTTATCGGGATTGAGTTCAATTCTCCATTTTCTGCACTAATCGCCTAGTGCGTTTACTGCAGTTTGGAGTCGGATGCAAACTCTAAATGGGCTACTATCCGATGCATAAAGAGTTGAATCATCTGCATATAATGCAAGATGAGTATTGGGCATTATTGGGATATCGCACACCTAGAGTAAGTAGAGGGTCGGGGAGAGCATCCACCCTTGGGGGACTCTTGATCTGATAGTTCTGCAAGAGGAAAACGACCCGAAACGAAAAGAACTATTGACCAGAAAGTCTTGTATGACTTTGACGAGATAAAAAAAAAACAGATTTAATTTGATTTGATTTGACACCGATATGGAGCAGTTTATAAACCAGTCCATTGTGCCAGACCTTATCAAATGGCTTAGCCACATCAAAGAACAGAGCACTTGTATATGAAGTGGTCCTGTTCGATTTTGCGGCGTAATCTAAGATGTGCTCCGTGAGGCGGCACTTACTGAACACATGAGTGCCAAACACAAAAACTCGAAAGCTAAACTGCTTGTTTGGAATCAAACATTTATTTAGCGCAACATCCCTCAGACGGCTAAGGATGATACACTCATAGATTTTCCCCATGGCACTGAGGAGACTGATGGGTCTATAGCTAGACGCCTCATTTCTTGGTTTGTTCGGTTTATGGATTCCGATGACATCTGCTTCTTTCCACACATCTGGGAAAGTGCAGGTGGATAGAAGAGTATTGAAAATGGCCACTAGAAGGCAAATCAATTTGGGAGGTAAGGGTTTGAACACCTTATTATTAATACCGTCTGCGCCTGGCGCTTTCCGAGGCTTGAGATTTTTGATGATGGTCTTAACCTCATCGAAGGAAACGGGAGGGAGTGGATTATCCGTTGGTAACGTAGCGGATAGTTTGTGCCGCTTCCTCGTCCACCTTGTTTAGGTGGAAGGAGTCGACTGGCAGAGTGCTGAGATAACATTGTCTCTCGATGCTGTCTGCCATGCATTCGGCCTTTTCCGAGTCATTGAACGCGAATTGATCATCAGGTTTAACTAATGGGGGTATCGATGCGACATTTTCTGACTTCAGAACTCTCGCCAACCGCCAAAAAGCAGTATGTGAAGGCGTGATGTCTTTCATCAGTCTGTCCCATCGTGTACCCTCAGCTGGGTTATGCGCTCCTTGACCTCTTTACAGAGGCGGCGCAAATTGGACCTATTATTGACGGTTCTATAACGGTCTTAGGCCCTAACCGCAGCGTTTTTCTCTCTCAGTAGCCGTCGGACATCTCCGGGGAGTTTAAAACGGCGATCACACGTCGCTCTGACTTGCCTCGAGGACACTGCGGAGACCACCTTAATATGAAAGGAGAGAAGGGAGATGGCTTCTACAGCCGTCTCGTTGGTGTCAATAAAATCTGGCACCTGATCTAAGTGTACCGAGTTCATAGTTTCGAGGTTAGCCTCGAACCTATGCCAGTCCGTCACAGTTTTGGTTAGAGGAACCTCACTGCTGGGCTGTCCCAAAGTCATGAGGACCGAGCGATGGTCCGATCTTAACTCATGCATCACTTCTATAGAACGTAACGTTAAGGTTACGTTCTTGAAGAGAGCCAAGTCAATTCTAGTCGAGCTATCAAAATCGTTTAGTGAATATCTAAATAATATCCTCAGAAGGAGCTATTATTTCGAATTTTAGACAATCACTGAGGGCTAATAGAATTACCCCTTGAGAAGGCATTATGCCAGGCTTTATGCTTACTATTGATATCGCTTGCTAAAATAACTGAATCGCTAAGTTTAAAAAGTGCTTCAAAGTCGCACTTAAGCACTTTTTCATGGGTGAGAGATATACAGACGCTACCGTGATCGGTTGATGACCAGACCGGTATTCAGATACGATCCCGAACTATTTCAAACTATCAGACCAAGAACTTGGAGATTTTTCATACAATCGAAAAAATTATAAAATAAATGATCCTTGATGATTATCTTAAACCGAAATGACACCACATTAAAAGATCCAAGCAAGCAGAATCCGGGGAGGGTATCGTTAGTACTAGAATTGTTTACGTGGTAGAGCCATGCTGCAGCTATATTAGTAGTATAGTTGTGGTACGAATGGATCGACTCGACCGGGGAAGGACCACGCTCTCACAGAATACCAGCGTAAAATAGCAGCTTAACACTGCTGTGTTTCGTATAGTGAGTGTAGAGAACCGGAGACCCTTTTTACTGGAAAAGAGGCATTCCATCTTAGTCCTCACGGGTGACAACGCATCTGCATTTTGATTCTTTATTGAAGATAGATGTAGATGTTTATGTTTATGTTATGTTATGGGTCACAGCAACCACTTACCATCAGGTGGACTGTGTGCTCGTTTGTCACCATATCCTATAAAAAAAAATTATAAAAGACATCATCATCATCATTACAGCCACAAGTCTACAAGTCCACTGCTGAACATAGGTCTCCCCCAAGGAATTCCACAAAGCACGGTCCTGAGCCACACGCATCCATTGACTCCCTGTATATCTTACCAGGTCGTCACTCCATCTAGTGAGGGGCCACCCTACACTTCGCTTACCCGTACGAGATTGCCACTCGAGAACCTTGTCATGAAGGACATAAAAGACATGAACATTAAGAAACAAATGTACATAATGTTTTCTTATATTTACGCGAAGACTACACATTTAAATGAAACTATTTTTTACTGATTCTATCGCGTTTAATTTAACTTTTTAATTCCCCACGGGATTTTTTGCAATAACACCGCAAAAAATCCCGTACAAAGAAATTATCTGTAGTGTTGAGGATTGTCTGTTTAACACGTTAAACGCCATGTAAGAAATGTGATTTTACCCAAAATTTTTGTAGTCATTTGTTAATAATCATGATATATGTATAAATCAGTTTTATCGAAATCAAAATACAGTTTTCAAGTTATTGCTGAAAACTAGTCATGGGCACTTGACCCCATGGCGCTCAAAAGCAAAAGTTATTTTTCGTTTGCATGCGCCACGCCGCCCACCCGCCGGTCACCCCGCGCTCCAGTCTATCGCCGGCGCTTGCGCGAGAGGTTATGTTCGTTTGGTTTTGGCTAATTAGAATACGTCTAAAGCATATTTCATGTTAGTTATGTTTAGTAATTCATTGCGATGGAAAATAATATAGTACCTAATAATGAGGAACGCGATTTTGCGAATTTCAAATGGATTTGGCGGACTTTGAATTGTCGCAAGAAGATTTGCAAGAGATTGAGACTTTGAGTTCAACGCACTTCAGACATCGTTCAGGGACATCAGTAGCGACGATGAGTCTGAAAATTTACATGTTCCGAAGAAAAGAAGACGTATGGTTATCAATTCGGACAGTGAAAGCGATTCAGTAAAGATTTTGTCCTACAAAATTTACCTACTTCTTCAAACACGTACACAAAATGGAAGAACCCTACTGGATGCACTGCTCGAGTGATACCTTCACTGAGCCCACAGGTATGAAGTTTCCTTTTCAAGAGACTTAAGTCAAGGAGATCCAGAGGATTTTATTCTTTGTTAGTTGACGATTCCTTGTTTGAAATAATTGCTGAACAAAGTAACCTGTTTGCTACGCAAAGCTTTGGAGATAAAGATTTCAAGCCATGTTCTGCTCACATACATGGCAGCCAACCGATAAGCATGAAATAAAACGATTTTTGACTAATTTTATTCATGGGCCTGTGAAATTGCCATCAATTAGTGATTACTGAGTACAGATGACATATTTCAACAACTGTTTCTCGCACAGTGATGACTAGGAACAGATTTGAATTACTTTACAGTACCTACACTTTGCCGACAATTACAACTTGAATCCGAACGATCGCATTGGAAAAATCAGGTATCTTGTGAATTTGTTAAATGATAAATTTAAAGCCTACTATGCCCCTAAAGAAGAACTGTGTGTCGACGAAAGTATGATTCCTTTTAGAGGTCGAGTCACTTTTGACAATATAACAAATCTAAAGGCACAAATACGGTATAAAATTGTTTAAAGTTTGTACAAATCCTGGTTATACTTTAAAAATACAGGTATACAGTGGAAAAAATATTGATATTGAGAATAATACCCCTACAAAAATAGTATTATCCCTGTGCGATGAACTCTTGAATAAAGGCCACACCATTGCCACTGATAACTGGTACACCAGCTTGAACTGGCGTACGAATTACTAAAAACGATACACATTTCCTGGGGACAGTGAGAAAGAACAGAAAGTACTTGCTAGCAAAGTAGTAGAAACTAATTTAAAACGAGGTGAATTCGTAGCACAAGAAAACGATTGTGGCATCACAGTATTAAAATGGAAAGATAAAGAGATGTTTTAATGCTGTCTACAAAGCACACGGACAAATTTACTCGATTAAATGTCAGAGGCAAGGCGGTGCAAAACCAGCAATGGTTATTGATTATAACAAATGTAAAGCTTCAGTCGACATGAGTGATCAGATGACAGCTTATTCAACTCCACTGAGAAAAACTGTCAAATGGTATAGAAAATTAATAGAATTGCTCTTGAATACAGCTGTGGTAAATGCGTTGATAATGTATAAGGAAACCACTAAGAAAATATTTCAGTAGTAGATTATAGAAAAATCTCGTTCAATATCTCACTAAATCAGGACGTCCAGAAACAGGTAATTGGCACTTGAATTACGTCCAAAACGACGAAAACATGAACTTGTCAAAAAGAGGGACCTGTACGCAAAATGAGACGATTTTGTGTCGGCTGTTACAAGAACAATGTAGAAAAGATGTCGAGAAAAGACGCAAAAATAAGACCCTGAAAGTGCCTACCTATTGTTTGCAGTGTGATGGTCAGCCACATTATTGCCTGCCATGTTTTAATAGAGAGCATCGAACGTAATTTGGACAATAATTTTGTTTGTAATATTTTCAATATAATAACTTTTAAATTACTATCTAAATTGTTTTGTGAGCCTTTCTATGACCACGTGTAAAATATTGATATTTCTTTGTGATTGATATATATTATGTTATTAAAACATTAATACTGTAAAAGATTTTGTGTCTTTGAATCTTAAAACTACGATATTTAAAACCAAATTTTATATGAAACATTTTTTTGCGTATTTTCCCTACTTCTCATAATTTAGTACCTATTTTCTAAATTTTACTAGGCAGGTGTGTCCCACTGCAAGGATTGCTCTCAAGCGCCGCGCCGGTCACTCACATAGGCGAAATAAACGACACGCGTGACCGGTGGCGCAAAAAGCACTTTAAATTTAGATCTCGCATGTGGTCACCGGTGTCCCCATGGCGCAATAAAGCAACATACATGAGGTCACCGGTGCCCCATGGCGTTTAACGTGTTAAGAATAATATCGGTAAGGATGATTTAGAGGCCATACGTCAAGACATTTCGTCCTTGTTACGTCGAAGTTCAGCGCCGAAACTAAATCTCCTCAAAGACGAGTTTAAAGCGTTGTACAACTTACGCAACAGACCAGAGGTCACGATTCTCCGCGCGGATAAAGGAAATGCTACGGTAATAATGGACACGTCAGAGTATAATTTCAAAATACGACAACTTTTATCGGACGTAAGTACATACAAAAAGGTCAAAATAGACCCTACAACTAATACACTTAAAACAACTACTGCTTTAATAAAGAAATACTCCGAAAAATTAAATCTCGACGTAAATTCGACAATACCATCATGTGCCAAACCACCGAGGTTGTATGGGTTACCGAAAATACACAAACCAAACGCTCCACTACGTCCCATAGTGAACCAGATCGATTCACCAACTTATAAGTTGGCTCAACACTTGGCAAAAATACTGTCACCACTGAGAGGACATACTACAGCACACACAAAGGATTCATACCATTTTGTTAGTGAGATAAAAAACCTACATCTCGCTGACAATGAAACTATGGTCAGTTTTGATGTTCAGTCACTATTCACATGCTTACCTATTGAAGACTGCATCTCAATTGTAACTAGGAAGCTAGAAGATAATAACATGCCTACAGAATATGCAGTATTACTCAAACACTGCCTCACATCTGGCTATCTATTGTGGAAGGAAGAGTTCTACAAGCAAGTAGACGGTGTGGCGATGGACTCACCTGTATCTCCCGTAGTCGCCAAAATATTCATGGAGGACTTTGAGGAGAAAGCCCTTCTTACTGCTTCTGTAAATCCAAGATTCTACAAGCGGAACGTAGACGATACTTTCAAAATTTTACCATCTGATAAAGTAACTGTATTTTTAAACCACCTTAATTCCATAAACTCTAAAATACAATTCACAATGGAGTTAGAGGCAAACAATTCTTTAGCTTTCCTGGATGTTTTAGTCATCCTGATAACACTATCGGTCACACTGTGTATAGGAAAAAGACCCATACCAACCGATAGTTAAATGGTGAATCGCAACATCATCCATCACAGTTAGCTACCGTGGGAAAATCTTTGTTTCGGAGAGCACGAGGGATCTGTGACAGAAAACATCCGGCCGCCGAGCTTCAGCACGTCGAGCAAGTATTGCAAGACAACAAGCTTCGGGTCCCGTGCCTACGTCACAGTGACCGAGTGAAGCCGGCCACAGTCGAGCGTGTGCCTGCTGCACTACCATATGTCAGAGGAGTCACAGACAAAGTTGGCTACATCTTGAAGCGAGCTTCCATTAAAACATACTTCAAGCCGCCGAAGAAGGTTAGTCAATTTTTACCATCCGTCAAGTGTCATATCCTCTACAAGTTGCAGGAGTGTACAAGCTGGATTGTGAATGTGGTCTCTTACATAGGACAAACAAAAGATCTATAAAACCGCGTAAAGAACATATAGCTGACTTGAAGCACCGGGACTGTAGGACACTATCGGGAAGTTTGCAGTTTGTGAACATGTTCAAGATCGTCCCCGCCATTACATTAGATTTGATAGATCACAAATCCTCGCAAAAGAACACCGATTCCTACCAGGATGATTCGCAAGGTTTTTGAAATTAAAAACATCCTAATTTCATAGAGAAGATGGATGGGTGCTGCCATCTGCTTAGGATCCTATAATTAATAAAATTAAATCCAAACCCAAGTATGCCACTGCAAGACTTCAAGATACTGTAAGCTCATTCTGCGTAGATCGTACCAAAAAATAATATTAAAAAAACTGAAGGTAGCCGTGAACTATGACATCAGGACGTCAAAAACCTCAGTCCTCTACGTGACCATGGGTGCTGTAAAGCACCCGAAACGTCGGGAATTAAAAAGTTAAATTAAACGCGACAGAATCCGTAAAAAATTGTTTCATTTAAACAAATGTACAGCTATAGATTAAAGCCAATAATATTTAAAGCCGTGGTAGCTCACGGGCTAAACGCTCGTTATAAATTTCACAGTACGCGAGCAACCCGGGTTCGAACCCCGCCGGCACCAATGAAATTGTTAATTGCAATTTTAAGTATTGATTTACCACATGCTCGGCGGTGAAAGAAAACATCGTGAGGAAGCCTGCATGTCTAAGAAATAAGAAAAAAACAATATTTCGAAGATAATTATGTGAAGTTCGCCTACACGCATTGGGGCAGCGGGGCGGACATTTCCTTGCCCTAAAACCCTCTCAGAAATGAAAGGAGGCCTGTGCCCAGTAATGGGATGTATATAAGTTGTAACTTTAACTTTAACTTTAACTTTTATTTACAGACAGTCCAAGACCTGAGCTCAGGCCGCAGATCGGGCAAATGAAGAACTCCAGGCCGCATTCCATGACGTGTTCTAATAGGTACGTACGCTAGAACTTTATACGACTAGAATTTAGCCTTTCAATTTAGGATTGCACAGTCACTGAGCGTTTAAATGCGGTGCTGTGAAGCCTAGGTTCGGACCCCACTCGGAAAAAAGATTTCTATGTCCTACAAATAATTGTTCCGAGTCTGTGTGTGACCATCTAAAATGTTTAGATATTAAATGTGTCCACTATACACCAGAAATTCCTGTTTTAAAAGAACAATTTAAAAAAAGAACC
This sequence comes from Parnassius orleans, assembly GCA_029286625.1. Classification (NCBI taxonomy): domain Eukaryota; kingdom Metazoa; phylum Arthropoda; class Insecta; order Lepidoptera; family Papilionidae; genus Parnassius; species Parnassius orleans. Next base: position 1,459,606 of record JAGSMP010000237.1, read on the forward strand.
TTTATAGTAATCTATTTATTTAACACAACCACCACCAATATAGTGTAATTTTTTTTACCCCACTAGGATTTTCTTCAGTATCGTGGAGGCAGTTTACAAACATAAATTTCACAAGGACAAACATCCAGACCCGGAACAATTATTTGTAGGCCGTATAAATACTTGTTCCGTGCTGTATTCGAACCGCGGCCCTCAGTGCCGCAATTCAATGCTAAGCCACTGTGTCACAAAGTCGTCAACTAATTGATTGGTCTGTGTATAAGCGGCGTAAGCGAATACACTACCCCAAATCTCGTGGGTATCGTAAGAGACGACAGAGGAAAACTGGAACAGGAGATGTACAGCAGCATCTTCATGATAACAACAAAAGATAATAAAAACTGCGGCTGCCAACCCGCCTGGTAAGCGTGGTAACTATAGCAAATATATCAGGCAGTCTAAGGGGCTTTTAATAAGCTGTAATAATGAATAATTATACGTGGTGAGCCATGCTGCAGCTATATTAGTAGAATAATTGTAGCACGAATGGGTCAGCTCGACCGGGCAGGACCACGCTCTCAGAATACCAGCTATGTGGTAGAGCCATGCTGCAGCTATATTAGTAGTATAGTTGTGGCACGAATGGGTCAGCTCGACCGGGGCAGGACCACGCTCTCACAGAATACCAGCTACGTGGTAGGCCATGCTGCTGCTATATTAGTAGAATAGTTGTAGCACGAATGGGTCGGATCGACCGGGGAAGGACCACGCTCTCACAGAATACCAGCTATACGTGGTAAAGCCATGCTGCAGCTATATTAGTAGTATAGTTGTAGCACGAATGGGTCGGCTCGACAGGGAAAGGACGACACGCTCACAGAATACCAGCTATACGTGGTAAAGCCATGCTGCAGCTATATTAGTAGTATAGTTGTAGCACGAATGGGTCGGCTCGACCGGGGAAGGACCACGCTATCACAGAATACCAGCTTTACGTGGTAGAGCCATGCTGCAGCTATATTAGTAGTATAGTTGTAGCACGAATGGGTCGGCTCGACAGGGAAAGGACGACACGCTCACAGAATACCAGCTATGCGTGGTGAGCCATGCTGCAGCTATATTAGTAGTATAGTTGTGGCACGATGGGTCAGCTCGACCGGGCAGGACCACGCTCTCAGGAATACCAGCTATACGTGGTAAAGCCATGCTGCAGCTATATTAGTAGTATAGTTGTAGCACGAATGGGTCGGCTCGACAGGGAAAGGACGACACGCTCACAGAATACCAGCTATACGTGGTAAAGCCATGCTGCAGCTATATTATAGTATAGTTGTAGCACGAATGGGTCGGCTCGACGGGGCAGGACCACGCTCTCAGAATACCAGCTATGCATGGTAGAGCCATGCTGCAGCTATATTAGTAGTATAGTTGTAGCACAGATGGGTCGGCTCGACCGGGGCAGGACCACGCTCTCACAGAATACCAGCTATGTGGTAGAGCCATGCTGCTATATTAGTAGTATAGTTGTAGCACAGATGGGTCGCTCGACCGGGCAGGACCACGCTCACAGAATACCAGCTATACGTGGTAAAGCCATGCTGCAGCTATATTAGTAGTATAGTTGTAGCACAGATGGGTCAGCTCGACCGGGCAGGACCGCTCTCACAGAATACCAGCTGCCATGGTGAGAGCCATGCTGCAGCTATATTAGTAGTATAGTTGTAGCACGAATGGGTCGGCTCGACCAGGCAGGACCACGCTCTCACAGAATACCAGCTATGCGTGGTAGAGCCATGCTGCAGCTATATTGTAGTATAGTTGTAGCACGAATGGTCGGCTCGACCGGGGCAGACCACGCTCTCACAGAATACCAGCTATACGTGGTGAGCCATGCTGCAGCTATATTAGTAGTATAGTTGTAGCACAGATGGGTCAGCTCGACCGGGCAGGACCACGCTCTCACAGAATACCAGCTATACGTGGTAGAGCCATGCCAGCTATATTAGTAGTATGGTTGTAGCACGATGGTCGGCTCGACCGGGCAGGACCACGCTCCACAGAATACCAGCTATACGTGGTAAAGCCATGCTGCAGCTATATTAGTAGTATAGTTGTAGCACGAATGGGTCGCTCGACCGGGCAGGACCGCTCTCAGGAATACCAGCTATACGTGGTAGAGCCATGCTGCAGCTATATTATAGTATAGTTGTAGCACGAATGGGTCAGCTCGACCGGGGCAGGACCACTCTCACAGAATACCAGCTATACGTGGTGAGAGCCATGCTGCAGCTATATTAGTAGTAGTTGTAGCACGAATGGGTCGGCTCGACCGGGCAGGACCACGCTCACAGAATACCAGCTATATATGTGGTAGAGCCATGCTGCAGCTATATTAGTAGTATAGTTGTAGCACGAATGAGTCGGCTCGACCGGGGCAGGACCGCTCTCACAGAATACCAGCTATACGTGGTAGAGAGCCATGCTGCAGCTATATTAGTAGTATAGTTGTAGCATGAATGGGTCGGCTCGACCGGGAAGGACCACGCCTCGCAGAATACCAGCTATACGTGGTAGCCATGCTGCAGCTATATTAGTAGTATAGTTATAGCACGAATGGGTCGGCTCGACCGGGAAGGACCACGCTCTCACAGAATACCAGCTATATATGTGGTAGAGCCATGCTGCATAGAACCATGCCAGCTGCAGCATGGTTTCTATGTTACCGGTTTAAAGACCACCTCGCGGTCGCTCTGCTCTTAGGTGCTCTTCAAACTAAATAAGTCAGCACATTTTTTAGGGTCCCGTACCCAAAGTGTAATCAAAGGGACCCTAAAAACCCTAAAGACCCTCCGTTGTCCGTCCGACCGTCCGTCCGTCTATCAGTCCATCTGTCTGTCTGTCAGTGGGCTGTATCTCATGATCCGTAATAGATAGACAGTTGAAATGTTCACAGAATATGTATTTCTGTTGCCGCTATAACAACAAATAATAAAAATAAAAATAAGTTAAAAATTAAAGGGGGAAACGTGTGTTACGATGGTACGGAACCCTTCATGCGCGAGTCCGACTCGCACTTGGCCAGCTTTTATTTATGTTTTATACGGATCTTAGCTTATTTGGCAATTTTAGCAACTTTTTTAATGGATTTCGGCAAAGTAACGGCTGATTCTATTAATCCTCTCAATAAAGACAGGAGGCCTGTGCCCAGTATTGTGACGTACTTATATACAGGTTTTTTTATTTATCATATCTTTCTAACCATATCTTTCTAACTTGTCCAAAATAATAGGGATCGAGACAGTGTCAAATGCTTTGGCAAGATCAATAAAAACTCCAACACATTTTTGTTTGTTATCGAGACTTTCTGTAACATACTCTACCAAAGAACTGACGGCTCTATCTGTTTCTTTAGATTTTTAGTATTATTGTTATTTTATTTTAAAAGTGTAATAATTTTAATGGATAATAGTGAACTTCTTAGCTAATATTGTTGTGTTAATTCACAGTAATATAGCTGCAGCATGAATGAGTCGACTCGACCGTGAAAGGACCAGATTCTCGCAGATTTTTTTACGTGGTAGAGCCATGCTGCAGCTATATTAATAGTATAGTTGTAGCACGAATGGGTCGGCTCGACCGGGGAAGGACCACGCTCTCACAGAATACCAGCGTAAAATAGCAACTTAACGTTTCTGTGTTTCGTATGGTGAGTGTAGAGAACCGGAGACCCTTTTACTGGAAAGAACCATCTTAGTCCTCACGGGTGACAACGCATCTGCATTTTGATTCGCAAACGAGTATAAATATAGATGTCTAAGGGCCACAGCAACCACTTACCATCAGGTGGACTGTGTGCTCGTTTGTCACCCTTATTCTATAAAAAAAAAAAAAATACCATCGCAATTAATTTGCCTAAAGTCCCTGTGTTTCAAATAGTAACGAGAACCTAAGATCTTTTTTATTTTTAAGTAGTCATTCTATCTTGGTCCTCATTACATCTGCATGTACAATTTTTTTTTATTCCAGCACTGGCAGAAGTAAGAGGATAAGAACGATCTTCACTCCGGAACAGCTAGAGCGGCTGGAGGCGGAGTTTGAGCGGCAGCAGTACATGGTGGGTCCGGAGAGGCTGTATTTGGCGCACGCTTTACAGCTCACCGAAGCACAGGTAAACATATAGACAAACTATTTAACACATACACTGCCGTCAGTCATCCTTTAAATGAAGTACTCCGTGCAAAGTGACTGACACGGCAGCATAAGGGTTAAGCATCCTATGTTGGTCTAGGACTAATAGGTCCCATGGTTTTTTTTATAGAATAAGAGTGACAAACGAGCACACAGTCCACCTAATGGTAAGTGGATGCTGTGGCCCATGAATATCTATATATTATATCCTCGATTAAGAATCAAAATCTTTTCCTGTAAAAAAGCCTGCTATTTTACGCTGGTATTGTGTGAGAGCGTGGTCCTTCCTCAGTCGAGGCGACCTATTCGTGTTCCAATCATAATAAAGCTTCAGCATGGCTCTACCAAGTCGAGCCATGCTGCAGTTATATTACATGTATAGCGTAGTGGGGACTTATAAAAAATTATGTACCAACTGTGTTATTTGCTTTAAATGTTCTAAATGGTGACTAATAGGATATTGGGTTTGTGATTGTGTAGGCGACAGACTAGCCAACTATTACTTCTCTCACAATTTTTTTATCTTTCTAATTAAATAAAATGATAGAGGTTTGCAGTTGTGCGCGCATAGCGGAAAAACTACTGGATAGATTTCAATTGGGTTTTCTAAGTTTTATTTCTTAGACACTTGGCCTTATCTAAAAAAATATTGCGATATCTTCTAATAATATAAAGTTATTAACAATAATAATAATAATAATGTCCTCCAGACCGAATTTCGGTCACGGCGGCCAGCCTCAACGGAGAGTAGCCATCGGCGCAGGACAGGATTATAGTGGCCAAGTGTATGCGCAAGCACAGGTGCACTCTCTATTCCCTCACTCTCATAGACCCGATCTCTCCGGTCGCGATCTACCGTCACGGTAACCCGACTCGACCGGAGAGAGATCAGGCGCAGGACTAACAGCTTTACGTGCTTTCCGAGGCACGGGGGTGAGACACCGCCAACTTCCTGACTCCGGGCAGCTACTGAGAATTTCTTGATGGAAAAGCTCAATAACTGATTTTTTTTGCCCGACCCGGGATTCGAACCCGGACCCGGACCGGACGAAATTAGGACCTCATGATCAGCAGTCGCACTACTACAACCGCTAGACCAACGAGGCAGTCAAAGTTATTAAAGTTTTATGAAACAACGATTTTTATAAGCACTACGTGTTCAGTGAACATTACATGCAACGAATAACATTGTTCACAAATAAATTTTGTAAGCAAACTATATTTTTGCTTGCGATCTTTTAGATGTTTTTTTCTTCGCATATACGAAAACTTTGTTAATATATCAAGCAACGCGGACGAAGTCGCGGGTATGAGCTAGTCTACCATAGTTTTTGATTTAACGTGGTCCGTATAGGTCGCTGCTCTTTGCATTCTCCTATCAGGGTACGTGACGGTACGTATTGAAGCAGTACCTACGAACCTCAATTTTAAAAGCACGACGTTAGCTAAACATTAACACATTTTGTCCCATGGGTGTCGTAAGAGGCGACTATGGGGCATGCAAAGATTTTATAACTACCGCTAGATTGCGGCATAACTAGCTTGTGTATTGTCAATTCATCCGCCAAGCATGACGATAAAGCCTTACCTTCCCTACAATGGTAGAGGCCCATGTCAAGTTATGGATTTTAGTGGCTTATTAAGTAGAAGAGGATTGTCAGTTCGTGGGCTTGTCCACCAGCACGCTTATGTTATGAGTACAGTTGACCCGCGGTAATCCGACAAACGTTTTGCAAGGCGGTGTCAGATTATCAAATTCGTCGGAGAAATAGAGTACTGCGACAGCCCCCTGGTAGTCCGGAACTTTTTGAAAAAGAGTACCTTGTAATCCGACAAATTACATATCAAATAAAAAATAATATAAAATAAATAAATTAATAGTTTAAAAAACACTAGAAAAACACGCTTTAATAAATGCACGTAAAAACAAAAAAAGGTTTGTTATAACCTTGAAACCTGATCGTGTTTGTTCAAAGTCCATTACGTGGCCTTTCTCACAAGTGCAAACATGGCTATGATACGATATTCCATCATGGAATGCCAATGCCTATCTTCCGGCTTCATCATCAGACCTTGAAACCTAATCGTGGTCAAAGTTCATTACAAGACTTTTCTATGAAATCCAAAACAGCTATGATACGATTTCTTATATTTATGCGAACACTACAATTATTATTAAAAAACTGAAGGTAGCCGGACTAACTATGACATCGGGACGTCAAACATCTCAGTCCCCCCCGAGACCATGGGTGTAAAGTACCCGAAACGTCGGGAATCAAAATAATAAAATTAAACGCGATAAAATCCGTAAAAATTGTTTTATTCAGCTATGATACGATTTTCCATCATGAAGTTCCAGTTCAAATCTTCCGGCTCCATCATCAGATCAGTTCGATAGTATCATATTATTGTAATGTTATCAGAACTACATACAGCTGTCAATTTTCATTACGCTACGACCCTTGGAAGATGGTTAAATTAGTTACCTTAGATTCCATTACATAGTTAGTTACATACAGGTCGACCTAATAAAAGCGTGTTAAAAAGTCATGTAATGCACAATGAATACCGACACAGTATATGATGAATGCCCGCTAGGCTGCAACCCCATAGTCACATTTAAACTGAGACAATGGCGTCAATTTATTGCAACCTGTTTGTCCACGTATTCGCGAAGGACACCCCCCACCCCCCTCCACCCAGCCATGGCGGATTCATTCACGGCATGTCGGATTACAAGGGGGTGCGGATTAGCCAAGGGCCGGATTACCGGGGGTCTACTGTATAGGTAAATCTTAAAATAAATGGGTCATTATTTTAAGATTTACCTATCGTTATTGGAAAGTTTTTATATATATTTTTTACGTAGTAGAGCCACTTTGTACTATATTTTAGGTGCACCACGAATAGGTAGGCTCGACCGGGAATGGATCAGCGTGAAATAGCAAATAATGTTAATATGTTTCGTATGGACAGTGACATGAACCGGAGACTGTTTTTACTGATAAAGAGGCATTTCCTCTTAGTCATCAGGGGTGACGACGCTTCTGCATTTTGATTCTTATTTAAAGATTGATTTTTCTATGGACACAGAATCTTCTTTTTTTTTAAATAACGTTAAGCTCAAACTAAAATTTTCTCCTGTATCGTAGAGGCATACATTTCATAAGGACAAACATCCAGGTCCGGAACAATTATTTGTAGGCCATACAAATACTTGTGGTCCGAGAGCTCATGACGCAATTTTCATGAAGTGTTTGATGCATCATGAAACTTTGTTGAAAAGTATCAGTCCACTTAATAAGCAGGTACATGACTGTTTGCCTGGCCTACCTAAGTACACCTGGTATAAGTCGCAAAAAAATTCGCCCAATGGGGAAAGCTTGCGCATCGCTGTAGGAATCCAACTAGGAGCGGCGCCTTGTCAACCCCATATCTAGATACTTTTCAACAAAGTTTCATGATGCATCAAGCACTTCATGAAAAATGCGTCATGAGCTCTCGGACCATTGTATTCATTGCTAAACCACTGCGCGACGGAGCCATCATAATAGTATGAATATTTTATCCCATTAGTAATCGATATGAATTAGTTAAGCACTAAGCACGTACCATCAGGACTGTAAGTACGCTTGTATTTGTCAATTCAATTTAAAAAAACGAACGTACCTAAAAAAGGATTATTGATAAACCTTACCAACTTACCAACTTAGGAGTCCATGACGTGGTCATTCATTAATTTGTGACGAACTATAATTAGTTCTATACCCAGGTGTTACTCGATTTATTTTCATAACTAACTTGCTCAGCAATCTGTCGTCTGCTAAGTACCTACGTGAATTGACTACAAATCTCAGTATAAACCAACGTATTTGTGTATTTGTTCTAATATTATAATAGCTAGCCAGATAGCAAAAGCATTATTATTTCTTATGACAATAGCCTTCGTAAGGTTTTCCTTTGCCTACTATTAATCATTTAAAATAAAATTTTTTTTTAGGTGAAAGTTTGGTTTCAAAATCGACGAATTAAATGGCGGAAACATCACCTAGAAGTAACTCAGCAAAGACTCGCAGTGTTACAGAGACACAGGCCCGAGGATCGTGATGATGATGTATGAAATTTTCCCGCCTTTCGCAAGTATACAAGATGACATAGGACTATATTATAATATTAACGATATTTTCGTATTTTAGTGCATAATGTGGTATAGTGTATGACTATTCGAGTTTAATTCAAAGTGCATTGTGTCGAATTTGGGGTACCACACATGATATATAGTGTTTAATGTACAATTTTCTTTCTAATAAGGAAGTAGGAAATTGTAGCATTTATTACAAACAAAATGGTATACTTAAACTGTTAATAATTATTTTGTACATAATATTATTCCAAGTGCCATGTATCCACTTTTGCATTTATATTTTATAACTTGTGTTAATTGTATAAGTCGCAGCTCGTGAGTTTTATCAGCTGGCTAACATTCAATTGAATGCCTACAAGCGTTTATAGTTCTCTTGTACATAGTGCTGGTCATCTACATCGGCACATGTTGGGATTAAAAAAAGAAGGATTACATCTTACTTTTATTGTGGATTTTCATTTTTTGCCGTTAAGTATATGGGTTAATTTAATTATGTATGAATGTATCCTTGGAGTACACTGACCGCCTTCAGTTGTTAGGGGTTGAATTTTCTCAGAACCTCAACTATGGGTGGTACATTGAGTCCAGAGCCAAGTCCTTGCAAGGGTGTGGCGGTACTTCACGCCGGGGCAGATTGTTACCTTATATAAAGCGCATGTCCGGTCGTGCATAGAGTACTGCTGTCACATATGGGCTGGTGCTGCAAAATGCCACTTGGCAGCATTGGACTCAGTGGAGAGATGTTCTAAGAGGCTCATTGGTGACCTTGATTCGGTTGAAACCAACCTTGTCAGCCTCAAGCACAGGCGCAGAGTAGCCAGCCTCTCGGTATTCTACAGGATGCATTTCGATGAGTGTGCGCAGGAATTTCACGCTTTAATTCCTCCCTCTCCTTTCGACCAGGCGGTCGGCGGGTCTTCACCCCTTTGTTGTCGATATTCCACGCCTTTTGTTACGCTAAGACAGTGCGATTTACCATTTAAGGCTGCATCACCACTTACCACCAGGTGGGATTGTGGTCAAGCACTGGCTTATAATAAGTAAAAAAAAATTAAAGCGTTAAATACTCGGGTTGAGCTGTGGTCTGTTACTGTGGTCGAAAGTCTAAAGTTAGAGTTTTGGCGGGAACTTGGCCGGCGGCGAATTGCTGCTCCTGTATTGTTTAAATAATTGTTTGAAGTGGACTTTGATATGTACAAGTGATGCGATTTTGTGTATTAAATGTCTGCGCATGTGAACTATTAGTGGAAACGGTGAAACAAGTGCTCCGATGATGATATGAATCTCAAGATAAGGTGTCTGTCTACTTCGCCTTGAGATACTATCGCCAAATGTCTGCTGGCTCAAGTTGCCGTCAAAATCTCCCAAAACTACGCAATGTGACGTATCAACATATTGTGAAACAGTATATACTATAAAGGATTATTATCACTTGATACTAAGATAAATGAAGACATAGCTTAAAAGAGAAGCATCCAAGCCAAAATCTTAATAAAAAAGTCTAAAGCTAGGTATTTAGTTGAAGAAGACATTTAACTAACGGCCTAGCCGTCCATTTAACTAGCTGATTAAACCGTCGAAATCCAGTCCATTTAACCAGCTGATGAATCGCGAAAGACGACTTTCGGTGAACTTTGAACACGTATTATTTTGTGATTGTGTCAAGATAGATTAATATATTATATAATTTTTCCATTACATACCGTGTACCTTTATCATTTTAATATTTGTAGACTAATATAAGTATTGATTAATCTAGATAAGACATTAAAGTAATCATATTGCCAATGACTTGTTATTTAATCCGCTACTCCTAAATTGGACGCAGTCACACAAAAAGTGACCGAACCGTGACCGTTCACCATGAAGTGGTGGTGTAAGAATATCTACTATCCCATATAGTCCCTTGGGTGTCAAAATAAGTGACACAGGTAACAAACCAAGAGATGAGCAGCAGCGGCTTCCTGATAACGACCAAAAAATAAACTACCAACCAAACTACCTGCCAAGTGTAGCAACTATGGCAAATATCCATTATGGGGCAACTTTTGATAAGTTATAATGGTAACACAATAACTTAAATTTAAAATTAAATAAATCCCCGAAACAAAAAGAGCTGGCGATCTTCAAACGGATGAACAGTTTTTCTTGAAATATAGCTAAGAACACTCTCGATTAAGACACCTTTCAAACGAAAAAAAACTTAATCAAAATCGGTTCACTACAGACATGCCACAGACAGACACAGAGATACACAGATGGACAGACACTTAGATACAAAGATACACAGATACACACTACAAATATAAAGGGTGTCCGCCGGCAGATTTTACACTTTGCATCGAGCTCACAGCGTGCAGCAAGGCGGTGGCGGGGGGTACGGGGTATCGTTCGACGCGGGAGTGTTGCGGGTTGTTTAGTAGCCATGAGTCAGTGGACGGAGCGCATCGCGCTTTCGCTGTCGAAGCCTATTTTGCGAACAACTATTCGATCAATGTGGCGAGGCGTTCTTTTAATTCTCACTTCGGTATCCGCCGATTAAAGGATGGTCCGTCGAATCAACTGATGTGGGCGTGGGTCAAGAAGTTCAGAGAAACTGGATCAGTTATAAATGAGCCTCGGCCTGGACCTTCAACGTCTGTAACTACGCCTGAAAACACAGAGCTTGTGAGAAGGGAAATTTTGCGAAATCCTCGCAAATCTATCCGGAAGATTGCAGCTGCAACCTGTGTGAAAAGACGTCAGTTCACAAAATAATTCGAAAAAGATGAAGTTCCATCCATACAAGCTTCAAATTATCCAGCAATTAAAGAAGATGACTACACAAAGAGGCAGACTTACGCAAGAGTGTTTTTGGAACGATTTTCTACGCCTACGCGTATGTTTAACATCTTTTTTAGTGACGAGGCGCATTTTCACCTCGGAGGGTATGTCAATAAACAGAACATGCGATATTGGAGTGAGAGCAACCCATACGAAGTCCATCAAAACCTCTTCACAGCCCGAAGACCACGGTTTGGTGCGCCATTTCTGGAAATGGCATAATTGGCCCGTATTTTTTAACAGAGGTGAAACTGTTACCGCAGAGCGGTACCGTGATATGTTGGATATTTTTATACCCGAGCTGCATCGTCACGTCGGCTACAATAACAGAACTCACTTTCAGCAGGATGGGGCCACAGCACACCGCCCGGGAGTCAATGTTTAAAGTGAGAGCTTTTCCTGGAAAATTAATAAGTCGATTCGGCGACGTAGCCTGGCCCCCTAGATCTCCAGATCTGACCCCTTGCGACTTTTTCCTCTGGGGATATCTCAAGTCTCGCGTTTACAATAATTCTCCATCAACAATAAACGCCTTACAAGAAAATATCCGCCGCGAAGTTCAGGCTATCAGTCCAGCACTTTGCAAAAGAGTTTTCACTAATATGAAGGAAAGACTGCAAGAATGTTTGCGACTAGAAGGACGTCATTTGAGTGGAGTAATTTTTAAGAAGTGATTTCCGCACTATCCTTTTGTAAGAAAACAAATAAATAATTTAGATTATGTAAATACTTTTATTTTATTTTATTTTATAAAGTGTAAAATCTGCCGGCGGACACCCGTTATAACACCCTCTGTTTTATATATACGAAAATTCAGCTTATTATGTCTCATTCCGAGGTCGATCGCTAATTTGAATGGACTAGTAGCGTATTAAGACTGTAACACGATTAAGTCGGCTCGACCGGGCAAGTATCACGTACAGAATACCAACATGAAATGTTTCGTATGATGAGTGTAGAGAAACGAAAATCCTTTTTACTAGTAACGAGGCAGTCTATCTCAGTTCTAAGGGATAACAACGCATCTGCATTTTGATTCTTAATCGAGAATAGATGTAGGTATCTAAGGGCTACAGCCCACAGCATCCAATAAACATCATCAACTTATACGTGTTAGAGCCACGCTGCAGCTATATTATGGTTGTAGCACGAATGGGCCGGCTCGATCGGGGAAGGACCACGCTCTCACAGAATACCAGCGTAAAAGAGCACCTTAATGCTGCTGTGTTTTGCATGGAGAGTGTAGAGAACCGGAGACCCTTTTTACTGGAAACGATGCAATCCATCTTAGTCCTCAGGGGTGACAACGCATCTGCATTTTGATTTTTAATACAGGATAAATGTATTATAGATGTCTATGGGCTACAGCATCCATTTACCATCAGGTGGACTGTGTGCTCGTTTATCACCCGTATTCTAAAAAAAATCAGCTCTGTGCTCGTTTGTGAATCTTACTTGTATAAAAAAATTGGAGCGGATGGCAACCCTAAACATACATCATAATACTATTAATCACTTTGTTTACATCTTTATCTGTGACAGATAACTAAGGGTGACACTGTGACTTTGTCAGATGCCCTGTGTATGAAATGCACTTGTAGAATTGTTAATTGCAACACTATTTATAGTAGTAATATTAACATTAATTTAATAAAAAAAAGTTAAAGTTAAAGTTACAGCTTATACGCGTCCTACTGCTGGGCACAGGCCTCCTCTCATTTCTGAGAGGGTTTTAGGGCAAGGAAATGTCCGCCGCGCTGCCCCAATGCGTGTTGGCGGACTTCACATGTCTTCGAAATATTTTTTTTCTTATTTCTCAAACATGCAGGTTTCCTCACAAGGTTTTCCTTCACCACCGAGCACGTGGTAAATCAGCACTTAAAATTGCAATTAACAATTTCATTGGTGCCGGCGGGGATCGACCCCGGGTTGCTCGCGTACTGTGAAATTTGCAGCGAGCGCTAACCATCTGAGCTACTACGGCACTTCATTATATAATATACATTGTTGTATAATTTAACGTTAATTTAATGACATAATTTTAGTTTGCTGTGTAATGGCGGCTTAAGAATGCACTACCCCGTGCAAAACCCGGAAACTGAAACAGGAGATGGGCAGAAGCTCCTGATAAAACTGAAAATATTAAAAAACTGCGGTTCCAACCGCTTGGCAGGTAAGCGTAGTAACTATGGCAAAATTACCCCTCTGAGGCAATCTATGGGGGAAATCTTTGTTCAGCAGTGGACTTATGATAGGCTTATTTGAATGGATGAATAATTTTAGTAGTGTAGAAAAAACAGGAGAGCTAAACCTCATGTGGAATGTTTAAGACTATATAGTAATATTTGCCTTGAAATCCGTTTGGCAACACACTTACTCATTTCTGACATCAAACAACAGTACTAACATTGCTTTTCAGATTTAGTTAGCAGTTCATATATCCATCGGTGCATTCCGCACTTAGATGGATTGTGTGACTGCATCTCTTCTTCATCACAGCCGGAGATGGCTTTCCCGTTGTATGGAGTATTTGCCTTAATCCTCAATCTTGGCAAGCGAATTGACGAACGTTTTGACAGACGTCTCTCACTTTTGTCCGATCTGTCCGATGGCAGTCTGCGTATTTTGCGTCTGACATTCAAATCCTACGTACTCTAGGTTCCTGCAAAACGCAAGACGCGAGACGTTCCTCGTTCCCGATTTCTGACCCTCTGGGGTTTGTGTATGGCATGGCATATACAGGGACGGGCCAAGTAAGAAAACTCCCTAAATAGTGTTATGTTATGTTTTTAAATATTTTTAGGTTAAAGTAGGTATACTGTGTGTCCGGTCACGGACTAGCGATATTCTAGTTACATATTATATTACAACTATTTTAATACACAAATACGCTACACACTGAGGTCTAATCCCCTTCGCCTCTATGTGGCAGCCATTTTGTTTTTTTTCTTGAGATATTCTCTACGTGTATACAATGATTAAATATTGCTGTAGACAAAGTTATTAACTTTTGAGTCTTTATTGCCTGAAATGAAGATGTTGTATTGTACATACAGTATTAAACGAGATGATTATGCTGCCATCTATCGGAAACTATATCTTTTCTAGCATTTTACATCTCGTCGTCGCCTCTTACGACACCCACGAGAAATAGGGTTACGAACTTCGCTTATGCTGCCACAGAAACTACACTCTTGCTACAAATTACACTGTACGCAAGCAATCCGGATTCGATCCGGTGGTGACCAGGAAAATGTTTTGTGCTCGTACTGTGCCGCGGTGAAGGAGTTGAAATTGCCAGGCCTCCTCATTTCTGAGAGGGTTTAAAAGAAACATCCGCCGCAATGACCATGCGTGTTGGCGAACTTCACATGTTTTTGAAATATATTTTTTTTATTTCTCAGAAATGCAGGTTTCATCACGATGTTTTCCTTCACCGCCGAGCATGTGGTAAGTCAGCAGCTAAAACGGTAATTCACAATATCATTGTTGCCGGCAATAATCGAACCCGGGTTGCTCGCGTAGGTACTGTAAAATTTACAGCAATCGCATAGCCCCTGAGGTAACACGGCTCTGCTTCTAGGTATATCTTTGATACTTATTCTATGACGCAGTCAACTCCAAGCCTAGCCTCCTCCATAACTCGCTAAGCGATTTTTAGCTTCTAAAACAGTTAGCAGTCAACGATGATCTCACAGCCTGACTTTCCAGAAGCGGTACCAAAGCGGTATAAACTACCCATTGATGTATAGCGAACGAAATAGGAGAAAGTAGTACCAACCCAGAGGAGCTCAGGACACTCTCAGGCCTATTTAGCTTAAATGTTATCTGATCACCTTAACATGAAGAGCCGTGGTAGCTTAGGGGCTTTTATACGTGGTAGAGCCATGCTGCAGCTATATTAGTAGTATAGTTGTAGCACGAATGGGTCGGCTCGACCGAGGAAGTACCACGCTCTCACAGAATACCAACGTAAAATAGCAGCTTAACACTGCTGTGTTTCGTATGGTGAGTGTAGAGAACCGGAGACCTGTTTTACTGGAAAAGGGACATTCCATCTTAGTCCTCACGGGTGACAACGTATCATCATTTTGATTCTTTATTGAGGATAGATGTAGATGTCTATGGGTCACAGCAACCACTTACCATCAGGTGGACCGTGTGCTCCTTTGTCACCCTATCCTATAAAAAAGGGGCTACGCGCTCGCTGTAAATTTCACAGTACTCGAGCAACCCGGATTTGATTCTTGCCGGCACCAACGAAATTGTTAATTGCCATTTTAAGTGCTAATTTACCACGTACTCGGCGGTGAACGAAAACATCGTGAGGAAACCTGCATGTTTGAAAAATAAGTAAAAGAAATTTTTCGAAGACATGTTAAGTTCGCCAACACGCATGAGGCAGCGCGGCGGATATTTCCTTGCCCTAAAACCCTCTTAGAAATGAGAGGAGGCATGTGCTTAGCAGTGGGTCGTGTATAGGCTGTTACTTTATCTGATCACATTGCCAAACGTCTTGTACCTTTAACCCAACTCGTTGGTTTGAATTGAAACTCCACGGACGTATTGAATCTCCTCGGACGTATTAAACATTTTAATTGGTTTCTTGTACTGTTACTGCAACTTCATCATCTCACTAATAACGTAACACGTTACAGCCATAAAGACGTAATTACCTAACTGTGTGCCGATTAAGTAGTATAGTAAAAGTAAAATATTTGAGAACCGGTTACGGAATAGGGCCACGGAATTAATGTGTTATTTTAGTGAGGTGTATAATTTTGATATCGATAAAAATTTGCAAGAATATAATCGTACGTAGTTACACAAAAAAAATTTAACTTTGATAAAAAGTACCGATTTAAAAAAAAGAATAATATAGTTTCCACATTCTGTGTGACATAGTGTAACGATAAATTAAAGCCCCGACTAGAAGCTATTATGTGGAATTTTTTAAATTTAAAGTTGGTTTATTTTTTTTAAAGTTTAATTATTTTACCCTTTTGAATGGGCTAAGTGGAGTGAAGAAAATAGTGTGTGGACTTATGGGATGGAAGGTCTGTAATGATGATGATTATGATGAAGTGGAGTGAAAAATCACAAGTCCAAGGTACCAACCAGAATGTCATTTACTTTTATAGAATAAGGGTGACAAACGTGCACACAGTCCACCTGATGGTAAGTGGATGCTGTAGCTAGGGTTGCCACCTTTTTTTGAATAAATATAGTATTTTTGCCAAAAAAGACACAAAAATATAGTACTTTTGGGAAATTCAGGAAAAAAAGTACACATTTATTTTTAATCTTTATGCATTTCTCCATATAAATTTGTTATTGCTCTTCGCTTTAGCCATCTACCTTTAAAATAATTATAGGAATCTGAGAAATTTAGATTCATATTAAAATAAATTAATAATTAATTTTTAATTAAATTTATTATCTATTTCTTTCTTCTTTCCATTTAACATTCATGACGGAAGAATTCTTTCCGTAAAACTTCCTTGTTCCAGACTTCCAGTCACAGTTAATATAAAAAATCGCGACATTTGAATTAGGGGAAAAAGTATAGTATTTTTCGTAGTATATTATTTTTCTATAATATATAGTACAATTGACTGAAATTTGGTACGATACTATATATTATAGTACGGGTGGCAATCCTAGCAGTAGCCTATATACATCTGCATTTATCCTTCATTAAAATCAAAATGCAGATGCATTGTCACCCTTGAGGACTAAGATGGAATGCCTCGTTTCCAATTAAAATGGTCTCCGGTTCTCTACACTCACCATATCCTATCCCGGTCGAGACGGCTTATTTGTTCCACAACCATAACATAGACTAACACGTCAATCTTCTTTATTTTTCTATTCTTATATATATTTTTTTTCAATTTTATATTTATGTGTTGTCCTCTGATATGACCTATTTAATAAAAAAAAGCATTTATCAGTTACCCTTTTCCGAGAAATCAATGAAAATACATTAAAAAACGTGTGTGTGTGTACTTATGTACGCACGTAGGAAGTTATACTTCTTTAGCGTAACAAAACAAAAATAACTAAAAATAACTACCTTAAATATAGTTATCAGTTCCCACGAAAAATTGAGAGACCCTTAGATCTATGGCTAAATTTTATGGATATCTTATCTTATTATATTCTAATAGATGACATTATTAACATCCCGTTGACGCTAGACGAGATTATAGTGCACGAGCATTATAGCATTATAGTGCACGAGTGTGTGCGCATGCTCAGGTGCACTCTCTATTCCCACACGCTCATAGTCCATAACATATAGACATAGTCATAGTCTCTTAGCTCATAGTCATTCACTCTTGTCTTTCATTATTTGTTTTAAATACTTCCAAGTCCTTCGTAGAACAAAGGAAGCTAGTATACGTGTTAAGTCTCAAGTATGACATCCAGTAAAATACGACGTTTTCCTGGCGTATTTCAACTACAGTGAAAACTACTGGGCTGTATCGGAAGCTTCTATATGAATGCTAGAAACAAATACTTATTTATTGCGAACCAGTGATCCGTTCCGTGTTTAATCGATACCAAGCCCTCCTACATAGAGACGATCACGACGTAGCCTGACCCGAAAACCAAATTTTCTTTTACAAAATGTTGACTTTAGCTGGGTTTCGAACAAAGGAAACACAGAGAACACGAGACACCGTGCCTGATAGTTTTCATTTTTTCCATGGTTGGGAGCAACAATGCGGGTTCGCAACAACATTCTTTTTATTTTTTGTTAAGTTGTTATCAGAATGATTCCCTTTGTCGCTCCTTACAACATCCATGGTATGATATAGGGTAGTGGATTTCCTTACGCCGCCACTGCACGGCAAGTAAGCTTGAAACCAATCTAACTTAACTTAAAATGTTTTGTGCTAGGATTGATTTACAAGAGAATTTGAATAGTTTTGAACCCACGACCTTTGGGTTTCGCTTGGTGCCCTTAGCTATTATACCATTGTCACTTTGCAAATATATATAGCACATGTATTTGTTAATTAAGCATATCTGATACTATTCTTACCATGTTGTGGTGGTTTAAGAGAAACCACTACCCCATAATATCATCAGGTGGGTATCGTAAGAGGCGACACAGGAGGTGGACAGTAGCATCTTTCTAATTACAACTCGAAATAATAAAAAACTGTTGCCAACCCGTTTGTTAAGCGTGGCAACTAATAACAATAATAATGTCCTCCAGAACGAGTTGCGGTCACGGTGGCCAGTCTCAATGGAGATTAGCTATCTAGACAGGACAGGATTACAGCGCCCGAGTGTATGCTCAAACATAAGTGCACTCTCTATTTCCTCACTCTCATAGTCCGATGGGACGGTAACGTGCTTTATGCGCTTTCTAAAACACCGCCAGCTTCCTGACTCCGGGTTGCTTCTGAGAATTTTTTGACAGACAAAACCCAAAAACTGATTTTGGGCCGACCCGGCCTCGAACCAAAGATCTCATAATCAGCAACCTTGTGTACGGACACTAGACCAACGAGGCAGTCTAGACCAACATAGGCCTCTATATAAAAAGCAGTCAAGTGAGGCCTTTGTTCTGCTGTGGACTTTTAATTTTTTATATAAGTGAAGTGACAAACTTACAGTCCACCTGATGGTAAGTGGCTATTGCAGTCTATAGACACCTGCAGCTAACTTTAAAAAAAGAAGACTAAAGATGCGCAGTGGCGTAGCTAGGCGTGGGCGAAGTGGGCCCTCGCCCACGGCCTCGCACTTAAGGACGCGTTTGCAAAATTGATAGGTATAGAATCGAACTATTACATTGACACGGGTCACGCACACAAGTGTACGCACGTTTACCTGCGGGTGCGGGAATCGTAATCAAGTAAAAACATTTTGATAATTTGAAAGATTGATTTTTTTTTCATTTCTTATACATACAAAAATATACTTACATACGAAATACGAATATCTGCTCCAGAGACTGCTAGGCACTAGAAGCACACTACTAGCAGTGAGATGGTGGCTGTGGACTTTGGGCTGGTTTTGTTAGTTATGATAAGACTTTAGCTTCGGACTTAGTGAAGTGACTTGAAGGTATACTTCGGTGACAGCTACTGGAACTCCTCGACGAGTAGTACTAGGTGTGCCGAGTTTGGGCTCGTTTTGTTAGTTACGATGACAGCTAACCTCCTGGCTTGATGGAGAGACCTGATGGTGTACTTTGGTGACTACTACTGGAACTTCTGGACGAGTAGAACTAGATGTGCTGAGTTTGGACTCGTTTTGTTAGTTACGATGGACCTAACCTCCGGGCTTTGTGGAGAGACCGGATGGTGTACTTTGGTGACTACTAGTGGAACTCCTGGACGAGTAGAACTAGGTGTGCCGAGTTTGGGCTCGATTTGTTAGTTATTATGATATCTAACCTCCAGGCTTGATGGAGAGACTTGATGGTGTACTTCGGTGACTACTGCTGGAATTCCTGGACGAGTAGAACTAGGTGTGCAGAGTTTGGGATCGTTTTGTTAGTTATTACGAGACCTAACCTCCAGGCTTGATGGAGAGACTTGATTGTGTACTTCGGTGACTACTGCTGGAACTCCTGGAAGCTACGCCTCTGAAGATGCGTTATCACCTCTGAGGGCTAAGGTGGAATGCTTCACAGCCAGTTATTATACTGGCTCTCGTTACCCTTCAGACCAAAATACAGCAGTGCTAGCACTGCTATGGTCTACCTAGATGGACTCTAAGTAGAAAGGGCATTCTACCGCCTAGCAAATTTAACTGACTGTAATTAAAAAATAAATTTAATTCGAGAAAAAAATTATATTCGAATTCGAAGCAAAGAACAGTCGGACACGGCGTCTCGCTGCCGTACGCGCTCAGTGTTTGTTTACATATCGCCACAACGGCGTCGTAATGTTTTATCATAATTAGTAGCAGATACTACTCCATAAAAGACTCGATATTGTTTTATTTCTATTGTATTGTGATGTGATTGGTGTGAGATGGATTCTACTAGGCAAAATGGTAAGTTCAAAGGAAATCGATTTTATTTACAATAATATGTTTATCGAGACTTTAAAAATCTATTTTTATTTTAAAATATTTTTTTTCGTGATGGCTTTGTGAGGTGCATTTTATCGATGATTGACCTAAATTAGTCTTGAAACAACATTAATATTAGAATTTTACTATATTAACATATAATGAAATGTATACAATATTAAAAAACTAAATATAACAAGGAAAAACAAAAACTAAAAACTTAAATTATCATACAGTCCTACTCCCCGTGGTATCGTGCCAAGAACGCTGGCTGCGTTTCCTCGCTAAATGGCTATACTTAGCCTTTGAGCGAGAAAAGAGCCAGCCCTCTTATCACCAGCAGCGACGACCAGTCGCGGAAACAGTTCCTTTAGGAATTTCACCGCACGTGGACCCCACGGACCGATAGTCTCTCCAGCAAATGGCACAAATACATATGTAATCGTCTCTGAGAGACTCATATTTGCGCCACTTACTTAGTTCAGCTGCCTTTGATGCCGATATAATAGAATAGAATGAATATAATTCTGATAGAATGCTTTCTATTGCATCTACATATGAAGTCTGGATACAAGCACTACGAACAGCACGGCAGACTGATTGCCCAATAACACTTGTTTATTATTTTCATCGTGTATCTCTCTCATTTTATGATGTTGCAAAACGGTTTTTACAAATAAATGTAAAAATTTATTTTAACGACAAAAATAGTTGGACTTATTCTTATTTATAAACGGATTCTTGGCGAATGCCACAAAGTACGATTTAATTATATATCTTGATTTATTGAATACTAGCGATCTGCCCCGGCTTCGCACGGGTGATTTCTGGATATCGATAACAGCGCCACTTACCGGGTCCAACTGTAAATCGAAACCATCCAGGAATCCACTCAAATACACACAAAAAAATTCATCCAAATTGGACCAACCGTTTTCGAGTTTTTGCGAGACTAACGGACGACAATTGATCTTTATTTATATAGATGTAAAATTCAGTTCCGGTTTACTTTTAATCAAATCGGGATAATATTCTTTGTTTAAGACTATCTTGCAAGCGTACAGAGCGCGATGGTCCAGTGGTTAACGTTCTAGTCTACGGACACTAATTATATTCGCATACGGTATTCGTGCATTACAATTTGTTTAACATATACTTTCTTAATAGAATCAGGCGTTACTTTGCGGAAATCCATTATATTAAATTTGGTAAAAATTACCTTGCGTACATCCGCTCGATAATCTTATCGAGCGGATGTACGCAAAGTAATTTTTGCCAACTTTAATATACTTTCTTTCTTTCTCTGGTAATGGACTTGTACCATTGTACTTTTGTAGAGTAGTTCAAGTAGTAAGAAATTAACCATTGTAATAATTATTAATGTTGTTTAAATAATGTAAATATCCTATCTAATTAATACATAATTTAGTTACCTCATTGCATATTAAATGACAATACAATTTATGTGAAGCATTTCAATATAATTATAATATAAATAATATATATAATGAAATAATTTAATTGTACTAGTGTCATATGCTAGTGTAGTAGTGTAGTAGATGATGTATCTTACTAATATTTGTAAACGTTTGAACGCAGCGAACATATTTTTTCTCTACACTCACCATACGAAACACAGCTGCGTTAAGCTGCTATTTTACGCTGGTATTCTGTGATAGCGTGGTTCTACCCCGGTCGAGCCGACCCATTCGTGTTACAACCATAATATAGCTGCAGCGTGGCTCTACCGCGTATTAAGAAAATATCGTCCCGTGGGTGTCGTAAGAGGCAACAGAGAGAATCGAAACAGGATATAGGGAGTAGCGTTACCCGCTGGCCAAGCAACTATGGCAAATATCCCCCCTACGAGGCAATATATGGGGAGGCCTTTGTTCACCAGTGGACTTTAATATGCTGTAACGGTAACGGTAAAGTCCACAGCTGAGCATAGTCCTCCTCAAAGATTGTCTCACACGGGGTTATTTATCATAGTTGCACATTTGTCTTAGTTGCACTTGTCACAGTTTATTTTTTATTTTTAGTCGTTATTAGGAAGACGCTGCTGCCCAACTCCTGATTTGTTTCCCTCTGTCGCCTCTTACGACACCTACGGGTTGATAAGGGGATGGGGTAGTGGATATTGTTACTCCGTCACTACACGGACTGTGGACTTTGAGAGGCTATAATGGTGGCGATCACCGATACGACCGAATTTTGTATTCGTTTATAATTTTCTTCCTTTATCGGGCCAAAATAATATTTTTTGGTTATTTTCCGTTTGCAGTCATAAGTTTAACGCTTTTTAATCTCTACGTGAACAGCCTGATTGGTGAACTCAGTAGTAGTGGAGTCGGCTGTTCTATTGAATTATCAATATTCCATATAACAACATAGGTTACGCCGACGATATGGTGCTGCTGAGCCCAGCAATTAGTAGTCTAAGACCCGTATTAATAAACGTTACTCAGCTCAAGTACACGCACTTGAGTACAATCTTGAGGTTATGATCTTATTAATAAACATATCTCAAGATGCGCTTTAGGTTTACGATATCAGCTGAGTGCCACACTGATTAATAAACGAAACTCGACTCTCAAGTGTGTATACTTGAGTGCAAGTCACAGAACAGTATTCCTAAGTACAGCGTTTTGAGATACTGTTTTTGTGTTTATTAATTAGCAACGATCTTGAGATGCTGATTTCGTAATGAGGGCGTATCAAGTGATTACGCAGTTGAGTTCGCCGTTGAGTAACGTTTATTAATACGGGCCTAAGAAAGTTACTTAGTATCTGTGAGAAGTATGCAGCAGCTCATGGCCTACGGTACAATATTAAGAAGAGTGAGATCGTATTTTTTAAATCAAAAAATTTGAGCTATGATTTTCCCACTGTCGCTCTTGAAGGCGTACCACTGAAAAGAGTGACAAGTTTTAAGTACTTGGGGCACTGGGTTACTGAAAATATGTCAGATGATGCTGACATAGAGAGGGAGCGCACGGCTCTAGCTATGAGAGCTAATATGCTCGCCCGTAGATTTGCACGGTATTACACCGTACACAGAAGTTAAACAAACTCTCTTCAGGGCCTATTGTCAGTCTTTTTACACCTGCAGTCTATGGGTTGAGTATACACATAGGACGCTTGCAACCCTGCGCATCCAATATAATAACTACTTTAGGATGCTGATGGAGCTGCCTCGGTACTGCAGCGCTTCGGCAATGTTTGCTGAGGCTCGCATAGAGTTTCCCAGTTATCATGCGCAAACGGGTTGCCTCCGAATGGCGCCGCGTCTAGGACAGCTCCAACAGCCTCCTGCAGGGCTAGCATGGGCAGGAGACAATTTTATCCCCGGGGAAAGGAGAAAATGTTTATCCCCTCGCTTAGTTTTATCCACCCTTAGAGCATGGGCACACCGGTGGATATAATATCCACAGTAGATAAAATGGGAGATACACTTAGACTTAGATAGATTTTTTTGTATGAATATAAACTTCAACCCACGTCCAATGAACTAGGATAAAATTGTCCCTTTCAAATGTCAAAAAAGCATAATTTTTTTATCTTTCATTTGGCTCCATGCTACGGACTATGTCAAACGGGGATATAATTCTCCCCGTTTGACATAACAAAATAATTTTATCTCTTGTCAGTGGATATAATCGGGGGATAAAATTTTTGTCCCCCGCCCATGCTAGCCGGGCTGGTGGCGATAAGGAGTCGCTATTGCTGTCCTATCTGGAAGCACTGTAACAGCGTCCATATCGGCTCGAGACCTGCTCTGGTTAATATAAAGTAGATAGAGTAGGTAATATATGTAAGAGCAACAGTTTAATTTAAGTACTGATGTACTGAGGTATTGGTCAGTTCGAGCCGAGATTAATTTAACCTTTCAGCCTGGAGAAGTAGTAAATTCAATGTGTTACAAAATTAGTTATTTTATTACTTTGAGTAAATAATTTAATTGCTCTAAGTCAGGGTTTCTCAACCTTTTTTTGACCAGGGACCACTTTGATTTTTTTTGTAGTTAGCAGGTACCACAAGGTGAAAAGAAAAGACATTGTTAATCAATATAATAAATATAAAAAACTAAATATGAAGAAATCAATTATTTTACTGACATTGTATAAAACAGATAAAATATAATGTATCTTCATAGCAAATAATATTACCAGACCATTAATTTAATAATAATCTAATTCGATAATGTGTTAATAATAATTTCATTTTCAATTATTGTAAACTATTTATAATATTTTCATTGATTTATACATTTGTACGCCACAAAGGCCAAACATGATTGATCCGTCTAATGTATCTGAACAACCTGCATGCTTTGTATGTATACTCGTGTTTTCACAAATAAATATCTTGTATCTTGTAATCTAACAATAAATAATAATCACAACTTTTAACATAATTATATAATAAACTGAAAAGAAGCATTCATTAAAATTTTTAAAATTAGTGTTATTTGTGTATTTATTGTAAAAGCTAGCAGTACTTACTAAAGTGACACTCGGTGTTACATTGCCTGCGTGACGAGAAAATAATAAATGTGTTATTTAAAACGATTAGGTAGGTAAAATATTTAAATCTTTCGTGGACCATATTTAAGCTCTTGCGGACCACTGGTTGGGAATCACTGCTCTAAGTTGTTGCTTAAGTACCTAACATTTATGTACAAGTTATTTCTGGTTGGCTAATTAAATAAAAAGTAAATACGAGTAAACTATTTTTATTTTATTTTCACAGAATGAACAATGATACGTATAACTTAACTGTACAGTAGCAAAATAAATATTAAGTTTTTGGTCGAAAATGCAGTTCGTACCAAATATCGTTTTATTTTCGGCTGAAAATAAATTCCATTTTCAAACCGACCTATCACCCCAGCTTGGGTTGCCTTAAACGTTTCTTATAAGAAATTGTAGAGACCGGAAAACTTAATCACACACACAAAATTTTATCAAAATACGTCCGTCCGTTTAGGAGTAGTTCAGTCACATACACACGGACAGAAGAATTATACACTTATATAAAGATATAGAGCCATCGGTAAGTCAATCATGTTCTATGATAAACAGAAAAAGAACGTTAAATTTTGGTGCTTATCAGTGCAACGCGGATTCAAGCAGACGGGTCCCACAAGTAGCACCTGTTCACAAGTATGACCACATGTGTCAGCCATCGCCCTCCTCAACCTCAACCATATTAAAGGGAAGTGGACGACACCTCGCACAACGCTGCCGCAAGCAGAGACCTCCAAGCGAGCATGACATACCAGAGTCCACCACACACTGAGAATAATTTCCCAATCTCCCAAAATACACCGAATGATTTACTAGCACTTGAGCGACTGTGTGAATGTGGTCCTTCTCCGGTCGAGCCCAATCGTTCTACGCCATAATATGCTGCTACTTAGTATGTATATATGAAAGAGATTTTTTTTTTAGAATTAGGGTGACAAACGAACACACAGTCCACCTGATAGTAAGTGAATGTTGTGGCCCATAGACATCTACTATTATCCTCGATTCAGAATCAAAATGCAGATGCGTTGTCACCTCTGAGGACTAATATAGAATGCCTCGTTTCCAGTAAAAATGTTATCCGGTTCTCTACACTCACCATACGAAACACAGCAGCATTGAGCTCCTATTTTACGCTGGTATTCTGTGAGAGCGTGGTACTTCCCCGGTCGAGGCGCAGCATAGTATAGCAGCTTGGCTCTACCTCGTATAGTATATATGTGAAGGTTATAAAAGCCAACGCAGCGACAACAAGAAAACTTCAAAGTGATAGGACTCTTTTTCTGTCTGGGAGTTCGTCTGGATAGATCTTTATCCCCTTTATACTTTTTTTATAGATGTGTGATATTATAGATAGATGGTGACAAGCGAGCACACAGTCCACCTGATGGTAAGTGGTTGCTGTGGCCCATAGACATCTACACCTATCCTCGTTTGCGAATCAAAATGCAGATGCGTTGTCAGTCGTGAGGACTAAGATGGAAATCCTTTCTCCCAGTAAAAAGGGTCTCCGGTAAATTATATATATATGTATACCTATTTTTACCACCGAATAGCAGTACCTGCACTGTCTTGTTTCGATCTGAAGGTTATAGAGAGACAATATAATTACAGACTTATAAAATATATAGTTGTGAGGCATTCCATCTTAGTCCACGGAGGTGACTATGCATCTGCAGCCAACTTTGTTTGGAGTTGACTGCAATAGTCACTTACCATCAGATGAACTGTAATTTCGTTTGTCACTTTAGTTTTTTAAACAAACAAGGATATCCTGCGCACATAATTTCAATATTACCGGAAATGTTGTATTGAAAAAGCAGTCAGAAGGCCATTCGCATTAAGTGTCACCTTAGTCATCGAATAAAAAATACAATATGTCGCCACTTTAGTCACCGATTTAAAGAATTCACAATGTGTTGAATAACGTTGCATTTAAATGTTTTTTTTTTTATACATATATAAAAATACAGTGATGTTTGAGACGTTTGAGACATGTTTCAATTATTTGACATTTTTTTTTCTATAATAAACTAGCTAATGCTTTACTGTTAGTCCCGAGTCCGACTGCCTCGTTGGACTAGTGGCCGTAAGCGAGACTGCTGACCATGAGGTCACGGGTTCCAATCCCGGGTCGGGCTAAAATTAGTTATCAGTTCTTGGAGTTTTCATCAGTGTTGTCAAGAAATTCTCAGTAGCTGCCCGGAGTCAGGAAGTTGGCGATGTTTCACCCCCGTGCCTCGGTAAGCACGTAAAGCCGTTGGTCTTGCGCCTGATCTCCCTCCGTTCTTGTCGAGTTGCCGTCCCATCGGATTATGAGATTGAAGGAATTGAGAGTGCACTTGCCCTTGCATACACTCGTGCTAACTGTGGTGCGCAGATGGCTAGCCTCCGTGTGACTAGTCGCCGTGACCGAAATTCCGTTCATCTTCGGACTTCGGACATTTTTATAAATTCCCGAATAAGCTCAAAATGCTTTTGTTAGAAGTTTTTCACGATGATAGTAAAACAGCGGATTCGAATTCACGACTATTATATTCGCTGACACTTAACTATTAGACCACTTCCACTTGATTGTTGCCGTTTTGGCCGATTTCACATAGGCACGTTACGAATAGAATTTAATATTCAATCGCCTAATTGCATCGCTTGTGTGTCATAAGTGTGGTGTCTTTGGGAAAGGCCATGAAAATCTACGAGGGGAGGTCAAAAAGTTCGCGGAATAACAGGGAAGGATAATGAATTGAAACATTAAACTATTTTTCCTTTTCAATGTATTCTTCCTTAACCCTAATACATTTATTAGATCTGTCAAATAACTTATTAATACCGTCTAAAAAAAAGATTTTTCTTGGGCGTCAAAATTGTTCGAAATTGCCTATTTTTTAATTCATCATCGTCGCCAATTTTTTTCCCACGCAGTTCTTTCTTCATTTTTGGAAACAAATAATAGTCGCTTGAGGCCAGGTCTAGGCTGTAGGGTGAGTGGCGCAGTTGTTCAAAACCGCACCGGTGAATGGCAGCCGTCGCAACATGGCTTGTGTGCACGGGCGTATCGTCGTGCAAAAGGAGTACGCCTTTTGTAAGCTTTCCTCGCCTTTTTTCTTTAATAGCTTCTTTTAATTGATCTAGTAAAGAAGCGTAGTATTCTCCTGTTATGTAAACACCACGTTCCTTATAATCAATCAAAAGGATATCTTCTGTATCCCAAAAGATCGTCGCCATGATCTTTCCGGACGATCGAGACACCTTATACAACTTAGGAGGGGGTGTGCCTTTTTTATGCCACTGCATCGACTCTTGATTTGACTCAGGTTCATAATGGTGAACCCAAGTTTAATTGCCAGTTACAATTTGGGTCATAACTTCCTACCTTTCCTCTCCACAGCGGTCCAAAAACTCGCGACAACTTTTGACGCGCTCGTGGTTTTGATGCGCAGAAAGCATTCTCGGAACCCATCTTGCACAGACTTTAGTCATGCCAAGGTGTTGATATAGGATATTTAAAATGGTTATTTCTGATACTCCAACTAATGCTGCAAGCTGTTCTTTCTTTAGCCGGGCATCTTCCTATACAAGTTTTTCAGCTTTTTCGATTATTTCTGGCGTGGTAGCCTCAATCGGCCGTCCAGGTCGGGGGTCGTCTTCAATAGAGTACCTCCCTTGTTTGAAAAGGGCGTGCCATTTATAAATAATGTTTTCCCAGGAGCGGAGTCCTCGTAAACAGCTGACATCTCTTGAAAAATGGTTTGAGGTGTCTTTCCTTGTTTGGCGAGAAACTTAATGACGGCGCGATATTCAATTTTCTCCATAGTGGCTAGTTTCTTCCCGATTGACTTATTTACTCGTTGATAACTCAAAAGCTAATGACCCGATTAGGCTGAAACTTGGTATATATACTAACAATGAGTCACTCAACTAGCGCCTACCTGGATGAGTAAACTCACCCTCGCCAACTGACCTCCCCTCGTAAGATCCTGGCCTTCGATAGATAGCAGTATATTAATAATCATCATCATCGTTACAGCCCTTCACAAGTCCACTGCTGAACATAGGCCTCCCCCAAGGAATGCCACAAAGCACGGTCCTGAGCCACCCGCATCCATCGACTTCCTGCATATCTTACCAGGTCGTCACTCCATCTATTGGGGGGACTCCCTACACTTCGTCCGCCGGTACGAGGCTGCCACTCGAGAACCTTTTTTCCCTGCAGTATATTAATATATCTCGTTAACTAGACTTTGCCTCTTCCATTGTAGATCTTTGTTTAGTGTGGTGATTCGTACGTGGGTAAGTGTGAGTGCCTTCACGATGCAGGAGAAAATTCCATAGGAGCAGGGAGATAATACTAGCTAGTATTATCTCCCTGCTCCTATGTAATATCCTAGTAAAATATAATTTTAAATATGGAAGAGTTATATTGTTTAATTAGGAATGATAATACACTCATTGAAGTTGAATGATATATAACTCTCAAATAAACTGTCGGTACGGTACGGTATGTAAGTTAATTGTACCTACTATATATATTTCTTGCTGACGGCTCCGTGGCGCAGTGTCTTAGCAATGAGTTGCTGCGCTAAGGGCCGTGGGTTCGAATCCCGCACGGAACAAGTATTTGTATGGCCTACAAATAATTGTTCCGGGTCTGGATGTTTGTCCTTGTGAATTTTATGTATGTAAACTGCCCCCACGATACAGGAGAAAATCCTAGTGTGGAGGTAACGTTTTTAAAATGAGAGAAACTATATGCCTATAACCTTCGCGTGTGTGTGTTAACAAGTTGACGAAGTTTTATCGCAATCTGAAGAACTGTATGGCAGCGCAAAAATACGAACAAACAAACATTATTTTTATATAGTAGATTTATATTGGTAACACTTGAACTAATTAGACTACATTAACTGTCTCACTATGGCAAATATCCCCCCACGAAGATTATAGGCATAGTACTATGAACTGGTGACACACGTCATCATCATTACAGCCCTTCACAAGTCCACTGCTGAACATAGGCCTCCCCCACGGAATGCCACAAAGCACGGTCCCGAGCCACCTGCATCCATTGACTTCCTGCATGTCTTACCAGGTCGTCACTCCATCTAGTGGGGGTACGACGCCCTACACTTCGCCTGCCGGTACGAGGCTGCCACTCGAGAACCTTTCTTCCGCATCGGTTGGCGGTTCTTCGAGCTATATGGCCGGCCCATTGCCACTTCAGCTTACTAATCCTTTGGGCTATGTCGGTTACTCTGGTTCTACTGCGGATATCCTCATTTCTAAGTTTATCACGCAGAGAAACCCCGAGCATAGCCCTCTCCATAGCTCGTTGAGCGACCTTGAGCTTCCTCATACGGCCAGTAGTGAAGGTAATCGTACCACAATTATTTCTTCTGCGGCAGCAACGCGCCTGGTACTAGCTAGTTATATATAAAAATTATGCATACTAATACAGTAACATAATAACACAGTCGTACTTCCCTGCGCTTTCTTGCTGGATGGCTCAGCCTTTGAACCTTTGCCTAAGAACAAGAAAATTATGATAAAACCTGTATCATAATTTATAGAGGAAGTTACAAATCCCATTCACTTACACGTAAGTTTAAGATTAAGCAACGTTTTATGCAATATATACGCATGTAATATTTAATCAGTAAATTTATGTGACGTAGCTCGAAATGATCCATAATAAATTATCTTGACGATAGGTAATCCGATAAATCAAGATAAGACTGTTGCAAAGCATTTGAAAGGGATTACAAAACAGAACGACAAAGCCCCTAAATAAAGTAAGGTTGATTCAATTGGAGTGAAAACTTCTTTAGGCACGTTGGGCACTTTTGGTATGGGGGAAAAAGTGAGTGTCACCTCTCAGATACATATATATATATATATATATATATATATATATATATATATATATATATATATATATAATACTACATACATATGTGTATTTATAAATTCATTTGTGTTATATAGATAATAGTCATTCTTAAAACAGCGCAATAAATGAAAATTTTATACTATACTACCTGTTCCCCGCGTCTTCGGCCGCGTGGAATTTATTAGGATTTTATTTTATTGGTTTATATTTTTTTTTTTGCGCGGAACCCTAATTATTTTTCTTAAGTTGCTCCTCATAGCATTAGCAGTGCCTGATTAAGCAAGCGCGGGGCCCGTAGCAAATTCTATCGAGGGGCCCTTGATCTGCGATGGGTTCTTATGTCTAAAGTGGTAAAATATATTTCAATACTTAATATGTTTATTTGCCATCTATAAGTTACAATTTTGTTGGTGTTTAATAGTAAAGTAGATTACTATAGGCGTTGGACGATACTACACAAATAATTGTAAATCTTTTTAGTGCATATTTTAAAGTTTATATTTATTACTAAATATGTTATATTTTAGGAATAGGTAATGTTATATTTTATCAATGATGTACTTTAAATTATGTAGGTATATATTTTATATTTACTTATCTGTTTCTTTTATTACTTTTAAACTTTTACAAAGTAACTTTACTAGATTTCATGTGGGTAAATTTAGAAATAATACTATCCGTATTTCCGTACTTCTCTAAGCAAATCATATTCTATATTCATCAGAGAGATAATTATTCCGTTCTTGACTCAAAGTGCTCCTTAATTTATTTTTTAAACGGCTTAATGTTGAAAATGAACGTTCACCACTGCAGTTATAGATCATGAGAGACAATAAATGCGCAAAGCAGTTTCTAAATTGGGAAAACATAATTCTAATCAATTATCCATTAGGAATTTATAATATTGAAATTTCCAGAGATTCGTTTTTCGTATTGTCAATCGCACCAGCAACAACCGTTTTGAGCAGCTCGGCAAACTGCACTAATTCGCCGTCTATGCTGTCTTTCTAACCATTTGCTTAAGCACTGACCACAATTGGAGTTTCTTTCAAAATCTCTTCTGCTGTAATATATTTTAAGTGTCTAAATATTCAAAAGACTAGTTAGATTTTGGTATGCTTTCATGCATTTATCTAAAGCAGATAGTAAGTTATCAATATCATTATTGATAACTTACTATGGTGAACAGTTTGAAATTGAGGTGTTTGTTGTCATAACAAACACCTCAATGTCAAACTGTTCCGCCGGGAACGACGCCTAAAGAGTAAGAGCCGGAAAAGACGCGTAAGAACCGGCGCCAACTCTGGAGCACACGTCTTTAGCATAAATGGGGGATTCCATCAGGCCCACTCGACTTGTTGACATCCAGGGACAGGAGTGCTTTGCGCACCGAGCGCTGTGTAAACAGCACATCCGGCATGGAGCACTCACACCGCGGGATGGTCGGCGGTATATTCTCCCCGTCTTCGAGAGTCGAGTTGGACGCAAAAAAAGAATCTAAAAGATCGGCTTATCGGCTTTCTCCTTTGCGGCGCGGGCAGCGAGTCATCCTCCCTGCGCATAGATGGTAATGATGGCTTACAGAAATTCCCTTGGACAGCCTTGGTTAGGGGTCAGAACGTACGAGTTCCAGAAGGAAGGCAAACTACTACAATGTGCTCCAACTTTGTCCTAGCGATAACTCATTTGAAAGACCTGGAGGCAGAGTTGTACTTCTTTTTGAGTGCGCTAGTGTTTGCATTCCAGGACACCGATGTGTCAGCCCAGGCCTTGTAACACTCCTGCTTTTGCCGCGACGCAATTTTGCAGAGCGTCCAAACCAAGGCTGGGATCTGCCACCGATAGGCACTACAGATGACGGGATGAAAAGTTCCATTCCCCGGAAGCACTATATCGGCGACAGACTCAGCAACAATTTTTTTGGGATCATCCAGCATAAAGCCAATCCGCTACCATGGGTAGGATGCAAAAAAGTCCGCATCCAATCCCAATCCGGTGACTTATAGTGCCATACATGGCGGCAGCATCATGCCTGCAATGAGCAAGTGATGGGCACTGTACTTCGGATCAGGCAGTGATCCGAAGTGCCAAGAAGGGCATCGACGGAGGCCGTCCGGATGAGAGGTCAGCAGAAGGTTCAACAGAAAAGGTGTATGATCCTCCAAACCTGGAATCCGCGTGGGCGAAGTGACCAGTGGTGTCAGATCATATGCCACGGCGTAAACAGATCTTCCCGGTCGGATCGGTAGTACGAGAATCGAACCATTCGGCATGGTGGGCGATGAAACTTGTGCGTTTACCGTATGAAATTCTGTGTTTTATTTCCGAGAACGAAATAATCGGTTACCGATTGTCTGACGTGGATTCACTTAGTCGAAAAAGGTGTAACGTGTTACGTTTTTGCGACAGCAAGAAAAATTAAATATACCATGTCTTAGTAAGTTATACGCGGGGCCCCCTTTTGCGGGGGTGGTTAATCCGGCAGTGAGCATTAGCTATCTGCCAGTGAATATCCCGTCGAAATCGGTTCAGCCGTTTCAAACAGACAGACGGACACTTGTTTTTTTGTAATGAGTACCGCATATAATTTCATATGCATTTAGTAAAAGGCATTTAATAGATTAATACGTTGATAAAAATAATTTCTAATAAAATAACTTCTTAAAAAATATTTCTTAACAACCCAAACATAATGTTTACAAGTTTGTGAAGCTAATAAGTTTTCACTACTGACGTGCAGTCCTACGACTGACAGTTTTTTTTTAAACTGGCATGATAAACCAACTTACAGTCCACCTCATGGTAATGAGGGCATCCACGACTTTTTCTGCCACCAGGTCGGCGCCACTAGAAAGTGAGTTATAACATTTGACAGATTTCATAGCGGGGAAGTTACTTTTGTTCGGAAAATGTAAAATTTATTGTTTCTTTCTGTACTATTAGCTATATTTTATATTAACTACAGATATTCATAAAAGTAGAAAGATTTAAAAAAAAAGTTAAAAATGTGCAAAAAATTAAAGAGCAAACCACTGACGCATTGTTTTGTGTATTGATTTGATACTCTAGAAACCGATAAACTTTTATTAAAAAAACAACTTCTCAATTAAATTACATTGTGTAACAAAAAACTTTACCTCAGTGTCAACTAGCGACATCTGGTGAGCAAAAAATTATTAGCCCTCATTGGACAGCTACTGCTGTCCATCGACACCTGCAGCCAATTTCAAACAAAGATGGCTACAGATACATTGTCACCTCTGAGGTCTAAGAAAGCCTCACAGCCTGGAAATATACTGCAGCTGCATGGCGGCAGAAATAGGTAATAAGGTAATACCAACCCAAACGAACTCCACGGCAGAAATGAAAACCTACCGACTAATGTAACCGTATCTCGTAAAGTGAAGTTGGTACTAAAACATGATGTAAAGAAGAGTTAAAGCCATTGTTGGCTAGTGCGACCGATGCCAATTACAAGTCGCGGCACGTAAGTCTAGCGCTGAACGAAACGTGGAGGGGACGCGCACGAATTGAATTGCACGAATGCGACTGGAGAGCCAATCAGCGCGTGCGAACGATACGCACGGGCCAATCAGCGCGACTTATGCGCAATAAGCCAATCAGCGCGACTTATGCGCAATAACGATCACCGCTAGACTTTCGTGCCGCTACTTATATACGGTCACTCGGTCAAAAAAACTGCGCCGTGTGGTCTAGGTGCGTAAAGTGCCTAGTTGAACACGGCTCCACCGAGTGCACCCGCATTCCCGAGACAGTGAACCTTCCGAGCTGAGTTCTGTGCGGTGAAGTGGGACACTAATAGAATTATCGTGGGTGTACCAAAGCGCGGGGATAAATACCGAAAGAGCGCAGCTAATGCCAGCGTGTCCCGGCCTCTGCAGCCTGCTCCTAAATCTGCATCGACTTTGATGTCCCGTTCCGCGGCAAATCTCGCCGCCTCTCCGGTTATCGCCAAGCCCACCTTCGTTAGCAGCAGGAGCTCCGTTAACAGAGGTCCTGGCCTCCGTGCAAGGTTGCTGCCAAGCCCCCAGAAATTAAGAGCGTGGTCGTCTCACCACCAACGTGTTCTCCCCAGGCTCTAAATTCCAATCCAGTCCCTCAGGGCTCTTCTCCTCCGCCAACTTCTTACTGCTCTGCGGCTTCATCAGCAACATAAGCTTTGCTGAACTATGGTCTCTGGCTTTCATACTCTGCGAGGCCATCATCCCCGAAAACCAGCTCAGTGCCACCTTGAGCACATTTTTTTTATAGAATAGGGTGACAAACGAGCACACAGGCCATGATGGTAAGTGGTTGCTGTGATCCATAGACATCTACATCTATCCTCAATAAAAAAATCAAAATGCAGATGCGTTGTCACCCGTGAGGACTAAGGATGGAATGCCTCTTTTCCAGTAAAAAGGGTCTCCGGTTCTCTACACTCACCATACGAAACACAGCAGTGTTAAGCTGCTATTTTACGCTGATATTCTGTGAGAGCGTGGTCCTTCCCCGGTCGAGCCGACCCATTCGTGCTACAACTATACTACTAATATAGCTGCAGCATGGCTCTACCACGTATAAGCCGTATAAACGCAATCTGGTAATTCCAGTGTGTATAATCCTAATATTATCCATATCATAATGGAAATCAGTAATAGGTAGAGCAAAACCACGCATCGACCGTCACGAGTTAAGTCGTCAGAGCTGGAGCACGCTCATCCCTGCTCGGATGGTGGTTAGATAACTCATCTGTACACTGATTCGCGTATAGGTGAACACCGTAACGAAAATCTAACATAACAGTTCGGACATGATCCAGGATATCGTCATATAGTTCACGTCCTACGTGTCCAGTGAAGCTTTTTTATAATAGGATAAGGGTGATAAGCAGGCACACAGAACACCTGACGGTAAGTGGTTGCTGTGACCCATAGACATCTACATCTATCCTCGACTATGAATCAAAATGCAGATGCGTTGTCAGCCGTGAGGACTAAGATGGAATGCCTCGTTTCCAGTAAAAAGGGTCTCCGGTTCTCTACACTCACCATACGAAACACAGTAGAATTAAGCTGCTATTTTACGCTGGTATTCTGTGAGAGCGTGGTCCTCGCCCGGTCGAGCCGACCCATTCGTGCTGCAACCACAATAGAGCTGCAGCATGGCTCTACCACGTAAAAAAGCTATAACTATCAATATCCTCATCACCATTATGGGTCCCCCTTTTATATAGCTCACGTTCTCTGTGTCCAGTGAAGCTGCTAACACACAAAAAGCCAACTAGCTAATAACACAGAAAATAGTTTCATTCGGTAATTCAGTTGTTCATTTATTATTTATATCGCTCTACGAAAATTTGAATACATAATATAATGACTTTGTTTGCCACTTTTTGCAGCCCGTTTTTAATTTTTTATCAACCAACATTAGTTGGCAGTGTAGTAATTTTTTTTTCTTTATTGTTCATAGAACCAACAGCACGTTATAAATATACACAGAAGGTCTCAGATAATCCTTAATGCCAATTACAGGTTCTTACTTTATAAACATAATATATATACTATCGCTTCTTAACTGACAAATTAATGATATTAATTATATAAATTATATAGTGCTTAGGTTTATAAATTTATCTTAAAAAATAAGTTTAAACATAAAACAGGCAATAAGCAAAGAGAGAAAGAAAATAAAAAGAGAATATTATACAATAATACTGTCTGACTATACAATTAATAATTAACAGAAATTAAATTTATATTACATATCAATTATACGCATGTGTGTGTGTGTGTGTGTGTGTGTGTGTGTGTGTGTGTGTGTGTGTGTGTGTGTGTGTGTGTGTGTGTGTGTGTGTGTTTGGTTATCTCCTGCTTAGTGATAAAATAATTTCTTTCTTAAAGATTGATTTGCTTTGATGCGACATATTACAGAATTCTGTGCATAATTTGAGTGACTTAAAGGAACGTGAAATAACAAAGTATGTCTAGTGCGCTTAGTAGGTGCTCGTAGTTGTAAAGTGCAGGAAATTAATTCGGGGCTATCAATTTTGTTACTGCAGATATCATGTAGGAATAGCATCTGTAGTAAAGTTCGGCGATCTTTCAACTGCATTAATTTATGAAAGTTACATGATTCTTTATAATTTTTTAATGTTTTATTTTCAGATCAAAAATTCAAGGCCTTAATAAATTTTTTCTGTATTTGTTCTATTTCGTGTATGTATGTTATATAATTTGGGTTCCACACAACACTGCAATATTCCAGGATACTACGGACGTAAGAATAATATAAAACCTTTATACATTCTATGTCTGAAAAAGGTTGACAAACCCGTAATACAAAACCAAGATTTTTATAAGCCTTTGTAACTATTGCCGAGATATGATCAGACATCGTCATTTTTGAATCAAAAACTACTCCGAGGTCTTTGGTTTTGTCAGTGTTTTCTAAAGGTACGTTGTTCAAATAGTATTGAGATATAATTTTATTCCTTTTTCGAGTAAAGCTAATTTGGAAACATTTAGATACATTCACGCCGATACGGTTATCACGGCAGTAACTGCAAAACTGATATAAGTCGTTTTGTAGCTTATAAGTATCTGATTCAGATTTTATGTAGGCGTAAATTTTCATGTCATCAGCGTACATCAGAAACTTAGCAACAATTTTCTTGTATAAATAAGAAAATGCTGCTAAAGCAGTAGGATAGACTATCGTTATTACTTGGCAACAATTTATTTTTTATTGCACGCCTCACGACGCGCGAGTGTGTGGGAGTGATCTTTCGACATGCCGCTATGTGACGATTTTGCAATATAAAATTAGAATAGTTTTTATTCAATATAGATTATTACATAATACTTATTGAAAGTCATTTTTTTATTTACCACTGATTCGGAAAATACCTCTGTCCTGGGAAGAACCAGCAATAAACCCAGCGGGACTTTTTTTTTTAAACATATGTCAATTTACAATAATTTTGTTTTTTTTTGTTTGTACTTTTAAACGAGTTTTAATAGAACCAGCATGGTGGCGATCACCTCATTCCCAGGGTTTTTTTTCCTTATGTATTCTTTGATATTATAATAACCCCGTTTTGTACAATTATTCTTTAATAAAACATTTAAACATATTTTTTCACAAATTTTGTACATTTTCTGGGATTTTGTTGTAAAAGCATATACATTGCCCCATGAATGAATTACTAATTCTGTTGAGTCTAGTAACTGGTATTACAAGCTTATGTTTGTTCCTAGTGTTTAAAGCATGAACATCTTTATTCTTGTCAAAACAAATATAGCTTCGATATCAGTCGCATTACACCATAGCAAAATTCCATAAGACATCACGCTATGAAAGTAACTAAAATAGACTAATCTAGCTGTCTCAACATTGGTGAGACTTCTAATATTTCTTACAGCATATGCTGCAGAATTAAGTCTGCTTGCTAATTTAGATATATGGGGGCCCCATTGAAGCTTCGCGTCAATAGTAATACCAAGAAAAACAGTGGTATCCACAAGACTCAGCTCATCCCCATTTAAGAGCACATTGATATTTGAATGTTTAACATTAGGTATTGTAAATTTAATACATTTTGTCTTATTGCAGTTTAAGAGCAAATTGTTGGCGTTAAACCAATGTACTAATTTCGATAGAGCATTATTTACATTGTCAAAATTAATTAACTGTCGTTTGAGTTTGAAAATTAAAGAGGTATCATCAGCAAATAATACTATATCGTGATTGTCCCCTACAAGATAAGGTAAATCATTAATATAGACTAAGAACAGGAATGGGCCAAGAATAGAGCCCTGAGGAACGCCCATTGATACTACTGATCCGGAGGAACCTTTACCATTGATAACGATTTTTTGAGTTCTGTTATTTAAATATGAAATAATAAGTCTAAGCGCAATATTTTTGATTGTTAGTATGTCTCAATTTAAACACTAAATCAATAAAGAAAAGGATGTTTTGAAAACTAGATGTATGAAATAATAAAGTCAGCGTATTTTTTATTCATTTGTTTAGTTATGTTTACAAAAAATGTAGTTAAAAATTATTAGTACGGCTGTTAGTCTGTGCACTTGTTTGTCTTTACGTTTCAGAAAAATATACGCAACGAAATGAAATAAATGTTTCTAAATAAGTTTCCATTTATCTTCAGGATGATCCATATTGCTGGTTGTTACCAGACTCATAGACGCTTAAAAGATTTTTTTTCATCAAAATTAAATGAAATTTTTATGAAAAATAAAAACGCTCATGAGGCGTGTACTTTTCGATTTTCCTTTTTCATTTTAAGTTTTTATATGGAGCTAGGGCAGGTGTCCTTAACTTTTGTTGGTTTGTCAATCCAACCTTATAAAACTAACACCCAGCTCGGACTAAAAATCTTTTATTAAGTTTCAATATTGGATATGCCAAAAGAATCTTATGGTTATAGAAAGCAATGTAAATATTCTGTTTACGTCAGACGTATCTTAAAATACCCAGAACAGCGAAAGGGAGCAGCGACAAAGGTGCGAGAAGTCTGGAACAGGAATTGCCATAACCGACAACGAAAATCAATATCCAATCTTACTTTCAACGGAAGTGACGAGACGAACTTTTTTTTATAGTATAAGGGTACAAACGAGCACACGGTCCACCTGATGGTAAGTGGATGCTGTGGCCCATAGATATCTACATTTATCCTCGATTAAGAATCAAAATGCAGATGCGTTGTCACTCCTGAGCACTAAGATTTCTACGGTTCTCTACACTCACCATACGAAACACAGCAGCATTAAGCTGGTTTTTATTTAAGTCTGGATTTTACGCTGGTATTCTGTGAGAGCGTGGCCTTCCCCGATCGAGGCGAGCCATTCGTGCTACAACCATAATATAACTGCAGCTTGGCTCTACAACGTAAAAAACTTAAGAAGAAGAAGGGAAGAATGACCAGATTATTCAGGAGCTCACAAACTACACTCTACATAGTAAAGTCTTTTATAATTTTAAGTAAATAGGTACAATATAGATCGTTTAAGGACTTATTATTATTATAATTAAAAGTATATAAAAAATAAATACCCAACCAGATGGAAATATTATTAGTAATCATTTATTTTCAGACTCAGGTTCATGAGTATTACAAAAACTGAACACGAAAACTATACAAAAATAAACTTTTATTTATTGCCGATTAAATTTTGCCGCATTTACATAATCATTTTAAATTATGCAACGGATTCGCCATGATGTCATTATTATTGGCCATAAATAATAAGAATTAGCATTGAAGAAACGCGAAAAAATAACAATAAACAAAGGATAAATATGATGCAGCCTTTGAGGAAAAATAAATAAAATAATATAAAAACACATCTCTACTTTGTAGTAGGGGAATGTTTTTATAATGTCCTTCAAATCAAATTTGATCACTACGGCCAGTCTCAATGAAGTCCTTAGTACGTGAGGGTAATATGGTCATCCGGTTAAAATGGTCATTTTCTTTTAACTCAAAAACTACAGCCTTGTTTGTATAGAAGGCTCTGTGATACGATAGCTCTTCATCGGTCAATCAAATAATAAAGGATCAAAAGGGCGCTGCTTTATCGACGCCATTTTGACAATTGATATAGTAAATATTTTAGTCGATTTTAGTATTGTGTATATTGTAGTTAGTTTTTTTTAAAGTTGATTTTTCGAAGTGTTCCTAAATATTGCCGAAGCTTGTTTGGTACTTTTCTTAATATATTAGTTATAGTATACGAATTAGTGTTTTTGTCTCTATTCAGGTACCAGTTTTGATTTTAAAGGGCGGCAAAGTTTAATGTTTTTTTTTTATAGAATAAGGGTGACAAACGGGCACACAGTCCACCTGATGGCAAGTGGTTGCTGTGGCCCATAGACATCTACATCTATCTTCGTTTGCGAATTAAAATGCAGATGCGTTGTCAGAATACCATATTACCCTCACGTACCTTAACTATCTGCGTAAAACAGGATTATAGTGTAGGAGTCTGTATGTAGCACAGGCTGCACTCTCTATTCACTCACTCTCATTGTCCGATGGGACCGTAAACCGACACGACCGGAGAGAGATCAGACTTGGGCACTATAATCCTGTCCTGCGCCGATGGCTAGTTTCCGTTGAGGCTGGCCGCCGTGACCGAAATTCGGTTTGGAGGACACTATGTGTACGTCATATGATTAACTTCATTCTCTCTATAGATAGAATATTATATTATAGATAATATAATATTGTGTTTATTCTAATAAAATTGTTTGAATCACTCTCCCGTACAATAGAATGCCAAGTTTCCAGTAAAAACGGCCTCCGAATCTCTACACTCACCATATAAAACACAGCAACGTTAAGTTGCTATTTCACGCTGGTATAATGTGAGAGCGTGGTCACAGAATAAATAATAGTACTATGTACAGAAGTTGCACTCCTTTGATGTTGACTGCTTGCCGACGTATTAATAGCCTACATAGTTATTATTAATCAGATAAATCGCGCACGCAAGCTAAATAAAACTTTATCGCTGCGCGCAAATGTCCGTATTACTTTGCATCTTTTCCCCTTCCTACGTCACGACGGCCTTTCCGTGGTTACTAAGGGCTGTTAATAAAGAGTAAAAAAATAAATTGTGAAATGGTAAGTTACTTAGGTAAAGTACCTATGCTGACTATAATCGACCATATTATATACTATGTGAGTTCTGTGATGCCCCACGCATGCAACGTACAAGGCCATTCGTCGGGAATCGCGAAACTTGGTTCGTATAGGTAGATAGCGTAAACAACAAATAAACCCGAAATACGATTCCTAACAGAAATATGATCGTAAACTACTTGTTAAAAATCTTGTAAACAAAGTTTTAATTTCAATATTTTGTGCTAATATAACTTAAAATATTTTAATTGCAAAGACGAGTATAGGTATGTAAGTAGGTACGTGTGGAGTGAAGTAAAGAACATCGGTCAAATACGACCTGACCAAAATATGAAACGACCACCAATGATTGATACGTCAAAAAATAGTGACTTAGGTGTATATTAAATTACGGGGTCCAGCTTATTTTATTGGAGCCGGTAAAGTAATTTAGCTTTGTAATAAAAACCTCATTTCCTTACTACTTTTATAGGTTTTGAACGCATCTAAACCCATCCCGTTTTTATCTGTGGTACACGTTTCATCATAACACTAAAGTAAGACTACCATAATGCGTTTACTTTTTTTAAACACTAGATTTTATTGAAGATTTTTTATTTATTTTTGTAGTGTATTATCAATAACATCATGGGGATGGGGATATGGATTAAGTATTCCGAAATGAATTGCAAATGATAGGTTGACAGTAAATATAGAATGTACTAATACTTAGAACGGAACGTATTATGAGTATCTCTATGTAGTCTGTGGTATTATGACATGAGGGCTGTCAAAAATACGTAAGCAATAAGCGGCAATAAGCAATAAGCATCATATTAGTATGTGTGTCATAGCGTGAGCAAAAGTCAAAGCACCTGTGTCTTAGATACATAACAATGGAAACATTAGAAATGCTGTTTATTCATTTATGTGGTTTTAGCCATTGACTTATATAGTTAAATATATATTACTGTATAGTTTTAATATCAACGGTTTTAGCTGAGATTGTAGTCATGGCTGCAGACTTATTACATCATAACCTCAAAAGTGACGAAATAAATAAGTGTAACGTTCCATGATACTCGGCTTTTAAATAATATATTTTCAATTTAGGACTGATATTGTGCCCAGGGGGAACGGATTAATCCATACACTAGTCATGTTCGCGATACTCGATAGCCAGGTCACAGCATGTATGGGCCGTGACCGATGTTCTTTCAACTAAGTTTTGTAATAAAGTAGGTACTTAGGTATTACTTCAGTAGTTAAATTATTACTTAATTCTTTTTTACCTATAAGTACCTATCTAACAAAAAATGATATAAATTCACCTTTCATTATCCTTCGGTAACTTAAAAAATTATATATCAGAATCCATTGATATATATGTACTACGCACTAGATTTTGCATTCCGAACATTCACTATGTTCAACTGAACTGTACTGCAATCCGTACACTTTACTTTAGTGTCATTTACTGTGGCTTCAATATTCATGCAGTGTGGAGCGGCGATAATAATACGAGATTTCAAATTAAAGTTTTAACCTTACGTAAATAACAATTCAGTAGTCAAGTAAGTAAAATTTTTTGTTGTTTAAGTGAATAAATTGGTAATAATATTTACTATCTACGTAATATTTTACTATCTACCGCGCATGCGCGAAAACATAGAGTAGCGTACATTTTTTGTTTGAAAAAGCTTCTCTAGTACGTAGTACATATAACTCAATGTCAGAATCCTTTTAATTGTTTCCCTCTTAATTAAGCATCCATCCCCGCAACAAGTAGGAACGACGTTTTGCCTTTATAATTTATCAAATAGATAGGTAATATACATATATATTATTCTTAAATTACATTAAAACTTTTTCAACTATTTTATCCTACAATTAAATATACTAAACACTAAACAAAAACTATTTCGACGAGTATTTCAACAAGTATTTACAATAACTATTTACGTAAACTATTTAAAAACCTTTAACATTCAATCGCCTAGAACGCGCTAGCCCCGACTGCGATCTACCCCTGGGGCGCCTCGTGATTGTAGGTAATTATTTCACGCAGGTAGCAAGAGTGACAGAGGCCTGGCGTGGTTCCAGAGACTAGAAACGTTACTCAAAATAAAGTTACGCGTTGTTCCAGTAACGATAATTCGTACCGTTCAACTAGGATCGTAACGTAACGTTCAACTAGAAGCGCTGTCGTCGCGCCACAAGCAAAATACATCGAAGCCTAAATCGCGCTATCAAAGTTCCGAATTAAAAACAGTATATATACAATAGCTCCGAACTACCACTCGGAGCGTTGGCTGCTCACCGGGCAGAACACCTTGCCCGGCGGGAGATCTCCCCTTTTCTTTCCACCCGCCACAGTGGTGACCCCGACGTGATCTGAACACGCAACCAACAACCTTCGGAAACTACAACTTCAAATCCTCGTCATCGTTCTTAAGTACCCCATTCATTCGCTTCCGAGCTAATATTCAGTCTTCACATCCTGCAAGCCATCTAGCTTTACAAAGGTTCATCGCAGCACTATAATAATGCTTCCTGTTCTTTCAAGCTACTCTCTGCGCTACAGTGTTCGGCACGGCTCTGAGCCTTACTGCTCGCCTCTGCTTCACGGCACTCTCGCATATTACTTGCCTTCTTCTCGACTCACCGCAGACTACAAGGCAATTCCCTGGCACTTGCACATTCGTCGACATCTAGACTGCACTATCGATCTCCGGTCTGAGCAGGGGGGTGATGTGGCGGCGCTGTCGTCGCGCCACAAGCGAAATACATCGAAGCCTAAATCGCGCTATCAAAGTTCTGAATTAAAAACAGTATATATACAATAGCTCCGAACTACCACTCGGAGCGTTGGCCGCTCCCCGAGCAGAACACCTTTTCCTTCCACCCGCCACAGTGGTGACCAACCGACGTGATATGAACACGCAACCAACAGCCTTCGGAAAACCCACTATGGCGGGTGGAAGGAAAAGGGGAGATCTCCCGCCGGGCAAGATGTTCTGCCCGGGGAGCGGCCAACGCTCCGAGTGGTAGTTCGGAGCTATTGTATATATACTGTTTTTAATTCAGAACTTTGATAGCGCGATTTAGGCTTCGATGTATTTCGCTTGTGGCGCGACGACAGCGCCGCCACAATACTTTACATATTTGCGATGCGCACTCTCTCTCTAACGAACGCAGTATACAAGTAAATCAGTAACGTTTCAGCCGTAACGATATTATGCGGATATAGGCATAACGTTACTGATACCTATAACTTAATGAAAAATATTGTTCTAAGAAAATGATATTCTTTAACGTAATTTTTTATAACGTTATTGATAATTTTAGGTTTTAGTATCTGTAAAAACTTTGGAACGTTATGAGATAACATTTAGTGTAACGAAACGAAGTTCATTTCGTTTTCAAGTCCCTACGTGGTTCCTCCCCGGTCGATTCGACTAATTCGTGCTACAACCATATTATAGCTGCA
Source organism: Parnassius orleans (assembly GCA_029286625.1). Lineage (NCBI taxonomy): Eukaryota > Metazoa > Arthropoda > Insecta > Lepidoptera > Papilionidae > Parnassius > Parnassius orleans. The sequence goes on from JAGSMP010000237.1 coordinate 1,504,333, forward strand.
GCATGATTCTACCATGTAAGATGGCTCAGGACCGAGATTGGTGGAATATTTAAAGATATCTATGTAAAGCCGGGGCGGATCGCTAGTAATAAATATATATAACATAATTCAACATTTATTTTGCGACGGTTTTTCTCGTGTAGAATTTTGATAGTATTAAAGATATTACTAAAAATATCTTTAACTGACAACGGCCGTACTCGGTATCGTACCGATATTGACTTCGTGCGCATTTTTGTCTTAATTTTTTTTACTAAGACTTTTCTTATGTTTACGTACTTTTAAACAAAATCGGCAAAAATTGTCCGTGTAGTGGGTGTCGTAAGCTCGTAAGAAGCGATAGAGGGAAACTGCAGTATCTTTGAATGAGGTGTTCGACGTCCCAGTGTCATAGCTAACCACGGCTACCACCAGAATAAAATTAGTTCTGGTCAGATCTACGCAGTATGAACTCATAGTAACTTGAAGTCTTGCAGTTGTATGCTTGGGTTGGGATTTAATTTTATTAATTATAGGATCCCAAGCAGATGGTAGCACCCAGCCATCTTCTCTATTGAAGTTAGGATGTTTTTGGAAGGTATCGGCGTTCTTAAGCGAGGATTTGTGGTCTATCAAATCTGATGTAGTGATGGGGGCGATCCTGTACGTGTTCACAGACTGCAGACTTCCCGGAACGTCGATTCTTCACATCAGTCCTCGAAACGTCGGGAATATAAAATAAGTTAATATGCGCGATAAAATCCATAAAAACTAGTTTTATTTAAATGTGTAGTGTTCGCGTAAATATAAGAAATCAACATTACTTTACTATGAACCATAATTTAAATTTTTCATAATTACTCTGAAGAGTATTAAACACCGTCAAAAACATCAGTAATCTAAACGTAAAAAATTGCGGCTCAGTTCAATAACGTCTAAGATAAAATTATTACCAATTTTTTGAAGCCGCCATCTTGAAGCAATAACTTTATTTAAGTTACTTTTTAATCTAATATATAAAAATTTGTACGTATTTTATGCGCTGCCATACCGTTCATCTTTCATCGTTCACTTGCGCGTTAACTTACAGTAGGTGGCGTGTGTATTGTACCAACAAATTTATTTGAAAGTTATATATCATTCAACTTCAATGAATGTATTATCATTCCTAATTAAACAATATTACTCTTTCAAATTTAAAACTATATTTCCACAAATATTTTTTCTGCGGCAGCTAGTGGTTTCTAATTTAACACGTTAATTGACTATACATTCTATTACTGTACAGTGTACACGAGTACTATGAAAAGAGGGCTGCTGACAAACAATATTCGGGGTTTTATATATATAGTATATATAGTATAATAGACGGGCGCCAAGGTCTATAGCAGTACCAGAGACAAGAAGACAACCCCAAAATTCGTTTGTGCCGTGCTTGGCCTCCTTTTATACCCCTGACGAAAACATGGGGGTGTTAAAAGTTTGTAGTTTGTCGGATTATGGCATCATAACCCCTGAAAGGATGAAGCGATTTTGATTGTTTTTTTTTTTCGTTTGAAAGGTATTTTAATAGAGAGTGCCGTTTGAAGATTATCAGCTCTTTTTGTTTCGGGGTTTTTTAATTTTAAATTTAAGTTATAACATTTATATTTTTGGTGGGATATCATCTTAGAGTAGGTATTAAGCAAGTTAGTTCATAATCGCTAACGCGCGCTCTAATAGCTGCTTATATTATATTCAATAAGGATGTAATTAATTTCGAAAAACAAATGAATCCTTTTAATAATTCAAATACATACATGACCTTCAACGTTTTCCTTGCGTTTACGCTTCAATGTCGTCTATTTTTAATTTAATTGGCAGTTTTCAAATTTTTTGTTTTAATTAATGAGCCAAAAGTTCCAAGTAACCTAAAAGTGACCTAAGTTTTTTGTTCATGAGTGAGTCAGCGAGTGAAAAAAATGGAACTTTTCAGACATTAATAATAATAATGTCCTCCAGACCTATTTTCGGTCACGGCGGCCAGTCTCAAGGGAGACTAACCATTGCGCAGGACAGGATTACATTGCCCAGTGCGTATGCGCAAGCACAGGTGCACTCTCTATTCCCTCATTCTCATAGTCCGATGGGACGGTAATTCGACACGACCGGAGAGAGATTAGGCGCAGGACCAACGGATTTACGTGCTATCCGAGGCACGGGGGTGAAAAACCGCGAACTTCCTGACTCCGATCTGCTGCTGAGAATTTCTTGACAGAAAAACCCAGTAACTGATTTTGGCCCGACCCGAGACTCGAACCCGGAACCTCATGATCAGCAATAGCGTTTACGACCACTGGACCACTAGACCAACGAGGCAGTCTTGGTCTAGTGGTTTTAGTTGTCGTAAACGCGCTCATTAACACAGAGTACTTTTGAAGTTATACTTCTTTTGGCGCGTTTGAGAAAAATGATGAGAGTGAATTTTTTACGATCGACACCAAAAAACGACACCATGAAGTTGTTACGATGCGTGCGCACACCGAAACCTAAAAGCGACAACTTGAGTTGGTAATTGTCTGTCAACTGTCAGGTTTTCGAGAGAATTGATAACTATATTCAAGGTAGTTATTCAAATATATATGAATCTATAAAACGTGTTATATATTAGTTATTTTTGTTTTGTTACGCTAAAGAAGTATAACTTCTTACGTGCGTACATAACTACACTCAAACGTTTTTTTATATAGGATAATGTTTATGAGTTATTAATTCAAGAAATAAGAATAGGTTTATTCAAAAAAGAATTAGGTACTCAAAAGAAGAATATTAAGACGTGACCATGGGTACTGCAAAGCACCCGAAACGTCTTTGAAAACAATTAAAATTAAACGCAATAAAATCCGTAAAAATAGTTTTATTCTATTATAATATATTTTTCTATAATGATTTAGGTATATTTTTTTCTTTTTTTGATTAATTGATTTTAATTTTTTTCTTTATTGATTTATTTTTTTCAGTACAAAACAGGCCCGTCACAAAAAACCTTAGCGGGTTGCAACTGATCTACACAGACTTTGACGAATGGATATGCAAATTCTACGAACACATTAATTCAAGGTATTTTTATGTGTTAAATAATAATTTAATAAAAATTTATAAATATCTAAGATAATATCAACACCGTAAGGCGTAATAAAACCTGCTCCCTTTGTTAATCATAACAACAATACACAATACTGTATCAACACAGCAGAGGTATAGCAATATTTTTTAAGACTATAATTTTTTTTATGGAATGGGGGGACAAACGAGCACACAGCTCACTTGATGGTAAATGGTTGCTATGGCCCATAGACATCTACATCTATTCTCGATTATGAATGAAAATGCAGATGCTTTGTCCCGTAAATGGAATGCCTCTTTTGTAGTAATAAGCGTCTCCGGTTCTCTACACTCACCATACGCATATACGCATTTTCGCTGATATTCTGTGAGATCGTGGTCCTTCCCCGGTCGTGCCAGCCCTTTCGTGCTACAAGTATACCACTAATATAGCTGCACCATGGCTCTACCACGTAAAATGTTAAGATATTAAGATATGGCCACAAATATTAAGATATGGGTATTTAAAGAAATCATAACAAAATTATAGTAAAATTTAATTATAATCATTTATATCCCACCGCTGGGCGCTGGCTGCTCCAATACGTGTTTGTTTATTGGAACGAAGTTCCTTATCGAACGGTACGAATTTCGCGGATGGGGGCTAGGCGAGAAAAAGCGTAAGATTTATCCGTCACGATCTCTTCTGACGTAGTGTAGACGGCCTTGGCGGCTATAAGCCGCCTGGAACTGGAAGCGAGATGGAATAATATACATCTGCCTCGGACTTTTTCTTATCTTGCCATGAAAGGTATATTATTTTATTTTAATTGACGCTTCATTTCAATAGACGCTAGTAATTCTTATAAATCATTTATTTGCATTTGTTAATCAATAGTATAATACGTTTATCAATAATAATATACTACGAAAGAAACATCGTTCCAACCGAGTGTTCCACGACACTCACGCATGTTTTTTTAATTGATTTAGTACAACCGTCGGGGAGGGGGGGGGGGGGTAATTGCCAATTGCCATAGCCACGCTTGGCAGGCGGATAGGCTATCGCAGTTTTTTATTATTTTGTTGCCGTTGCCCATCTCCCGTTTCATTTCCCTTTGTAGACTTGAGAGCATGCGACACACTCGATATGATATTATGGGGGTGTGAATTCTCGAACAACTATATACTACAAATATACCACAAATAATACCTACAAAATTAAAATATATTATAACTAACGTTAAACTATACAAGATACAAATCAGTTCGGGAATGTATTTTAATTATTATAATTAAACTTTAAAAAAAGTAAAACCGAGTCATCAAAAGCAAAAAAATAATTTGCACATAATAACTTCCGAAGCCTAAGCGTGTTAAATCATTGTGTATAGAAGAATTATCGCCACGACTTCAGAACCTATTATGTTGAAATTATTTTTTTCTCAGAAGTATGTAGGTTTTTCTTTATTTGAACAAGTTTATTTATTTTACCCTTTCGAGTGGACTATGGAGTCTCACAAGTTTAAGGTAGCAACGAGAATGTGGTCTAAATACTAAATAGTTACTTTAAAAACTTGACCCCTTTTTGTCCACCCTTACATTTTTTATATTAAAATTTGTAGACACCACATGAACTTACCTATTACCTGTTAAATATAAGAATATTAAATTCATTAAAATCGGTTCCGCCGTTTCCGATAAATCAGTGAACAAACTAAAATATACGCGTCAATTATACAAATTCGTCGTTTTTCAGCTTTGTTAAAAACTTGATTTCCTTATAAAATATTTTATTTTTTATTTTTAATTAATCACTATTTTAAAATTAATTGACATCTTATTTTATATTTTAATGCGTTATATTATTATAGCACATAAAGCATAGGTAGTGTTAAATATTAAGAGACAATTAATACTAAACAATTAATACATTAACATCTAAGTAAGGGTGTTACCACAACAATCGATCGACGTCGATCGATGATTAAACAACGTTTTATCGACCAGTATCAATCGATCGACATCGATCCAAGTCGATCAATGGCATCGATCGACGATCGATCGATTGGTGTGGTAACACACTAATATGTGACACTTAAAATAACAGTTAATATTTTGACTTTGAACTTGTTTGTTTGGCTTGGATTCCTTACGAGGTTTTCTTTCACTCCCGAGCACGTATGTCATCACTTTCAGTGGGGCCGGCGAGGAAATATTTCGGGTTACTTTGAAATATTCATTGAAATATTATAAACGTTGAAATATTTATTGAAATATTATAAACGTAATTGGCGCATGGAGCAAGCAAAGCGAACAGTCCTCACTCACCATAATGTATTCGAGACTAGTTACTTATAAGTAATGACAACAATAATGATGATGATAATAGATATAAACTATAATCATCATCATCATCATCATTAAGCCCTTCACAAGTCCACTATTGAACATAGGCCTCCCCCAAGGAATGCCACAAAGCACGGTCCTGAGTCACCTGCATCCATCGACTTCCTGGGCAACCTTACACTTCCCTACCGGTACTAAGCTGCACCTCGAGAAACTTTCTTCCCCATCGGTTGTTGGTTCTTCGAGCTATATGGCCGGCCCATTGCCACTTCAGCTTACTAATCCGTTGGGCTATGTCGGTTACTCTGGTTCTAGTGCGGATATCCTCATTTCTAAGTTTATCACGCAGAGAAACACAGAGCATAGACCTCTTCATAGCTCGCTTAGCGACCTAGAGCTTCTCATACGGCCAGCAGTGAAAGACCACGTCTCAAATCCATAATTTTTATGTTTATAATAGCCATTCCATGCTAACTGGATTAATATTCAATGTTTTTTTTTTCTTTCAGATCTTCGAATTTCCTCAACGAAACCGAAATATCTGTCGAACAATGTGGGCTGAAGATTAAAGGGAAAGAAACTGAAAAACGTAATAATTCTAGAGATCAAATTTTGAGTATTTTATCGTTGCAAGATGTTTTTGTTGATGGTATTTTATTAAGGAATAGGATAAGTTACAGAACTGATCAAAAAAACAACCTTTCTCGTTTGTTTAGAGTTAAGGAGGACTATAACGAGATCTATAATTATGTATTATTCAAGTTTGTAAATAATAGAAATAAGACTTCTTGTGAATATATTAAATGTAAATTGTGAAATTTTTGCTTTTGTTCTTTTTTATTAGAAATTTTTATTAAAAAAAACATTACCGCCACTAGAAGTTTCTCCTGTATCGTGAAGGCGTTTTATAAAAAAATTATAAAAAAAGATTTTAGATATAGGTACTCTGGACGCTATTGAACATCTCGATCAAAGAGTTTCAAATCACTATGTACGTTTAATCTCTTGGATAAAGTATCATTTTAATCCATACAGCAACACGGGCCACCGGCGGACTGCAGGGGAGTAGCCATACGCAGGCATTCCCCTCTGTCAAAATTTAAGTCCACGCGGTTCTACGTAGCTTGCTACATATTTATTTATCTGTGGTTCTACGTGCAATAAAACTAGCTGCAGGCGCACTGCTTACGATGTCCTACAAAAATGCCGGATTGTTTAGTTTTTACTGCAAAAAATAGATCAACCATGTCGAATTTACACAAAGATGTGATTAAACTTTACTTATATATGAAGGCGTTAACTTCATATATAAGTAAAGTTTAATCACATCATTAATATTTACTTCTTTTTAAACTTAATTTTGAAGTTATATACCTTTTGGGGCGTTTGGGAAAAATGATGAGAGTGAATTTTTAAGGTGCGTTTCAACGCTTTGACGAATATCACCGAACAAACAAATAAATTAAGGACTTCGCGACTCCAGCAAAAACAGCCTAGACTCCAGAACCAGCAATATCCCAGAGGGACTATGGCAGATCTGCGATTCTGGAGCTGAATTTAATAACGAACTAATTAAAGAACTTTTAATTCTGTACAAAATAGAACTTCATATTAGCACACCAAATAATCCTAATTCAATGGCCATAGTGGAAAGATTCCACTCCACAGTAATCGAAATATATAGATTAGCAAAGTATGATAAAAGCGATCTTGATGCTTGTTCAGTAATGACATACGCTATTATGGCATACAATAATAGCATCCATTCAGGAACGGAATTTACACCTTTTGAAATAGTTTTTGGTAATACTGATAGCGGTAATGTTTTTGATATCACCGCACGGATCGCTTAGTAAGATGTAATTTTATATAAATACTAGAATAGTTAATTGTTAGATCGATATTGGTTTTGGAAGTAATTATAAGTTGTAAGGCTGCTACTTAATATAAATAAATTATATTTTTTAGTAAAGTCGTTGTCGTTACCTTAATTCGCGCGCACACTGAAAGCGACAACTTCAGTGGGTAACTGTCTCTTAAGTTTTTTGCTTTGTTACGCTAAAGAAGTATAACTTCCTACGTGCGTACATAAGTACACACACACACTTTTTTATAGAATAAGGGTGACAAACGAGCACACAGTCCACCTGATGGTAAGTGAATGCTGTGGCCTATTGACATCAACATTTATCCTCAACTAAGAATCAAAATGTAGATGGGTTGTCACCCCTGAGGACTGAGATGGAATGCCTCGTTTCCAGTAAAAAGGGTATCCGGTTCTCTACCCTCACCATACGAAACACAGCAGCATTAATGTGCTATTTTAGGCTGGTATTCTGTGAGAGCGTAGTCTTACCCCGGTTGAGCCGACCTATTCGTGCTGCAACCACAATATAGCTACAGTATGGCTCTATCACGTAAAAAAATTACAAAAATTACAATAATAACGGTCGTGTTGTTTTGAATTTGTTTGCCAACACAGACTGCTCGCCTCATACAATATGCAGATCGGTCGAGCGATTGATTCGAGTCTATATCCAAGTTCTCGCTGTCACCGAGCGATACTGTTAAGATCATAGACTTAGAATATTATACTGGCGTACAGACGACCTGACAGCCCGAAACCGCGTGACTAATTTTGATTTGTTATTGTGTGCGTTAGCTAGTGATGTACATTTTACTTACAAGGACTATCGAAAAATGATTGTTGAGGAAGCGGTAAAAAGATTTATAAAAATTGTTTAGTGCATAAAATTGAATAACTTCAAAAATTAACTGAATTTTACCATAATAGTTCTAAAATAATTAAAAAATATTCATATAACATGTTCCTGAGAATAAGCTGAAGCTACCTGCCTTTTGTTGGATTCTACCGATAAACGTAAAAAAAACTCCTCAAGAATCAGATCGGAAAGTTGTATTTTCGAGTTATGATCTTTGGAGAAAAATATTTACTGCTATGGACAGTTTCCCGGAATCTCTTTTTTAACATTTTGTTAATATAAATAGGTAGCTGCATGAATTTTAAAAACAATGATCTTAACAGAGTAAAGTGCACCAAGTGTCTGAGGATACAGATGCACTCTCTATTCTCTCAATCTCGGTGTGTTAAGAAAATGGTCAGAAAATAACAATATTATACTTATTGGTACAAATAATGTAGAAATGGCTTCTTTTAATATAATTATTTTTATTCTACTTTTTCTTTTATACTTCTCAAGTAAGTGTTTGGTGCAAATTGTTGAGTTTTTCTTTGGATTCATACCAACCCGTCCAATTAACCTTAACCATTTTTTCTAATTATAGAATCCGGAGGGAATCTGTTTGAAAAACGGCAAAATAAAATTACATTTATAGAACGCAAACCGAGGATTTATTTTCTTGTTGTGTGGGCAAGTTTATCGATTCAATATAAACATTCAAGATAAATATTATCGACATTAACTTTGATATAGTTGAGTCAATCCCTAGCTATTTAATATCCTAAAATATTTTGTATAAAATTTATTTACCAAATTCATGCAAATTATCAACAACGTGACTTTTTTCTTTGGAAAATATCAAAATTTATAAAATAATTGAAAATATTTTATATTTTAAACAGTATATAACATAAATTTTAACTAAAAATAGACGCGTCTTATTATTGATGACGTCTTGTAAATTTACCTGTGAAATGTGCAACCATCAGGATTATTTCTATTATCAACACCACAGTCACTCACTGAACAAGTTACCATTTTGGAAAAGTTACTAAAATAACCACTATTACACTCGAAAAAAATTACAAAATATCTAGGAGCTTATTTCTTGCGTGCCGACTTGTGCCGACCTGTCATTCAAAATCGGTTACAGAGTCATGACATTTGGTATCCTTTTCTATCTTGCATTTTTGCCATAAGCAATTTTCTTCTCCCTTGGACACTATGTCGGTCTATACGACAGTATATTCTAAGTCTATGGTAAAAAACATACATAATAATTATAACTATTTTTCTCCAAAGATCATAGCTCGAAAATACAACTTTCCGATCTGATTCTTGGGGAGTTTTTTAAGTTTATCGGTAAAATCACCTGGGATTTTATACATTTGAATTAAAATCCAACAAATATGTTCAGCTTATTCCCAGGAACATGTTATATGAATATTTTTTAATTATTTTAGAACTATCATGGTAAAATTCAGTTAATTTTTGAAGTTATTCAATTTCGTGTACTAAATAATATTTTTAAATTTTTTACCGCTTCCTTAACAATCATTTTTCGATAGTCCTTGTAAGTAAAATGTACATCACTAGCTAACGCATACAATGACAAATCAAAATTGGTCACGCGTTTTCGGGCTGTCAGGTCGTCTATACGCCAGTATATTCGAAGTCTATGTTTTTTACTAACCTCAAGTTATTTTACTCGCCTAGGCCTTGAGAACTTAAGAAATCGCCGTCATTGACTGTATGCTGGGTTAAGCTGTCGTCAAAACCTCCTAAAAACTTCATAATGTGATGCATAGATAATTTCTTATTATTTGTCACTGGCAAAAGCACAACCGTACGAATCCACTACCAAAAAAAACTTTTTATTTTGACATTTCATTTGAATATAGGTATCAAATTATCACAAATTATCAATAATAATTATTATCAATAGGCTTAGTGGTATAAATTCTATCTGGTATAATTCTCACATCCAAGCAATTGTTTGTAATAAACTATGACATAACAAATTAATATGTCATTGGTAATAAAATATGGTTTTAAAGTTTTTTATATTTTCAGTCTAATAGGATCAAAGTACACTCGTAAAAATAAAATTTTTAGTTCTAGTTAGCAATATTATACAAAATAATATACTAGTTCATACCATAATATTTCATAGTCCTGTATAAAATGAAAATTCTTAAAGAGTGGTTTATAAGAGCTCCTTGGGGAAGAGTCGCATGTGAGTATACTTCTCTATTTTTGTTTCTTGCGAAATATGTTTTCAATCCCATACCTGTTTTTGCATCAATTATATAACATGTATTATGTATTGTTGATTGTTCTATAATTATATAAATCATGCTATTTAAAGGCGCTTAGTTATAGCCTATATACGTCCCACTGTTGGGCACAGGCCTTCTCTCATTTCTGAGATGGTTTTTGGGCAAGGAAATGTCCGCCGCGCTGCCCCAATGCGTGTTGCTTCACATCTCTTCGAAATATTTTTATTCCTTATTTCTCAGTTTCCTCATGATGTTTTCCTATACCGCCGAGCATGTGGTAAATCAGCACTTAAAATTGCAATTAACAATTTTATTGGCGCTGGCGGGGATCGAACCCTCGCATACTGTGAAATTTACAGCAAGCGCTTATGTGCCCCCTCCTGAGCTACCACGGCTCAAAGGAGCTTGTATAAGTTTATTATTACTGATATTTTTATATTACTTAGGCATTAAATCCAAGATTTACATAAGACAACAACACATTCACACATTTCAACAAAAATTGATTTTATCAGAAACAGTAAAAATTTGCAAAATTGAAATCACATTTAATTAATTCTGCGAATGTTTGAATAACTTTTTATGGAATTCTTATAATAAAGCAGCACACAGTCCACCTGGTGGTATTAGAATGCTATAGCGCATAGACACACATCTATCCTCAATTAAGAATCAAAATGCAGATGCTTTGTCACTCTTGAGGACTAAGATGGAATGCTACATTATCTAGTCCAATCCATCCAATCCATCTGTGCGTGTGCTACAACCGTAATATTGCTACAGTGTGGTTCTACCATGTAAAGCTTTTACCTCCATCGCGCATTGGATAAAATCCATAAAATTTGTGTTATATATATTGTTTCAGTAATATCATGGGGTAATCCCAATGGTGAGCCGATTCTACTTCTACATGGAAGGCAAGACAGTGTTGCCACCTTTATTCCCCTCCTGGAGCATTTACCGGACACGTATCATTATGTGGCTGTAGATATGCCGGTAATGGGCTGTCTGATCCGTTGCCAATAAGTAAGTATATGAAATTTTTCTTATATTTACTTTGCCATGAGTTAGCAGCATAATAAAATCCATCACTCCATTTTATCCCATTAGTATAGTAAAAGGCGGCTATTGAAAATGCCAAAATGATCACATTTCTTTGCGTAGATGGCAGTATAACCATCTTATTTATGACTAGCTGTTGCCCGCGACATCGCCCGCGTGTAATTTAAGGTTTTAATTATGTTGCGTGGAACCCTAATTATTTTTCTAAAATATAAGTATGCGGGCGAAGTCGCGGGGAACAGCTAGTTAGCCATATATGCATTAAAAATTCCGTGTTGTAACCACCCCTATCACCGCATGGAGATAATGTAAATTCTCCCAACTAGAAATAAGCAAAGTCCAATCATGAACAGTTTATATAAATTTAATTACAACCATTAACAGAAGATACATTGCAACATTAGGTAAATACATAATTATAATATATAATAAAATGTAATCCCATTAACATATGACATATTATATGACAATGAAGAGGAAAGAAAAAGACAAGGGAAAATTTATTAGACAATGCACTTAAAAGTATTAACTTTAATATTATTCTAAATTTTAAAATGGTAATGTGAAGTCTAGTAATTTATTTTAAGTGAAGATTTTGACGTTACAAGGTTCTGCTTCCCTCTTCGCTTCATGCATATTTATTCAGTACAAAGTAAGCGTCTGAAATTCGGTGGACAAAAATTACTTTATTTGAAATGGTTTTGCTTATTATCAAGAAATAAAAAATCTAAAACTATACTACTAAGCACCTACATCTATCTTTAATTAAGAATCGAAATGCAGATGTATTGTCACCCTTGACAACTAGGATGGAATGCCTCATTTCCAGTAATAAGGGTCTCCAGTTCTTTACACTCACTATACGAAACACAGCAGCATTAAAATGCTTTTTAACACTGGTATTCTGTGAGAGTGTGATGCTTCCCCGGCCGAGCCGACCCATTTATGCTACAACATAATTTAGATGCAGGGTGGCTCTACCATGTAAAATTATTTAATTTTTTTGATTATTTTTAATCAAAAGGATGCTGCTCATCTCTTTCATATTTCTCTGTTGCTTCTAACAACACCCTCGGGATGTTGATGATGACTGTCTACCATCCCTGCTAACACATCTCGGTGAAATATTCTGTTCCACAGACAAGGCTTCTCTTAATATTTTCCTTAATCAGCACTTAAAATTACTGTTTCATCAGTGCTGGTAGGGTTCCAGTAGGTAACTTTTTCATAGAATAAGGATGACAAACATGCACACAGTCCACTTGATGCTGTGGCCCATAGACATCTACATCAATTAAGAATCAAAATGTAGATTCATTGTCACCTCTGAGGGCTATGATGGAATAACTTGTTTCCTGTAAAAAGGGAGTGTTGTGTAACTCATCATACCGAAATACATAACCGTCCAACCCCTCAGTTATCACGGCCCTTTTAATACTGAACTATTGCTAACCGACTTCAAAAAAGGAGGAGGTACTCAATTCGACTGTATTTTTCTTTGTGTGTTGCCTCAGAACTTGTTTTGTAAGTGAACCAATTTTGATGATTCTTTTTATATTTGAAAGCTGGTGCTTCTCATGTGGTCCCATATAAATTTGATCAAGATCTGACCAGTAGTTTTTGAGTTATCCTTAATAATGCGTATTTAAATTACTTCAACTACATTGATGATGTTCTCATTTTATTTATATTGCAGTCGGTTGTACAAAATTTTTAATTTTACCACTTGTTTTTATTTAGGTGTGATGCTGACAAGATTTTTTCCAGTGGTGGTAATTGATATGGTGGTGGAACATTTGAATTGGGACAATTTTACGTTTATCGCACATTCTATGGGAACTGAGCAAGGTAATCATTGTCAAAAGTTTCTATATTTTTCTAGAACTCTGCTGTCTTATAAGGAAACCTTATAATTTCTATCTTAGGTTTTGACTGAGTCCGTTCATTTTTTTCCATTTTTCATATCGAATTTATTTTCATTTGATAACTATGTAAAAGTAAAACACAATCAAATTAATATTTACTATTCTGGTGAATGTCAGAATGGTAAATATTAAATTGACTGTCTCATTGGTCTAGTGGTCGTAAATACAACTGCTGATGATTAAGTTTCGGGTTCGAATCCCGGGTCAGGTCAAAATCAGTTATTGGGTTATTCTGATAAGAATCCTCAGCTGCAGCCTGGAGTCAGGAAAACTTCCTAGCCTTGGGAAGCTCTTAAAGCCATTGATGCTGCGCCTGATCTCTCTCCCGTTGTGTCGGGTTACCGTCCCATCGCTCTATGAGAGTGAGGGAATAGAAAGTGCACCTGTGCTTGCGCAAACACTCGGGCACCATAATCCTGTCCTGCGCTGATGGTTAGTCTCCGTTGAAACTGACCGCCGTGACCGAAATTCGGTCTTGAAGACACTATCAATATTAAAGTACATCAAAAACTTCATCCCCAATTTTCTTATCCTTGGGGTTAAATTTTTTTGTCTAAACTTATATGGTACCACCTTGAAAGTATTACCCATCAAATAAAAAAATACTTATTTAAATCAGTTCTCAACTGAAGAAGATATCGCGTTACTTACGTAGAAAATAAAAGAACACAAGCTTAAAGGTTAAAACAGTAATTAAAAAAAAAACAAATCTCAGTTGGAATGAAGTTCCTTTCGTTGTATATTATTATTGATAAACGTATTATATTATTGATTAACAAATACAAATAAATGAATTACTAGCGTCTATTAAAATGAAGCGTCATTTAAAATAAAATAATATTTCTTTAATGGCCAAGATAAGAAAAAGTGCGAGGGAGATGGATATTATTCCATCTCTCTTCCTTATAGCCGCCAAGGCCATCTACACTACGTCAGAAGGGGTCGTGACGGAAAAATCTTACACTTTTTCTCGCCTAGCCCCCATCCGCCAAATTCGTACCGCCGGATAAGGAACTTCGTTCCAAAAAACCCGACTGCGTATAAAAGTTTACCGAAAAGAGAAAAAATTTATAGCCTATGTCACTCCCACAATTAAGACGATTCTAACTACACTTCATAATGTTCAAATCCATCAAGCCGTTAAGGCTACAGAACGTGCCAAAAAATAGATATACATACATAGATACTATTGAAAAACATTTCCCTCCTGAGACAAGCGGGTGAAAATACAGTCGAATTGAGATCCTTCTTTCTTGACGTCTGCTAAAGCTAAATAAAATTTTCCAGGTCTCTTCTACAATGCAATTTACCCGGGTAAATTTAAGAAGTGTATATATTTAGACGGTGCCATTGCTATCCGAAGACTGTTGATAAGGGATTTTTCAACTTACTACAAAAAGTTTTATTATAATTACTACAATAATTACAGCAGGTAATAGCAATTTCCTTAAAACATCATATCGATTTTATTTTAGGGTTCACGAAAATCAAAAAGACTTGTAAAATCATGAAATTTTGCAGTTTGAGGTAAGGCGTATTTATTAGATTAAATATTTTTCGATACTAGTCTGCATTTAAACATCTTAGTCCTTACCGACTGTCCGTGGGCTGCGGTAACCGCTTACCATCAGGTGGACTGAAAGTTCATTTGTCATTTCTGTTTTATATTATTGTTGCGCGCCACTATTAATGTCTTTTACATGGCAATACTAGCCACTAGCGCCCTCTAGTATCGAGTAGCAGAACTAGGAGAGTCAAGATCTTTCTAGAAATTTCGGGACCGATATGTACTCGAACATTCTAGATGTTTCCACAGTAGAAGGTTCTGGAAAGTATCGGAGGCGCTATATAAGGCCGGTATAGACCACGACCGAGGCAGTATTGAATTGGCGATACAAGCGAAGACTTCGAAGCGATACAACTACGAACTTAAGCGATCTGTAGTAAAATTGTGTTTTGTTATGAGTGTGGTTTAAAGTGTAATTAGTGTTGTGTAATTAAAGAGTCAATTTTGGTAAAAAAATCGGCAGTTTTTAATTGTCTCGAACCCCAAGCTCGTAACAATTGGTGTCAGAAGTGGGATCACATCATGCCGATTTTACCAAAGGACGACACGGAGGGTATCCGTACCCGAAGTCAACGCCAGCAAGAGACGGACCAGAGACGATTTGGTAATGCAACGCCGCAAACGTCGGAGGGCCAGCTGCCGACCACGGAGGCCGGCCCGTCAGCAGCTCCTGCATCTGCAGCACCTGACTTAGGTGCTCTGATGATGATGCTGCAGGAGCAGGCTCGCCGACAGGAGGAACAGGCCCGCCGACAGGAGGAACAGGCCCGCCGACAGGAGGAACAGGCCCGTCGGTTGGAAGAGCAGCTGCAGCGTGGACAGGAGGAACAGGCCCGCCAACGGGAAGAACAGATGCTCCTCATGAAGGACCTTCACGCTACCTTCGGGAAAGAGATAAGGGGAGGTGAAGGATAAGGTTGCTCAACATGACAACCGCCTGTCGGAAGCTGAAACCCGAATCGACCAAGTGAACAATCGGGTTGACAACGTGATTGCTGACGTGAAGAAAACGCTGGACGACCTCAAACTTGGGGATGGAGTTACAGCCCCCGTGGTAGCTACAATACCTTCGCTACGTGGATTCAAAGTGCCGCCGTTCGACGGGACTTCTTCCTGGTCGGCGTACAGAATCCAGTTCGAGGCTGTCATGAAGACGAACGGCTGGAATAAAAGTCAGGCCATGACTGCTCTCACCCTAGGCTTGCGCGACCAGGCCTTAACTGTTCTGGAAGCTCTCGGTAAGGAAGTGACTTACGAGCAGCTCCTTGAGGCGTTGGAGGCGAGATATGGGGACGCTCACCTGGAACACGTCTTTCGTGCGCAGCTCAAAGATCGCGTGCAACGCAGCAACGAAAACCTGCAGCAGTGGGCCCTTGAGGTGGAAAAGCTGGTTCGAAAAGCATACCAGTCTGTACCTGCGCTCATTGTAGGGAACCTGGTGCAGACATTCATCGACGGCATCCGCGACCTTGAAGTCAGAGCTGCTGTGAGACTCGGGCACCACGAGACGCTTAAGGACGCGTTAGCCCATGCACTGGAGGTGGAAGCCGTACGGCAGGATCATCGATCCCATCGCGTCAGGGAGGTTGCAGCAGCTGCAGTTCGCGACTGCAATAAAGGATACAGCCCTAGGTGCTACGGCTGTGGGGAAAGGGCCATCTTCGATCCAGCTGCCTAAGCGAACTGTAGAAAGGGAGGTGATCGATCTCGAGAGGGTAGTGCGGCTAACAGCACCGCCCAGCAGCAGCAGGAAACGAGTAAAAGCCAGGACTGTGGGGCGGGTGCTGGCTGATGTTAAAAGAGCCCCAAGGATTTCGATCTCACAAACCCATGATGGGAACAGCCTAATCATCAAAGGCGAGGTCAACGGAACGCCGTGTAAACTGACCATAGACACTGGAGCCTCTCGCACGGTTGTCAGTTCCCAACTTATAAGTCAGTTCCTGGGGACTCCGCATACAACCGAGGCGCATTAATTTGGTAACAGCCACCGGTCAGCGCATACCCGTCCGTGGAGAGAAGGAGATGGAGTTGAAGCCACGCAACATGATCTACCTGCATAATGTCATCGTGGCTGATATAATGGACGACTGCATCCTGGGCCTAGACTTCATGAGGAAGAATTGTTGTGAGATCGATGTTAAGCAAGGTGTTTTGAAATGTGGACATGAGGAACTTTTCGTGGAAGGGGCGATACCGGGAATGTGTACAGCCTTAAGAAGATTGTTCTGCCGCCGAGATCGGAAACGATTGTGCCGGTTAGTCTTCCTCGGAATCCTGGGCAAGCTCATCGTTGTGTACTCGTGGAAAGGGTGGACAATGACCTTCCGTGGAAAGTGGCTCGAACCTTGGTCAGAACCACCGACATCTCAAGAGTACGTGTGCTGAACCTTTGTGATCAGGAACAGATTATGGAAAAGGCACACTGGTTGGTACTTGTGAGGAAGTGGATTGGTTGCGTAGGTGCCAATATCCATCGACTGGGACCCCAGCAAGGATGCACAAACGAGGGTGACCACACTTTTAGAAGACTGTCGCAGCGTTCTCTCCCGAATGAAGTGGTCAAGGCGAAGTTGTTACTCAAGTACGCCGATGTTTTCTCGTCAAACGATGCTGACATAGGAAAGACTGGCTTAGTTCAACACAAAATAAACACAGGAGAAGAATTGCCTATCCGTCAGCGCCCAAAAGATTGCCGGTAGCACGTGAAAAGGAAGTGGAAACCATGATTGAGGGAATGGTGAAGGATGGTGTTATTGAACCTTCATCTAGTCCATGGTGTTCACCTGTGGTGCTGGTAAAGAAGAAGGATGGCAGCATGCGGTTTTGTGTTGACTGCCGCCGTCTGAACGACGTTACAAGAAGGACAGCTATCCTTGCCAGAATTGATGACACGCTGGACATGCTTACAGGCGTAAAGTGGTTTAGCACACTGGACCTGAAAAGTGGCTACTGGCAGGTTGAAATTGACCCTAAGGACAGGGAGAAAACTGCATTCTCGACAGGAAAGGGTCTGTGGCAATTTAAAGTTATGCCGTTTGGATTGTGCAATGCTCCAGCAACGTTTGAAAGGTTGATGGAGCTTGTACTACCGGGTTAATTGGCGATGCCTGTCTGGTCTACTTGGATGACATCATCATCGTAGGCCGTACGTTTGAGAACACCTTCAAAACCTGGAACGCGTGCTCATGAAGATTCAGGTGCCAACCTCAAGTTGAGTCCGAAGAAATGTTCACTATTCAAACGGCAAGTTAGCTTTTGGGGTATGTAGTGTCGGAAGAAGGTATCCGCACGGATCCGGAAAATTGCCGCTGTCAAGGATTGGCCGGTCCCAAAAGACAAGACGCAGGTTAGAGCATTTTGGGATTGTGCTCTATTATCGGCGATTTGTGAAGAACTTTGCAGATATAGCCAAACTTCTGCACAAGCTAACCGAGGAGAAGCGACATTTCTGCTGGGATGAAAGTTGCGATATCGCATTCCAGGAGCTCAAGGACCGTCTGTGCAAAACACCTATTTTAGGGTACCCTGATGCGGGCAAGGAATTTATAGTTGACACAGACGCAAATGATATAGGACTTGGCGGTGTGTTGTCTCAAAGGAATGGTGATCAAGAGGTTGTGATAGCATACTTCAGCAAGTCGTTGTCAAAGCCGGAAAGGAACTATTGTGTCACAAGGCGAGAATTGCTTGCTGTGGTAAAGTCGTTGCAGCATTTTAGCAAATATCTTCTGGGGCGGAAATTTCACTTACGAACTGACCATGCTGCACTGAAATGGCTATTGCAGTTCAAAAATCCAGAAGGACAAGTTGCGAGATGGATTGAACTACTGCAGGAATACGACTTTGTGATCGAACATCGCAGCGGAAATCTCATGGCAATGCAGATGCATTGTCAAGAAGACCTGCCCTGAAGATTGCAAGCATTGTACTAGGCAAGAGGGTAAGGAAGTGGTATCTGTGAGGATGCTCAGGACAGACCAGCTCAGCAATGAGTGGAAGGACAGCCTACAACATGCACAGCAGGAAGATTCAGACATCAAGCCGATTCTGGAATGGATGAAGGCCAGTGCTCCTAAGCCGAAGTGGAGCGACGTCTTAGCGATGAGTTCGACCACGAAAAGCTATTGGGCCCAATGGGACAGCTTGCTGATTCAAGATGGAGTCCTGTGCCGTAAATGGGAAAATGGCCGGGGAGACAGTTGTCATTTGCAAATGGTTGTCCCTAAAGCAAAAGTACCGGATGTTCTACAGCTGTACCATAATGGTTGTTCAGGAGGTCACCTGGGAGTTAAACGAACTCTACTGAAGATCCGAGAACGGTTTTACTGGGTCCACTGTCGTAACGATGTCGAGGACTGGTGTCGCAAATGTACAAGTTGTGCGGCTGTAAAGGGACCTCAAACTCGTAGTAGAGGTGCATTGAATTGTACAATGTTGGTGCACCATGGGAGAGGATAGCCGTTGACGTTGCGGGGCCGTTTCCGGAAAGTGAAAGTGGTAACAAGTATTTCATGGTTGTGATGGATTACTTCACTAAGTGGCCAGAAGTCTTCGCCATTCCAAATCAAGAAGCTTCAACAGTTGCAGATAAACTAGTTCATGAAGTCTTCTGTCGTTTTGGAGTACCTTTAGAGATTCACAGCGATCAAGGAAGGAATTTTGAGTCTCAAATATTCCAGGAAACTTGCCGAGTTATGGGTACTCATAAAACAAGAACAACTTCTTACCACCCACAATCTGATGGAATGGTAGAACGATTTAATCAGACATTGGAGAGGTACCTAGCAAAGTTGTGGAAAACGGCAACGAGACTGGGACAGGCACATACAACCGTTTTGTTGTCATATCGAAGCGCTGTTCACGAAAGTACATCAGTGACACCAGCTTTAGCAAATTTTGGGAGAATTACGGCTGCCTGCAGACCTGATCACCGGAATACCACCTGATGCCCCACGCAGTATAACCGATTATGCAAATGACTTGCGGAACAAAATGAATGACATTTATGAGCACGTCAGACAATCAGGACAGCAAACGTCTGAAAAGATGAAAACACGGTATGACCGCAAAATGAACAACAAAGGGTTTGACGAAGGTTCACTAGTGGTTACACAATCCAGTTCGCAGCAAAGGAAATCTCCTAAGCTTCAAGCTAAATGGGACGGACCGTACCGGATTGTGACAAGGATCAATGACGTAACCTACCGGATACAGAAAGGTGCAAGAGGTACTCCTAAGATCGACTGGCGCGTTATTATAATAATAATGCTCGGGACGAGCATGTCTTAGGAGGGGGCAGTGTTGCGCGCCACTATTAATGTCTTTTACATGGCAACACTAGCCACTAGCGCCCTCTAGTATCGAGTAGCAGAACTAGGAGAGTCAAGATCTTTCTAGAAATTTCGGGACCGATATGTACTCGAACATTCTAGATGTTTCCACAGTAGAAGGTTCTGGAAAGTATTGGAGGCGCTATATAAGGCCGGTATAGACCACGACCGAGGCAGTATTGAATTGGCGATACAAGCGAAGACTTCGAAGCGATACAACTACGAACTTAAGCGATCTGTAGTAAAATTGTGTTTTGTTATGAGTGTGGTTTAAAGTGTAATTAGTGTTGTGTAATTAAAGAGTCAATTTTGGTAAAAAAATCGGCAGTTTTTAATTGTCTCGAACCCCAAGCTCGTAACATTATATATTATATTATTGTACTAGTGATCCACCCCGGCTTCGCTTGATGATTTCTGAATCTCGACAACCACTCAAACGCACACAAAAAAATTTAATCAGAATTAGTCTAGCTGTTTACGAGGAGTACCCTGACAAACACACGTACAAAAGAATTACATATTAATAACCAATACCAGCGTAAAATCAGGGTTGGCTGATTTAAATCAGTCTGATTTAAATCTCTTGATTTTGATTAAAAAAATCATTGATTTTAATCAACATGTATAAATTAATGTAATAGGCAGAAAATGAAATAAAACTGGCTTAAAATGAGGTAAAATCTTTTATTGTTTTATGTCGTTCTTATTATTCTACTACAATAGTCTCATAAACTATGGAAAGTCAACAAAGACTGTAGTGATGAGGTCTGTCAGTCTCGTAAACTTAGTAAAATCCACCAAAGAATTTTTAAGAAATTCACACTTAAGATATGAACTGTAATTAATACAGTATTAATTATTTTACTCTTAATCAGTCTCATACATATGTATTTATAAACTTTTAATTCTACAATGTCAAAAAGTGTTACCAACTCGTGAATTTCTAAATATACAAAAAAAAAATCTGCATGATTTGATTAAAATTAAAAAATCATGATTTTTTCCATCCCTGCGTAAAATAGCAGCTTAACGCTGCTGTTTCGTATGGTGAGTGTAGAGAACCGGAGATCCCTTTTTACTGGAAATGGGGCATCCATCTCAGTCCTCAGGGGTGACAACGCATCTGTATTTTATTTCTTAATCGAGGATAAATATAGATGTCTATGGGCCACAGCATCCACTTACCATCAGGTGGACTGTGTGCTCGTTTGTCACCCTTATTCAATAAAAAACCTCCACGATACATCTATGTGGCAACTTTCATGGTGATCTGTCAAAATGTGTCGAAGTCTATTAATCACAAGTTCACCATAGTTGCCACGCTTGGCAGACGATTTGGCAACCGCAGTTTTTTATTATATTGAGTTGTTAAAGGAATATACTAGGTACTGCCCATCTCCTGTTTCAGTTTCTCTCCGTCGCCTCTTACGAAACTCATGAAATGATATTGTGCAGTGGATTCCTTTACAATGCCACTACATCCAATTAAATTATATTAATTATATACAGGGTTATTTTTCAGAGTAGCCAAATTTTAAACTTAAGTTCAAATATATAAATAATGATATACCGTTATTGCAGTTTATGAAAATACGAGTCTACACTTGTATTTGAAATTATCCCAAATTGATCGTGATTTATGTGCAACAACGTTTTTGCCTACCGATCGACCCTTACTAATGTTTGCGTGCGCAGTAAAATCACTTAAAATAATACATTACCGCGCATTCCGAATTTAAAAGATAAAAAGGACAAAATGTTTGAGTTTTTTTTTTAATTAATTTTTCTTCACCATTTGCCTATATTATGGGAGAAGCCACTGGCTGCTGAAACACAGTTTAACACTAGTTTGGGAGCCTATGGATTCAATGAAACATTTACTGTAATATTTTTATGTCAAAATAAAGTTTTTTTGTATTATATTTTGTACATTTTTATAATAAATTATTATACTCGTTCTCCTGAAAAAAAAAATATCGGAACCTTCTCTGCACATTTGGCCGGTTATTGCAAATTAACCCTGTATATTTAAATATTCCAAATGTGTGATATAAAATATATGTCCGTATATTCCAGTATTAATACAGATGACCGAATATTCAGTAAAGACAAAGCCCTGAAAGCAGTAATGAAGGCCAGGAACCTTACCAAGGAACAAGCGGAAATCATTCTGTCTCGAAATCTGAAACGGCTTGATGAGGACCAATATAAGTAAGTTTTTTTTTTTTATTTCAATATACTTAACCATTTCACTGTCCCACGAGTCATATATGAACATTTCAATTGTTTAACTATTTTGTCTATTTCTCGGACAGGAAGTTGTTAAGTTTTCTTGTAATTACTCATTATACTGTTACGACAGTCAGGTGCGTGTTGTAGTTGTAGCAGAATACCAGCGTAAAATAAAAGCTTAATGCTGCTGTGTTTCGTATAGTGAGTGTAGAGAAATGGAGACCCCATTTACTGGAAACGAGGCATTCCATCTCAGTCTTCAGGGTGACAACGCATGTGCATTTTGATTCTTTATTAAGGATAGATGTAGATGTCTATGGGCCACAGCATCCACTTACGATCAGGTGGACTGTGTGCTTGTTTGTCACCCTTATTCTATAAAAAAAAGTTCCCATTGAAAGATTGGAATGACCCAGATTGACATAGAATGTTCTACATTCCTCTTGTTGGGTAGAAAAAAAGGTGCGCTGGCGATCCGAGAATTAATTATTTCGGGAAGCGACTACGACATCAACCTACGACATCTGCGATTATTAAGGACCTGAGCGAAAAAGCTTAGCGGTTTTGGACGTCGTAATTGTATATTTGCTGAGTATGTATAAGACATCCATATCTCATCATATAATCGGCATTTTTACCTCACCCACACGTAACAATATATTGTATTTAACCATTTTTGCACACCTCGAACGCGAAGTGAGAGAGTTTGGGCTTTACCGTAGACTACAAGGTCATGTTACCCGCACTCATTAAATGCAGTATATTATTATTTTTAAACCGCTCTATTACGTGAAGAAAAGCACATTAAGGGGACTACAAGAGCTAAGTGACCTCGAGTGACGCATGCACACATTTACACAATTTTGTATAGCATCAGGCCTCGGCCGGCACTGTCGGTACAAGGCGTTTACGTATTATGTTTAGAAATAAGAATATGCGAATAAAAAAAAATATATTGATTGGACTAAAAAAATATAACACTAATACGTTAATATGTTGCTTGTAGAATAATCTGACAAAAAATCAGAATGATTGCGTGTATATTAGTATGGTTTTTATTAGTTAAAAGAAAGTTTTAAAGGTATCTTTGTGATTTTTTTCTATCGTATCACATTAATAGCATCATGTTTTCAACACACTATGTAACTAGCATATATCCTGAAAAATATCATATATTTTTTTGATTTTCTTTACTGCAATGGAACATATACTTTAAGGCATTATAAAACTTGCGTTTAGCTCCTGTAGTCCCCTTAATATTAAGAGGCAAATGAATAAAACTGATGTTTTATTTAAGCTTAACAATAAATATTATTTATGATTGGTACCAGAGCGTATTACCAGTGATGACAAATGGATCTGAGGCGTGGTCCATCACTACTGACAAAACGGTCTAAAGCTACTTTAATAATAATATAAAAAAAATCATGCAGAGTGTCGTAGAACACTCGGTTGGAACGAAGTTCCTTTCGTAGTACTTATATTATTATTGATAAACGTATTATATTATTGATTAACAAATACAAATAAATGAATTACTA
Organism: Parnassius orleans; assembly: GCA_029286625.1. Classification (NCBI taxonomy): domain Eukaryota; kingdom Metazoa; phylum Arthropoda; class Insecta; order Lepidoptera; family Papilionidae; genus Parnassius; species Parnassius orleans. Next base: position 1,528,386 of record JAGSMP010000237.1, read on the forward strand.
GCGTCTATTAAAATGAAGCGTCATTTAAAATAAAATAATATTTCTATCATGTCAAGATAAGAAAAAGTGCGAGGGAGATGGATATTATTCCATCTCGCTTCCGTATAGCCGTCAAGGCCGTCTACACTACGTCAGAAGTAGTCGTGACGGAAAAATCTTACACTTTTTCTCGCCTAGACCCTATCCGCCAAATTCGTACCGTCCGATAAAGAACTTCGTTCCAAAAAATCTTAAACATTCTGTCTTTTTCAACCGACTTCAAAAAGGAGGAGGTCCTCAATTCGACTATATGTTCTTTTTGTGTGTTACCTCATAACTTTTTTCTCGGTGAACCGATTTCGATGATTCTTTTTTATTTGAAAAATGGTGATTCTCATGTGGTCCCATATAAATTTGATCAAGGTCTGACTAGTAGTTTTTGAGTTATCCTTAATAATTTATATTGAAGTCGGTTGTACAAACTTTTTAATTTTACCACTTGTAACATCTTTTAAATTCAAAATGCGTGGTAATGCATTATTTTAACTGATTTTACTGCGCACACACACATTCGTAAGGGTCGATCGGTAGGCAAAAACGTTGTTGCCCATGAATCAAATTTAATTTGGGATAATTTCAAATAAAAGTAGAAGCCTTATTTACTCGTATTTTCAAAAACTGCAATAACGGCATATATTTGAACTTAAATATAAAATTCGGCTACTATTTGAAAAATAACCTACGATATTAGGACTGATAACAATATTATAACGATTAAATAAAATTAAAATAATTTAAAGTTAAATATTTCTTTTCAGACTATCATGGGACAAAAGACAGAAGATTCTTGCACCAAGCTTCAATTCGCTCGATTATTATTACGAGTTATTTTCACAAAACGCTCCGCCCACCCTCCATATTTTGGCCAGCCAGTCCAACGAAGTCTGCTCCGAAGGAAAGGAGTCGGCGAATATATTGATGTCAGATCTAGAAACGAATGTACCGAATATTCGTATTTTGACGGTGCACGGTGGACACGACGTACACTTTACTAATCCAGAAAGAGTAGCTAGTTTAATTATATCGTTTTTGGAAGAGGACACTGGGAAAAGGAAATCGAAGCTTTAATTAAAATATACTTATATAGATAGACAAAAAAAAACATGCGTGAGTGTCGTGGAACACTCGGTTGGAACGAAGTTCCTTTCATAGTATATTATTATTGATAAACGTATTATATTATTGATTAACAAATACAAATAAATTAATTACTAACGTCTATTAAAATGAAGCGTCATTTAAAATAAAATAATATTTCTTTCATGGCCAAAGTGCGAGAGAGATGGATATTATTCCATCTCGCTTCCTTATAGCCGCCAAGGCCGTCTGTACTACGTCAGAAGAGGTCGTGACGGAAAAATCTTACACTTTTATATGTTATAGAATGAAGAAAACCATTTGGCATCCGAAATGGAATTCTAATATTACATTTCGACTTACAAAATATTACGTAAGAATGCGAAAATGGGTTTTACCCCCCTCCCCCAAGATAATATTGGACAAGATATAAGACAAGATAATACAAGACAAGATAAGATAGAGATTTTTTTAAACCAACGACCCCCCCACTCGGGACCCTTCAGTAATTAATTAAAGGTAACGGTAACGGTATAAAAGTAAATGGTAGTTTAATTATATAGTTATTGGGAGGGGATACTGGGAAAAAGAAATCAAAGCTTTAATAAAAAATATATTTATAGTTTAAATGGTTTTATTTTGACCCTTGTTTTTATTAATTCGTAAAAGCATTCTGCATTTATTCTGGCTTTAAGAAGTTTGAAGTATAGGTTTTTAACGATCTATTGCTGTCGCGCTGTGACCGAACGACCGAGCCAGACAACCGAGAGAGACAACTGCAGCTCGTTAAATTCGCGAATATAATCGTTGATGCGTATCAATGGATGCGCCTCTTTTATAGTAATCGTGTACTACAGACGTATTAACGATTATAAGTTAAAGCCTATATACGTCCTACTGCTGGGCACAGGCCTCCCATTTCTGAGGTTTTAGTGCAAGAAAATGTCCGCCAGCTCTGCCCCAATGCGTGTTGGCGAACTTCACATGTCTTCGAAATATTTTTTTCTTATTTATCAGACATGCGAGGTTTCTTCACGATGTTTTCCTTCACCGCCGAGCACGTGGTAAATCAACGATTATATAATATTAACACCAGCTTTTACCCGAGAATTCGTCCGCGTAGAACTTAAACATAAAACATTAAACAATAAAACAGGAGCAACAATCCGCAAGCGATAAAGTTCCCGTCAAAATCTAACGAAAATATTAATAATAGGAATATTTGACGTTTGAATGTTTTTTTTTAAATAAATTCCCTTTATTTAACAATTTATTATGACAACTCTTCAACAAATTTCAATAACAAATACTTTATGCAAAATACCACAACCACACCTACTACAAAAAATATTTTTTGTAAGAACAAACAACTCTCCCGTTGTCAAAGTTTCGATTTGACATCTTCCAGCAGAAATTTTGAAATATCTTCAGCCATACAGTCGGGGTCATTCAAATGAACGTCATGTCCACCCGGGACGATTTTAAACTTGAAATTCTTATTTGGCCAAGCTGTGTCGTCGGTGAGGAAGGGCACGTCTTTGTATGCGCCTAATTGAACTATATCATTGGCCAATATCGCAAATGTTGGCGTCTTAGATTCGGTGTATATTTCCTTAAGGAAGTTGCTAGGAAACGGTAGCAGAGTGACGTTCTTCATGCGCTGGTCGTATGTAAACCTGAAAGTAAATTTTTTTTCTTAAAACTCAAGTTTTGGCGGGAACTTGACCGCAATGTCTCATGACCTGTAATTATACTATTAGTAGATAAGTAGTAAAACTTCGTATATTCTTTTCAAACGTAAAAAGAAACTTTTAAATAATATTATATTGTAATACTTTAAAAAATGGGTTCATTGTGATTCGGTCTGACTCTCGCCTAACAATCAAATCATATTTAGTAACTAAATGTAATTTTTTTTTTGATTAAAAAGAAACTACAGCATCGATTTTGATGATGATGATTGAAAATTTAATTAGTCATTCATTATCAAATTATGCATGGAATATATTGATTGGAGTCGATATCATCATTGTCTGTTCTCGAGTTCTCGAGATATGCAAGACATAATTTTTTCTACGTGGTAGAGCCACGCTACAGCTATATTAAGGTTTGTAGCACCAATGGGTCGGCTCAATCGGGGTAGGATCACGCTCTCACAGAATGCCAGCGTAAAATAACATAGTATAGTGTTTGTCTCGTTTCTTTTCGTTATGCTAAACGAACGTCTTCGTTTCAGATAAGTGTAGATATCTATGAGCCACAGCATCCACTTATCATCAGGTGGACTGTGTGCTCGTTTGTCACCATTAATCTATAAAAAAAAATTCACTAACATAACATGCTCAGACACAAATAATCATTTTGAAAACAGTATCGGGCCTAATACAGCAACTTCTAAACGGATAGTTAATAGGTCCATACCTGTACAATCCGTCCCCAGCTGGCTCGATCATTCTCTCTAATTGGTGTTTTAAAGCTTCCTCAGTTAACCCTTGCACGTTTTGTACCAGCTCCTTAATCTATAACAAAGATTGGATGAAAATTGAGTTTTCTTCCTCGCACGACTTCTTTGTGGAATCGTTTACCATCGGCGATTTTTGCGGACCGATACGACTTAGGGACCTTCAAGAAACGAGCTTATTCCTTTTAAAAGGCCGGCAACGTTTCTTCGATTCTGTTGTAGTTGTTCGTGGGCGGCGGTCGACACTTTCCATTAGGTAAGCCGCATGCTCGTTTGCCCGCAATTCTAAAAAAATGTTTGGACTCCTGGCACCGCATCGAAATACCCCGGCCTCGGATTGTCCGCACGTCGCGAAAACGTAGTAGTAGTAAAGGTAGTTTTAAAATTGAGCAAGATTCAATGATGGCGCTCCCCTTGCTTTCCTTGCATGGAACTTGGAAGATCTCGACAACATCTAAAGTCTCTGTCTAATTTGTCTATTAAAATTTTTAAAACAACCATAACCACGCGGTTCCCAATTAATAATCCTTCACATACCACACGCATAACATAATATAAGCTACTAGCTGGTACACGCGCGTTCCTGCCGTAGAAGAAATAATTTTGTAAATATCGTTTTGAATTTGGAAGAGTTATATTTATTAGTTACGATACATGCGCCACCTACTGTAAGTTAATTGTACTATGCCTATAACCTTCGCGCAAGTGCAAGCAATAAGTTGAACGATATGGCAGCGCATAAAATACGAACAAACAAACATTAATTTTTATATATTAGGTAGACCATAAGAGACACTCAATCAAAATATCGAAAACGAAAAAAAACTATATTTTCACTTTATTTTTCTTTGCCACTGAGGCGTCTCCTAGGTAAAGGTGACAGCAGCGCCTTAGGCATACACATCATCGGCGCCCCTCTAGCGGCCATATATTATTACAAATTATAAATAGTTATTTTGCAAATTAAACTACTTATATTATAATTTTGGCCTTGGATGGAGAAAGGAAGGAATTCAATATATTTTTCTTTGTGGGTCTACTGGAAGATATTTCAGCAAATTATGGAATAAGTAGAATCTTTGAACAAACTCACTATAAGACTGTTTATGTATCTTGTTGTGTGTACATAAATAAATAATTAAAAAAAAGGAAGATCCCCTGCTGGGCTGAACACCTTCAGCCCGGAGAGCGGCCAACGCTCCGTGAGGTATCTATATTATTCAGTGATGTTAGTGCAGACTGCAGTTGGCTTTTACACCTTCATCTGCTGCTGATTCAGGGCTCGCGTTCTGTAAGATCGCTGTCCGAGTGGGGGAGTGCAGACCCACGTCTCTGACTGTCAATCGATGTTCTGGGCGGTGAGAACTGCCCAGCAGGGCTAGCATGGGCAGGAGACAATTTTATCCCCGGGGAAAGGAGAAAATGTTTATCCCCTCGCTTAGTTTTATCCACCCTTCGAGCATGGGCACACCGGTGGCTATAATATCCACAGTAGATCAAATGGGAGATAGATAGAAGAATGAATAAACTTCAACCCACGTTCAATGAACTAGGATAAAATTGTCCCTTTCAAATGTCAAAAAAGCATAATTTTTTATCTTTCATTTGGCTCCATGCTACGGACGGAGGATATATGTCTACTCGTTATGTCAAACGGGATATACTTCTCCCGTTTGACATAACAAGATAATTTTATCTCTTGTCAGTGGATATAATCGGGGGATAAATTTTTTGTCCTCCGTCCATGCTAGCCGTACAGGTACGTGGGAGTACGGTGTGTACGCGGAGTGCGCGGGATTGCGTCGTGCCTGCCTACGGGTGCGACGCGTCCCGTCCGTTGTCCTATTAGTGTTTGACACATTAGATGTACTTATTGTGTAGTGTCGTTTTGTGACGTACCTGCAACGTTTGGGTTATCGGAATCGAGTGAAATTGGTGGTACGATAAGAACGATACGGGGTTTACGGAGACGGGTGCAACGACGGTTGGAACGTAGTTGGCTCCGTTTGGCACTATCGGGTTAGGATAGGTTTTGGCGCTATCAAAGTAGTGCTGAGACACAGTTCCTTGAAGTATTCGGAGAGGAAATTCACAGTCTGTGTATATTGTAATTTCGTTGTTACTACCAAAGCTTCAGTGGCTTTGCGGATGAAGTTATTTTAAAATATTTGTAGCTCGTATAGGTGAGTACAATACATGATAGGTCTAGCACAAGTTTTGTAAACGTGATGATTGTGTTTTAACGACAGTTTGCTCGAGCTGTTAACATGAGGATGGAGACGGAGACCACACAGAATGTGGTAGAACAGAGCAATTGCGGGGTACTTCGGAACTTTATTAGCGTGATTTAGGCTTCCGTGAGATTCGTATGTGGCGCAGCAACAGCGCCGCCACATAATTTATAACATAGTTTATTTGCAAACTAATTAGGTACACAGTAACAGTTGAGCGTGAATGAAAATGTGATGAGAGTGAAGAAAGCAAGAGGGATAGAATGTGGAAATTCTATCCTTCCGCAAATAGTTGGAAGTTCGTTTAATATTTAACATATAAAACAATAATGCTATGAATAAAATTATTTATTAATAGCATTTGTAAGAGCGACAAAGGGAAACTGAAACAAGAGATGGACATCAGCATCTTCATCAAAAACTGCGCTTGCACACCCACCTAGCAAGCCTAGCAACTGTAGCAAATATCTGATGGCAAAAATAATTCCCTTAATTGAGGAGGAGGAGTTTTAATTGCAGACACGTTGTCACCTCTGAGGATTAAGATGGAATACCTAGTAGACATTGTAAAAGGTCAAAACTTAAATACTACTACTAGCTCATATTTAAATTTTGACCTGGCTTTTGGCGAGTTGGCTGTAGGTAGAACTGCTGCAAAACCACTGCTGCACATAGGACAGTATAGAATATTTTTTTAAAGACAAACCTTTTCGTAACTATATCTAGGCGCAGTCTCCGTCCCAGCATTATGTTTTATATAGTTGTCCTTCTTATAATAATTGCCGTAGTACATGTGGTACCAATCCTTCAAACCGATCGATTTGCTAGTGAAGTAAGCGGGTATTGGATCCAATTCGACAAATTTTGTCACCCTTCCAGGATAAGCAATGTTGAAAAATTTACCTGGAAATATAAATGATGACAAGCTCAACACGCGGTTACATCGTAGAATTATGTATATTATTATTCTGACTAATTGATCTTAACTGCCTCGTTGCTCTAGTGGTCTCGGAGTGAACCAAAATAAATTAGGGGTTTTTCTGTCAAGAAATTCTCAGTGGCAACCCGGATTCAGAACGTTGCTTGTGATTTACCCGAGTGCCTCGAAAAGTACGTAAAGGCATTGGTTCTGCGCGTGATTTCTCACCGGTCGTGTCGGATTACCGTTCCATCGGACTATGAAAGTGAAGGAATAGACAGTGCACCCGTGCTTGCACACGCATTCGTGGTGCCTCGGAAAGCATTTAAAGGCATTGGTTCTGCGCGTGATCTCTTTTTCGTGTCGGATTATCGGTCCGTTCTAAGAACCTATCAGAGTATCAGACTATGAGAGTGAGGATATAGAGTACACCCATGCTTGCGCACACACTCCTACACTTTAATCATGTCCTACCTAAATGGCGGGTCTAAATTATGTGTCAAAATTATGGTGTAAATTACCTGGGGCAGTCGTGTAAATCATGACAAAAAAATTATTTGGAAATATATGAGGTCTTGACTCATAATCATATTACAATATCTAATCTAATAATAGTATTGTCAGACCCAGTAGATATTCAACTTCTCTTAGAAAAATATAAGTTCTAAAACCTCAGTTCAGCTTCAGTGATTAAACACTAAAAATTATAAGAGTTCATACCTACAGCAACACCTAAAGAATGTCCAATATACACGAATTTTTCCCATTTAAAATGTTCAACTACCCGCAGCACTGAAGGCACTAAATCTAAAACAGTGAAACGAACTCCAAGTGGCAGAGGATCTGACCATCCATTTCCGGGTAGGTCCATAGCTACGTAGAAGAATTTAGCCGGGAGAGAGAACACAAGGGGCCTGAATGCAGTGCACGGTTCCATCCTCCCTGGGCAAAGTAAGATCGGTGGACTGGTAGGTTCGCCCCATGTTAATGCTGCAACAAAAAGAAAGTTATTTTTAACGTAGTAGACCTAAGCTGGAGCTAAACTATGGCTGCATCCCGAATGGTTTGGCTCGACCGAGGAAGGATCACGCTCTCACAGAATACCAGCGTGAAATGGCAGCTTAATGCTGCTGTTTCGTATGGTGAGTGCAAAGAACCAGAGACCTTTTTTACTGGCGACGAGACAATTAATGTTAGTCCTCAAGGGTGACAACTAGACTTACAACGAATATTCAGCTATTTAAATAAAACTAGTTTTTACGGATTTTATCGCGTATATTAACTTATTTTATATTCCCGACGTTTCGAGCATTTTACAGCACCCATGGTCACGGGGGACTGAGGTGTTTAACGTCCCAATGTCATAGTTAACCACAGCTACCTCCAGATTAAAATTATTAATTTTGTTCCGATCTACGTATACTTGGGTTGGAATTTAATTTTATTAATTATAGGATCTTAAGCAGATGGTAGCACCCAGCCATCTTCTCTATTGAAATTAGGATGTCTTTTGATTTCAATAGCCTCGCGAATCATCCTTTGAAGGAATCGGTATTCTTTAGCGAGGGTTTGTGGTCCATCAAATCTAATGTAGTGACGGGGGCGATTTTGTACCTGTTCACAGACTGCAGACTTCCCGGAGCGTCAATTCTTCACATCAGCTATGTGTTCTTTAACGCGGGTTTTTATTGATCTTTTAGTTTGTCCTATATAAGAGAAACCACATTCACAATCAAGCTTGTACACTCCTGCATCTTGCAGAGGAACATTACACTTGAGTGATGGTAAAATCTGACTAATCTTCTTCGGCGGCTTGAAGTATGTTTTAATGGAAGCACGCTTCAAGATGTAGCCAATCTTGTCAGTGACACCTCTGACATATGGCAGTACAGCAGGCACACGCTCGACTGTGGCCGGCTTCACTCGTTCACTGTGACGTAGGCGCGGGACCCGAAGCTTGTTGTCGTGCCAGGTGTTAATAAAAAAATTTAATCTGGAGGTAGCCGTGGTTAACTATGACATTGGGACGTCAAACAACTCAGTTCCCCCGTGACCATGGGTGCTGTAAAATGCTCGAAACGTCGGGAATATAAAATAAGTTAATATACGCGATAGGATGCGTAAAAACTAGTTTTATTTAAATGTGTAGTGCTCGCGTAAATATAAGAAATCATTATTCAGCTATTATTCGGAATAGGCCGAATTCAGCTACTTTATCCTACTCGGTCGAATAAGGAATATCTACGTAGGTACTATTCGACCGAATACCGAATAAGTAAGAGGTTTTATTGTAGTCAGATAATTGGTAAAATTATTTATTTATTTTGAAATTTTTTTTTTCTTGTAATCGTAGTGTTCATAGGTACATAATCAACTTCCATATTATAAAAATTAAAAAAGAACTATCAGATAAATGTCTATGCACTCGAATTATCGTAATTAAAGTGGAAGATAATGTTTCAGAAAGATTAATTTTTCTTCATTATCAGTGGTAGTAGTTTACTCCTTTTCTTTTCGTAGACAATCCCTACTTCAGAGAAGAGACGCTCTGAAGAATAAACACTACTTCATTCCGGGTCGAATACTTTTGCCTAATATTCGGTTATTCGGCCAGGAAGTCCGCAGAATATTCGGTATTCGGCGTGTGGCCGAATATATTATTCGTTGCAAGTCTAGTGACAACGCATCTGTAGATGTATATGTGTAGGTATGGGCCTCTGCATTCACTTACCATCAGGTGGACTGTGTGCTCGTTTGTCATCCTTATTCTATAAAAAAATTGTTGTGGGTCTAGTCCATTTCTCGTATACTTATCATATAACATATTTATATTTATATGTTAGTGCAAAAATTAATAATTACCAGTTAAGTTTCCCCAAGGAGCTTTTATAGTAACAGCCGTCTCTGTCTCTTTCAGTGATTTCATTGTGCTGAAAAAAATCTATAAATAATTTTTATATTAATATTATACTACACACTACAACGCTACAAAACTTCGATAAACCGTATAATAATTATACGGTATATCGAAGTATTGAAGTGTTTGTACAGTAGGGATACGATGGCTATCAGAGTACAGAACCAGAGGAAACCTGTCCAACTGCAGAGCGGTGTAAGACAGTGTGACGTAGGCAATATCCCTGAAACTTTTCACCACTACATTGGAAGATATTTTCAAGCTACTGAACTGGAAAGGATACGGTATAAACGTCAATGGCAAGTACATCACTCACCTTCGATTTGCCGACGATATAGCAGAGTCGCTAGAGAACCTAAACACTGTGCTCAATGACCTCAATAGTGTCTCCCAACTTATATGTCTTAAGATGAACATGGACAAAACAAAAGTCATGTGTAACGTCCATGTCACACCTATGCCGGTAGTTGTTGGGAGCATTAAGCTCGAAGTTGTTGACGAATATGTTTACCTGGGGCAAATAATCCTACTAGGTAAGTCCAAATTCGACCGAGAGGTCAATCGACGGATTCAACTCGGCTGGGCAGCGTTCGAGAGATTACGACACATCTTCTCGTCTGGCATACCTCAAAACTTCAAAGCAAGATTGTACAACCAGTGCGTCTTACCAGTGATGACCTATGGATCTGAGACGTGGACCTTCACTGCTGATCATATGAGGAAGCTCAAGGTGGCTCAGCGAGCTATGAAGAGGGCTGTGCTCGGAGTTTCTCTGCGTGATGACTTAAAAACGAGGATATCCGCAGAAGAATCAGAGTAACCGACAAAGCCCAACGGATTAGTAAGCTGAAGTGGCAATGGGCCGGCCATATAGCTCGAAGAACCAACAACCGATGGGGAAGAAAGGTTCTCGAGTGGCAGCCTCGTACCGGCAGACGAAGTGTAGGGCGTCTCCCCACTAGATGGAGTGACGGCCTGGTAAGACATGCAGGAAGTCGATGGATGCAGATGGCTCAAGACCGTGCTTTGTGGCATTCCTTGGGAGAAGCCTATGTTCAGCAGTAGACTTGTGATGGGCTGTAACGATGATGATGATGGATTTCATGGGTTTTAACTATTTGCGCGGAATAGAGCCCTAATTCTTCTTCTAAAATAAAAGTAGAGTAAGTTACTCCTTATCACATCAGCTAACTGCCAATGAAAGTCCCGTCAAAATCGGTCAACATACAAACAGACAGACAGAGACACTTTCATATGAGTTTAGTAAAAAGCTGTTATTTTGACATTACAAACAGACACTTGAAATTTATTTATTTGTATAGGCAATATTTAAATGCAAAATTGCAAGCTTACTTACCAAAAATAGCTTTAACAATCTCCGTACTATCTGAGCTATTACAGTTAAAATAACTAATCATAAATCCGATTGCTTAAAATACTGGCACAATTCTAAAAAATAAAAACCAAGTTCTCAGATACACCAAGGTTAAAACCAAACAAACGATTAAACGAAGTGCGAACAAGTTTACAAATGAAAAAAAAAAACAATAATCCGTGCCACGCTGGGTCACGCTATAATTTCATAATTCTCATTCTGGTAGATTTGTAAATACGATCTCGCGAGATTTGCAATACATTAATTGTACCTATTTGTATTAATAAATATTAATTGTATTTATATGTGGTAGAGCCATTGTTGCAGCTATGTTATGGTTGTAGCACGAATGGGTCGGCTCGACAGGGGAAGGATCACGCTCCCACAGAATACCAGCGTAAAATAGCAGCTTAATGCTACTGTGTTTCGTATGGTAAGTGTAGAGAACCGGAGACCCTTTTTACTGGTTACGAGGCATTCCATCTTAATCCTCATCGGTGACGACGCATCTGCATTTTTCCTCGATCTACATTTTTATTCGAGGATCTATGGGCCATAGTATCCATTTACCATCACGTGGTCTGTGTGCTCGCTTGTTACCCTTAAGTTTTGTAATTTGAACAAAAAAGGGAGATTAAAATTACTGTGCACTGTACTTAAGGCATTTCCAGTGTCAAATTTGTTACCCTTTAGACCTTGAACCAGCCTCTAGGTAGTTTATTTCAGATTAGTATGTAGTATTTATTGATAGGTCAATTTAATAAAATGGAAATAAAAAACAATAATTTTTTAACACAGCCCAAGGCTTTTCAGCACTTCGTTATCCTGTTACTATTCCCTATTTTTTCCTTACGGTAAAGAAGTCCAGGTACGTAGGTATATTTTCTTTGCCGCGTCTGTTAGTGATCGTGTAACTTCTGAACGAATTGTCCAACGAGACTTGTCAAACGACTCTTTTAATTCTCCTACCTTTAGGAATATCCGTAGATCGGTTTATCCATTTTTATTCTAATTTATCTATATAAAACTAGCTGGCCAGGCAGACGTCGTTCTGCCTGTTCCGACACCCTTTGTTCTATAAAAAATCCTTAAATTCGCAATAAAAAATATTGAGGGTCACTTATCGGGATAAAAACTATCCTATCTCCCAAATTGGAGCAGGCAATACACATTTACAAAATTTCATTGAAATCAGTTCAGTAGTTCAAGAGTTCATTGAGGACGAACAATGTGACACGTAGGTAATATTTGTATATAAAGATGATATAACTAATATTTCAGAAAGGAACATTATCCTTACATTTTCCTAACAAAACTTCCCTCACCCTGAAATCTGTCAAGTTTCTCATCTCATTCCTGAGTGACGCCGCCCCTGGTGGCAGTAAATGTTGTTGAACACCCTCATTGAGGTGATATTTTACTCATATATTTTTTGTCAACACAATAGTTCATAGCTATGCTATCTATATATATTATATCCGATAGGTGGCGCTGTATTAAAGAACTTTTGTTTAAAAAAAAACTTAATATCTGGACTCTTATAAGTGGCGCTGTGGATGAGTTTATTGACTGTAGGAAAGTCATGTAAAAAGTGAACTCGAAGTGAACCCATCGCGCCAACTACCGAAGAAGCCAGAACTACAAGTTCCGAGTCAGCTTAATAAAAAGTTAGACGAGGTCATGACACGTCACTGCAATAATTTCTGAGTCAGATATCTGATAACCTAGCTTTGAATGTAGAATATAGTTATTAAGTCCTATTTAATTAGACCACGGTGAATAATTTTACATTAAACTTACTAGGTACCTACGTAACGAAGTGATTAAATATTTGTTGTTGCTCACCTTGAAGTAGTAAGTTTATTAGTAAACTTATTTAAACACAGTTTTTAAATTGATAAGCATACTATGAAATTCGTCTCATATTTTACTTACATTTTACAATAATATAATACTTTATACAGTTTCATGCCTTTGCCTAGATTGATGAACTCATTTGACTTTGTTTCCAAGACCACAATACAACTATATTTACATGTTTTATATAAGTAATGTAAGCACGGGACGTAACATTCTAATCTTTGACACAAAAATCATGTTGTATTGCTATAAATCCTTATCTACTTAAATACTTACGTGTTTAGTGATGTAACCATTTGACTTACTCGAGCCGCTTATTGAACAGTGATTGTAATTGTACAGACGGTCGCAAATAAAAATGTTTCCAAGACTTCAATGAATAAAGATAAAAAAAATGTTTACAATAAGTATGTTTATTACTTTATTGTCGTCGAGAGCCGCTGTAGTTCAGAATCTTTTTTATTCTATAAAAAAATATCAAAAGGTTCAATTCCACCAGTGAAATTGTTAATTGCAATTAGTGCTGATTTACAATGTGCACGACGCGTCGGGGAAGGAAAACATCATGAGGTAACTTGCATGTTTATGGAATAAAACATTTCGTGGACATATGAAGTTCACCGACAAGCTCTTGCGCACTGACTGATTCCTTCAAAATCCTCTCAGAAATAAAAGACACCTAGCAGCTTTGGACTCAATGGAAAGGCGTGCTAAGAGGCTTATTGGTGACCCAAATTTGGTTAAAACCAATCTTACCAGCCTCGAACACAGACGCAAAGTAGCCAGCCTTTCGGTTTTCTACAGGATGCATTTCGGAGAGTGTGCGCAGGAATTGCATAATTTAATTCCTCTCTATCCCTTCCACCATAGGACAACCAGACGTTCGGCCAGTCTCCACCCTTTCGTTGTTGACTTACCACGCATTCGAAGCAAACGGTTCGCAACGTCGTTCATCATGCATACAGCAAAGGAGGGATATTTTGGTTAATAACTTTTTACATTGTTAATATATTAAGAAACCTTTATGGTATGCTAATAGACAACTGAATTACCGATTTAACAACGTATAGTACATTAGTGTAGGAAGTAATCGTGTATAGAATAAATAGTAATTTAAGACAATTGTATAGAGAAAATGTTATGCAATAAAGGGGCAAAACGGACATTGGCAAGTGGCTCACTTTAAGGTAACGCTCGAGTCTACCTTAATAGCTTCGGGGCCCAGTAACATTATAGTAGCTGAAGTGACTAGTAGCAGAACAAGGAAATAGCTGAATATAGAATATAGTGAATAGTAGCTAGCAACATAGTAGCTGATAATAGCAGCCACACAAGTGATAGTAATAGCTAGTTGTACAACATAGTAGCTGATAATAACAGCTAGTAAACAGTGAAAATAAAAGCAGATAGCACTAGTAGTACTAAGTTGCTACCGAACAATTTAAAGAAATAGTCAACTGAAGAAATCGTCTGAAAAATATAGTGACCGACCGATAGTGAACAACCGATAGTGAACAACCGATATAGAACAACCGTAGTTGACCAACAGTATTCAACAACCGTGGTCAATAACCAATAGTCAGAAGATTTCCGCCGAACAGTTGAGCAGTCGAACTGCTGGCCACTGCCTTGCCATTTGTATTCTATTTCGTGCATTTTGATTTAACCTCAGTCCACAGTACCCCAGCTGAACAGCTCCGGAACCTATAGGTGTAGGACGTGAGCGACTCGCGGAGTACTTACGATAACACTTACTCCCGAGTTTCGCCCGTCCGGCACACAATGCATTATTGATGTATAATGTATATTAACCAATAACAAGAGTTATTATTAACCAACAAAAGTGTTTACAAGCAAAGCTTCTGTTTAAAAAAGCTTGGGAGAAAAAAAAGTAAAAATGTGCTAGTAGAAAAAAACAGTGCACAAAAATGTGATAAATGTCTTGAGGGAAACCAAATATAAAAAAAAATCCAAATATAATATCCAAAATAGCTGCCCAAAGATCTAAAGAATATCGTGAGACAAAAGCAAAAAAAAAATTATAGGAGGCAAATGTTGGTCGTCTTCAAAGGTAAAATATATTATTATTTTGTCACTTATTGGGATCATTACTATCTGATGCGTATATAAATTAACATTCTTGAAATAATTTCAACAATTAACTCAAGAATTCATTCGTCGAGTACTGTTAGAGTATTCAAAAAGTGTATCTGAAACGCTTAGCAGATACAACAATAATTTACATAAACTTCCACTTATTTTAACTGGTGATTTCAATATCAACTTTTCTAGTAAAAACTCAGAACCACTTTTGGAATTTCTTTCGGACGAATTTGATTTACAAATTAATAATGATGCAGCAAAATCTACGACAACATACAATACCACTATTGATGCCGTTTTTTCGAGATACTTAGATAAAATTGAATCTAAAACATATGCGTCCTACTTTATTTACCACAAACCAATTATCACTACGAATGAATGATGTACAATAAAATGTTTATTTTTACAACTTGAAAAAATATATTAATTACGAAGTTTCCTACCATTCCTTCAATTCATTAGTTATTTCTGCGTTTCATTTAATTGCTCTCAGACTCTAGTAATTCATGTATTTGTATTTATTAATCAATATTATAATACGTTTATCGATAATAATAATATAATACGAAAGGAACTTCTTTCCAACCGAGTGTTCCACGACACTTACACATGTTTTTTTGTTTACAAATTTTTCGTTGGTTTTTATTTTCTTTAACAATTCTTCCTCATTGCTATATTTAACATTGCGCCGAATTATCTGTCTTAATCTTTTATTTTCTTGGTTCATTTTGTTCATATTTTACTTTAAATAGTTTCTGTTCTTTTATACGGGCGTATTGCAACTGCCTGATTTTTAATTTTAATTTAAATATCGTTACATCCTTCTGTATACTTTCCTCTGATACCATTTGACGTTTACTTACATCTTCGATTAAATCTGAATTTAGAGAAATAGGGTCAGTTGAGCCAGTAGCTCCTTCTTTTCCAGTAGCTTCTTCTTTACTACCAATACTATTTTGTAATATAACTTCTTGAATTTGTTTTTCTTCTTGTTTTCTGTTCAAATGCTTGCGTTTAATTTCTCGCCATCTCTTTTGCTGCTCTCGTTGAGCACGGGGAGTCATCTCTTTTATGCTTACAAACTTCTTTCCTTCGTAAATATCTCAACCTTTCTTTTTCTTTTTCCATTGCATATAGTCCTTCATTCTTTTTTAGGGTAACTATTCTCTTTCGTTTTGCTAATCGTCGCATAGCTAGTTGTTCCTGTTTATTTATTTTTTTATTTGCCATGCTATTATTTTGAGTATTGACTAAAACAAGCATTTAATTTTAAAACATTGAACAAATTTGTTGAATTTTCGCTAAAATATTGTAAAGCCCCGTTTCAAATCTATGTAAACTTATCCATTATTTAATTGATATTTCAAATTTAACGTGCTAATATTTATAAAAAAATAAAACTTCATTATCAGCTAAAATCGTTCACCACTGGCACCATGAAAATTTGCAGTTATCTACGGTAGTGAAAGTAACGGTAGTGAAATTTTCGAAGAATTTTTAAATTTATATTATAAAAATCAAACAATTTGAATTACGAACATAAATACTATATATAAAATTACATATATTATGACACTGTATTATAATGTAAGATGAAACATTGTACTTACTTGAATAATTAGCGGATCGATGAGGAACTGTATTTCGGAAAAAGTACCAAAATTCAACACTGTTCGCTATTTCTTCATAAGGATACAACAGCACGTGCATCGGAATTGGCAGTTTCAGATCAAATAAACATGGTGCCCATTTCTCAATAGTGAAATGACATTATAAAACGATGTTGACCGAGTAAAAAAATAAAATATAGTTTCTGTCACGGTAATTACTTTTTTACTGTTACAAAGTTTTAAAATGTTTTTTCGACTGTAAATATAATGTTTACTTAAAGACGAGTATTAAAATATTATCAAGCGGTTTACTGACAATTAAGGACTAACATAAAATCAGTGTTCTCTAGACAAGTTTTTTGTTATGAAATATTTTTCTAAAACATTACTGTTGAAACTCAGCACCGGTAGTGAATATATTGGACATATATTTAAAATTTTATAGCAATATGTGGGTTTCTTCCTATTTTTTTTAATGCGCCGTGTAGTTTGATTTATGTACTAATTAACAAAAATAATTTGAATATACATGGGCAAACAATTCTGTATGTTAAAGTTCGGCACAATATTTTTGCACGTTTTGAAGAACTACCCCAACGCAATATTACTCTAAAATATGGTTGTTTTTCATTTCTGACGACATTTATCTTGTCTGTGGTGTAACCGCCATTTTGAAGCAAACCTCAGTGTCAACAAAATCTGTGTGTGACTAAAGTGGGCGCGTTACGGTGGTGCCGAATTGGAGTTCCAGATAGTAACAGGATTTTATGAGGTATGTAGCAATTTTCCAAGTTATTTGCCGTAACACAATCACATTTTTGTTTATAAATTATTGTAAAACAAGTCGAAAGAAGTCATAAAATGGACACAACAGCTTGAATTATTGTTAGAAGTTTTGTTGGTATGAAATCGTCACATCGGGTTCGTCACATATTGTATAGCCGGAATCGTTTTGTGACGCACCGGAACTATTAGGCTGGGGTTACATTTGATAGATGAATGGGAATAAAATAAATAAATCCTTCTAATATTAATAAATGTGAAAGATTGTATATTTGGATGTTTGTTACCGCTAATCTTCGAAACGGTTGAACCAATTTGGATGAAAATTAAAATATACATAGATCGTGACCTAGAATAAAAATATGGTACTTGATTGCGATTTTATGTACTTAGGTACACGCTAGTGTAGAGTAAATATCATTAACAATGTAAAAAAGAGTCGTCTTTATCAAAACACGACTCCTTTTTGCACAGCAAGATTTTATGTTGAAGCAGTTGAAACAGCGCGATGATATTTGTTGGTAGGTTGTAGGACACAATATTTTGGGACACTGTGTATATAAGTGTTTCAAAACATTAAGGAGTGCTTTAAACCATCGAACTGAATAAATTTTACTATGGGACCAACTTTGAAACCGCGAAAAAATTACAGCTGTTCCATACTAAAGTTAATACCTACTGTTCTAAACTGCCCCGTGTAGTGGCGGGTAAGAATACCCACTACCCCATATCTTCCCGTGGGTGTCGTAAGAGGCGACAAAGGGAAACTGATACAGAAGATGGGCAGCAGCATCTTTCTGATAAAAGCCAAAAAACAATAAAAAACTGCGGTTGCCAACCCGCTCGCCAAGCGTGGCAACTATGGCAATATACCCCCCATGAGCGATGACAATGAACGGCCCCCAGTCCCCGGCGGCCCCGCTATTCCTGGCTACGGTGGCGACCATGGTAACGGCGGGGCAGGGGGTGCTAAGAATCTCCGGTGGAGGTTCGGTTGCCACCTACGACGACTCGACCTGGCAACATATAACGCACGCACCCTGAGGACTAACGAGAAGATCCTGGAGCTGGAAGAAGAGATAGATAAGTTACGCTGGAATATAATAGGACTATCCGAGGTCCGAAGAGAGGGGGAGGACACGGTAGGTAATCCTCGAATCCGGCAACTTATTCTATCACCGGGAGGGCGACCATCTGTCCCAAGGAGGTGTCGGATTTATCGTCCACAAGTCTCTCGTTAACAACGTTGTAAAGATCGGGAGTGTGTCGACGAGGGTTGCGTACCTTATACTCAGAATCACCAAACGGTATTCGCTGAAGGTCATACAGGTTTACGCACCAACCTCGGCACACCCCGATGAGGAGGTGGAGGAAATGTATGAGGATATCTCTAGAGCCATGCATTCCTCCAAAACCCACTATACGGTGTTAATGGGAGACTTCAACGCAAAACTAGGCACAAGAGAGAGCGGTGAGCTGAAAGTAGGGAAATTCGGAATAGGGCAACGGAACCCAAGGGGCCAGCAGCTGGCCGACTTTATGGAGAAAGAGGACTCTTTATGATGAACTCTTCTTCCAAAAGCGGCCCCAGAGAAAGTGGACCTGGTTGAGCCCCGACGGTTCGAAAATGAGATTGACTTCATTATGACGACCAGACGACAACTGTTCAGTGATGTCTCAGTGATCGCGAGGTGAAAACTGGCAGCGATCACCGAATGGTGAGAGGCACACTGAACCTAAACGTTAAGTTGGAGAGGTCACGTCTAATGAAGTCAACGCCCGTCCCCTCGTGTTTAATCCAAAGTCCCGAAAACTTTCAGCTGAATTACAAAATCGTTTTCAGGGCCTAGAAGTTTGCAATGAAGTGGACGATATGAATGACAAGCTTGTGGAAACTGTCCATGCGGTCGGAGCTAAGTTCTGTAAGACCCGTCGCAGAAGAACACAAAAACTCTCCGATCACACTCTTAATCTCATGGTTGTCTCACGCAGATTTGACAGCATACAGGCAACTGAACAGACAGATCTCCAAATGCATGCGGCGGGACTTGCGCAACTTCAATACAGCTCGTATTGAAGAAGCGATCGAGCAGAACCAGGGCTCCAAAGTCTTTGCCAGAGAAGAAGACCGATTGTGGCAGCATCGTTTCCGGGACACCTGAGATTTTTAGTGAGATTGAGAGGTTCTATGGGCAGCTGTACACGTCATCGTTGGAGCCACACGCAAGTGTGAGTAACGATCCAAGAGCAAGTCTTATCCGACACTATTCCGATGATATCCCGGACGTCAGTCTGAGCGAGATTAGAATGGCTCTCCAGCACCTTAAAAACGGCAAGGCCCCAGGCGAGGATGGAATTACAGCGGAACTTGAAAGCGGGTGAAAACCGGTACTTGAAGTCCTTCAGAAGTTTTAATTCCGTCCTCCATGGTGGCATTACACCGGAGGCGTGGAGCAGAAGTGCGGTGGTCTTGTTCTTCAAGAAAGGCGACAACGCTCTCTTGAAGAACTACAGACCGATTTCCCTTCTGAGCCGCGTCTACGTGCTGTTTTCGAGAGTCATTACGAATCGTCTCGCATGCAGACTCGACGACTTCCAGCCTCCCGAACAAGCCGGTTTCCGAAAAGGCTTTAGCACCATAGACCACATACATACCCTTCGGTAAATTGTACAGAAGACCGACGAGTACAATCTGCCACTTTGCCTTGCGTATGTGGACTATGAGAAAGCCTTTGGTTCCGTCGAAATTTGGGCGGTGCTGCAGTCCCTTCAGCGGTGCCAAGTAGACTGTCGGTATATCGAGGTGCTGAAGTGTTTGTACAGTAGGGCTACGATGGCTATCCGAGTACAGAACCAGAGTACGAAACCTATCCAACTGCAGAGAGGTGTAAGACAGGGTGACGTAATATCCCCGAAACTCTTCACCGCTGCATTGGAAGACGTTTCAAGCTACTGGACTGGAAAGGATACGGTATTAACATCAATGGCGAGTACATCACTCACCTTCGATTTGCCGACGATATAGTCCTTATGGCAGAATCGCTGGAGGACCTAAGCACTATGCTCAATGACCTCAATAGTGTCTCCCAACGGATAGGTTCAAGATGAACATGGACAAAACAAAATCATGTTTAATGTCCATGTCACACCTATGCCGGTAGTTGTTGGGAGCACTAAGCTCGAAGTTGTTGACGAATATGTTTACCTGGGACAAATAGTCCGACTAGGTAAGTCCAACTTCGACCGAGAGGTCAATCGACAGATTCAACTCGGCTGGGCAGCGTTCGGGAGATTACGACCCATCTTCTCGTCAGGCATACCTCAAGCCCTCAAAACTAAATTGTTTAACCAGTGCGTGTTGCCAGTGATGACATACGGAACTGAGATGTGGTCCTTCACTGCTGGCCGTATGAGGAAGCTCAAGGTCGCTCAGCGAGCTATGGAGAGGGCTATGCTCGGGGTTTCTCTGCGTGATAAACTTAGAAATGAGGATATCCGCAGTAGAACCAGAGTAACCGACATAGCCCAAAGGATTAGTAAGCTGAAGTGGCAATGGGCCGGCCATATAGCTCGAAGAACCGACAACTGATGGGGAAGAAAGGTTCTCGAGTGGCAGCCTCGTACCGGCAGGCGAAGTGTAGGGCGTCCCCCCACTAGATGGAGTGACGACCTGGTAAGACATGCAGGAAGTCAATGGATGCAGGTGGCTCGGGACCGTGCTTTGTGGCATTCCGTGGGGGAGGCCTATGTTCAGCAGTGGACTTGTGAAGGGCTGTAATGATGAATGATGTTCTAAACTGTATGGGACAGCTGTTTTCTTTTTCGCGATTCCAAAGTTGGTCCCATTGTCAGTTATTCAGTTCGATGGTCTAAAGCACTCCTTAAAGTTTGTAAAGTTAATTTTGAGACACCTTATATAATAACTAGGTTATGAGTATTATTATAATATTAAGTATATAATGTGATATAATGTATGTTAAGTATGTGCTACATTTCAGTAAACATGGCCCTCACGGCAGCAGAAAGAGCTAAACGATACCGGGAGAAACTGAAACAAAACCCCGAAAAATTTGAAGAGCAGCGGAAGAAGCAGTTAGAACGACTTAAAAAGAGTCGAAAAACCATTAGTGAGTTGACAGAAGAAGATAAAGAATGTAGAAGAAAACAATGGAGGGAAGAAAAGAAAAACAGAAAGTAAAAAAGAATAAAAAAGAAAACGATGATCAAAGAGCTACCCCAAGTTCATCGAAGTCTCAAAACAGCGCAGCTCCTGTCTTAAAAATTCGTTACAAAAATATGTAATAGTTATCGAGGAGCTTTAGAAAATATTCGCAAATTAATAAAAAATGAAGCAATTCGCAAAAAATTTACCGTGAAAAGTTAGCTCATGAGGCAAAAGTTGGTGAACTCCAAAAATTATAGATAAACTTACTGCGCGGCAAGAAATTTTAGAAATGTCACTACGCGAAACTTACTGCACTGCTCAATCTTTACTAGAAAAAAGGCTGCTTAAATCTGTCGCGGTAAACCAAGTGGTCAAAACCAATAGATCAGTCAAAACGATTGCTACGTGCTTGGGGCTAAAAGGCCAAAGTATTGTTACGAGCTTGGGGTTCGAGACTTGACACTTTAATTACACAACACTAATTACAACTTTAAACCACACTAATAACAAAACACAATTTTACTACAGATCGCTTTAGTTCGCAGTTGTATCGCTTCGAAGTCTTCGCTGGTATCACCAATTCAATACTGACTCGGTTGCGGTCTATACCGGCCTTATATAGGGCCTCAGATAGTTTCCAGAACCTTCTACTGTAGAAACATCTAGAAATTTCTAGAAGGATCTTGACTCTTCTAGTTCTGCTACTCGATACCAGAGGGCGCTAGTGGCTAGTGTTGCCATGTACAAGACATTAATAGTGGCGCACAACAGTATTCATCATTTTTTTTAAGAGATGACATAAGTCAAAACACAGCTGGAAAACGAGAAACAAAAACTAAAGGAAAGAAGAAGATGCAGATCAGAAGAACCGGAGACCTTTTTTACTGGAAACGAGGCATTCCTTCTTAGTCATCACGGCTGACAACGCATCTGCATTTTGATTCTTAATTGAGGATAGATGTAAATGTCTATGGGCCACAGCAACCACTTACCATCAGGTGGAGTCTGTGCTCCTTTGTCACCCTTATCCTATTAAGAAAAAGTCGGATCCTAAATATTAATTATTATAGAATATAAAGATACTTACAGCTATACTTATGGACACTAAATAGCAACTATAAAGACAAAAATATCAATCAATTAATTCATAATATTTTTTAGTTAAAACATGTCAATAAATTAAGTTGAAATTAATTTCAATAATTACAATTCGAGTCAAATTTATCATTTAAGAAGTCATTTATCGAGTAATAACATTTATTTACAAGAAACTGAAATAATTTACTTTTAAAAATTCCTATATTCATCTTTTTGAAACAAACAGGCAATTTGTTGTAATGTAAACATGTTTGTATTGCCATACAATATACATTTTTTGAGTATAGTTGTATTCTTTGCTTTGGTACACACGATTTATGTTTCTACTAAACCTAATTATAACATCGTTCCGTTTTTCAAATAAATTACTATTTTTGTGAACAAAGACTCAGATTTCGTAAACGTATAATGCTCGAAGCGGAAATATTTTATATTTGCGAAAAAGGGAAATTCAACTATCTAATTGGTGTGCTTCGCATAAAGACGGTTCTAACGGTGGTAGAGCCACGCAGCAGCTTTTGTTGTTGCACGTATGGGCCGGCTCGAGCCGGGTTAGTACCACGACCTCACAGAATACCGGCGTGAAGCGGAAGCTCTGCTTTTGCGTTTCGTCTGGTGAGTGCAGGTGACCGGAGGCCCAATTCTCCCCCCCACCCCATCAACATGGTAGCGGAATTAAATGATAGACTACCCCAGGAGGGTACCAGCACCCCTGGAGAATCCCTCGTTGAGCATCCACGACCATGCTACTAATCCTGAGCGTGGGTGCTCAGGCTGCCCGGCCGGCCCCTGCCACGCTATCCGTGAATTTCTGCAACATCAGGGGACTTCACTCGACCCTAAACGCCGTCCACTACCATCTCGAGACGGCGAAGCCGGCCTTGCTCTTTTTGACCGAGACGTCTCTTCTACCCGGGGTACAAATTGGAACACTCCTTTGTGCCTCGGGCTGGAGTTTGTGTATACGTCAGAGAGGACATCTGTTCTCGACGCCTCGGCAGTCTTGAAGGTTCGGACCTGTCCATCCTTTGGCTACGCGTGGATAGCGACGACCATCCGCGCGTCTACGGGTGCCTCTATAGGTCCCATAGCGGTAATGCCGAAACAGACCGACTCATCGACTACGTCCAAATGGCTGCAGATTCCTTACTACAACAGGTCCCATCCGCAGAGATCGTGATCCTTGGCGACTTTATAGCCCACCACGCCGAATGGCTCGGTTCACGTTTAACCAATCATGCGGGGAGATCTGTTTATGACTTTGCCTTGGCATATGGTCTGACACAACTGGTTACTTCGCCTACGCGGATTCCAGATGTGGAGGATCATACACCTTCCCTGTTGGACCTTCTGCTGACCTCTCATCCGGACGGATATCAGGTTTCCGTCGATGCCTCTCTCGGCTCTTCGGACCATTGTCTGATCCGGAGTGTGGTGCCATTCACGCTCCCCTCGTGGTTGCGTTCTGCAGGTTGCCGCCGTGTTTGGCATTACAGGTCGGCGGATTGGGACGGAATGCGGTCTTTCTTTGCATCCTACCCATGGGGGCGTGTTTGCTTCTCGCCGGATGATCCCAGTGCTGTTGCTGACTCTATCGCTGATGTGGTGCTACAGGGAATGGAACTATTTATTCCATCATCTGTGGTACCCATCGGAGGCAAATCTCAGCCTTGGTTTGGTCGCTCCTGTAAGACTGCATTACGCAGTAAGCAGGAGTGCTATCAGGCCTGGGCTGAGGCTTCGGCGGCTCGGGATGTAAACACCAGCATGCTCAAAAGAAGTATAACTCGCCTCCAGGTCCTTCAAAGAGTTATTGCCAAGGCAAAGTCAGAGCACATAGGCAGAATTGGCGAGAAACTAGTTCGCCTTCCTTCGGGAACCCGTGCATTCTGGTCTCGCCAAGGCTGTCCAAGGAATTTCTGTAGCTATCACTACCATCTCTGCACAGGAGGACGACTCACTGGCCCACGCCGCAAAAGAGAAAGCCGACCTTTTAGGCTCCCTTTTTGCGTCCAACTCGACTCTTGATGACGGGGAAACACACCGCCGACCATCCCGCGGTGTGAGTGCTCCATGCCGGATGTGCGGTTCTCACAGCGCTCGGTTCGCAAAGCACTCCTCTCCCTGGACATCCACAAGTCGAGTGGGCCTGACGGAATCCCCCCAATTGTGCTGAGGACGTGTGCTCCGGAGTTGGCACCGGTTCTAACGCGTCTTTCCGGTACTCCTACTTCCTAGGCGTAGTCCCGAAATCATGGAAGACAGCTTTTGTCCAACCGATCCCTAAAAAAGGCGACCGCTCAGACCCGTCCAACTACAGGCCTATCGCCATCACCCCCTTGTTCTCCAAAATAATGAAGTCCGTTATAAACTGCCAGCTCATGCGGTGGTTTTGAGGATCACCAGCTGATTAGTGACCGCCAAAACGGTTTTCGTCGGGGTCGGTCAGCTGGTGATCTTCTGGTCTACCTGACTCATAGATGGGCGGAGGCAGTAGAGTCCAAGGGGGAGGCATTGGCTGTTAGTTTGGACATTGCGAAGGCTTTCGATCGGGTTTGGCACAAAGCGCTTCTTTCGAAGCCCTTCCTATGGGCTTCCCGAGAAACTGTGCAATTGGATCACCAGCTTTCTTGCAGATCGGACATCAAGGTCGTTGTAGACGGTGCATGCTCCGACTACTTCTAATTAACGCTGGTGTTCCACAAGGCTGCGTGCTATCACCAACGCTGTTTCTTCTGCATATCAATGATATGTTGCAAACCGGTAGCATTCATTGCTATGCGGATGACAGCACTGGTGATGCTCTATACACCGGCCGTGCCAATATTTCTCGGGGAAAACGTCGCCGAGTACCGGAACAAACTTGTGTCTGAAGTCGAGTCTTTGCTGAACAAAGTCTCGGATTGGGGGCGACTAAATCTAGTCCAGTTTAATCCTCAGAAGACACAAGTTTGCGCGTTTATCGCTAAAAAGAACCCCTTTGTCGTATCTCCTCAGTTTCAAGGCACTCCCCTTGTTGCCTCAGCCACTATCGGAATCCTCGGCGTCGACATATCGAGTGACGTGCAGTTTCGTGGTCACTTGGAACAGAAGGCCAAATTGGCTTCTAAAAAGCTTAGCCTGCTCAGCAGAGCGGGACAGTATTTCATGCCGGCACACCGCCTGCAACTTTACAAGGCGCAGGTTCGGCCTCATATGGAATACTGTTCCCATCTCTGGGCTGGGGCTCCCCAGTGCCAGCTCCTTCCACTTGACCGCATCCAGCGCAGAGCGGCTGGAATCGTCGACGACCGAGTCCTTTCCGATCGGCTCGATTCATTGGCGCTGCGAAGAGATGTTGCATCTCTTTGCATTTTCTTTCGCATTTACCACGGGGAGTGCTCTGAGGAATTGTTCGGATTAATCCCAGCCGCCAAATTTCACGAACGCACATCGCGGCAGAACTCCCCGATACCATCCACACCATCTGGATGATTGGCGGCCCACCACTGTGCGATTTAGAAGATGTTTTCTTCCTCGCACAACTTCCTTGTGGAATAGTTTACCACCAGCGATTTTTCCGGACCGATACGACTTAGGGACCTTCAAGAAAAGAGCCTACTCCTTTTTAAAAGGCCGGCAACGCATCTGCAATTCCTCTGGTTCCCCTGGTGTTGCAGTTGTTCATGGGCGGCGGTAGTCACTTACCATCAGGTGAGCCGCATGCTCGTTTGCCCCCCTCCTATAAAAAAAAAGACCTTACACATTTTTTCTGCGCGCGAAAAGCTCTAATGAAATCGACAGAATTACCCCAAATTATTAAGCCGTAACGTAGGATCGAAGAAACATATCCATGATAGGCAGAGAGTGCGGCCTATATGTAAGTTGATGCTGTGGCCCATATACATCTGCATTTTGATTCATAATCTTCGATTAAGAATCAAAATGCAGATGCGTTGTCACCCCTGAGGACTACGATGGAATGCCTCGTTTCCAGTAAAAAGGGTCTCCGGTTCTCTACACTCAACATACGAAACACAGCAACATTAAGACTATTAAGAGACTGACTGAAGGGAAATCATGTTTTATATATAATATGAAAGAAGATTCAACATAATCGCTAAGCTTAATAGATGGATCAGAGATCGCAGTACCAGAGGTTTTCACAGGTTTGTCTCTGTTATTTGGGATAATTTTACATCTCTTATCTATGCTATATATCTATACATATAATAATACTATATATTATATATTTATATTATTTATTTTATTAATATAATAAAGCGGAAGAGTTTTTTTGTTTGTTTAAACACGCTAATCTCTGGAACTACCAGTCCGATTTGAAAATTATTTTAGGCTATCTAGCATGAGGCTACATCTCTCAGCTAGCCTTAAATATTGATTTCTGTTAACCATTTAAGCGCCTGGCCATTTTTATTTTTTACGCGTCAAACGTCCGGGCCTGTACGGAAGGTCGCCCGATACTGACAGGCGCTAATGTAAAAAATGTTTTTTTTTTAAATTTTGTATGCCAGCTATTTAAAAAGCTGAAACGTATCGAATCGTTATGAATACAATATAATATTTCATTGTTTATGAATCAGTGCAATTGTACTTTTACAAATATTATCAATCTCATTTCAAAATTGTGTGACAAAATTGTGCGAATAGCCGCCCGATGAGAACCGAGAGAAATCGGCAGGGGACGCTTCTATTAGCTCAAACATTTTAGATAGCAATGTATGGAAAAATTGGCAAAATTAATGGAGTTCTTTTATCTATCGGCATATGTACGTTATAGAGCGAATTTAAATTTTATCTACTCTCCCTTCCGGGTGAACGTCGCCCCCTCGCGCCCTAGAAAATGTCCCGAGGCGCAGATTTTTCCACTTTTAAAGAAAACCATATACGATACATAGGAGAAATAAATTATACCTCTTTTTAAAGAGCATATTTTATTCTTTATTTTAGTCATGCATATCTTGGTGGTAATGTGGGAAATTTTTGAGAAAACTAAACTTTGAGCAAAAAAAATCGATAAATAATAAAAAATGTTCATATGTCGTGACAGATTGCGCGGAAACTATAATTTATATTGCTTTTGTATGTATAAAAGGTTGATAGCAAATTTATCAAGGATCATTTCGTAGTAAAAGTGTGCACTGGTAGGTAACACTTTTCATGTATCGTGTACGGTTTTCTTTAAAACTTTCGAAAAAACCGCGCTTCGGGACATTTTCTGGGACGCGGTGGTGTGACGCTCACCCGGGAGGAGGAGGGAGAGTGGATACAATTTAACTTTGCTCTATAACGTACATATCCCGATAGATAAAAGTACTCCATTAATCTTGCCAATTTCGCGTGATATGCGCGGGTTGAGTTTCGTTTTGCTTGCCCCGTATGCACGCTCGGTAGAGCCACAATGCAGCTATATTATAGTTGTAGCACGAACGCGTGGGCTCGATCGAGGAAGAACCACACTCTCACTGAATACTAACGTGAAATAGCAGCTTAACGCTGCTGTGTTTCGTAAGGTGAGTGTAGAGGACCGGAGACCCTTTTTACTAGTAACGAGGCATTTCATTCTAGTCTTCAGGGGTGACAACACATCTATATTTCGAGTCTTAATTGACCATAGGTGTGGGTGTACGGTTTTCTTTAAAACTTTCGAAAAAACTGCGCTTTGGGACATTTTCTGGGACGCGGTGGGGTGACGCTCACCCAGGAGGAGGAGGGAGAGTGGATACAATTTAACTTTTCTCTATAACGTACATATCCCGATAGATAAAAGTACTCCATTAATCTTGCCAATTTCTTAGCTAAAATGATTGAACTACATGAGCGAGGTGTCATGTCATGTCTGTAGGCCACAGCATCCACTTATTATCTATCAGGTGGACTGTGTGCTCGCCCGTTATTCTATAAAAAATGCGTTCTTATGTCATTCATCCGATTACGATGAAATATTGGCGAGTAAATGTGCGTGCTTACGAGATTTCTGACAAAACAGAGACAATGTAAAGCACGCCGGGAACAAAAGACCTGTTTCTAGCGGTTAGTAATTAAAATATACTTAAAGTATTTCACTCAGCTCAGAATAAGTAAGTATTATTAAACAGATATATATTCGATAAAAGAAAAATAATATTAAATATAATGTATTGATTAATAAATAATGTAATATTTTTTAATGATTTGTAGACTTTATACAGCTTATTATTTGTCGGTACTAGGTTGATTTTGCATTATGATGTGAATGGTAAAGCCCTGCGCGCTCTCAGCGCTCTCTATCAAAAACGGTAAGTGTATAAAAAAAATATTTGGAACAAAACTTGTAGAGGATTTTATTTTATACAATTTTTGTGATAAATGCAAATAGCATTATAACCATAGGAAGCGAGATATTTAAAAAACGACTTTTGTGACCTTTGACCTTGAATATCTCACGACACGAGATTTTATGAGACTTTTGGGACAACATTTAGGATTTCAAAATAAAGATTTATAGAAATTTACAGCTTATTATATTTCATTCCGAGGTTGACAATCTTTTTTGACTGGACTTGATTTCGCCGCGATTTGATTTTCGCCATTTTGGCACTGATAGCAGAAGTGAGTGCCCACGGAACTAATAATAGAGATAAAAATTCTATACCCAGGCCTATCCGTAACGTCCTTTCTATTTATGTATAATTTTAATATAATGTCATACAATAAATAAATATATCAATTAATACTTATGTCTTAGATACAAGCTTTATGCCTCATAAAAAACAAAAATCGACGCTGCGTTATTCTACCTACGTTTTTATTCGTAACTATACAAAGACATTTAAGTAGTAGTAGTAATAGACCGGACATCAGCAACAAAATGGTCACCTATTACTTATGTCCTATAGGATAATTTCGGATTTGTGTCATTTAGTCTTAGTGACATCGTCAAAAGCTCAAAACGCATTCCTTTCTTTAAAAAAATATTTTTAAAGAAAATATGCCCGATAGTGCATTAAGGTATTGTAAGTCCCGATATGTAGCAAAAACTGAATGTGATTTCGGTTCATTATCGCAAGTATAATGTATATTTACCCCATAATTTTGAAATGTTATTATTTCTGGTAGATTGTTCTAGAACATTTATCATCATTGTAATAACCGCCCTCTATTATCTAGTAATGTCACTAATGAGTTAGTGATTGACAACGTTTATCGATTGGTGTTATCGATAAAAAATATTATATAGGATGCAGATTTAATCATCTACAATATTTATGAAGGTGAAACAGTAAACGATACTGTATCCATACCAATAAAGAAATCGGGTGAGCCTATGTCGAGACACACGGCCGTTGGTTTTAACGTGAAACGTCTATGTCAGCCAGTACAACCAGTACAGCCGGTCAACAAGATAGCCTTCTTTTTAAAATTTTAATATAATTATACAACACTAGGAGAATTGCAGATGCGTTGCCGGCCTTTTGAAAAGGAGTAAGCTCGTTTCTTGAAGGTCCCTAAGTCGTATCGTCCATAAAATCCTATTAAATCGCACGGTAGTGGACCGCCAAGCATCCAAATGATGTGGATGGTAACGTAAGTTTTGTCGCGATGTGTATTGGTGAAATTTGGCGGCTGGAAATAATCCGAAAAATTTCTCAGAGCACTCCCCGTAGTAAATACGATAGAAAATACAAAGGGATGCAACATCTCTACGCAGCGCCAGTGAATCGAGCCAATCAAAGACAACTTGTTCGTCGACGTCGAGCCGCTCTGCTCTCTATGCGGTCAAGTGGAAGGAGCTCGCCCTGGGGAGCCCCAGCCCAGAGATGAGAACAATATTCCATGTGAGGCCGAACCTGCGCTTGTAAAGTTGCAAACGGTGTGCAAGCATGAAATACTGTCCCGCTCTACTGAGTACGCAAAGCTTTTTAGAAGCCAATTTAGCTTTCTCTTCCAAGTCACCATGCTACTGCAGGTCATTCGATATGTCGACGCCGAAGATTCCGCTTTTGGCTGCGGTAACAAAGGAAGTGCTCTGAAATTGAGGAGATACGACAAAAGTGTTCTTTTTAGCGGTAAACGCGCAAACTTGTGAATTTGTGAAATAATTTATCGTATATTTAACGACTTTTAAGTTCAGTGCTTTCCTAAAATATGTTAGATTTAAAGTGTATTTTTGTAAAAGAAACGAATTTGAAAAACATGGTGGCGCTCTCTTATTAGATTGGACGTTTCGCAATGTGCCTTCGACGCCGACCAACCAATCATATGCTATTATTATAGCGTCTAATGGACCTAGTGACGTCATCCAAGATGCCACCAATGTGACTGCTGTTTGAATTGATTCTTAGTTATTGGAAATAAAATATTTTATTTCATGACGTTTCATTTCATTCATGACGTTATTCATGACTTAAAAAGCTTATATGATTTTTTTGGTGTGATAGGAGTCATAATAAATAGATTTATACAATAAAAAAGCATGCATATTCCCTATCATTATATCGTAAAACACTACAAACTAAGTAACCTTCAACAACATTATCTATACTTTGATGTCGAAACGGTAACATTCCTAAAACGGGTTTTTACCTTACATTTATTAGCGTCACCTACTGGGGAATAGCTGAAATGTTTTCCTAATAAATATTCAGAGTAGTTTTGCTATGTTTAGCTAGAGAGCGTCACACACGTGCGAGCTCAAAATGTTTGTATGCAAATGTTCATTTTGTCTGCTCTATAGTATACCTATGTATTTAAATCTCTTTGTAACAATAGAACGCGTTTTGTTCCGGGTTTCACCATTGGTTTGTTTCTATAGGTGCAATTTGAATTTCACAAACCTTAAATCACATTATCTTTAATGAATACCATTGACGTCATAATCTATTTGCTTTGGACGCCAATTCACAAGTTTTATGCTTTTTAGTCACAGTTCAAATATAGAGTAAGTTGAAAACCTGTAAATTAATAAATATTTGATAATTATCTGTTGTCAGCGACTTTCATTGTTGTAAACAGATATAGGTACAAAAAACATCTACCTACTCGTATATCTGTTTACAACAATGAAAGGAAATGTCTGATCTGTTTATAATGGAAATCAAGAAGGAACTCGTCAGCCCTATTGAATTTTATTGTTTACCAAAAATAGGTAATTTAAAACTAAAGATACAAAATAGATCTAAATCGAACAAAAAATATTGAACACTAAATAGTCTAATCTATATAAATAAAATGGTAGAGGTTTGCAGGTGCGCGCATCACGGAAAAACTACTGGATAGATTTCCATTAGGTTTTCTAAGTTTTATTTCTTAGACACTTGGCCCTTATCAAAAAAAAAAAATTGCGATATCTTCATTTAATATAAAGTTATTAAAGTTTTAAGAAACACCGATTTTTATAAGCACTACGTGTTCATGATGTGTGTTTAGCTGTTTCACACGGTCAACTGTACGCCGCTTGCTCTTGCGTTACTAACCCAGATAATTTATATACATATTTTAGCTACAAACGGAGCAACGAATAACATTTTTTACAAAGATATTTTTAAGCAAAGTATATTTTTGCTTGCGATCTTTTGATGTTTTTTCCTTCGCACATACGAAAACTTGTTATATGTTAATATATCAAGCAACGCGGACGAAGTCGCGGGTATCAGCTAGTGTTAAATAAAGTGATATTTAACATTTAACTTTGTATTAACTGGACACAAATAACTCATCTTTCAAAGCGACCTTTCCTATGTGTAATAAAAAGTTTAGTCACCTTACTGGAAAGAGATAAACGGCCTCTGTAGTAAATATCCCTACTGGCTCGTTTTTTTGGTAGAGTACTCAGTTCTGTTTGTATAGTACGTCTATGCGAAGATGACGAAAATGTTTTTAGTCATAAAAAATAAATTATATTGTTTCAAAACATTCTTCCCAATATGCTAATGCGTCACGTCACATTGAGAAGTTGTTGGGAGATTTCGACGATAGCCTAACAGAATAGTGGATGACTACAGTAAAGGCGCCTAAACAGACAAAATAACTTGAGGCTTATATCAACTTCGGTGCACTTGTTTCGTCGTTTCCACTTTCCACTAATAGTCCACATGCGTAGACACTTAATACACAAAATCGCATTACTTTTGCGTATCAAAATCCACTTCAAACTATTATTTAAACTATAAAACAGGAGCAACAATCCGCACGCGATAAAGTTTCCGTCAAAAACTTACGAAAATATTCAAAATAGGGATATTTGACTTTTGATTGTATTTTTTTTTAAAATAAATTCCCTTTATTTAACAATTTATTATAAAAACACTTCAACAAATTTCAATAATAATACTTTATGCAAAATGCTATAACCACACCTACTACAAAAATACTTTATACAAAAACAAACAACTCTCCCGTCGTCAAAGTTTCGATTTCACATCTTCCAGTAGAAATTTTGAAATATCTTCAGCCATACAGTCGGGGTCATTCAAATGAACGTCATGTCCACCCGGGACGATTTTAAACTTGAAATTCTTATTGGGCCAAGCTGTCTCGTCGGTGAGGAAAGGCACGTCATTATATGTGCCCAATTTAACTATATCATTGGCCAATATCGCGAGTGTTGGCATCTTAAATTCGGTGTATATTTTCTTAAGGAAGTCGCTAGGAAACGGGATCAGAGTGACGTTCTTCATGCGCTGGTCGTATGTAAACCTGAAAGTAAATATTTAATTTTTTTCTCAAAACTCAAAACAAACTTACAGTCCACCTGATGGTAAGTGGCTACTCTAGTTCATTGACACTTCACACGTCAACTTCAAACAAAGAAGGCAACAGGGTTTTGGCGGGAATTTGACCGGCGGCGGATTGCTGCTACTGTATTATTGTTTATGTAGGTAATGGTTTGAAGTAGATTAAGTAGTAAAAGTGGTGCGATTTTGTGAAACGATGAAACAAGTGTTCCGATGGTGATGTGAACCTCAAGATAACGTGTCTGCGCCTTGAGATACTATCGACATCGACTATCTGCTGACTGAAGCTGCCGTTGAAATCACCCAAAAACTTACAATGTGGTGCATCAACATATTGTGAAGAAGTTTTGAAACAAATTATTTTTAAGGATAATTTCATATTATAAGTACTTGACACTGAACACTGGCAAAAGTGCACTGTTGTATTTTGCGCGTCCATTACCAAGGAAAAAGGAATGTCTCATAGCCTGTAATTATACTAGTACTAGTAGAAAAGTGTAGAAATTCTTTTGAGACGAAAAAAAGTATGATAAAATGAAACAGAAATATGGAATGTTGTGAGCTTTTTGCGGTGGACTGGAGACTAAACTAGGGTATCTCTGTATTTCAGGAATCCAGATCGCTCGCTCGCTGACTCTTGAGAGTTTGTCGGCATTTGCGGAATAAGATAAGAGTAATAGGGGTAGGGCGCATGTGTGTGTGTGTGTGTGTGTGTGTGTGTGTGTGTGTGTGTGTGTGTGCCTGAGCGTGTGCGTGTGCGCGCGCGCGCGTGTGTGTGTGTGTGTGAACAAATGATTCAGTGACGTCGTAACTAAGTTTCGATAGAAATTTTGTTTTATATAAAACTTACATTCATACAAAGTTTTGATATTTAATAATGAATTTATTTTGTTGTATAAATAAGGAGAGAGAAAGCAAGATTGTCTTCTGAAGAAGGCTGTATTTTATTTAAAATAAAAAATAAAAATTTATTATTACATAATATTACTGCATATTCCATTGTTTCTACGCTTGCTATCAATAATCTTAGGGTCATAGGTTAATTCTTTATTCTTGCGCAATCTTAGGCGTAATATGAATAGTCTTACGGTCATAAATTTACTGTCCTTGTACAGACTGAGCGTTGAGCATCGGTAAGGCTTTCTAAGCAGATATCTCTGTGCGCGTACCACCTTAATAAATCTTCTTTTGCACAACAAATTTATAATATTAAACTAAAATTATTAAGTACAAACTTCAGTTTAACCTAATTCTCTAATCCCTGCTTAGGCTAGTCCCCTCCCATAACTAGATGTTTGTTCTCCAAAACTCTATAATAACCGCCAACTTCTTTCCTACCGAGAAACCTCAAGACATGATGTGACAGACCAAATACCGGACATTGGCAGAATTATTGTGACCTAACCACAATATCAAAAGCCACATTGAAGAAAACATTTATTAAAAATTAAGAAAACTTAAAAACACGCATTGATCATGAGCTGTGATGATTCTAGAGATAATTATCCTGATGATGCTGATCAGTATACTAGGATGAAGTTATTTAATTATTGTATTTTCATCGGTCCTTGATGCGAGTGCAAATTTTCAAGTCCATCGGCCGTCTAAAAGTTGGTGAAAATTACATTAAATGCATCCGAATCCGAATGAATATTTTCGTTACATAGATAGATAGATACACGCGAAACTAATAAAAGCATGTTAAAAACAACTACATACCTGTACAATCCGTCCCCAGCTGGCTCGATCATTCTCTCTAATTGGTGTTTTAAAGCTTCCTCAGTTAACCCTTGCATGTTTTGTACCAGCTCCTTAATCTAAAACAAGGATTGAATAAAAATATATGTTTAATTCGAAATCCGGTTATCGGTGTAAAAGATCTCTGATCCTCGTCTGTTAGCATAGGAAACGTAGCAGCATTTGCTGCTATTTTGCGCTGGTACTATGCATGGGACCTTTCTAGTTCGAGCCGAGTGCAAAATCGGCCCAAATTTAAACCCGGTTTTTTACGGATTTCGTAAAAAAAACAGTTTTCGGTGTAACCGGTTTTTGAATTATTTGAATTATTAAACCGCATGTAAAATACAGGCAGCCTACATCTTGCATCATTTCAATTCAATTTTTATAAATACATATTCAAAATCTAACAGAAAAAATAGAACAAAAATATTTTTATTCAATACAGATTACAAAAATCTTTACCACTGGTTCGGAAATACCTCTGTCCTGGTAGAAAACAAGCAAGAAACCCAGCGGTAATTTTTTTCTGAAAAATAATTTATACATTTAGGAATGAAAACATTTAGAAACAGCATGGTAGCGACCACCTTCCCAGGGGTTAAAAATTTGCTTAATAAAAAATTTAAACTTTTTGATAGATAATTCCTACATGGCTTTATATGATTTTATAGGAAAAGGTTTACTTACTTTTTATGCTTAAGCTAAGTAGGTATATTAATCAACAGTATCGAGGAGGGACGGAGCAAGACCTAAGTTAGGTGTGGGCCAGATGAATTTTGGAGGCCCCTGACGAGGCGTATATCTGGATTTTATAAAATAAATATTGGAACGAAGTTCCTTATCGCACGGTACGAATTTGGCGCATGGGGGCTAGGCGAGAAAAAGTGTAAGATGTTTCCATCACGACCCCTTCTGACGTAGTGTAGACGGCCTTGGCGGCTATAAGGAAGCGAGATCGAATAATATCCATCTCCCTCGCACTTTTTCTTATCTTGCCATGACAGAAATATTATTTTATTTTGTTAATCAATAATATAATACGTTTATCAATAATAATATACTGCGAAAGGAACTTCGTTACAACCGAGTGTTCCACGACACTCACGCATGTTTTTTTTAAATTAATTGTAGTTGGATTTCCATTACAACCCGTCACAGGTCCACTACTAAACATAGGTCTTCCCCAACGACTGGCACGGTCTTGAGACACCTAAATACATCAACATCCTGCATGTTTTGCCAGGTCGTTCAGCCTCCTTTTAGTGGGTCTCTCGATCCACTTACCAGGAGGCTCCACTCGGGAACCTTTCTTCTCCATAGGTTGTCGGTTCTTCGAGCTATGGCTGACCCAGTGCGTAATCTTTGCTGATACATTGGACGATGTCATTAACTCAGGTTCTGGTGCGGATATCTTCGGTACAGATTCTGTTACCCAAAGTAACTCCGAGCTCAGACCTCTCCATAGCTTGCAGAACGACTTTAAAGGACCTTGACTCGGTTTCATAGATCATCGCTGGCAACACGCACTAGTTGTATCGAGTCGTCACTTCATCTAGTCGCACAGCACTGTGCTTCCCAGTACGAGGCTGCCACTTGAGAACCTTTCTTCCCATCGGTTGTCGGTTCCTCAGCGTAACCCGTTCCATCCCACTTAGCAGAGAAATTCCGAACATAACCCATTCCATCGCAAGCTGAGTGACTTTGAGCTTCCTTATGAGGAAGCTCAAAGTGTCGTATGCGTCCGGCAGTGAAAGACCAAAATTTAAATTAAATAATTAATTTTATAGAGAGGGACTTGTCAGCGTATGGCAACTCTACCCCTACGCTAGCTATGGACGAAATGGAATACACCGCTATCATACGGCACATACCTAATCACAGTACTTATAGAATATATTAATAAAGACAAACCTTTTCGTAACTATATCTAGGTGCAGTCTCCGTCCCAGCATTATGTTTTATATAGTTGTCCTTCTTATAATAATCGCCGTGGTATATGTGGTACCAATCCTTCAAACTATCCAAGTTTTTGCTAGTGAAGTAAGCAGGTATTGGATCCAACTCGACCATTTTAGTCACAAGTCTGGGATAAGCAATGTTAAAAAATTTACCTGGAAATATCAATGAACGTATATGATCTCTCTCTGGTCATGTCGGATTACCGTTCCATTCTACGGGCCCATCGGAGTATGAGAGTGAAGGAATAGAGAGTGCACCTGTGCTTGCGCCCACACTCGTGTGCTTTAATCCTGTCCTATGAAAATGCCGGGTCTACATTGAGTGTGGCCGCCGTAACGAAATTCGGCGTGGAGGACTTTTCTTTGACAATTTTCCAATCTAAAACGTGGTCC
The DNA here is from genome assembly GCA_029286625.1 of Parnassius orleans. NCBI lineage: Eukaryota > Metazoa > Arthropoda > Insecta > Lepidoptera > Papilionidae > Parnassius > Parnassius orleans. The sequence continues at coordinate 1,565,833 of JAGSMP010000237.1, forward strand.
GAGTAGTTCGCTCCTCTTTGGACTCTGCCTACCCTTTCGAGGATTATAGGCGTCACGCTACGTGTGTGGTATTAGGTAACTTATAAAATGTCAAATGTCAAACTTTACCTCAGTAGCCTCAAGCAAACGCCATATTTTTTTCCGAGAGTGGTTATGAATATTATTATAATATTGATAATGCAATATCGGGATCCCGCATGCAATGTGCCTAATGCCGGTCTGTGACTAATCCCGGTCGTAAATTGAACGGGATCCTGCGCGGGATAGACGAGAAGCGAAATTTATACGTATGAGCTAGCTCTTCGAGATTTTGATATGGAAGGAAATCAACTATTTTGACTCAGGTGGACTAAAAGGCACACAAACACACAGTCTATGAAGTCTTAATGACGATTGTTCCTACAAGCGTGTAATCATAACGAACATTTTCCTCTGCTGGTTATGTAATAAGCAAAGTCATAAGCCCACGTTTTTGCGAAGCTTCTTTCAAATTTATGTTTAACTGGCTGATAAATCAAAATAAATCGATTACACAAAGTATAAAATCGATATAGGCTGTATGGTACATTTGTCCTTTGTCTATCAAGGGCTAAAGAAGAAAATGAAAGCGCTTTTAAAATTTTAATAGCAATAAAATTTATAAAACTTGAAAATAATTTTATTAACAAACGACGCGTACTACTCTATTGATATGAAATAGGGAACCAGTTGACGTAATTCTGAAGCTAATAAAAAAAACCCGGTCTCGATACGTCAATTTTTTCGGGAGTTATCGTGACCACATACAAAATCAACATCCGGACGCCACTTAAAATTTTTTTCAAACCGTTTTTATCAAAGTAACAATATAAAATGATTTTTTAGAAAATATCATTATCATCATCATCATTACAGTCATTCACAAATCCACTGCTGAACATAGGCCTCCCCCAAGGAACGACACAAAGCACGGTCCTGAGCCACCTGCATCCATCGACTTCCTGCATATCTTATCAGGTTGTCACTCCATCTAGTGGGGGGTCGCCCTACACTTCGCCTACCGGTACGAGGCTGCCACTCGAGAACCTTTTTTCCCCATCGGTTGTCGGTTCTTCGAGCTATATCGCCAGCCCATTGCCACTTCAGCTTACTAATACGTTGGGCTATGTCAGTCACTCTGGTTCTACTGTGGATGTCCTCATTTCTAAGTTTATTACGCAGAGAAACCTCGAGCATAGCCCTCTCCATAGCTCGCTGAGCGACCTTGAGCTTCTTCATACGGCCAGCAGTGAAGGACCATGTCTCAGTTCCATAGATCATCACTGGCAACACGCACTGGTTGTACAGTCTCGTTTTCAAGTGTTGAGGTATACCTGACGAGAAGATGTGTCGTAATTTCCCGAAGGCTGCCCAGCCGAGTTGAATCCGTCGATTGACCTCTCGGTGGAAGTGGGACTTACCTAGTCGCTCTGTTTGTCCTAGGTAAACATACTTGTTAACAATTTCGAGCTTAGTGCTCCCAACAACTACCGTCATAGGTGTGACATGGACGTTACACATGACTTTTGTTTTGTCCTTGTTCATCTTAAGACCTATCCGTTGGGAGACACTATTGAGGTCATTGAGCATATTGCTTAGGTCCTCCAGCGATTCTTATCGTCGGCAAATCGAAGGTGAGTGATGTACTCATCGTTGACGTTAATACCGTATCCTTTCCAGTCCAGTAGCTTGAAAACGTCTTCCAATGCAGCGATGAAGTTTCGGGGATATTACCTCACCCTATTTTACACCTCTCTGCAGTTGGATAGGTTTCGTACTCTGGTTCTATACTTAGATAGCCATCGTAGCCCTAATGTACAAACACTTTAGCACTTCGATATACCGACAATCAACTTGGCACCGCTGAAGGGACTGCAGCACCGCCCAAATTTTGACGGGATCAAAGGATTTTTTCATAGTCCACATACGCAAGACAAAGTGGCAGATTGTACTCTTTGGTCTTCTGTACAATTTGCCGAAGGGTATGTATATGGTCTATGGTGCTAAAGCCTTTTCGGAAACCCGCTTGTTCGGAAGGCTGGAATTCGTCGAGTCTGCGTGCAAGACAATTCGTAATGTCTCTCGAAAACAGCAAGTAGACGCGGCACAGAAGGGAAATTGGTCTGTAGTTCTTCAACAGAGCATTGTCGCTTTTCTTGTTGAAAAACAAGACCACTGCACTTCTGCTTAACGCCTCCGGAGCAGTGCAACCATGGAGGACGGAATTAAAGAGCTGAAGGACTTCAAGTACCGGTTTTCCACTCGTTTTCAGAAGCTCCGCTGTAATTCCATCCTCGCCCGGGGATTTGCCGTTTTTAAAGTACTGGAGAGCCATTCTAATCTCGCTCAGACTGACGTCCGGGATATCATCGGAATAGTGTCGGATAACACAGACAATTTTTTTATTTTCCGCGGGTACATACGATACACCTGAAAAGCAATTACCTGGGACAATCGTGTAAAATATGAGAAAAAAATAACGCAAAAAGGTGTGATATTGTTTTTTTCTTTGCATATGTATGAGTTCTTGACTCATAAATATATAACAATATCTAATCACATAATAGTACTGTCAGACCCAGTCAGTATTAAACTTCTTTTAGAAAAAAGTCTCAAAACTTCACAGATCAACTTCAGATTAAGTTTAGACTTAAATCTGATTTCTAGTAAAATTTGACAAGACTTCAAATAACTTTTGAACTGATTACCTAATATTGCAGAACGTTTAAGGGGACTAAAATGATAGGTAGTGCGGCTCCCTATTGCTAAGCTTAACGGAGCAGGAGGGCTGTTCGCCGGATAACAGACCCTCCACCCCCTTTGTACTACAAACTGTAAAAATTACAAGGGTACATACCTGCAGCAACACCCAAAGAATGTCCAATATACACAAATGTCTCCCACTTAAAATGTTCAACTACACTCAGCACTGCAGGCACTAAATCTAAAACAGTGAAACGAACTCCAAGAGGCAGAGAGTCCGACCATCCATTTCCGGGTAGGTCTATAGCTACGTAGAAGAATTTAGCCGGGAGAGAGAGCACAAGAGGCCTGAATGCAGTGCACGGTTCCATCTTCCCTGGGCAAAGTAAGACCGGCGGACTGGTAGGTTCGCCCCATGTTAATGCTGCAATAAAAAGAAAGTTATTCTTTACGTAGAGACCTAAGCTGGAGCTGAATTATGGCTGCATTCCGAATGGTTCGGCTCGACCGAAGAAGGATCACGCTCCCATAGAATACCAACGTGAAATGGCAGCTTAATGCATTTCGTATGGTAAGTGTGAAGAACCGGAGACCCTTTTTACTGGCAACGAGGCATTCAACGTTAGTCAGGTGGACTGTGTACTCGTGATCCTTATTCTATAAAAAAATAGTTGGAGGTCATCGATATATATGTACTACGTACTAGATTTGGCATTCCGAACATTCACTTTGAGCACTCATTGTTGTGTGCGTCTACAGACCCCATGTTCTATATACAATACTTTTGAAAAAATATGGAGGAAGTTTTGTTGTTTAATAAACAGAATAAATCTGTTGTAATATGTGGAGACTTTAATATCAATCTCCTAGAAGCTTCCTCCACCAATATTAAATTTAGATCATTGTTTAAATCATATGGTCTTTTAATTTATTTTTAGAGCCAACGCGTATTACTGAATGTAGTGCAACATGTATAGATAACATTTTACAAATGTTAAGCCGTTGCATAAATGTATAATTCAAAAATTGAGTTCTGATCACTGTGGACAGTTAGTTTCGTTACCTTATGTTCACAAAAAGCAAGTAGATGAGAAAATTGTGTTTGTTCCTGTAAATGCACGTCGCTTGGAGAAGTTTAGAAGTAACATAGTGAAGAAACTTCCATCGCTTTCATACCAAAATGATTCTAATTTTTGTATGGAACAGTGTTTAAACTTATTTGCAATGAATTTGATAATATTTTACTTCTAAAACGTTCTCCTTGAACAGTCGGAAGGCTTTCAATGAATGGGCGACAGTAGAGTCCATAAGAGAGACAAAGGTTATATGAACTTTACCATGAAAGGTCATATAACCCTAGCGTCGAATTTAGGAATATGTTAAAAATATTCAAAATATTTAAAGGAGTGTGCTCCAAAGCCAAGTCTTTGCATTTGAGCAACAAAATTAAGACGGCTTCTAAATATTTTTTTTTAATTTCTCAGACATGCGGGTTTTCTCACGATGTTTTCCTTCACCGCCGAGCACGTGGTAAATCAGCACTTAAAATTGCAATTAAAAATTTCACTAGTGCCGGCGGGGATCGAACCCGGTTTGCTCGCGTACTGTGAAATTTATAGCGAGCGCTAACCATCTAAGCTACCACGGCTCATATGGCTAAATTTTAACGTAACTTAATTTTATTACACATAAAAAACATACCAATTTATTATAGTAAACGGCCTAAAGATTTTATGAAAATCTAACCGGAATCATGAAATCTGAAAGAAAAAAGTTGTTTGGATATTCGTGTTCTGGCTAATATAATATGAAAAAAAAATTGCGTGTAACGAAGTACGACATACTAAAAGGATTTTAAAGTACCTATAAATGCTAAATGTACCTACAACTTTATTTAGTACTATTAATTATTGACCAGTGCACTATTTTAACTTGTAATACCGGCGAAAACTACTAGACAATCGCTTTTAGTTGGTTTTTAGATTATTGTGATATTCATATTTTAAGTGTTAATTTCTCAGTATTCCCGTTAGATACGGTAAAACTAATACTACTTTTATAATCTATAGGTTATAAGGAATAAATCGACATGTATTTCATTAAGTTACGCCACAATTTGTGGTGGGCCCATTCTCCATACAAAAACAAATTGTCTACTTTCGTATCTTTGTTTTGTATAATATAGTCAAGTTTACGGGAACGTAAAACGATTTTTTTAAATAATTAATTATTATTAATTTTTTAATTAATACGTCTGTCGTAGTCGATGTCAAAACGAAGTGGCCGCTCCCATGAGCTCTGCCTGATATCTCATGCAACCAAAAGCGCAGACTCTACAGTTACTGGATACTGCCTAATGCTTATGCAGCCCCCTCTACGTACAAACTCTGACAACCCTATGGTCTTGTGGTTGCATAACTATATTGTTGTATGTCAATGGTCTGTGCCATAATAAAGTGTTTCTTTCTTCTTTCTTTCTTTCTTTCAAATGATGATGACATCCGGCACAGCGAACGTGTAACTCTAGCGGAAGTCGTGGTTGACTTTGTTTTGACATTTGATTTGTATTGTGTAAATATATCACTATGATTATAAACCGATGTCCTTTATAGTCCTTCAACTTCAAAAAAGTAAAAGGTTCGCAATTCGACTGGATGTTTTTTTTTGCCTTTTTTTGTCTGTTACTACGCGATTACTTCGTCAATAAGTGCATCTACGAGTTTTTCAGCCACAAGGGCGGCGCCACTTAAAAATGAGCTGTATTATTTGACATATTTCATAGCGGGGAAGTTAATTTGTTCGAAAAATGTAAAGGTGAAATTAAAAAAATGTTTTTTCTGTACTATTAGTTATATTTTAAATTAATTAGATTAATAATAAATAAACCAAACCACAGATATTCATAAAAGTAGAAAAAAGCAGTTAAAATGTGCACAAAATTAAAGAACAAACCAATGAAGCATTATTTTGTATATTAATATAATACTCAAGAAACTGATAAACTTTTATTTAAAACTAAATCCTCAATTAAAGGACATTGTGTAACAAAAACATCACCTCAGTGTTAACTAGCGACATCTGATGAGGGGAAGATTTTATTAGCCCTCAATGTAAACCGATTTTAATTATTCTTGTTTTACCCCTGAGGATCCGCGCTCGCTAAAACAAAAAATGGCCCTATGTACCGGGGGCTCTTGACATAATCACGGCGCGCGGCACTTGAGTCAACCTTTTTTACCGTTATAAATTGTTCGCGTAGAGGTGTTTTGTTTTCCTTTTTCTCAATTGAAACACAAAATTTACTATTGTGTTAATTTAAATCATTCAAAACATTATCTAGTAAAGATTATTTACATTTTTACCAGTTTTGAGAGAAAATCCAACAAAAATCACAAACACAAAAAGAAAACAATTACGCAACTAACAGCACCAACTACCCGAAAGTGACTGTCTATTATTTTTAATTTGTCTATGTAACCGAGTGAGTATAATACTTGGGTATACTTTAGTTCGTTCAGAATCGAATGAAATAGTTTTTAATTGAAAATATACTGTATTTTTATATTAATTAAGACGAAAATAGCAGCACGTAATGCGGACATGAATTCATGTCCGCGGTACTCAACGGTCACGTAATGCGAACATGAATTCATGTCCGCGGTACCTTAGGGGTATTATACTTCAGCGTCCAGGGGTGTTGATATTTCCAATTTAGAGAAACCACCTCCATTGGTGGGAAAAATAGGGAATGAAGTTTTTAATGTAATTATTTAGTCGACATTCGAGTTTATACTTTGAGACTTGAGATTGTGCGTTCCTAAAACCACTCAAAAGGTTTCAATTTTATTAAAAAGTAAATCAAAAACTCAAAAGAATTAAATATGTAATTTCACATTCTGAAAGGCTACACTATGTCAGCTTAGAATAGTCTTAGATTTTGCCATAATTGCCACGCTTGGCAGGCAGGTTGGCAGCCGCAGTTTTTTATTATTTTCTACCGACTTCAAAAAGGATGAGGTACTCAATTCGACTGTATGTTTTTTTTAATATGTGTTACCTCATAACTTTTTTCTGGGTGAACCGATTTCGATGATTCTTTTTTTATTTGAAAACTGGTGCTTCTCATGTGATCCCATATAAATTTAATCAAGGTCTGACTAATAGTTTTTGATTTATTCTGAATAATTTATATTGAAGTCGGTTGTACAAAATTTTTAATTTTAAATTATCAGTTTTTTACAGAAATATGCTGCAGTCAATCACCTGTTTCATTTTCCCTCTGTCGCCTCTTACGACGGTACGAGACGTAGTGGATATTCTTACACCGCCACTACACAGCAGTTCAGTCGTTAAGGTTACAAAATACTATCTAATGATAGTATTTTGTAACCTTAACGATTTCTTAAATTTACGCAAACATTGAATAAAACTTTTTTTACTTACTGTGCCAGTGATATTATAGCGCCACAAGTCTCCGCGCAAACACATTCTTACGTACCCGTGCCCAATGTAACGCATAATTCTTCTATAGGGTTGGATAGGGTGTAGTGTGAGAGATGCGGCGACAGTCAGAACACAACCAGATCCTTAAAACAATAGTTTATGTTACTGCATAAAATAAGCTCCATGGGGCAGAGGCGGATTAAATGTCGACAATGTCCTAGGCTAGCACCTCATGGGCGCCCCCTGGCGGCCATAAATTATAAATTATAATTTATAATATAAACTATATTACCACATTTTAAACGTGGTAGAGCCATGCTGCAGCTATATTAGTAGTATAGTTATAGCACGAATAGGTCGGCTCGACCGGGGAAGGACCACGCTCTCACAGAATACCAGCGTAAAATAGCAGCTTAAATCTGCTGTGTTTCGTATGGTGAGTGTAGAGAACCGGAGACCCTTTTTACTGGAAAAGAGGCATTCCATCTTAGTCCTCATGGGTGACAACGCATCTGCATTTTGATTCTTTAATGAGGATAAATGTAGATGTCTATGGGTCACAGCAACCACTTACCATCAGGTGGACTGTGTGCTCGTTTGTCACCCTATCCTATAAAAAATATTATAGTTGCAAAATAATTAGGATACGTGTACCCTTAGCAGGTATGCGTGAATGAAAACTGTGATGAGAGTGAATGTGATGAAGGAGTAATCAAGTAGACGAATTTTTTTTTCGTTCAAATACTTCCGCGCGCGCCCCTAGGCACGTGCCTAGTTTGCCTTGACGATAATCCGCCACTACTCTTGGGCCATGATATGCTATGACCCAATACTGGGTAAATGGCCCAGACACCCAAATATATATTTTAAAATGCAGTATATGACACTCCTGGGATTAAAGCGGAACGCCTCGTTACCAGTAAAGAGATTTTTGGAATGAAGTTTATCGGACGGTACTGTTTTGGCGGATGGGGCCTAGGCGACAAAAAGTGTAAGATTTTTCCGTCACGACCCCTTCTGACGTAGTGTAGACGGCCTTGGCGGCCCCCATCTCCCCATCTCCCTCGCAGTTTTTCTTATCTTGCCATGAAATAAATATTATTTTATTTTAAACGGCGCTTCATTTTAATAGACGCTAGTAATTCATTTATTTGTATTTGTTAATCAATAATATAATACGTTTATCAATAATAATATACTACGAAAGGAACTTCGTACCAACCGAGTGTTCCACGACACTCACGCATGTTTTTTAATAGAATATTGGTGTGCATTGAGCACACAGTCCTAAAAAAATCTTCGGTTGTCTACACACACTATACGAAACAAGCTGCTGTTTTACGCTGGTATTTAGTTAGGTGTGGTTCTTCCCCCGTCGAACCGATCCATTAATGCTGCAACCATTGCTGCAGCGAGGCTTCTACCACGTATTTTTTTACACTACATACGAAACACAACAGCTATTCTTCTCTTGCGCTGGTATTTTGTGCGGGCGCGGTCCTTCCGTGGTGGAGCTCAGCTGACCCCTAAAAAGGCTGCATTGTGGGCGTGGCTCCACCACGTTAGTTATTTGGGTGAGATGCAATATCGGCGAGGTGCAATATCTAGCGTTGAATCGTTATGCTTTACTATTTATAATGTACTAATTCGTGTGCACAGATATCCACCGTTAAACATGGCATATGCTATGTTATGTTCCCTTGCATATCATAAAGCATAGACTTAGTCACATCATACGGAATGCTTTATCAGCTGATTACTTAATCATAAAAAAATTAACACATTTATTCAAAACTAGCTGTTCCCGGCGACTTCGTGCGCGTGGAATTTAGTACAATTGGATTTTATGGGTTTTATTCTTTTTGCGCGGAAATCTAATTTTTTTTCTAAAATAAAAGTAGCCTAAGTAAAAATCTCGTCAAAATCGGTCCAGCCATTTCGAAGTTTAGCCGGAACTAACAGATAGACAGACAAAAATTTAAAAAAATGTTTTTTTGTTATAATTACTGTATATACTTTCATATTTAGTAAAAAGCTGTTATTTGGACATTACAAACAGACACTTCCATTTTATTGATTTGTATAGATAATAAAATTTAAATGCAAAATTGCAAGCTTACTTACATAAATGAGCCATTACAGTTAATTAAAATAACAAATCATGAACCGGTTGCTTATAATACTGGCACTATTTTCCTAAAAATAAAAATAAAAACGACGTTTCCAGATACACCAAGAACCAAATAAACGAATAAACGAAGCGCGGACAAGTTTTCAAATGAAAAAAAAAAACAATATTCCGTGCCCTTAGTCTTTACATAAAATAATTGATCACGCCATAATTTTATAATTCACATTGTTGTAGCTTAATGAATACAATCTCGCGAGATTTGTAATACATTATCTGTAATGACAGCACTCACTCACTTATTTGTTACTAACAATCGAATTTGACTGCCTCGTTGGTCTAGCGGTCGTAAATGCGGTTGTGCGATTATGAGATACCGGGTTCGAATCCCGGGTAGGGCCAAAATCATTTATTGGGTTTTTGGGTCAAGAAATTCTCAGTAGCAGTCCGGAATCAGGAAGTTGGCGGTATTTGACCCCCGTGCCTCGGAAAGCACGTAAAGTGAGTGAAAGTGAAGGAATAGAGAAAGCTCTTGTGTTTGCGCATACACTCTGGCACTATTAGGCTGGATTTAGTGCTCTATCGACGTGAGCGCTGACATCGGTTGAACGTAGCTATATAAATGAAAACATACAAACGACTACAGTGCAACGCTGATGAATTCTCTGATTTCTGTGATGTTAGTGCTGTTAGCCATGCGGCTCTTACAGCTTCATCGGACTCAGGGCTCGCGGCCTCTGGACAAAATCGACAATCTGGGGATAGGATATTATTGTGTTTAGTGATCACATCATCATTACATCAACATCAAATACTCCTCGATGTCGCCGAAAACCACAACATGACACGGGTGAGTTGTTTAACCGCCGTCCGCCGGCCGTCAGAGCCTTGGCCTGGGGCAGGCCCCGGCTCTGACGGCTAACGCGTATAGTTCGATGTTCTGGGCGGTGAGAACCGCCCATGGACGCGGGTGTACGGTGTGTACGCGGTGTGGATGGGTAAGTGGCGCGCCCGTCTGCGGACTCGCTGCATCCCATCCGTTGTTGTGTGTCATACAGTGTTTGTGGCACTAGATGAGTGTGTAGTGTTTATGTGTGACTGGCCGGCGACATTTCGGTCGTCGGCAAATAGCGAAACGGGGGGTTCGATTAGAACGTTACGGGACCTCCGGAGGCTATCCGTAACGTTCGGAGTCGGAGCGTAGATGGCTGCGTTTACCACTAGCGGGTTGGGATGTGTCTTGGCCCTCTCGAAGTAGCGCCGAGACATTTCCTTGAAATACTCAGAGATCGTCGGAAGTTGACAATCTCTGTGTAAGTCGGAGTTTCGCTGGTATCACCGAGCTCCGGTGGCTATGCGAATGAATCCATTTTGGACGACTTGGAGGTCGTACAAGTGTATGGGCCGCGTGCGCGAATACTACGCTTGCGTAAGACATGATTGGCCTTACCCACGCTTTGTATAGATGGAGCTTGTGTCTTAAGGACAGTTTGCTCTTGCTGTTGACTACTGGGTGGAGGAGACTAGTGACAAATTTTGCGCGATTGCGGGCATTGCGAATGTGTTTCGCGAATGTCATATCTTCGTCGAATGTAACCCCTAGATATTTGGCCGTTGGTTGCCAGGGGATCTGGCGGCCGTACAGGGTGATCGTACCTAACAATTTCTTGGGGTTTATGATTTGACGATTGGAAGTGGAGATCCTTTGAAAGTGTATTGCTACACTTTTCTCTGGATTCACTTAGATTCTGCATAAGCGGAACCAATCGCCAGAGCGGTTGAAAAAAAAAAAAGCAAGCCGTCGTGCCAGACTTTGTCAAACGCTTTCGCGACATCGAAGAAGAGGGCACTGGTCATGGTGGTTCTGCGACTTATTTGTGGGAGGTTGAATCCTTTCAGAATGTATTCATAAAGAATGTCGGTGCACGAGTGTTCGGGTCTGATTCCGAACTGCTCGTCTGGTAGAAGTTTGTTTGTGAAGACGTGTTTACGGAGGCGATTCAATATGAGTCTCTCGTAGACTTTCCCCAGTGTGCTGAGGAGACTGATTGGTCTGTAGCTAGAGGCTAAGTTGCGCGGTTTCCCCGGTTTCGGAATTCCTATTACGTCTGCCTCTTTCCATGCATCCGGGAAGGAGCAGCTGGAAAGATGAGCGTTGAATGTGCCTACTAGGAGGCAAAGAAGCGGCGCAGAGAGAGTATTCAGTAGATTCAGTAACCTGTGGCTAATGCCATCGGGGCCGGGTGTTGATATCTTTTTAAGGCTTTTAATTACTTCTGTGACTTCATCGACAGTCACAGGATCTGAGGGATCGCCCGCAGGTGGTAGTGTAGATTTACGCTCGACCTCCGCTTCGCCCTCTGCAAGGTGAGCGGGATCTGTAAGTTCGCTAGAGGGAGTACATTGGCTCTCTAAACTGTCCGCGAGGCATTCGGCCTTTTCAGAGTCGTCAAAGGCGAGATCGGGGTTTCCTGGCCTATGGGTTTTGGAGGTTGCGCAGGCGGAATTTGTTATCTACAGTACGATAGTGATCGTATTGTCTTAGGGCCGCGTTCTTCATTCTAATCAGCTGTCGAATGTCACTCGGAAGCTTCATGTGCCGCTTGCTCGACACACGAATCCTACGAGAGCATTCTTCGACTGTAGAGGTGAGGTGGGCCGATAGGGCGCTAATCGCCTCATTGGCCTCCTCAGGCGAGTCTATCTTGTCAGGGATTTTGTCTAAGTGCTGGGAGGTCGTAGACTCGAGTTTGACCTCGAGTTTACGCCAGTCCACGATGGTTTTGGTCTGAAGGACCTCACCTGCGAGCTGGCCCAGCTGCCATAGGACTGGTCTATGGTCAGAATTGAGTTCTAAAACGGTTTCAATCGATACTATCGACAAACGGACATCTTTGAGTATTGCTACGTCGAGGATGTCCGGTTGTTGACTGGTAGCGAATAGGTAGCGGGTCGGAGTCTCAGGCGTGATAACATCGAAGTTTAGTCGCTCCGAGTGATCGAACAATGCATTTCCATTTGGATTGGTGGTAAGCGAGTTCCAGGAGGAATGCTTACTGTTGAGGTCTCCAGCTATTATGACACTGGAGCCCAGATTGAGTAATTCTGCAATGTCAGATTCGATTACACGTTTAAGCGGCGGTAGGTGCGCCGAAACTATAGTGAGTGGCGGATGGCCAGAGAAGGCTACTTTACATATAGAAACTTCTATGTTAGTTAACGGGGTGGCGTCGATTGGTACGCAGTACAAGGACCTTTTGTAGTAGATCAAGGTGCCGCCTGCACGGCTGGTCAACCTATCATTTCTGACTAAGGTGTAGTTTGCGATCTTAGGATCGCGATGGCTAGGTTTCAAAAAAGTCTTTTGCTCTAACAGTACGTCTACATCGTGGTTGCACAGGAAGAGCGCGATCTCGTTTTTTTGGTCTCTGAGGCCGCTTGCGTTAAAGAACGCGACAGTCAGAGAGCGTGGTTTCGTTCTGCAAATTTTGTACTGCCATTCTGATATTTAGAAGAGGTGATTAGGCGCACTGGAAAGACTAGATTGCGTCGATAAGTCCTATATGCTCAATCGTAGCATTGAGCTTGTCCAAGCTTGATCAAGTTTACCGTCAGGTGAGCACTAAACTAAACACACTACAGTCAGCGCGTATTATCAGCGCTGAAGGTACGAGTTTACCGTCGGTGGAGCTCTAAATCCAGCCTAGGCTAAGCATATGCTGAGACGCAGGTGACGCAGGTCCACGCAGCGCAGGGCAGAGCAGATTTTGTAATGCATGAACGTACTAAGAGCTGCATACGCTGCGGCGCAGGCACATGCGACGCAGACATGCGTCTGCCTGCGCCTCGTTGCAGTGCCGGCACAGATTTCTGCGCGACGTGTGCATGTCGACACGTGTTTTTTTACCGCTAATTCTTAATTTTGTTGCAATGACAGAACATTTAATTGAATTAGTGCGTTGTGAACCTAATTACTACTAATACTAATTATCCAGACTATTCATAAAAGACATTAAAAGAGTTATTATGGGTAAGAATTGCCAAGGTATTAAACTACAAGGACGGTAAGTACTTATATTCGTTTATTACATTATTATAATAGGAGTAAAGAATAAGTATAATGTTTATATACGTTGCCTGCCCTCCGTAGTGGCGACGAAAAAGTTAGGTAATTGCCTGAAGTTCACTCAGTCACGCACCGACCCGTGTCGCGTCAATACGGGTCCACGGGTAAAGGATGAATTATGCTAGACCGTAGCGGGCGCGAGCCGAGACCCATGTGAGGCACAGACGAGGCACGGATTCAAAACTTACCGAACATTTTATATGATGCGGTCCATGTTACACCGTGCGGCGTCCGCGTCCGTACGTCGTCGAGGCTCGAACGTGCCCCGACGACGTACGGTTTCGCCCCGCGCCCTTCTCGACTCGTCGTATCAACACGTAGCACGTACAGGGCTCGGACGACTCGGACACGGCTCGCGTCCGCCACGGTCTAGCATAATTCATCCTTAAAACGGCAGCTACAGTATTTACCTATAATAACGATGCACACGACTTGCAACAGCCTCAGCTTGCCAAGGAACTGCCCCTTGTGTATTAAAATAATTTTTAAAAGTGTCTCTTACTGTAAAAGCATGTCTCGCTGACCTCATCTTATTTCTAGGTAATCTCATAAGTTGTACTATAGGAGAAGTTTCAGTAATGAGTTCATCTACTCCTTGTCTTCTAGCTTCTTGTCTCAAATAATTATGAAGAACACATGTCGCCTTTACAACTTTATCGACGATATTTACTTTTATTTCGAATGGTTTCCTATAAACTCTAAATCGATTCGCTAATATTCCAAATGCACATTCAACTGTTTGTCGGACACCAGAATAAGTTAAAAAGTTAGTTCTGAGAGGGTTTTAGGGCAAGGAAGTGTCCGCTGCGCTGCCTCAATGCGTGTTGAGGAACTTCACATGTCTTCGAAATATTTTTTTTCTTATTTCTCAGACATGCAGGTTTCCTCACGATGTTTTCCTTCGGTCAAGATGCACGAGGAAGCCTATATTGTTTTTTGTGTAATCTCTTATTGCCTGTGGTTTTGGATACGGACGCATTAAATTTTCCATTAATGGAAATGCTTGATCACCGACTAAAATATACGGCATGTGTTCATTGACCCTGTAACTCCGGGTTTAGACTCTCGCCTCGCGCCTCGCCTCGTAACTCGCCTCGCAGATCTCGTGTTGTTGAGAGATAACGAGTGCCTGTTTACACTCTCGCACTGCGTTCAGTTTGCGTTGAGCCAGCAACGATCGAAAACGTCGAAATAATAGCGGCATCAACTTTTGCCTTAATAAGTATTTATCGATGCTTGACCATTTTAAAAAGAAGGAAATTCATAATTTTATAGAAATTGCTGGTACCTATTGTGCAAGATTAAATAATATTATTTTGTTAAAAAAAAATTACATTAGTTTTATTTACTTACGGGTTCGTCTTCAGTACTTACGTATTGTCAGATTTGTAAACTGGTGTCATAATTTCGTATTATACCCATATTGGATTATAAATGTCGCAACAGATGCGCCAGATTTCATAGATTGCTTTTTTCTTCAGATGTTTTCAGGTGTTGACGAAAGGTAGCCATAAGCGAATTCTTTTTTTACTTTGAGCTCTGCTAACGGTCTGCACATAACCTTGGAAATTCTTTTCCACGCATCATTCACTTTTTGGGTATTTTTATGCATGGTATATTTTAGATCCCAAATTATTCACTCAGCCTGATGAGGAGTTCCAGCGACCTTTCTTCTTGCGACCAGTCCATTTTTAATTGAAGTCGAACGTAAACTCAGCAAAACAACACAACCTGCACGAAAGGGCGCCGTAAACCAACTGAAACGAAAGCGCGAGTGTAAACACCACGCTTGCGTCCCTCGCGAGGCCCTTTGACTCGTGCCCAAAAAACCGCCTCCGACGCGAGCGCCTCGAGTAGCGAGGCGAGCTGCGAGGCGAGCCACGATCTAGCGTTTACACTCGCACTCGCCTCGCCGCTCGCGCGAGAGTGTAAGTGGGCTATAACGGTTTCGGGTTTGGCAAACCTAGTATAACTATCCTGCATTCTTTTTCCAAGTTCACTGTTTGCGAAAATTTGCCAAAAGCACGACGGAGAAAGTTTTCTTTAGGTAAAAAGGGTTGAGCTTGTATTCTCGGGTTTGATTATTGTTACGTGTTTTCCGTCAAGAGATCCGAAACAGTTTGGAGAGTGCCATTTTTCTTCAAATTCTGTTGCAATTGTTTCCCATGACACTTAAGTTGGGACCGGCATGCATATGGGTTGCATATGTTTCCATATATGATTAAGATTCCAGATACGTCTGTATGTAATATATAAACTGAGTTCTGTCTAATCGAAAGTAGTTTTTAAATTGTTTGTCAGATAACTCTCGTGAGAGTTCAAATTCCCCATTAGTAGAGCGGTTTTTTAAAATAATCACTTTGCTAAATTGTTTTTTTACGCTTTGACAAACTGTAAAGTAGCAACAACTCGTTAATTTCATAATCGGAATCTGACTCGTTTTGCTCGTCAACTCGAACACATCTATTCTTTCTACTAGCTAGAACGCGAATGTGTATTTGAGCTGCGTCGCTGCATGCGCTCGCGGCCTATTTCTACCTCGCCTATCCTGCCCTGCCCTGCAAAATCTGTACTGTGCTGTGTTGCGTCTCAGCACTCGCAGATCAGAGCACTAGCTGTATATTTCACAGTATCCAAGAAACCCGGGTTTGATCCTACCCGACACCAATGAAATTCTTAATTGCAATTTTAAGTGCTAATTTATTATCATGCACTCGGCGGTGAAGAAATACATCATCCAAGTATTGAAGAATAAAAATATTCCTAAGACATGTTAAGTCCATTCGATTTTATTATTTCCATCTGATTAAATTCTAAAATCTGATTATGTAAACATAAAATATCATGCTAAAGTGAACAGGGTATAGAGTTTTAGAAATCTTTATAATGTACCAGCTGAATTTTTTACCTTGAAGAATAAAACAAGGTTTAAAAGATGAACGAAGTTGAAGCCTATGGCATACGTGGACATTATTTCAAGGTACCTAAGTATCTAAGCTGTGTAATTTGAAGAAAAAAAGCAATTATAATTATTGTGCATTGTACTTAATGCATTACCAATGGCAATGAGTTTGTTACCCTTTTGACCTTGAACCAGCCGCTGGGTTAGGCCGTAGATTTTGCCACTTTTCGAAAGAAAAAAATGTCCTGAATTTTGACTGCTTATAAAAAAACAAAGTACCTGGTAAATTGAAATGAAGGTATCTTAATTTCTTTTTATTTTGTGTTATGACTATGACAACAGCCATACCGTAGCCGTAGCTCAAAGAGTGGGTGCGGTGCGCGTGTGGTGTTGGTAGAGGTCTAGTTTAGTCGTCGTTGAGATGTAACGGGGATGACTGAACATAGAGATGAGTGCTGGCAAAAATAAAATGAAGTGCAGTATACATTTGTTGCGTAACGAACGATTATAAAGGTTATGGCTCTTGGACATTTCATTTTGTGATGTAAAGTTTCCTTTGAATTGATCTAGTTGAAGTAGAATTAAGTATTGAAGAAGTTGCCGGAGGTATTTCCAAGCGTACATACTCTTAGTCACTTGTTATTACTATTTGGTCGCATTGCACGAATTGGTGCAATTTACTTGTGAGTCATTCAGGAGCGATGAACATCTGATGGTGTGGTGGAAGGCCTTTGTCTCGTAGAGACTACTGTTGGTCTACTTGGAACGACATGATAGTCGTTGTATCTACAGTAGATAGTATCACAAGAAGTGATGAATATAGGGTAACAGTTTGTTGCTAATCATTGCGGCATTGTGATCACTGTGTGTAATCAAATAGATAACTTAATTGATTTCTCTGTCATCATGATTTTTTCGGGAAAAATTGGTGGGAAGAGTGACCAAAAGTGTTATTACTTCGTAATTATTATTATACAAAGTATGTTTTGTTAAGTACCCTTAACGAACGAGCACGTACTCGTATGCGTAGGTGGACGTAAAGGCGTTTTATCACGAGTATTGGTAGTGCCACATATGTCAACCGTGAGTAAAAATTCAACGCAATTTTGCATTTTAATCCAAACCATCCAAACTCGGATATAGAGGGATGGTGTAATGTAGTAAAAATTGTTGCAGAAAATAAACACTTAGATAAAAAATGATTTGATTTATTAATGCCATTAACAATCGCTTTAAAAGATCATGCATGTCCCTTAGTAAAGAAACCAGAATTAAAGAAACAGCGTTTGAAACTGGTCTTCGCTTATGATCCCTCATCGAGTAAATTCCTAAAACAATCATGCCTGATGAAGTTATTACTGGATTTGTTATCTCAGTTTTATGTTCATGGGAAATATTTGCATAGGGTACATTTTAAAGTTCGAAATGTTTAGCGAAGTACCGGGGAAATGTTTAACTTTAACATGCTATGAATTGAGAGAATGAGTGGCCTTTTGTGTTCTAATGTGTTGATGAGTGTAGCAGTTCTCTGAATATTGTGTGGTCGACAGAATTGGTGTTTGATGTTAAGGGTCAGTTTTGTATAAAGCTGGTGGAAAGGACAATGTCGTACCGGGTCATGCCGCGTGCGGCTGGTTGAAAGGACACATTCGTCCAGTCCAGGCTTATGAATGTTTGATGTTGAGGGTTGGACTTGGATGAAGCTGGTCGAAGGGACAATGTCGTACCGGGCCATGCCGCGCACGGCTGGTTGAAAGAACACATTCGTCCTTTCCAGTCTTATGAATTGTGGAGTTACACTGGTCGAAGGGACACATCCGTCTGGTCCAGTCAGGTTGGTTGAACAGAGTACAGATAACAGTATCGTCCGGGCCAGACCCGAGCGGTTGGTCGTGGGGACATACTAGTTCACAGCTGTATGTGGTGGCTTGAGAGAAAGGTGACGTCCGGTCCATGCGTGGTCGAAGGGACGCACGCTTTCGATTATTGTATGATTGAGGATGTTAGTATATTTACAAGAGGATATGTGTTGTTAAAGCGTATATCTTCTACCGATGCCAATAGTTCCGTGCAAGCTGTATAAAGAGCTGTGTGTGTGCTTAGTGTAAAGAGCCAGTTGTCCGGTCCATGTTAGCATATGAGATGATGGCTGGTCCAAATGACGCCTTAGCTAGTGTTAGTTTGCATGTGGTCAAACGTAATCGCTATGCGTATGAGTGAGTGAATGTCCAAATATAGGGACAGTAAACCTATTCATGTCAGGATAGACGAGCAGACGGAGCGGTTTGTTACAGGAAATCATGAAGATACACGCCCGAGGACGGTCGTCAGGATTGGCCGTGTAGGCACGGCTTTAAAATACTGGCCAGATCAAGGGTAAACGGTAAAAAAGGTTTTACTCTAGCGAAGCGTCGGGTCGTATCGGTGGTAACGTGGCAACCGCTGTTGTTATATGGGATTTTTGAAATTAACATCATCGGGAAAGCGTACCATATATTTGCGACGAATTGCTAACGATCTGTTCATTATATTTTCTTTTACTTTATGTTGTAACGCACGCATATTTGCGCCATCCATCATGAGTGCCTCTTGGATGATCCTCTTTCGCCTACAAATATTTTATATAGAACACATATTTAAATAATAGTCTTTAACAATTTTTTTAAAGACTCATTACTTTGGATTTCTTAATTGTTAAAGGAAGCGAGTTCCATAATTTGATTGCTTTGACACAAAAAGAGGAATGACAAAATTTTGAGTTGTGAGCAGGCATTCGCAAAATAAGGTTATCAGCTAATCTGGAATGATATTTATCTGCAACCTTGAACTCAAATTTTTCTTTAAGATACCTCGGTGTTTTAGGATCGAATAGAACATGTACTAGATCGAATAGTTTAGTACGAAACTCGGAAACATGATCATATTTGCGAAGGCCAAATATGAACCTAATAGCGAAATTCCGAAGACGCTCAAGTTTATTTATTTGATCCTCAGTAAGATTAGAGTAGCATACATCAGCATAACCAAGGATAGGGAGTAACAAGGATTTTGCCAGTAAAATTCTAGTAGGATTCTAGTGGGATGATAGTAGTAACTAGTAAAATTCTCTTAGGCGATTATATTCGACTATAGCCGACTATTGTGCTTTAATACTACTAAAGTCAATATTTATAAAGTGAACACCTTGCAAATTAGTCACTCTAGACTCTAGAGTGACTAATTTGAACTCTCTAGAGTCTAGAGAGTGCTACATAAGCCTGTCCACAAGAGAAAGTGGATGACCCAATATCAATGAGAGCATTATTCAAACTTAGCCCTTGACATTTATGTATAGTGATAGCATACGCGACACTGATTGGAAACGGTTCACGGTGAGCAAACCCATTATACACCATTGTGATTTCCTATCCCCATAGAAGTTTTCTTTTGTAAATACTTGTCACCACATTTTAATTTTTAACGAAGTACATAAAGTAATGTGATTCGTATAATATAAGTATAATAATGTAGTAATATTCTGAAACCTGACGAAAGTCCCATATACACTTTTATCCCCTAATTTAAAGGGTTTTAAGGGGTATTTAAGGGGTAAATAAAGGGGGTGATATACGTACTAAAAATTCTGAAATATGTATTTTATTATTATTATTTATAACAAGGAGTAACAAAGAGGCCCTATATCAATTTTCAGACCTCTAGCATCAACATTTGCGGAAGTCTCATACAAACTTCCATCCCCTAGTTTAAGGGGTTGGGGGATAAAATTCCAAGTATTAGAATTGTTTTGTTGTTTGTGTACTAATACTAGCTTACATACCAACTTCCAACTTTCTAGGACTTCAGGAAGTTTAGGAAGTTTGCAACACTTCTTGGTTTCAAGCATAAGAAAAATAATCTTGTTGTTCTTATGGCACTAATAAATGCAAAAAAGAATTGATTATGATTGATGTCGGCTGTAATGGGAGAGTTTCTGACGGTGGTGTCCTCTTTTATACCAAATTTTGGGAACGATATCAAAAAGGACTATTGAATTTACCAGAGGCGGCACCACTGCCAAATACTATTGATACATTTCCATTTGCATTTACAGCAGACAATGCTTTCGCTCTCGGGCCTAATTTGATGAAACCATATTAAAAAGTGCCGCAAAAGAGGAACTAACATTTAATTACCGTTTGTGAAAAGCTAGATGTGTGGATTTGGGATGTTAACTGTTAAGTTCGGTATTTTTCATAAAGCTATAAGCCTAACTCCTGCAAAGGCTACAAAAGTGACAACTGCATGTTGTTACTTGCACAATTATTTACTTAAAAAAGAACCACACATTTATCTTTCGTCTAGTGGGAACAACCAAAATAGTGATGTATTAGTAGCAATGCAACGTACGACATACAAAAATGCATTTAATAGTGCTAAGATGCTGAGAGACAGATTTTGTCGTTATTATAAAGACAATGTAATGTATATTTTAATGAATTAAAAGTATTTTCTAGCTACATAAGTAATATGTATTAGGTTAGGTTATACCGTATAGGTTAGTTGTAAAGATAACGTAAGATTATGAAATAAATTTAATATAATGTTATAAATTAATAAGAATAAGGTAGCTCAGATGGTTAGCGCTCGCTGTAAGTTTCACAGTACGCGAGCAACCCTGGTTCGATCCCCGCCGGCACCAATGAAATTGTTAATTGCAATTTTAAGTGCTGATTTACCACGTGCTCGGCGGTGAAGGAAAACATCGTGAGGAAACCTTCATGTCTGAGAAATAAGAAAAAATATATATTTCGAAGACATGTGTAGTTCGCCAACACGCTCTGGGGCAGCGCTGCGGACACTTCCTTGCCCTAAAACCCTTTCAGAAATGAGAGAAGGCCTGTGCCCAGCAGTGGGACATATATAGGATGTAATTTTAACTTAACTTTAAGGTAAAATAAACGACTTACCATATTCACAGGCTTTTCATTTTTATTCAAAAAGTTCAGCATATGAAATACCCAAGACTTTGGATTGTAAATATTTTAAGCTCCAGCACCGGATCGCTGTGAATCTGTTTTTTTTTTCCAATTCTTTTCTATAGTTAGATTTTAAAGAGTAAATTTTTGCTATTACGGCGTCGTGGTCGGTTTAATTTTCTTAAAAATTTCAAGCAGCTGCTCATAAGCATTCGCTCTTTTCACTTTACTCAAACTGTTTGCATTTGAGCTGTCCCAGATCTCAGGTAGTGTTTCTAACACAAGTATAAATTCTTTCAAGGTATTTTGGGCGTTCGTTTGAGGTACGGCTGGCGCCGCCGCCGCATCAAGACGCTGCAGCATTAAGCTGCTATATTACGCTGGTATTCTGTGAGAGCGTGGTCCTACCTCGGTCGAGCCGACCCAACCATGCTACAACTATTATCTAGCTGCATATAAGCTCTATCACGTTAAAAGTTTTAAGTTAGCTAAGTTTCCCTCTGTCGCCCCTTACGACATCCACAGGATATTATGGCATGAGTGGATTCTCTTTCGCCATCACTACACGGCGTTATAACAATCTTTATATATAAAATTTACTTGTCACATTGTTTGTCCGCGACGAACTCCCTAAACTACTGAACTGATTTTAATGAAATTTTGTAATGTATATTGCCTGCTCCAACTACACTCCAATATCTCTCAGATAGGATAATTTTTATCCTTCTAACTGACCATACTGACGAACTAAAAAAAAATAGGACAAAAGGTCGCCAGCTAGTAGCTTATTAAATAAACTTTATAAAAAATAAGCTTTATAAGGTTTGAAAAAATAAAAAGCCAAGTTAGAATTTTATGAAAAATAAAACAATATATTTTCTCAAGTGGTTAATCAATTTTACAAATACAAATAAACGTTATAAGCTTATAAGGTTTGAAAAAATAAAAAGCCAAGTTAGAATTTTATGAAAAATAAAACAATATATTTTCTCAAGTAGTTAATCAATTTTACAAATACAAATAAACGTTATAAGCTTATGAGGTTTGAAAAAATAAAAAGCCAAGTTAGAATTTTATGAAAAATAAAACAATATATTTTCTCAAGTAGTTAATCAATTTTACAAATATCGTTAAATCATCGTTACTTAATTAAAAATAACATAATAATTGAAATGAAACGATTTACGTTGAAATTTCAGTGTTATAAGAAATAGTAGGTAAACTTATTTATTTTGTAAAATCATGTTTTTACATGATTAAAAAAGTAATTTCAAGTCTCGAAATTGACTTTTAAAGTAATTGTATACAAAATTAATCATTTCAACATACTAAAAGTTTAGTGGACTAAGGAATATCACAAGTCTAAATAGTTACATTAAAAACTTCACCCCTTTTTTTACACCCTCAGGGGTGAAATACTTTAAAATTTATATAGGACTACTTCTGAAGCAAACCCTATTTAATTTAAAAAAATCATAAAAATCGATCCATAATTGACTAAGCTTTTACGTAGCGTAAATCCATACAAAAAGAAAACCCGACGCATTTGCATATGATCTTCTTTAAAATCTTTATATAACTCGTTATTTATTAAATTCATGGCACACAACCAGAGAGAACCGTGGTAGCTTTCTCTAAGCTAACCGCTCGCTGTAAATTTCACAGTACGCAAGCAACCGGGGTTCGATACCCGCCGGCACCAACTAATTTGTTAATTGCATGATTTATCACGTGCTCGGCGGTGTAGGAAAACAGTGAGGAAACCTGCATATCTGAATAAGAAAAAAATATTTCGAAGACATGTGAAGTTCGCCAACACGCATTGGGGCAGCGCGGCGGATATTTCCTTGCCCTAAAACCCTCTCAGAAGTGAGAGGAGGCCTGTGCCCAGCAGTAGGACGTGTATAAGCCTCCTCTCACTTCTGAGAGGCTATAACTTTTAACCACAGAATAAATAAAAGTACAAGCTTTAACTAACTTTTATACATTAATTCACCCTATCAAGATCCACTCCGGAAAATAGGCCTCCCCATAGATTGCCTCATAATGGGATAGTTGAAATAGTTGTCTTAGCTTGCAACCATAGTTTTTATTTTCTAGTTGTTATTAGAAAGACGCTGTAGCCCAACTCCAGGTTTGCTTCCCCGTGTAACTTATTATAACACCTACGGTGTAATACGGAAAACCGTGGCTCTACGGTTGATAATTTTAAAAAAATGATGACGTAAAATTCAATTTTAAATAAGAACAAACAAATTACTTTCATACCGCAGTCAAATTGCATTCAACCAGCATCAAGATGAGCGTAGTACGAAACTCGAGACAAGGAATAGGAAGGGTACAACAGGAATATGCCATAGGTTTTACTGCACTATAATATATCCGGAACTATTACGCTGATATTAATGAACCACAGTATACCCTGCGCTGATAAGAACTCTGGCTTCTCGACGGCACTATAATACAAACTGCGTAGTTGTGTGGCGAACAAAAATACACCTTTAACAATGCTTATAACCTAACGTGTAGCAAGACACTATAATATAATCCGATAAACCGTCAGTACGCACCTACAACAACAACGTTAAAGGCCCAACGCAAGGCACTATAATAAAATCCGCTTTATATTGGCTAGTCGAAAAACCTACCAGAGAGACATCATCGCACATAAAGAACGCGTTAGAAATGAAATTTATAAATATAAACACCAGATAATGTACAAAAACGTCCACTAGTTCCGGTTTTTTATAAAACTGTAGTGATAAACGATCTTACAGTCCACCTGGTGGTAAGTGGCTACTGCGGTTCAGAGACACCTACAGCCAACTTAAAACAAAGCTACTGATGCGTCGTCACCGCTGAGAACGAAGTTGGAATGCCTCGCAGCCTGTAATTACGTTGGCTCTCTATACCCTTCAAACCGAAACACAGCAGTGCAGGCACTGTTATTTGGCGACAGTAATAACCTACACTACACAAGAATACAGTCCACGTAGCAAATGCGGGTAGACTATATATGACAACCGCCGATTGAAGTCTGTTCCAGGCCAATTAGCCTTACCGCACCTAAACCAGGTTTTACTACAAAAATGAAATGTACTCTGGTCCAAATTGCACGCATACTATGAAACAGTATGATACAACTTCAAATTGTAATATACTAGTCGACCGTAATATGATACAATTTGAAACAAGGTTCGATACACAGCGGGACGTTACAATGTTCACAGTGAAAAGTGGTTCGTTTTAGGACCTTATTTCGCTTCTGACACCAAATGCACTGATGTCGCTTAGTCCGGCCGTTAGGGTGCCGGGTGGTGAAAGCCTTTGCCCAGTGAACATTGTCAGTTAAGCACCTCGCAGGCAAGCCCATACGCCGCGGATACAGGTTGGCTTCGCGGTGGAAGCGAGGCACTTGAGTAAAGTGTTTTTCGATTATCTCAGTCACCAACTCTAAGCGGAAAACTAAATGATCCTTTGATTCGTTTGAGGATTTTTCCCGGTGTATACGCGCGTTCAATATAGAAACATTCAATAACCGTTTAAATTGTTTAAGATACCACTTGAAGCAACGCTTCGCCTCTAGTAAGTACGGCGACATTCGATCTTTGCGATCAACGTTAGCCATGTATTTGTTATAGTCGGTGACCAGTTTGGGCTGCCACTGGCACGAAAAATTCGATTTGGACTTGACCATCACCTGCTCGGTGCCATGGTACGTACTGATGAGCGCAACTGGCTTTCTATCGTGGTATATCATTGTGACAACGTCACCAGAGTGCCGAGCAACCAACTCTCCGTCACGTGGCCTGCAAAGTGCTATCATAGGTGACACACTTTTGCGATTAGCACGTAAAGTTCCCACACAATCTGTTTTGCGTTTCTTTAAATATCTCGCGAGTAGAGGACTGTTTAAAGAACTGTCCATGAACAGTGTATATCCTTTGTCTAGAAGCGGCCAGACTAGTTTGAGTACGGTTTTGGTGGTGACTAAAAGAGACGACGGAAATCCACGGTCTATATTTTTGACCTTCCACGTGTTGGAGAAAAACGACCACGTATATCCCGTAGTCGACTCACACAGTTCCAGCGTCTTCATACCAAACTTTACCGCTTTTGACTTTAAAGTCAAACTCTCGTGGATGCATATCTCCTGTGTGGGGATGTAGGCGGACTTAAAGCGGGAATTTAAGTGGTTAATAATCGGTTCGATGGGGAAGAGATTGCCGGAATTAGGTGTTCGTGTCTCATTATTAACAAAATTAAGGGCACGGCAGAGGTTTAGATATCTAGTGCTGCTAAATAGTTTTCGGAAAATGTGGGTCTTTAGGATAGGGTTATCTGTGAAACAGGACTTGGTGGACGGCATTTGGATAATCCCCAGCATCATCCAGAAGCAGAACAGGATTAATATCTCGTGTAAATTGGTATCGTACCAACTTCTTGCGAATGATACGGAGGTGCCACTCAATTCCACTGCGTATCGGTTAGTTTCAGTCGCTATATAAGACATTATGTCATCATCCCAATACTGGCGGAATGCCTCATACGGGCTCTTTGATGGCTTCGTCGGCCCGGTTTTCTCAGGCAGAAATACCTCCCTCTCACCCCGAAATGTGTCCATGGGAAACCAATTAAAGTTTAGGGAATCTTTGTCTCCATCAAACAGGGCCGCGTTTCCATCATCTTCCATCTCATCTTCATCTACATTCATTCTCTTCCTTTTGTTCTTCATCGCTCGCGCTTCCCTGTCAGCTTCCAATTTCATTATTCTATCGCGTAAATCCTCAGGCACGTCGTCATCAGTCAAATATACTTCAACGAGACGATCGCCTCTCTTCCATGGCTTTCTCTTATCATAGCGGGGTCGACGGCAGCCACGTCCTAACCGCAGTCGGCCGCCCATCACACTTCTGCCCCGCTTTGGACATGAAGGCCTCAGTACTTCGGTGTACAGTTCGCGTCGATCAGGAAAGACATTGACGTCGTCCACGTTAACACTTTTCTCATTAATGGCCACGTCCTCTTCTAAAGCCTTTTGCCTATAGAAATAGAAATTGTTTTTATTTAAATGCTATATAGCTTACAAGAATACTTTAAAGTAAATTATGCTTTACCAATAGTTCAGAAAAACCTGTGCCCCTAGAGGAACCTGCAAGGAACTCAGCTTATAATAATAATAAGTCATATTACAATAATAATAAACTCATATTACACTAATAATAATGTCCTCCAAGCCGAATTTCGATCGCAGCGGTAAAACTCAACGAAGAAAGGCCAACCGCGCAGGACAGAATTATAGTGCACGAATGTATGCGCAAGCACAACTGCACTCTCTATTCCTTCACTCACTAAGAATAAACCATGTTGTAGAAATATGAAAACATTTAGAAGAAGCATTTACGTACAAGTAATCACGTCATTCCCAGGGGTTATTTTTTATAGAATAACGGTCACAAACGAACACATAAACATCTACATCTATCCTCAATTAAGAAAATGCAGATGCGCTGTCACCTTTGAGGACTAAGATGGAATGCCTCGTTTCCTGTAAATAGGTTCTGCGGTCTCTACACTTACCATACGAAACACAGCATCATTAAACTGCTATATACGCTGGTATTCTGTGAGAGCGTGGTCCTTCCTCGGTCTAGCCGACCGATTCGTGCTACAGCCTCAATATAGCTGCAGCGTGGCTTTACCACGTTCCACGTGGTTATTACGAATCAGAACCTTGACAAACGAGCTTTGCTCGTAGAAAACAAATATAATTTTCTTAGAGAACACACTCATGAACACTTGATTTTGAATTTGAATTTTGATCTTGAATTGATTGACATTTTCAATATGAGTGAAAAATTTCCTCCAAACAGTTGGTGCCGATTCCGACAAAAACTAGTTACATATAAAATAACCACATATTATATATGGTTATTTTTCAAAGACTAGCGAAATTTAATACGTAAGTTCAAAATATAAAAACTGATATACACTTGTTGCAGTTTTTAAAAATACGCGTAAATAAGGTTTCTACATTTATTTGAAAATATCAGAATTGAATGTGATTTATGGGCAACAACTAAAGCGTACGAGCGCCCGTGTGTGTACGACTCAATGCACGGAGCTTTTGCCTAGAATTTATTTCCTAATGACACGCTCGATACTATGATTCCAATTTCCCCTTCATACTTTAAACGGGCTTAGGTCAGGCCTCCGTCACTCGCTCAAAGCCATGCGTTATATGCCTACCGCTCTGCGTATCGCCCACGATACAACCGACATAGGGCCGCCACACGCCCGCCTGAGCGCTCGCACCGCGCACGTTTCCCGCGCTTACTCGTCGAAATGCCGAAGCCACGTAATCATTGTGCAGTAGAAGTCAAAAAACAAATGAAAAATTGTTATTTTATCAGGGTATTGTTAAATTATCGGGGTATTTATTATATAAGTGTAGCAAAAAACATAACTGCACTAGCTTCAATGCTTTGTTACAGGAGAAACCTAATGTTGACAAAACAACACTGTATACTCTTTTCTAAGTCTATAATAAAGATTCATCTTTTTATGGTGAGCTAAAAGACCCACCACAAACGCTTAATATCGAAGAATTAGAAAGAGCATTTTTAAATAATTTTGACAACGTCTTAATGAATCGGCCTGGCAGCAGCGTGTTGCAACTTTTACAAACCATTAATTTTCCTCCGCTTTGCTCCTGTTTTCCTCATGATTATTTATTAAAATCATTTACGCGATTTAGGATATTTTCAACGATAAAATTTAATAACCGAGAATTCAGAGAAGGAAAAAAATGTATAAATCATTTTATAAAACTCAAACATATTTGATTGACAAATAAAAAATATGGTTAATTCGCAACATTCGTTTTATTACAATATTAATCATGATAGGTAAGGAACCCCAGCGCATTCGTGCGATGACGCGCTTGCACGTGAGTCGCACGGCGGGCAATACAATCTCGACTTTTTATGCGCGTTCTTATGGTACACTTTCTTCTCGCTGCGAACAGCAGATATTATTATTAAGATTTTGTAGGCTATTATAGCGTAGGTATTTTCGCTTTTGTATGGGAGTGATGGTTTGGTATCAGTTACCAAACTATTTAGTAATGTGTGCTTAGGTACGTCATAATAAATAAAACTAAAAAAACATGCGCGAGTGTCGTGGAACACTGCGAAAAAACGCGGTTGGAACGAAGTTCCTTTCGTAGTATTAATTATTGATAAACGTATTATATTATTGATTAACAAATATTAATAAATAAATAACTAGCGTCTATTAAAATAAATCCTCATTTAAAATAAAATAATATTTCTTTCATGGCAAGATAAGAAAAAGTGCGAGGGAGATGGATATTATTCCATCTCGCTAACTTATAGCCGCCAAGGCCGTCTACACTACGTCAAAAGGGGTCGTGACGGATATTTATCGTTCATTATATCTACAATCTATAATATGCAATAGTAAAAAAACTTATTTAAACTTAGTTATTCAAATGTTAAACAATAAAAATAAAAATGAATAAAATTCAATTATAGTCAATAGGCAAATGACACAGTTTTAACACACTTCTTTTAATGACACCATGAGCACACTTTAGACTGTAAACTCTTGTGACTCCATCTGGTCCA
Organism: Parnassius orleans; assembly: GCA_029286625.1. Classification (NCBI taxonomy): domain Eukaryota; kingdom Metazoa; phylum Arthropoda; class Insecta; order Lepidoptera; family Papilionidae; genus Parnassius; species Parnassius orleans. Next base: position 1,594,757 of record JAGSMP010000237.1, read on the forward strand.
AGATGTTTGGCAAGTATGCGACCCAGCATCCACTTTCCCGGAGGCAGTGTATCTTGCTTAATGATAACAATTTCATTGATAACTAATTCTCGTTTCTTTTGTAATTGTTGTAAATGTAATGTACGTACACAAAAATAAAAGTAGTTATACAAAATAAGTGATATTCATTCTGTAAATACTAGGAACAAACACAAGCTAGTAGTACCAGTTACTCGACTCCACCGAGTCAGTAATTCATTCTTGGGGCGATGTATACGCTTTACAACAAAATCCCAGAAAATATACAAAATTCGACCTGCTCAAAATTCAAAACTTTATTAAACATAGTTTGTATAAAAAGGGTTATTATAATGTTAAGGAATTTATGGATGATAATAACCCTGGGAATGAGGTGTTCGCTGCCAGGCTGTTTCTAATTTGTTTTGTGTGGTTAATTGTGTAATATACATGATTGTAAGCTGTTATTTAAAAAAAGTCCCTTCTGGGTTTCTTGCTGGTTCTTCCAGGACAGAGGTTTTTTTCGAACCAGTGGTAATTAGACAAAAGAGTGACTTTCAATAAGTATTATTTATAATCTATATTGAATAAAAAGTTTCTGTTTCTGTTTCTGTTTCTTTTTAAGCCACTTTGGTCTTTGTGGCAACCTTGTGATATATTCATGCTGCCATCGATGCCAAAAGTCACCTAAGAGTTTTTGTGTGTATGTCCAACGTGCTTGTAAGCTAATTTTTGCATCACAAAGTCTGGCGCTGGGACAGAATTGGGAGCTTCACCGATCAAAAAATGGCCTGGTGTTAAAGGGCTTATACCGTCCACCTCAGATTCATCAATTGGTGTTAAGGACCGAGAATTTAGGCACGCTTCAATCTGGCACAAAAAAGTGAACATTCTTTTAAATTCTTCGTCAGGACTCTCTTCAAATGTCCTTTCATGGATTTAACCCCCGCTTCCCATAAACCACCAAAGTTATGGCTATAAGGTGGAATGAAATGCCACTGGGTGCCGTCCAAAGCCAAGGCGCTTTTAATTTGATTTTTCAAATTTAAATTAGCTTCATTTAAATCTTCGAACAATTCTCTGTTTGCTGCTATGAAAGTTCTGCCTTGGTCACTCCACAGGTGAGCGCAACGTCCTCTCCGTGATAAAAAACGTCTAAAAGCCCCAATAAAAGCTTCTGAAGTTAAATCGCTTACAAATTCAAGATGGATGGCTTTAATACAATTAATAGACGCGGTAGAGCCAAGCTGCAGCTATATTTATAGTAAAGTTGTAGCATGAATGGGTCGGCTCGAAAGGGGAAGGACCACGCTCTCACAGAATACCAGCGTAAAATAGTAGCTTAATGCTGTTGTGTTTCGTATGGTGAGTGTAGAGAAGAGTTTTGATTCGCAAGCGAGGAGAGATGTAGATGTCTATGGGCCTCAGCAACCACTTACCATCAGGTGGACTGTGTGCTCTTTTCTGCGTGACTTTGGTTTTATTTCTATTAAAAAAACATATAAAAATAGCTATGTAAGCTTTACTTGTTCGTATACCTCTCCCCTTTGACATAAGTATTTGGATTGACCCGGCAAAATCTACGCCACTTTGTAAGAATGGGCGTGACGGGTTAACTCGTTCAGTGGGTAGATCACCCATTATTTGTCCTTTTGTCTTGACTCTAATTTTAGTACATATCAAACATTTAAAAATGTGAGAGTTTATTACACCTTTCGCTGTTATAATCCAGTACTTTGTTCGTAAGTATGACAACATTAATTGAAATCCACCGTGCGTCGTTTTTTTTATGAGCGTCAGCTACAATGAGTGCTGTGAGTGAAGATTTAGCGTCTAAAATAATTGGAAATTTACTCTCTTCACTAATATTTGCATCCCGTAGTCTTCCTCCTACTCTAAGAATCCTTTCTTCATCAAGAAATGTATTTAGAGATTTTAAGCGACTATTTCTCCGAACATATTTACGATCAGTAATTGTTTTTATTTCATCATTAAAATTCTCCACTTGTGCCTTCTTTTACATAAATTTACGGCTTGTTGTAATTCTTCAGTTGTAATACAGTTTTCATTGTACTCACGCCTTTTAAAATGTAAGAATCGTCTGTTGTATACAATTATCTTTAGAAGTTCTTCAAATAAGTCAAAATTCTCAAAGTCCAAAAACTGATTTGATGGTCATTTTTTATTTGTGTCACATTTAAATTTATTTTTATAAATTTTTTATCCAATTGTGTTGAAACTATGTTAGGTCTTGAAAATATTATTTCCTTCTGTAACAACCATGGTGGTCCATGCCACTATAACTGATTTGTGAGAAGAACTTGAGCGGAGGAACTTCTTGACGCAACATCTGCTGGATTGTCCTGAGTTTTCACGTGATACCACTGGCCATTTTTAACACGATTTGCGACAAATGGCTTCCATCTATTTGGTTCGCCAATAAGCCATGCCAAAACTACTGTAGAGTCAGTCCAAAAACTTGTGTAGAAGATATTCTCATCGCATGAGCCACGTGATTTAGAAGCTTAGCTAATAAAGTTGCGCCGCGTAACTCAAGATGAGGCAAAGAAATAGTTTTTACCGGAGCTATCTTGGTTCTGGCAGCAACAATGCTTATCTGTACGATATCGTTTTCATCTACTGTTCTACAATACACAACAGCAGATATTGCCTTTATAGATGTGTTTTCTTTATTAGCGGTTTTCGTATAAATCCAACGTTTTATTCGCATTTCATTGACATTATCTAGATCATAACGTATTGTCAGCCACTCTTTCCGTAATTCTTCGTTCATCTTGTCATCTCAGTTTACTCTTTCTAACTATAGCCTTTGAATCAGTATTTAAGCCTTGATAATTACGGGTGCAATCCATCCTAAAGGATCAAACATTATTTGTACATCTGCTAATAAATTACGTTTAGTGACATTCGTTAGAACAGGCGGTAAAGTCACATCGATTTTAATATACAGGCTAGCCCTTGTTGATATTTCACTTAGTTCTAATAACCTTAACAATTCAGCATTATTTGATATCCATTTCTGAAGTCTGAAGCCGCCCCTTTTAAGAATAATTTTCAATTGTTTACACACTTCTATGGCTTGTTAACAGTGTCACACCCAGACATTAAATCATCTACGAGTATATAAAAGTCTTCACGTATTGTTCTTGTCTTTGGCTTCATCATTTGCAATTTGTAATAAGGTTTTGACAGCTAGATATGGTGCTGATGCTGTGCCAAATGTAACTGTCAACAACCTAAAGTCCTCTATTTCGCTAGATTTTGATGAATCATCTCTCCACAAAATTCTTTTAAAGTCCGTGTGTACCTTTCTTAACAATATCATCCTATAGATTTTTTCAACCTCGCTTGCGAAACAAATTTTGTGCATCCGCCATCTCATATTAATACTTCTTACATCTGTTGTACACATTCGTAATAAAATGGGTGATATCCAGAAGAATTCAGTAGTTTCCACACGTACTGGGTACTGGCTAACTCTGTCATCATCATATTAAATAACCGTTTATTCACAACGTGAATTCAAAGTAGCGGATCGGAGCGCGAACGCGCGACCTCACGGCGTCGGATGGTTGGATAGACTGGCGAGGTAAGGAAAACCGAGCCGGTTGCCCTCGCGCAGCCGAGGGCTTCGAAGATTGTCGAATGGTCGATCAGCCACATTCTTCATGCATAAACGAGCAATTTTTCTTAAAATATTTTTTACACTTATTACGTGTTCTTGAGCACTTTTGATTTCCGTGGCGGCGGTCTACATAACTTTGGGCCTCTTTGACGTAATCGCGACTCTTTATACACAGATAAAAGACTAACGGTGATAGTTCCGGCGAGTTTGCAGACAATAGTATAGGACCTCCGTGCGCAATCCACCTATCTTCATATTCATTATTTAAGTTATCTCTCACTGCACTTAAATAGTTTGATTAACTGTCAATTGTTCTTCGATTGTTACAAGTACGTTAATTTCTTGCCACGTGGCGTTCTTCATAACTTTGGACCTCTTTGACGTAAACACGACTTTCTATACACAGATAAAAGACTAACGGTGAACTTACTAATTGTAGTTCGCGTTCTATGTTTTTAGGTGCTATATTCGATCTTTGAGCTATTTCTGAAACAGTTTTTGATAAATCTTATAACTAGCGGCATAAATATTCGTTTTGTATATCAAAATGGAGCCACATTTTGTGCGAGCCACCTAAGATTAAGAACAGCAACCTACCTAAGGTAGACAGATTTATGGTGGCAGATTTCTTTAACAATAACTCTGATTACTATGCTGCGGAACATAAGAATGTGAAAACAGCAGTGTAAGTACCACGTAGGAATTATTTATTTACAAACCTTTATGTATTCTCATCATTCAGTAGTTTTGTAAAATCTTATTTTAGGTTATGTTGATATACTTAGAAATTTCTTGTAAATTAAAAAATTAAATAAAACTATAAAGATAGCTAAACAACATACTTAGGACACTCAATAAGTTTTGAGATATACATAGTAAATATTAATAGTATCTAGAATACATATAAAGTATTCTAGATACTATTAATATTTATTTTACATCTTTTCAAAATATTCTCCATCATGCTCTATACAAAGTTCCATTCGCCTAAACCAACTCTGAAAACACTTTTGCCAATCTTGCTCTGACAGGTCGGAAATCGCTTCTTCGTAGGCAGTCACGGCTTCTTCGGCGCTTGAAAAAAACTTGTCTTTTATTTTTTCTTTGACTCTTGGGAACAAAAAGAAATCACAAGGAGCTAAGTTAGGGCTGTAGGGTGGGTGACTTAGAGTTTGAACCCAGATTCCTCAATAAATGCTTTTGTTCTAAGGGAGGTATATGAAGAGGCGTTATCGTGTTGAAGCATGATTCCCCGAAGCCCGGTCTTTGGTCTTCTCTCCTGCACAGCTTGAAAAGCTTTGGGTAATGCAACTGTAGTATACCATTCAGAGTTGACTGACCTACAATTTTCCAGCATTGACGTCTACAAATGTCCGCTCCGCGAAAAAAAACTAGCCACCATTTTTTTGCCGACGTTGCGAGGTCTTTGCAGTTTTGTTGGTAACTGTCCTTCTGAGTAGACCCATACCGATGACTGCCTTTTATTTTCCGGATCATATTGATAGATCCATGTCTCGTCACCAGTAACGATTTCTGAAACACGCCTAGATGCCCCGTTTTCAAAACGTAGACGCATTTCATGGCACCAATCCACACGAGTCTGTTTTTCGCTTTCGGAGAGCAAACGAGGGATCCATCGACAACAAAGCTTCCTCACTCCAAGATGTCGATGTAGGATGGTATGAATGCTCCCCGAACTAATGCCTACAATCTTTTCGATGTCCGTATATGTGATTCGTGGGTCTTCTCGCACCAACATTTCAGTAGTCCATACATTTTCTGCCGTTACTGCTGTTTGCGGGGCCCCGGTTCTTTGGTCATCTTTAAGATTAATTTTACCCCTTTTGAATTCAGCAAACCACCTAAAAATTGTTGCGCGTGATGGAGCTGAGTCCCTAATGCTGATTGTAACCGTTGTAAACTTAATTGTTCGGTTAAACCAAATTTAAAATCATAATATATCATAGCGCGCAAATGTTCACGGTTAAGATCCATCGTTTTAAATGAAAAGCGCGGGAAGCGTTGCAGGAAAATTAATAGAACTTTGTTTTTTTTTTTTTTAGTATTGAGCAATTGGCTTATGGAGTTCTATTTTGAAATAAATTTGCTTTTTAGAAACATAACACGGGTGCGTTCCATTTTTAAATTTCGAGCATCTCAAAACTTATTGAGTGACCTACGTAACAGAATACATTTGAAACCCTGTAGGGTTTGGTTGAAAAGGATCTTTCTAACTTATGCTGTAAAATTAAGCCGTGTTAAGAGGCTAGGTATTAAAGATGTTATTACTTCATATAAAAAGCGATATTTACCTACTATCTAGTATATATAAAAAAAAAAATTTTTTTTTTATAGGAGAGGGGGCAAACGAGCATGCGGCTCACCTGATGGTAAGTGACTACCGCCGCCCATGAACAACTGCAACACCAGGGAACCAGAGGAATTGCAGATGCGTTGCCGGCCTTTAAAAAGGAGTAGGCTCTTTTCTTGAAGGTCCCTAAGTCGTATCGGTCCGGAAAAATCGCTACAATAAATCGCACAGTGGTGGACCGCCAATCATCCAGATGGTGTGGATGGTATCGGGAGTTCTGCCGCGATGTGCGTTCGTGAAATTTGGCAGCTGGGATTAATCCGAACAATTCCTCAGAGCACTCCCGTGGTAAATGCGAAAGAAAATGCAAAGGGATGCAACATCTCTTCGCAGCGCCAATGAATCGAGCCGATCGGAAAGGACTCGGTCGTCGACGATTCGAGCCGCTCTGCGCTGGATGCTGTCAAGTGGAAGGAGCTGGCACTGGGGAGCCCCAGCCCAGAGATGGGAACAGTATTCCATGTGAGGCCGAACCTGCGCCTTGTAAAGTTGCAGGCGTTGTGCCGGCATGAAATACTGTCCCGCTCTGCTGAGCACGCCAAGCTTTTTAGAGGCCAATTTGGCCTTCTCTTCCAAGTGACCACGAAACTGCACGCCACTCGATATGTCGACGCCGAGGATTCCGATACTGGCTGAGGCAACAAGGGGAGTGCCTTGAAACTGAGGAGATACGACAAAGGGGTTCTTTTTAGCGGTAAACGCGCAAACTTGTGTCTTCTGAGGATTAAACTGGACTAGATTTAGTCGCCCCCAATCCGAGTAAAATTAAATATTACTTACATAAAACATTGGTGTGAGCTAAAATGCTCTTTGGGTCTCTTCGAGCTAATTCTTACCACATTCATCGTCTTTTGGGATTCGTTAGAATAGAAACAAACAGTTTCTGTGAACTACTTATAGTCGTATTAGTACATTGTGGCACTACATACCATTTATACACCATTTTATCGAATAAATTTGAAGAAAAATGATAAAATTTACTTCAGCTGCACTGTTTTATTACGGTTATTAACTTGTTTACATGTGTGTGACGTCACACATGACCAGTGCCATTCCAGAATCAGTATTTTTGTTGCGGTTTTGGAAATTTAAACTTTAATTCAGTAGATCTCCCGGAAATATCAATGTAGTATGCTTATAATGTAACAAAGAATAATTTAAAATGGTTTTCCAAAATTAGTCTGGTTTTCTAAATATTGTTTCTTAGACACCTGGCGCTTATCTAAAAAAAAATTGCGATATCTTCGTTTAATATAAAGTTATTAAAATTTTAAGAAACGACGATTTTCATAAGCACTACGTGTTCAGTGTTGTATGTTTTCTTGCCGCGGAGAAGTGGGGCAAGCAGTGTAGCGCGCATGCGCATGCGTAGGAGAGGGGAAGTCTCTTCTACCCATGCCTCATGATAATGTTAGGGCCAGCTGCGCATTATTTGCGCGAGCGACTTGACGTTGTTAAGTTGTACCTAGATCAAATGCCCCCCGTAGTTTTCTATAGTTTTCTCAGTAATCTTTACCTAATTTTCACTATACTAATTTTCATATAATTCGTTTTCTTATAGTCTAGTCAAGTATGTAACTTTCTTGATATATGAAGCAACGCGGAATCAGATAGTTTGTCTATAATAATTTATTTTTGGCCAGGTAGTGGGGCCGTGTGAGTTAGAATACTAAAGAAAGAAAACCCGACCACATTGCAGGATTCGAACTCGCCCACCCTATTGTGGTAGACCTATACTCTAACCATTAGGCTGTTGAGGAGAAAACGAATTTTCCCAGAAATGAGACCAAGCTACATTGATTTTTCACTTTTGTGAATCCCTAAATTGTAATTTGTTACAGCCGTTTTCGAGAACGCAATTACAAACAAACATTATATAACACTAACGATCCGCCCGGTATCGCACTTACCGGGTTCAAATGTGAATCTAAACCATTTAGGGACCCATTCAAACACACGCAAAGAATAAAACTATTTTTACGGATTTTACCGACGTTTCGGGTACTTTGCAGCACCCATGGTCACGGGGGAATGTCATGAATTAAAAATGAGTAAAATTAAAGACGATAAAAACTATAAAAAAGTTTTATTCAAAGAATGTATTCTTTAATATTATTAAAGCTTTTGTTTAATGAATATTATAAACTTTTTTTGAAAAGATTTACATATTTGTTGGGATAAAGAGTATACATGAATTAAATTTAACCTAAACATAAATTACTTACTCTTTTGGAGTCGAGTAACTAGTATTACTAGCATAATATGCTTATTCCTGGTATTTATAGAATGGACATCACTATTTTTAATAAAAACATTCTTGTTTTTGATACATTAAGTTTTTAGAAGTATACTGAGAGGCCAAAGATAATATAATATATTAAGGACGTATAGAAATAATATGTGCACGTAATTCATAAATTATCAAAAATTCAGGTATGCTAAGGCATGAACTTGTATTAAGCAGAAGGTAACAAGCAAAAACAAAATTAAGTAACATTAATATTAGGTCTTTACCTACGAAATTTCTGTTTTGTGGAACTGGCCATGTTTAACCGTAATAGCTATTGACTTGGAACTCTAAATTCAATTTCATTTTATATTTAAAAATGTCATTCCTTTTTCATAATCAATTATTCATTTGTTCCTTGGGCTTCTGTTTTTGAAGTTATACTTCTTTTGGCGTGTTTGAGAAAAATTATGAGTGAATTTTTTACGCTGCCTAAAAACGACACCATGAAGTTGGCCCTGGTCCACAGTGCAAGCATAGCGCGGTTGCGACGACGGGCGCCAATTATCAAACATATAAAACCGCCGTTTGCGTCCATAGTGTAGTGACTAAGGCGGGCGCCTAGCGCGATAGGCATGAGCGAGATAGCGCGCTTAGGTTTCAAACGTTCCTATCCGCGCGTTTTGGCCACACTACGGGCGTAGTCAGCAAGCGATCCAATGCGCGGGTGCGGGGGTATCAAACCAGTTTGGTCTTCAATTTTTTTAATGATTTTAGGTGATATTTTACTCATTATATAATCAAATGTTGATCACGGACATTCGAGTGTACTCAAAGAATTTTCTAGGATACAATCTCAATTCTTCATACATAGTAAAAAATTCACCATTTATTTCTCTGTTTTTATTTACATCATGCACACCCTCCGTTCAACTCCCAACTTTATTTTTTTTATAGGAGAGGGGGCAAGCGAGCATGCGGCTTACCTGATGGTAAGTGACTACCGCCGCCCATGAACAACTGCAACACCAGAGGAATTGCAGATACGTTGCCGGCCTTTTAAGAAGGAGTAGGCTCTTTTCTTGAAGGTCCCTAAGTCGTATCGGTAATCGATTCCACAAGGAAGTTGTGCGAGGAAGAAAAGTTCTTCTAAATCGCTCAGTGGTGGACCGCCAATCATCCAGATGGTATGTAAGGATACAAGGATATATAAGGATACTAAATCCTTGCCTATGGTTGCCAACACCTGAAATACGGTCTAAACCAACAGCTCGCTCGTCACTGTGGCCACGGCAAGTGCCCGCCGTCGCGCCCGCAACAGGCCCAAGTCACCGCGCATTCACTGTGGACGCACTTACGATCCGCACCGTAACCTAATAGCGACAACTTCAGTTGGTAATTGTCTGTCAACTGTCAAGTTTTCGTGAGAACTGATAACTATAGTAAAATTATTTTGTCCGTGCAGTTGGGGTCATAATTCATAGCTCGGCCTCAGCCCGGCTAGGGCGGTGAGCATGTTGCGCGGGCGCAACGCCATTATCGATGACAATAATAATGTAAATAGTTTTAGATTTAATTTTAGATATAAGTTATTATCTTCATATTTATATTTATTTTTAATATAACTTGTTACATTCCAAACATTTGTACTTATAGTTTTTTTAATACATAGATACCTAATTAATAATTTATTTTAAATCATTATTATTCTTATTTTAATAAATACGTTGTTTTATCCATTTTTTTTTTCATTTTTATCACTAACCCACATAATGACAAAACTAAATACACTATCGATAACGCTTATCGACAACAATAATGCGCATCACTATGCTCGCCCCTAAGGCCCGTGAGTGGGAGAGAGAGCGAAATACTCCGATGATTTATGACCCAAACTGCACGGACAAAATAATTCTAGTTATTTTCAAGGTAGTTATTCAAATATATATGAATCTATAAAATGTGTTTTATTTTAGTTATTTTTGTTTTGTTACGCTAAAGAAGTATAACTTGTTATACGTGTACATATAAGTTATAAGTACATACACATATTTTTAAGCAATATCGTGATGTTGCGATATTTTTAATGAGTTCCAATTCATAATAGGTAAACACCTAATATTTATAAGCTGAAATCATTACGTACAATGTACTTACAGAATAGAGTGTGAGGCAGCTGTAGTTGAAGATGAAAGCGCTGGCGCCGATGAAGTGCTTGGAAGTGGCAACTGCTGACCATTGTTCTCATTCCAGTCTTGCTCCTAAAATGAATGAAAGTACGAAATTAATTACATTGTTGATGATAGTTTGTTAACACAGCGACATCTATAAAAAATACATGTCTCACTTTTTATCTTTATTTAACTAGCTTCAATCATTGTCTTAAAATATTTTTTTTTTATAGGATAGGGTGACAAACGAGCACACAGTCCACCTGATGGTAAGTGGTTGCTGTGACCCATAGACATCTACATCTATCTTCAATAAAGAATCAAAATGCAGATGCGTTGTCACCCGTGAGGACTAAGATGGAATGCCTCTTTTCCAGTAAAAAGGTTCTCCGGTTCTCTACACTCACTATACGAAACACAGCAGCGTTAAGCTGCTATTTTACGCTGGTATTCTGTGAGAGCGTGGTCCTTCCCCGGTCGAGCCGTCCCATTCGTACTACAACTATACTACTAATATAGCTGCAGCATGGCTCTACCACGTAAAATAATGAATAATTACATAGATGAATAATTACATAGATGGCGCTAAACTAGCGACTCATAATAATGCAGTTTGTAAATACATATTATAGAACTTTTAAATTTTAATTTCTACCTTAGATTAATATTGTCCAGGCCAGATTTCGGTAATGGCGGCAAGCCACAAGGGACTGAGATATTATATGTACGTTCGGACCATTCTGTAGCGAGTTCTATGGTACACACGTAAGTACCAACAAAGTATATAATACTTCAATGGCGCAAGACAGGATTATAGTGCATGAGTATCTGCACAAGCACAGTTGCACTCTCTATTCCCTCACTCTCATATTCAGATAGGACGGCAATCCGACATGATAGGGAAATAATACGCAGAACCATCAGCTTTACAAGTTTTCCGAGCCATGGTTGTGAAACACCGCCAACATCCTGACTCCAAGTTGCTACTGAGAATTTCTTGACACAGGCTCAAAGGCTCTAAAGGTTCTTCAGGTTAAATATAGTTTTATTTTTCATTAGTTTGCAGGTAAGAGCCGTGGTAGCTCAAGGGCAGGCTGTAAATTTTACATTACACGAGCAACCCGCGTCCGATCCCCGCCGGCACCAATGAAATTGTTAATTGCAATTTTAAGTACTCATTTACCACGTGCTCGGCGGTGAAGGAAAACATGGTGAGGAAACCTGCAAGCAAGAAACCTGAGAAATAAGAAAAAAAAATTATTTCGAAGACATGTGAAGTTCGCCAACAAGCATTGGGACAGCGCGGCGAACATTTTCTAGCCCTAAAACCCTCTCAGAAATGTGAGGAAGCATGTGCCCAGCAGTGGGACGTATATAGGGCTTTAACTTTAGTTTGCAGGTAGACAATACAGATAAATAGTTTAATGTTTAGTTGTTATTAGTGTTATTATTAGGTGCTTAATTTTAGTTAAGTAGTGATTGGATTATAGTTTCTACTGCAATAAAATTTTAAATCATGGCCATGATAGAAATTTTTAATATTTATGGAAAAGTGGTGCTATATAAGTAGTACCAATGATAAATAGTGATGCAACTGTCTTAGTTATGGCAATCTCTTTTCTCTTGAATGATTACCAACCGTTAAGAGGAAATGCGGGCCGAGAGACTTTTGAAAATTAGGTATTTGAAGAAACTATCGCTGTCGCTCTACGAGCTCTTGGCTTCCGATAAGAACAACTGCAGATCTGACTGAATAGTCTAAGTAAAAAGGCATAATTCGAAGTTTGGCTCTCTACCATTTCCTCCTCCAATATTAAATTTAAAATAACTGAATAAGAAGCATATACACTGTGTCCCTATGTTTTTCTTTTTTCAATATTAGTTATCAAATTTGAACACTAAGGCCTCTGTTGAGAGCAGTCTAAACAGGCAATTTTGAGCATTTTGTAATGGTTCTAGTGCTTATAGAGATAATGTATCATCAAAAAGGAAAACATAGGGACATAGAAGAGGTTGATATTTATTTCACTGTAAAAACTCATTGCTATAATGTCATAAACCAGACAGAAAACAGACGAGAGCGTTTGTATGGAGAAAAGACTACCCGCATTTCCTCTTTAATGGGTCGTTGTTTCCGTTATTTTCCACACCAACAGAACACTGTTACTCTTCATCTACGTTACGTAACAAATGGTGACAATTACACTAGCTCCGCAGCATACTACACCGATATGTCTCAACCACACATTTAGTCGTGTTTATAAAATGTTTGCAGCCGCACAAATGGTGTGAAAGGAAATGCATTAGGAAGACTAGATTTTACAGCAGATAATAATCTTTCCTAGTAGTCATTTTGTAGATTATTTACAAAGGTCTGTCAGTTAGTTTGTTTGTGGACCCATCTACTGGTCATTTATTTGTTTGTCTGATTGGCTGACTAGCTGAATTTTGTATCCAAAATAATGTCTTTCTGGGCCTTCTCGACAAAAATAATAAGCATAAAAAAGTATTGATTCCACGCAAACAAAGTGGCGGGTACAGCTAGTATAGTATAATTGTTGATGCATCTGTTATTGAACTTTTTAACGACTTGGAATCATATTCACACTATTTTAGGTACAGACGATGGTCCATAGTTGATCTGATAGGAGGTACTGTAGTCAAGTTATTAACAAATTCTATAATTATAGACCAAAACACCTACAACATTCAGCAGTGGACTTGTGAAGGGCTGTGATAATGATTAATTATGATAAAATAGAAATACAATAAAATAATAACCCAGTAACTTTATACATCTCAGCATGCGTCAAATCCGGTAGTTCTGATTTTTTGCAGACTTCTTTATGATGTTGGCCTAATAAATAATCCAAGTTTGTGACCTCGAGCGCCGAACGCAAATTTTTCAAAAATCGAAAAAACCGCGAATAAATCGTTTTTTTTTTCAAATGTTGGCGATTATAACCCTAAAGGACTAGTTTTTGAAAAAACTTTCTTAGGACGTTTTTAAATAAGACTAAATTTGCTACAATATGATACTAGAACTGTCTCTGTAGACCCAATAGTTTCCGAGATTAAGCCTTTCAGTCATCATTTTTTTCGAACTTTTCGCGATAGCTGACAGATACATACAGTACATTACTGCTCACTATGGCTCAAACGTGGCAGTAGTTTTCGATGGTTACCCCGTAGATGCTGCACAGAAAAACACAAAGAGCTCTGAGCATCTTCAAAGAGCCACGTCACACTCATCGCGAGAGATAATCGTTGATGAGAAAACCATGGCACAGGTTCCTCAACAGAAATTCTTGTCAAATGACAAAAACAAGATTAGTTTCATAAAGCTGCTGACAACAAAAATGGGAAATCACAACATTCAAGTACTCCAAGCAGAGGAAGATGCTGATAGGCTCATCATCAAGTATGGGGTCATACTTTCAGGCGACAAAGTTACTGGATTATAAAGCAAATAAATAATTTCACTTGCCTCCTGCTCCTCATGAATACAAATTGTTTCCAACTCTGCTCCGCTTCCTTCATTGTCGGTAAGGTCATCATCCGATTCGTCGATAATTTCATCGAATTTCTTAGGGATCGTAAAATCGTAAAAATCATCAGGTTCATCTTCCATATCAACTTCGTTTAAACTGTTGTTTCCACTCATCTTTAATAAGTATCTGTAAAATTAGATTATTAATGATTCGAAGAGAGAATATCAATGGATCGATAGACGAAGATTCATTTCTAGTGACCTTTTTTTTATAGCAAAAGGGTGACAAGCGAGCACACAATCCGCCTGATGGTAAGTGGTTGCTGTGGCCCATAGACATCTACATATATTCTTGTTTGCGAATAAAAATGCAGATAATTATTGTCACCCGTGAGGACTAAGATGGAATACCTCTTTTCCAGTAAAAAGGGTCTCCGGTTCTCTACACTCACTATACGAAGCACAGCAGCATAAAGCTGCTATTTTACGCTGGTATTCTGTGAGAGCATGGCCCTTCTCCGGTTGAGCCGACCCATTCGTGCTACAACTATACAATTAATATAGCTGCAGCATGGCTCTAACACATATACCAACCCTGATCATTCAAGTATTGATTCGTCTTACGAACCGGGTCTATCATTCAAATGGATCATTTCGAGTTTCGGTACTCTGAGATCCGTGAGACCCGCTCGATAATGTCGGTCGTCGGACATTACTATACTCTTTGGTCGTAGTTTCTGTGAATAGTTTGATCCGAACCTTAAAAAAAAGTAATTGCATTTAAGGGTCAAAGTATTGATGCGACCCGGGTCAAATGAACGAATCATTATGTTTACCTATCATTTGATAAACACTGCCAAGAAGATACCTATTTAGTGTATGCTCTATGTAAAAAAATTAAGTGCAAAGTAAACTAACAGTCCACCTGATGGTAAGTGGCCACCAGCCCGTGGACTTCTGACACCACCAACTTCAAACAAAGAAGGCTATAGATACATTGTCACCTCTGAAAATTCAACCCCTAAGGGGTAAAATAGGGTGTTACAGTTTGTATAAAACTTTTTATTTTACTGGGCGATTGACTTGGAACTTATTAAAGGTACTCCGTAACTAAATTAATTCGGATTTAGCGATTTTTCAAACCATCCACTTACAGGGGGCAGGGGGCAGGGGGGGCAGAGGCTGTTTAAATTTCTATGGAGCTAGCTATTTCTCTCGCCGGTATTTACTTGCATTTTAACACTTTCACTGTCCGGTTTTCAGACACATAATAAGACAATAGCGATGACCTATACAGGGTATTTTTAGAAAACGAAGACAGATGATAGTACTAAGGATAACTATGATGATGGGTCACAAAGAAATTCGATCCCGAGGAAAAAAAATCATCTTTTCACAACGTTTTATTAACTTTATTCACGCTCCATGATGTTAGTATCATGAAAATACTGAAACATAAAACCAGCAGTGAAACTTAAAAAAGAAAATCAGCTGACAATAGGGTCAATATATCACTCAGGCTCGAACTCTTATGAACGAACTCAAAACATCATTGTCAACGAGTTGGGTTTCCACAAGGTGTCTGCGAGGTGGGTTCCGCGACTGCTTTCAGTTGAACAAAAAGGACGCGATTGACTATTTCACGCGACTGTTTGAAGTTATTTGAAGCCGATGCAGATGATTTTTGAATCGTTTTGTTACTATGGACGAAACATGGGTTCATTACTGTACACCGGAAACAAAACAACAATCAAAACAGTGGAGAAGACCTGGTTCACCACCCCAAAAAGGCTAAGTCGATTTTGTCGGCAATAAGGTGATGGCTTCAGTATTCTGGGACTCGAAAGGTGTGACTATGATTGATTATCTTGAAAGGGTCAGACTATAAACTCTGATTACTACTGCACCTTACTACGTCGTTTACGAGAGGAAATAAAAGAAAACGTCGAGGAATGCTCAGAAGAAAAGTCCTGTTTCATCAAGATAACGCCCGTGTTCACGTCAGTACAGTCAATGGCTGAAATTCACAACTGTGGCTTTGAACTGTTACCGCATCCGCCGTATTCACCTGATCTGGCACCATCAGACTTCTTTCTGTTCCCTAACCTAAAAAGCACTTGGGAGGTCAAAGATTTTCGACAAACGACGAGGTCAAAGCAGCTGTAGACGCATATTTTGACTCTAAGGAAGAATCATTTTTTTCAACTGTCTAAATGCTTGAAGGGGCAAAAGTGTATTGAACTTGATGGTGATTATGTAGAAAAATAAAAATATTACTGATTTAGTATGTGTTTATTTTCTTGGTTAGGCTGAGTACTTTTCAATCCACCCTCGTAGTTCAATGTTTAAAATAAAACTTTTGAATAGCTTTGTTATATAGGTACTGTCGGGAATGAGGGTAAAAAATAAAATGAAATACAAACAAATGAAGGTATAACGGTAATCTCCCACTCATTCTAGCAGCATAAAGTATCGCGCAAGCGACTGGGAGGCATCAGTCGGTAATTCTACGAGTCTCACTGTCGTTACTATGTCCGTTGGGGTATTCTACTAGTGTAGGCAAGGAAGAGATAGCATTGCTGAAAGGCTGCCCTGTATTACATTGAGATGGGTAATGATGCTGTTGGTTTGCATACTTTGGTGTTATCATGTAATTGGGTCCCGACAGTAAGCAGGGTTTGTTACCGAGTAATGTTCTTTTATCTACCGACTACTTCAAAAAAGGAGGAGGTACTCTATTCGACTGTATGTTTTTTTTATGTGTTACCTCATAACTTTTTCTGGGTGAACCGAATTCGATGATTCTTTTTTTATTTGAAAGCTGGTGCTTCTCATGTGGTCCCATATAAATTTGATCAAGGTCTGACCAATAGTTTTAAGTTATTCTGAATAGTTTATATTGAAGTCGGTTGTACGAAATTTTAATTTTAAATAATTTAAATAATTTTGAGAATAATTTCTAACATATGAAGTGGAATAATTTCTTACAGTATATAATAAAAATAAATATGGTTGAAATACTTTTCTAATTTCAGATTTCCGAGAAGCAGTGAATTGGCAAATAAATGGGTGGTAGCCACTGACCTCTATATATGAACTGGCTATACACCGTGACATAATGAGGCGATTTGATTTTCGTCATTTTGGCGCTGACAGCAGAAGTGAAAGTGAACTAATAATAGAGATAAGACAGTGTGACAAAACATATCGATAAAAAATCTATACCCAGGCCTACCCGTAAATTCCATTCTATTTAGGAATCATATTAATATAATGTTATACAATAAATAAATGTGTCAATTAATACCTAGGCCTTAGACGCAAGCTTTATACCTCATATAAAACCAAGATCGACGCTGCGTTGGTCTATCTACGTTTTTATTCGTAACTACAGAATGGATTTTGTTCCGGGTTTCAAATGAGGAATGCTGATGCACATGCAGCTTCGCGGTGGCAAGAACGGATTATGTCGGACTCGCACCTACTAAAACCCCATGGTGTTCCACCTTCGCCGCACATTGGCAGGGCCACGAAAACGCTTTCAACACATCGTTTTATATATTACGCACTCTCTCACTATTACTAAAAATAATTCTTATTATGTAACTAAAATCAAACATAATCAAACCACATAAAATACTTTCATTTTTTATTTTTAAAGTTTGAAATACAGAGATACGATTTAAATAACACGACAGACTGGCATATTTTGTCAATTTTAGTTCCTGGTACGGACAATGAGGGCGCTTCAAATCGGCAGAAGCATTTTGTATGGTATAGCCAGCCCAGCCTACTTATATATATATATAGAGGTCAGTGGTGGTAGCAATAAAAAGGCCTAACTGCTAGGCCCAACATCAGGAGTTCCGTTTATTCCATCTATTTTAGAGTATCGTTTATTTTACAAGTTTGCGCGTTTACCGCTAAAAAGAACCCCTTTGTCGTATCTCCTCAGTTTCAAGGCACTCCCCTTGTTGCCTCAGCCAGTATCGGAACTCGGCGTCGACATATCGAGTGACGCAGTTTCGCGGTCACTTGGAAGAGAAGGCCAATTGGCCTCTAAAAGCTTGGCGTGTTTCAGCAGAGTGGGACAGTATTTCATGCCGGCACAACGCCCGCAACTTTACAAGGCGCAGGTTCGGCCTCACATGGAATACTGTTCCCATCTATGGGCTGGGGCCCCAGTGCCAGCTCCTTCCACTTGACCGCATCCAGCGCAGAGCGGCTCGAATCGTCGACGACCGAGTCCTTTCCGATCGGCTCGATTCATTGGCGCTGCGAAGAGATGTTGCATCTCTTTGCATTTTCTTTCGCATTTACCACGGGAGTGCTATGAGGAATTGTTCGGATTAATCCCAGCCGCCACATTTCACGAACGCACATCGCGGCAGAACTCCCGATACCATCCACACCATCTGGATGATTGGCGGTCCACCACTGTGCGATTTAGAAGATGTTTTCTTCCTCGCACAACTTCCTTGTGGAATAGTTTACCACCAGCGATTTTTCCGGACCGATACGACTTAGGGACCTTCAAGAAAAGAGCCTACTCCGTTTTAAAAGGCCGGCAACGCATCTGCAATTCCTCTGGTTCCCTGGTGATGCAGTTGTTCATGGGCGGCGGTAGTCACTACCATCAGGTGAGCCGCATGCTGCAAGCTTACACTTATTTTTAAGCGATTTTTCCCAAAACTAATGGATGTCATTCAAAAATATATTGACATTATAATGAAATATCTTGTACCGAAGACTGCAAACAGAACGACAATTTTATGAAAAGTTAACCATTTTTAAGGGGCAATAAGTTAAATAGATTTTTGGGTTTGATTTATAAATATTGTTTTATAATTATTCATACTCTTGTTTTCTTAATGTGCTAAAAACCTATCTTAAAATTGTATGTAGCCACCTAATATTTACTAAATAGTTGCCTTATCTATACATATAATAACTCTGTAGAAAAGTCGTGTCTGTAATTCTAATATATTCTTGAAAAAACAAGTCCAGGGGACTAAATAAAGGGTACTGAAGCCAAATTAGTGGTTTTTAGAATTTTTGTCTGTCTGTCTGTCGGTCCATCTGTCTGTCCGTCTGTCTGTATATGTAATTTTTATATGTAGGTAGTTAGTAACCCGGGGCAACTTATAGGCTACTTTTTATCCGATTACGGAACTTAAAAAAGAAGGTTAAGTGTTCTTCCTTTAGATGTTAATTTTCTATTATATATGTATATGATATGTTAGTTAATAGGCGGGATGACAGGTGTTTTTTGAAATAAATATTATATTTGTAAATAAAGTTTAAAATTAGTTTTAACCTTTGCATAACAATTTGAAACTCCGCTGACGATATACGTTTTAATTATCAAAACAGCGCCATCTATCATCAAATGAAAAAAACCTATATTTTGCCTTTAGTAACTAATAAATTATACAAATTACTTACATTTATATGTTTAAATAATTACATTTATAAAATTATTTAAAAATCCTAACGTTTAATTTAATCGTTATTTCATTTTAAAAGTGTAATAATTAAAATTTAAAAAATAATAGATAATAGTGACATCTATCAAACGTATGAAAATTGATATTTTTTTGAACTAAAAAACGTCGATTTTCATACGTTTGATACTATATCTGTATGTAAACTCATTAAAACTGGTCTGCCTGCAATTATTGCAAAATTCTCATTAAATCATTATTTCGTGAAATGGTCTCATTTCGTGATATTTATCACTGTTTGTTGACCACGTCATGATATAGCTTAGCCAAATCAATGAATAGAGATCTAATAACTAAACATAACATTGCTATTTTATGGTCATATCGTCAAACAGTTTTACACCGCTAGAGGCGCTGATAGCGTGTTTTGTAATAGAAACAGATTTTTAATCACTTTATGCCTTTTAACTGATAAAATTAAATTTTAGAATGCTACTGAATACTTATTTGTGCAGCATCAAAAATTGTCACACTTAAAAATATCTAGACCGGTGGCCATTATCGGGATTATTTACCACAATTACCACGTTTGGCAAAATGGCTAACAACACTGTTATACACAACACGTGTGTTTTGTGAGATTAGGAGAGAAGCTCTTTAGTTGATATATTGGGTGTCTGTCGGCATAGGTTTCATTTTACCAACTTCATATGTTATCACGTTATCTGATGTAAATAATAGTGCACCACTGTGTGATTTTATCTCTATTTGATGGAATAGTTCGTGGCATCGTTGGGTTTCTAATTACTAGGTAGATATGGTCAACAATGGTACAAAAGCTTTGTTTCAGTTTTTATGAATTTTATTTAAACAAATACGAGAGCCGTGTAGCTCGCCATGAGATTTCATCATGGCAAGGGAGCAAAACGTGTAAGAGTCCTTTGAGGACAAATGAATCTGTTATGGGAAATTTTACGTGCTGACTTACCACGTAGCCGGTGAAGTGGTGAAGAATAATTTCGTGGGCAAACCTAAATGTCTGAGTAGTAGTTGAAGGATTGCGGCATACTCTTTTCTGCTCACAAACACTATATAGGTAATGGGGAGCCATGTGCACAGTAGTGAGACATATGTAAGTTGCTACTTTAGTTTTTATACCTTTAATGAGACTTATAAATCAGTTTGTCATTTAAGATTTTTGTATTTTTGAGTTTTCATATTATCAGACAAATCAAGATTTTTGTGACAGTCCTGGTTTCATAGCTCACATGAGATATATAAATGAACAGACTGTTGCGAAAAATACTTTAAATATCAAAGATAGCAGATTTTACTTAAACAAAGGTTTATTTTATTTTACTTGTCAAAGGCAAAGGTAAATTTCATAGTACATAGACATACAATTTGAAGTGTCGATTTACCACGTTCCCGGCGGTGAAAGAAAACCGGCATATCTGAGAATTTGCCCAGTTGAGGTGTTCGCATGTTGGCACTTTTTTTGGCCAAAAGCTCTGTGCCCTGTGCCCAGTAGTGACATGTATGTAGGCTGCTACTTTTTTTAGTTTTAATGGGACAATTATGCTGTCTTTACATCATTCATATTTTCGGTGATGTTACTTTTTTGTTTTCACACTACCGTAAATATTAACGGTAGCAAGGCTTCGAAAAAATAGAACTCATCATCGTTATCATTACAACCTATCAAAAGTCCACTCAACTGAACATAGGTCTCCTCCATAAATTGTCAAATAGGCTGGATATTTGCTATAGTTGCCACGCTTGGCAGGCGGGTTGGCAACCGCAGCCTTTATTATTTTGAACTGTTGTCAGGAAGATGATGTTGCCCATCTCCTGTTTGTTTTCCTCTATCGCCTCTTAGGACATACACGGAAGATATGAGTTGGCTTATCGTGTTTAATTTTAACTTTTTTAATTTCTGACATTTCGGGCACTATAAAGAACCCATGGAGCCGGAGGTGGGGGGCTGTTTTGTTGTCTATCAGATCTGATATAATGGCTGGGACGATACTCAACGTGTTGACATACTTTCAGACTTCTCGGAGTGTCGGTGCTTCACATCAGCAATATGTTCTTTTATGCAAATTTTTATGGAACTTTCTTCCAAAGATGTGTTTTGTACAACCCGCTTAAATAAAAATTAAAATGTAACGTGATTTATTAAAATTTGTTTTATTATATATGTAGTATTCATCATTATCAGAACTGCATTTATGAAATTTTGAAGTCTACTCGAACATATAAAAAATATCAGAGTATATTTTATGGTGCCAATCAATATTAAACGGGAACAATGATATGAATCAAATATCGCATATAAGACCATGAATTCATCATTATTTTGTTAAGATTAAATTAACTATAATTATGAATGAATGTAAAGAGTAAATAATAATAGTAAATTTTGATTCCAAGACAATTTATCTTTCTTATGGATACATCGGAAGACGTGTCCAATATAAAAAAATTGTAGATATTTCTAGACATATGATATTAATACAATTCTGAAAAACTTATTTATTCACATGTCCCTCAATCATCTAGGTCCAGTAGGCTTTGGAAATTCAAAAAAAATCTTTGACAAACTGACATAGATACACAGACACCGACGTGACTCTAAAAGTGATCAAATTTTGCTAAATTTGGCTAGATTGCTAAAAGCTAAATTGAAGACCACGCGAGCGAAGCCGCGGGTAAAAAGCTAGTTAAAATAAAAAGTTAAGTACATTAACACATAGGTGGATATTTTGGCTCATCACTATTCAACCGCTCATAATTAGAGTATCAGTATCAGCTATTATTTATTCTGGGGTATGTGTATCTAATACCTATAGAACATGCGCTTACGCTTGGCATAATGGGCGATGAGCGATACGCGTACGTGCGCTCTATAGCTTGCTTTATGTATACTCTAAGTAAAATTCACATTTTAATTTCTTCAAAAATCTACTCTTAAGGTCTTAAAATGCATAAAATTCATATATTTTCATATTATAAATATTCATATATTTTCGTATTATGCAATTTCATAATGAGCGTGGGTCATGACTGTCTGGGTGTGACAACTTGGACGCGGGTAACACCACAGGGCGAAAAGCTAGTAAAATATGTCCAAGCATGTTTATATTTTACCTTAAGCCTCTTGCAGAACTCAAATCTTCTCTTTGAACAGTGAATACTTGGCCTCCCTTACTTTGACTTAGCTGCGTCTTCAATATCCAATAATGGCACAGCTGATACACTTCTTGCTGAAAAAATAGCAGTAACCTTTATTCTTTAAAAAAAACTGAAATGTTGTGGCTACTGACAGATGATATTTGACTGTGTGATGGTTACAAGCCAGTCCACCTGACAGTAAGTGGATGATGTGGCACAAAGACATCTACATCACACTCGCTATACGAAACATAGCAGCATAAATCTGTTATTTTACACTGGTGTCCTGTGATAGTGTAATCCTTCCCCAGTCAAGCTGACCCATTTGTGATACAAACTCCACGACTTACTAGTGATATTAATCCAGATCGGTGACAGAGAATAGTATCAAAGGTTTAGAATATTAACTGGCGATTATTACAAATTCTCCCTACATCAGGAGAGGCCCTTATCCAATGATATGACTTTTACTTAAAAAAAAAAAGGTCTATGTAAAAGGCGAAACTAACTGGCGATTATTACAAATTTTCCCTACATCAGGAGAGGCCCATATCTAATGAAATGACTTTTACAGACTAATGAAAAATTTGGAACTTTATTGTAATAATCTGTAATATATCAGACACAACATAACTTTTTTACTTATTATAAGCCAATGCTTGACTAAAATCCCACCTGATGGTAAATGGTGATGATGCCCATTGCACTGTCTTGGAAAAAACTTTATAGCCTTGCTATTGCTTGAAAATATTTTGTATAAACTTATGGGTAACATAGAACATGTTGGTGTTCTAAATAAATAAATAAAATAAAAATAGTAATTTTGAGGCCTACCCTTACCGTTACAGCCTATTAAAGTCCACTGCTGGGCTAGAATGGGCAGGAGACATTTTATTTTTCGAGCATGGGCACACCGGTGTCTACACGTTATGTCAAACGGGGATATACTTCTCCTTTCCCCCATTGCCATGCTTTGGCATAAGGACAAGATAATTTAATCTCTTGTCAGTGGATATAATCAGGGGATGAATTTTTTGTACCCAGCCCATGCTAGCTGTGCTGCTGAACATAGGCCTCCCCCATATATTGCCTCATAGGATCCCTCTATTTGCCATTGTAGCCACGCTTGGGAAGTGGGTTGGCAACTGCAGTTTATTTTTTATTGTTATTAGGAAGAAACTGCTATCCATCTCCCTTGTTTCTCTCTGTCGCCTCTTATAACACCCACGGGATGATATTGGGTAGTGGATATTCTTACACTGCCAATACAAGGCCCTAGTATTTTTGAGGCTTATAACTTTAAAAATATTTATATAAAGTATGTTTCAAATTAATATCTTATTTTTAAAGGAATATTTTTGCTGCTTTGTGCCTGTACTAACAGCCTCACCCCATAGTCATAATTCTTTAATAAAATGGAAAAGGTCTTTAATAGTAATCTATTTATAGTAGTTCAAGTACATTTATCATTATCATCATAACAGCCCCTTATAAGTCAACTGCCGAACATAGGAATCCCTTAAATTCAAACAAACAAATGCACAAAGCATTGCCCTGAGCCACCCCCGTCCATCGATTTCCTTCATATCCTATATCAAACCAATGGCACGCGTGCCATCGCTGGCATGCGACACAATATTTTGAGCATGCCACCGATCAAAAAGTTCACTATGAAGTATTATATTACGAACGAACACGAGTGATCCTACTCTACTCAGTGTTCGGGCGCGGTGGTAATCAGGAAGTAAAAGTTATTTCACGGCACATCTATGGCCTCATTAAACATTTCTTTAGAAAAATGGCATGTTGATTTATAAGGGTTCGCCACCCCTATCCTATATCATATTCTGAGGGGCTGCCCTACACTACACTAAAAGGTATGAAGTTGCCACTAAAGGACCTTTCTTCCCCATCAGTTGTTGGTTCTTCAAGCTTTATGGCTGGCCCATTTCCACTTCCGCTTAATAATCTGTTTGGCTATGGCGGTTACTTTGGTTACTGCAGATATCCTATATCTAAGTCTATCACGAAGAGAGACCCCGAGTATAGCCTAGCTCGCTGAGCGGCCTTGAGGTCCGCATACGGCGAGTAGTGGAAACTACGTAGTCGTGATCCATATTATGTCATCACTAGCAACATGGACTGGTTGGATAATCTTGTTTTCAAGTTTTAAGGTATACCTAAAGAGGAGATAACGGCGGGGCAGGGGGTGCTAAGACACTCAGGACGACTCGGATTTTTTAAATAATTGGACATACAAATAAAAGCGTCTTTGGTTCTTGAATCATCTATTTGCCGCTCATAACATATAAATCGGTTAACCTGCATTTTTGCGTTTAGCACGCCGCTTTATTTTGTAAACAATGCCAAATACAAAAACCATGTTTTAAATAAACGTTTGTTGAAGGGTGCACCTCAATTACAAGTAATATACAAAAAGAAAAAATTTGTAGAAATTTTGTACTCACCTTTTATTTTTTTTATAACTGGCTTTACGGCTCTGGGTTCTAGCCCTCTGACCTCTGAGCCTGAAGTTACATTTACAATGTATAATTATCCTTCCAAACCGCCGCCGGTCAAATTCCCGCCAAACAACCACAATCTCAGAAACCAACAACAATATATTTTTTTATTAAGAATTTTGACTTGGATGCTTGTCTTTTAAATCATGTCTTCATTTCATTCGCGATCTTCGTTTTTATCTTAGGCTTAGAATATGCTGGAAGTCTATGGTTTTTATAGATTTTCTATAATGGATTTAATGTATTTGTAAATAGGCAGAAAATATTTCAAGTCAAGCGGCGAGGGTCGTAATTTGCGATGGGTTCACTTTTACTGTCACTGTCACTGTCATACCCACGCGGATTCTATATGTGGAGGATTATGCACCTTCCCTGTTGGGTTTTCTGCTAAACTCTCATCCGGGCAGATATCAGGTCTCTGTCTATACCCCTCTTGGCTCTTCGGATCACTTCCTAATCTGTAGGCTGTCGCCGTGTGTGGTTCTATAGGTCAACGGATTGAGATGGGATGCGAGCTTTTTATGCATCCCTTTGAATCCGTTTTATACGTGGTAGAGCCACGCTGCAGCTATATTGTGGTTGCAGCACGAATGGATCGGCTCCACTGTGGTTGGTCCACGCTCTCACAGAATACCAGCGTAAAATGGTAGCTTAATGCTGCTGTGTTTCGTATGCCAAGTGTAGAGAACCAGAGACCTTTTTTACTGGAATAGAGGCATTCCATCTCAGTCCTCAGGAGTGACAACGCATCTACATTTTGATTCTTAATTGAGCAAAAATGTAGATGTTTATGGGTCACAGAATGCACTTACTATCAGGTGGACTGTGTGCTTGCTTGTCAACTTATTATATAAAAAAAAATCCTACCCATGGGGGTGGATTTGCTTCTTGTTGGATGATCCCAACATCGTTGCTGAGTCTGTCGCCGATGTGATGCTTCAGGAGATGGAAATTTTCACGCTGTCATCTGTAGTGACTATTGGCGGCAGATTCTAGCCAGGAGTAGGACATCTATAGACATCTCGGGACTTGAACTGACCAAGGAGGTAATACATGGACTAGCAAAAGAGACATCAATAGCAGATGGGTTATGTTACTCTCTACTGTAAAGGTACCTCACTACCTTTCATACGGAACAAGATCCAAAAGTCAGTTAATGACTTAGGAGCTTGGTTCCAAAAATGGCGCATCGATGTGAACCCGGAGAAGAGCTCCGCCGTTCACTTCGATCATAAACGACGCCGCCTCCCTACCATTCCGCCAATCCGTATGCTAGGGACCCCTGTCCCCTGGCATACGACCGCCAAATATTTAGGTGTCACCCTTGACACGAGGCTCACCTTCGGGCCACATGTCAAAAGAATAACCCGCAACGCACGTTTCTATCTGAGTAGGCTCAACAGTATGCTGGGCCGACACAGTAAAATGTCCCTCCGCAACAAGCGAACCCTTTATAAGGTCTGTATACGACCAGTCATGACATACGCAGCCCCCATTTTTGCTCACGCAAAACCCAAAATCTTAAACGAACTACAAATAGTTCAAAACTATTTTTGTCGTCGGGCTACGAACGCACCCTGGTACGTCCGTAACGCCGACCTCCACCGAGACTTAGAGCTCCCCACAATTCAACAGTTCCTAAAATCACTCTCTGAGAACTTCTTCAAAGCCTCAGAGTTCCACTCTAACCATCTCAATCGTGAGGCAGCTTCCTATGCAGCCCCACTTCCCTCTCGCTACCGAGTCCGCAGACCGAGAAACTCTCTCTCGGACCCCCCCAACCAGCTTTCGGCTGATCTGAACTGCCTCTTGGCGGTTAGGCGCGACTTTCAGCGGCTACTCGCCGCCTGCGCCCCCTTATCCCTTATCCCCGTTCCCAGGTGGTGTTTAGTGGGTAAGGCACTTCTTTAAAGTGAGTCCCACATAACCACACAGCCGGCTGTGTGGTATGCTATGAGCATTCACTACCTCCCTCCCCCGCTTCCGGAGGGTACCTTGCATTGGGCGCAAAAAAAAACCGCTGGGAGTCATGGTCTGCATTCCGCTTGCGCCGTCGCCCCCGTGCGGTCGTGCGCTATCGGAGTCCGCCAGCTGACCGAGCACCCGTCCCCGTACGGGTCTTCTCCCTCAGTCAGTAAAGTTTCGAGGAATTGAACGTCAGTCCCGTCCCGTCCCCCTCAGCTAGTGCCGCCGCCCCTGTGCGGTTGTGTTAGCTGACCACTCTCCCGTCCCAGTACGGTTGAGTGGCCTCCCACGCTCCCGTCCCCGCACGGTCGAGTTGCCCTCCCGCGCCGGCTAGCACAGCCGACGTCGTATGGTTGTGCTAGCTGTCTCACCGTCGCCGTGTTTCCTTGCCCACCAATGTGGGTTCGGGCGACGGTGGGAGCCTTCGCGTCTCCGCCAGCCGCCCCCGTGCGGTTGTGTTGTGCGCCCGTGCTCACCGTTGAACGGTGAGTGCCTTCCCTCCCTGCCTCCGCTAGTGCCGCCGCCCCCGCGCGGTTGCGCTGGCAGTCAGCGCTCACCGTCCCCGTACGGTGAGTACATTCTCGCACATGAGACTCCCACTCCATCTCTCCAGTACCGCCGCACTTTGCGGCTGTGTTGGTTGACCCGCGCTTCCGTCCCCGGACGGTTGTGCCCCACGCCTCCCTCTCCCCGAGGGAGGTCGTCTCCGATTCGGCGATAAAGCCTTCGGGATAGAGCCGTTCTCAGGTGGTGTTTAGTGGGTAGGCACTTCTTCAAAGTGAGTCCCACATAACCACGCAGCCGGCTGCGTTATATGCTATGAGCATTCACCACCTCCCTCCCCGCTTCCGGAGGGTGTTCTTGCATTGGGCGCAAAAAAAAAACCGCTGGGAGTCATTCGATTCCCAACCGGCAGAGAGAAAAAGACTCTAGAAAAGAAGAAATCTCCCTCTAGCGTTCCCCTTAATTAGTTAGATTTAGTAATTTATTGTACTGCCGCATAATTATTGTAAATAGTTAATAAATTGTTGTTAAATTGTCCCACCTTTCTTTATACAGTCCCCTTAGTACTCAGTCAAGTCAATTTAGTAAAGTAATAAAGCTATCGAAGTAAATCTCTCTTCAAGATATAAAGTAAAGTTAGTTATTCAGTACAATTGCACTCAACACTTCATCTCTCTACACACTATTACGGCTCCACACCGAAACTATCCCTAATAGGTTACGATTGGGATGTTTAATAGTAGTGACCTCACCTTCATTTAAGATACATCAATCTAAGTCATCTATAATGTTATATAATTGTTCGCCTCTAGTTTTGTTATATAGGCATCCAAATGCAATATGATGTGCATTGAAATCCCCAGCCACTATAATAGGTTTGGGAAGATTTTGTATAATATTACTAAAATTACTAGCTTTCAAAGGACCTGAAGGAGGACAATAAACACTGAGAAAAGTAATGTTGCTACGGGAAGTTGATAAAGACAACGCTATAGTTTGTAAATCTTCATAAAAAGCGGATGAAATTATCTTGTATTTAAAATATGTTTTAATAAGAATTGCTACATCACCATGTTGGTTGATGGCATTCTTAAAATACATATTATAACCAGGTATCCAACAAGGCTTTTTTTTTTAACCAAGTTTCATTCAAGAGACAAATATCTATTTTATTTTCTTGTAAGAAAATAGTCAAAAGAGGAATCTTATTATATACTAGCTTTTTACCCGCGGCTTCGCTCGCGTGGTCTTCAATTTAGAGACATCGTTAAATGCTATTAATCGCCAAATTTAGCAAAACTCGATCACTTTTAGAGTCACTTCGGTGTCTGTGTATCTATGTCAGTTTGTCAAAGAATTTTTTTGAATTCCCAAAGGCTATTGGATCTAGTTGATTGAGGAACACGTGAATAAATAAGTTTTTCAGAATTGCATTAATATCATATGTCTAGGAACATCTAGACATTTTTTTTATATTGGATGTTTCTTCTGATGTATCCATAAGAAAGATAAATTGTCTTGGAATCAAAATTTACTATTATTATTTGCTCTTTACATTCATTCATAATTATAGTTAATTTAATCTTAACAAAATAATGATGAATTCATGGTCTTATATGCGATATTTGATTCATATCATTGTTCCCATTTAATATTGATTGGCACCATAAAATAGACTCTGATATTTTTTCTACGTTCGAGTAGACTTCAAAATTTAATAAATGCAGTTCTGATAATGATGAATACTGCACATGTAATAAAACAAATTTTAATAAATCATGTTACATTTTAACTTTTATTTAAGCGGGTTGTAGAAAACACATCTTTGGAAGAAAGTTCCATATAAATTTGTATAAAAGAACATATTGCTGATGTAAAACACCGACTCTGAAAGTATGTCAACATGTTCAGTATCGTCCCAACCATTATATCAGATCTGATAGACAACAAATCCTCGCAATAGAACACCAATTCCTATCAAGGATGATTCCCGAGGCTATTGAAATTAAAAACATCCTAACTTCAAACCCAAGCATACTACTGCAAGACTTCAAGATACTGTAAGCTCGTCCTGCATAGACCGGACCAATCATTATTAGTTAAAAGTTGATTGTAATCTTCGTCAGGCCTCTGTCACTCTTGCTACCTGCATGAAATAATTACCTACAATCGCGAGGCACCCCAGGGGTAGATCGCAGTCGGGGCTAGCGCGTTCTAGGCGATTGAATGTTAAAGTTTTTTTAACGCTGTTTACGTAAATAGTTTTTTGTAAATATTTGTTGAAATACTCGTCGAAATAGTTTTTATTTAGTGTTTAGTATATTTAATTGTAGGATAAAATATTTGAAAAAGTTTTTATGTAATTTGAGAATAATATATATGTATAATACCTGTCTATTTTATTTGACAAATTATAATGGCAAAACGTCGTTCGTACTATAATTGTTGCGGGGATGGATGCTTAATGAGCAATTAAAAGGATTCAGATATATCAGTTTTTAAGTTACCGAAGGATAATGAAAGGTAAATTTATTTCATTTTTTTGTTAGATAGGTACTTATAGCGAAAAAAGAATTAAGTAATAATTTAACTACAGAAGTAATACCTAAGTACTTTATTACAAAACTAAGTTGAAATTTACTTCACACCCAAGTACCTACTTACATACCTATACTTGTCTTTGTAATTAAAATATTGTTACGAGCTTGAGGTTCGGGACAATTAAAAACTGCCGAGTGAATTACCAAAATTGACACTTTAATTACAGAACACTAATTACAACTAAAAACCACACTAATAACAAATTACAATTGTACTACAGATCACTTTAATTCGCAGTTGTATCGCTTCGAAGTATTCGCTTGTATCGCCAATTCAATACTGACTCGGTCGCGGTCTATACCGGCCTTATATAGGGCCTCAGATAGTTTCCAGAACCTTCTACTGTAGAAACATCTAGAATGTTCGAGTACATATCGGTCCCGAAATTTCTAGAAGGATCTTGACTCTCCTAGTTCTGCTACTCGATACTAGAGGGCGCTAGTGGTAACTAGTGTTGCCATGTATAAACCATTAATAGTGGCGCGCAACACTGCCCCCTCCTAAGACATGCTCGTCCCGAGCATTATTGGCCCCATAATAACGCGCCAGTCGATCCACATGGACGATCTTAGGAGTACCTCTTCCACCTTTCTGTATCCGGTAGGTTACGTCATTGATCCTTGTCACAATCCGGTACGATCCGTCCCATTTAGCTTGAAGCTTAGGAGATTTCCCTTTGCTGCGAACTGGATTGTGTAACCACACTAATGAACCTTCGTCAAACCCTTTGTTGTTCATTTTGCGGTCATACCGTGTTTTCATCTTCTCAGACGTTTGCTGGCCCGACTGTCTGACGTGCTCATAAATGTCATTTATTTTGTCCCGCAAGTCATTTGCATAATCGGTTATACTGCGTGGGGCATCAGGTGGTATTCCGGTGATCAGGTCTGCAGGCAGCCGTAATTCTCTCCCAAAATTTGCTAAAGCTGGTGTCACTGATGTACTTTCGTGAACAGCGCTTCGATATGACAACAAAACGGTTGTATGTGCCTGTCCCAGTCTCGTTGCCGTTTTCCACAACTTTTGCTAGGTACCTCTCCAATGTCTGATTAAATCGTTCTACCATTCCATCAGATTGTGGGTGGTAAGAAGTTGTTCTTGTTTTATGAGTACCCATAACTCGGCAAGTTTCCTGGAATATTTGAGACTCAAAATTCCTTCCTTGATCGCTGTGAATCTCTAAAGGTACTCCAAAACGACAGAAGACTTCATGTACTAGTTTATCTGCAACTGTTGAAGCTTCTTGATTTGAATGGCGAAGACTTCTGGCCACTTAGTGAAGTAATCCATCACAACCATGAAATACTTGTTACCACTTTCACTTTCCGGAAACGGCCCCGCAACGTCAACGGCTATCCTCTCCCATGGTGCACCAACATTGTACAATTTCAATGCACCTCTACTACGAGTTTGTGGTCCCTTTACAGCCGCACAACTTGTACATTTGCGACACCAGTCCTCGACATCGTCACGACAGTGGACCCAGTAAAACCGTTCTCGGATCTTCAGTAGAGTTCGTTTAACTCCCAGATGGCCTCCTGAACAACCATTATGGTACAGCTGTAGAACATCCGGTACTTTAGCTTTGGGGACAACCATTTGCAAATGACAACTGTCTCCCGAACATTTTCCCATTTTCGGCACAGGACTCCATCCTGAATCAGCAAGCTGTCCCATTGGGCCCAATAGCTGTGGTCGAACTCATCGCTGAGACGTCACTCCACTTGGGCTTAGGAGCACTGGCCTTCATCCATTCCAGAATCGGCTTGATGTCCGGATCTTCCTGCTGTGCATGTTGTAGGCTGTCCTTCCACTCATTGCTGAGCTGGTCTGTCCTGAGCATCCTCACAGACACCACTTCCTTACCCTCTTGCCTAGTACAATGCTTGCAATCTTCAGGAGAAGGTCTTCTTGACAATGCATCTGCGTTGCCATGAGATTTCCCGCTGTGCTGGGCGGTGCTGATAGCCGCACTGCCCCTCGAGATAGTTCACCTTCCCTTTCTACAGTTCGCTTAGGGCAGCTGGATCGAAGATGGCCCCTTTCCCCACAGCCATAGCACCTAGGGCTGTATCCTTTATTGCGGTCGCGAACTGTAGCTGCTGCAACATCCCTGACGCGATGGGAACGATGATCCTGTCGCACGGCTTCCACCTCCAGTGCATGGGCTAACGCGTCCTTAAGCGTCTCGTGGTGCCCGAGCCTCACAGCAGCTCTGACTTCAAGGTCGCGGATGCCGTCGATGAATGTCTGCACCAGGTTCCCTACAATGAGCGCAGGTACAGACTGGTATGCTTTTCGAACCAGCTTTTCCACCTCAAGGGCCCATTGCTGCAGGTTTTCGTTGCTGCGTTGCACGCGATCTTTAAGCTGCGCACGAAAGACGTGTTCCAGGTGGGCGTCGCCATATCTCGCCTCCAATGCCTCAAGGAGCTGCTCGTAAGTCACTTCCTTACCGAGAGCTTCCAGAACAGTTAAGGCCTGGTCGCACAGGCCTAGGGTGAGAGCAGTCATGGCCTGACTTTTATTCCAGCCGTTCGCCTTCATGACAGCCTCGAACTGGATTTTGTAGGCCGACCAGGAAGAAGTCCCGTCGAACGGCGGCACTTTGAATCCACGTAGCGAAAGTGTTGTAGCTACCACGGGAGCTGTAATTCCATCCCCAATTTTTAGTTCGTCCAGCGTTTTCTTCACGTCAGCCATCACGTTGTTAACCCGATTGTTCACTTGGTTGATTCGGGTTTCAGCTTCCGACAGGCGGTTGTCATGTTGAGCAACCCTATCCTTCACCTCCCTTATCTCTTTCCCGAAGGTAGCGTGAAGGTCCTTCATGAAGCATCTGCTCCTCCTGTCCCCGCTGCAGCCGCTCTTCCAACCGACGGGCCTGTTCTTCCTGTCGGCGGGCCTGTTCCTCCTGTCGGCGGGCCTGCTCCTGCAGCATCATCATCAGAGCACCTAAGTCAGGTGCTGCAAATGCAGGAGCTGCTGACGGGCCGACCTCCGTGGTCGGCAGCTGGCCCTCCGACGCTTGCGATGTTGTACCACCAAATCGTCTCTGGTCCGTCTCCTGTTGGCGTTGACTTCGGTACGGATACCTCCGTGTCATCTTTAGGTAAAATCGGCATGATTAAATCCCACTTCTGACACCAATTGTTACGAGCTTGAGGTTCGGGACAATTAAAACTGCCAGTGAATTACCAAAATTGACACTTTAATTACAGAACACTAATTACAACTAAAAACCACACTAATAACAAATTACAATTGTACTACAGATCACTTTAATTCGCAGTTGTATCGCTTCGAAGTATTCGCTTGTATCGCCAATTCAATACTGACTCGGTCGCGGTCTATACCGGCCTTATATAGGGCCTCAGATAGTTTCCAGAACCTTCTACTGTAGAAACATCTAGAATGTTCGAGTACATATCGGTCCCGAAATTTCTAGAAGGATCTTGACTCTCCTAGTTCTGCTACTCGATACTAGAGGGCGCTAGTGGTAACTAGTGTTGCCATGTATAAACCATTAATAGTGGCGCGCAACAATATTTTAAGTTATAATAGCACAAAATACTAAAATTAAAACTTTGTTTACAAGATTTTTAACTAAGAAGATTACGATCATATTTCTGTTAGGAATCGTATTTCTGCTTTATTTGTTGTTTACGCTATCTACCTATACGAACCAAGCATCGCGACTCCCGACGAAAGAGGGCGGCAAAAGAGAATCCGCCACCTCATATCGTTCCGTGTGCGTCTTAAGAGGCGATAGAGGAAAACAAACAGGAGATGGGCAACATCATCTTACTGACAACAGTTCAAAATAATAAAGGCTGCGGTTGCCAACCCGCCTGCCAAGGGTGGCAACTATAGCAAACATCCAGCCTATTTCACAATTTTGGGGAGATCTATGTTCAGTTCATTGGACTTTTGATAGGTTGTAATGAAAACGATGATGAGTTCCATTCTTTCGAATCTTTGCTACCGTTAATATTTACGGTAGTGTGAAAACAAAAAAGTAACATCTCCAAAAATATGAATGAAATAAAAACAGCATAATTACCCCATTCAAACTAAAAAAAGTAGTAGCCTACATACATGTCACTACTAGGCACAGGCCACAGAGCTTTCGGCCAAAAAACGTGCCAACGCGTGATCACCTCAACTGGGGAACTTCTCAGATATGCAGGTTTTCTTTCACCGCCGCGAACGTGGTAAATCGTCACTTCAAATTGCAATTAACATATATGTAAAAATATAATATAATAATGCTTTGTTTAAGTAAAATCTGCTATCTTTGATATTTAAAGTTCGCAACAGCCTGTTCATTTACATATCTCATGTGAGCTATGAAACCAAGACTGTCACAAAAATCTTGATTTGTCTGATAATATGGAAACTCAAAAATACAAAAATCCTAAATGACAAACTGATTTATAAGTCTCATTAGAGGTATAAAAACTAAAGTAGCAGCTTACATATGTCTCACTACTGTGCACAGGGCTCCTCATTACCCATAGTGTTTGTGGGCAGAAAAGAGTATCCTTCAACTATTACTCAGACATTTAGGTTTGCCCACGAAGTTATTCTTCACCACTTCACCGGATACGTGGTAAGTCAGCACGTAAAATTTCCCATAACAGATTCATTTGTCCTCAAAGGACTCGTACACGTTTTGCTCCCTTGCCATGATGAAATGTCATGGCGAGCTACACGGCTCTCGTATTTGTTTAAATGAAATTCATAAAAACTGAAACAAAGCTTTTGTACGATTGTTGACCATATCTACCTAGTAATTAGAAACTCACGATGCCACGAACTATTCCATCAAATAGAGATAAAATGCACTTAATTTTCAATTATTTACATCAGATAACGTGATAACATATAAAGTTGGTAAAATGAAACCTATGCCGACAGACACCCAATATATTCAACTAAAGAGCTTTTCTCCTAATCTCAGTTTTGTGTACACAGTACTGGAAACTGTGCACACAAAACACAAGTGTTGTGTATAACAGTGTTGTTAGCCATTTTGCCAAACATGGTAATTGTGGTAAATCATCCCGATAATGGCCACCGGTCTAGATATTTTTAAGTGTGACCATTTTTGATGCTGTACGAATAAGTATTCGGTAGCATTCTAAAATTTAATTTTATCAGTTACTTATCATTAGTTTATTTAGCAGAAAGTAGAGGTCGCCATATTACATTAATACTATGAAAGTTGGATGGTTGGAGTGCGACTGGCTCAAGAGCCACCCCAAAGCCGGGAGCCATTTATTTATTATATAAAAAAGGCGTATTGTCATTTTGATCCTGTTAAAAATCTGTTTGTGTTAAAAAACACGCTATCAGCGCCGCTAGTGATGAAAAAATATTTGTTTGATAGATGTCACTATTATTATTTTTTTAATTTTAATTATTACACTTTTAAAATGAAATAATTATTAAATTTAACGTTAGGATTTTTAAATAATTTTATAACTGTAATTATTTAAACATATAAATGTAAGTTATTTATAGTATTTAATTTATTAGTTACTAAAGGCAAAATATAGGCTTTTTTCATTTGATGATAGATGGCGCTGTTTTGATAATTAAAACGTATATCGTCAGTGGAGTTTCAAATTGTTACGCAAAGGTTAAAACTAATTTTAAACTTTATTTACAAATATGACATTTATTTCAAAAAACACCCGTCATCCCGACTATTAACTAACATAATCATATTATATAATAGAAAATTAACATCTAAAGGAAGAAAAATACTCAACCTTCTTTTTAAGTTCCGTAATCGGATAAAAAGTAGCCTATAAGTTGCCCCAAGTTACTAAATATATACATATATGGAAATCGGTTCAGTTGTTTTTGCGTGAATCGGTAATACACAGACAGACAGACAGACAGACAAAAATTCTAAAAACCACTAATTTGGCTTCAGTATCCTTTATTTAGTCCCCTGGACTTGTTTTTTAAGAGTATATTAGAATTACAGACACGACTTTTCTACAGATTTATTATATGTGTATAGATACCTTGTATATTAAATATGCTATTCTTAATACATGCGTTTTAAGGCTACTACTATCCGTAATTAAATGGTAAGATTTTTAATCAATATATCTTTAATAGACATTATTGTAATGGGAGTGTCATCCCTCTTGTTTCCGAGTGAAATAAGCGTTCTAATTATGTGTTAGTAATTTCAGCGTTATGACTTTTAAGTTCATCTAAAGAAAGCTATTTTTGTGTGGCAGATTTCACAGACTCAGTTTTATTTACAGGTTTCTGTATAAGAGAAGCAGGACGACTATGATCAACATTAGTTTTCTTTACAAGAGCTGGAAAATAATTGTCATATTTTTTGTCTTTTGTATTGGACTTTTCTTCTTGACTTTTTTTAATTTTAATTAGATATAAATTAGATATTGCCAAATGTGATCCACTGCAATTCACGCAACTGAGGTCATAGGGTTTGTCACAAACTTTATAATGATGGCCTCCTGAATAGAGACTGCAGCGCTGTCTGCCATTACACACCCTGTCCGAATGGTTAAATTTAAAACATTTGTAACACTGTTGCAGAGGTGGAATGTATTCAAAGACTCTGTAGGAAAACAAGTCAAAACTGCACATGTCAGGTAAAGTATCAACAAAGAAAGTAATGCTGACAGTCTGTAGTGGCACCCTTTCCTGACCAACTTTCTTCAGTAACCTGCGCACAGCAATCATCTCATATATTGAGGAAAGTCTGTAATATAGTTCTTTAATTGAGATATATGTTATGAATGATTCCGGTTTTCTCAATTTGTGCCGCTGGGATATACGCCTTCAGTTTGTACTTGTCCAGGAAAACCGTGTTTGTTAAAAATTATTACCTGTAATATATTGTTTGAACGACTGCGATTTTGTTGGCATTCACTCTATGAATGGCCACCACTCCTTTTATGTCTGTTGTAAAATATGGTTCAGATATATTGGACTCTTATTGCCGAACCTTACGTTATTGGAGCTTTCAAAGAAAACTTTAAATTCGCTCTTAGTAGAGTTTTCAGGATATATTCTTTTATAATTTGGTTTCAAAAAGGGTAAGAAGTCTTCAAACCCGCCACTGTTTATATCGCCTGCATACTGGGAGTCCATTCTTCTAGCGCGTTTCCCTGAGGTAACCGGGCCTTTGCTGACCGGGGGGAGCCCCGGCGTATTTAACATGGTAATTATTTACAAGACTTTTAATTATACTGTATTTACAAGATTTAAACGTTTTTAGCAAAATAATTTGTCTTTAAAAAAATCGCGCCCTCTCAGTTCAAATTCCCGTCAAAGAATCAGCCTGATAGCACAGAATCAAAGACCACAGATTACTAATACCCTTAGGACAGATAACTATATCACAGAATAAATAATAGTACTACGTACAGAAGTTGCACTCCTTTGATGCTGATTGCTTGCCGACGTTTTAATAGCCTACATAATTATTATTAATCAGATAAATCGCGCACGCTAGCTAAATAAAATTTATCGCTGCGCGCGAGTGTCCGTATTACTTTGCATCTTTTCCCCTTCCTACGTCACGACGGACTTTTTATTACATTTTTTATTATAACACTGATTATATATTTGGATGCAACAAAATGTACCTTTACAACAATTTGAAAAACATTTATTATATATCTTATATAGTATATAACTATACTGGCAATTACAATATAAGTAAGCATAATGATTTCTTATATTTACGCGAACACTATACATTGAATAAAACTAATTTTACGGATTATATCGCGTTTAATCAACTTATTTTTATTAATTCCCGACGTTTCGGGTGCTTTACAGCACCCATGGTCACGGGGGACTGTCCCCCGTGACCATGTGTGAGTCCCCCGTGACCATGGGTGCTGTAAATCACCAGGAACGTCGGGAATTAATAAAAATAAGTTGATTAAACGCGATATAATCCGTAAAATTAGTTTTATTCAAAATATAAGTAAGCGTTGAATAATAATGCCCGTATTTAACAATATGGGGCTGATTCTCGGCTTGATGAATTTGATTCTTTAAACTATCTAATTTATATGACGCTAATTTTAACGATTCCAAGTCAACATCTGTTAGCTTAATTGGGGTTAGAACATTAGAACTGCGGTTTAATAAATTGTATTTGCAACAATCATCTTAAACTATGTTAAAATCGATTGATATTTGGCTAGGCAGGACAGCCTTATAATTATGCGATGAGTGAAATTGCAATGTTTGGTAATATGCAACACAATTATTTTTTTAAAGATAATATTCCAGTGCCTTGTACGGTATAATCCGAAATCTTATTATCATTTGTACATTTAATAGTCAATTTATTCGGCTTAGACTGAACATAAATAAATTTTCCATCACTAAGTTTTTGCCATAAATTAACATTGCCATATTATATTATTTTCGAATCGCATATTTCTGGAAGTGACAAAATTACTTCAGTCAAGAGTTGAGTTTCACAGGTTGGATTATTAATTGTGGACAAAACGGAATGTGATAAACATATCATAAACTTATTATTAACGTTTTTACATTCACTTAAGCTATCAAACAATGCGTAATTTAATCTATCATCCGTAAGGGCTACATACAGCTTGGAAGGATGAATAAGAACATAAGTTTGTAAATTATGCTTATCATGTTGTGTAGGTAATGGTAAAATCTTATAAACACTAAACTTAATAGGATTAATTAGAGGAATTCTTATAACAAATACTATCTTATTATTATAGTAATACGAAGTTAATTCAGCTAGATCAATAATTGTATGTATATTCTCTAATGATAAGGAAATGGGAAATTAAACATTAGTTTTGCTCATTTTGCTAATAGAAAGCTCTTTAAATAGCTTAGTGGGAGTTAAGTTGCCAATAAAATAGTGTTTAAAATTGTGTCTAGTATATTTGAAACCGATAGCAGTGAGCCTTCAATCACATTAAAAATGGAATTTATTTTTGTTGAACTAATTAAGTCGGTAGTAATTTTAGAATTTTCAGAAAATATGTAATTTAGTTATTCAATTTGTTTATTTAATCTAATTTCATTATTATTTAATTGACGAATGGAAACATTAAAATTATTTATAGTTGATTGAACAATGTGTATGTTGTCTTTCATTAGTGAAGAAGCTTGCTACATATTTATTTATCTATGTTAGTGAATATATCTCGTTTTCATTATGCTGACAAGTAGAAATAGCTTCATCGTATTTTCTGGCGTCATCGGCGTCTAATTTACCAAAGAAGAACTTAAGAATCTCACCGCCAAATTCAAGAGATCTTTTAAAACGGTTAATAGGATTTTCGGAAATAATATGTGATAACGAGTCATATTTAAGATAATTGGCGTCAATTAAAATTTCTAATGGGTTTATAATATCCTTGCAATCTATATTTATGATCTCGGTATTCTGAGCCTTCTCAAAAAAACTAGACATGCTCGAAATCGATTGACCACTGTTCTTTTTTTTTCTTTTTTTTTTAATAAGGCCTTATAGGTATTATTTTCACATACATTCCAATAATCTTTGTAGAAGTATGCCATAGAAGTCAGATCGAAGTATAAACCTGGACTATGTACAATTTGTTCAATCGGTTCTGAATAACTCGATCGGAGGAGAAATCTAAAACAATTATTACATAATTTACGCTGGTTTTATTTAATTAATGTGGTATTTTACGTGTTTCTTATTTATGCATACAGTAACATTATTTTTGCCGTTAACCTTAATAATTTTAAAAGGTCCTTTCCAAATTGGAGACAGGGCCTTGCGCAACCTATGGTGCTGTTTATAAGATTTTTCTCGCGAAGAGGCATTGTAGTACTTTTATTTATATTTTCTAAAGCTTTTTCGCGGGAGTATTTCATTCTATATTGTAGAGCGCGAATGTACTCTTGATAGGTTGTATTTTCGTCGGAGTTGTATATGCTGCTAGGGATATAAGGCTTATGTCCGTATAATAATTCAAAAGGAGTAAATTCAGTAGTACAATGTGGAGTGGTATTGTAAGATAAAATTGCAGTAGCAATATAACAGTGCCAATCGTCATGGTTGTCATTTACAAATGATATTAAATATTCTTTAAGGGTAGCGTGACTACGTTCTAATGCGCCATTCGTTTGGGGATGGTATGGACTCGAGAAGATATTTTTTATTTTAAGAATGCTAGTCAATTGCTTAAATAACTCTGAAGTAAAGCATGAACCTTGATCAGTTAGAATCATTTTAGGAAACCCAAATAATGAAATAAAATGAATGAGATTACGCGCGACTTCATCAGTTGTCGAAGTAATCATTGGATAGGCGCAAGAAAATTTGGTTAAGTCATCCTGGAGCGTTAGTATGTATTTAAATTTTTGAAGACCCGCTTCAGGTAGAACACCGACAATATCTAGCGCTAATCTTTCAAACGGCTTGGTGCTTGAGGACGTTATGACCATTGGTGCCTTGTTACAAGTGCGCAACGGCTTATTAATTTGACATAATTTACAATCTTTAACGAAGCGTTCTATGTCTGCACGCATATTTTTCCAATAAAACAAAGATTTAATTCTACTATACATGCGTTTTATACCTGGGTGACCAGCTACGGTAGTTCCGTGGTTTTGTTTTAAAATGTTTGGGATCTCGGCTGGAGAAGGGTATTGTATTCGATTCTTGTATATGTGAACCTTAATATTTGAACCATGGAAAGTATAAGATATAATATTGTAAATCTTTAAGTACCTATACTAACTTTGTAAATGGTTCCGAAAAGTCAGATAATGCTACCTCAGTATCATAGTTATCTTTAGAAAAATTTGGTCCCTAAACTTACGTAATAAATTATAAATTGTCTTATAACTTGTCTCATCATAATGATGAACTTTAGTGTCAAGAAAGTAAAATGTTTTATTGTTAGAGTCGACCGAGTGTACGGTTTCAAGTTCGCGTTCCGCTGGTAACAACTCTGCAGAATTCAATAGCTGTTCACAGTTCGGCATAGAGTAATCAAAGTCTAGAGAGACTGGACACGCAATTATTTTTTGTTTTGCAGAATATAAACTTTGATTATGCTCTTCAATTTGTGTATCATTAGAAATTGATTTTGTAAATTGTTTCTTAAAAATTTGTTCACATGTAGCCTTATTTAATTTAGAATGTGTAATAGTGTTTACTGGATTACGAGATAAAGCATCCGCATTTGAATTAGTTCTACCTGGCTTGTAAACAATTTCATAATCGTATTTCTCTAATTTTAATCGCCATCTGAGCAAACGTCCGCCTGGATCTTTCGCATTGAAAAGCCATGTAAGAGGGCGATGATCTGTGACAATCTTAAATTTATACCCGTAAAGATATGGTCGAAAAGTATTAATACCGAAAGGTATTGCCAATAATTCCTTTTCTGTAGTCGAATAGTTTCCTTCTTGTTTATTTAAGGTACGAGATGCATAGGCGATAGGTTTATCCTTACCAATCTCGCCCTGAGACAAAACTGCGCCAACAGCGTAATTAGAAGCATCGGTAGTTACGATAAAAGGTTGAGAAAAGTCAGGGTATTGAAGTAAAGGGGCTGTAACCAACTTTTAAGTTGATTGAAAGCATATTCTTGCTCATGAGACCAGTGAAAGATCTCATGAGCAAGAATATGTTCGTTCCAGTCCTTTTTAAGTAAAGAAGTAAGAGGTTTTGTGATATGAGAAAAGTTTTCTATGAAACGACGATAGTAACCTGTTAATCCAAGAAATGACTTTACATCTTTAGGAGTCTTAGGTGTGGGAAACTAAGTAATAGCCTTTACCTTATCAAGGTTAGGCGAAACACCTTTATCTGTAATTATATGCCCAGGATAAGCGACTTCTCGTCGCAACAACTCACATTTGTCAGACTGTAATTTTAAATTAGCCTCTCTGAATTTAGAAAAGATTAGTTCAAAGTTTTTCATATGCGAGTCAAGATCGTGAGAGTATACAATACAGTTATCTAAATATATATAACAATGAAGACCTTGTAGTCCAGAAAGAACAGAATTCATTAGTCTTTGAAAGGTTGACGGGGCGTTCTTGAGGCCAAAAGGCATACATGTAAATTCAAAATGTTCGAAAACACCATTAGTGGTAACACTGAAGCCCGTTTTTTCATTATCTTTCGGATCTAAGCAAATTTGATGAAATACAGAGGCTAAGTCTAGTGTACTAAAATATTTAGAATGACCTAGTTGATCGAGAACATCCGTAATGAGGGGAAGAGGATAAACTTCAGAAACAATGACGTCATTTAGTCGGCAATAGTCAAAAACAATTCGCCACTTTTGCTTTCCGGAAGCATTTAATTTTTTTGGGTCAACCCAAACTGGGGCATTCCAAGGCGAAGTGGAGGGTCTAATAATATTTTGGTCAAGCATTTTCTTAATCTGCTTCTCGACTTCATCTTTGTGTATCTCGGGAAAGCGGTATGACTTTACATGTATAGGGGGTGCGTTCCCGGTATTAATAGAATGTCGAATACTGTTTGTATGGGTTAAGAATTCGCCATCAAGATGAAAATATATCCGTGTATTTTGAGATACAAGTCATTAGTGCTTTTCTTTCTTGAGAATTTAAGTGAGAGCATCGTATTTGTTCAAGTACCTTTTGAGAACGATCAATATTTAAAGAATTTAAGTTATTATTACGAGCTTGGGGTTCGAGACAATTAAAAACTGCCGAGTGAATTACCAAAATTGACACTTTAATTACACAACACTAATTACAACTTAAAACCACACTAATAACAAAACACAATTGTACTACAGATCGCTTTAGTTCGCAATTGTATCGCTTCGAAGTCTTCGCTTGTTTCGCCAATTCAATACTTACTCTGTCGTTGTCTATACCGGCCTTATAGAGCGCCTTAGATACTTTCCAGAACCTTCTACTGTAGAAGCATATAGAATGTTCGAGTATACATCGGTCCCGAAATTTCTAGATGGTTTGGAAACAAAGTGATTTAAAAATAATATTAAAAGTATTAGTGACAAACCTAAGTGAAAAGTGCAATAATATGATTTTACAACATGTATACAACCTTAGTATTATAGTATAGAGCATCGTTTGGTAATAGCTAAGAAAATAATTCTTATTTGTACAAACAAAAAGTCGACCAATCAGAGCGCGACACGTATAGAACATTCTAGAAATTATTAATTAACTGCGTAATATTTAGTCCCGAAAATGATGGAAGTAATTTTTATGCTCTAGAAGAATTGTAAAAATGATATTCAATTAGATT
Source organism: Parnassius orleans (assembly GCA_029286625.1). NCBI lineage: Eukaryota > Metazoa > Arthropoda > Insecta > Lepidoptera > Papilionidae > Parnassius > Parnassius orleans. The sequence goes on from JAGSMP010000237.1 coordinate 1,638,157, forward strand.
AAGGTTTATAGATTAAGGAAATAAAAGAATATTTAGCGTAATGAAACTTATTTCCTATTTATAGTAAAATTAAAGAATTAATGTACCCAAATATTGTGAAAATTTGGGATGTTTTGGTTAATAACTTTTTACATTTTTAATATATTAAGAAACCTTTATGATGTGTTAATAGACAACTGAATTACCGATTTAACAATGTACAGTGCATTAGCGTAAGAAGTAATTGTGTATAGAAAAAATTGTAATTTAAGACAATTGTGTAGAGAAAATATTATGCAATAAAGAGGCAAAACGGACATTGGCAAGCGGGTCACTTTAAGGTAACGCTCGAGTCTACCTTATGGCTTCGGAGCCAAGTAACATTGTAGTAGCTGAAGTGACTAGTAGCAGAACCAAGAAGTACGAGTAGCTGAATATAGAACATAGTGAATAGTAGCTAGCAACATAGTAGCTGATAATAGCAGCTACACAAGTGATAGTAATAGCTAGTTGTACAACATAGTAGCTGATAATAGCAGCTAGATAAACAGTGAAAATAAAATCAAATAGCACTATTAGTAGTAAGTTACTACCGAACAATTTAAAGAAATAGTCAACTGAAGAAATCGTCTGAAAAATATAGTGACCAACCGATATAGAACAACCGTAGTTGACCAACCGTATTCAACATCCGTGGTCAATAACCAATAGTCAGAAGATTTCCGCCGAACAGTTGAGCAGTCGAACCGCTGGCCACTGCCTTGCCATTTGTATTCTATTTCGTGCATTTTGATTTAACCTCAGTTCACAATACCCAGCTGCACCCACAAAGACGGCAGTAGAAGTATCCTCCGGAACCTATAGGTGTAGGACGTGAGCGACTCGCGGAGTACTTTCGTTAACACTTACTCCCGAGTTTCGCCCGTCCGGCACATATTTGATTAGGATTAAAATTAGAATAAAGTTTATTATAATAATTATTTGGATTATTTGAATTTTTATTATGCAATGAATTAGAATTAGAGTTAAGATGGTGGAGGTTAGGATAGGAAACCTTTGATTTATTTTTATAACACTCAAAGGAATGTCCGAATTTGTGACAAATTGAGCATGATTTGGATGAGCGCTGCGATAATTTACTTAATTTAAATAATTTTTCTTCCTCGATAGCATGTGTAATCGCTTCGGATAAAGTTCGAGGGTTCCTACAGCGTACAATATGCAAATAACTAGGATTCATGCCCAATAAGAAAGTATTTAAGGCTAAGTCTTCCATTGCTGCAAGTCTACCTAAAAGTTCTTTTTCATCCTCACAGCTGTAGTGAATATCGGATTGGATCTGCGTAAGGCACAATTCAATCCTTAATGAATATTGTGTCACATCTTCAGAAGGCAACTGTTTACAATTTTGTAGGTCTACGAGTAAATGCGTTGAATGTTTTTTCTCTCCGAATGTCAATTTAAGAAATTGTTTTAATTCGGGCCAACTACAATTTTTTTTTAAGCAACAAGCTAATTGTGCTTTTCCTTCAAGTTAGGACACAATGTATTTAAACAAAACATTCTGTTGATCTGTACTTGCTAATGAAATTGCGTTTTCGCAATTTGTAAGATATGCGGGCAAAGACTCGCGATCCCCGTTGTAGGGCTTAATAAATTTGGTTAGGACCGAAAGAGTGATTTTTTCAGACATTTTTAATTTAATATTTTTCGGTGTTGGATTTGGTCCTGACAGTGAACTATCTGAGGAGTCAGAATTTGAAATTTTAACTTCTTCAGCTTTTACATTTTTAGAGAACATTAATTAATAGGAAATATTTTTAAAATACAGTACAGATCATCAGAAATACAAGAAAATATGTTAAACAAAATTTAATATTCAATGACTTAATGATAAAATAAATGTCTTATAATTGATTACTTTTTAATTTAAATCACTTTCACTTGAAATTCACTTATATTTAATAACTTTTGTAAACTTTAATTTAATATAATATAAAATTACTCACAAAATGTAGATTCTCACGAACATCTCGGTTTTTCAAAACGGGTCAGTTAATTCGACACTTCGATTACTTTAGATTACACTAGAAGGAGTGACGACCTGGTAAGAAATGCAAGAAGTTGATGGATGCAGGTGGCTTAGGACCGTGCTTTGTGGCATTCCTTGGGGGAGGCCTATGTTCAACAGTGGACTTGTGAAGGGCTGTAGTGATAGTGATGGACGACGAAAAAAACTTTTGTAGCTACTTTTGTTGTCCTAATACAACATTTTAAAATATATCTAAATTGATTCGAATTCGATACTCTAAAATAAATATCGATATATCGCGATTAAAAATATCGACGATATATATCGATATTTTTATGACAAAATTTCGATATATCGATATTAGAGTGCGCGCAAGATAACTCTGCGCGACTGATGGCGTGCTTAATGTTGCCAGCAACTAATATTTTTCCTTCGTTTAATCTTATTACTGGAATTGTATAATTATATCAAATTACATAAATTACCTAATTGATTACCAAATCTCAATTAAAAACTGTAATGTTCAGCTTAAACTTACAAAGACCTAATAATTTTTAAACCCCATATTTATTGTTTAAGATCCGCGTAATAAATATATTTCTTGATTCTAACTTTCATAGTTTGATGCCTCACTACACAAGTTTAACTACGCCACTACAATTTTTTTACACAATTACAGGTACCTATTATATGCGTGTATAAAAGGACTAATACTAAGATTAATGACTACTGATATTTTGTCTATAATAAATTTTTCCAAAAGGTATTTTGAAACAACTGAAATAGCATTATAATATTTATTATAAAGAACGAAATAAAAGTCCAAGAAACCTTGTAAATCTTTTATTGAATACCTATTATTATTTATAAATTTGGTGTAACAATGGTCCTGCAGTGGATCAACGCCTTCCATTCGCATATCTTCATCAGAATCCATGCTAGAGTCTTCATCAGATGACTCGGATGTGTCACCTGTAACATTAATTACAAATTCATCCATTTCCATATCCATCAGCCTATCTGATTGGAAATATTTATCTTCTATTTTTTCTACATGTTGGCATACGTTGAACCATTCTTCTGTCGTTACTGTTCTAAACGCCGCCTCAGTAATAGCAGCTATTTCGCTAGGAGCTTGAGTGATATTTTTCTCTGCAATGCGTCTCTTTACTATTGCCCAAATTTTTTCTATGGGATTTAAATCGCAGTGGTAAGGCGGCAAACGGAGAACCTCATGTCCATATTCATTTAGCATTTGATCTATTTCGTACTGTGGGTCTCCTTTGTATTTTTTAATTAATTCGTATAATTGCTTTCGTCCAACAGTCTTCAAATGTAATACCATTTCTCGTAAGCCATCCTTGGGCTCTGCTTTTGTATTGCCAATTGTAGGCGCCTTGTTGATCTGTGTGCAGTGGTATGACGCATTATCCATCACTACAATGCAATTCGTTGGATTCGGCACAATTTTTCTTTCATCCACCGCATGAAGTTAGCTGAATTCATATCGTCATGATAGTCACTCGATTTGGAGTTAGACCTGAACAGCAGCAGTCCGTTTTCAACAAACCCAGTTTTACCTCCACCATGGGCTATTATCCATCTTGCACCGACGCTATCAGAAGCAAGAATACCAGGCTGTTCCTTCGATTGCCAACATTTTTGAAGGTGGTATGAAGCATGTATATACGTTTCGTCAACATAAATTACCGGTCGATTTTCTTCCTGACGATTCTTGCGCAACCTCAGAATATATTTTGCTCTCAAGCTGCAATATCACTGCGTTCTACCAATACTTTTCGTTTAGACTGGCACCTTTGTATTTGTAGCCCATAGTCTTTAAATACTCCTCAACGATGTTCTGCCATATTTAAAACCAATATCAGTTTTCAATTCCAACCAAAGTTTATTTATGGTAGGAATCTCCTTCTTCACGACGTAAAATGATTGAATTAAATGCCTTATAGCGCACATATCGAAATCGTCTAAATCATAAATTTTTTCCTTCGGTTCCTAGTTTTTCCCGGCGTCACAATTTTGAAGATGAAGCTTCTGCTATATTACCCTCTTGACTTATCTGGGTGACGGTGCGTTCAGAAACACCTAAAACAAAATAAAACAATGCATTATAAATACATGATATTAATGACACGAGAAATTAAAAGGAACAAATAGAGAAAATTGGGAATTTTATTGTAATGGCATCCTAAAATTACCTGTTAAATATGCAACATGGGCTCTAACTTTGAAAACGGTACTATAGGCCCGTTATTGTCTCGTTCTTCTTCACAAGCACGTTTGACCTTCAAAATAACATCCTGCCAGCACTTTTAATCACTTTCGGCATAATGATAACGATTAATTACTGCAAAAAGAATAAAAACAGGACATCTACCACTCTGTTTAGACACTTGCCATAAACAGTAAGATGGCGGCACACGATTAGTTCAATTTTGGCCGCGCGCAGAGTTATCTTGCGCACTATAGATACTAGCAAACTACTACCACTAAACGTAGTGATTATATTCTCCTTGGAAACTAGTTTACATAGATAAATAAATATGTAGCAACTTGCTATAGCAAATCTACTAGTTAGTCTGTGTATAGCAAGCTAGTTTACTAGTAATAGGAGTTTTGGCGGGAACTTGACCGGCGGCGGTTTGCTGCTCCTGTATTATTGTTTAAATAATGGTTTGATGTGGATTTTGATATCACACATCCGGAGCAACATTGACACAACTGCAAAAAAAATTTAAACTGACTTAAATATACCAAATTATTCCTTTATTCATTATACGTTTCGGGTGAAAACGCTGCATTTGTAACTGCAAGGATCATCTGCTAGAGGTCGAAAAGCCGTTGTAGAAACATCGCATTTTGGCGGGCGATTACCGGGCGACAACGGCGGAGTAGACAGTTGCAGGGTGCCCGTAGAGTTCACATGTGTTTGGAGCTACAACGACGCAAAAGCTATTTGATGACATTACACTAAATATTAATAAAGATATTAAAGGTCAAGTAATTAAATTGTCTGAAATTAAAGTTGTACTATTTGTAAAAAACAGTAAGACTTACGATCCGAAATATTCTTACCAAGATGAATGGGTAACTGTAAATGTTAAAACAATCACTAAAAACACGTAAAACTCGTTCGGATAATAATTGGAATATAACTGAAATTACTTTGAAACCAGCGTATAGTTCTAAGCTTAGCATTTCTAATCAAAAGAAGCGAGATTTGCGGGCTTTGTTAGATAAAAAAATTGTTCCTAGATACTATTCTAACTTTTATGAAAACTTGATTTAAGCAATTAACTACTACCTTCTTATTTAATTATATTTTTGATGAGTAGGTATGTTGGATTTTGTTTACTAATTGTCAGAGTGCTGTATGTTATACGGAAATACATAAAAAATCAAAGTAATTTTAAGACTGAAATGATCTCAATAAATTGTTCTGACATTGATTAATACTTAAACAAAATACTGTGATTGGAAAAACGTCTGTTCTGCAGTTTAAGTCAGTACACATGGGATGAATGTAACTCTTAAGACTATTGTTGATGATAATCTGTGATTTTTCTGTGCCATATTATTAGGTATATTATAGATTAGAGATAACTTAATGCCTATTTTAAATAATTTGGTATTATAATACTAATAATAGTTCCTATAATGTGCAATTACAGCCAAAATCGACTTTTCAGACAAACTTTTGCTCACCCAAAGTTGAATTTCATTTGGCATTATTACTTTCTGTTGTAATTATTCTTTTCGTTCTGTTTTGGATTGTAATAAAATAATTTGACTGGATTACTGGAAATTGGTTTCATTTATTTAAGGTTTCAAATGTCATAACTACCAGTTTTATTTTTTTGTAGATCTACAATGACGCAATTGAGGGTTATAAAACAAAAATAGTATTTTTATTAATGTAGATTATGGGTTATTAAAAAAATGTTAGATTTGCTTAACAGACAAGATTTCAAACTACAATAAAAAAATGTAAAACCAATTATAAATCTTAAGTAAAGTTAGAAATCTAAAGAAGTGATACAATTTTTTCTTCAAACAAGCGCAGTGTAAAATTTATACATTTGCAGTTGTGTCAGTGTTACTCCGGATGTGCGATATGTAAAAGTGGTGCGATTTTGTGTATTAAGTGTTTGCGCATGTGAACTATTAGTGGTAACGGTGAAACAAGTGCTCTGATGGTGATGTGATTCTCAAGATAAGGTGTCTGACAGACACTGTCTGTCTGCTTAGGCGCCTTGAGATACCATCGCCAACTGTCACCTGTCTGCTGGCTCAAGTTGCCGTCAAAATCTCCCAAGGGCTGCACAATGTGAAGCATCAACATATTGTAAAGCAGTGTACTATGAAGGAAAATTATACATTGTAACTTCAGGCTCAGAAGGGCTAGAACCCAGAGCCGTTAAGCCAGTTATAAAAAAATTACTAGTAAGTAGAATCTACTTTAAATTAAATATTATATATATTTAAAAAAATTGCAATTCCAATACATATTTACGTGATTTTTGTATATTCGATTTATTTCAAAACCGATTTTTGATAGTCTGTGGTTGTTCGTTATGCCATGGCACCACTGACCTCTATATAACTATATATGGACTGGCTATACACTGTGACATAATGAGGCGATTTGATTTTAACCATTTTGGCGCTGACAGCAGAAGTGAACGTCCACGGAACTAATAATAGAGATAAGACAGTGTGAATAAATATATCGATAAGAATTCTTTACTCAGGCCTACCCGTAACGTCCATTCTATTTATGTATCATATTAATATAATGCCATACAACAAATAAATGTATCAATTAATACCTAGGCCTTAGACACAAGCTTTATACCTCATATAAAACAAGAATCGACGCTGCGTTGATCTATCTACGTTTTTATTCGTAACTACAGAACGGATTTTATTCTGGGTTTCAAATGAGAAAATGCCGAGGCAAGAACGGATTATGTCGGACTTGCACCTACTAAAACCCCATGATGTTCCACCTTCACCACACATTGACAGGGCCACGGAAACGCTTTCAAGCACATTCGCAGCCCCACCAGCGAGGACCCCCCCCCTCCCGTAGTTGAGGACTTCCCTCCCTGACTTCCCGAGCCCGATATGTGGAGGCCATGGAGCCAAGAAAAAACGAGCACTCGGAAGCACCAAGTGGTATAGTCCCGCCAAAGTCGCGGAGAATAGTCGAGTGGCGCATTACCATACCAACAATCCTCTTCCCTTGCGACTCCACCTCGGCTGCAGCGATATAGAGAGAGTACTCTCCTCTAGCCGCAGCCCACTGACACACATCCAAGGACTCGACAAGCCCTCTCAGAGTGGCTACCTTGGGCCAGCCCTTCACTTCGGGTCAGCCCTTCACTTCGGGTCAGCCATGTAAGTCGCCCTACGTTTAACATGGTATACTGCACTTTCTCAAAGTGGTGCGTTTCTCATATCCAATAAAACAGTCGTCTGTGAAGTGTTTAGAACAAAGTTAATAATTTTGTTTCTGACGCCAATTCTCAATTTTTGTGCTTTTTAGCCATAAGTCTAGGTTCAGTTGGAAACCTGTTAATTAATAAACATTTGATAAATAACTGTTGTCGGTGACTTTGGTTGTGAACAGATATGGGTAGAAAAGAACATCGATAAGTATTATAGACAAGGAACTCGACAACCCTATTGAATTTTATCTTTTATCAAAACTCAGTAATATAAAGCCAAACATGTTGGTAATTACGAATTAAGATTAGTAACAAATTTTTAAGTACCCTATATTATCAAATAGTTTTAATTTGCTTAATATTAGCTGCAAATTCACTTACTTGTTGAATGTTATCCCACTTTCCTTTTGGTAACGAGTTTTAAATATTACGCACACTCATTACTACTAAAAATAATTCTTATTATGTAACTAAAATCAAACGTAATCAAATCACATAAAATACTTTCATTTTTACTTTAAAAAATTAATATACAGATATACGATTTAAATAATACAACAGACTTTGGCATATTATGTCAATTTTAGTTCCCGGTACGGACAATGTGGGCGCTTCAAATCGGCATAAGCACAGAACACAATTACTCTAGGCATAAGCATTTTGTATGACACATAGATAAATAAATATGTAGCCAGTCCAGCGTACTTGTATATATAGAGGTCACTGCTTGGCAATTTTAACAATTTTAAAAGTTTCATATTATTAAAGTTAAAAAAAAAATATTTATTATAGTTAGATTCTAAAAATATTTTTTACCTATTATGTAAAATGACTCTATTGGAAAAAGAGTGGTATATACAAGCTCCATGGGGCAGGATTTGCAGTAAGTATTTTGAGTTGTTTCCAAAAACGAAAATGATATTTCTTCTGCTTTAACATCCAAGGTTGTTAAAGCACAGTTGAGGTCATAGTACAAAATTTTCATTTTACCTATTGTATAAAATTTAAGTGATAATAATTTTATTAAAGAGACTGTAACATAATGGTTAAGGAAGGTTTCATAGAATAAGGGTGACAAACAAGCACACAGTCCACCTGATGGTAAGTAGATGCTGTGACCCATAGACATCTACACTTATCCTCGATTAAGAATCAAAATGCAGATGCATTGTCACCCCTGAGGACTAAAATCGAATGCCTCATTTCAAGTATAAAGGGTCTACGGTTCTCTACACTCACCATAAGAAACACAGCAGCATTGAACTGCTATTTTACACTGGTATTCTGTGAGAGTGTGATCCTTCCACATTTTTATGCTACAACCCTAATATAGCTGCAGCATGGGTCTACCATATAAAAATGATATGCACTCACGCACACATCTTTCTTCTGTCTTCTTTTATTAGTCTGTAAAGGTTCACTTCTGGATGCACACATATGCTCCTAAAACCTTGTTGGTTGCAAATTATTTTAGATGCATGTGTATATGTGTGTGTGTGTGTGAGAACTAAATTAAATCCCATTACATTCATACACATACATATATACATAATGGTCAATCTTATAAAAAAATGGTAAATTAGCTTTCATCAATCTCACTATCACGATAGCCCATGATAAGTCCACTGCTGTACATAAGCCTCCCCCATAGATTGTCACAAAGTATGGTCCAGTGCCACCAGCATCCATCAACTATCTGCATGTTTAATCGGTTATTTCTTCATCTTAGAGCAAGGTTGACCAACAACACTTGCCAGTAAGAGTCTACCTGCCAATTCAAGGGGGAAAAGTTAATGATTCATAGATTCCACTGTCACATTGTCATTGGTCTGTTATTCTTAATGTTGGATTTGATACCAGATCAAGGAAATATTGTAATATGTATCAAACCTAAAACTTAAATGTGAAAAGGAGGCCAAGTTCGGTACAAACAATATTTGGGGTTGTCAACTTTGCCGATTAGCCAATTTATTATTGCCAATTTAGAATTTAAATAAAGATTGATTTTATGCTACAGGATTTAAATACAGCCAAGTAGCTAAGAGGCTAAGTGCCCGCCATAAATTTCATAATATGAGAGTAACCCAGGTTGAATCCAAGCAGCATCAACTAAATTGTTGGTTGCAATTTTAAGTTTTGATTGACTATGTGAAGGAAAACTAGCATATCAGAAAAATAAAAAGCATTGGGGCAGAGCAGTGGACACTTCCTTGCCCTAAAATTCTTTTGCCTTTAATTTCTCAGAAATGAGAGAAGGCCTGTGCCCAGGATTGGGACAAATACAGGCTGTAAAAGTACTAAAACCTCTTCTTTGTAATAACAGCCCATCAGTAATTCACTGTCATATCTGTAATAAATACTTATAGTGGGTCAACTCCTTTGTTATACCACAAAATACTACCACAAAATACCTACATGGCTGTCTCAACATCAAATCGCTAAAAATATGCAAGGGTTGTCACCAAAACATTTCCTTAAATAATTATATCATAACATATTTTATCACTATACATCATAATAATTTATTTTTCTATATAAAGATACAAACTAATTACTAATTTACAAAACTAGTTGCGTTCCGTAGTTGCGTGCGTGTCTTCACCTGATTCGTCGTGATGGAAACAAAGCTTGTGCTGGTACCTATCTAATTTTACTATATTTTACCTATATAGCAGTATCTCAGGTATTTCGCTTAAAATATTTGATAGGACTCATTAGGACCTAATGAATTCTATAAATTATATGATTGCCTCATTGGTCTAGTGATTGTCAGCGCAACTGCTGATGACTTGGTCTCAGATTCAAATCCTTCTGGTTGAGACCAAAAAAATCAATTATTGGGATTTTCTGTAAAGGAATTCTCGATATTACTCTATTCTCTAATGTTGGCGATGATTGACCCCAGTGCCTGGGAAAGCATGTAAACCCATTGGTATCATATATCATCGTGTTAGATGCACACACTCATGCATTATAATCCTGTATTGCACAGATGGCTAGTCTCCGTTAAGACAGGCTGCCGTGACTGGAATTCGATCTGGATCTCCAGTGGTGAATGAAAATTACTCATGCGAATGAGGTGATCGCTTCTGTGCTGGTTCTATTATAATTTATGTAAATATTTGTACAATTTTATGATTATAAAATCATTTCAAAAGTTATATACTGTTATTATGTTATAGTCTGTACTATAGTAAACAAAAATATTCTATTCTATTCTATAGTACCAGCACATACATGTTTTGAATGAATGTTTACATATTTTTAATTAAAATTGATATGTATATTTCAGTTGTAGCATGGGGAGACTGCCGAGACCCACCTGTGCTTGTCTGCCACGGAAATATAGACTCTGCTGCGAGTTTTCGACCCCTAATGAAGTTGTTGCCAAAAAAATTTTACTATGTTGGTTAGTATAATTTTAATATAGCTACTTAACACTTGCCTTGTGGAGGTGGTGCAAGAGAATTCATCAACCAATGAGGGCTAATAATTTTCTGTTCACCAGATGTCGCTAGTTGACACTGAGGTAAAGTTTTTTGTTACACAATGTAATTTAATTGACAAGTTGTTTTTAATAAAAGTTTATCAGTTTCTAGAGTATTATATAAATACACAAAACAATGCGTCAGTAATTTGCTCTTTAATTTTTTGCACATTTTTAACTTTTTTTTTTAATTTTTCTACTTTATGAATATCTGTGGTTTGGTTTATTTATTTTTAATGTTATTACTATAAAATATAGCTAATAGTACAGAGAGAAACAATAACTTTCACATTTTCCGAACAAATTAACTTCCCCGCTATGAAATCTGTCAAATATTATACCTCGCTTTCTAGTGGCGCCGCCCTGGTGGCACAAAAAAGTCGTGGATGCCCTCATTACTTACTGTTTTTGAATTAGTATTTCGATTTCTTATAAGTAGTAAAATAAACCTAATGACATATCATCATTACAGTTTTAATAATAATAAATAAATTGTTATTTATTTCTCCCACATATCATGATCAGTACATCACAATAAACTAAGTAACAATGAACTATAAAGCTAAATAACAGCTATAAATACTACCTAAATAAGATCTAGGTGGGAGACTGGTGCCCAAACTAGGTTGCCCTGTGCTTTGGGATCACCAGGCCCCTCCCTCAACGGAAGTGATATTGCTGTAAAACACTTAATAAACAGTACAGCTATGTGTAATAAAATTAGATTAAAATATACTTGTTCAGTTTGGAGAACGCATTGGTGCGCGTGTGCGTGTGTGTATGTATGTGTGTGTGTGTGTGCATGTGTGCATAAACAATAAAGTTTTACTTTAAGTACACTGCTGAACTTAGGTCTTCCCAAGGAATGATTGTGTCAGCACGGTCTTAGCCATCTGCATCCATCGACTTCTACATCTCTTACCAGATTGTCACTCCGGTAGTGACAACTTACTTGAGAAGTGTTCTTCCCCATGCGTTGTTAGTTCTTCAAGTTATATGGCGGTCCATCGCCATTTCAGCTAACTCATTCATTGGGCTCAATGGACTCATCCATTCGAATCTGCCATTGTATTGAAACAATTGTGTACTGCCGTGAACCATTTTAAGCTTACTTGTTTAATGGAATAATTATTAATGTTGGGTATACTAGTTTTCTTTTTTTTAAATATGAGTTGTATGTTTTCCCCACAGGCATGGAGTTGCCAGGTAACGGAAAATCGGACCCCTTCCCGCCGGGGATGGTGATCTGTTCATACGACATTTTGTATTCCATCGTGGCAGTCGTCAGGCATTTCCGTTGGAAAAAATTCGTTTATCTCGGGCATTCCTTAGGCAGCACTTTGGGTGGGTTTATTGCTTTATCTAGTGTGTTTCGATTTTTTTTTTATAGAAATCTCACCGCAGAATAGCTGTACCACATATAAATGAACACTTGTTGTATAAAAATGTTAGTAATTATAGACCGGTGACGTTATTACCTACCGATTTTCTCAAAAAGACATGACAAAAGCCTTACTTATACTACTAAACAAATTATATTTATATGGTGTCAGGGGAAACGTGTTTGAACTAATGAAACCTTATCTAGAAGGCAGGAAAAAAATAACATAAATTACCCAAATAGATATCAAGTCGAAAACCGAAATAAAAAAACATGCGTGAGTGTCGTGGAACACTCGGTTGGAACGAAGTACCTTTCGTAGTATATTATTATTGATAAACGTGTTATATTATTGATTAACAAATACAAATAAATGAATTACTAGCGTCTATTAAAATAAAGCGTCATTTAAAATAATATTTCTTTCATGGCAAGATAAGAAAAACTGCGAGGGAGATGGATATTATTCAATCTGGCTCGCACTATAGAAAGGGTTGTGACGGAAAAATCTTACACTTAAACCTCTCTCTCGCCCCATCCGCCAAATTCGTACCGCGCGATAAGGAACTTCGTTCCAGTATACTCTTCCTGTACCCAATTGATTAAATATGGAGTTCCTCAGGGTATAAAAATCAATTGCTGTCCGTTAGCCTCGCTAAAACTCGAAAATGACTGATTTTGATGAAATTTTGTGTGTGCTTGAGTGGGTCCCTGGTTGGTTAAGATTCATAGTTGAACCGGTAGGTGGCGCTGTTGTCGAGATCCAGAAATCACCCGTGCGAACCCGAGGCGTATCACTAGTCATTTATATGTGCACTACATATTTATATGCATTTATAGCACAAAAAAGTCGTGCGATCTGTTATTTAAAAAACACCAACACATGAGTGTAAGCCACATTTCTAAAATTAAAATTCTTACATTTTCCTCATTATATATTTAAAAAACAAGCATTTTTGTAAAACGTACAAGTAGTAAACTTTATTTAGTGCCCAGTAGAACTGTTTTCTTTTAATGTAAAGTATAATATACATAATATACATAATAATAAAGTATATATGTAAGTATATAACAAAATACCTATTGTGACAACAAATAGAGATTGTGACTACTAACTGATAAAGAATATTATTTTATAAGATAAACTTTGACATTAGGGCATATCCCTTATAGTAGAGTATTCCTAATATATTGTCACGCTCTACTTTAAAATAAAATTATTGAAACGTTAAATCGTGTCGTGTCAATCACTAGTCTTGCCACGATTTGAAAAGTCAACCATATACCATTGATTCGCAATGAAAATATCTATACATATTTACACATTTAATTTATTAGAAAAAGAATGAGGGTAAATTACTATATCAGTTTTCCTGTTTACACACCTGGTAGACAGGTATTGTTGCATGGAAAGGTAGTCAACCATGCTGTGGCATAGTTGGTCTCAATCGATATATATATATATATATATATATATATATATATATATATATATATATATATATATATATATATCGATTGAGACCAATTTTATCAAGAAAATAATGACCGTAACCGGTAAAAAAAAAATAGTTTTTAATTCTAAATAAAAAATAGCCTTGCCAAAATATAGGCTGTCAATCACCCCGATTTGTATTTATTTATATATTTTATTCATCATTATTATCATCATTACAGCCCATCACAAGTCCACTGCTGAACATAGGCCTCCCCCAAGGAATGCTACAAAGCACGGTCCTGAGCCACTTGTATCCATCGACTTCCTGCATGTCTTACCAGGTCGTCACTCCATCTAGTGGGGGGACGCCCTACACTTCGTCCGTCGGTACGAGGCCGCCACTCGAGAACCTTTCTTCCCCATCGGTTGTCGGTTCTGCGAGCTATATGGCCGGGCCATTGCCACTTCAGCTTACTAATCCGTTGGGCTATATCGGTCACTCTGGTTCTACTGCGGATATCCTCATTTCTAAGTTTATCACGGAGAGAAACCCCGAGCATAGCCCTCTCCATAGATCGCTGAGCGACTTTGAACTTCCTCATACGGCCAGCAGTGAAGGACCACGTCTCAGTTCACGCAACACGCACTGGTGTCAGTGATGACCTATGGAACAGTCTAGTTTTCAAGTTTTGAGGTATACCTGACGAGAAGATTGCCGTAATTTCCCGAACGCTGCCCAGCCGAGTTGAATGCGTCGATTGACCTCTCGGTCGAAGTTGGACTTACCTAGTCGTACTATTTGTCCCAGGTAAACATACTCGTCAACAACTTCGAGCTTAGTGCTCCCAACAACTACCGGCATAGGTGTGACATGGACGTTGTGCATGATCTTCGTTTTGTCCATGTTCATCTGACCTATCAGTTGGGAGACACTATTGAGGTCATTGAGCATAGTGCTTAGGTCCTCCAGCGATTCTGCCATAAGGACTATATCGTCGGCAAATCGAAGGTGAGTGATGTACTCGTCGTTGATGTTAATACCGTATCCTTTCCAGTCCAGTAGCTTGAAAACGTCTTCCAGTGCAGCGGTGAAGAATTTCGGGGATATAACGTCACCCTGTCTTACACCTCTCTGCAATTGGATAGGTTTCGTACTCTGATTCTGTACTCGGATAGCCATCGTAGCCCTACTGTATAAACACTTCAGCACTTCGATATATCGACAGTCAACGGCACCGCGGAAGGGACAGCACCCCCAAATTTCGACGGAATCAAAACTTTCATAGTCCACATACGCAAGGCAAAGTGGCAGATTGTACTCGTCGGTCTTCTGTACAATTTACCGAAGGGTATGTGGTGTCTATGGTGCTAAAGCCTTTTCGAAACTCGGCTTGTTCGGGAGGCTGGAAGTCGTCGAGTCTGCATGCGAGACGATTCGTAATGACTCTCGAAAACAGCACGTAGACGCGGCTCAGAAGGAAATCGGTCTGTAGTTCTTCAAGAGCGTTGTCGCCTTTCTTAAAGAACAAGACCACCGCACTTCTCAAGCCTCCGGTGTAGTGCCACCATTGAGGACGGAATTAAGAGCTTCTGAAGGACTACAAGTACCGGTTTTCCACCCCTTTCAAAGCTCCGCTGTAATTCCATCTTCGCCTGGGGCCTTGCCGTTTTAAGGTGCTGGAGAGCCAATCTAATCTCGCTCAGACGACGTCCGGGATATCATCGGAATAGTGTCGGATAAGACTTGCTCTTGGATCGTTACTCACACTTGCGTGTGTGCAACGATGACGTGTACAGCTGCCATAGAACCTCTCAATCTCACTCAAAATCTCAGGTGTCCCGAAACGACGCTGCCACACTCGGTCTTCAGCTTCGACAGTTGGCTCTTTCTGGCAGACAGATCTCTAGCAAAGACTTTGGAGGCCTAGTTCCGCTCGATCGCTTCTTCAATACGAGCAGTATTAAAGTTGCGTAAGTCCCGCCGTATGCATTTGGAGATCTGTCTGTTCAGTGCAGCTTCAAGACTGCAAGACTGCAGCTTCATTTCCCTTCTAACAGCCATGAGATTAAGAGTGTGATCGGAGAGTTTTTGTGTTCTTCTGCGGCGGTTCTTGCAAAACTTAGCTCCGACCGCATGGACAGTTTCCACGAGCTTGTCATTTATATCGTCCACTGCATTGCAATCTTCTAGGCACTGAAAACGGTTTTGTAACTCGAGCTGAAAGGTTTTAGGACTTTGGATTAGAGCACGAGGGGGATGGAGCGTTGACTTCATTGACGACACCTCTCAACAAGGTTTAGGTTCAGTGTGCCTCTAACCTTTCGGTGATCGCTACCAGTTTTCACCCTCGCGATCACTGAGACATCACTGAACAGTTGCCGTCTAGTCGTCATAATGAAGTCAATCTCATTTTGTTGAACCGTCGGGGCTCGACCAGGTCCACTTCCTGTGGGGCCGCTTCTGGAAGAAAGTTCATCATAAAGAGTCCCTCTTTCTCCATGACGTCGGCCAGCTACTGGCCTGGGTTCCGTTGCCTATTCCGTATTTCCCTACTTTCAGGTCACCGTTTCTCTTGTGCCTAGTTTTGCGTTGAAGTCTCCCATTAACACTGTATAGTGGGTTTTGGAGGAATGCATGGCTCTAGAGATATCTCACGCATTTCCTCCTCCGGAAATGCGTGAGGATATCTCTAGAGGCCTCATCAGGGTGTGCCGAGGTTGGTGCATAAACCTGTATGACCCAGCGATACCGTTTGGTGATTCTGAGTATAAGGTACGGAACCTCGTCGACATACTCCCAATCTTTACAACGTTGTTAACGAGAGACTTGTGGACGATAAATCCGACACCTCCTTGGGACAGATGGTCGCCTCCCGGTGATAGAACAAGTTGCCGGATTCGAGGATTACCGTGTCCTCCCCTCTCTTCGGACATCGGATAATCCTATAATATTCCAGCGCTTGTCTATCTCTTCAACTTCAAGTCCTCAGGGTACGTGCGTTATAAGTTGCCAGGTCGAGTCGTCGTGGTGGTAACCGAACCTCAACAGATCTTAGCACCCCTTGCCCCGCCGTTACCATGGTCGCCACCGTGGCCAGGAATAGCAGGGCCGCCAGAAGTCTGGGGGCCGTCTCTTCGTTACTTTATTCATTGGGGATATATTGCCATAGTTGCCACGCTTGCCGAGCAGGTTGGCAACCGCAGTATTTTTTGTTGTTTTACTGTTATCGGAAGATGCTGCTGCCCATCTTCTGCCTCAGTTTCCCTCTGTCGCCTCTTACGACACCGCGGGAAGATATGGGGTAGTGGGTATTCTTACCCGCCAATACACGGAGTATATTTATTTATTATACATTTTATTATAAAAAAAAATCATCAAGGAAAAGAATGACGGGGTATTTTCTTAAGCCGGATTATTAAGTGATTAGTGATGACATTAGATTTATATGTTTATAATATTATATACTGCGTCGACTACATACCTATCACGAAATGTGCCAATTATTGCTAGATGATAATAAGAGCAAATGTTGACAATGGTATGTACATTATATCTATCTCTCTCTCTTTAGGCATCAGAAGAGTAATGAAATAATAAATTGATATTGTTTTATTTTAAAACTACAATTTTACATACAAATCACTAGGGTCGTAATACATCTGCATTGCATCAAGGTCATTTTGTATAGTGGACTTTAATTCAATTATAACTTTCAGTTAATCTTTATATTGCATATGTAGTTATTAATTTTATTTTATTTTCTCTTCTTTTTTAAACGTTACCTCCACACTAAGATTTTCTCCTGTATCGTGGGGGCAGTTTATACATAAATTTCACAGAACAAACATCAGACCCGGAACAATTACCTACTTGTGGGCCATACAAATTAATGTTCCGTGCGGAGTTCGAACCTGCGGTCCTTAGCGCTGTAACCCTAATATAGCTGCAGCATGGGTCTACCATATAAAATGATATGCACTCACGCACACATCTTTCTTCTGTCTTCTTTTATTAGTCTGTAAGGTTCACTTCTGGATGCACATATGCTCCTAAAACCTTGTTGGTTGCAAATTATTTTAGATGCATGTGTATATGTGTGTGTGTGTGTGAGAACTAAATTAAATCCCATTACATTCATACACATACATATATACATAATGGTCAATCTTATAAAAAAATGGTAAATTAGCTTTCATCAATCTCACTATCACGATAGCCCATGATAAGTCCACTGCTGTACATAAGCCTCCCCCATAGATTGTCACAAAGTATGGTCCAGTGCCACCAGCATCCATCAACTATCTGCATGTTTAATCGGTTATTTCTTCATCTTAGAGCAAGGTTGACCAACAACACTTGCCAGTAAGAGTCTACCTGCCAATTCAAGGGGGAAAAGTTAATGATTCATAGATTCCACTGTCACATTGTCATTGGTCTGTTATTCTTAATGTTGGATTTGATACCAGATCAAGGAAATATTGTAATATGTATCAAACCTAAAACTTAAATGTGAAAAGGAGGCCAAGTTCGGTACAAACAATATTTGGGGTTGTCAACTTTGCCGATTAGCCAATTATTATTGCCAATTTAGAATTTAAATAAAGATTGATTTTATGCTACAGGATTTAAATACAGCCAAGTAGCTAAGAGGCTAAGTGCCGCCATAAATTTCATAATATGAGAGTAACCCAGGTTGAATCCAAGCAGCATCAACTAAATTGTTGGTTGCAATTTTAAGTTTTGATTGACTACGTGAAGGAAAACTAGCATATCAGAAAATAAAAGCATTGGGGCAGAGCAGTGGACACTTCCTTGCCCTAAAATTCTTTTGCCTTTAATTTCTCAGAAATGAGAGAAGGCCTGTGCCCAGGATTGGGACAAATACAGGCTGTAAAAGTACTAAAACCTCTTCTTTGTAATAACAGCCCATCAGTAATTCACTGTCATATCTGTAATAAATACTTATAGTGGGTCAACTCCTTTGTTATACCACAAAATACTACCACAAAATACCTACATGGCTGTCTCAACATCAAATCGCTAAAAATATGCAAGGGTTGTCACCAAAACATTTCCTTAAATAATTATATCATAACATATTTTATCTCTATACATCATAATAATTTATTTTTCTATATAAAGATACAAACTAATTACTAATTTACAAAACTAGTTGCGTTCCGTAGTTGCGTGCGTGTCTTCACCTGATTCGTCGTGATGGAAACAAAGCTTGTGCTGGTACCTATCTAATTTTACTATATTTTACCTATATAGCAGTATCTCAGGTATTTCGCTTAAAATATTTGATAGGACTCATTAGGACCTAATGAATTCTATAAATTATATGATTGCCTCATTGGTCTAGTGATTGTCAGCGCAACTGCTGATGACTTGGTCTCAGATTCAAATCCTTCTGGTTGAGACCAAAAAATCAATTATTGGGATTTTCTGTAAAGGAATTCTCGATATTACTCTATTCTCTAATGTTGGCGATGATTGACCCCAGTGCCTGGGAAAGCATGTAAACCCATTGGTATCATATATCATCGTGTTAGATGCACACACTCATGCATTATAATCCTGTATTGCACAGATGGCTAGTCTCCGTTAAGACAGGCTGCCGTGACTGGAATTCGATCTGGATCTCCAGTGGTGAATGAAAATTACTCATGCGAATGAGGTGATCGCTTCTGTGCTGGTTCTATTATAATTTATGTAAATATTTGTACAATTTTATGATTATAAAATCATTTCAAAAGTTATATACTGTTATTATGTTATAGTCTGTACTATAGTAAACAAAAATATTCTATTCTATTCTATAGTACCAGCACATACATGTTTTGAATGAATGTTTACATATTTTAATTAAAATTGATATGTATATTCCAGTTGTAGCATGGGAGACTGCCGAGACCCACCTGTGCTTGTCTGCCACGGAAATATAGACTCTGCTGCGAGTTTTCGACCCCTAATGAAGTTGTTGCCAAAAAAATTTTACTATGTTGGTTAGTATAATTTTAATATAGCTACTAACACTTGCCTTGTGGAGGTGGTGCAAGAGAATTCATCAACCAATGAGGGCTAATAATTTTCTGTTCACCAGATGTCGCTAGTTGACACTGAGGTAAAGTTTTTTGTTACACAATGTAATTTAATTGACAAGTTGTTTTTAATAAAAGTTTATCAGTTTCTAGAGTATTATATAAATACACAAAACAATGCGTCAGTAATTTGCTCTTTAATTTTTTGCACATTTTTAACTTTTTTTTTTAATTTTTCTACTTTATGAATATCTGTGGTTTGGTTTATTTATTTTTAATGTTATTACTATAAAATATAGCTAATAGTACAGAGAGAAACAATAACTTTCACATTTTCCGAACAAATTAACTTCCCCGCTATGAAATCTGTCAAATATTATACCTCGCTTTCTAGTGGCGCCGCCCTGGTGGCACAAAAAGTCGTGGATGCCCTCATTACTTACTGTTTTTGAATTAGTATTTCGATTTCTTATAAGTAGTAAAATAAACCTAATGACATATCATCATTACAGTTTTAATAATAATAAATAAATTGATATTTATTTCCTCCCACATATCATGATCAGTACATCACAATAAACTAAGTAACAATGAACTATAAAGCTAAATAACAGCTATAAATACTACCTAAATAAGATCTAGGTGGGAGACTGGTGCCCAAACTAGGTTGCCCTGTGCTTTGGGATCACCAGGCCCCTCCCTCAACGGAAGTGATATTGCTGTAAAACACTTAATAAACAGTACAGCTATGTGTAATAAAATTAGATTAAAATATACTTGTTCAGTTTGGAGAACGCATTGGTGCGCGTGTGCGTGTGTGTATGTATGTGGTGTGTGTGTGTGTGCATGTGGTGTATAATATATATTTAAACAATAAAGTTTTACTTTAAGTACACTGCTGAACTTAGGTCTTCCCCAAGGAATGATTGTGTCAGCACGGTCTTAGCCATCTGCATCCATCGACTTCCTACATCTCTTACCAGATTGTCACTCCGGTAGTGACAACTTACTTGAGAAGTGTTCTTCCCCATGCGTTGTTAGTTCTTCAAGTTATATGGCCGGTCCATCGCCATTTCAGCTAACTCATTCATTGGGCTCAATGGACTCATCCATTCGAATCTGCCATTGTATTGAAAGAATTGTGTACTGCCGTGAACCATTTTAAGCTTACTTGTTTAATGGAATAATTATTAATGTTCGGGTATACTAGTTTTCTTTTTTTTAAATATGAGTTGTATGTTTTCCCCACAGGCATGGAGTTGCCAGGTAACGGAAAATCGGACCCCTTCCCGCCGGGGATGGTGATCTGTTCATACGACATTTTGTATTCCATCGTGGCAGTCGTCAGGCATTTCCGTTGGAAAAAATTCGTTTATCTCGGGCATTCCTTAGGCAGCACTTTGGGTGGGTTTATTGCTTTATCTAGTGTGTTTCGATTTTTTTTTATAGAAATCTCACCGCAGAATAGCTGTACCACATATAAATGAACACTTGTTGTATAAAAATGTTAGTAATTATAGACCGGTGACGTTATTACCTACCGATTTTCTCAAAAAGACATGACAAAAGCCTTACTTATACTACTAAACAAATTATATTTATATGGTGTCAGGGGAAACGTGTTTGAACTAATGAAACCTTATCTAGAAGGCAGGAAAAAAATAACATAAATTACCCAAATAGATATCAAGTCGAAAACCGAAATAAAAAAACATGCGTGAGTGTCGTGGAACACTCGGTTGGAACGAAGTACCTTTCGTAGTATATTATTATTGATAAACGTGTTATATTATTGATTAACAAATACAAATAAATGAATTACTAGCGTCTATTAAAATAAAGCGTCATTTAAAATAATATTTCTTTCATGGCAAGATAAGAAAAACTGCGAGGGAGATGGATATTATTCAATCTGGCTCGCACTATAGAAAGGGTTGTGACGGAAAAATCTTACACTTAAACCTCTCTCTCTCGCCTAGCCCCCATCCGCCAAATTCGTACCGTGCGATAAGGAACTTCGTTCCAGTATACTCTTCCTGTACCCAATTGATTAAATATGGAGTTCCTCAGGGTATAAAAATCAATTGCTGTCCGTTAGCCTCGCTAAAACTCGAAAATGACTGATTTTGATGAAATTTTGTGTGTGCTTGAGTGGGTCCCTGGTTGGTTAAGATTCACAGTTGAACCCGGTAGGTGGCGCTGTTGTCGAGATCCAGAAATCACCCGTGCGAACCCGAGGCGTATCACTAGTCATTTATATGTGCACTACATATTTATATGCATTTATAGCACAAAAAAAGTCGTGCGATCTGTTATTTAAAAAACACCAACACATGAGTGTAAGCCACATTTCTAAAATTAAAATTCTTACATTTTCCTCATTATATATTTAAAAAACAAGCATTTTTGTAAAACGTACAAGTAGTAAACTTTATTTAGTGCCCAGTAGAACTGTTTTCTTTTAATGTAAAGTATAATATACATAATAATAAAGTATTATATGTAAGTATATAACAAAATACCTATTGTGACAACAAATAGAGATTGTGACTACTAACTGATAAAGAATATTATTTTATAAGATAAACTTTGACATTAGGGCATATCCCTTATAGTAGAGTATTCCTAATATATTGTCACGCTCTACTTTAAAATAAAATTATTGAAACGTTAAATCGTGTCGTGTCAATCACTAGTCTTGCCACGATTTGAAAAGTCAACCATATACCATTGGATTCGCAATGAAAATATCTATACATATTTACACATTTAATTTTTTAGGAAAAAGAATGAGGGTAAATTACTATATCAGTTTACCTGTTTACACACCTGGTAGACAGGTATTGTTGCATGGAAAAAGGTAGTCAACCATGCTGTGGCATAGTTGGTCTCAATCGATATATATATATATATATCGATTGAGACCAATTTTATCAAGGAAAATAATGACCGTAACCGGTAAAAAAAATAAATACTTTTTAATTCTAAATTAAAAATAGCCTTGCCAAAATATAGGCTGTCAATCACCCCGATTTGTATTTATTTATATATTTTATTCATCATTATTATCATCATTACAGCCCATCACAAGTCCACTCACTGCTGAACATAGGCCTCCCCCAAGGAATGCTACAAAGCACGGTCCTGAGCCACTTGTATCCATCGACTTCCTGCATGTCTTACCAGGTCGTCACTCCATCTAGTGGGGGGACGCCCTACACTTCGTCCGCCGGTACGAGGCCGCCACTCGAGAACCTTTCTTCCCCATCGGTTGTCGGTTCTGCGAGCTATATGGCCGGGCCATTGCCACTTCACACTTTGGTTCTACTGCGGATATCCTCATTTCTAAGTTTATCACGGAGAGAAACCCCGAGCATAGCCCTCTCCATAGATCGCTGAGCGACCTTGAACTTCCTCATACGGCCAGCAGTGAAGGACTACGTCTCAGTTCACGCAACACGCACTGGTGTCAGTGATGACCTATGGAACAGTCTAGTTTTCAAGTTTTGAGGTATACCTGACGAGAAGATCGTCAACAACTTCGAGCTTAGTGCTCCCAACAACTACTGGCATAGGTGTGACATGGACGTTGTGCATGATCTTCGTTTTGTCCATGTTCATCTGACCTATCAGTTGGGAGACACTATTGAGGTCATTGAGCATAGTGCTTAGGTCCTCCAGCGATTCTGCCATAAGGACTATATCGTCTGCAAATCGAAGGTGAGTGATGTACTCGTCGTTGATGTTAATACCGTATCCTTTCCAGTCCAGTAGCTTGAAAACGTCTTCCAGTGCAGCGGTGAAGAATTTCGGGATATAACGTCACCCTGTCTTACACCTCTCCGCAATTGGATAGGTTTCGTACTCTGATTCTGTACTCGGATAGCCATCGTAGCCCTACTGTACAAACACTTCAGCACTTCGATATATCGACAGTCAACTTGGCACCGCTGAAGGGACTGCAGTACCGCCCAAATTTCGACGGAATCAAAGGCTTTTTCATAGTCCACATACGCCAGACATAGTGGCAAATTGTACTCCTCGGACTTCTGTACAATTTGCCGAAGGGTATGTATGTGGTGTATGGTGCTAAAGCCTTTTCGGAAACCGGCTTGTTCGGGAGGCTGGAAGTCGTCGAGTCTGCATGCGAGACGATTCGTAATGACTCTCGAAAACAGCACATAGACGCGGCTCAGAAGGGAAATCGGTCTGTAGTTCTTCAAGAGAGCGTTGTCGCCTTTCTTAAAGAACAAGACCACCGCACTTCTGCTCCAAGCCTCCGGTGTAGTGCCACCATTGAGGACGGAATTAAAGAGCTTCTGAAGGACTACAAGTACCGGTTTTCCACCCGCTTTCAGAAGCTCCGCTGTAATTCCATCTTCGCCTGGGGCCTTGCCGTTTTTAAGGTGCTGG
Source organism: Parnassius orleans (assembly GCA_029286625.1). NCBI lineage: Eukaryota > Metazoa > Arthropoda > Insecta > Lepidoptera > Papilionidae > Parnassius > Parnassius orleans. The sequence goes on from JAGSMP010000237.1 coordinate 1,662,400, forward strand.
AGAGCCATTCTAATCTCGCTCAGACTGACGTCCGGGATATCATCGGAATAGTGTCGGATAAGACTTGCTCTTGGATCGTTACTCACACTTGCGTGTGGCTGCAACGATGATGTGTAAAGCTGCCCATAGAACCTCTCAATCTCACTCAAAATCTCAGGTGTCCCGGAAACGACGCTGCCACACTCGGTCTTCAGCTTCGACAGTTGGCTCTTTCTGGCAGACAGATATCTAGCAAAGACTTTGGAGGCCTAGTTCCGCTCGATCGCTTCTTCAATACGAGCAGTATTAAAGTTGCGTAAGTCCCGCCGTATGCATTTGGAGATCTGTCTGTTCAGTTGCCTGTATTCTATCAAATCTACTGAAGACTGCAGCTTCATTTCCCTTCTAACAGCCATGAGATTAAGAGTGTGATCGGAGAGTTTTTGTGTTCTTCTGCGGCGGTTCTTGCAAAACTTAGCTCCGACCGCATGGACAGTTTCCACGAGCTTGTCATTTATATCGTCCACTGCATTGCAATCTTCTAGGCACTGAAAACGGTTTTGTAACTCGAGCTGAAAGGTTTTAGGACTTTGGATTAGAGCACGAGGGGGACGGAGCGTTGACTTCATTAGACGACACCTCTCCAACTTAAGGTTTAGGTTCAGTGTGCCTCTAACCTTTCGGTGATCGCTACCAGTTTTCACCCTCGCGATCACTGAGACATCACTGAACAGTTGCCGTCTAGTCGTCATAATGAAGTCAATCAAATTTTTGTTGAACCGTCGGGGCTCGACTAGGTCCACTTCCTGTGGGGCCGCTTCTGGAAGAAAGAGTTCATCATAAAGAGTCCCTCTTTCTCCATGAAGTCGGCCAGCTGCTGGCCCCTTGGGTTCCGTTGCCCTATTCCGTATTTCCCTACTTTCAGGTCACCGTTCTCTCTTGTGCCTAGTTTTGCGTTGAAGTCTCCCATTAACACTGTATAGTGGGTTTTGGAGGAATGCATGGCTCTAGAGATATCCTCACGCATTTCCTCCTCCGGGAAATGCGTGAGGATATCTCTAGAGGCCTCATCGGGGTGTGCCGAGGTTGGTGCATAAACCTGTATGACCTTCAGCGAATACCGTTTGGTGATTCTGAGTATAAGGTACGGAACCCTCGTCGACATACTCCCAATCTTTACAACGTTGTTAACGAGAGACTTGTGGACGATAAATCCGACACCTCCTTGGGACAGATGGTCGCCCTCCCGGTGATAGAACAAGTTGCCGGATTCGAGGATTACCGTGTCCTCCCCCTCTCTTCGGACATCGGATAATCCTATAATATTCCAGCGTAACTTGTCTATCTCTTCTTCTAGCTTCAGGAGTCCTCAGGGTACGTGCGTTATAAGTTGCCAGGTCGAGTCGTCGTAGGTGGCAACCGAACCGGAGAATCTTAGCACCCCCTGCCCCGCCGTTACCATGGTCGCCACCGTGACCAGGAATAGCGGGGCCGCCAGGGTCTGGGGGCCGTCTCTTCGTTACTTTATTCATTGGGGGATATATTGCCATAGTTGCCACGCTTGCCGAGCAGGTTGGCAACCGCAGTATTTTTATTGTTGTTTTACTGTTATCGGAAAGATGCTGCTGCCCATCTTCTGCCTCAGTTTCCCTCTGTCGCCTCTTACGACACCCGCGGGAAGATATGGGGTAGTGGGTATTCTTACCCGCCACTACACGGGGGTATATTTATTTATTATATATTTTATTATTTAAAAAAACATCAAGGAAAAAAATGAGGGGGTATTTTCTTAAGCCGGATTATTAAGTGATTAGTGATGACATTAGATTTATATGTTTATAATATTATATACTGCATCGACTACATACCTATCACGACATGTGCCAATTATTGCTAGATGATAATAAGAGCAAATGTTGACAATGGTATGTACATTATATCTATCTCTTTAAATTTTCGTTATTGTTTAACCCATGAGATATCACGACTCAGAACCTTTAGGCATCAGAAGAGTAAAGAAATAATAAATTGATATTGTTTTATTTTAAAACTACAATTTTACATACAAATCACTAGGGTCGTAATACATCTGCATTGCATCAAAGTCATTTTGTATAGTAGACTTTAATTCAATTATACCTTTCAGTTAATCTTTATATTGCATATGTACTTATTAATTTTATATTTTGTTTTTTTTTTAAACGTTACCTCCACACTAAGATTTTCTCCTGTATCGTGGGGGCAGTTTACATACATAAATTTCACAAGAACAAACATCCAGACCCGGAACAATTACCTACTTGTAGGCCATACAAATTAATGTTCCGTGAGGATTCGAACCTGCGGTCCTTAGCGTTGTAACTCATTGCTAAGCCACTGCGCCACGAAGCCGTCATAACATATGTATGCCCACTATCGGATCATAGAGAACCTACTTTATATTTTACAAGCTGTAACACCCTATTTCACCCTCTCAGGGGTTGAATTTTCCAAAATCCTTTCTTAGTGCGTGTGTCTACGTCTATGTCGAGAAAGGAATATATGTGAAATTTCAAGTTAATCCGGCGTATAGTTTTGGAGATCTTGTGAAGAGTGAGTAAGTGGTATTTGGCTTATATGTATGTACTAGCTGTTCCCCGCGACTTCGCCCGCGTGGAATTTTTTTGCGCGGAACCCTAAAATAGAAGTAGCCTAAGTTACTCCTTATAACATCAGCTATCTGCCAGTGAAAGTCCCATCCAAATCGGTCCACAGGTTTTTGCGTGATGCGTGTTCACGCCGAAATAGGATGCGTGTACCAGTCCCAAACCAGTTAAGGACATATTTTGACTTCGAAATGCTCTGAACTGGTATTATTTAGTTTTAACATAGAAATGTATATACAAAGTTGTTTATTGATCACTAATGTTGCAATATTGATAAATTATTTGATTCCAAATATTTAAGTTTTTTATAGGTTTTATTAATTATACCAATAACGGGAATGTGCCTAAGTTTGACCAGTGCGCTCCAATAAATTACCACTTTTGCGCCAATAGTTGACCACTGAAAAAGTTATCAAGAAAAGGTAGCTAATTCAAAATAAAACACTATTTTGTTACACAAATTGACTTTCATATGATGACTGAAAGTTTATCTAGACTTCCAACCAATTTTTAATGGCACAGTCGAAGGTAACTAATTAGAAGAAAAACATGAAAATTAGAACATTAACGTTAACAACGCTTATTAGCAAACTACAATAGAAAAATAGCTTTGCACATAAATTATCAGTATCACCTATCACAGACTTAAAATTAAGTAAATCAGTCTCATCATATTGAGGTAGGCGAATTTGACAAAATCTTATCTAGAAACCGTAAAATTACCAAATACGAACTAGAAAGTTTTATCTTATACTAGCTGTTCCCCGCGAATTCGCCCGCGTGGAATTTTTTGCGCTGAGCCCTAAAATAAAAGTAGCCTAAGTTACTCCTTATAACATCAGCTATCTGCCAGTGAAAGTCCCATCCAAATTGGTTCATAGGTTTTTGTGTGATGCGTGTTCACGCCAAAATAGGATGGGTGTACCAGTCCCAAACCAGTTAAGGACACATTTTGACTTCGAAATGCTCTGAACTGGTATTATTTAGTTTTAAGATAGAAATGTATATACAAAGTTGTTTATTGATCACTAATGTTGTAATATTGATAAATTATTTGAATCCAAATATTTAAGTTTTTTATGTGTGATGCGTGTTCACGCCAAAATAGCTCGCAGATGACAGATTTTTTTCAGACTTACTTAACATTTATTGTTATATTTTGGCCAATTTACACAATATCTTTATGAATTATAGCTTATGAGTTATTCTGATGTATGAGCTATATTATTGTAAAGTTTCATTAAAATAAATTCAGTAGTTTTTGCGTGAAAGAGTAACAAACATCCATACATCCTCACAAACTTTCACATTTATAATATCAGTAGGATTCATTGCAAAAATTTGGCCATGTCTTCAACCTCGTAGGAACGTCTGGTATTTTTTTTTTATAGGATAGGGGGACAAACGAGCACAGTCCACCTGATGGTAAGTGGTATATTATAGAAACAGGTGCTTTTATAACCAATACCAGCGTAAAATATCAGCTTAACGCTTTTGTTTCGTCAAGTGAGTGTAGAGAACCGGAGACCCTTTTTACTGGAAACGAGGCATTCCACCTTAGTCCTCACGGTTGACAACGCATCTGCATTTTGATTCGTAATCGAGGATAGATGTAGATGTCTTTAGGCCACAGCAACCACATACCATCAGTTGGTATGTGGTTTCGTATGGATAGTGTAGAGAACTGGAGACCCCTTTTACTGCAAATGAGGCATTCAATTTTAGCCCTAAGGGATGGAAACACGTCAGCATTTTGATTCTCAATTTAGGATAGATGTAGATGTCTATGGGCCACAGTTTCCACTTACCTTCAGGTGGACTGTATGCTCTTTTGTCACCCATATATGATAAAATAACACCTTTTTAAAACATACCTCAGACGGACAAAGAAAGAAAGACGAAGCGCTGTGTGTACATTTCAAGTGAGGAAAAAACCAAGTCAAAACTATGCTCAACTTATTGTAAAAACGCACTGATATACACAGTACATATACATCTAAAATCATTTGCAACCGTCAAAACATAGAGATATAAATATACCTATCGAGGCGACATATTCTACTATAGAAATAATAGTTATAGAAATATCTATAATATCGACACACACTTGTCAAAAACAGTTTTGTCTCTTTTTAACAAAGCAGTAGCTGCAATAGAAAAGAGAGACAACTACACTTTGACAAGTGCTTATTTTGGTAACACTTTCGTGTGACGTCATTAGCTCATCCATGCGTGACTGCGTCGCCATGTTAAGCGCCAAGTTTTGTGGTAGACCTGCTGTCAAACTGTCAAAAAGCAGTGACAAAGTGTTGTACTAGAAATTATTTTAATAGATTAATATTGTTCAGAAATGAATGAATAATAATAATAATTTATAAATCCTGGATATCATGTTTCATCCACCGTTTCATGATCATACCAGATTTTCGAATTTCAAATAAACAAAATTAATGTACCTACCTGCGAAAAATAATATTTTTCATTTAAAATCTGAATGAATAAATAAAATATGATATCCAGCAGGACCGAACATGCTTGTATAACTTACCATTTGTGATCAATTATGTGCAGAACGTTCCTATATACCAATTAATAATAAATAAGTATTGATTTTTAAAACAGTTTATATAATTTTTACTCAACTAATCATTATTATTTTATATTAAAAATATTGTACAGTAAATAAATTTGGTATACAAGCAAAAATATTCATCTTTCCACTACTTTGTCAATATTCATTTTTATTGTGTGCGTTATAACTTTTTAACTTTGTTCACAATTATATAAATGATGTAAAAAACTTGAGTAAGTACTTAGCACACTCAGAACATTGTTTAAAACAAGTTGCAGGTTAATTGCCTGCATACTTAACTCTTTGTTTGACTGTAACTAACACAAGAAATCTGTAGCAGAGTATGCACTGCGTAAGTGTACATATGCGGTGAACCCTGGTGAAGCAGCTCAAGCGAAACTTAAGGGATAGCAATCCAAATCTAATTTGACAACCCAACAATCCATTGCTTCATGTGATTGAAAAATTCGTTTGCTCGACAACAAAAACAACGCAATGGATATTGTTAAACTGTCAAATTGGTATGGTTTGTCATTTTAGTGTGTTACACAATTAGGCTACGGACTTAATTTCTATCTACACAAAAGCCATAAAACTGCCAGACACATTATTTATTCCTCAGATAAGTTATTTGACGATTGAAAACTTAGCCCTGTACCTATATAAATACCTACGGAATAAAGTAAATAAAGCAACAAATTCAATTATATGAAATGAGAACAAATTCATATTAGTAAAAATATCGATATCAGCTGCCCATATTGCTGAGTTACAACCCTATAAAAGGCGGCCATTTTATGCGCCAGTGTATTGTAGGCAGTCACGCTAATTCTGTAGGTATGCCCAGTCCATATACTTCTAAGTCAGTGCGTCAAAATCGTTGAAAACACCTGTGAAATTTTACAGGCTGATAAAAAAAGAGTAAAGGTATGTAGGTGCAGCGTCATTGTCGTTGTAATTTCAAGTAGGTACGTCGTTAAATAAAAGTCGAATCGCAACGGCTTAACGTTAACGATTAACGTTATATTTATTGATAAAATTAAAATATTAGCTTTGACCCGCGTTTTAGTCAGCGTAGAACTTAAACGAAAACTTACAGATCTATATTATTGATACTCAGTTTTTTTACTATTAATACGAAAACTATGTGCGATATCGATAAATGTTTAAAATAAAAAATTTCACAAAAAAATACATTTCTTTTTACTTTATTTTTCACAGGATTTATGTACGCGCTTGCGTTCCCAGACGAAATATCCAAGCTGATCGTCCTGGATCCTGTCACTAACCTTGTTGCAATCCCGGCCAAGAGTTTTCCAATATGGTAACAGTTAAACTAATTTAATTTTCTATGCATAAGAGATACTAAAGCAATTAGTATGAGATTGAGAATCGAAAAGCATGATGGGTTGGGATGGAGCTGGACGTCTAAGAAATAAAATATTTTGAGAACATGTGATTTCCGCCAATACGCATTGGAGCAGCGAGGCGGGCTAAATTACTCAGAAATGAGACGAGGCCTGTACTCAGCAATGGGTGGTATAAAGGTTTGTATCATGACGATCACACAACAATTTCTGGTGATCGCACAGTAATTCATTAAATTTTGATTTTGTATATTAAGCAAGCTGTATTTCACTTTCAACTGCACAATACACAAATAAACGCTTTTTCGCCTTCACACACAGACTATTAAAACCACACAGACTATTAAAAAAGCAACATTAGAAATCACACAAAATTCACAGCTCATTCAGTCGATCTGTCGGGAATTAATTGGTTGGTACATTTTAAAATTATTTAGCGACTATCTCTTCCGTGCCGTGGTAGCTCAGATGGTTAGCGCTCGCTGTAAGTTTCACAGTACGCGAGTAACCCGGGTTCGATCCCCGCCGGCACCAATGAAATTGTTAATTGCAATTTTAAGTGCTGATTTACCACGTGCTCGGCGGTGAAGGAAAACATCGTGAGGAAACCTGCATGTCTGAGAAATCAAAAAAAGTATTTCGAAGACATGTGAAGTTCGCCAACACGCATTGGGGCAGCGCGGCGAACATTTCCTTGCCCTAAAACCCTCTCAGAAATGAGAGGAGGCCTGTGCCCAGCAGTGGGACTTATATAGGCTGTAACTTTACTTTTTTACTTTTATCTCTTCTCGGTACAAGTCGTACAGAGTTTGACCATAGACTATTATGTGTTTTATAATTGTCATTGGCAATATGAACGTAAACGATGAATGATTTAATTTAATGTATTTGCACATCTTTATATCTATAATTCTTCTGTACGTGCGTTAATCACTGAACTCCTAAACGGCTGGACCGATTTTGATAATTTGTTTTGTTTGTTTGAGTTGGATGGTGGATTAGGTTGGTTGGTGGATAGGTGGCGCAGTTATCGAGATCAAATTGACTGTCTCGTTGGTCTAGTGGTCGTAAACGCGACTGCTGATCATGAGGTCCCGGGTCGAACCAAAATCAGTTATTGGGTTTTTCTGTCAAGAAATTCTCAGTAGCCGCCCGGAGTTGTTTCACCTCCGTGCCTCGGAAAGCACATAAAGCCGTTGGTCTTGCGGCTGATCTCTCTCCGGTCGTATCGAATCACCGTCCCATCGGAGTATGAGAGTGAGGGAACAGAGAGTGCACCTGTGCTTGCGCATACACTTGGGCACTATAATCCTGTCCTGCGCACATGGCTAGCCACCGTTGAGACTGGCCACCGTGAAATTCGGTCTGGAGGACATTATTAATAGTTATGATACTTTTTGTTTAGTATTCTCTCGTTTCCGAGATGTTATACCTTTTTCGCCGGGCTGTTAACCAAACGAACTCGGTTAAGTGTTTAATCTTTAGACAGGAACCTACGGACTATTCTGCAAGTATTCAATATTGCTGCTGTCTGTAGCTTCTTTAAGCTAGAAAAGAGTGAATGGGTAATGTAATAATTTACTGTTAGTTATTGCCCTATGTTGGTCACCTCCTCGCTGTCCATGTCTGGATACATTTCTACAAATTTTGCATGAAGTTGGGGAAGGTGTGATAGTAAGGTATGTGCGCAGTATAAAGATATTCATATCTTCACTCCATTTCCTGCGTGCACGTTTACTAGCTTTGGCGGGTGCAGAGTTATCGGCGCTTGCCTTCTGCACAACTTCCGTAGTTGTTGACGAAGAAATCGATTCTGAAGCATCGGAATCCGAGAGACTAGCATTGGTCGTTTGATAGTTGTGAGAGATCCCCGCCCGGAGATTCAACTGGCCCCGTAAGCCGGGTACTAGGGGCATGTTTTTCTTATTTTTTACTCATTTTTGTTTTGGACAAAAATAACCCACCACGTTTGTCCAATAGTGATGAGTCGCAGTAGACTTCCTGAGCCTGTGGGCGCTGCGGTTGGTATACGAGATACTCCTCCGCCGCCGCCCTAAAACTGACATCCCACGCTAATGCCAATTGCTCTACCTAAGACTCGTGCATAAGAGCCCTACGTAGCCTCTTCTATGGGTATGCCGCCATCGGTCGGTTCGCCATTGCCTCGTTTGTTGACAGCAGGGGTTTGTTGACCACGTGCAGGTGAGGTTGGCTTGGAGTTGTTCCCCCGTTTGACTCCCTTATTATCGAGATCCAGGAATCACACTGAGCCAGGGCGAATCGTCAATATTATATATAAACTAGCTGTTCCCCGCGACTTCGCCTGCGTGGAATTATTTTGCGCGGAACCCTAAAATAAGAGTAGGCCAAGTTACTCCTTATAACATCAGCCAGTGAAAGTCCCATCCAAATCGGTTCACAGGTTTTTGCGTGATGCGTGTTCAGACAGACGTCGTATTTTTTCCCGACTTACTTAACATTTATCGTTATATTTTGGCCAATTTACACAATATCTTTATTAATTATAGCTTATGTGTTATTCTGATGTATGAGCTATATAATTGTAAAGTTTCATTAAAATCCATTTAGTAGTTTTTGCGTGAAAGAGTAACAAACATCCATACGTCCTCACAAACTTTCACGTTTATAATATTAGTAGGATTTTAGCTTTCTACACTCTAAACTTAAACTATGCTAAATCTCACACTCTTCCGTGCAAGCAATATGCTTAAAAAGGGGTAAAAAGTTTTTCCTTCACATATTATTAAATAAATTACAATGTTTACTACAGGTACGAGAATATATTCAAGGTGAACATAAAAAACTATGATAAGTACAATGTGCCAAAGCAACTAGGACCAAAGTACAAGAAAGAGGAGGTAAGTGATGGACAATCGTTTTTCTACTGACTACTAAAAACTAGAGGTTATCAATAAATCAAAGTGACAAACAAGCTAATATTCCGCCGGGCTATATTGCCCTATTTAATAAACATTACAATCCGACAAATTTGTACAAAAGTGACATAAGTGACCGTGTAGTGGCGGTGTAAGAATATCTACTACCCCATATCGTCCAGAGGGTGTCGTAAGAGGCGACAGAGGGAAAATGAAACAGGAGATGGGCAGCAGCATCTCCCTGATTACAACTCTAAATAATAAAAAACTGCGGTTGCCAACCCGCTTGCCTAGCGTAGCAACTATGGCAAAATCCCCCCATGAGGCAATCTATGAGGAAGGCCTATCAGCATTGGACTTTTATAGGCTGTAATTGTGGACATAAATATCAAATTTGAAAAAAAAAAACATGCGTGAGTGTCGTGGAACACTCGGTTGGAACGAAGTTTCTTTCGTAGTATTATTGATAAACGTATTATATTATTGATTAACAAATACAAATAAATGAATTACTAGCGTCTATTAAAATAAAGCCGCATTTAAAATAAAATAATATTTCTTTCATGGCAAGATAAGAAAAAGTGCGAGGGAGATGGATATTATTCCATCTCGCTCGCACTATAGAAAGGGGGTCGTGACAGAAAAATCTTACACTTTTTCTCGCCCGTCCGTCAAATCCGTCAAATTCGTACCATGCGATAAGGAACTTCGTTCCAATAAATACCGTTTCTTTTATTTTATAAAATTTAAGTGACAGTCAAACTCACAGTCCAGTTTCGGCAGATAACTTCAAACAAAGAAGGCTACGGATGCATTGTCACTTCTGAGGGCTGAGACGTAACTTCTCACAGCCTGTAATTATACTGGCTTTTTATACCTTTCAGTCATCGATCACTAATAAAAAACTAGATACACAATCAGTGACAAAAAATGTCCTTACCGAATGAGCGCCAACTCGAACATTTGGGTGCGCTTTTAATTAGTACGTAGCTTTGTGAATACAACTTTAGGCAATGCATTTAAGGTTGAATTTACATTAATGTATTTTTATTTCAACTAGAATTACGTCAAAACAATTGGAGACAGTTTTTAGAGAACTTTTGCATGGGATTGTGTATCTAGTTTTTTTATTAGTGATCGATGCTTTCAGTACGAAACACAACAGTGCACGTACTGCTATTTGGCGGCACAAATACACAAGAGGGTATGAAGTACCTACCATGATGACCTCCTAGGCAGAAAAAGTCCTACCTCTTAGTTTAATACTGTTACAGCCTATTAAAGTTCACTACTGAACACAGGCCTCCCCCATAGATTGCCTCATAGGACCATTTGCCATAGTTGCCACGCTTGGCAAGCGGGTCGGCAACCGCAGTTGTTTATTTTTAATCGTTATTAGGAAGAGGCTGCTGCCCATCTCCTGATTAGTTTCCCTCTGTTGCCTCTTACGACACCCACGGGATGATATGGGGTAGTAAATATTCTTACAACTCCACTACACGGCACGCTTAATTTAATAAAGTATACTTAGTTAGCTTTTTTTAAATACCGATCAAAAAAGCTACATAATTCTAAAAGAAACACTGCTAAATTTAGCTACAATTCTACAATTTTGTAGATTTTCCACTTCTTAGTGGAAAATTCTACAATTTTGTAGATTTTCCACTTCTTAGTGGAAAAGCTACAAAAATTGTAGAATTTTGTGACTTTTTATTTTTGTTAATTGTAACTATTATAAGATAGGTCCTGATGGTAAGTGGTTATTGCATGGAATTTCATGGTTACAGGTGTACTGTGCGATTCAAATAAGAATAAGACCGCCTTCCACCATATTGTGACGTCATAGCTATCAATTCAAAACGGTTAGGTAGGGTGAGCAAAATAGATATTTTTGGAATAATATTTATTTACAAAAGAACCATGAACGAAAAAGTGTTAATCTGAATCTAGCATTTCAATTTCGCTCATCTCTGCATCACTGTCTAAATAGTCATCATTGTCATCATTATCATCAGTGCTGCTTTTCCTTATAAAATAGAACATGGATTTATGTAGGTATATACTATATTAAACCGACTAGTATCAATATTTTAAATTAATTTATAAAAATAATTATTTGTTCAATAGATTTGGTAATACTAAGACTCAGTTAAATAAAGCGAAAAAAAAACGTTATTAATATGCAAATTAATTGTTTTTGCAAGCCGTACTTTTCAAATGACAGTTGACAGATCGCGGTCATTCGAGGTCATTGAGGTTACTATTCTTATTTGAATCGCATTGTAACTAACTCTATACAAAGGTCACAGTGGGGATAGCCAAGATGACATTCTACTATCCTTAACGCTATAGAAAACTTAAAATTAACGAAAATAACTCTACGACTTAACGTTCCATACCCATTTATTTTTTATAATAATTTTCTACAACGTTACCGACAAAGACTTCTATGTATCCTACTCGACTATAGATATATTATAGTCTAAAGCAAAAGTATTGGTTTAGTTAAATTATTTTTTGGTTTTGACGGCTCCGTGGCGCAAGTGGATCAGCATTGAGTCGTTGTGGGCCGCGGGTTCGATTCCCGCACGGAACACGTATGGCCTACGTCTGGATGTTTGTCCTTGTGCAATTAATTTATGTAAACTGTCTCCAATACAGGAGAAATTTCTAATGTAGGGATGTAGTCAATAAAAAGAAAAATATTAGCATCAGTAACATACTGTTATTGTTGTGCGATATAAAAAAATAAAATTTAAACTATGTTAAATAAAATTATCTAAATCCAGTAAAACATTAAAATTATTTTAGAACACTAATACATATCTGTTAAAAGAAAATAAAAATATCCTAATTGATTATAAAATTAAAATAACAAAAGGAAATACACATATAAATATGTTTATTAAATTTTTGTTTATTAAAAAATGTTATTTAAAAGATTTTTTAAGGAAATGCAAACAAATTGAATAAATTGGTAATGAAATTTCAGGCTATCGCCAAACTGGTGAAGACTCGTCGCCTCACTAAAGAAACAGCAGAAGCAACAATGGCAAGATGGTCGACGCCTACCGATGACGGTTATGTTAGGTACGTATCTCATTCATTCTTTCTGTGGCCCAGCAGACGTTGTGCTGCCCTTTCTCGTAGGTAGTGCGATGAGTTTCACTCCGTGAAAATGTAGATGTCTATGTGCCACAGCATCCACTTACCATCAGATGCACTGTGTGCTCGTCCGCTACCCTTATTGTATAAAAATAAACTCCGAACTTCATACAGTGTAAACATAAAATTTGTTAATAAGTCAACAACAACAGCGCTATCTATTGGGTCTAGATTTTACGTAACATGTATGTGATAAGAGTCATTTTGGATCATAAATAATGTCCTCCAGACCGAATTTCGGTCGCGGTGGCCAACCTCAATGGAGACTAGCTATCGGCGCAGGACAGGAGGAGGACACTCTCTATTCCCTCACTCTCACAGTCCGATAAGACGGTAAGCCGATACGAGACGGACGAGACGGAGAGAGATCAGGCACAGGACCAACGGCTTTACGCGTTTTCCGAGGCACAGGGGCGAGACACCGCCAACTTCCTGACTGCCGGCAGCTACTGAGAATTTCTTGACGGAAAAACTCAATAACTGATTTTTTGGCCCGACCCGGGATTTGAACCCGTGACCTCATGATCAGCAGTCACACTACTACAGCCACTAGACCAACGAGGCAGTCAGAAATATGCAATTTGTTAATAACTTGATTACAGCGCCACCTATCGGATACTGGCATAGCTGTGAACCATCGTCTCGACAAAAAATTTGTGTGGTTTGTGTGACAAATTGAGGTTCCATTTAAGTCAATTTGTTAGTCGTTCAGATTACACGATCACTAACAGTTCAGTTAGTACTACATAGTTTGTTTCAGTAGAGTTTGAGTGTACATCTGATTTGGTATAATGATTTAAATTTTCTATAACAAATCAATCTTATCTTTAACTATTAATAAATGTTTTTACTATTAATATATATCTTCTTAATATATAAAAATTAACGTTTGTTTGTTCGTATTTTATGCACAGTCATACCGTTCATCGAAACTTTGTCAACTTATAGGCATAGTACGATTAACTTACAGTAGGCGGCGCGCGTATCGTACTGACAAATTTATTTGAAAGTTCAGTATCATTCAACTTCAATGAATGTGTGTATTCCTAATTAAATAATATAATTCTTCCAAATTTAAAATGATATTTCCACAATCATTTCTTCTGCGGCAGCAACGCGCCGGTTACCGGTTATTAAGTGCTGTATTACCACTTTCTTGGCGGTGAAGCAAAGCTTCGTGATGAAACCTGCAGGCCAGAGAAATAAATATATTTTGAAAACCCGCCAACACGCAACAGGAACGATTTATATTATAGGCTATCTTTATATATATATATATATATATATATATATATATATATAATTCTTTACTCCGTGTGTGACTGAACTCCTAAACGGCTGGATCGATTTTGATTGGTTTAGGTTCACAATTGGATCCGGTAGTTGGCGTTGTGAAGCCGGGGTGGAACACTAGTCTTTATATATATATAATTCTTCTGTACGTTTCAATGAGCTCCTAAACGACTGGACCGATTTTGATGAAATTTTTGTGTGTTTAAGTTGGTCCCTGGATGGCTTATATTCTTAACAATTGGACTCTTAGATGGCGCTGTTGTCGATATCCAGAAATCACCCGTGCGAAGCCGAGGCGGATCGCTAGTATATTTATATTATAGGTTAGATACACTATAACTTTACTTATTTTGTTTAGTAGAGCCCTACTCAAAGTCTAGACTTTCTCCTTTACACATTTTTTTTGTTTCAGATTTACATTTGACCAGCGTCTCAAAACATTGTTTCATTACCCACTCTCACCCAGTGCGGTAAAAGATCTATATACAAGTATCAAAACGCCTACACTAGCAATAGTAACGGATGAGTCGGTTAGAAAAGGAAAGTATGATACGACAAAGTTCATGCTGGGTGAGACAACACATCCCGGTGGTAACTATAGAGTGAGAGATGTGCCCGGGCACCATGATGTACATGTGGTGCATCCGGAGAGGGTAGCACCATATATAGCTAACTTTCTGTTGTATGAATTACAAGGGTTAGATAGTAAAGGAAAATTATGATTTTTTTGGTGGAGGTGGGGATGTAATTTATCTGTGGGGTAGGGTCTTTGAGGCATTCCTATTTTGTTAAAAATTGGCTGCAAGTTCGCTGGACTGCAGGCCACTTATCATGGTGTAAGTTACCATTATATGGGCTTAGGGCTACTTTCTTTAGTATAATTAAAAAGTATATATTTTTCTTGCAAATATCAATACCCTCCTATATTGATGAAAACTTTCTACAATATATTTTATAATATATCGTCATTGATTTTTTTATTAACATTATTGAATGATTAATTATTATTACAGATTATATAGTAACAGAATATAAAACAAAAAAAATGTTGCCACAGTTGTAATGATTATGTACAATTAAATTTTTCTGTATTTTTTTAACATTAACATTTTACTATATATATCACGATAAAAAAATATGAGCATCGGAAAGCAATGCTTGACTTTATTATAAAATGAGGCGGATCCTTCTTAACTACAACTTGGCCAAAACAATTAGGCGCATGACAGGAATGCGGTTCCGGCGCCCGCACCCCTAGTTCCGATGTTCCTCCTAGTTCTAATGACGTCTTAGCTGACATGCGCCTAATTATTTTGGTCACGTAGTAATTAGCTCAAGAGAGAAGCTAAATTATTCGCCACGCGTCATGTAAACTCTGCCGACACGTATTAGGACAGCATGGCCCACTGTTCAATACCCTCTAAAATATAGGAAATTGAGCCGAGTCGAAAGCCATTATTATTATGAAAATTGTGTTAACTTATTATCACGATGCCTTTATATTGTTGTTTAATTATACTTAATATATATTGTAAAAAAAATTGCTAATTTGCGATATTGTAACTAAAGAAAGTTCTAGTGACACTGGACTAAAATAATGCGTAAGACGCATAAATTTTCGCGGTATTTTGTTTTTATAGCAGTGTAATAAATTGTGTTGTACGTTTTTTTAATTAATATTAACTACTTTTTCATTTTGAAGGTATAATAATCATTAAATTATGATTTAAAATAAATTACTTACTTTGCAATTTTTTTTTCTGTTATTTATGTGTACAAACCGAATGTAAAGCCAAGTCTCGATAACGTTATCAAATCATGTTTAAAATAATGTTATTTAACGTTACTTACATATTATATTGGTAAACGACTTATCTGTGTTTACTGTGTAATAGTGCCGTGACGTCGCCAATTTACGAGTATCCAAAGCCCATAAAATAAGTTCCTTTGACGCACCACAGCTGGCAACACTATCTGTGTACTTGAGTTTTTCATGCTATGCATTGGTAATCATAAAATATGCATTTTTATATTTAAATTTTCCATATAATAATTTTGTAAAATTAGTTTTAATGCAGTTCTGACGTTTGATATGATGTTGGTTTTCAATTTATTTATTGAAATATTTCCATCTTGTAATGAAACTACAATTTTTTTTATTGATATCTTTTAATAGGAGTGCATATCTTTACAGCACCTATATTCATTTTTTATACGAGGTTATTTTGCAATGACTGGCCAAATTTGCAGAAAAAGTTCGGAATAAGTAATATAGGCAAATTATGAAGTAAAATTAATTAAAAAAAAAACTCAAACATGTCCTTATTATCTTTTAAATTCAAAATGCGTGGTAATGCTTTATTTTTACTGCTACATACATTTGAAAGGGTCGATCGGGAGGCAAAAACGTTGTTGTCCATAAATCACATTCAATCTGGAATAATTTCAAATAAAAGTAGAAGCCTTATTTACTCATATTTTCAAAAACTGCAATAACGGTATAACATTATTTATAAATTGGAACTTAAGTTTAAAATTTGGCTACTCTGTGAAAAATAACCCAGTATATTCTTTACGGTCCACAAATGCTTGTATGCTTTCCATTTTGAGATCTTTGCTGATGACGTCATTTCTGACGTAGCGGCCAGCTCCCACCATTAATCGTAGTGCAAGAAGTGTTCGTATTGGTTGTTCTAAGATTCCCGTCTGATGCGTAGTATCCTCTTAGTAGTCTATGGGAATTAAGTCAATATGGCGGTTACCAGAATCTATGTCTGTCAATTATTCAATTACTAATGTGTTTAATTAAACTTTTCCTACAAATCACACATGATTATACATTTGCTGGGCTTGCATCTTGCGCTGAGTGCCTGATGCCAACGCGTACCAGGCTGGTGCATGCATGTCAGCCGCGAGCGGACGTAGGTCTTATAGATGCCTATCTTCGTTCTTATGGGTAGGTTGGATGTCAGCAGAGGGTAGAATTTCGCTCGCGCAACTCTGGTCTGGCTCACGAGGTAGTTAAACTGAGGGGTCATGTTTAGTGAGCGATCTATCTGTCATCCGAGGTAATGTAAAGTAATAGTCTTCTTCCAACCTACGTCCTGCCCACGGAGCTGTAGCGTAGGTGGGTGACCTGTTCAGCCTGGTCATGAAGGCGGTGGTCTTCCCAAAGTTCACAGCACGAATTGGTCGGCTCGACCGGGGTAGGATCACGCTCTCACAGAATACCAGCGTAAAATAGCAGCTTAATGCTGCTGTGTTTCGTATGGTGAGTGTAGACAACCGCAGACCCTTTTTACTGGAAACGATGCATTCCATCTTAGTCCTCAGGGGCGACAACGTATCTGTATTTTGATTATTAATCGAGGATAAATATAGATGTCTATGGGCCACAGTATCCACTTACCATCAGGTGGACTGTGCCCTCGTTTGTCACCCTTATACTATAAAAAAAAAAAATTAAAAAAATACCCTTTTCGTAGATCAAAGTGCGGTTGAATTATTTCGAGTAGTAATAGCGTTATGGGGCGGTAGCTAACCAGCTTTGGTAGCACAATACGGTTAAAGACATTTATTTTCTCAACATATTACAAATAATCACGTAGAAAATAGAATATTATGAAACAGATAATTAAAACAATTAGCGTAATTGTGTGTGATATACAGAGGGTAGAAGTTTATATAATACACAAATCAGGGTCTGTTATTCTGAGATTCGGTATGTATACAAAATGCAAGTGAGTAATACAATAGATGTTTATTAAATAAGTTTTACTTCAGGAGATGGGACCATCATATAAATTTGAAGAAAAATTCCACCCCTAAGGTTGGAGTAATAGGAAATGAAGTGCTTAATATAATTACATATTAAGGCGATATTCTAGTTGTTAACTCAAGCTTGTGATATTCCTTTGTCCTTGAAAAGGATCAAAAAATTATATTTTGAATAAACTAAACGCCAGCTTCAGAATTCGGGGCCTTAATTCTTCTATACATTGTCTTAGTACCACCTTCTAAAGCTGTAATGTGGAAGTTATTATTTTTATTTTTTATATATTTATTAAATGTTGAATTTCACTGTAAACCTCTAATTGATCCGACAACAAATAAACAATAAAATAAAGAAATAAAAAAATTGTTATACTGCAACAAAGCTGTGTTCTCTATGCATTTATTGTGTTATGTTATGTATGTTACATTCCTTTTTTGTGAAACATTTTTTTTATTACAGTAATTAATTTTATTCTAAATTAAAACATTATTATGATTCTATTCATATTGGAATACGATAAGATTGTATAGCATTTGCATTAGGTAAATTATCCCAGCCTAAATAGGAATGTGAATTTGTTACCAGTTTGCAGTGTCACCATCATTAATTGCGATTTTGAATAGATTTTTAGTGACTTTATTTTTAGTCATGTTTTTGTAAAATGGTGTTAAATTATATAAATGGTTTTAAAAAGTTGTTTCTGTTATTACCATCGTTAAACTCTCATTTGGAAGTGGTTACAATCTGCTGATTTCTTGCGTCATCTTTTTTAATTGGACATGTATTTGTACATAATACATTCAATATTGTTGTATGGTGTCAGTCAATCAAACATTATTACAACCCCACCTGATGGTAAGTGATAAAGAAACCCTAGATGGTAAATCTAGGGTTTCATGAGGGATGTTTGCGGCATACCAAACAGATGGGTTTAATGCCATTATACGCAAAAAACCGCATCCCTTATTAGCAGGGTACGAGCCAGTCACAACAGCATTCAGAGGATCGTAGCGGACAGGTATACATCGCCGCTGTGGAAATGTCTTGTGCAGAGACTGATCACTGGGCCCTATCCACCCCATGATGGTCTGTCTCGGCACAGGGTATTACTTTTTTTCCCTTGATTTAAGCAAACCAGGTTTTACTAACCCTTGTTATTATTATTTTTGTACTACTAACCCACATGGATTTTTAAATTATGTGAAATAAACAATTTATTTTATTTTATTTTATTTATTTATAAATCGCACTGTCTTAACGTAACAAAAGCCGTTTCGGGGATATAACGTAAGTCCAACATCAACCGAGAGGTCAATCGACGGATTCAACTCGGCTGGGCAGCGTTCGGGTAATTACGACACATCTTCTCGTCAGGTATACCTCAAAACCTGAAAACGAGATTGTACAACCAGTGCATGTTACCAGTGATGACCTATGGAACTGAGACGTGGTCCTTCACTGTTGGCCGTATAAGGACGCTCAAGGTCGCTCAGCGAGCTATGGAGAGGGCTATGCTCGGGGTTTCTCTGCGTGATAAACTTAGAAATGAGGATATCCGCAGTAGAACCAGAGTAACCGACATAGCCCAACGGATTAGTAAGCTGAAGTGGCAATGGGTCGGCGCTATAGCTCGAAGAACCGACAACCGATGGGGAAAAAAGGTTCTCGAGTGGAAGCCTCGTACCGGTAGGCGAAGTGTAGGGCGACCCCCCACTAGATGGAGTGACGACGTGGTAAGACATGCAGAAAGTTGACGGATGCAGGTGGCTCAGGACCGTGCTTTGTGGCATTCCTTGGGGGAGGCCTATGTTCAGCAGTGATCTTGTGAAGGGCTGTAATGATGATGATGATGATAATGCCAGGTATTGTAAGGTATGCAGATGACAGCAGTACAGTCACAGAGAGATTCATGTCCAGTGCAAAAGACGGACGGGCAGTAATACGTTCACTCATAGAGGCCATGGTGGAGCAGATAAATGCGACCTTAGGTCTCGTCTCCAAACGCAGGCCTGTCTGTTCTCCGCAAAACGGAGTTCGTTTCATCTGACTCCTACTTTCCGAGGTACATCTGTAGAGGTTACTGATCATCTCGAGCTTCTCGGCATACAGTTGAGTGCCAACCTCAACTTTGGCGCCAACATTGAGTCGAAAGGGAAACTGCAGCCAAAAAACTGGGTAAGCATTCTAAACAAAGTGAAGTGATTCTTCACGCCTGGACAGTTTCTAACTGTATACAAAACTCACATGCATGGAAAATATTGTAGTCACCTTCGGGGTGGCTCAGTAAATTATCAACTTGCCGCACTCGACTCAGTGCAACGCAGAACCAAGAGGCTTATCGGCGACAAATAGCTGGTGGAAACTAAGCTTCACAGCTTAGCTCACCGCCGCCAAGTTGCTTGTTTGTCGGTCTTCTACAGATTGTACTTCGGAGAATGTGCCCATGAGCTTCATATGCTCATACCGCCATCTCCATTCTCCTATCGGAATACCAGACTTAGGTACTGCAGGTTACCATCCACACTTTGTTGATATTCCGAATATTCGCACTAAGCGCTATAAGTCATTTTTTATAATGCGCACAACCAAGGAGTGGAATGCCCTGCCTTTTTCCGAGTGCATATATATAACCTTAACTTCTTCAAGGTGCGTGTTAACAGGCTTCTCCTAGGCAAACTCGCTCCATCGTAGACCTAATCTTTGCCCTCGGGCCAGATGGAGATCAAGAGTGAGCCTAGTCTAATAATAAAAAATGACACAAAATTTTATTGAGTAGGTGTGCAGTACTGTCTCTATGTAGTGTTTCCTCTTCCCGTCCCGCATCAAAAGTGACAGACTTTTTTGTTCGTAGCATTAGGCGCATTACTCGTCCTTTGGTTGAGTGGTCTAAGGGACCACATGATAAGCACCAGCTTTCAAATAAAAAAAGAATCATCAAAATCGGTTCACCTAGAAAAAAGTTCTGAGGAAATACACATTAAAATAATACAGTCGAATTGCGAACCTCTTCCTTTTTTGAAATCGCTTAAAAATGTCAAGTGGAAAATTTAGAGATTATGAGAGTAGGGTCGCTCTTTGTTAGTGTTTTTGTGATGGTTGGTGGTTTTGGAAGTTGATTAAACGTAGTGATTATTTTGAATAATCTAAAAAACTTAAATAAATTTAAGTTTAATAGGTAATCAACGAGAATATAATTATATTATCTTTGATTACCGGTATATGTATATGAGAATGTGACATTACAAAAGAAAAGAATAATAATTAAGTCAACAATCCAAAAATGGAACACTAGGATGATATTGTTTTGTTGATGTTTACAACGTAAATTCTTACAAAGAGTCACTGACCTCTATATTATACAAGAGAGTACATTAATTAATTATTTAATTAAAAATGGATGACGATGAATCATCAAGAGACGTAGTTTTGGTGGAAGAAGACGAGGGCGCGAAAGTACCAGGTATTAGACACGAAATTTGAATTAGTACGTAAATTTGTGGTTAGGGGGACTTCGACAATGTAGAAATGTCTAGAGAAAGAGATCATCATCATCATCATTAAAATCTAGCACCACAACTTTTATTTTACTTATAATTAGCTAGTGCTTGAATATAATCCACTTGAAGGTAAGTAGACTTGAACCTAAGCTTGCAAACATTTTCAGAACAATAAAGTTATATTATTACAATAATGTGTAGTAGGTACCGTAAAATTGGGAGAATGGACACAACTTTCAACTTCTACACTGTTTTTCTTACATATATTAGCTGTATTTAAGCTGATAATAAAACACAACAACAACAAGACTCACAACATACATAATGGTGTGAGTCTTGTTGTAGTTTATCAAATACTAATGCTTCAAACGAGTAAAAACATGCAAATTCATTGTATTTTAGAAAAAAGTTGTCTGTTTCTACATATCCCAGCCGCCAAATTTCACGAACGCACATCGCGGCAGAACTCCCGATACCATCCACAACATCTGTATGATTGGCGGTCCACCACTGTGCGATTTAGAAGATGTTTTCTTCCTCGCACAACTTCCTTGTGGAATCGATTACCACCAGCGATTTTTCCGGATCGATACGACTTAGGGACCTTCAAGAAAAGAGCCTACTCCTTTTTAAAAGGCCGGCAACGCATCTGCAATTCCCCTGGTTCACTTGGTGTTGCAGTTGTTCATGGGCGGCGGTAGACACCATCCGGTGAGCCACATGCTCGTTTGCCTCCTCCTATAAAAAAAATACCGGGATTCCGGGGTTAATATATAGGTACGACACGACACGACACACGACATAGGGGTGAATAGAAAAAAAATGTTAATTGACATAATTGAGGGACGTGAGGCTGATAACTCGCGTCACACCTATTCCGCACCGCTTAGATACTTTTTAACTCGTATACCGAGCGTCTCTGTTAAACAATAAAATACAAATATAATGAATGATATATTTACCTTCTAGATAGAACTAACTCATATGAGCACACTAAGTATATTTACTGCAGGATCTTCTATCGGGTGTAATGGTAAAACCTCAAGTATTTGGAATTTTAATGTATAACAAATAACAAAATTTTACATTTATTATAGAAATGGACTTTTAAATACATTTAATATGGTTAAACTTTTTTTTTACTTTAGTTTCAACTAGCTACTTAAATTAATTTATGTAGTAAGTAAATGGTGCAAATAGTTTTTGACAACCCTAAAAATCATGTTTTATGAACCTCTTTACGTTTCTAATAACCCCTCATTCGTATCTATTCACCCTTTCTTCGTTTCTATTAACCCCAAATGCGTTTTTGATCACCCTCAGTCGTATCTATTCAACTCGAATTCAAGAAAAATACCAGTATCCTAATTCTACTATTTAAAAGATTAAAATCGTTGAATATCGATATTTATCTTTGTATTAATAATAGCTGAGAAACTCGACTATATTGCAACGCTGGGGCTGCGGGTTCGAATCCACACGGAACAAGTATTTGTATGGCCTACAAATAATTGTTCCGGGTCTGGATGTTTGTCCTTGTGCAATTTAGGTTTGTAAACTGCCTCCACGATACAGGAGAAAATCCTAGTGTGGAGGTAACGTTTTTTAAATAAAATTAAATTAAAAATAAACCTAAGCATACCACTGCAAGACTTCAAGATACCGTAAGCTCATTCTGCGTAGATCGGACCAAAGATTAATATTCTAAAACTGAAGGTAGCCGGGATAATTATGATGCAATGTATGATTATGGGTCCTGTAAATCACCCGAAACGTCACTTAATGATTAATGTTTAATATATAAATACTCAATAAAATGAAAGGTGGTCTATGCTCAGCAGTGGAAGATATTATGTGGCCTGTTACTTTATTTTGTTAAATAATTTGATATCATTTTCATTTCAGACCGACCTATCATTGACCTTATCAGAAGTCTCATTATAAACGATACAAAGCAACAAAACACTATGGTGACTGACGCCCAACTTATTGAAATATTAGAGAAAGAGTTTTTTATGGATACTAATATGCTACACAAATTCGAAGTAGAAGTTTACTTAAATGTTTTAAAGAAATTTATCAAGAATTGGCCAGACTGGGATAAATTTGAACAAGCAGTTTTAAAATTAAAAGAAACAAATGACAGCGCCGGGATATCAAAAATACTAAAAGAGAAATATATTAATTTAAAAGAATATTTACGTGGAATGTTAAATGCAGCCCAAGAATTAGCAAGTAGTAAAGTTAATCAGATAAAAATGGAAGAAAAACGTTACGATAATCATAGTGTAGTATTGGAAGTGGAAGCAACAAGGCAACAGCTTAGCTGTCTGTTTTACCGCAAACCGTTGCATAAAAACATATTTAATGTAACTAGAGATATTAAATTAGGGTTGCACAATTCTAAAATGCTCACCCTCGAGTCTATTGTGAACTGGTGGGGGGTAGAGATAGAAATAAGGCTTAAGGCTGACAATAAATTTATAATCTACAAACATCGTAATATGCACAAACTGAAACACACGCTAGTTAATAAAAAACTCCCTTCGAAAACGCGCAAAGTTGCCGACCTGAATGAACAGATACTGGTGAAATCTGGAAGAAAAAACCGCACACAAATTTTAAGAGAACAAATTTTAGAATATTTTGAGAAAGTACTGAAATCCGGTAAAAATTCAAAATGGCTGTCGGTTTTAGATATTTTAAAGAATATTTTACTAAATGATTTAAATAGTGTGCCAAAAACGTTAAGCATGCCATGTAATTTTAGAAGGTTTAAAAGCAACAGTAAATATGTTAGATATTTGTACCAGGATGTTCCGAATAAGGAGAAGAATGAGGGTGCTGAAAAATTCGATTTGCATCTGGAAGAAATTGTTTCACCAATGTGTGAATTTCAGATGAGAACCTGTGGTAAAAACGCTAACACGGATATATCGTTTGAGAACGCTATAAAAATAATTTGCACGAATTGTCGTTTGACGTTTACAGGGGCGAATTTCGTATGGGATGTTTTAAAACATTTTAGTTACGAACATAACGAAGAACCCGATTGGAATTGTCTGAAATGCAATAGGGTGTTCACTATGCCCTCTTTAACCCATATGAGTTGGACTCATACATGTGATGTTTCATAATTTGATCGACAATTTAATACGGAAATATTTATACTAGCTGGTAGGACTCCCTATTACCTATTTCTGCCGCCAAATAATATTGCTTGCTCTGCTGTGTTCTGGTCTGAAGGATATAGAGAGCCAGCAGATTTACAGGCTGAGAGGCATTCCATCTTATTCAAAGGTGACAACGCACCTGTAGCCATCTTTGTTTGAAATTAGCTGCAGGTGCGCATGGTCTGCTGTAGTCACTTACCATCAGGTGGAATTTTAAAATTATATCTGCGTAAAATGTGGTTAATATATTTCTATTTTAGGTTAAGTTAGGTTAATAACAATATTTCATTAATATATGCTAAGTCTTTTTTTGTTATATAAAGAAATTGAAGCGAGACACTGAAATGTTTTCTGAAGTTAAATAAAATTGCTTTAAGTTTAAAAGTCTTTTATTAAAATTATATCTTAAAATCAAGTACTGCCAACTTAACATCTGGTCAGTCTACAGTCAACTGCTGGACATGAGCCTTTCTCCAAATAGGATTGAGGGCATCCAAGACTTTTTTCTGCTGCCAGGGCGGTGCCACTTTGGAATGAGTGAAGCGAAATATTTGCAAATTTCATAGAGGGGAACGTTTTTATCTGAAATGTTATATTTTATATTAATTAGATAGATATATTATCCCAGTGATAATATATCTATCCCTATAGATTAAGACATTGGAGGGATATTTGCCATAGTTGCCAAATGCGTATGTGCAGCGCAGGATTTAAGCCTTCACATAATAAGTTGTTGGTATGGGTAAATCGGCCAACGCATTACGCTATAATCTATAAAAATGAAAAAAAAATACTATATAGTTTTTTAAATTATTTACATTAAAATATTTTTTTTAATTTGCCAAACAATATCATTTTATTATTTACATTACGATTACGTTGTCTAAAATGTTATTGTTACGGATGGCGAGGGGAGCCGCCGTCCCGTCGCCCCCGCATGCCTCGTCTTGCCCCGCACACACCACCACGAACGTGATGCCCGCGAACAACGAGCGCGCAGCGACCCCGCGTGGGCATCTGGCCGCCGGAATTCATTTGGTAAACGCTGCTACGCCCGATTCCGAACGTTACGGAAAGCCTCCGGAGGTCCCGTAACGTTCTAATCGAATCCCCCGTTCCGCTTGATTCCGACGACCGAAATGTCGCCGGCCATTCACACATAAATATTACACATTCGTCCAGTGCCACAAACACTGTTACAACAATGGATGGGACGCAGCAGGTCCGCAGACGGGCGCGCCGCACACCCCTCCATACCTCGTACACACCGTACACCCGCGTCCCTGGTCGGTTCTCACCCCCCAGAACGATACGGGTTACACGTCAGAGCCGGGGTCCACCACCCCCTGTTTGGACGGCCGTTAGATAACTCATCCACGTGTACTGTAAACTGTCCTATGAGTCATCGTTACGCAAGTAACGATGCAGTGTAACATAAATTCACCCAATTGTAGCTGAATCAGCTAAAAAGGGGTGCTTCATCGGTCTCAGGGCTCGCGGCCTTTCAGGCCAATGAAGCTGTAAAATCCAAAAGGCTAACAGCACAAACATCATCAGAAACCAGCCGGAATTCATTCGATTCACAAGCGGCAGAGAAAAAACAATCAAGAAAGAAGAAATCAAGATAATCCCTCTAGTGATCCCTATTGTATATGTTAAATGTACTGCCGCAGTTTTGAGGAGGAGACCAGCGGCGGAGTTGACCTCTTGTGGCCCTGCTGCAATGATATCATAGCCATATTGCACTTATACGATATTATGAGTAGCCGTATATCAAGAAAACACTAATTAATCCATCTTATATTTTCTGAAAAATCATTTTATATTGCTACATAAAAAATGGTTTGAAAAGAATTTTACGTGGACGTCCGGATGTTGATTTTGTATGTGGTCTCGATTCTCACGATAACTCTCAAAAAATTAACGTATCGCGACCGGGTTTCCCTATTTCATATTAATAGCCTAGTACGCGTAGTTTATTAATAAAATGATTTTCAACTTTTATAAGTTTTTTTGCTATTCAAAATTTAAAGGCGCCTTCATATTTTTTAGCCCGCATCGATACAGCCTATATGGATTTTATACTTTTTTTTTTTATAGAATAAGGGTGACAAACGAGCACGCAGTCCACCTGATGGTAAGTGGTTGCTGTGGTCCATAGACATCTACATCTATCTTCGTTTGCGAATTTAAATGCAGATGCGTTGTCAGCCGTGAGGACTAAGATAGAATGCCTCTTTTCCATTAAAAAGGGTCTCCGTTTCTCTACACTCACCATACGAAACACAGCATCATTAAGCTGCTATTTTACGCTGGTATTCTGCGAGAGCGTGGTCCTTCCCCGGTCGAGCCGACCCATTCGTGCTACAACTATACTATTAATATAGCTGCAGCGTGGCTCTACCACGTAAATAACTTTGTGTAATCGATTTATTCTGGTAAACATTATTATTTTTCACCCAGTAGGTGACACTACCTGCTGAAATAATAGAGCGCTACATTTAAAACACGTAAATAATATATTTTAAAAGTCAGGAATACAATTTATTTTTTCATCAAAATTTAATGAAACGCTCATGAGACGTGCACTTTTGAATTTTCCAAACAATTTTTTCTACTGTTTATGACTAAAGTAAGTACATGCTTTTTTTTTAATATTAATAGTAAGTAATTATTCCTGTGGTAACGGACTCGTACGGTTATATACTATACTTTTGCCAGTCTAGTAATAAGAAATTAGTTAGTTAGTTAGTTACAAGCCTATATACGTCCCACTGCTGGGGGCACAGGCCTCCTCTCATTTCTGAGAGGGTTTTAAGGCAAGGAAATGTCCGCCGCGCTGCCCCAATGCGTGTTGGCGAACTTCATATGTCTTCGAAATATTTTTTTTTTTGATTTCTCAGACATGCAGGTTTCCTCACGATGTTTTCACTTGCAGAGCACGTGGTAAATCAGCACTTAAAATTGCAATTAACAATTTCATTGGTGCCGGCGGGGATCGAACCCGGGTTGCTCGCGTATTGTGTAACTTACAGCGAGCGCTAACCATCTGAGCTACCACGGCTCTTAAGATATACACGGCTAATAAGAAATTATAAATAAAAAAATATATTGTTTTAAGAACTTTTGACAATATGCTTATAACATAATGTTTAATTTCAGTAATCACCAGGTGGTCAGTTCGTTCAATAGAAACGGTTTTAGAGGTGGCTCGTTAATATTAGCTAGTAAATTATTATCATGTAGGAACGTAAAGATATTGTGAGCCTCTCTGTTGAGCGAACTGTAGAAATGGCTTGTGTTGAGTTTGAGCACCTCATTGTTGTGTGCGTCTACAGACCCCATGTTCTATATACAATACTTTTGAAAAAATTATGGAGGAAGTTTTGTTAAGCTTAATAAACAGAATAAATCTGTTGTAATATGTGGAACTTTAATATCAATCTCCTAGAAGCTTCCTCCACCAATATTAAATTTAGATCATTGTTTAAATCATATGGTCTTTTCATTTATTTTTAGAGCCAACGCGTATTACTGAATGTAGTGCAACATGTAGATAACATTTTACAAATGTTAGCCGTTTATAAATGTATAATTCAAAAATTGAGTTCTGATCACTGTGGACAGTTAGTTTCGTTACCTTATGTTCACAAAAAGCAAGTAGATGAAAATTGTGTTTGTTCCTAAATGCGTCGCTTGGAGAAGTTTAGAAGTAACATAGTGAAGAAACTTCCATCACTTTCATACCAAAATGATCCTAATTTTTGTATGGAACAGTGTTTAAACATTTGCAATGAATTTGATAATATTTTTACTTCTAAAACGTTCTCCTTGACAGTCAGGCTTTCAATGAATGGGCGACAGTAGGAGTCCATAAGAGCGAACAAAGGTTATATGAACTTTACCATGAAGGTCATATAACCTAGCGTCAATTAGGGAATATGTTAAAAATATTCAAAAATATTTAAAGGTGCTCCAAAGCCAAGTCTTTGCATTTGAGCAACAAAATTAAGACGGCTTCTAATAAAATTAAAATGACGTGGGTATAATTAATAGTGAAACTGGTAAGGTCAACTCTCAATTCAAACTACCGGTTGAGTTTTAACAACAAATTAACGGAATCAGATCAGGATGTTGCAATGGTTTTTGATAAGTATTTTACGGATATTCCGATCGTAACCACTATGTCACTGAATTCTTCTCCTGCCGTCGCCGAATCATTGTAACAAAATGTAAATGCGTGTACAAAGAATTTACATTTCATAAAATATCATCAAAAGATATTGTAAAATATTTTAAAACTATTGATGTTAAGAAAACTGCGGATCTGTGGGGCATTTCGTTAAAGTTATGCGTCTATAATCGATATAATCGCGCCTCAACTAGCTATTATTTTAATACTAGTATTGAATATGTGTGTTTCTGATTTGATGAAGCATAGTAAAGTAATACCTTTATTTAAATCTGGTAGTACATTAGACCCATAATTTAGACCCATTTCTGTACACCAACACTAAGTAAAATTTTGAAAAATTATTCTTGATCAAATGTTAATTTTTTAATGTTAATAATTTACTTCATAAAAATCAATTCGGTTTCTGAGGGGTCGCTCGACAACTGATGCTGGTGTTGAGCTGATTAAATATATTTTCAATGCATGGGAGAATTCACAGGATGCTTTGGGTATATTCTGTGACCTATCCAAAGCCTTCGATTGTGTTCACCATGAAACATTAATCAGGAAACTACAACACTACGGTGTAAGTAATGCTCTTAAATTAATTGTTTCATATTAAGTAACAGAACTCAAAAGTTGTCATTAATAGTATGAGCTCTTCGGGTCGATAGTACAAATGGGCGTGCCTCAAGGCTCAATTCTCGGCCTTTCTGTTTCTTGTATATATTAATGACTTACCTTACATAGTAGGGATAACCATAATATAGTATTATTGCTGATGACACTTCATTAATTTTCAAATTAAAACGACAATTATTAAAATATGACGGAAGTAAATAATGCTATATCTAAATTAGTAAATTGGTTTAATGTTAATAACTTGCATTTAAATAGCACTAAAAAAATGTATGAAGTTCATGACTCAAATGTCAGACAATTAAATACTAATGTAATTTTAAATGGGGAGGAACTGAGTCTTGTCGATACCACCATTTTTCTTGGAATAACACTAGACGCGAAGCTTCAATGGAGCCCCATATATCAAAGTTAGCAAGCAGACTTAGTTCTGCAGCATATGCTGTAAAAGATTAGAAATCTTACCAGTGTGGAAACAGCTAGACTTTAGCTATTTCCATAGCATAATGTCTATAGTATTTTGCTATGGGGACACACAACTGACACTGAAATTATATTTGTTTTACAGAAGCGGGACATAAGAGCAATCTATGATTTAAAACCTAAAGAGTCGCTCAGACAAAATTTAAGAAATTAATATATTAACTTTGGCCTCTCAATACATTTATGAAAATGTAATGTACGTACTCAAAAATAAAAGTAGTTATACAAAATAAGTGATATTCATTCTGTAAATACTAGGAACAAACACAAGCTAGTAGTACCAGTTACTCGACTCCACCGAGTCAGTAATTCATTCTTGGGGCGATGTATACGCTTTTACAACAAAATCCCAGAAAATATACAAAATTCGACCTGCTCAAAATTCAAAACTTTATTAAACATAGTTTGTATAAAAAGGGTTATTATAATGTTAAGGAATTTATGGATGATAATAACCCCTGGGAATGAGGTGTTCGCTGCCAGGCTGTTTCTAATTTGTTTTGTGTGGTTAATTGTGTAATATACATGATTGTAAGCTGTTATTTAAAAAAAAGTCGCTGGGTTTCTTGCTGGTTCTTCCCAGGACAGAGGTTTTTTTCGAACCAGTGGCAATTTGACAAAAGTGACTTTCAATAAGTATTATTTATAATCTATATTGAATAAAAAGTTTCTGTTTTGCATTCGCAATGTGATGCTGATGCGTCACATTGCGAAGTTCTGGAGATTTTGACGACAGCTTAACCCAGCGGACAGTTAAAGACGATAGTATTTTTAAACCGCCCAAAAGAATTAAATTATTTGAGATTTATAGTAAGTATACCAGTAACGGTTCATATTTAATAGGTACACAAAATTGCACCACTTTTCATAATATCTCCCTTAGTAATTTTCACAACGAATTCATATTCATGAACCACTTGAACCCACATATTATATTAATTTTTAAAGATATCTACAAAATTCAAAATGCAGATGCGTTGTCATGGAATGCCTCGTTTCCAGTAAAAAGGGTCTCCGGTTCTCTTCACTCACCATACTAAAAAATAAATACGAATCTATAAAAACGTCTAAAGATACTCCTGTTTCTCTAATTAGGTCATAAACGGATATAAATAATAATGCTGTGACTAGGATTAGGATAATGGATACAACGGTTTCCACGGAAACAAAGGATTCCTAAAGGTGTTTTACCTTGGACAAAGTATAGCGCCTTATTCACGATCCATCTTGCTGTAAGTCCCGCCAAGGTCATGCACGACGCACGATGCAAAACGACAACGAGTAGGCTTGACGTACGTCAATAATTATTGGAACGCTGTTCTTTATCGGACGGTACGGATTTGGCGGACGGGGTCTAGGCGACAAAAAGTGTAAGATTTTTCCGTCACGACCCCTTCTGATGTAGTGTAGACGGCCTTGGCGGCTATAAGGAAGCGAGATGGGATAATATCCATCTCCCTCGCACTTTTTCTTATCTTGCCATGAAATGACGCTTCATTTTAATAGACGCTAGTAATTCATTTATTTGTATTTGTTAATATTATACGTTTATCAATAATAATATACTACGAAAGGAACTTCGTTCCAACCGAGTGTTCCTAGACACTCATGGATGTTTTTTTTTATAGGAGAGGGGGCAAACGAGCATGCGGTTCACCTGATGTTAAGTGACTACCGCCGCCCATGAACAACTGCAACACCAGGGGAATTGCAGATGCGTTGCCAGCCTTTTTTAATTAATTGTCGTTTTGCATCTTGCGCCCCTTTATTCTGTGATCTTGCATTTGCACTCTCTAGTATATATACAGTAATCTATGATTTGCATCTTGGCGGGAGCGGGAGGTACAGCAAGATGGACCGTAAATAAAGCGCTTATGTTTTACTCTGAAACCCTAAAAAGTTATATTTATGTGTATGGTTTGTGAAATGAAAGCTGGCAATAGTAAATATATACTCCATTATACTCTATAAATAATATATAAGGGTCATAGTCATAGGTAGATAAAGGATACTTTATCTAAAATAAGGGTACTCCACAGAGTACCTGGGTACGGTACTCTTTAGTGCGCTATATAGTATTTATGTATGGGCAACACTGATCAGCTGTTCAGCTCAACTTTATAATTTGTGGTTCATCTGTTACTAGCAAATGTCTTGAGTGAATGTTTTTTTTTTCAATTTCATGATGATTATTATTCAGTTTAAATTCTAAATAATTAATATAAAATGTAAGTGAAATAAAATACTTAATTGATGATTGTTTTCATGAATATTTTTGTTTTTGCTGTGAAATATTTTATGTTGTCAAATTACATACATAATAACTTTTTTGAAGTGATCACTTCTTTACAAATTACATCTTCTTGGTAGTAAATTTGATACCCTAGTACCGGCGGCCCACTTCATGAAAAGTGTGGGACATTCTTTCATAGTCGTCTAAACATAACTTACTGAAGTTATTATTTATTCTTTTTGATATTATTTCTCACATGAGTAGCATTAATTAAAGCTGCTGCTCTCTTTTTAATTTTTCTTACTTACAATCACTGGTATATGTGGTAGAGCTACGCTGCAGCTCTATTATTGGTATAGTTGTAGCACGAATTGGTCGGCGCAGACCCTTTTTACTGGAAAAGAGGCATTCCATCTTAGTCCTCACGGGTGACAACTCATCTACATTTTGATTCTTTATTGAGGATAGATGTAGATGTCTATGGGTCACAGCAACCACTTACCGTCAGATGGACTGTGTGCTCGTTTGTCACCCTATTGTATTAAAAAAACCACCTGCATGTTGCTTACTTACTGGCTACTTCACTGCTCGTTCTTGCGTTTTTTTCTTGTCTGCATTGGTTAGACTTTGAAATCTATCAATCAATTATTCAATTAATCAATTAATGTAGGAATGGGGGACATGCTGGACGCATCAGACATTGTGCAAGAACATTTTTGTTATTATTGCAATGCGGGATTACAACTCTTGTTAGGAGGGTTGATGGTTGGCAGCCACTCTACCTGTAAATTCTGAAGTGTACAATTACGTTTTTATTGCAGTGGTTGTGTAAGTATATCCACTACCCCATATCATCCCGTGGGTGTCGTAAGAGGCGACAGAGGGAAAAAAATCAGGAGATGGGCAGCAGCGTCTTACTAATAACAACTAAAAATAAAAAACTGCATTTGCCAACTAGTTTGCCAAGCGTAGCAACTATGACAAATATGTCCCCCTAAATTGCCCCCCTTTGAGGCAATCTAGGGGGGAGGCCTTATGTTCAGCAGTGAACTTTAATAGGCTGTAAAGGTAAGAGTAACTACTTATATCACATTTTACAATTGATATTTTTCAAATAAATATAAGAATAATATTAAATCCATACTCAAGATTCTTAATAGACAAAGGTTGTTTTTAAAAAGACTTATAATACTTAATACAAATGCCCAATACATTTAACAATATGCAATGTATTTTAATTTTATTGCCGATACATTCAAGAACTTAATTAAGACTACTCTAATTCTTAATCTAGAAACATTAAGCTAAACCCATTATCATTTATGCAGACAAGGGACCACCTGTCTTCCAGATGCAAGTCAGCAATCTTACAATGTATGCTGAAATTGGGATTGTCTTGTTGTAATATCTCAAAGTCCGGGATGAATAAGTCTATATTTATTGTTTTTGTATTTGTGGCTTTTATAATAGAACCTTAAAAAGCTTGTAGCCTAATAAATTTTAAATTTATTTTATTATTTTTTACAGATGGCTCTATTTATGAAGCAAGACTTCACTCCACCGGTGCTCTCAAGAAGATGGATTGCCATTAAGTTGAGACCAAATATGGTAAGTTTCATTTTAGTTTTCACTTTGATGAACAGAGTAGAAAGAGAGAAGAACAGAATTTTTTATTCAACATAAATTACTAAATAATACTTGTTAGAAGTCAATTTGTAGGGTTCCGTACCCAAAGGGTAACCAACGGAATCCTATTACTAAGCCTCCGCTGTCCATAGTCCGTCCGTCTGTCTGTCTGTCAGCGGGCTGTATCTCATGACCCGTAATAGGTAGACAGTCGAAATTTTTACAGAATGTGTATTTCTCTTGCCGCTATAACACAATGGATTTTTAAAGCCATTTTTTCCTTAACTTTGAATTCCCATGTATTCATTAATAATTTATACATCTATACAAATAAATAAAATTGAAGTGTCTGTTTGTAATAAACCCATGAAATCCAATCGTAATAAATTACGCGCGGGCATAGTCGCGGGGAACAGCTAGTATAATATATATAAAAAAAATATTGATTAGATTTATGGAATAGGTAATTTGATAAAAAAATTAAATTGGTGATAGATTGATCTAAAATTATTTCAGGTACTATTGCAGAAGTGCATAGGCTACCAAGCAAGGATTTCGTACGGACCCGTCATTATTTTGTCTGTTGCTCGCGCATAAATGTATTGCCGTAGCGCTCGCACATATGCGGTGAAGGCCATCATCAGATATTGCAAACCTTTTAGCTATAACAATAAGGCTTGTTTTTGTTCATGTGTTCAAATTTTACAAATGGTAATTTATGTCTTAATGCCATTAAAATAACACCTTAATTTAATGTAAAAAAACCCATATCAAGAGCATTGGACGGGCGGAAAATAATAATAATTGCTCTATTTTCAGTTAATCTACAGCCGTGACCACATCATTTCCATTCTAGAGAGTGGTTTATTATTTCGGGAAGACTGTGTGGAGGTGGAGCAAGAAGCCCCGTCAGAACAGGAAGTATGGCGCGCTGCCGGCGGCAGTTGCAGTGGCTGGATGACGCGAGGAGAGCAAGTCGGTGCTGGGGCGTTAGTCATTGCTTGTTTGGTCGCATGTCCACCTAAGAAGTGAGTATTTAAGGCGATGTTATAGTGTTTTATAATTTTTTTAAACTGCTTAAATCTGATGTAATTTAACTATTAAATATAATAAACAAAATCAAGCAGTTCTAGCGCTCGCGCCATCTTCGAGACATCAGCATACATCCAAACTTTGAGATGTTCTAAAAATCTCCCCACTTTAGTGCTTACTATTCATTCGACAATTGCAGGGAGTGAGGTAAAGTTTTTATACTATCACACCATACTACAAGACTGCCTTAAATATTTTATTCTTTATATATTATATTATAATAGTTTGTAAAACCCAAAAGTGCACGGCTCATGAGCGTTTCATTTAATTTTGATGAAAAAAATAAAAATAGGGATCCTCCTTACATTTCTATTGAGCGAGAAGACTCACCGATGCACAGACCAATGGACGGCAGTCAATATGTTTTTTCAATTTCATTTTTTGGACTAAGTTCCTTATCGGACGGTACGAATTTGGCGGATGGGGGCTAGGCGAGATAAAGTGTAAGATTTTTCCGTCACGAACCTTTCTATAGTGAGAGCGAGATGGAATAATATTTCTTTTTCTTATCTTGCCATGAATGAAGACGCTTGTAATTCATTTATTTGTATTTGTTAATCAATAATATAATATGTTTATCAATAATAATATACTACGAAAGGAACTTTGTTCCAACCGAGTGTGCCACGACACTCACGGATGTTTTTTGTTATGTAATCTAAGGTGAATCAATTAGAAAATAAACTAATCTTATAATACAATGTCTGTAGTTATTGTAATGTTAATAATAATATGGATTTGATGTCTAGTAAAAGTATAAGAATGATTTATGTAGCGAAATTGAGGTATGGCCACATATCGAGAGTAGAGCACTCCCTCACGTTGTGAGGCGTGCTAGAATTAGTGCGTCTGTTAGTGATCGAGTAATTTCTGACTGTCTCGACCAATTGAGGTCATAACCACACAATATATTTGTTATGGCCAACAGCTATGCTAGGTTTTTTTACACACTCTTTTATACAATATTATGGTGGCCTGGATCCCTTCTCTTCCTCTAAACGCTGTCTTATTCAGAAGTGCTTTAAGGCCTACCCACATTTACCG
The DNA here is from genome assembly GCA_029286625.1 of Parnassius orleans. Classification (NCBI taxonomy): domain Eukaryota; kingdom Metazoa; phylum Arthropoda; class Insecta; order Lepidoptera; family Papilionidae; genus Parnassius; species Parnassius orleans. The sequence continues at coordinate 1,698,054 of JAGSMP010000237.1, forward strand.
TAACACTTATCACTAAAATTAGAAAAATTAACTTTAATACATAAAATAATAATATCCACATGTTTTAGGCTTATTTTAATTAGAGTTAAACGAATTTTATCACGTTTAATTTACTTTATTTTTATTTATTTAAATTCCTGGCGTTTACGCCGGATGTAGGACGGGAGGAGGGGGGGGGGGACTGAGGTGTTTGACACCTGTGAAGCACCCGACGCTCCGTGAAATCGTTTGTTGTTAATTTGGTTCAACAAAATTATGTAAAAATTATTATGTTCTTTTTAGTTCTAACTTTTATTATTAACTCCCGAGGTTTTCGAGTGCTTTGAAACATCCATAGTCATATTTCACATGTGCTTTTTTTTAGTTTACAGCGGTCGACTCTACTCCGAACCGCGGCGTACATGTTACTGCCGCTGGGTTTGCGCTTAGCGCATCGACGACGATGTCGCGGTTTTTTGCACGCTCTGTTGGCGTGCATGCGCGATTATTTGACGCTCGCTCGTCGGGCCGCCGCGATGTGTCGGGAGTATGCTGCGTTACATGCTAAATTGTGAGTACTCTCAATTACTATTTATCACTACGGTAACATAGGGGCCTACCCACATATTTTATGTGTTTCAGCCATGCTGCAGCTATATTATGGTGGTAGCACGAATGGCTCGGCTCAACCGCGGAAGGACCACGCCCTCACAGAATACCAGCTCAAAATATAGCTATATGCTGATGTATTTAGAGATCCAGAGGCATTCCATCTAGTGTTGCCCTAAATCGGTCTTGGTCTTGCAGTCTTGGTCTTGTTCTTGCATTTTGCAATACCAAGACCAAGAAAAGACCGCCTAATTTTAGCAAGACCAAGACCAAGACTGACCGTGCAAGATTTGCGCAATAACAAGACTAAGTCTGCGAGATTCTTGCGTCGTGTAGTTAGGACTGAGTGTCGTTTCAGGAGTATAGGAGTTCGGGTATACGCTTAGATTATTAGATTTGGAAACTTGGACTTATGCGCATTCCGAACAATACCATAAACATACATAGCGAATGAAAATATCCATTAAAAGAAAAAGAGTGCATCCCTAGTTTTGACCATCGGCACTTTGATAGTTCGCGGCGTCTTGTTGTCGGCAACATCAAAGGTCGGATAGTGACCTGTCAAAGAAATTTTGCAGCTATTCGGAAGTACAAGGTCAAGATACACGCGCCGGCGGCTACTATTGATATCGCATAATCGTCGCCGCCGCGCTGCACGCACAACATTTGACAATGTTTGATTGCCGCCACAGAGTACATGTTCCAAAGAATAAAATAAGTTTCCGGGTGCTCAGAATGGACACGAATACATTATGCTGATCTCGCAAGGAATATTGTAATTAGATAATGGTAAAGATAGGTAGATATCATAATAATTTATTCTAGTAAGTAATTATTATAATATTAACTATATGGGTTTATAATAATTACTTATTATTATTATTATTACCCAATAGATAAACATGTTCAATAAGTTCACTACAAATCTCGATTTTGGAAGTGTGTTTTAAAACACAAAGTGCTCGAATATGTCGTCACCCATTTGATAAATATTGTAGACAGTTTTAACACACTCGAAACGTCTAAAAATGGATCTGGATCTTGTCTTCAAGGCTTAGTTATTAACGAGTTGGAGGAGTAACTAAATAAACCCAGAGCCGCCAGCTCGGAAGACATTTTAGAGTGGTGGAGGACGATGAGACAGAATATTCGACGTTATCGAAGATGGCCCGTGATTTTCTTTCAATACCTGCAACTTCAGTACCTGCTGAGAAATTATTTTCTAAAACGTTATTAGTAATTAGAAAACATAGAAATAGGTTAAGTGATGAGTCAGCCAGATGGTTACTTAGTATTAATTCTGGTCAAAAGAATTAATATAAAGTAACAGTAATGTCAAAGCTATTGTGTAGCTACTGTTTTTTTTATTGAATAAGTGTGACAAACGATCACACAGTCCATCTGATGGTAAGTGGTTGCTGTGGTCCATAGACATCTACATCTATCTTCGTTTGCGAATTAAAATGCAGATGCGTTGTCAGCCGTGAGGACTAAGATAGAATGCCTCTTATCCAGTAAATGGGTCTCCGGTTCTCTACACTCACCATACGAAACACAGCAGCATTAAGCTGCTATTTTACGCAGGTATTCTGTGAGAGCGTGGTCCTTCCCCGTTATGTAATTTAATTTGTATTGTATTTAATTTTTTATTTAAATAAATGTTAAATTGTATAACTCTTTTATTCCATTTCATATAAGGTGAGGGTCTATCAATCTCTTTCTAGACAGATAATGTTCTTTAAAATACAGTCAAATTAATGTCATTAATTTGTTTTTATATGTTTTAACCATGCTTTAGCACATGTAAACTTATTAAATGTAAACGTTTAGTAAGAAATAGACTGACTCCCGTGGCCGTGGGACACGGTAGATAACTCAGTTGGTTAGAGCATCGGCACGGATCGCTTAGGTCGTGGGTTCAAACCCCACCCGGTGTCAGTTGATTTTTCGAATTTCTCATTAACTGTTTAGACATTTATTAATTTGGTTGGTCTTTACTATGGCTATGTTAATTCAAGCTCAAAATATACCTACTCTGTTAAGTTGTTCTAAGATCTAAAGTAACGTTTAATAAGTAGCAATAGGCTAATAGGTAATTGCGAGACTTGCGAGACTCTTGCTGCAAGACCAAGACCAAGACCAAGACTGAGAGCGCAATACCAAAACCAGGTGTATTGGTGCAAGACCAAGACCAAGACTAGCTAAGTCTCGTCTTGTTCTTGCATTTGGGCAACACTAATTCCATCTTAGTCCTCCAGGGTTGCTATGCATTTGCATTTTGTTCTCAATCGAGGATACATGTAGATATCTATGGGCCACAGCATATACTTAACACCAGGTGGACTGTGTGCTCGTTTTTCATCCTAATTCTATAAAAAGAGATTGCCACAGCACGGTGCTGAGCCACCTGCATCCATCAACTTCCTGGTTTCATCTAGTCACCCAGCTCTGCTTGCCAGTACGAGACTTCCACTCGGTAACCTTTCTTCCTCATCAGTTGTTGGTTCTCCGTGCTAAATGGCCGGACCATTGCCACTTCAACTTACTGATCCGCTGGACTGTGTTAGTTACTATTGTTTTCTTGGGTATCCTCGCAACGAATTTTATCAGTTTAGTGGCGGTGTAAGAATATCCACTACCCCATATTTTCCCGTAGGTGTCGTAAGAGACGACAGAGGAAAATCCAAACCCAAGCATACCACTGCAATACTTAATATAATAAGATACTGTAAGCTCATTCTGCGTAGATCGGACCAAAATTAATATTCAAAAACTGAAGGTAGCGGGCTAACTATGACATTGGGACGTCAAACACCTCAGTCCCCCGTGACCATGGATGCTGTAAAGCCCCGAAACGTCGGGAATTAAAATAGTAAATTAAACGCGATAAAATCCGTAAAATAGTTTTATTCAACGACAGAGGGAAATTAAAACAGGAGATGAGCAACAGCATCTTGCTGATAAAACTCAAAAATATAAAAAATGCGGTTGCCAACCCGCCTGTCAAGCGTTGCTGTGTGGCAAAATGAGGCAAAAATGGCCCCTGTGAGGCAATCTATGGGGGAGGCCTAAGTTCTGCAGTGAATTTTTATAGGCTGTAAAGGTTAAATGGATTGTTTGTGGTGGGGCGAGAAAAGTGGAGGCAAACCACGGTCATGCCGTGATATTTTACTATCTTAGAGGTGCCCTCTGTTATCGTTTCACGAAGCAAACCCTTTGTCGTTTAGACAAACATAAATAAATAAAATATTTTGAATAGCACTTAGTTATGCAAAAAAAATGCAAAGTTATGGGTTGTTAGAGTTTGTACCTAGAGGGGGTGGCATGAGCATTAGGCAGTGTCCAGCAACTGTAGAGTCTGCGCTTTTGATTGTATGAGGTATTAGGCAGTGCTCATGAGAGCGGTCAGATCGTTATGACATTGAACTCTGTCAAGACGTGTTAATTAAGTAATTATAATTATAATTGTAAACTAATATATAATAATTAATATTTGTTTGTTCGTATTGGTATGTAAGGTATGTAGGTAATGGTATGGCTGCGCATAAGCAGCCATACCATTCATCAGATTGAGGTAAAACTTTGTCAACCTATTGCTTGTACTAGCGCGAAGGTTATAGGCATAGTACAATTAACTTACACTAGCTGGCGCGCTAATTTTTTTTGAAAGTTATATATAATTCGATTTCAATGCATGTATTATCATTCCTAATTAAACAATATTTTACACAATTATTTCTTTTGCGGCTAGAACGCGCCGGGTACCAGCAGAACGAAGTTCCTTTCTTAGTATATTATTATTGATAAACGTATTATATTATTGATTAAAAAATACAAATAAATGAATTACTAGCGTTAATTAAAATGAAGCGTCATTTAAAATAATATTTCTTTCATGGCAAGATAAGAAAAAGTGCGAGGGAGATGGATATTATTCCATCTCGCTTCCTTATAGCCGTCGCGCCAAGGCCGTCTATACTACGTCAGAAGGAGTCGTGACGGAATAATCTTACACTTTTTGTCGCCTAGCCCCCATCCGCCAAATCCGTACCGTCCGATAAATAACTTCGTTCCAATAATTTTACGTTCGTAATATTGATTACCTAGTTCCATGGTTACAGTTCATTTTTGCTGTGAAAGCCGTAATAAGGCTAGAGGTAATTTGGCAAGAATATACCGTGGACTTTTATAGGCTGTAATGATAATGGAGGGGTACCATTAGGGTGCTTTTCCACCAGAGATGTGCTATGCAGCTATGATGCGAGGATGTGAAAGCTAAGCTATGAAACTATGTGACCGTTTCCACTGTTGCTAAGCTATGTAGCGGGGCGAGTAAGATGTGCTATGAAGATGCACCGCCGCGTTGTAGCTGTGCGAGGAAGATATGCAGCTCGAGCTATGCGATGTCTCGACAGTAGGAAAGGCACGGGGAGCTCTGCTCTGCACATAGCTACACCAGTCGCGACCATCCATAGCACGCATCCATAGCACGCATCCAGAGCACGCATCCATCCGTATAAAAAACATAGCTTAGTTGAACCTGTTTCCACCAGTGCTAAGCTATATGGACCAATGTATATGATTGGTGGATATCAAACGCATCCATAGCAACGTAGCATAGCACATCTCTAGTGGAAAAGCACCCTTAGGTTAATGTCGCTTAAGATGCTATGAGAAATACATAAATGGTAGCACACTGGAGGACATAAGAGACTTTTAGGAAGGACTAGGAAAATTTTCAGAAGCCATAAGATCGTTCATGCGTTACTCATAGTAACGTACACCCTGTACACGCAGTTTTTATATGTGGTAGAGCCATGCTACAGCTATATTAATAGTATAGTTGTAGCACGAATGGGTCGGCTCGACCGGGGCCTGACCACGCTCTCACAGAATACCAGCGTTAAACAGCAGCTTAATGCTGCTGTGTTTCGTATGGTGAGTGTAGAGAACCGGAGACCCTTTATGCTGGAAAAGAGGCATTCTATCTTAGTCCTCAGGGTTGACAACGCATCTGCATTTTAATTCGCAAACGAAGATATATGGGCCACAGCAACCACTTACCATCAGGTGGACTAACACCCATAGCGTCCTATGGGTGTTAGTTGAGATGGTGACAGCTTAAGAGTCCATAGTCCTATTGGGTTTATGGACTCTTAAGCTGTCACCAGACGAACACAACGGTAACACAAGACCAGTGTTCGATCTACCACAATAGAGTTTTCTTTTCAGGGGTTCATTATCTTCTGTGTTGGAATCGATGCACACAATGTTGTGTCGACAACAAAGCGAACTGGCTGTTCTGATGTCTCGAGCGTCGTCCGCCATTTTGGGCAACGCGCCATGGTTGAGGGATGACGTTGCATGGGACGCCGTGTCGAGAGATAACTCGGAGAACTTGATGGTAAGTACCGTGCGTTCACCGTAAGATGTCCCTGCCTTGGGAAATGGCAGCATTGTCTACGGTGCTGCCAACAATATATAGACTAGAGCATTTACCCCACTTGGTGGTTGCTGGCAAAATTATCTAAACTTGAAAACCCTGATTAATATGTTTTACTTGCTTATTTAAATAATATACAGTTAGTTATAAGACTAGTAATGTTGTGAATGATAACACAATTTAATTTTTAAATTATTTATTGATTTATTTTTCCGACAATAATTATGGTCGAAAGGAACAATTCAGACATACTCGTATCACTGTCACTTTCATAAACGTCGTTATCATCATCTGTCGTATCCGAATCTGTGCTGCTGTCATTTCCTAATTCAATTATGAATTCATCATCATTATCGTTACAGCCCTTCACAAGTCCACTTCTGAACATAGGCCTCCCAAAAGGAATGCCATAAAGCACGTTCCTGAGACACCTGCATCCATCGACTTCCTGCATGTCTTACCAGGTCGTCACTCCATCTTGTTGGGAGGGGCGGCCCACACCTTGCCTGCCGGTACGAGGCTACCACTCGAGAACCTTTCTTCCCCATCGGTTGTCGGTTCTTCAAGCTATATGGCCGGCCCATTGATACTTCAGTATACTAATCCGAAAAATTGAATTGCCTGTCTATAATTAAAAAATAAATGGCTTCTAGTAAGCTCAGTGGGTTAATTTCTTGCTGTTAAGGCATAAATAACCATTCTTTAAATTTTTGTCCGTTTGTCTGTTCGGGCAAATCTTCGATAGGCTATATAAATATATAATAAATAATCAAAATAACGCCAGATTAATAAATACTATCCAGGCAAAGCCGGGGCGGGTCGCTAGTCTTTATGTTTAATCGTTGGTGCGTCTCTTACTGACACTAACTTCTGAACAACTTGACCGATTGTCGAAACGACGGTTCATAGCTACAGTAGGAATCGATATGTGTTGTAGTCAATTTATTAAAGAATTCTGTATTTATAGAAATAAACGGCCCATATTCACAATATATTACGTTATTTTAGCGCCAAAAAGAACATTTTGAAATCTGGAACCGATAGGTGGCGCTGTAGTCGAGTTATTAATAAATTATAAACTTACACTGAAAGTCCGAAGTGAAACGCATGGCGCCACTTAGACGAAAGAGCAAAACTACGTCTGTACGACCAACTAGTCAATATATACAAGTAATTAATTATTTTTTGTTCCAGAAAATTCATCACGCTTTTCTCGTCGTGCAATCCACTCTCCTGAAACACATTGCAATGGCTCACTATTTACCGCCAGCCCACGCTCAAAAGATTTACAGAAACCACAATGAACGCATTTACTGGATACACACGGTTGTGATAAAACATCTAACGGAGGAATTCAAAGAGAACTACGCGGCTTTAGAAAGGATGTACAGACTTCTAAAGAACTACGGAACGAAAGATAATGAGCCCAAAAAATCTGGACACATCGTAAAAGATAATTGGTTGTATTCTGACGTACACACCGATATTGCCAGAGCCAACTTAGAGCTAAAATTAGCCTTGACCAAATGCAGTAGTATAGATATGTTTTTAGATGCTTGTGCGTTGAACAAACAAGAATTAAATGTCGATATATTAAACAAAGATATCGAAGACCTAATAGACAGCCTCACGAAATGTCTTTCAACGGCACAACATTCACAAATCAGACTTAAAAAGTTGCATAGAAAATTTGAGGATGGTGATACAAAAATTAATGATAAAGATGTAGTCATAGATAACGAAGAAAAAACTAACATCTTGAAAATAGAAGACAAAGAACCAGAGGCAAGGGATGAAGTTTTCTACTTTGTTAAAACTGAAGAGGATGCTCACCCGCAATCAGCGGAAGATGTTACAACGGGGCCCGGAAAGAAGGAAAAGGAGGCCACTAAAGTTGTTTTGAATGAATTAAAAAGGAAATTGGTAAAAAGAGAGGATGTAATGAGGGAAAGAGAAAGGCAAGCGTTAGCAAAAACAATGCCCGAGCTTAAAGTAGTGCCAGAATTCCCAAGGCAAATTAACGTAGAAGTTTTAGATCGAAAAGGTTTTATATCGAAAGTAAGAATAGATAATACAAAAAATAAAAGCTTAAAAGCACAACTTAAGAAAAGGATACATAAGCGAAAATGTTTTTTATGGATGCGGAATAAAATGTCACACAGTGTATTTGATAGGGTAAAGAAGTATAGATTAAAAAATAATTATTATTCAAATGAAAAAGATATACCTGGTTATGTTTGCGAAGTCCACTCTAAGTTAAAGTATAAATCCGCCTTTATAACTGTAAATAAATCTGATGACATAGTAATTGTTACAAAATGGTGGCTAAAACAAACTAATAAATTTGAATCAAACGAAGTTATACATGCAAATCCCGCAGAATCTCCAAAAGAAGTAAGCTATTGTAACAGTGAATTAAATGACCGTTTGGACGAATATCTTAAGGTTTCGCGAAAAGATCTAGAATTATCTTCATCAGAAAGTGACTCAGAATTTGATCAAATAAAGCGTAGAGAAATTTTAAAGGATTTACGTCGTCATAGAGTTAATAGAAAAAGGAACGAAAGATCCATAGATACGGAGGTCGATGAGAGTTTAAGGCCTATAGAGTATAGTTTGGGTACCGGATTAGCTATGGCTTCAGTTCTACAAATAAATAGTATCGCAAATAGGCCCAATATGGCTGAAGAGCAATTTATAGGCGATGGTGAAGTTTCGGATGACAGTGGAAATGAAATTTCTAATTAACAATCTGTATCTGTGACTTCATTCGATTATTTGATAATTTTTTTGGATCAAGATGATCTTCACGTTTATAATCTAATTTTAACATCAATAATTTTTAAGCATAAATATTCGATTGAACAGACACCCCGACTGGAATTATAATATAGCACACTATCTTTGCGTCGTAGATTTAAAAATAGAAATAATTTTAAATAATTCACACTCGAAATTTAGAAGTGGGTTCATCGATAAAGTTACAGCCTATATACGTCTCACTGCTGGGCCCACGCCTCTTCTCATTTCTGAGAAGGTTTTTAGGGCAAGGAAATGTCCGCTGCGCTGCCCGAATGCGTGTTGGCGAACTTCAAATATCTTAGAAATATTTTTTTCTTATTTCTCAGACATGCCGGTTTCCTCACGATGTTTTCCTCCACCACCGAGCACTTGGTATATCAGCACTTAAAATTGCAATTAACAATTTCATTGGTGCCGGCGGGGATTGAACCCGTGTTGCTCGTGTACTGTGAAATTTACAGCGAACGCTTAGCTCCTGAGCTACCACGGCTCACGGTTGATGAACCTACGACGAACCTATAATGCAGGAATATTTGTGCAGTAAAACATTTGTAGAATAGGTTTCAAAAGATCTATTCGTGCCGCGCTGTGCCCTGCGTGTGAGTGCTGTGTGTGTACTTAGTATAACTTCTGAAAAATGATGATATCATTATCTCTTATTCCTCTATTTCCTCCTCCAAAATTGGATATATAAGAAGGATTGTGCCTCTATATTTTTCTTTTATTTTTTATATTGTTTGCTAGATGTCTGATAGTGGCGATATAACTGAGCAATTTTGTAGGTAATTATTATAAAAGGTTCATAGTTTTTAAAATAATTAATTTATGAAAAAAAAAACTAAAATAGAGAAACGACAGTGGTAGATACTGAGTCGTAAACACTTTTTGTTCTAGTGTCATTATCCAGGAGGATAACGGAGGAATACGTTTGTGTGTATTTAATGTCGACCGGGTATCGTCTTAATGCGTTTTTTTTAAATGCTGCTGGCAATATTACAAGTGTATACTATAAATTATTATAATTTAAGAAACTATCGTTTATGTCATCTTTGAATTTGTTTCTGATAAATCAATCCTTTTAAAGCATTTAATAATGGTTAAATTAAAACAAATAGATTTTGAATTTATTTTTAATAGAAACTAGTCATTCATAAAATTATTTATAATATAAAAAAGTTGATTTTTAAATGTTATCTCAATTATGTAAGCATTGAAAATTTTATGATTAAAAAAGTATGTTTGCATTTCTTTAATACGGCAACCCTTTTGTTTTATTTTTTTTATCTTTTCTGTATAATTATTATGGAGAGAAGAGCTGAACGAAGACGGTAGAGCCGTGGTAGCTCAAGCGCTCGTCGTAAATTTAACAGTACGCGAGCAACCATAGCTCGCTGAGCGACCTTGAGCTTCCTTATACGGCCAGCAGTGAAGGATCACGTCTTAGTTCCATATGTCATCACTGGCAACACGCACTGGTTATACAATTTAGTTTTGAGGTTTTGAGGTATGCCTGACGAGAAGATGGGTCGTAATCTCCCGAACGCTGCCCAGCCGAGTTGAATCCGTCGATTGACCTCTCGGTCGAAGTTGGACTTTCCTAGTCGGACTATTTGTCCCAGGTAAACATATTCGTCAACAACTTCGAGCTTAGTGCTCCCAACAACTAACGGCATAGGTGTGACATGGACATTAAACATGATCTTTGTTTAATGTCCATGTTTGTCCATGTTCATCTTAAGACCTATCCGTTGGGAGGCACTATTGAGGTCATTGAGCATAGTCCTTAGGTTCTCCAGCGATTCTGCCATAAGGACTATATCGTCGGCAAATCGAAGGTGAGTGATGTACTCGCCATTGACGTTAATACCGTATCCTTTCCAGTCCAGTAGCTTGAAAACGTCTTCCAATGCAGCGGTGAAGAGTTTCGGGGATATCACCCTGTCTTACACCTCTCTGCAGTTGGATAGGTTTCGTACTCTGGTTCTGTACTCGGATAGCCATCGTAGCCCTACTGTACAAACACTTCAGCACTTCGATATACCGACAGTCAACTTGGCACCGCTGAAGGGACTGCAGCACCGCCTAAATTTCGACGGAATCAAAGGCTTTCTCATAGCCCACATACGCAATTTGCCGAAGGGTATGTATGTGGTCTATGGTGCTAAAGCCTTTTCGGAAACCGGCTTGTTCGGGAGGTTGGAAGTCGTCGAGTCTGCGTGCGAGACGATTCGTAATGACTCTCGAAAACAGCACGTAGACGCGGCTCAGAAGGGAAATCGGTCTGTAGTTCTTCAAGAGAGCGTTATCGCCTTTCTTGAAGAACAAGACCGCACTTCTGCTCCACGCCTCCGGTGTAATGCCACCATGGAGGACGGAATTAAAGAGCTTCTGAAGGACTTCAAGTACCGGTTTTCCACCCGCTTTCAGATGCTCCGCTGTAATTCCATCCTTGCCTGGGGCCTTGCCGTTTTTAAGGTGCTGGAGAGCCATTCTAATCTCGCTCAGACTGACATCCGGGATATCATCGGAATAGTGTCGGATAAGACTTGCTCTTGGATCGTTACTCACACTTGCGTGTGGCTCCAATGATGACGTGTACAGCTGCCCATAGAACCTCTCAATCTCACTCAAAATCTCAGGTGTCCCGGAAACGATGCTGCCACATTCGGTCTTCAGCTTCGACAGTTGGCTCTTTCTGGCAGACAGATCTCTGGCAAAGACTGGAGCACTAGTTCCGCTCGATCGCTTCTTCAATACGAGCTGTATTGAAGTTGCGCAAGTCCCGCCGCATGCATTTGGAGATCTGTCTGTTCAGTTGCTTGTATGCTGTCAAATATGAAGAAAGTTTTTGTGTTCTTCTGCGACGGGTCTTACAGAACTTAGCTCCGACCGCATGGACAGTTTCCACAAGCTTGTCATTCATATCGTCCACTTCATTGCAATCTTCTAGGCACTGAAAACGATTTTGTAACTCGAGCTGAAAGTTTTCGGGACTTTGGATTAGAGCACGAGGGGGACGGAGCGTTGACTTCATTAATCTATCCGGATTTATTTTCAATCGAGACTTTATATCTCTGGCTTTCTGGAAGAGCTCAGTACGACTTTTAACAAAACAACTTATTTCAAAAATGTACAGTGCTGGCAACGGAAGTAAGCCCAGGCTCCAAAAAGATGCTCTACAGGACTCGCCCGGTGGAATCCCACATATGGCTCTGATGCATTTTTTTTGCGCTACAAATGCCTTTTGTCTCTCAGTACTATTGCCCCATATCATCACCCCATAACGTAGAATGGAGGCTACATACGCATGGTAAGTGGTAATAGCTGATTGCAAGTTAGTTACGTTCCTTGTTTTATAAAGAGCATAAACAAAGCTGTTGATACGCTTGCATAAGGCCTCAATGTGTAATTTCCAGTTTAGATCCTGGTCTATCGTTACACCTAAAAATTTAGTATGTGTGATTTCTTTAATCTTTTCGATATTGAGGTTAAAATTGTGTTTATCATGTTTGGATTTATTGAATTGTATGAAATTTGATTTATTTAAATTTAATTTTAGATTATTTTCCTCTAGCCATTTAATAATGTTGTCAATAGTATTATTAATTTCAATTTCATGGTCATGTATAGAATTGTATTTATTTTTATCTGATGTTACAATTATTGATATGTCATCTGCAAACAAGATTCATTTATGACCAGTCACTCTGGTTATGTCATTTATGTACAGTATAAACATAAGTGGACCTAGCACTCTTCCCTGAGGGATACCACGTGTTATTTTTTAGGGTAGAAGAACATGTTATTAGTTCGTTATTTACGATTTTGTTAACAGTGACGCGCTGACACCGATTCCTCAAGTGGGATGATAGCCACTGTAGTGTAGGTCCTCTTATTCCAATCGTTTCAAGCTTATTTAATAAGAGGTCGTGGTCTACAAAATCGAACGCCTTGGAAAAGTCAAAAAATAGACCTGTTGTTAGATAATCTTTATTTAATTCTGTCAGTATTGTTTGCACGAGAGTAAATATTGCTAAAGTTGTCGACTTATCTTTTTCGAAACCGAATTGATCTTTATTAATGATGTTGTATGTGTTGCAATAATTAAGTATTCTTAAGGTGCATGCATTTCTCGAACACCTTCGATAGAACAGGTATAAGAGTAATGGGGCGATAATTGTTGACGTCATTTTTTTTACCTTTTTTATACAATGGTTTGACGACTGATTGTTTTAATGCTTCCGGAAACGTACCAGATGAAAATGATAGATTAATTAAATACGCCAATACAGGCACTAGTTCATTAGTACACATTTTAATTATTCTTGTACTGATTCCGTCAAAACCTTCTGAGTTAGTGTTGTTCAAAACCATAATTTCTTTTTTTACTTCTTTTGAAGTCGGAAGAAGAAACATCGTGTTTGGTATAAGTTTGCTCTTAGCAGTTGTTTTTTGTGTCCTATTTGTCGTCAGATTTTTTGTATTAGTCAATTCAATAAAATGGTCATTAAAAGCTGAGGCTATGTCAAAAGGATTTGTCAATTGTTTTTTGTTAAAATTTATTTCAGTTATAATATTGTCACATTTTAAACCACTAATTTCCTTTTTTATGACATTCCATGTCGCTTTACATTTGTTTTTACTTTTATTTATATATTTTATGTGTGAAATCGTTTTGGAGGTATTAATACATTTTTTTAATACTTTCGAGTAATTTATATATTTGATTTTATTGCTTGCTGTTTTTTTTTAAATAATATTTACACCTTAGTGACCGTTTAGTTTTACAGCTTGTTCTTAGACCTTTGCTAATCCAATCTTGTGTGTTCTTATGAGTGTTGTTAACTTTAATTTTAATTATATGAAAACACAGATTATAAAACATGCACAGTAGATCATGAAACTTATTGAAGACAGAGTTCAGACTCGTATCTGCGTATACCTCAGACCAAGTTATGCTTTTCAGGCATTTGAAAATATTTTCGCAACTATAGTCATTACATTAAACACATACACAACATTAGACGTGACCTCTCCAACTTAACGTTTAGGTTCAGTGTGACATCACTGAGACATCACTGAACAGTTGTCGTCTGGTCGTCATAATGAAGTCAATCTAATTTTTTGTCGAACCGTCGGGGCTCGACCGGGTCCACTTTCTGTGGGGCCGCTTTTGGAAGAAAGAGTTCATCATAAAGAGTCCCTCTTTCTCCATAAAGTCGGCCAGCTGCTGGCCCCTTGGGTTCCGTTGCCCTATTCCGAATTTCCCTACTTTCAGCTCACCGCTCTCTCTTGTGCCTAGTTTTGCGTTGAAGTCTCCCATTAACACCGTATAGACGGTTTTGAAGGAATGCATGGCTCTAGAGATATCCTCATACATTTCCTCCACCTCCTCATCGCGGTATGCCGAGGTTAGTGCGTAAACCTGTATGTCCTTCAGCAAATACCGTTTGGTGATTCTGAGTATAAGGTACGCAACCCTCGTCGACACACGCCCAATCTTTACAACGTTGTTAACGAGAGACTTGTGGACGATAAATCCGACACCTCCTTGGGACAGATGGTCGCCCTCCCGGTGATAGAATAAGTTGCTCTCTTCGGACCTCGGATAGTCCTATTATATTCCAGCGTAACTTATCTATCTCTTCTTACAGCTCCAGGATCTTCTCGTCAGTCCTCAGGGTGTGTGCGTTATATGTTGCCAGGTCGGGTCGTCGTAGGTGGCAACCGAACCTCCACCGGAGATTCTTAGCACCCCCTGCCCCGCCGTTACCGTGGTAGCCACCGTAGCCAGGAATAGCGGGGCCGCCGGGGACTGGAGGCCGTTTATTTGTGTCGTTGCTCATGGGGGGTATATTGCCATAGTTGCCACGCTGGGCGAGCGGGTTGGCAACCGCAGTTTTTTATTACTTTTTGCTTTTATCAGAAAGATGCTGCTGCCCATCTTCTGTATCAGTTTCCCTTTGTCGCCTCTTACGACACCCACGGGAAGATATGGGGTAGTGGGTATTCTTACCCGCCACTACACGGGATCATATTCAACGCATTTCAAAATAATTACATAGGGCGGACTTAATGCCTTTAGGCTTTCTCTTTTTTATACGATTAACCCTTTTTTACAGGATAAGGGTGACAAACGACAAACGAAATAAGGGTTAAACCTGATGGTAAGTGGCCGCCGTGGCCCATAGATATCTACATCTATCCTCGATGACGAATCAAAATGCAGATGCGTTGTAACCCGTGAGGACTAAGATGGAATGCCTCGTTTCCAGTAAAACGGGTGTCCGGTTCTCTACACTCAAAATACGCTGCTATTTTACGCTGGTATTCTGTGAGAGCGTGGTCCTTCCCCGGTTAGCCGAGCCATTCATGCTACAACTATACCAGTAATATAGCTACAGCATGGCTCTACTACGTAAAACATTGCGTGAAACCCTAGGCGTGTATAAATAATGGGATTATAGGATTATTATTTTTTTATTATTAGACTAGCTGTTCCCCGCGACTTCGCCCGCGTGTAATTTAGGGTTTTAATGATGTTGCGCCCTAATTCTTTTTCTAAACTATAAGTAGCCTAAGTTACTCCTTATAACATCAGTTATCTGCCAGTGAAAGTCCCGTCGTAATCGGTCCAGCCGTTTCGGAGATTAGCCGGAACAAACAGACAGACAAAAAATTTAAAAATTGTGTTTTTGATAATAGTATCGTATATACTTTCATATGCATTTAGTAAAAAGCTGTTATTTTAACATTACAAACAGACACTTCAATTTTATTTATTTGTATAGATTAGTTTAGTAATTTTTATAAAATAATTTCCAAATACTCAAACAGGTGTCAAACGAGGACATAGACCACCTGATGGTAGGTTGTAGCCTTTAGGCACCTACATCTATGTCTTTCATTCATTTATTATCATCATTACAGCCCCCCGCCCCACCAAAAGATTGCCTCATACACAGGATATTTAACATAGTTGCAACGATTGGCAGGCGGGTTGGAAACCAAAGTTTTTATTTCCTTGATGTTATTAGGAAGACGCTGCTGCCCATCTCTTAAAAATAGTTGGTGTTCTTTTTCCTTTGTCGCCTCTTACATTACATTTATCAACAACGAACAACAACAACGGGGCAACGAAAAGGTTATGCCGGACTCCTACCGGCTAAAACTCCACGGTGGTCACCATCAGCGTATACGAGGGGTTCCGGGATCACCGTTCGGAACGCAACCGGGGCCCCTCCATCGCTTTGCTACACTAATAGCACGTCCCGGGGGCAGTACTTGCTGCCCCCAGCACCCTCGCAGTGCTACCACGATGTCTCGAGACCACTTCCGAGTCATCGTCCTCCTCGGGGGTTACATAACTAGGCGCTCGAGGCCCCCGCCCCGAGCGTCTGCAACCCAGGAGGCCCCGTTTCTGGTAGGGGAACACCGTTTTCAAGAGGAGGGCCGTGACGAACGCCTTGGTGACGTCGTCTCCGCGCGAGATCCGCCCTCTCCCGATCCCGCTCAGAAACCTTCTTCTGAATCATAACAGATTCACAGAAGGTGGTTACGGCCCTCCACGCCGAATCCCCGCTCAGCATCGCCGACACGACTGTTGGCAGGGAGAGGTTCCGTCCGATGGGGTTCACCAGGATCGTCCGCTCCCGTTCCCACGGTGGGCATACTGCGAGCGTGTGGGAAGCGGAGTCCCGGTCCCGTCCACCACAGTGGAAGCAGTTCGCCGTCGCCTCGCGTCCGATCTTACACACATATTAACACCGAAGCACCCATGCACGGTAATTATCTGTGTAAGTCTGTAGTTGAGTCTTCCTGCTCGTCGCTGCATCCAGGCTTCGAAGACCGGCAGGATTGCTCCAATGACGCGTTTGCGTTCATAGCGCTCCTCGAGTCGAGAGCGCCATGACGCCAGAGCGTTTTGTCGTTCCTGCCGTTTAATTGATTCGAGCGCCTCTTTTGGCTCACTACCACCGCTCTGGCGGAGGGCACGGATTCGGACGTACACCCTCGCGTCCATTTCCGCCAGTATGTCTAGTGGTGGAAAGCAAGCCAGGATTGTCGCCGCCTCAAAGGATATAGTGCGGTATCCTCGTACGATCCGTATGGCCATCCTCCGCTGAACACAGTAGATTTTAGTTCTACAGCGTCGGATGGCCAGCCTTTTTGCCCATACAGGCGCTCCATACAGAGCTACGGATCGTATAACTCCCGCATAGAGGTGACGTACTTCCTCCGTCGGTCCCCCTAGATTGGGCAGCAGTCTATGCATAGCACCCGCTACCCTTTCGATCCGGGGGACTAGGCGCTCGAAATGTTCTTCGAAGCCCCAGCGACTGTCCAGGTGGAGGCCTAGGTATTTCATGTACCTCCCCACTCTGACTTCAGACCCACCCACGTGGACACACGAGTCGGGTGGTTCAACTTCCGCCCCGAGTTCGGCGAGCTCCTTGGCCCTCTCGAAAGTAATCCCACTGGCGATCACCAATGTGTCGTTAGCATAACAGACGATATCTACGCCAGCGGGAAGATCGATTCGCAGAACCGCATCGTACGTGAGGTTCCATAGTAGCGGCCCCAGCACCGAGCCCTTGGGAACCCCACGTTTGATCTCCCTCCGAATCTTCCTGCCATTTTGCCCCATGTACATGATGTACCTGTCGCGCAAGTACTCCCCGATAATACCTTGCATGTAAGGGGGCACCTGATGATGTGCTAGTGCCCTCCTGATTGCATCCCAGGGTAGGGAGTTAAAGGCGTTGACGATATCAAGAATTATCACCAACGCTACGCCACTCTGGGATACTGCTTGTTCCGACAGGGAGCGGACGCGCATAATCGCATCTAAAGTGGAACGCTCCCCTCGGAACCCAGCCTTGCTTCTTTTCAGGCTGTGGGGAACGTGGCACAGCGCAGACAGCTGGTAAACAGCTGCCTGAGCCTTCCCCCAGGGCAACCAGAATCAGCACTAGGGCCCGGCCCGGTATTCCATCGGGCCCCGGTGCTGTGTTTTGGGCTTTTAAGCGGCTAATGGCTCGGTCCAGCTCTTTGATGGTCACCCCCATCTCATCCTGCCACTCCCATAACGACGGTAGGTGACCTGAGGGACTTGACCGGCCCTCTGGGAAGAGCGTGCTGATCACCCTTCCCAGCAGATCCCGATCGAGAGTCTCGGTCAAGGAGGGCGACCAAGGCCGGAGCTTAGCCATTACCATCCTGTATGGACGCCCCCAGGGATCTTCGTTGAGTCCCTCCAGAAGCTCTTTCCAGGACCGAGACCTGGCGTTGGCTATAGCAATTTGTAGTGCCTTTGTAGCCACTCGGTATGCCCCGTAGAGTCTGACTACCTCCTCAGGCGGAGCTCGCCTTCTTCTCCTTCGAGATCTGGTGTACTGGCGCCGACTCCGCAAGCAGAGCGCACGGAGCCGTGCAATTTCTGCCGACCACCAATACACTGCTCTGCGCTTGGGCCGACTGGTTCTGGGCATTGACAGGTCGCAAATTTGCGCTATCGTACCCCGAAACTAGTTCGCTTCCACTTCGGGATCGGACTGAACCTCTTCGACGTTATATGGCCAGATGACGACGATGGCGGCGGCTTCGAGCTTATCTCGGTCGAGCCGCTTAAGACACCAACGCCGCGGTGGGCTGCTCCCTCGGGGACTTACTGTCGGGCTGGTGAAGTGCGACATCGAACACGATGTGGCGGTGGTCGGATAGTGTGACCGCCTCCTCCGCCACTCGCCAGCCCTACAGCATTTGCATTGCAGGAGGAGTTGCCCACGTAAGATCTACGATGGATTCCCCCTGCCATCGCACACATATGCTTACGGACCCCTGATTCATTAATCGGAGGTCCAGCCCAGCCGCCCATTCCATCACTGTCTCTCCCTTCGGATCGTCTCTGGAGTTGCCCCAAGCCCTGGTGTGGGAGTTAAAATCTCCTAGGACGATCAACGGACGAGGTTGACATTCGCGAACACAGTTCGCCACCTCGTCTAGGTACGCCTCGTAGTAGGCAAGGGTCCTATCGGGAGAGACATAGCAGCCCAATATGGCCAGGGGCCCCATTGCACTGCAACGAAGGCCTGCCCCATTCTCAATAGGGCGCAGGGTGGGGGCCTCCTCTGCATTCCCCCAGTAGATGGCTACAGAGCCCAATTCATCACCGAACCAGCGAGGATGGTCGGGAACAGAATAGGGCTCCGCTACTACTGCAAGGGCAACCCGCCACTCCGCAATGGGCAGACCATTGCGGAGTGGCGGGTTGCCCTTTAAGCAGATGTTGTGCATTGCGGCAGTAGTTCAAGTTACTCTGGAGGACTTTAAGGGGTGTGAAATTTATTTTATTTTTCGACCCGGGACTCGCCCGATGGGAGCTCTGGTAACTCTATACGGGTATGTCAAGTACCTACGTCAACACGCATTGAGGCTGCGCAGTAGAGGCTTTCTTGTCCAAAAAAAAACCTTCTCAGAAATGAGAGAAGGCCTGTGCTCAGGAGTGGAACGTATATACGCTGTAACTTTTACTGGAGTAGTTATAGAGTAATAACATACATTTGGGAATAGGTCATCACTGACAATATGCACCGGTTTAACAATTAACTATTAAAGAAAATGCGTTTGTTAATGACTAAAACAGTTAGTAAACGGTTTCCATTACAATTTAAATGATTAGGCAAATTAATTATTTCGAAATATAAGTTGTTTTTCAAGCTACTTACCACCATGTCAAGAACTTCCCAACGTCCCAAAAGTTAATATATTTAAATTGTTTGCACGAAAGTACACATAGTGCTACGTCGTATCTCGAGAACCGGATTGCATTTAGAATGAAAATGCAGATGCGTTGTTAGTTGTGTTACCCCTGAGTGGAATGCCTCGTTTCTAGTAAAAATAGTTTCCGTTTCTCCACACTCACCACACGAAACAGCAGCATAATGCTGTTATTTTACGCTGGTATTCTGTGCGAGCATGGTCCTTTGTTTTTTTTCTACCAAGGAATATACCGTCCTTGTTGGGAATTTATTGATAGTTTTACACAGTAGGGTACATAAAATGGCTTAAACTATATTGTATATATTGTTAATCGCTAAGACAAGATAACGATAAAACAAGATAATACATTAATGCGATTTGATACATTGATGCATGGTCCTTATTAGGTCGAACAGACCCATTCGTGCTACAACCATAATATAGCTACAGAATGGCTCTACCACGTATAAAAAATCGTTCGTCACAATGTAGAATGGAGTTATTACAGCGATTCAAACTTGAAGCCAAATAAAGGGCCATAAAACTACTATGCGTATCACGTTGTACTGAGCACGATTTTCGCCACGTAAGTGTATCCTGTATGACGACACTAGTTTTTTGGCAATACCATATTGGCACAATAATATGGTTATGCCAAATTTTTCCTTGGTCGAAATTGTGGGTTGTTGGTTGGAAATTTTCAGAATACAATGGTTCAATCATATAGCTTATATTTCAGAATTGAATTAGGTTCTTTAAAAATATTGGATGGTTAACATCTGATATTTTGGAATTTTGTATAAGGTACATGAGGGTGTTATGGTCACCTTAAGCTTTGCCGCTCTATAAAACCAAAACTAGGAGGAGGACATACACAAAAACACAAAGTCGTATACTATATGCTATTATATATAAATATATAAACAAATGCAATTAATTTTAATGATTAT
Organism: Parnassius orleans; assembly: GCA_029286625.1. NCBI lineage: Eukaryota > Metazoa > Arthropoda > Insecta > Lepidoptera > Papilionidae > Parnassius > Parnassius orleans. The sequence continues at coordinate 1,718,598 of JAGSMP010000237.1, forward strand.
TACTACCGACTACGATATAATAAGTCATAACGGCTAATAAAATGACGCGTTAATTTCTTAATAATTGTAAGTGTAATCAAACAGTCTACTTTGTTTATCAAGCAAGATGCACGCGCTGACTATTTTGTGAGTTTTCTATATTTTGCTAAAACAAAATAAAATTGTTAATTTCCCCTGAAAAATATGTATTGCATTAAGGCTACATTTAAGTGATAAAAAAAACATATTATTTTAATCATTTCAAGTTAATAAATTAGTCATTAGTGTTTTGTGTTCGATATTACCTATAATATGTAAACTGGAAAATTTTCACCATATTATGAAATTTCATTTCGCTAATTTAAACAGAGTTATTTTTCAAAGAGTAGCCAAATTTTAAACTTAAATTCAAATATATAAATAATGATATACCGTTATTGCAGTTTTTGAAAATACCAGTAAATAAGGCTTCTATTTTTATTTGAAATTATCCCAAATTGAATGCGATTCATGGGCAACAACGTTTTTGCCTACAGATCGACCCTAACGAACCTTCTCTGCAAATTTAGCCGGTTATTGCAAAATAACCCTGTATATTTAATTTGTCATAATTTCTCTTCAGATGTATAATAGAAGTCATGCTGATTGGTGTGAAAGTGCTTGCTCAAAACGAAACATTAAATGCCACAGATCCATCGACAACGCTAAAAAATGGTAAGGTTTGTTATTTTGTAATCTGCCGGCTCGGTAGCACAGCGGCTGAGTATTTGGTTGTGGCGCTGCGAGTTCATTTCATTTCGAACCCCGCATAGAAGAAGTGTTTGTATGACCTACAAATAATTATTACGGTTTTGGATATTTGCTCTTGCACAATTCGGTTATTCCGTTCATCCACCCTAGGGTGCGGAAACGTGTGTTCATCTATCCACCCCAGACGGGATGGATAATCAGATTTCGTATATTATTTTTCTTCCGGTTTTCTCCCTCAACTGACGACCAAGATACTTAGTAGACATCAGCATACCTATAAAAATATAATTATACATACTTCTTGTTGGAAAGGTCAACGCTGAAATAAAAGGAGTACCTCACAGGACTACAAATTAATTTGAATCTTAGCATAAAACAATTTAAAGTGAAGTTAAAGACAAACATCCAAATTTAGTTACGTTTTTGGAATTCTTGCCAAAACTCCCAGTGATTGTAAATATACATTAAAAGAGACTAATTTATCCAGGATATCAAATTACGTATACTCAGTAATGAAATTAGTGTTGGTAATTTCCTGGACATTTTGCAGAATTTATAAATTACGTAATAAGTACGTGAAGGTAATATGGTCACCTTAAGCTTTGCCGCCCTATAAAACAAAAACTAGGAGGAGGACAGAGACGAAAACACGAAAGTCGAATACTATAACTTATATATTAAGAAAAAAATAGCAAACAAGTCATGGGAATAATTAGGAACACTTCGAAAAATCAACTTAAAAAAACTAACTACACTATACTATACTAAAATCGACTAAAATATTTACTATAATATCTCAGCAGCTGTCAAAATGGCGTCGATAAAGCAGCCCTCTTTTGACGCTTCATTATTTGATTGACTGATGAAGAGCTATCGTATCACAAAGCAATCTTTGCAAACAAGGCTTTGGTTTTGGAGTTACATATAAGAAAGTGACCATGTTAACCGGATCACCATATTACCCTCACGTACTATAATATTATTTAAAACGAAGAAGTTTAGTTTAATTTATATGCAATACGTAATATGATTTTTGTTTAGGTCTGTGGTTATTAAAAATAATAATGTCCTCCAGACTGAATTTCAGTCACGGCGGCCAGCCTCAAAGGTGACTAACCATTAGCGCAGGACAGGATTATAGTGCCCAAGTGTGTGTTTGCACTATACTATAATCCTGTTCTGTGATGTGACGGTAAACCGACACGACCGGACAGAGATCAGGCGCGGGACCAACGGCTTAACGTGCTTTCCGAGGCACGGGGATGACACACCGCCAACTTCCTGACTCCGGGCAGCTGCCGAGTTTCGGACGGGAAAACTCAATGACTGATACTTTTTTTTGGCCCGACCCTGGATTCGAACCCGGGACCTCATGATCAGCAGTCGCGTTTACAACCACTAGACCAACGAGGCAGTCAGGCAGTTAAAAATTAATTAAAAATTAAACTGTATGAGTATATTTATTGTTGAACTGTACTTGGTGTAAAAAGTCGGAAGAACAATCAAGAGTGAATTCCGATTATCCACCCCGCCTAGGGTGGATAAACGAAATAACCTGTGCAATTTATGTGCGTAAACCGCTTCCACCGTCGCATCTAACGGCACTAACGGGATGAGATGAGTGGTAGATTGTCTTATGCAGTACTAGTACCTGCGGCTCAACTCGCGTTTAATTATAAACATTCGATTGTAAAGCTAATGAATTTCTTATTACTGGAACTATTACGTATAATATATGTATACGTATTTTAACTAAAAGTGGCAGAACGCTGTACTGCAATACACTTTTGATTATTCGCAAGATTTTATTATATTTTTCTAACAACGAAGCAATTATTGTGACAAATCTATGATAGATACAATGAATCGCGGACATTTTTTTTTTAAATTTGTTAATAAGTCCAATTCGTTATTAGTACATTTTATAGTATTATATGTAGAGCTGTATTATTTAAACAGGTAGTGTCACCGACAGGGAAAAAAATAATAATATTTACCAAAACAAATCGATTATACAAATTATAAAATCGATATAGGCTGTATGGTACATTTGTCCTTTGTCTTTCAAGGGCTAAAAAAAATATGCAAGCTCCTTTAAATTTTTAATAGCTAAAAAACTTAAAAATCATTTTATTAACAAACTACGCGTATTAGGCTATTGATATGAAATAGGAAACCAGTTGATGTAATTCTGAAGCTAATAAAAAAAACCCGGTCTCGATACGTCAAATACGTCAGTTATCGTGACCACATACAAAATCAACATCCGGACGTCCACGTAAATTTTTTTTCAAACCGTTTTTTTTTTTCAAAGTAACAATATTAAATGGTTTTTTAGAAAATATAAAATGGATTAGTTCGAGTGTTTTCTTGATATACGGCTACTCATATTATTGTATAAGTGCAATATGATAGAAGCATTTTTAGAACACAAAATTGCTTGACCTCGACATGTCGAAAGTAATACTATTGAGGCGTGCAATAGTGTGAACTGTAAATATAGCCTATATCATATTCTGTTTTGTAATCTATAATATGGCCAAGTTTCATTAAATTCAGTTCTTTAGTTTATGCGTGATTAAGTAACAAATATCCATACAAATTTTCACATTTATTATATTAAGTAGGATAGGACTATTAAGTTAGTCGGTAATTAATATACAGACCATTGTTCTATTGCAGATACTTCCACGGTGACCCCGTGCATCACGAGCAGAGGCGAAGCCGGCACCTGTTTAAGGAGAGAGCGATGTGACTATGGTACACCGTCCATAGATTTCACGCTCTACGTACCTCATGGCTATATGAAGTAAGAACACAATACATAACGCGCACATTTGTACACAAGCACATCCCGCATGCTTCACAACATAAATTCATAAAATAAATGCATGTATTGGCAATGTATATAACTTTACTATTTGCTATTTCTTGGGCCGCATTTAACATTCTTTTAAATTAATATATTTCTCTTTTAGTATCTTTGATATTCCGGCGCTGTCATTTGTTTCTTTTAATTTTAAAACTGCTTGTTCAAATTGATCCCTCTCTGGCCAATTCTTGATAAATTTCTTTAAAACATTTAAGTAAACTTCTACTTCGAATTTGTGTAGCATATCTATTAGTATCCATAAAAAACTCTTTCTCTAATATTTCAATAAGTTGGGCGTCAGTCACCACAGTGTTTTGCTTTGTATCGTTTATGATGAGACTTCTGAAAAGGTAAATGATAGATAGGTCCATCTGAAATTAAAATGATATAAAATTATTTAACAAAGTAAAGTAACCGGCCACATAATAACTTCTACTGCTGAGCACAGACCACCTTTCATTTAATAGAGTATTTATAGATTAGGCATTAATCATTAAATGAAACTAATTTTACAAATTATATCGCGTTTAATTTCGCCTTTTTATTCCCGACGTTTCGGGTGCTTTACAGCACCTATGGCCATGGTCACGGGGGCGCAGTACTGAGGTGTTTGACATCGGGATGTCAAACACCTCAGTAGGTGTTTGACATCCCGATGTCATAATAAGCCCGGCTACCTTCAGTTTTAGAATATTAATCTTTGGTCTGATCTTCGCAGAATGAGCTTACAGTATCTTATGGTTACTTGCCGACGTTTTAATAACCTACATAATAATAAAATTAAATCCAAACCCAAGTATACCACTGCTAGACTTCAAGATGCTGTAAGCTCATTCTGCGTAGATCGAACCAAAAATTAATATTAAAAAACTGAAGGTAGCCGGGCTAACTATGACATCGGGACGTCAAACATCTCAGTCCCCCCCGTGACCATGGGTGCTGTAAAGCACCCGAAACGTCGGGAATTAAAAAGTAAAATTAAACGCGATATAATCCGTAAAAATTAGTTTCATTTAATGTGTAGCCTTCGCGTAAATATAAGAAAACAAAAAAAATTTTTTTGCTAGTTTTATTATTATTATTATTTCAAAATTGTAATTGAATGTATTTTCTATTCTTATTATACATATAAATTACACTAAAACTTATACAACTATTTTATCCTATAACTAAATATACAAAACAGTAAATAAAAATATACATTATTTATAAAAAATTGATATACATAAGCAGTAAAAACTTAGAAATTCACTAGCGCTAGTCCTGACTGCATATCTAACCTGAGGTTCTGCGCGATTGTAGGTAATTATTAGTGATTTTTTTATGGAACATCACTATGCTATCGATATTCTATGCCGTATGGTCATCGATACTTTTATAGTACGTTGTGGGTCATCACTAGGTGACATTACGACATAAGCGTTTTTGCGCATATTTTTGGAACTAATCGTCAACCATAGTACTGTCCTATCTGTCGTAGACTGGTATACAGTAATCTGTGCATAGGACTAACGGAACGCAATAGACAGAAGTAGGAAGGGATGATGATCTGCAATCTAGGCATGGTCATTGACGGTTTTTTAGGTAATATAATTTAACTGTTACACGTTAATGGTCAACAGGTTAAAAAAGCTGTTAAATAAATAACAGGTTTTAAAACTTCAATCGTTAGCGTTAATTGTCAATTTAGTATTTCAACGTTTTCGATCAATAACAATTTTGTTGCAGATTAAGTTGAAGATTATTGATTTGATAAGAATTTAGATATTATTATTGAACTGGAATGACCTATCCTTCGTACTTTTTCTAGGTTTAGGACTGGCTGGGTAAAAATAGTACCCAGGCGTACCGAAAAGATCATCTGATTGTACAATTACATAGGTTTACATTTAAAAATAGCAGCAAAAACTAAAAAAAAACTAAACATAAAAACACTCGTCCTCGACGCGTAATGCAAACAAAACAATCGCAACGAATTTTAGCCTTGACTGATACTCACGGATTGTTAACACACACAAAAAATACAAAATCATAACAAATGAACTTTCTTTACTCGCTCACGCTCACACACGCACAAGACCGCGTCCGATGCGTCGACCCCGTGTCGACCCGACGGTGTTCGGTAACCTCCGGAAGTAACGAATATTTCCGAAGGAGACTAAATTCACAGAAATGATTAAAATAACATTGAAATAATGCGTTAAGTGCGTCGACGTAAATTGACAGCTAATATTTCAACCTGTTTTTTCATCAATGAATAACAGTTAACACGTTGAATGAAAACTGCAATCGTTCTGAAATGAATTGTTTTATTTCCCAGGTATTGTACAGCCGATAGCGTGTGTTGTCCTTCTGATTACATCATTCAAGAGTCTGATCGCGACTACAAAACGCAAACTGATGCCGACTTCGAATTTGACGACGATGATTGATTATTATTTATAAACAATTAAAATTATTTATGGTTTTTTACATTAACTTTACCTATTTTTTTTGTAAATTTCTGAGATGAGGGCCACCCATAGAATGCCTCATAGGGATCCATCATATTATTTAAAAAAGTGTGTACATAATAATATGTAATAATAATACTATCCTTAACTACTCAAGCCGCGACATTAACCACCACCAAACCTATGGTCAAGCCAAAGAGTATAGTAGGTCAGGCCAAAGACAATATTTTTTTTAAATGAAGGTAAATATAACTTAGTACTATCTTCTTATCCAAAAATAAAAAATTATGAACAATTAAAATATCGCATTATTTGTATGAAGGTCAAGTGAGCGCTAGAGAAACGACGATTGCAAGACGTTGTCCCTAAATAAAATGTTTTGAGAAGTTATCAATTACCGTGTAGTGGCGATGTATGAATATCCATACCATCCCGTGGGTCTCGTAAGAGGCGACTAGACTTGGGGAAAGTCTCGACGCAGCCGAAATCTCCGTGATGGAGTCGTGTAGACCAGTGGTTAGATAACGAGGAGACCGTACGGGGGAGCCGCCCTGCCGCCTGTCATAGCCTGCACCCCGCATCAATAGAAACAGAAACTTTTTTATTCAATATAGATTATAAATAACACTTATTGAAAGTCACTCCGCAGTAGAACCAGAGGGACCGACATAGCCCAACGGATTAGTAAGCTGAAGTGGCAATGGGCCGGCCATATAGCTCGTAGAACCGACAAACGATGGGGAAAAGAGGTTCTCGAGTGGCGGCCTCGTACCGGCGGAAGAAGTGTAGGGAGTCCCCCACTAGATGGAGTGACGACCTGGTAAGACATGCAGGAAGTCGATGGATGCAGGTGGCTCAGGACCGTGCTTTGTGGCATTCCTTAGGGGAGGCCTAAGTTCAGCAGTGGACTTGTGAAGGACTGTAATGATGATGATGATGAAAGTCACTCTTATGTTTAATTACCACTGGTTCGAAAGAAAACTTCTGTCCTGGGAAGAACCAGCAAGAAGCCCAGCGGGACTTTTTTTAAAAACAGCTTAGATACAATTATGAATGTTACACAATTAACAACACAACAAATTAGAAATAGCTTGGTAGCGATCACCTCATTCCCAGGGGTTATTATCATTCACAAATTCCTTAATATTATAATAACCATTTTTATACAAACTTAGTTTAATAAAGTTTTTGAACTTTGAGCAGGTCAAATTTTGTATATTTTCTGGGATTTTGTTGTAAAAGCGTATACATCGCCCCAAGAATGAATTACTGACTCGATGGAGTCGAGTAACTGGTACTACCAGCTTGTGTCTGTTCCTAGTATTTACAGAATGAATATCACTTATTTTTGTAAAACTACTTTTATTTTTGTGTACTCGTACGTACATTACATTTTCATAAATGTATTGAGAGGTCAAAGTTAATATATTAATTTCCTTAAATTATTGTCGCAGCGACTCGTTAGGCTTTAAATTATAAATTGATCTTATGGCCCTCTTCTGTAAAACAAATATAATTTCAGTGTCAGCTGCGTGTCCCCATAGCAAAATACCATAAGACATTATGCCATGGAAATCATCATCATTACAGCCCTTCACAAGTCCACTGCTGAACATAGGCCTCCCCCAAGGAATGCCACAAAGCACGGTCCTGAGCCACCTGCATCCATGGACATGTCTTAACAGGTCGTCACTTCATCTAGTGGGGGGTCGCCCTACACTTCGCCTACCGGTACGAGGCTGCCACTCAAGAACCTTTTTTCCCCATCGGTTGTCGGTTCTTCGAGTTATATGGCCGGCCCATTGTCACTTCAGCTTACTAATCCGTTGGGCTATGTCGTTTACTCTGGTTCTACTGCGGATATCCTCATTTCTAAGTTTGTAAGGACCACGTCTCAGTTCCATAGGTCATCACTGGCAACACGCACTGGTTGTACAATCTCGTTTTCAAGTTTTGAGGTATACCTGACGAGAAGATGTGTCGTAATTTCCCGAACGCTGCCCAGTCGAGTTGAATCCGTCGAAGTTGAACTTGGACTCGGACTATTTGTCCCAGGTAAACATACTCGTCAACAACTTCGAGCTTAGTGCTCCCAACAACTACCGGCATAGGTGTGACATGGACCTTAAACATGATCTTTGTTTTGTCCATGTTCATCTTAAGACCTATCCGTATAAATGTTTTGTTAAGCTGAAACTGTATAAAAAGGGTTATTATAGTATAAATGAATACATTATTGATAATAACCCCTGGGAATGAGGTGGTCGCTTCCAAGCAGTTTCTAAAATAAATTTTGTACTTAAATAGTTTGTACAACCATTAATGTAAAATTTACTTTAAAAAAAAGTCCCGCTGGGTTTCTTGCTGGTTCTTCCCAGGACAGAGGTTTTTTTTTTCGAACCAGTGGTAAAGTAAAAAATGACTTTCAATAAGAATTACACATGTAATCTATATTGAATAAAAAATTATTCTATTCTATTCTATTCGTTGGGAGACACTATTGAGGTCATTGAGCATAGTGCTTAGGTCCTCCAGCGATTCTGCCATAAGAACTATATCGTCGGCAAATCGAAGGTGAGTGATGTACTCGCCATTGATGTTAATACCGTATCTTTCCCAGTTCAGTAGCTTGAAAACGTCTTCCAATGCAGCGGTGAAGAGTTTCGGTGATATAACGTCACCCTGTCTTACACCTCTCTGCAGTTGGATAGGTTTCGTACTCTGATAGCCATCGTAGCCCTACTGTACAAACACTTCAGCACTTCGATATACCGACAGTGAACTTGGCACCGCTGAAGGGACTGTAGCACCGCCCAAATTTCGACGGAATCAAAGGCTTTCTCATAGTCCACATACGCAAGGCAAAGTGGCAGATTGTACTCTTCTGTCTTCTGTACAATTTACCGAAGGGTGTGTATGTGGTCTATGGTACTAGAGCCATTCTGATCTCGCTCAGACTGACGTCCGGGATATCATCGGAATAGTGTCGAATAAGACTTGCTCTTGGATCTTTATTCACACTTGCGTGTGGTTCCAACGATGATGTGTACAGCTACCCATAGAACCTCTCAATCTCACTCAAAATTTCAGGTGTCCCGAAAACGATGCTGCCACACTCGATCTTCAACTTTGACAGTTGGTTCTTTCTGGCAGACAGATCTCTGGCAAAGACTTTGGAGCCTTGGTACCGCTCGATCGCTTCTTCAATACAAGCTGTATTGAAGTTGCGTAAGTCCTGCCGCATGCATTTGGAGATCTGTCTGTTCAGTTGTCTATATGCTGTCAAATCTGTTGAAGACTGCAGCCTCATTTCCCGTCTAACAGCCATGAGATTAAGAGAGTGATCGGAGAGTTTTTGTGTTCTTCTGCGGCGGGTCTTGCAGAACTTAGCTCCGACCGCATGGACAGTTTCCACGAGCTTGTCATTCATATCGTCCACTGCATTGCAGTATTCTAGGCACTGAAAACTTTGGATTAGAGCACGAGGGGGACGCAGCGTTGACTTCATTAGACGAGACCTCTCCAATATAACGTTTAGGTTCAGTGTGCCTCTAACCATTCGGTGATCGCTGCCAGTTTTCACCCTCGCGATCACTGAGACATCACTGAACGGTTGTCGTCTGGTCGTCATAATGAAGTCAATCTCAGTTTTTGTCGAACCGTCGGGGCTCGACCAGGTCCACTTCCTGTGGGTCCGCTTCTGGAAGAAAGAGTTCATCATAAAGAGTCCCTCCTTTTCCATGAAGTCGGCCAGCTGCTGACCCCTTGGGTTCCGTTGCCCCATTCCAAATTTCCCTACCTTCAGCTCACCGTTATTTCTTGTGCCTAGTTTTGCGTTGAAGTCTTCCCTTAACACCGTATAGTGGGTTTTGGAGGAATGCATGGCTTTAGAGATATCCTCATACATTTCCTCCACCTCCTCATCGGGATGTGCCGAGGTTGGTGCGTAAACCTCTATGACCTTCAACGAATACCGTTTGGTGATTCTGAGTATAAGGTACGCAACTCTCGTCGACACACTCGCAATATTTACAACGTTGTTAACGAGAGACTTGTGTTGAACAGATGGTCGCCCTCCCGGTGATAGAACAAGTTGCCGGATTCGAGGATTACCGTGTCCTCCTCCTCTCTTCGGACCTCGAATAATCCTATAATATGCCAGCATAACTTGTCTATCTCTTCTTCAAGCTCCAGGATCTTCTCGTCAGTCCTCAGGGTGCGTGCGTTGTATGTTGCCAGGTCGAGTCGTCTTAGGTGGCAACCGAACCTCCACCGGAGATTCTTAGCACCCCCTGCCCCGCCGTTACCATGGTCGCCACCGTAGCCAGGATTAGCGGGGCCGCCGGGGACTGGGGGCCGTATCTTCGTAACTTTCATCATGGGGGGATATTTGCCATAGTTGCCACATGATATGGAAATAGCTAAAGTAAACTAGTCTAGCTGTTTCAACACTGGTAAGATTTCTAATCTTTTTTACAGCATATGCTGCAGAACTAAGTCTGCGTGCTAGTTTTGATATATGGGGGCTCCATTGAAGCGATCTGCCGCGAGACGGTAATCCGCATACAGCACAGAGGGATAGTGGAGCCACCGTAGAAACAGATCTGGTGAATCGTAGTAGATCGCCGTCGCCGTATCGTTGCGATGTTCATAGGTCTCGGTCGCAATACATTTGCGATACATCACCGCATCACGGAAGAGCTGAGGAACCGGATATCGTAACATTATCTAAGGTTTATGATGAGGAGGCATGACCGTGCGTTAAGTCATGCCTACTGGTAGAAGTACCCGTTAGGAGAGAAACCCCGCCGTCGAAGAAAGCTATATTCACGCGCCGCGTAGAAGATAAGCCCCGCGACGTAAGAATATTCACCGCACATAAAAACAGTGATTGTGATAAAAAGTGTTTGTGTTGTGGTGGTAATCATGTTATAAATAAGTGTAAGAAGCTGGCGCAGATGGATATGAATAACCGGTGGAAGTGGGTTAAGGAAGAGGGAGTGTGCTTTAAGTGTTTGAGCAGCAAGTATCAGCGTCTAAGATGCAAGTTCAAGAAATATGACGTGGATGGCTGCACCGCCTCTCACCACGCGTTGCTCCACGCCAAGAAGACCCAAACACCGGAAGCATCTACGAGTCCAGATGAGACAGTGCTCGTCGCGTCTAACACGGCTAATAGTGAGACAGTGTTCTTGAAAGTGTGGCCCATTGTAGTGCGCGGACCGCAAGATATGGAGACCAAAACGTCGCGCTCCTCGACGAAGGGTCCACGATCTCACTTATTGATGATGAATTAGCCCATGAATCGAAGCGGAAGGACCGACACATCCGAGGCGTATCAAATAGCCAGCGTGAGGCTAAAAGCCGCGTAGTGAAGATATGAATACGTGGTAGGATGAAAAGAGATACGTATGTAGTTAGTGCTCGGACTGTTAATAATCTAACGGTAGTCCGTCGGTAAAGAGAATTTACAAATTAATTAAGGATATATAAGAATAAACTGCTGGCCGTATAAGGAAGCTCAAAGTCGCTCAGCGAGCTATGGAGAGGGCTATGCTCGGCGTTTCCCTGCGTGATAGACTTAAAAACGAGGATATCCGCAGTAGAATCAGAGTAACCGACATAGCCCAAGAATTTAGTTTAGCACCCTGTTGCTAATGCCGTCAGGGTCAGGTGGCGATTTCTTTTTTAGATTTTTTATTGTTTTTGTAACTTCAAGTTCACAGTTACAGGACCTAAGGGGTCGCCCCACTCCCCTGGTAAGACTTGCAAGAAGTCGATGAATACAGGTGGCTCAAGTCCGTGCTTCTTGGCATTCCTTGGAAGAGGCCCATGTTCAGCAGTGGGCTTAAGAATGGCTGTAATGATGATGATGATGATGATACACTGAAACCGAAAAACTTTTTGAAGCGCAATTTTCACCTATGGTGACACTTTGTAACAAATAACATCACCTCAGTCCCACCCTATTTAATTTTTAACTCTTCTTAATTATTTAATTTTCTTTAATTTTAGATATATCCGTACTGTTTTATCCATTTTAATTCAATTAATACAAAATATGACTAACATTTCAGAAAAAACGTTCCTCTATAAAATTTGTTAAATATTTCACCTCACTCATTCCAAAGTGGCGCCGTCCTGGTGACAGAAAAAGTCTATGTCATCACAATCATTCCTATTTGCCGAGAGGCTCATGTCCAGCAGTTGACTTTAGATTGACTAGATGTTAAGTTTGCAGTTCTCGATTTTGAAATTTAAAAACTTTACAGGCATATAATTATAATAAAAGCCTTATTTACATAAAATTTTTATTTAACTTAAGAGATCTCAAACATTTCAGTGTGTTGCTTCGAGTTCTTTATATTACAAGAATTTAGCATATATTAATGGAACATTGTTATTAACCTAACTTTTTACACAGATATAATTTTAAAATTCCACCTAAGAAAGTGCCACCTGCAGTTAATTTCAAACAAAGATGGCTACAGGTGCGTTGTCACCTTTGAATAAGATGGAATGCCTCTCAGCCTGTAAATCTGCTGGCTCTCTATATCCTTCAGACCAGAACACAGCAGAGCAAGCAATATTATTTGGCGGCAGAAATAGGAAAGAGAAAGAAGAGAAGTCCTACCAGCAGGGCTAGCATGGGTAGGAGACAATTTCATTCCGGGAAAGTAGAAAATGTTTATCCTCACTTAGTTGTATCCACCCTTAGAGCATGGGCACACCGGTGGATATAATATCACAGTAGATAAAATGGAGATAGACTTAAACTTAGATAGATTTTTTGTATGAATATAAACTTCAACCCACGTCCAATGAACTAGGATAAAATTGTCCCTTTCAAATGTCAAAAAAGCATAATTTTTTATCTTTCATTTGGTTCTATGTTACGGACGGGGTATATATGTCTACTCGTTATGTCAAACGGGGATATACTTCTCCCCGTTTGACATAACAAGATAATTTTATCTCTTGTCAGTGGATATAATCGGGGGATAAAATTTTTGTTCCCCGCCCATGCTAGGCGGGCTGCTAGTATAAATATTTCCGTATTAAATTGTCGATCAAATTATGAAACATCACATGTATGAGTCCAACTCATATGGGTTAAAGAGGGCGTAGTGAACAGCCTATTGCATTTCAGACAATTCCAATCGGGTTCTTCGTTATGTTCGTAACTAAAATGTTTTAAAACATCCCATACGAAATTCGCCCCTGTAAAGGTCAAACGACAATTCGTGCAAATTATTTTTATAGCGTTCTCAAACGATATATCCGTGTTAGCGTTTTTACCACAGGTTCTCATCTGAAATTCACATTGGTGAAACAATTTCTTCCAGTTGCAAATCGAATTTTTCAGCACCCTCCTTCTTCTTCTTATTCGGAACATCCTGGTACAAATATCTAATATATTTACTCTTGCTTATATACCTTCTAAAATCACATGGTATGCTTAACGTTTTTGGCACACTGTTTAAATCATTTAGTAAAATATTCTTTAAAATATCTAAAACTGTCCGCCATTTTGAATTTTCATCGGATTTCAGTACTTTCTCAAAATATTCTAAAATGTGTTCTCTTAAAATTTGTGTCCGGTTTTTTCTTTCAGATTTCACCAGTATCTGTTCATTCAGGTCGGCAACTTTGCGCGTTTCCGAAGCGAGTTTTTTATTAACTAGCGTGTGTTTCAGCCTGTGCATATTTCGATGTTTGTAGATTATAAATTTATTATCAGCCTTAATCCTTATTTCTATCTCCACCCCCCACCAGTTCACAATAGACTGGAGGGTGAGCATTTTCGAATTGTGTAGCCCTAATTTAAAATCTCTGGTTACATTAAATATATTTTTATGCAACGGTTGATGGTAAAACAGACAGTTCAGCTGTTGCCTTGTTGCTTCTACTTCCATTACTACACTATGATTATCGTAATGTTTTTCTTCCATTTTTATCTGATTAATTTTACTGTTTGCTAATTGTCGGGCCGCATTTAATATTCCACGTAAATATTCTTTTAAATTAATATATTTATATTTTAGTATTTTTGATATTCCGGCGCTGTTATTTGTTTCTTTTAATTTTAAAACTGCTTGTTCAAATTGATCCCACTCTGGCCAATTCTTGATAAATTTCTTTAAAACATTTAAGTAAACTTCTACTTGAATTTGTGTAGCTTATTAGTATCCATAAAAACTCTGTCTCCAATATTTCAATAAGTTGGGCGTCAGTCACCACAGTGTTTTGCTTTGTATCGTTTGTGATGAGACTTCTGATAAGGTCAATGATAGGTCCGTCTGAAATTAAAATGATATAAAATTAAGCTGTAATAAAATTAACAAAGTAAAGTAACAGGCCACATAATATCTTCTACTGCTGAGCACAGACCACCTTTCATTTTATAATATGATGTTTAATGCCTAATCTATAAATACTCATTTACAGATTAGGCATTAATCATTAAATGAAACTAATTTTACGGATTTTATCGCATTTAATTTTGACTTTTGACTTTTCCCGATGTTTCGGGTGCTTTACAGCAGCCGTGGTCACGAGGGTGACTGAGGTGTTTGACATCCCGATGTCATAGTTAGCCCAGCTACCTTCAGTTTTAGAATATTAATCTTTCGTCCAATATAAGTCTTTCGACCAGATGTCGCTAGTTGACACTGAAGTGATGTTTTTTGTTACACTATGTCATATAATTGAGAAGTTAGTTTTAAATAAAAGCAGAATGTATGCAATGTATAGGCAATGTATTTGCATACATTCGTTACATTGAAAATATTAAAAACTTCACCCCTATTTTACATCCAGTAGTCCACTCTTAAACCATAACTTTTTTAATTTAAAAAAAAGAGAAATCGGTGACAGCAATCACTTAAATTAATTAATAAATAATTGATTGATTGCATTAAATAATTAATTACTACCAAATTATTGAGAATATTTTCTGACAATGTTATCGATAGTTAGAAGTTTGATTAAAAAAGAGCAAAATTATAATACAAGGTAATTTTGCGACATATTATTGCTTATTATCTATAAAATAGGACCGAAACATCTCATCCACTAAAATATCGTTGTACAGTGTGTTCCCTGTAAATATGCTCGTAAAACTATGCATTGAACATCCCTGAAACTTATGTAGCAAATACATTAAGCAATATTCACCACAAACTGAAGTCCACTCATTCTGAATCCTATCAACATTCCAGTCCCATCTTTTACAATTACTTTTTAAAACTCTAGATGATATCGTGCAGGTGATTCACAAAAGAATGCGAGATAACCTTGTTGACTCATAAAGTTACTATCAGTTTCACTGCGGAAATGCTTTAGATTACATATAAACTTACTGGTGCTATACGTAGGTCACTCAATAAGTTTTGAGATGCTCGAAATTTAAAAATGGAACGCATGTTATATGTTATATGTTTCTAAAAAGCAAATTTATAAACTCCATAAGTCAATTGCTAAATATTATAAAAAAAAACAAAGTTCTATTAATTTTGCTGCAACGCTTTCCGCGCTTTTCATTTAAAACGATGGATCTTAACCGTGAACATTTGCGCGCTATGATGTATTATGATTTTAAATTTGATTTAACAGAACAATTAAGTTTACAACAATTAAGGGACTCAGCTCCATCACGCGCAACAATTTTTAGGTGGTTTGCTGAATTCAAAAGGGGTAAAATTAATCTTAAAGATGACCAAAGAACCGGGGCCCCGCAAACAGCAGTAACGGCAGAAAATGTATGGACTACTGAAATGTTGGTGCGAGAACACATATAATCACATATACGGACATCGAAAAGATTGTAGGCATTAGTTCGGGGAGCATTCATACCATCCTACATCAACATCTTGGAGTGAGGAAGCTTTGTTGTCGATGGATCCCTCGTTTGCTCTCCGAAAGCGAAAAACAGACTCGTGTGGATTGGTGCCATGAAATGCGTCTACGTTTTGAAAACGGGGCATCTAGGCGTGTTTCAGAAATCGTTACTGGTGACGAGACATGGATCTATCAATATGATCCGGAAAATAAAAGGCAATCATCGGTATGGGTCTACTCAGAAGGACAGTTACCGACAAAACTGCAAAGACCTCGCAACGTCGACAAAAAATGGTGGCTAGTTTTTTTCATGAGCGGACATTTGTCGACGTCAATGCTGGAAAATTGTAGGTCAGTCAACTCTGAATGGTATACTACAGTTGCATTACCCAAAGCTTTTCAAGCTGTGCGGGAGAGAAGACCAAAGACCGGGCTTCGGGGAATCATGCTGCATCACGATAACGCCTCTTCACATACCTCCTTAGAAAAAAGCATTTATTGAGGAATCTAGTGTTGAAACTCTAAGTCACCCACCCTACAGCCTGACTTAGCTCCTGTGATTTCTTTTTGTTGCCAAGAGTCAAATAAAAATAAAGGCAAGTTTTTCAAGCGCCAAGAAGCCGTGGCTGCCTATGAAGAAGCGATTTCCGACCTGTCAGATCAAGACTGGCAAAAGTGTTTTCAGAGTTGGTTTAGGCGAATGGAACTTTGTATAGAGCATGATGGAGAATATTTTGAAAAGATGAAAAATAAATATTAATAGTCTAGCTGTTTCAACACTGGTAAGATTTCTAATCTTTTTACAGCATATGCTGCAGAACTAAGTCTGCTTGCTAGTTTTGATATATGGGGCTCCATTGAAGCGATCTGCCGCGAGACGGTAATCCGCATACAGCATAGAGGATAGTGGAGCCACCGTAGAAACAGATCTGGTGAATCGTAGTAGATCGCCGTCGCCGTATCGTTGCGATGTTCATAGGTCTCGGTCGCAATACATTTGCGATACATCACCGCATCACGGAAGAGCTGAGGAACCGGATATCGTAACATTATCTAAGGTTTATGATGAGGGAGGCATGACCGTGCGTTAAGTCATGCCTACTGGTAGAAGTACCCGTTAGGAGAGAAACCCCGCCGTCGAAGCTATATTCACGCGCCGCGTAGAAGATAAGCCCGCGACGTAAGAATATTCACCGCACATAAAAACAGTGATTGTGATAAAAGTGTTTGTGTTGTGGTGGTGATCATGTTATAAATAAGTGTAAGAAGCTGGCGCAGATGGATATGAATAACCGGTGGAAGTGGGTTAAGGAAGAGGGAGTGTGCTTTAAGTGTTTGAGCAGCAAGTATCGGCGTCTAAGATGCAAGTTCAAGAAATGTGACGTGGATGGCTGCACCGCCTCTCACCACGCGTTGCTCCACGCCAAGAAGACCCAAACACCGGAAGCATCTACGAGTCCAGATGAGACAGTGCTCGTCGCGTCTAACACGGCTAATAGTGAGACAGTGTTCTTGAAAGTGTGGCCCATTGTAGTGCGCGGACCGCAAGATATGGAGACCAAAACTTCGCGCTCCTCGACGAAGGGTCCACGATCTCACTTATTGATGATGAATTAGCCCATGAATCGAAGCGGAAGGACCGACACATCCGAGGCGTATCAAATAGCCAGCGTGAGGCTAAAAGCCGCGTAGTGAAGATATGAATACGTGGTAGGATGAAAAGAGATACGTATGTAGTTAGTGCTCGGACTATTAATCATCTAACGGTAGTCCGTCAGTAAAGAGAATTTACAAATTAATTAAGGATATATAAGAATAAACTGCTGGCCGTATAAGGAAGCTCAAAGTCGCTCAGCGAGCTATGGAGAGGGCTATGCTCGGCGTTTCTCTGCGTGATAGACTTAAAAACGAGGATATCCGCAGTAGAACCAGAGTAACCGACATAGCCCAAGAATTTAGTTCAGTACCCTGTTGCTAAGGTCAGGTGGCGATTTCTTTTTTAGATTTTTTATTGTTTTTGTAACTTCAAGTTCACAGTTACAGGACCTAAGGGGTCGCCCCCCTCCCCTGGTAAGACTTGCAAGAAGTCGATGAATACAGGTGGCTCAAATCCGTGCTTCTTGGCATTCCTTGGAAGAGGCCCATGTTCAGCAGTGGGCTTAAGAATGGCTGTAATGATGATGATGATGATGATACACTCGAAACCGAAAAACTTTTTTGAAGCGCAATTTTTCACCTATGGTGACACTTTGTAACAAATAACATCACCTCAGTCCCACCCTATTTAATTTTTTAACTCTCTACTTAATTTTCTTTAATTTTAGATATATCCGTACTGTTTTATCCATTTTAATTCAATTAATACAAAATATGACTAACATTTCAGAAAAAAACGTTCCCCTCTATAAAATTTGTCAAATATTTCACCTCACTCATTCCATAGTGGCGCCGTCCTGGTGACAGAAAAAGTCTTGGATGTCATCACAATCATTCCTATTTGCCGAGAGGCTCATGTCCAGCAGTTGACTTTAGGTTGACTAGATGTTAAGTTTGCAGTTCTCGATTTTGAAATTTAAAAACTTTACAGGCATATAATTATAATAAAAGCCTTATTTACATAAAATTTTTATTTAACTTAAGAGATCTCAAACATTTCAGTGTGTTGCTTCAAGTTCTTTATGTTACAAGAATTTAGCATATATTAATGGAATATTGTTATTAACCTAACTTTTTACACAGATATAATTTTAAAATTCCACCTAAGAAAGTGCCACCTGCAGTTAATTTCAAACAAAGATGGCTACAGGTGCGTTGTCACCTTTGAATAAGATGGAATGCCTCTCAGCCTGTAAATCTCCTGGCTTTCTATATCCTTCAGACCAGAACACAGCAGAGCAAGCAATATTATTTGGCGGCAGAAATAGGAAAGAGAAAGAAGAGAAGTCCTACCAGCAGGGCTAGCATGGGTAGGAGACAATTTTATCCCCGGGGAAAGTAGAAAATGTTTATCCCCTCGCTTAGTTGTATCCACCCTTAGAGCATGGGCACACCGGTGGATATAATATGCACAGTAGATAAAATGGGAGATAGACTTAAACTTAGATAGATTTTTTTGTATGAATATAAACTTCAACCCACGTCCAATGAACTAGGATAAAATTGTCCCTTTCAAATGTCAAAAAAGCATAATTTTTTATCTTTCATTTGGTTCTATGTTACGGACGGGGTATATATGTCTACTCGTTATGTCAAACGGGGATATACTTCTCCCGTTTGACATAACAAGATAATTTATCTCTTGTCAGTGGATATAATCGGGGATAAAATTTTGTCCCCGCCCATGCTAGGCGGGCTGCTAGTATAAATATTTCCGTATTAAATTGTCGATCAAATTATGAAACATCACATGTATGAGTCCAACTCATATGGGTTAAAGAGGGCGTAGTGAACAGCCTATTGCATTTCAGACAATTCCAATCGGGTTCTTCGTTATGTTCGTAACTAAAATGTTTTAAAACATCCCATACGAAATTCGCCCCTGTAAAGGTCAAACGACAATTCGTGCAAATTATTTTTATAGCGTTCTCAAACGATATATCCGTGTTAGCGTTTTTACCACAGGTTCTCATCTGAAATTCACACATTGGTGAAACAATTTCTTCCAGTTGCAAATCGAATTTTTCAGCACCCTCCTTCTTCTTCTTATTCGGAACATCCTGGTACAAATATCTAATATATTTACTCTCGCTTATATACCTTCTAAAATCACATGGTATGCTTAACGTTTTTGGCACACTGTTTAAATCATTTAGTAAAATATTCTTTAAAATATCTAAAACTGTCCGCCATTTTGAATTTTTATCGGATTTCAGTACTTTCTCAAAATATTCTAAAATGTGTTCTCTTAAAATTTGTGTCCGGTTTTTTCTTTCAGATTTCACCAGTATCTGTTCATTCAGGTCGGCAACTTTGCGCGTTTCCGAAACGAGTTTTTTATTAACTAGCGTGTGTTTCAGCCTGTGCATATTTCGATGTTTGTAGATTATAAATTTATTATCAGCCTTAATCCTTATTTCTATCTCCACCCCACCAGTTCACAATAGACTGGAGGTGAGCATTTTCGAATTGTGTAGCCTAATTTAAAATCTCTGGTTACATTAAATATATTTTTATGCAACGGTTGATGGTAAAACAGACAGTTCAGCTGTTGCCTTGTTGCTTCTACTTCCATTACTACACTATGATTATCGTAATGTTTTTCTTCCATTTTTATCTGATTAATTTTACTGTTTGCTAATTGTCGGGCCGCATTTAACATTCCACGTAAATATTCTTTTAAATTAATATATTTATCTTTTAGTATTTTTGATATTCCGGCGCTGTCATTTGTTTCTTTTAATTTTAAAACTGCTTGTTCAAATTGATCCCACTCTGGCCAATTCTTGATAAATTTCTTTAAAACATTTAAGTAAACTTCTACTTCGAATTTGTGTAGCATATTAGTATCCATAAAAAACTCTTTCTCTAATATTTCAATAAGTTGGGCGTCAGTCACCACAGTGTTTTGCTTTGTATCGTTTGTGATGAGACTTCTGATAAGGTCAATGATAGGTCCGTCTGAAATTAAAATGATATAAAATTAAGCTGTAATAAAATTAACAAAGTAAAGTAACAGACCACATAATATCTTCTACTGCTGAGCACAGACCACCTTTCATTTTATAATATGATGTTTAATGCCTAATCTATAAATACTCATTTACAGATTAGGCATTAATCATTAAATAAAACTAATTTTACGGATTTTATCGCATTTAATTTTGACTTTTGACTTTTCCCGATGTTTCGGGTGCTTTACAGCAGCCGTGGTCACGGGGGTGACTGAGGTGTTTGACATCTCGATGTCATAGTTAGCCCAGCTACCTTCAGTTTTAGAATATTAATCTTTCGTCCAATATAAGTCTTTCGACCAGATGTCGCTAGTTGACACTGAAGTGATGTTTTTTGTTACACTATGTCATATAATTGAGAAGTTAGTTTTAAATAAAAGCAGAATGTATGCAATGTATAGGCAATGTATTTGCATACATTCGTTACATTGAAAATATTAAAAACTTCACCCCTATTTTACATCCAGTAGTCCACTCCTAAACCATAACTTTTTTAATTTAAAAAAAAGAGAAATCGGTGACAGCAATCACTTAAATTAATTAATAAATAATTAATTATTAAATAATTGATTGATTGCATTAAATAATTAATGACTACCAAATTATTGAGAATATTTTCTAACAATGTTATCGATAGTTAGAAGTTTGATTAAAAAGAGCAAAATTATAATACAAAGTAATTTTGCGACATATTATTCTCTTTTTCTTCTCCACGTCATTGAATAGCAAAACTACAACACTGATGTTGTAGTTTTGCTATTCAATGACGTGTTCTGTACAAGTATGCCACACTCGTCTCTTCCTTCTGCTCTTGTCTTCCTCTCAGCAGCACAAGACGACAGCTCGTTGAATCTAATGAGTACACAGAAGTAATTTAAGTAAACAGAATCACACTCACTAATTATTTATATTACTTCTGGTCGTTTTCGTCGTAGTTTGACCATAGTCACTCCGGTTTAGTGGAATGGTCTCTCTGGCAATATACGCTGGCTTTAGGCGGATCAATCGAATAAGCGAATCATCAATTGAGATCCTTTGTGATCTGCCCTGGTTTCTACGTCGAATGTTTTGGAGTCACGTCTCATGACTTTGAAAGGACCTGAGTAGGGTGCCTTGAGCGGTCTTCTTTCGGGACCTTGGCGGACAAAGACATGCGTCGAAGTTCTGAGGTCTTTGGGCAAACGAAATATGCGACTGGAACTGCAATGCCAAGACGTAGGTTGTGGAGTTAATCCACTGACGTGCGCGCGTAGTCGACCAGCCACGGTGGTCACGCCCGTCTCCTTATTGGGACTTGGGGAAAAGAACTGTCCAGGCAAACGGAGTGGTTCGCTGTAGACTAGCTTTGCTGCAGAAGATTGCAAGTCCTCTTTAGTCCAGGCGCTGCGGATACTGAGGAGGACCCATGGAAGAACTTCAACCCAGTTTGAAAACGAGTGGCAAGAGATGGCAGACTTCAGTTGGCGGTGTAGTCCTTCCACGAGACCGTTGGCAGCTGGGTGATAAGATCTGGTAGTATGATGTGTTGCACTGACCAGCGCGGCAAGCTCCTCGAAAGAAATTGTCTATCGCGGCCTGTAGTGATGTGTTCTGGACATCCGATGCGTGAAATTCATCCATTTGTCAGGGCGATGGTGCACGTCTCTGCTGTCATGTCCTGGAGTGGGTACGCCTCAGGCCAACAAGTGAAGCGGTCGACAATCGTGAGGCAGTACCTATACCCAGAACATAACGGTAAGGGACCGATCAGGTCAAGATATATATGTCGGAAGCGTGCTGAAGGTAGCATGAATGATGCGAGCAGTGTTGAAGTGTGTCGAGATACCTTGGATCGTTGACAGTGCTGGAGCTCCTTTGCCCACTGCCTACAATCCCGCTTAATGCCAGGCCAGACGAACCTCGGCGTCGCCAGCTGACAGTGGCTTCGCTCCTGGATGACTCAAGTTATGTAGTGCGTCAAATACCTGTCTGCGGAACGAAGGTGTGATATACGGCCGTGGACTCGGGGTTGAGACGTCATAGTATATCTGCAGGTCCCGTCCCGGTGTCCTAAGCTTCTCCAACTTCAGGGCAGAGCCGTCCTTCAGCAGATCCTGTAGCTCGCTGTGGTATCTTGCTCAATGGCTAGGGACTGGTAATCTAAGGACATAGAAATTTCGTTAATGAGGGATAGAGTATCAGCGACAATATTATCCTTTCCGGCGATATATCTGATGTCCGTGGTAAGCTGGCTGATGAAGTCCAGGTAACGAAACTGGGGTGGCGAGCAGCTAGCTCGGTACGTTGTAAAAGCAAACGTCAGTGGCTTGTGATCTGTTATGACCGCGAAATTTCGTGCTTCGACCAGCGGAAGTGTTTGATGACTTCGTAGATGGAAAGAAGTTCGCGATCATAAGGGCTTCCTCTGACTTGGACTTAGCTTATTGGAAAAGAATGCCAGTGGTTTCCATTCGCCGTCCTGGTATTGCTGCAAGACTGCCCCTATTGCCGAATCTGCAGCATCTGTGTGAATCGCCAAATCTGCTTGCGAGTCAGGATGTACCAATAGTGTGGCTTCAGAAAGACTGTCGTTGCACTGATTACAGGCCTCCAACAGGGTGGGTGTTATGTTGATAGGTTGCGAACCTTTCGTCCTTGGGCCGGCGAGCATTTGGTTCAGTGGGGCTGCATTTGGGATTAAGCGGCGATAAGTTTATCATCCCATTCACGGTTTTTGGTGGAGGGAATTCTCGAATAGCTTACACTTTCGCATCCAGTGGCTGGATTACCGCTGCTGAAACCTTAAATCCTAGGAAGTTGACCTCGGACTGCCCAAACACGCACTTGTTGGTGTTTATTAGAACGCCGTATTCCGTCAGTCTTTGAAAAAGTTGCCTGAGGTGTTGCTGACGCTGCATGCTGTTGGAGCTGTACACCAGGATATCGTCCAAGTATCCAAAACAGAAGTCCGATCCCCGAAAAACTTCGTCCATGAAGCGCTGGAACGTTTGAGCGGCATTCCGGAGGCCGTACGTGAACCATGAACGGGAACTCATATAAGGCGAATGGTGTTGTAATTGCGGTCTTGCATACATCAGCCTCAAAAACTGGTATCTGGTTGTAGGCTTTAACTAAATCCAATGTTGAGTAGACAGTACTACTGGCCAGATGGTGAGTAAAGTCCTGCAAGTGTCTGATGGGGTACCTGTTAGGGATTGTGCGTGCGTTCAATGAACGGTAATCACCGCAAAGTCTCCAGCCATCGTTCTTTTTACGAGCTAAATGCAGTGGCGAAGACCAATGGCTATCAGATCTGAGCACTGTCTCGTTTTGCAGCATCTCCTGCTTTGCAATCTTCAGGCGCTCAGGGTCTAAACGACGCGGACGACCGGTTACAGGTGGGCCTGGAGTAGTGCGGATATAGTGTACCGTTGAATGTTTAATTAACTTTTGCTTACCACCAGGACGAGTGAGGTCAGGAAACTCTCTCAGCAGACGGTGGTAAGCGGAGTCGTCGATGGTTGTCCGAACAGATGAGATTGCCTCTGTTGAAGTCTGATCTGGTTGCGGCAATCGACTAGGAGGTTGTAGTGACCTAGAAAGTTGACACGAACAGGCAGCTCGAAATCGCTAGGCAGTCGTTTACAGCCACTAATGGCTGCCTTGGTAGTTTCCCTTTTTCTGGTAAGTCTATACTTACTGGGCTGAGTACGCTTCCGTGCTTTTTCACCAAACCAGTAGTGGTAGAAGCAATGCGGGTGATCGCTTGGACGTGAGCGTGAACGGGGGCGGTGTTTTCTTCTTGGACCGTTAGAGCGTGAACGTGAACGCCTACGTAACTCCATACTCATTGCTTCCACTTTTTGGCTGAGCTCAGTCACTGTCCGCGTTAAGGCTACAATGGTGTTATTCATTGGTTTCGTAAGTTCAGATGATGTACTAGCTACTTGCTCGAGTACTGGCCTGTTAGCTAGCATATTTACGGAAACAACGTCATTGACATGGTCTACAAGCTCGGCCAGGTCTTCTAGCAACATCTTCGTTTGCTGCGCGGCGATGCAGGTCTGCAAGTGCGTAGGAAGTCGACTTGCCCGCATTGTCCTGATGAATTCGGATGGTACATTCGCTCCAGTTAGGTGCTGCAAATGCAGAAGGAATTGTGTCGACTTTCTGTCTCCTATCTCTTCATGCATTAACAGCTGTTTGATCTTTCGTTCCTGGGAAGCAGAGTCTTCGTATCAGCTCCGCCTGCAAAGTATCAAACTTGTTTGCAGCCGGTGGGAAAACTATTAAGTCTCGTATTTCTGTTGCGTGTTGCGGTCCCAGCTGTGCCAAGACGTAGTAGAATTTCGTGGCGTCAGCACTGATGCTGGACAACGTGAACTGCCCCTCCAGTTGCGCGAACCATAGTTCAGGGTCATCAGGGTTGAACGGGGTGGGGAACACCAGCGTTGGCTCCTTCAGCTTGCATCTTCCTTGAAGTCTTGAACGTCGGAGATCACCAGTGTAAGTGCGTAGGAGTAGGAGTACTTATATGCCGTTAGATTTAACAATTAAATTACTGCAGACCACTAATAACTATATTTATTTACACGCAAGTACAAGTTGGACAAAAGTACATAAAGTGTTTTATTGCATTCAAAACATTGCTTATACAACGTGTTACAAAATACCCCGTAAAAATATAATTAATTATCAAAGCCAAAAATGTTGTCAGCCATATCCCGACGAGCAAGGTTGTGTATTGAGCAAGGCGGAGCACACTTTGAGCCGTTTCTGTAAATTTGACGTTTATTATGAAAAAGTAAGTGTTCGTTTAGGTTGTTTCGTTAGGTTAGGTCTTTTAAATTTTTTGTCGTTCCGCGAATTAGGTAGAAATGTAGGTACAATCTGCGTAGTTTACTCTTTAATTTTACTGAAATATGGTTTGCACATCAGTGAAAATAATAATATTTTTTTTATTTTTTGGGGTATGTTATACAGCGTTACTACGGTTCTTAAATATTGTGAATGGACTCGTTATAAGGCCCCATTTAACCTCCTTTCGGCTTTACGGGTAGTTTTGTAACAACCAGTATAACTAAAAATAATTAATAATAATTAAAATCACAATATGCTGTTTGTCTTAAACTACACTCCCATTGTTCGTATTCACAATGAACACAATACCTGCGCAGGCGGCCATTGAACTCCGCCCACGCCGCCATCGATGAGAACAATAGGTACACAGGCGGCCATTGAACTCTGCTAGCGCTGCGACTAATGGGAACGCATGCGCCCTAATGAGCGGGCGTTGCTAATCGGCGACGTAGGACATCATCCGATGTATGACGTAGTGGTGGCGTGATATTAAGGTCCGTTCTAGCTACTAATTTACTCGCCACACCAGTGTGGGGGTGTGAGCATGTGTGTGAATGATATGTTGTGCAACTACTAACTGTAACTTGCGTTAGTGTTGTTGTATTACTAAGAGGTCTGTGGCAATCATAATATAATATTTTAAGGGTCTGGCGTTGATAAATTTTGGGAAAAGCTGCTCTACCTTATATAAAACTGTGAGTATTGCAAGACGTTCGACCAGTTTCCACGCTTTCGTTGTTGACTTAGTACGTATTCAAACCAAACGGTTTGCTACATCGTTCATCATGCGTACACCAAAGGAGTGGAATAATCCTCTCCCTGTACCTAAGCATAAGGTATGTGTTAATGTAAAAAAAAAAAACATAAATAATTTTAATTGTTTATAAATAATATTCATAACATAACAAAAATCAATGATCGTCGTCAAAATCGAAGTCGGCATCAGTTTGCATTTTGTAGTCGCGATCAGACTCTTGAATAATGTAGTCAGGAGGACAACACACTGTATCGGCTGTACAATACCTGGAAAATAAAACATTTCAGAAGGATTGCAGATCATCATCCCCTGCAACTTCTGCCGACCGCGTTCCGTCAAGCCTCTGTCACTCTTGCTACCTGTGTGACGTAAATGTCTACAATCGCGCGGAACCTCAGGTTACATATGCAGTCAGGACTAGCGCTAGTGAATTTCTAAGTTTTTATTGCTTATGTAAATCAATTTTTTGTAAATACTTATATATTTTTACTTACTGTTTTGTATATTTAGTTATGGGCTAAAACAGTTGTATAAGTTTTAGAGTAATTTATGTGTATGTTAAGTATAGAAAATACATTCATATACAATTTTGAAATAATAATAATAAACGCAAAAAATTACTAAAATTATACACATTACCGAGTAAGTAGTTATATAGTCTGTATTTCATTTGGTAAATAATGGCATCACAAAAGGTAGGTAAATAATGGCTGTGTCTATGTAGTACTAAACTTTGCCTGCGACTTTGTCCGCGCAGACTTCGGTTTTAGTAACCTTTCCCTTCCCACGGGAATATTCTTTTATTTTTCGGGATAAAAAGTAGCCTATTATTAATCTGGTGTATAAGTTATCTGTTATCTCCATTCCAAACAGTCAAATCCAGCGGTTGCAGTGTGAAAGAGTAACAAACACACACACACACACACATACACACTCAGAAATTTTCGCATTTACAATATTAGTGGGATGGGATTTTATTTTAGACAATGATAGCTCGATGCAGATATTGTGCTTGTGAATTGTCTCGGGGAGGGAAAAATGCATCTATTAAGGGATTTACTACGACCGCACTGTGGACTCATGTGAAGAGATTTCATCAGAAGGAGCTTGCTGCCAGTATAAATACCGTAGATGAAACAAGCGCTAAAGTTGAAGTAATACCAGCGAAGAAACAAGCGTTCTTAAAGGAAATATGGGAAAAACGTACTACGTATGAAACTGATGATCCTAGGGCTGTCAAAATCACATATTTGATTGCTGAACAAATTTGTGTAGATATGGAGCCCCTGGATTTGGTAAATAAAAAGGGATACCGTCGTTTGCTCAGTGAACTAGCTCCAAGGTTAGTTTGCTTTTATTTAAATGCTACACTTTTCCCGCGACTGCATCCACGCAGACGTCGGTTTTAGCCACTTCTCCCTCCCATGGGATTTTTTTATCGGGATAAAAAGTAGCCTAGCTTATGTTTTAATCAGAATTAATGTGTATAAGCTATCTTCATTACAAATTTCAGCCAAATCCGTCCAGCGGTTGAACACACACATAAACTTTCGAATATAACTTATAATATTAGTGGGGATACTCTTTCAACTTTCACACAACCTTTTTGAATTCCTGACTGTTATTTTTTTTACAGATATAATATTATATCTAGAACCCTCCTTACAGCAAAAATTCTACCGGATATTAATGAACGTGTTAAAATAAAATTGAAGAAGCAGTTAACAAAGACCCCATATCTCTCTGCCACAGCACACATGTGGACCAGTGACGCTTCCTCACAAGTCAATGATTTTATAAGTCTTACTGGCCACGGTGTCAATGAAGAATTCCAGTTC
This sequence comes from Parnassius orleans, assembly GCA_029286625.1. Classification (NCBI taxonomy): domain Eukaryota; kingdom Metazoa; phylum Arthropoda; class Insecta; order Lepidoptera; family Papilionidae; genus Parnassius; species Parnassius orleans. The sequence continues at coordinate 1,746,596 of JAGSMP010000237.1, forward strand.
AAATATTATTGTCTGGAAGTGTGTGCTTTTGAAGGTGACTCACATTCAGGAGAAAATATTGCCTACAATATGCATATAATGTTTCTGGAATGGCAGCTATTGGATAAAGTTCCAGCAGTTGTAACGGACAACGCACGGAATATAGTTAAAGCAATTGATGAGCTTGATCTAAGTCTTGAACATATTTCTTGTTTGGTGCACAGCATCCAATTATCGCTGAAAAAGTTTGTTTGGTCAAGAACACAGCCGAAATGTTAACCACATGCAGGGGAGTTATTACTCATTTTAATCACTCAACCTCCGCACTCAAACAACTGAAAGATTCTCAACAAGCTAACAATATACCGAAACATGTTTTGTTTCAAGATGTTGAAACTAGATGGGACTCAACATATCAGATGTTGTAGAGATTACATGAACAACGCATAGCGATTCAAGATGTTTTACCATCTCTACCAAATTGTCGTCATGAAATAACAGCAAGGCAATGAATGGGCTCTTATGAGCCAAATTATTGATATTCTGGCCAATTTTGAAGAAGCTAGTAAAGAGCTAAGCAAAGAATCAACGACATTATCTCAAGCAATCCCAATAATACGAAGTCTTAAATCTTGCCTCAATAAAATTAACAATGATCCTTCTTCTCATCCTGATGTAAAAAATCTGGCAAACTCCCTACTCAGTGAACTTTCAAATAGATTTGCGTTTATGGAAATTGATGAAACTTATCTATTAGCAACGATCCTTGACCCACGATTCAAAACAAGGATTTTCAGCACATCAGTGGTCGCTGAAACCGCTCGATCAGTTCTTAACGCTGCTGTTGATGACAGGGAGGCCGTAAGACCGATAAGACCTCCAGAAGAACCTCAACCGTCGACAAGTAGAGGAATTTGGCAAGCATGCCAAGAAATAATTGAAGAGGCCGAAATGGAAGAGCCAATTTCAATATTTTCTGGTGAGTATTAAAAAGTTAGGAAAGTTATTAACTTTTAATTAATCATTGTCATCTACATAGTAAAAGTAAAATTTAATTTCAAAATGTTTTACAGGGGATTCGCAAACTAAAAACGAGATAGATGCTTATCTAAAGCTCCCAAATTTATCGCCGACTGCTGATCCATTGGTCTTTTGGCGAGAAGATGTCCATTTTCCAAGGCTGAAAAAACTCGCCCAAAATATTTTTCACTGAAACTATGTACAGTCGCCTCACTTTTTTCAACGGCTGGGAACATCCAGACTGAAAAAAAAAATCGCCTAAAACCAGAAAATCTACAAATTTTATGTTTTTTAAATAAAAATTTGCCTATTGTAAATTTTAATTATTAGAACAATATAAAATCATCAAATAAATTAGTTTTTTATTACCATGGCGAGATATTCGTATTCGTATTCGCCGAATAGTAGGTTTGATATTCGTATTCGTATTCCTAAAAGTAGTTCGCTGCATCACTAGTTTGAACATTAATACCGTAATCGTATCGAGCCCCAATGTCATTATGATTATGATCAGCGTCCGTACGATAAACAAAAACACTGTCGGTTCCACACTCAAACAAAAGGTAAAAATCTGCCGTGCACTGTGGTCCCTTCTTCCGAATTTTGTTACATCTGTAAAACCACTTTGGCCCCACTTCTGTCATTCGCGTGAATTTCCGAGACCAAGTGTTTTCTGAACTCACAAAATCTTCTGCCTCTTTCAAGTTAAAAAACTTACAATAAAAAACCTAAAGTTTGTTTCCTCCACGTTTCGCTTTTGGTTCTCCTTGATTCTCTACTTCTGATTGGCTTGAACAATAATCCGGAACTCCATCATCACAATTTATCACACGGCTTGATCCTGCTAACTCTGATTCATTTCAACATATAAACTAGCCTTTCACTAACAAAATACGATAAAAACAATTTTAGAACAAGTTCACGTGTATTTATGCAATAATTGCCGGTGAATAATATAAACAATAAGCAATAACAAGCAATCGCGAGTCCCGTGTAGGCATGCGTCAGGTATATCAAAACGAATCTAAAATCCGATTTCAAACACAAATCGAATCGTATCGATTTCTCAAACTAGAATTATGTGTAGAAATCCGTTTTCTCAGTTTCTCTCTTTCTAAACAAACACAACATAACTGAATGAAAAGGATGGCGTGAATTTTGCGATTTGGATTTCGGTTTGTCGGCTATGGAAATCTTTGCACATTAAAATATGCGATCAATATTATCCTTACTGCTAAGTACTTAAAGTCTATATTTGCTTTGCGAGATTATGTGTTGATGAATTTTTGGTTTCGTGTTTGGGTGTTTGCTTACTAGAATCTTTGAAATATGCGATCTAAATCGTTCTTATTATTAAGTTGTTAAATACTATATCTGCGAGATTGTTTAAATATTTATTTTTGTTTTTGGTTTGGTGTTAGTTTACTAGAAATTATCTTTTGTTTTCATGTTGCTTTCGTTTAGATGCAAATTTGACCTTGGTCAGTGAATTACAGGATATGTTGTAATTACAAGTATGTTTATTGCCCGTTTGTTTAGTAGAGTTTAGAATTAAAAAAATAAGTTAACTAAATGAATTTTGTGTGAGTATATATATATAAGTAAGTTTACATAATAGTGAGGTATTGACTCATTTTGACAAAAAAGAAAATGCTTCTGGAGTTGCAGTGTGTATATATTGTAGTCAAAATATATCATAAAAATCTACAACGGGTAATCTAGAAAGCTCCATTTGGCGCAAAAGACAAGTACCGATTTAGGAAATAAAAAAATATTAAGAAATCATTGTAAATATGCCGATTTTAAAATGCGCCGGATAAGTTTTAATTTCCTACAAAACTTTTCTGCTAGTCCTAAGCCTAGATTGAAGCATAAAGGATAATCGCGCAAATCTGTTTCTGTATTACATTTGCGTTTGTCGTTTCGTTAATTTATAAAACGAAATATAAATACGCAAACGAATTGGCGTGGCTAAGCGCAACTGAAATCGGATTTTTAAAAACGGATTTTGAAATCGATTTTGAAATCTGAAATCGGATAAATATCCGTTTGCGTTCAAATCCAAAAACGCCCATGACTAGTCCCGTGACGTTCGCCCGCCGCTTGCGATTGGCTCCACCCCCGCGCCGCGGCCCGCACTCTGCTTCTATGCTACGAGCACGCGTGTCGCCGTTTTCATTACATCATTGATTCTACAAACAAAAATACTGAAATCCTAACATTTAATTATAGTACATGTTTTAATTTTTACAGCTACCTACTTGCGCTAATCGCAGTACGAAAGTGTATTTTTATATGGGAGTCTATTGTTGCCAATAATACAATGTTTGTTATACCACTGTTAATATTAGTCGCCATGTCATTATTAATAGTATCTCGCCTATGATTTCATTGGCCGTTAATATGTTAAATTAGCAGCCATTATTTAGTTTTTATAAATTCTTGCATTTTGAAGCTCATCTAATAATTATAATTATTGCTAAAATCGCTGCCAAGTATTTTTTTACTAACAAAATAGTCGCCCTTTAAGCTGTTAGTCGCCTCGAAAATAATAAGCCAAAAAAAATCTAGAACGACTTTCAGACCCAGTAATCAAATAATACCTCATACATGTTGTTTAAAAATTATTAATGCCTGATGACTTCTCATATTTATGTGAACACTACACATTAAATGAAACTAATTTTTCGGATTTTATCTCGTTTAATTTAGACTTTTTAATTCCCGATGTTTCGGGTGCTTTACAGCACCCATGGTCAAGGAGGGACTAAAGTGTTTGATATCCCGATGTCATAGCGCGGCTACCTTCAGTTTTAGAATATTAATCTTTGGTCTGATCTTCGCAGAATGAGCTTACAGTATCTTGAAGCGAGGCTATTGAAATTAAAAAACATCCTAATTTCAATAGAGAAGATGGATGGGTGCTGCCATCTGCTTGGGATCCTATAATTAATAAAATTAAATTCAAACCCAAGCATACCACTGCAAGACTTCAAGATCCTGTAAGCTCATTCTGCGAAGATCGGACCAAACTGGGAACTATGTAGCAAGAACCTCCGATTTTGTTAATATAATATAACATTAGCCAAACACATTAGCTTACAGTCCACCTTCTTCAACCAACTCCAAACAAGGAAGGCACACGTTGTTACTCCTATAGACTAAGATAGAGGACACAACTGTCCACACCATTGTACAAATATAAAGTTCTTTATCAAGGCAGAACATGAGAACAAAAAATTCTACTAAGCAACAGAAATAAAAGAGAGATTTACCTGTTGATCCTTAATAGATTATAGATTATCATTAATTTAATAAACATTTATGTACTACGAGAGATAAATTTGACAATAAACATATGAGAGAAAAATATAATTTGTTTACAGAGATCGACGTTTTTGCAGTATGCAAAATTCAATAAGCTGCAATTTATGAGCACTATTCACTTAAACTTGCATAGCCTTAAAAATATATTTTAAACTTCACGCAAAATCACGAGCATAGATAATATTATACTATATAGGGCACAACTTCGTTAAGTCATAATAATCAATAAGATGAAAGAAATTGCCATTCCCTTCCACTAAACGCCTAAATACGCAGAATCTCGAATTATTTAAACTTTTTAACTCGAACAAAATGTTACTTCCCTGTGAGGTATTAATACCACATATTTATACTCTATAACTCTAATTTAAATAAGCATACTCTGTAAGTCGAAGTTAGTAAAATATAATGATGTCTTACTTGGAATTCCTTGAACTTATAGCAATAAAATTCAAAAGAAACATTTGTTGCTTCTGTTCTATTGTTTGTACTTTGTACACATGTAATGAATGCATACATTCATTTAACTTTCTAATTAACACATCTGTGTACCTTATGTTTGTTTGTTTGCAAAAAAAAACTCAAAATTCTTATTAAGTCAAAAACTCATTAACTCAAAACTTTTAGCATGTCCCTTGAAATTCGAGTAATCGAGATTCCACTGTATATGAAATAGTGAGCATTACTTATATTAAGCGCACAATACTAAGCTATACTAATTACAACTTAACAATTAAATAATGTTGGAAATAAAACTTCTGACAGCGAAAAAAAAAACATGCGTGAGTAGTAACAAATACAAATAAATGAATTACTAAACGTCTATTAAATTGAAGCTTCATTTAAAATATTTCTTTTATGGCAAGATAAGAAAAAGTGCGAGGGAGATGGATATTATTCCATCTTGCTTCCTTATGACCGTCAGAAGGGGTTGTGACGAAAAATCTTACATTGAATAAAACTACTTTTATGATTATGTTGCGTTTAATTAACTTATTTTTATTAATTCCCGACGTTTCGGGTGCTTTACAGCACCCATGGTCACGGGTTACTGAGGTGATTGACGTCCCGATGTCAGAATTAATCCGGAGTACCTTCAGCTTTTAATTATTAATTTTGGTCCGATCTCATAGAATGAACTAACTGTGTCTTGAAGTCTTGCAGTGGTATGCTTGGGTTTAGTTTTAATTTTATTAATTACAGGATCCCAAGCAGGTGGTAGTACCCAGCCTCCCTCTCTATTAAAATTAGGATGTTTTTTAATTTAAATAGCCTCACGTATCATCCTTGGCAGGAATCAATGTTCTTTATGTAATGTAATGTTCTAATGTAATGGCGGGGACCATCTAGGATATGATCACAAACTGTAGACTTCATTCATTGTGATCATACCACTGCAAGACTTCAAGACACAGTTAGTTCATTCTGCGTAGATCGGACCAAAATTAATAATTAAAAAGCTGAAGGTACTACGGATTAACTGTGACATCGGGACCTCAATCACCTCAGTCCCCCCTGACCATGGGTGCTGTAAAGCACCCGAAATGTCGGGAATTAATAAAAATAAGTTAACTAAATGCGATATAATCCGTAAAAGTAGTTTTATTCAATGTGTAGTGTTCGCGTAAATATAAGAAATCATTATGAAAAATCTTACACTTTTTCTCGCCTACAATCCATCCACTAAATTCGTACCGTCTGTTCTTCTTCGTTCCAAAAAGATCGCACTTGATGCAATATTTTTTAGCAAAAAAAAATGTCATATCTACCAAATTATTGAGCTAACCTGCCTGATACAATTTAGTATAAAAAAACCTTTTTTTAACATAAATTTACATTAGTAGAGGCCCAACCTAGCTACAAAAACATAAAATTTTATATACTAATTGGAACTCTATGGGTTAATATATATTTTATGATTTTAATATTATGCGAGAGCATTATTATTAATTTTATAACTACTTACCGATATCTAAAGTTGGGATTGCATTCCTTGTAAGTTTCTTACTTGGTGTACGATAGCACAATTCAAAATGTCGATCACAAAGTCTCACATTGTTATAAATATATTGTGCATCCCTTTTCTGCATTTCGGTATCTAAAACTTTCGCCCATAAATTAAACCTGTCCTTATTTTCATGAGGATTTGGAAAACGATGCAAAACACCTGGAATTAGTTAGTATTTTTGTTAATTTTCTGCATCATCAAGCTATTTTATAAATGCGTTAGTTGAATTACACTATTACTTACCATCCGTTTCACACTCAAAATAACATTTGAAATACTTCCTATCTGACGACATTATGTTATTACAAAACAGTTTTGTAAAATCTCACAGTCCAGTCAAAGCCAAGTCAAACAAACGTCCAAGATCAAGATCAAGATTCAGTTAATGGGAGCCAGGGTCAAACTTAGAAGATATCAAACAAGTCCAGTAAAAGGGGAGCCAGGGTGGTCAAACGAAGAAGAAAACGAGTACAGATAGCAGCCTAAGTCACCAGAAGAAAATAGTCAAAAGTACAGGAACACATACCGAAGTTTCTAATCCAAAGTTTCAAAAACTTGTGTGGAAAGTTTTAGACATATAATCCTACGTTTGCACCGAAAAATATCCAACATGTACCTAATGTTTTTGTTTTGAAACATCCAAACATATGGCACAATTTTTTTTATAACTGGATTTACGGCTCTGGGTTCTAGCCCTTCTGAGCCTGAAGTTACAATGTATAATTATCCTTCATAGTACACTGCTTCACAATATGTTGATGCGTCACACTGTGCAGCCCTTGGGAGATTTTGAGAACCTGAGTCCGCAGACAGCCGACAGTTGGCGATGGTATCTCATGGCGCCTAAGCAGACAGACACCTTATCTTGAGAATCACATCACCATCAGAGCACTTGTTTCACCGTTTTCACTAATAGTTCACATGCGCAGACACTTAATACACAAAATCGCACCACTTTTACATATCAAAATCCACTTCAAACAATTATTTAAACAATAATACAGGAGCAGCAAACCACCGCCGGTCAAGATCCCGCCAAAACTCCATATCGCATAAAATAAGTCACACTCATAGATAATTATGGTATGTAGCAAGCTAGTCACACTCACAGAGTACCTTGGTATAAACCGAGAGTCACACTCACACTCACTCACTCATGTATAATATGCGTAGTATCCCTTTAGTAGTCTGTGTGTATAATTGTTGTGGTTGTTGTTGATGGTCGCGTTTGCACCACAGCCACAGGCTAATATGTTAAGTTTAAGTTTTGATTTCGGTAATCAATGCGAGCGTGAATCTTCCCCGGTCGAGCCGACCTAGCGATGGGTCAACTCGAGTTTTTAACTCGAGTTGGATCTCCCTAAATCGAGTTTGTACATCAACGAATCAAGCGAGCCAGCGAAAGAGTAAGAGCGCGATCCGTTCGTTGTGTGCGCGCTTTGTTTCAAAGAGTATTAGCTGCAACCAAAATAATTTGTTATTTAGAATTTTATAATATCTAAGTTATTAAAGAATATTTTGACTGTGAAAATTAAACTATTAATAGCTAAAGTACCTAAAATCTTAAAATTAGACTGATATTGTTTTGTGAAGACTACTATATAGCTAGCTTGTTTTGTTGTAAATATCATCATCATGAATACAGCCCTTCATAAGTCTGCTGCTGAACATAGGGCTCCCCCAAGGAACGCCACAGAGCACGGTCCTGATCCTGAGCCCCTTGCATCCATCGACTTCCTACACGTCTTACCAGGTCATCACTCCATCTGGTGAGGGGTTGCCCTACACTTCGCCTACCGGTGCGAGGCTGCCACTCGAGAACCTTTCTTAACCATCGGTTGACGGTTCTTCGAGCTATATGGCCAGCCCATTGTCCCTTCAACTTACTAATCCGTTGGGCTATATCAGTTACTCTGGTTCTGTTACTCCTCATTTTTAAGTCTATCATGCAGAGAAACCCCGAGCAAAGCCCTCTCTATAGCTCGCTAAGCGACCCTGAGCTTCCTCATTCGGCCAGCAGTGAAAGATCACGTCTCAGATCCATAGGTCATCACTGGCAACACCCACCGGTTGTACAATCTTGTTTTCCGATTTTGAGGTATGTCTGACGAGAAGATGTGTCGTAATCTCCGAACGCTGCCCAGTCGAGTTGAATCCGTCGATTGACCTCTCGGTCGAAGTTGGACTTACCTAGTCAGACTATTTAAGGTAAACATACTCGTCAAAAACTATCGGCATAAGTTAGACATGGACGTTACACATGACTTTCGTTTTGTCAATGTTGATCTTAAGACCTATCCGTTGGGGGCACTATTGAGGTCATTGAGCATAGTGCTTAGGTTCTCCAGCGATTCTGCCATAAGGACTATATCGTCGGCAAATCGAAGGTGAGTGATGTACTCGCCATTGACGTTAATACCGTATCCTTTCCAGTTCAGATGCTCAAAACCTCTTCCAATTCAACGGTGAAGAGTTAAGGATATTATACTCATATCACCCTGTCGTACACCTCTCTACAGTTGGATAGGTTTCGTACTCTGGTTAAGTTCTCGGATAGCCATCATAGCCCTACTGTAGAAACATTTCAACACTTCGATATACGAGGGTGATCCAAAGTAATGATAATCGGTTACTTCAGGTCCGCATAAAAATCCAAAAATATTTTTTGCTTGCTTATATACTCACTACGTCAGCCTAAAAAATCATATAAATAGATCACGATTTCCGGAGATACATTCATTTGAATACGAACTGTCAAAGAGATAACATCAACATGGAGAAAACGAAATTAGAGCTGTCATCAAGTTCCTCTGTTTGAAAAAATGTCTTCAAAAGACATACACAGTGACTAAGTGGAAACATTGGGGACTCTGCTCCTCCATATTCTACAGTTGCACGCTCGGCCAAGGAGTTTAAACTGGGCAGAACATCCACTGAAGATGAACATCGCGAAGGACGCCCATCCACGTCCTTTACTGAAGACAACGTGAAAAAGTCAAAGATGTTGTGTTGGCAGATCGAAGAGTGACCATCAGGCATGTAGCTGAGGTCACAGGGATCTCATATGGCAGCGTTCAAAGAATCCTTGCGAACGAGTTGCATATGAAAAGGTCTCTGCGCGTTGGGTACCCAGAATGTTAACCGACGAGCAAAAGAAAATCGAGTTGACATTTCGAGGTCAATCTCGAAAAGTTCCAAGCAGATCAAGAAAATTTTTGTTCCGTTTTGTGACTATGGACGAGACCTGGATCCATCATTTTGATCCTGAAACGAAACAACAATCAATGACTTGAAGCGAGCCTCCTCACCGACGCCAAAGAAATTCAAAGTTTCAAGTTCGGCGGGAAAGGTTATGGCATCTGTTTTTGGGACGCTCAAGGCATAATTATGGTGGAATATTTGGAAAAGGAGCCACTATTACGGGCTCTTACTAAGCAGACCAAATAAGAAGATTACGGGAGGCCATTAAGGAAAAAACGCGGCAAACTGCGAGCTGGAGTGCTGTTTCACCAAGACAACGCACCGGCTCACAAAGCCGCAGTTGCGATGGCTGCCATTCAAGAAACTGGATTCGAACTGCTCGAACACCCTCCCTATTCGCCAGATCTAGCTCCTAGTGATTTCTACCTCTTTCCTCGGCTCAAGGAACGCCTGAGGCAAGAAATTCGAAGACGATAGCGAAGTAATGGCCGCTGTTGAAGCATTTTGGGAGGGTCAAGATAAAGAATTTTTCAAAGGAATCCTGGGTTTAGAAAAAGATGGACTAAATGTATTGATTTGTTAGGAGACTATGTAGAAAAATAAATTATTATTTTAACTTTAATTACCGTGTTTTATTTTCATTATCATTACTTTTGATCACCCTCGTACCGACAGTCAACTTCGCACCGGTGAAAGGACTGTAGCACCGCCCAAATTTTGACGGAATCAAAGGCTTTCTCATAGTCCACATACGCAAGGCAAAGTTAGTGGTATTACTTATTATAACTAAGATTAAAACCAAAAATACATAAGTATGTGATACATACTAAATATACCTTTTTACTTTATTCCTACCTACTCAGTTAGTTGTCCCAACCCACCAAAGAGTTAGATAGAAAACAAATTAATAAAAAAGTAATTTGTAACAAATAATTTACTCTGTTTCGTCCTGCTAACTCGAGTTACGTAATTCGAGTTGCGTAAATTTCAACTCGAGTTAACTCGAGTCGTAATTTTTCCGAGTTGGCACATCTATAAGCCGACCTATAACACGCTTCAGGATGGCTCCAACACCAAAAAATATAGTAACTGTCCTATACAGGAATGCTCCAACACACACAAAGTGTATGCACCACAGAGTACTTTACCTTTTTTTTTATTTTATTTAATGATACATAAAACATATTACAATAGTGCATAGTTATTATTCAGCACCATTAAACCGCAAAACGGTTTGTATTGGTGCTTGCAGACGTCTATACGCATAAATAATATATTATTTTAATAACTACCATCGTAAAATTGGTAAAATTAAGCATGATAACAACTAACAACCTATTCATTGTATTAGCGACATGACGACAAACAGGTTTTGCTAGTTTACCGCGATGAGCGTGTACGGTATGCTATTCCTAAGATAATTAGGTATGTAGTGTGTGTGCGCGTTTCATATCCATATACAGAATGATTTCTATAGCAATTTTTTTTAAATAATTATTTAATAAACTAATTTTATACTTATATATTTAATATCATTTGAGGATTTATTAAGGAAGACTTAATTCAGGTTTCCTAGTATAAAATGTTTAAATTTATATTTTAAGTTTTTTTCTGTCAATTCGTTCTTAAGGTTTTCTGGAAGATCGTTTAGAATAGAAGCTAATATATTAACAGTTCTCCTGTCTCCATAAAAGTTATTTGATTTTATTTTTGCTACAGATTTTTTATTACTTTGTCGTGTTTTATCACAATATTTTACCATTTTTAATGAAGGAATCGTATTAAAATCTTCAATCATGATATGATATTTCAAGTTTTCTATTTATAGGTATGACGTTACAGTATTTAAAAGACCAATATAGTTATTTTCTTTATATTTTTGTTTTACCTTGTCATCTACAATGAGCTTTAAGAATTTTAGTTGTAAATTAAAGATCCTTCTTATGTATGTTTTGAATGTACGACCATAACTTGTTATTCCATATGATATTATCGAATCTACTAGCGCATGGTACATTGATAGTAGTACTGAATATGGTACTTTATTCTTGATAATGTAGAATGTTGCAAGCAATGACCTTAGCTTATTACAAATCGTATCAATATGAGGACCCCAGTTAAATCTGTTGTCTATGATTAATCCTAGGTATTTTTGATTTGTAACTTGTTCTATAGGTGTACATATGCATTTTGAATAAGGCCATGCATACATTCGTGTATGCACAATTATTGATATTGGACTATATACTGTGTTATGACTCGACCTAATATGCATGACTTTAGTTTTTCTGCGTTAAGAACTAGTCCCATGTCATGAGACCATTGATTTAAAAGCGTTATATCGTCTTGAAGAGTTTTTGAGCGGCGGCGATGTCACGATCTGCTGATACGAGACAAGTATCGTCCGCAAATTGATAAAGCTTACACTTTGTTATAAGGTGGTTAAGGTCATTTACATAAGCAAGGTAATGCAAAGGACCCAATACTGATCCCTGTGCTGTTCCTTCTGTAATGTTTATTTTATCACTAAATGTATTATCCACCTAACAACATATTGTCGGTTACAGAGGTAATTTTTACTCCAGTCTAATAAAGGTCCTCTGATACCTGTGTCTCGAAGCTTTTCAATTAGAGTTTCATGTCGTAAAGTATCGAAAGCCTTGCTGTAGTCAATAAAGGCAACTAATACGTGTCTTTTCTCATCAAGGTAAGTATTAATATCATTTGTAAATTTAGACAGTAGCTGTGTAGTGCTTTTACCAGATTGAAATCCGAATTGATTGTCAGATAGAATAGAGTTTGCAGTGTAAAATGTTTGTATTTGTTCACATATATACTTTTCTACTATTTTATCGATAATCGGAAGAATTGATATCGGTCTGTAATTGGCATATTCTTTTTGGGAGTGTTGCTTATAAATTGGCCTAATAATACTTGTTTTTAATCCATCTGGATAAATACCTTTTCTAATGCTCGTGTCTATAAGTTTTGTCAAAGCAAAAGACATCTTTTCACCTATGGCTTTTATGTCAATCGCTCGAATGCCATCAAAACCGGGTGCTTTATTGACGTTAATATTTTTTAATATTTTTGCTACTTGCTGTACACACGGTTTTTTATAATAAATAGACAAGCAGGCCGGTTTTTTATAACTTTTTGTGTCCAAAATATTATTTTTACAATTTGGTATTATTATACACACATTTTCTTTAAAACTAAAGGCGAAATTATTCGCTATCGTTTGAGTATTTATATTGTTTGTTTTAAAAGCTTTATTTATTACTTCGTCTACAGTTCGGGTTATCCTCCCTGTCATTTTATTAATAATATCCCAGAGTTTTTTTGTATTTTTTCTATTTTTGTTTATTTCTGTTTTATAAAATAAGTTTCTAGATTTCTCTATTGTTTTGTGAGTTTTATTTCTTATTTTATTATACTCTGCTCTTAACACGGCGTTAGTAGGATCTTTTTCCATTTTAAAATAAATTATCTCTTTTATTGCAAAGTTTGTTTATACTTTTATTTATCCATGGTTCATTATTTCGTTTAGATGTTGATTTTATTTTATGATGTATTCCGATTTTTATAACATTCAGTAATTTTAGTTATTATGTTATTGTATATCAAATTTGGGCAATCTATTGTATTAACATTACTCCAGTCTATATTATGTAATTCTTTACTCAGACGATCTTGTTTAAAACGTATTAATGTAATAGGATCAGCCTGTATACGTGGCGGGGCGACGCATGCATTTGCAAACGTTCTCCTTGAACAGTCGGAAGGCTTTCAATGAATGGGCGACAGTAGGAGTCCATAAGAGAGACAAAGGTTATATGAACTTTACCATGAAAGGTCATATAACCAGCGTCGAATTTAGGAATATGTTAAAAATATTTAAAGGAGGTGCTCCAAAGCCAAGTCTTTACATTTGAGCAACAAAATTAAGACGGCTTCTAATAAAATTAAAATGACGTGGAGTATAATTAATAGTGAAACTGGTAAGGTCAACTCGCAATTCAAACTACCGGTTGAGTTTTAACAACAAATTAACGGAATCAGATCAGGATGTTGCAATGGTTTTTGAGAAGTATTTTACGGATATTCCGATCTTAACCACTATGTCACTGAATTCTTCTCCTGCCGTCGCCGAATCATTGCTTAAACAAAATGTAAATGCTTGTACAAAGAATTTTACATTTCATAAAATATCATCAAAAGATATTGTAAAATATTTTAAAACTATTGATGTTAAGAAAACTGCGGATCTGTGGGCATTTCCGTTAAAGTTATTGCGTCTATAATCGATATAATCGCGCCTCAACTAGCTATTATTTTTAATACTAGTATCGAATATGGTGTGTTTCCTGATTTGATGAAGCATAGTAAAGTAATACCTTTATTTAAATCTGGTAGTACATTAGACCCCGCCAATTTTAGACCCATTTCTGTACTGCCAACACTAAGTAAAATTTTTGAAAAATTATTCTTGATCAAATGTTAATTTTTTTAATGTTAATAATTTACTTCATAAAATCAATTCGGTTTCACAAGGGTCGCTCGACAACTGATGCTGGTGTTGAGCTGATTAAATATATTTTCAATGCATGGAGAATTCACAGGATTCTTTGGGTATATTCTGTGACCTATCCAAAGCCTTCGATTGTGTTCACCATGAAACATTAATCAGGAAACTACAACACTACGGTGTAAGAAGTAATGCTCTTAAATTAATTGTTTCATATTTAAGTAACAGAACGCAAAAGTTGTCATTAATAGTATGAGCTCTTCCGGGTCGATAGTACAAATGGGCGTGCCTCAAGGCTCAATTCTCGGCCCCTTTATGTTTCTTGTATATATTAATGACTTACCTTACATAGTAGGGGATAACCATAATATAGTATTATTTGCTGATGACACTTCATTAATTTTCAAATTAAAACGACAATTATTAAAATATGACGAAGTAAATAATGCTATATCTAAATTAGTAAATTGGTTTAATGTTAATAACTTGCATTTAAATAGCACTAAAACGAAATGTATGAAGTTCATGACTCCAAATGTCAGACAATTAAATACTAATGTAATTTTAAATGGGGAGGAACTGAGTCTTGTCGATACCACCATTTTTCTTGAATAACACTAGACGCGAAGCTTCAATGGAGCCCCATATATCAAAGTTAGCAAGCAGACTTAGTTCTGCAGCAATGCCAAAAAGATTAGAAATCTTACCAGTGTGGAAACAGCTATACTTGTTTACTTTAGCTATTTCCATAGCATAATGTCCTATGGTATTTTGCTATGGGGACACGCAACTGACACTGAAATTATATTTGTTTTACAAAAGAGGGCCATAAGAGCAATCTATGATTTAAAACCTAAAGAGTCGCTCAGACAAAATTTAAGGAAATTAATATATTAACTTTGGCCTCTCGATACATTTATGAAAATGTAATGTACGTACACAAAAATAAAAGTAGTTATACAAAAATAAGTGATATTCATTCTGTAAATACTAGGAACAAACACAAGCTAGTAGTACCAGTTACTCGACTCCACCGAGTCAGTAATTCATTTTTGGGGCGATGTATACGCTTTTACAACAAAATCCCAGAAAATATACAAAATTCGACCTGCTCAAAATTCAAAACTTTATTAAACATAGTTTGTATAAAAGGGTTATTATAATGTTAAGGAATTTATGGATGATAATAACCCTGGGAATGAGGTGTTCGCTGCCAGGCTGTTTCTAATTTGTTTTGTGTGGTTAATTGTGTAATATACATGATTGTAAGCTGTTATTTAAAAAAAAGTCCTGCTGGGTTTCTTGCTGGTTCTTCCAGGACAGAGGTTTTTTCGAACCAGTGGTAATTAGACAAAAGAGTGACTTTCAACAAGTATTATTTATAATCTATATTGAATAAAAAGTTTCTGTTTCTGTTTCTGTTTCAATCATTCGATGGTCCGCCAGTACAGTACCCAACGCCGCACTGTACAGTCCTTGTTTACGAGATCGCACAAAATATGATCTATGCAACTCTTAGTTACTATATTTTTACGTTTTTCGATCCTAGTGTGATCAGATATCCCGCAGAATAGGCCGTACCGTAATATCACAATATATAAAACCTAATGAGCGAGTCATTAGGTTTACATATTGTGATATTGTGTTATTTATAACTTTAAGGTTTAGATTTATGTCACCTATAATCAGAAAATTATCATCACAGTGCGAGTATTTAATTAATAAGTGTTTCAGCTCGGAAAGAAATAGCGTTTTACTTTTGTCTGGTGGTCGGTACAATGCACACAGAGTGTAGGTACTTTTATTCGATGTTGCAAGTGTTCCAACAATACATTCAAAACCCAATGGAGCGGTTTTAGTGATATGAAAGTTGTGTTTATTATTCACGTAAATTATGATACCACCTCCTTTTTTATGACTTCTTAACTCTGTGTGCATTGTATAGCCGTCGATATTATATAATGAACTCAGTTTATCTGATATACTAGCTTCTGTAATAATAATGATATCGATTAGATTCTTGTAGGATTCAATACACTGTAAAAGACATGAGTAGTTTTTAATTAGAGATCTAATGTTTATATGAAAGCAAGTAATTTTTGATGTTTTAGGTAAACACGATAGAAAGGTTTCGATGTTTAAACAGTCCCTAATTTCCTTAATGCTACTTATATCTATATCAGTGGCAAACCGTTAGGAGAGTATCGTTGACCTTAGCAGAGCAGAGTCCCAATATCCGCTTCCTTCCTCAGAATGAAGACCTTGCTTTTATCTTCTTTGCGCGCTCTTATTTTTCCATCCTTGAACCATACATATTTAAAGGTACCTGATAACTGCTGTTTTGCTTTCCACAACAATGACTTATTATAGGGTGTTAATGCCTCGCGTACAAATATTTTCCTTCCGCTTTCATTTTCATCAGTCTTGGGTATCAGATCTCCGAGTACTGGTTTCACAGTTCGCGCTTTTTGCAGCCAACAACAACGCTTTTCCTCCTTGAGCTCCACCAGAATATATCCTGATTTTTCTCCGTAGTTTCCTACACGTTTGGCAGTTATCACTCCTGGGTCTTCTATGTTTAACTTGTTTGCTAGATTTCTCACAACTAGAATAGGATCTTCATTTTCTAGGGCCAGTAATCCATAAATTTCCATATGGTTTTTAAGCTGGCGTTGCTCAATTTCATGGACTCGCTGTTCAACTGCACACAGTCTTGTTTCCATATTTTTATTAGTGTTGGTAAGTGAGGCATTTTTCCTTTCTAATTCAATTATTCTTTGTTGAAATGCTTCGATATTCTCGCATATTTCATCCATTTTGTCAGTCAAAGGCTCTAACGCCTTTGCAACTGTTTTGTCAACCTCTTTAGAGATATCCTTCAGTAGTTTTTTGATATCAATATTATGCAAGGTAGTTTGGGATCCTAGGGTACCAGCTACGAGGTGTGAGTAGCTGGCTGGTACTTCTTCCTCCTCCTCAGAATCCTCCTCTGGTACTATAAAAGAGCTGTGTCGCGGACGATTTTCAGGCAGTCTTTACATGTCCAGTCTAAGCTGACTTGAGCTCGTAGCGCGGTTATTTGTTTGGTAGTTAGAGTTGCACAAGGTGTAGTAGCATGAACCACTTTTTTACATACACTACACTCAAGACCTGGCGCCTTTTTCGTAATTATTTTGTTGCACGTATAACACTTTGGAATTGGTGCCATAACGACGGTTGTTAGAAAATAAGAAAAATAAGTAATAAACTATAAATATTTTAAAATACCAATAAAATTTTATTAAATACTTAGAACATCTAATGACAGTGACAGTTTACTTTTCTGAATTTACAATTTCCTATAATAATGAAAATTGCGGCGAAATGCGATACTATAAATATAGCGGTGATCCATCTTTGTATGAAATCCAAGAAAATTACACAATCATAATTTAGTCTATGTTGGGTTGGGCGTATGAAAATAAAACGAGAAAAAGATATCGCTGTTTTTTTCCTTCGCGTTGCTTCAGATTGCCATTTTAAAAATTAGATACAAAAATACTTAATACATCGGAAGAAACTGAAAATGTTAATTCTGTGTAAAACTTTTTTGTTTTCTCCTTAGAGTATAATTACATACATATTACTCTGAGATTTGCATATGTAATTAATATACCTATTAATAGATTAAAATTAAATTAGGTATGAAATATTAGCAGAATTCTATCAAAAGAAGCCATGAATTAAAGAACAGAATAAGAGTACTAGTTTTAGTTTTTATTTTTATTATGGTTTTTAACATTGTATATAATAAAATATTGTATGTTATGTTATTTTATTAAAGAAGAAAAAAATTACATTTGTTTGTCAACGTCTTTCATATTGAAAATGTATTTCATAGGTTTAGATTTTAATATTTACTATTGATTTTTGCTTAAATTCACTTATTATCGGTTCAGAATACTTCATTTAAATTATACTAATTAATACCAATTATACTAATTATATAATATGATCCTTATTTGTCGAAATAAAGATATTATTATTATTATTAAATAAAAAGTTAAAAGTTACAGAATACAAAGGTTTAAAATTCCCGCGAAAAGTTTCATATGAGCGCCCACTGTGGCGCTAGAAGTATACACTTATAGACGCGTGTTTAATATTGTTAGTTTGGAGATGGCGTTCTTCTCTCGGTAGAAAGTAATTGTGCTCTCGGTAGTGTTCTGTGAATATGATCATATTAGTCTGTGTTACTGAAGTGAACTGTTACCTGCCCTTGCAGCGTTGCCAATGAAAGGACTGTATTTCATAATAATTAGATTTTTAAAAACTTAATAAAAAGAATCATAAGTGTAAACTTAGCTGACAACCAAAACAATCTATCAAAATAACAATCGAAGTTATTTTTTAGAATAACTATTTTATTTGTTATTTTACTAAAAATAATTTAATTAAAAGAAAACAATGAATTTTTAATCCAATGCTCTTAAGAAGTCTGCAGATCTACGGATATTTTTAAATAGCATCTACAGAATTCTACGGAATTTTACACCAATCTACGGATGTGGAAAATTGAGTTGGTAACACTGTGCCCTTCCTACATATTTATTGGAGTTTTGGCGGAACTTGATCGGCGGCGGTTTGCCGCCCTGTATTATTGTTTGAATAATGGTTTGAAGTGGATTATGATATGTAAAAGTGGTGCGATTTTGTGTATTAAGTGTCTGCGCATGTGAACTATTAGTGAAACGGTGATACAAGTGGTCTGATGGTGATGTGATTCTCAAGATAAGGTGTCTATCTGCTTAGGCGCCTTGAGATACCATCGCCAACTGTCAGCTGTCTGCTGACCTGTTGCCGTCAAAATCTCCCAAGGGCTACACAATGTGACGCATCAACATATTGTGAAACAGTGCACTATGAAGAAAATTATAATAAACCGAATAAAAATACCTAAGACTTGGCCTAAAGCTCTAGATAACAGGCCATAAACCCAAAAAAATACATATTTATTTATCTATGCCATTCCTGTATAGGGTATAGGCTAAGTCTATATGTTACATTGTCAATATTATCACGATATCGTGATAATATTGATAGTATAATAGGCTGTATCGAAGTATCGTGATAATATCACGTTATCCGGAAATTTTGAAATTCGCGATACTGGCTTCAATAATATTGAAATGAAAGTGCTTTGCGATATTTATTCTGTCAGTATTCGCCTGCAGTTATGGCGGAACGACGAGTAGTGACGATTACGAATTACGCTGTCGTTGATAGTAATGAGCAAAAAAAAAACTTAAAAGAGTTTATTCTTTTATTTGAAACGTGCCGTCTTTGTGGAATCCGAAGATAAACATTATTTAAATACTGTTAAAAACAAATGAAGACCTAGTTATGCAACCACAAGACCATAGGGTTGTTAGGGTTTGTACCTAGAGGGGGCTGCATAAGCATTGGGCAGTATCCAGTAACTGTAGAGTCAGCGCTTTTGGTTGCATGGGATATGAGGCAGAGCTCGTGGGAGCGGCCACTTCGTTTTGACATCGACTTCTGTCAACTTTGTAATTCGAAATAAATAGATCCATGATTTATTTGTAATTTATTCAATTTTCTTATACGAAACATCACTTCACTCTAGTAAATTCAACGGGATACTGATGATGGTATTATTGACAATGTAATAGCCCATGATGAAAATTGAATTATTACCTATTGGATGTCTTAATATTAGGTGATTAAGTTGCTTTCTTGTTGCCAGTATTTCCATCACCACATTTTCTCTATTAACACTTTCTATTTTATACATTTGTCCTGTTATAGGAATATTTTTTTTTTTTTTTTATTTATTCAAACAAAATCTACAGCTTGTACATTTACCAATATATATATAAACAAGTTTTGAACATATTATGCAATATCAAAGCCTTTATAGATTTACATTTTTTATGAAACATTTAAATATATTTTGTCGTCTTCAGCAATGTTAACACATAATTTACAGTGTTTGTCGTAAGATACCTTTATCTGCGTCATATTGTAAGTACTGTATATTTGTATACCGTATGTTGAGTATCAGAGTGATGAGAATGAGAGGAAGTGTTTGTGTGTGTGTGTGTGTGTGTGTGTGTGTGTGCGCGTGCGTGTGCATGTGTATGATTGAGAGGCTAAAAACGTGTTAGTTTATGATATAATAATAAAATGTATGTGTCGCAACTTCAACCTATCTTAAAGTTAATAAACAATGCCATCTACAAAACCTTTGAGACAGCTTTTTGAATTTTGTCTTGGACAAACAAAAGGGTCAATGCTAGAAAAGTATTTATTATATGTTCTTAATATTCTATTTGTAACAGAGTTTTTGCATAGTTTGTGTGTTAGTGGTACATAAAATAATTCCGTAACTCTAGTGCGTTTCTTGGGGTACGAAAACTCATAATCTGTTGAGTCAATTTTGGACAGTCTAGAGCGCCAGTACAAACCTCGTATAGCAGCATCATATCAGTTACACATCTACGATCTTGTAATGTTAATAAGTTGTGATGCAGACAAGAGCTATGGTATTCTTCGCTCCTGTATCTGCCCCGGTAATTGAGATACCGCAGAAATCTACTCTGTATACCCTCTATGGCAGCTACATATTTTTTGTATTGAGGATTCCAACTAATAGAGCAATATTCCAACACGCTGCGGACATATGAAAAATAAAGTGCTTTAATGCAACTTAAATCATTGAAAGGTTTGGTGACACGCATGATAAATCCAAGATTTTTGTAGGCTTTCATGGTTATTAATGTAATGTGTTCTGAAAAGGTTAGTTTGCTATCTAAAGTTACTCCCAAGTCTTTAACGCTGTTTGCTTTTGTTATGGGATGACTGTCAATGTGGTAAGAATACTGTATAGGTTTTATTTTACGGTAAACGTGATTGATATACATTTTTCAATATTAGCTGTTATGCGGTTATTTTTATAGTATAGAGCAAGTCTATTTAAGTCGTCTTGGAGGAGCTGACAGTCCCTTTCTGAGTTTATATTCATATATATTTTCTTGTCGTCTGCATATAGGAGAAAATTACCGTGTTGTAAACATGTTCCTATATCATACAGGTAGGCTATATACAGGAGAGGACCTAGCAGAGATCCCTGTGGAACACCCGAAGGGACGTTTATGTAATCAGATCTGAAACCACCAATAATTACAGCTTGGCTGCGGTTAAAAATATAAGCTTGGAACCATCTTAATAAATCACCACAAATCCCAAGCGCTTGTAGTTTTTGGAGCAGGATGACATGATCCACACGGTCGAATGCTTTTTCGAAGTCCGTATAGATCACATCAACCTGCAAACCTCCATCCATCCCACGTAGGACGTCATTCATAAATAGACATAGATTGGTAGTTGTCGAGCGACCTTTAACGAAGCCGTGTTGTTCAGGTGGAATGGAAGGTATCAATAGTGGATACACGTTATTATATACTATTTTCTAAAACTTTACTAAAGGTATTTAATATTGAGATTGGTCTATAGTTTTCGATTTTGTTTTTCTGTCCTTTTTTGTGTATAGGTATTATATGTGCTTGCTTCCATAGTATTGGGAGGCTTCCTTCTTTTAAAGATCTGTTATATAAAATACATAGAGGTACACAGAGAGCCGCTGCGCAGTTAACTATAAATACTGGTGGTATGTTGTCTGAGCCAGGTCCTTTAGTAACGTCCAAACTTTTAAGGTGTTTGTGTACTAACTCATCTGTTACTTGAATGTCACTTATAGTATTGGTGGATGATGGAAGTTTTGGTGAGATATTAGAGTACGTTTGGGCAGGCTCATTGAACATTTTTTTAAAGAAATCAGCGAACGCCATGCTTATGTCTTGGCCGCACTGCAGATTTTTGTTGTCATATTGCATATATTTAGGATAGCCCGAATTTCTGTGACGTTTATTTTTAATATAAGACCAAACAGCTTTTGGATTAGATTTAATATTGTTTTCAGATTTTTTTATGTATGCCTTATGAAGTTCCTTCGCTAGTTTTTTTGCTCTGGCACGCAGAAGTGCAAAAGCATCATAGTCAATTGATTATGATAAAGCTTCCAAAAAGTGTGAAGTTTATTTTTTCCTTTATGATGTTGATGAGAGCTTTATTATACCAAACAGGATACTGCCGCTTTGGTCTTTGGAAGACACATGGGACGTATTTATTAATAAGGTCATATATTACTCTGTAGAAACACGATACAGCATCCTCAAGTGACCCTACATTAAGTGTATCCTGCCAGTTTGTCTCTAGATGCTTACAGATTTTCGCATAGTCTGCCTTATTATATAAGTATTTAAAATGTCCTTGATATGGCATGCGAGGTGTCACGATGTCTGTGGCGTCAATTGTGAGAGTGGGATGAAAAACATCTTCGTGTACAAGTGGCGTAATTGATTTAGTAACTTCTACATTAAAGTTGGTAAATATGAGATCAAGAATATTATTGTGAGTATTTACATGTAAGTTATGTTGATGAAGACCAAGGATATTAATCTGATATAGTAAGTTTTCTGCAGAGTTCTGTAAATCGGTATTGCCTTTTTATTAGTGTATAACCATTAGGTGTCCATTGAACACAAGGAAGATTGAAATCGCTACATATCAAAAACCAATCTTCTGAATTTGAGGACATAACGAAAGACAGTAAATCAGTGAAACTTTGTAATCTTTGAGGCAACATATTATCTGGAGGAAGGTAAATTGCGCAAATATGTAAATTATGACTAGTACCGAGGTCTCTTGCACCTATCGTAATCCAAACACATTCAAGATTTTCATGTGACCAGTCGGGCCGAGACTTTGCAGAAAACCGTTCCGCAGTCAGAACCATGATGCCGCCACCACGTCTATTCCCGCCGCGATCCCGGCGAAAGATATTGTACCTACTGTCGGAAAGTTCGGCGTCAAGAATACCGTCGTGCAACCACGATTCTGTAATTATTATTATGTCACTATTACAGTTCAAGATGTTAGTGTAGAACTCCTGTGTTTTTGTTCTTAGACCCCTTACATTTTGGTATAGCAGATTCAAAGTATTTCGTTTAATTTTATTAAATGTTAATTTTAAACTTAAGACATTTAAGTAGTATATACTGTTTTGTTATAAAATTATAGTAAATAAGCATATAAAGTGTGCTTATTAGAGTTGCAACTAGTGAAAATTGTGTGTTTGTTAGTGATGCATATAATAATATGTTTTGACATGATTTAATGAACAAAGTGTGTGTATTGTTTATGTGTATGTGTGTTTAAACGCAGATAAAGTTTCGAAAATAATTCTTTGAGTTTTAATTTTAGTTTTAATTTTAATTCATTACAAGAATACAAAACGCTTAATAACCAAAAATAATAAATGATAAAATACAAATAGTTGGCTTAATAAGCTAAGTGAGACTAGACTATTTTTTCAAATCTGAAGCGGTGGAGATTAACAGTGGAGGTGAACTGTCGTTGCGTCGTACGTAAATTGACAGTTTTTGTCCATACGTAGCGATAAGCAGATTCTTTGGCTTTGTTTTGCTTCAAGAAGAAGTTTTTGTTACGAGGTGTTAGGTGTTCATTCACATAGATGACTTTGGGTTCGCCGGTGGACAATATAACTTTGATGATAAGTCCCTACATTTTCGCACGGCAGACAAAACGTGTCTTTACTGAGTCGCGATTTGAAACGCGCGATGATAGGGCGCGGTTGCTTGTTGGATGAGCGCTGTGGTTTCACTCTGTGAACGAAGTCTACATCATTTTCAAATATTTTTTGGCCGGCTTTTTCTGCTATTTTTGTAAGAACTTCCACGAGACATTCGTTGCTTTTTTCTGGTACTCCTACTATTTCCACATTTTGCTGACGGGCCCACTGTTCTTGCTTAGCAAAATCGTGCTCCATTATCGAGATCTTTTTTTGCATTTCCTTAAGATCGCTGCGGAGAGAGGAGTTTTCTGTTTTTAAATACTTAGTGTCCTCGGTTGCTGTGGACAGGGACTTCACTATATCATCATACTTGTCACCGACATATTTTACTGATTTTTCTAATTCACTAATATTATCCCTAATAGCTCGGAATTCTTTACACATTAGATCCTTAATAATACCAGGCACTTCATTCCTAATTATGTCAAGTATTTCTATGCGCATTTTGTTAACAAATTCAGAGTCGAAGGCGTTTAGGCAGTCCGGAGAACGCGGACATCGACGTCGAGTCATTACGTAATCATTTCTGCTTTCCACTCGATCCTCGTCATCCGAGGACTGCATAACCCTTACGGGTGTGTTGCTATTGTTTCCCTTCGGTTGTCTGGCTTTACAACTAGGGCAATTCCAGGATGTATTCTTTTTGAAGTTATCAGCCTTTAAACCCACACAGAGATAATGATATAGCTTATTACACGTTGTTTGGGTGCAAATTATACTTTCTGTGGTTTTTACGTACTTTTTGCATGCATTGCAGTTGTTCATTTTGATTACGAAAAATAAAAACGTTATTTGTTTTGAAGGCAAACACTGATTAAATACAGGTAGATAATAAATAATGAACACTTAACTGTAGGCGAAATTAGTTACTCGGCGAGGAGTCACAAGCGTCGTGTATGCCGTGTCGCTTACGCCACACAAATTATACGGACGGTAGTAAACACAGTAGACTTGCACTAACACTTATAATTTTTAATTATTACTTCAATATACTTTGTTTTCAAAGATATGCTATGGTAAAGATAGTTAGCACTGTACTAAAACTTGTTAGCCAAAAATATTTGCTCAAGAATCGAATTAAACTATTAAAAGAATTTTTGAAACGGAGCTAAACAATAACACTGCGTTTTGACGACTTGGATCGACTATGATATTATTAACAACATCTGGTGATAAATATTTTGCTATTTCTAACATGCTACCCAAATATTTTTCAGGTTCAGATACTTTTCTTCTAAAATGCTTGTTATTGCTTTATTGTTATTTCCAGATTTAAAATCAATTATAAATTGTTCTAATTCATCCCATTCTGGCCAATCCTTCAGGTATTTTTACAACATCTACATATATCTCTACTGTTAAACTCTATCTGCAAAATATCTATTATTTGGGCATTAGTCAAAACAATGTCTTGTTCATAGCAGTAATTAGTGATAAGACTCTTGAAAAGTTTTATAACCGGTCCATCTGCAATTAAAAAGCAAAGTATCGAAAATAAATATAAAAGTGTTAGTATAGTACCACAATCAGATACTCACAGATACTGGTCTGAAATTTTTTCTTATTTTAAAAATGGCCCTTGCAGCAGGATATTCTCCTGTATCATGGATACAGTTTAACATATTTTAGTTGCACATGGACATACATCCTGACCACAAACAATACTTTTAGGCCATACAAACATTTGTTCCGTGCAGCTTTATGAAAGTATATGAAACAAGAGCGTTTTTCTAACTCTGCTGTTTTAGTTCAGAAAATCATGAAAGTTTGACAGTTTAAGTTTTATATCAAGAAGTATCAACAAAATAACATAAGCTACTACAGTATTTTGTAATCCACAGTTACTATAGTTAAAAATCATAAATTTTTTATTTGCATACATTTGTTACATTGAAAATATTAAAACTTCACCCTATTTTATATCCAGTCGTCCACCCCTAAACCATAACTTTTTAATTAAATAAAAGAGAAATCGGTGTCAGCAATCAATTAAATAATTGATTGATTGATTTAAATAATTAATTACTGACAAATTATTGAGAATATTTTCTAACAATCGATAGTTAGAAGTTTGATTGAAAAAGAGCAAAATAATAACGTAGGTAAGTTTTGTATTTGCTCCGTGGTACCTACTACATATTATTGTAATAATATAAGTTTATTGTTCTGCAAATATTTGCAAGCTTAGGTTCAAGTCTACTTACCTTCAAGTGTATTGTAATCAAGACTAGCTAATATAGAAATAGAATAAAAGTTCTCTAGAAATTTCTACAGTCTGTAGTCTGTTCATTTCTGTCGAAGAATGTCTAATACCTGGTAATTTCGCGCCCTCGTTTTCTTCTACCAAAACTACATCGCTTGATGATTGATCGTCATCCATTTTTAATTAAATAATTAATTACTTAATGTACTTTTGTAGGAATTTACGTTGTGAACATTTGGTGAACATCAACAAGATATAATATTAACCTGTATCATCCTAGTGTTCCATTTTGGACTTAATTATTTGGTGACTTAATTATTTTTCTTTATTGTAATGTCACATTCTCATATACATATACCGATAATAAGCCAGTGTCAGCAACAATTAGACTAGCTCTCCACCACCTTCAATTTCCATAATCACAAACCACCAGAAAACCACTAACAAAGAGCGACCCTACTGTCATAATCTCTAAATTTTCCACTTGAAAATTTTTAACAGACTTCAAAAAGCAGTAGGTTCTCAATTCGACTGTATTTTTTTTATGTGTGTTACCTCAAAACTTTTCTAGGTGAACCGATTTTGATGATTCTTTTTATTTGAAGTTGGTGCTTGTCATGTGGTGGGACCACATGACAAGCATACAATTTGATTAAGATCTGACTAGTAGTTTTTGAGTTCTTAACCCATTAAAGGCTAGCGATGCCGTTTGGCATCACTTAGGAGAGGTTTGAATTTTCGCGCCCTGAGCTGTCAAAACAAAATCAAATGTACAATACGGCCGACGTATCTTGGCGAGTCCGACCTTCGCGCAGAAGGTTGCGCAATAGCTTTTAAGGAACAAAATGGTGGCATGAGGCGACGTACGGGGGCGGTGGTCTAGGCTAGAGATTGACCATAAGTAAACACAATCGACCCTTTAGTCATAAAATATCGCAATCGATTAGTTTTATTTAGAAGTTATTGATTTTGTTTATATAAGATATTAAACGAAATAGATTTACAAATATAGTGAATTTTGTTGATAATAAACAAGATTTCGACTTAAAAAAAAAAAACTAAAAACATATTATTTTCTCAGCTGAAAGACATAATGTACTTAAATATCAATTATCTATTAACGTCTTCTTGAGTAACGACTATTTGAGAAAATTTAGAACCTCCTTATAAATTGCAAATAAATATATTTTTATGTCTTAATTTTAATCGATTTGAATAAAATCGATTAAACAACACCCTCAGGCACGCGTGTTGGACATCCTTTCTGGTTACTTCGTAAAGCTTCGTGCTTATTCGGCAATGCTCGGTACACGGTAATATTTCTCAGTCACACGTTAGCATTGGTGTCGTGTTCGTGTCGCTATCTCTGTCTTGAGCACAGTCGGTTACAAAAGTTTTCGTTGTTATTGTTGTTTGTTTTATTAATAGTGTTAAGTTTGTTTTGTTTGTTTTATTTGTTTTATTTGTTTTATTTGCAAGTGTCAGTTAGCACTTATATTATTCGCCAAACATGCCACCAAAACAAATATATATAAATAATAATAAGTGTAAATAAATAAAAAGTATTAAATGTAAATAATATTGTATGTGTTTGTGATAAAATCTGCCCCTATCGAAAGGTGAGGTATCAAAATTGAATCTTTAATTTATAATGTCTCCAAAGTGTTTTGATATTTTTGGTCACTGTATTAGGAAATTTTATTTGTACATTGGTATATATAAAAATGACAATAACAGTTTTCTTCACGAGTGTTCATGCGCTAAACTTCGCAGAGCCTATATTCAGACTCGCCAAGATACGTCGGCCGTATTGTAATTGGTCCGCGTCTTATCAATAAGTTATGGACTATTGGTTCATTCTATGACAGTTTCAGCCAATCAGGATACGCAATTTTTTCTACGAATACTCTAAAGTTTAGTGTCGAAAATGGATTACGCCATTACGCTTTTAAGTAAGTAACTTTTATTTTCATATTATGAAATAAAATGCACGTTTAACCATTTGGGTATATTTAATAATAGTTTACCTATGATGTGATACGTAATTTGTAGAAAACTGACTTATAGTGAAAGCAATATTAAGAAAAATACTAGCTGATGCCGTATGGCACCGCTAGCTCAATAGCGTGTCTTTTCAAATATTGCAAACTTTCTTGTTACTGACAATTTTTGAGATAATCGTATTTTTATGTTTCTATTTTTACTTATGATTGTTTTATTTTTCAAACCATTATAATTTATATATCTATTATATAATAATAATTTGTTATCGTCGCTATGACTATTAGATTTTATTTACTTTTTGAATTGTTTTACAGAAATTGTACGCTTCACGAAGCCATTAGTGTGCTAGAAGATGAGGAAGCGGAACCGGCGTTAATTTATATTGAACCACCTGATCCTGCTGCCTTAACAGATGAGGATTCAGCGGACGAAGACGAGGGGCTTAGCTAATAATTTATCTGGACGCCAATTGAATGCAAGATGTGAGGTAAGATTAGCGCCACGAAAAGTCCTAGTCCTCTTGTGGATTTTAGTCAAGATAGGAGAGTCCTATAGCCTCCACTAGTAGATCTTTAACTACACGTGGTCGTGGTGGTCGTGGCCGACGTCACTCCCGTGGCAGAGGGCGCAGTCGCATGCCACAAGGGCAAAGTACCCGCGGTCAAGGTAAAACCACAAAACCCGTGACAGCTCTTCGTTCGGTGAGTGACGCATTATCTGATGATGACAGCGTGCCAGTTACTAAAACATCAAAAGACCGAAAATCTGGATACAAGAAGATCTGAAGGACAATATGGTAATTTTCCGGAACCTGATTACTCACAGTATCGTGAAAAACACCAGTTGAAATATTTGAACTCTTCCTTGATAACGATTTTTTGAAATGATTTTATCCGAAACTCAAAAATATGCTGCTTTTTAAATTGTCCAGATCCTAAAATTACAATTGATGAATTGGTGGCATTCGTAGCAATATTAATAAATTCCGGATACAACACTGTTCCATCAAAACTCACTACTGGACCAACATGATGACATGAGAAATTACTTGGTATACAACTGCATGAGACGGGACAGGTTCAAAACTATAATGCGTTTCATACATTGTGCTGATAACACACAAATAGTTGCTTCCGATAAGTTGTGGTAGTTGAGGTTGATGATAAATTTCCTTAAAGGAAATTCAAAGAAAACTATGTACCTTGTTGTAACCTGAATTACGATGAATCAATGATTGAATACTTTGGAAAACACGGTGCAAACAATTTATTCGCGGCAAACCAATTAGGTTTGGATTCAAAATTGGTGTCTGAATACTCCAAATGGGTATTTATTAGATTTTGAAATATATCAAGGAAAAAGTGTTCAAGAAAACGTAGAGTATGACAAGCTCTATGGTAAAGCAGCATCGCCGCTAATAAAAATGATTGATGAGATGCCTCCAGTATTCAATCGTTACCAATGAGTTTTTATCACGACAATCTTTTCACTAGTTTTGAATTACTTTGTGAGTTGAAACGACGGGGTTACCATGGAACGGGCTTTAAGCCAGCTGGACTTTCGGAGACATATTTTCAAACATACTTGCATTAATTCCGAACCCTTCCTAGATCAGGCGGTCGTCCATCTACATCCAAATTTTCAAAAAGGAAACAGAGTGGCTGATGAAATACGCTACGACGGTATAGGTCATCTGCTGGTACCTATTGAGGGGGAAAAGCGAAAAAGGTGCGCTGGAAATCTGTAAGAGCCAAACTAGGGCAGAATGCCGAAAATGTATAGGTCTCTGCCTTTCTTGTAATTTTCAATACCATACTTAACTCTTTATAATATCATAAAAATACTGAATTACAGATAATTTTTTTTAAATAACTTAATCCTTGTTTTATTTTCAAAAGTCATTAAATATATGTATGAGTTTCTCTTTTCTTATATTTTTATATAAGCAAAACAGTATTATAGTTTTATACGAAATGCTAACATAAGAGGCTAGCGATGCCATATGGCATCATTTATTATTTTCAGTTTCAGGAATGAGACCTAATTTTTTCTACCGATTATGTGTTGTAGGTACCTAATATACAGTAAGGAATCCATATATATGCAATAAATGAAACCACAAGCAATACTGGTCCATAGAAGTATAGTAAAATTAAATATTAAATTAAAACCGTAAATTAAAAAGTGAAATTTTCAAACAAAATAAATATTAAAATAAATTCAGTAAAAGTAAACACCCTAGTAAGAGCGACAACGTTGCACGCGGTCGGCATGGCGGTTGGCGGCCGGCAGCGTTATTGTCGGCACGGCCTCTGATTCGTTTGACAATGTGCGACGAAATAAAAACTTACTCCCTAAACTGTTTATTTTTACCGCTACCACAGACAATCCTTCTAAATATTCTGTTATTGGGCCGTTAAAAATTTTGAGAAACTTCTGTGCATTCAGGTTTTCGTCAATAAAAACAGGGCCGATTATTTGACCTCCGCGAATGCCTGCCCAAACATTAATTGAAAATCGGTATTGATGTGCTGATTCCTAAATAAATGGGGATTCGTATGACTCCAGTGACGCATGGTTTGTCGGTTCCATATGCCGTTTCGAGTAAACGTGAAAGCACGTCTACTCTGTCCAAAACACATTTGATAGGAAACGTTGGTCTTGAGACATTTTTCCAGTACCCAGTGGCAGTAAAACTCTAATCGGCTTATCACAGGGCAGCAGCGCCTGCACTTTGCATATTTATAAGGACGTAGTTTGTTCCTTTTCAGCACTCGATGTATTGTTCTATGCCTCACTCTAAACACACGCCCAGCTTGTCTAAGGCTGCAGGTTGATTCCGATCAAAATGGTCTAAGACTTGTTGTTTGAAAGAGGATGGAAAGTGACGCGGAGCAACTCCTTCATGAGTGTTGGGCACTATTTGCTGATTTTCCCTGATAATTTGGACAGCTCCCAGGATGGTCCGGACGCTAGCAGGGCAGACGCGAGTTGCGCCGTATCTCTCACGATAAGTACGCAGAGTTAACGCTGAATTTTGGCTGCATTCGCTATACAATAAAACCATGTCTGTATACTCTGCTGCACTGTAAAAATGCTGTTGTCTTGGCATTTTGTTCAAAAAACCAACGCGTACACACAAAAGTCAAGTAGTGTCAATATCACAGTGAAAAATAATAAAAATAAACTTAAAACACTATTTACACACACACAAAGTTAATTGGCTAATAAGTATCAATTTTACCGTAAAAATAAATATTGTTTAACTAATAATTGTATTTATCTTACGAAAAATAAATCACTTGAAGCAATGCGCGCAAGCAACGAAACGCACACACACTACAAGAACACACTTAAACAAAAAAGCTTTAAAGTTTAGCTTAAAATACTTAGGTCGTAGTGTTTTTAGAATTATAAAACAGCACGATAATTCTAAAAACATCATGCCCTAAGTATTTAAAGCTAAACATTTTTTTTTGTTTATCGATCATTTCTCCCTTTGAAAGAAGCTAATGGTCGATAACAGGTGTTCTACTCTACGACACAGGCGCGTGCGCACTTGTGCCGTCGCCTTTGAAGGACGCCGCGTGCCTCGTGCCGCTTGTTTATGGACGCCGCCAAAAACACCGCTGTCGACGTACATAGTCTCACGTCGTGATAGTTTGCACTGCGTGGCAACGTCGCATTTTAATGTTCAAGGATTCAAGTTCATTGAATCATTGACCTTGTGACTCCATTCTACAGAGAGTTCAAATTTGCTTAAAATTAAAACTCTACTTTTTGACTTAATTACTGAACCGATTACGTTCATTTTTTGTATATCGTCAGCAAAAGCGATAACAAGTATGTGGTTTCATTTATTGCATATATGTGGGACCCATTCTGTATATAAAAATCGCGTAAATCCAAAACGATGAAAAAACTCAGCTCTAATGGGTTAATAATGCGTATTTAATTGATTTCGACTACATTAATGATATTCTAATTTTATTTATATTGATGTCGGTTGTACAAAATTTTAAATTTTACCTACCACTTGTAAATTAAATCGTCTTCTTCAGATGAATCATTTTTGTCAACTACATCATTGTCGGTTTCAGATTGATATAAATTTTTTGGTACTTATTTGTTTTACAACGCTTATCTTAATTTCAATTGTGTTCAGCAGTTTCTTGCCAACCTCAAACCGAAGCGTACTCTTAATATGGCAGTTAAAGGATTTAACTTCATTTTATTCCTTATTATCTTTATTAGATTTATATCCCGTGATTATTGGGATTTTGTACATTTTGTATTAGAACCCAACAAAAGGCAGATGTTCTCATTTCATTTATATTGAAGTCGGTTATACATAATTTTTAAATTTACCTCTTGTTAGTACATACAGTCCACTTGCTCTCCCCGCCCTTTTCAAAAACTAATTATGTTGAATCTTTTCACCACTATCTTAGCACTTCCAGTTGCAGTATTGTCTTCATTAAAATTTATCTATAGTCTTTTTGAGTAAAATTTACAACACTAGCTAACGCTCACAATGACAAATCAAAATTTTTCACGCGTTTTCGAGCAGTCAGGTCGTCTATACGCTAGTATAATATGTCGACGCTTATATAAAATACCGTATAGATCGAGAGTGAGCGAGAGGTTGTATCACTCTAGCGGAGTGTCATATCGATGATGGCGTGGTAGAATTGAGGGTATATCGAGAAACCCTCACTCTTTTGTGCTGTATACAGTTCACTGTAGGCGCCGTGCGCAGGAGATTCCGCCTGAATTATTCCACGTGTGCTAAGACTTAGAATGACAGTATAGTGGTTCTGTCCGTCGTAGTAATTCTTCTAGTGCAAAGAAGATTGTGTTGCTGAGAGGCTGTCCTGTGATACTTTGGTGTTATCATGTAATTACGTCCCTCACGTTACACTACTGTGTAATTGTGACGGGGACATATTACGGTATTGTCTAACTGTAATTGCTCTATAAATGGTAGAGCCATGCTGCAGCTATATTAGTAGTATAGTTGTAGCACGAATGGGTCGACCCGACCGGGGAAGGACCACACTCTCACTGAATACCAGCGTAAAATAGCAGCTTAATGTTGCTGTTTCGTATGGTGAGTGTAGAGAACCGGAGACCCTTTTACTGGAAAAGAGGCATTCCATCTTAGTCCTCACGAGTGAAAACGCATCTACATTTTGATTCTGTATTGATGATAGATGTAGATGTCTATGGGCCACAGCAACCACTTACCATCAGGTGGACTGTGTGCTCGTTTGTCACCCCATCCTATAAAAAAAAACTGAATGTATAGTGCATTACGTTGTTTTATTGCTGATAATGATTAATTGCGAAAGCAAGAGAGCTAGTTGAATATCTGCTCTCGCACTATTATTACTTTAACAATTAACATGATATATTTCCGAGATAAAGTCTATGGCGTCTTTCTAGATAAAGTATATCCGCATATAATAATGAGTCCGTAATGGAATCTGATTAACCGACATAGCCCAACGGATCAGTAAGCTGAAGTGGCAATGGGTCGGCCATATAGTTCGATCAACAAACAACCGATAACCGAAGGGGAAGAAAGGTTCTCGAGTGGTAGCCTCGTACCGGTAAGTGTAAGTACCACCCACTAGATGGAGTGACGTCCTGGTAAGACTTGCAAGAAGTCGATGAATGCAGGTGGCTGAAGTTCGTGCTTCGTGGCATTCCTTGGAAGAGGTCTTTGTTCAGCAGTGCCTCGGAATGGCTGTAATGATGATGATGATGATACACTAGAAACCGAAAAACTTTTTTGGAGCGCAATTTTTCACCTACGGTGTCACTGTAACAAACAACTTCACCTTAGTTCCACCCTCTAAGTTTTTAACTCTCATTTTAATTATTTAATTTTAGATATATCCGTACTTTGGTTTATCCATTTCAATTTATTTAATACAAAATATAAGTAATAATTCAGAAAAAATTCCTTCTATGAAATTTGTCAAATATTTCACCTCACTCATTCCAAAGTGGCGCCGCCCTTGTGACAGAAAAAGTCTTGGATCTCATCACAATCATTCCTATTTGGAGAAAGGCTCATGTCCAGCAGTTGACTGTAGATTGACCAGATGTTAACTTGGCAGTTCTCGATTTTGGAATAGAACAACTTTACGGGCATATAATTTTAATAAAAGCCTTATTTTAATATAATTTTTATTTAACTTCAGAGATCACAAACACTTCAGTGTGTTGCTTCAAGTTCTTTATATTACAAGAATTTAGGATATATTAATGGAATATTGTTATTAACCTAACTTAACCTAAAATAGAAACATATTGACCATATTTTACACAGATATAATTTTAAAATTCCACCTGATGGTAAGTGACTATAGCAGACCATGGACACCTGCAGCTAATTTCAAACAAAGATGGCTACAGGTGCGTTGTCACCTTTGAATAAGATGGAATGCCTCTCAGCTTGTAAATCCGCTGGCTCTCTATATCCTTCAGACCAGAACACAGCAGAGCAAGCAATATTATTTGGCGGCAGAAATAAGGAGTCCTACCAGCTAGTATAAATATTTCCGTATTAAATTGTCGATCAAATTATGAAACATCACATGTATGAGTCCAACTCATATGGGTTAAAGAGGGCATAGTGAACACCCTATTGCATTTCAGACAATTCCAATCGGGTTCTTCGTTATGGTCGTCACTAAAATGTTTTAAAACATCCCACACGAAATTAGCCCCTGTAAACGTCAAACAACAATTCGTGCAAATTATTTTTATAGCGTTCTCAAACGATATATCCGTGTTAGCGTTTTTACCACAGGTTCTCATTTGAAATTCACACATTGGTGAAACAATTTCTTCCAGTTTCAAATCGAATTTTTCAGCCCCCTCCTTCTTCTTATTCGGAACATCCTGGTACAAATATCTAATATATTTACTCTTGCTTATATACCTTCTAAAGTCACATGGTATGCTTAACGTTTTTGGCACACTGTTTAAATCATTTAGTAAAATATTCTTTAAAATATCTAAAACCGACCGCCATTTTGAATTTTTATCGGATTTCAGTACTTTCTCAAAATATTCTAAAATGTGTTCTCTTAAAATTTGTGTGCGGTTTTTCGTTCAGATTTCACCAGTATCTGTTCATTCAGGTCGGCAACTTTGCGCGTTTCCGAAGCGAGTTTCTTATTAACTAGCGTGTGTTTCAGTCTGTGCATATTTCGATGTTTGTAGATTATAAATTTATTATCAGCCTTAATCCTTATTTCTATCTCCACCCCCCACCAGTTCACAATAGACTCGAGGGTGAGCATTTTCGAATTGTGCAGCCCTAATTTAAAATCACTAGTTACATTAAATATATTTTTATGCAACGGTTGACGGTGAAACAGACAGTTCAGTTGTTGCCTTGTTGCTTCAACTTCCATTACTACACTATGATCATCGTAATGTTTTTCTTCCATTTTTATCTGATTAATTTTACTATTTGCTAATTGTCGGGCCGCATTTAACATTCCACGTAAATATTCTTTTAAATTAATACATTTCTCTTTTAGTATCTTTGATATTCCAGCGCTGTCATTTGTTTCTTTTAATTTTAAAACTGCTTGTCCAAATTCATCCCACTCTGGCCAATTCTTGATAAACTTCTTTAAAACATTTAAGTAAACTTCTATTTCGAATTTGTGTAGCATATTAGTATCCATAAAAAACTCTTTCTCTAATATTTCAATAAGTTGGGCGTCTGTCAACACAGTATTTTGCTTAGTATCGTTTGTGATGAGACTTCTGAAAAGGTCAATGATAGGTCCGTCTGAAATGAAAATTATAAAAGAAATATTAGTAAAGTAACAGGCGGCATAATATCTTCTACTGCTGAGCACAGACCACCTTTCATTTTATAGAATATTTATAGATTAGGAATTAATAATTTCTAAACAACATGTATGAGAATGAAATGAAAATCGCTCTAGATTTTTTTTTGTGTATGCATTGTTTCTGTGTACGTATTTATGTAAGGGGAAGAAAGGTTCTCTAGGGGCAGCCTCGTACCGGTAAATGAAGTGTAAGGCGGCCCCCCACTATATGAATTGGCGACCTGGTAAGAGATACAGGAAGTCGATGGATGCAGGTGTCTCGAAAACATGTTTTGTGTTATTTCTCTAGGGGCAGGCCTATGTTTAGAAGTGAACTTGATGATGATGATAATGAACATGATTAATATATGTATAACCCGCGTTGCGGAAGGAAGTGTTTCTAGCGGTACTGAACAGAAAAGCACGAAACCACAGAATAAATACTAGTACTAGGTACAAGTTTTAATAATCTACATAATTATTATTAATAACATAAATCACGCAAGCAAGGAAAATTAAACTTTATCGCTGCGCGCGAGTGTCCGTATGGCTTTGCATCTTTTTCCTTTCCTACGTCACGGACGATATTCTATGGTTACCTAGGGTTTTCAAATAAGAGTAAAAAAATGCAGTAGGTACCATTCTCTATTGAAACGTAATGAAACCGAACCATATTTGAAAAGATTGATCACTGGTGATGAAAAGTAGATCACCTACGACAAGAACGTGCGAAAAAGATCATGGTCTAAGGGTAGACAAGCTCCACAGACTGTAGCGAAACCTGGATTAACACGTAATAAGGTGGTGCTGTGTGTATGGTGGGATTGGAAAGTCATCGTTTATTATGAGCTTTTACCGCCGGGCAAAAACCATCGATTCGGATCTCCACTGCCAACAACTAATGGAACTAAAGCAAGAAATTGAGAAAAAAAAGGCCGGAATTGATCAACAGAAAAGGAGTGGTCTTTCATCATGATAACGCCAGACCACACACATCTTTGGCCACTCAGCAAAAATTGAGAGAGCTTGGTTGGAAAGTGTTAACCTTGCACCCTCAGATTTTCAGCAACGGGATTATGTCACTATCTACAAGATGGCAACAAGTTATCGAAC
Source organism: Parnassius orleans (assembly GCA_029286625.1). Taxonomy (NCBI): domain Eukaryota; kingdom Metazoa; phylum Arthropoda; class Insecta; order Lepidoptera; family Papilionidae; genus Parnassius; species Parnassius orleans. The sequence continues at coordinate 1,783,553 of JAGSMP010000237.1, forward strand.
AAAATGGCACATATATATTATAATTAAATGTAACTAAACTTTTTAAAAAAATGTCTTGAATTTGTATATAAAATACGAAGAAAGTCTCCAAAATAACGTTTATTAAATTTAACAGTGGAAAAACTCTAAATCTGACGTATAATTTAAGTAAATACTGGGAGGTAAAACATGAACATACTCCATGTTAAAATGATAAAATTAATATTCGTTTATAATTTTAGTTTTTTTTTGGTTTTTTATTAATAAACATAACATAAACACTCACGCCTGTCACCCAGAGGGGTAGGCAGAGACTACGGACTTCCACTTGGCACGATCCTGGCACACCTCTCTCGCCTCCTTTACATCCATATATCTACGCATACACGCTCGTCGGTTAAGGGTACTCTCTCCTAATCTGGCCCATTTTCAATATGTCGCCAATTTGGTCGATAAACCTTCGTCTAGGGCGTCCCTTTCCGACTCTGCCGTTCACTTCTGCAGCATAAATTTGCTTTGTCACTCTTTCTTCGTTCATTCTTTCTACATGACCAAACCACCGAAGCATTCCTTTCTTAATCCTGGTCACAACGTCATCTTGCAAACCACACTTTTTTCTTATCACACTATTTCTCACCCTGTCAATCAGATTCAGCCCTAGCATACTCCTTAATGACCGCATTTCTACAGCATTTATTCTACTCTCATGCTTCTTCTGCCAGACCCAACTTTCACTACCATACATTAAAGTAGGGACTAACACAGCATTGTGAATTGCCAAACGTGCCTTTTTTGATACATTCTGACTCTTCACAATAGCGTGTAGAGTTTATTAATATGTTTTTAAAATTGTAATTGAATGTATTTTCTATAGTTAATATATATACCACCCGCGCGGTTAAAGAATGGGATTCACTTCTCGCTCGCACACTGTCGCTATCTATACTCATACCCTCCGGTAAAGACTGCAAAAAAAAATATTGTCCGTTCACCTTAGTGATTGGTAGCACTGTTTCCTCAGTCGCCATCTTTATTTTAGTTTGATCGGTTGCTATCTGTGTGCTCTTTTGTTTTTTAATAATTTAATCTTAGTGTTATGGACGGCGAAGGGAGCCGCCACCCCGTCGACCCCTTATACCCCGTTACGCCCCGCGCACCTCGCACACCGCCCGGACGTCACGTGATGCCCGCATCCAACGAGCGCACAGTGACGCCGCGTGGGAACACAGCAACGGAGAAACCCCGCCGCGTAAATATAAGAAGGGCATCGGACCGCTAGGAGTATAAATGTGCCAACTCGGAAAAATTACAACTCCAGTTGACTCGAGTTGAAATTCACGCAACTCGAGTTTAAACTCGAGTTAGCAGCACGAAACAGAGTAAATGATTTGTTACAAATTACTTTTTTACAAATTTGTTTTTCTATCTAGCTCTTTGGTGGGTTGGGATAATTATATTACCAAACTTATGTCGGATTTAAATAAAAAGGTATATTTAGTATGTATCACATACTTATGTATTTTTGATTTTAATGTTAGTTAAAGTAAGTACCTGTATTTAACAATAAAACTAGCTATAAAGCAGTCTTCACGAAACAGTATTAGTCTAGCTTTAAGATATAGGTACATAAGCTATTAATAGTTTAATTATTACAGTCAAAATATTCTTAAATAAATTCAAATTTTTTTTAAATCCTTGACTTATCCATTTATTTTTCCTTGCGTGACTATTGTTTAATTTTAGTTTTATTTTTGGAAAACATAGATTGTAAAAAAGACATATCAATTCGTGAAAAACGTTAAAAGCCTTATTCAAGTCAGTTTCCATATAAATTTCATACCACGATAAGTTTTGTAGACATTCTTTAAATTTTTGAATATGGTCCAAGTTATAATCTCTCTTAAAGATGTTATAAGATGGTGCCGAAGTTAACTTATTTTTTTACTGGAAAGGTTAACATTTGTGCTGTGTGATGATCCGAGAGATGAAGTGGTAATATAGTTGCAGTGGCGTTTTATTACACTAAAAGCAGGCCTGTCTCACTCCGCGCTTTAGGCATGAAAATATACCTACGCTGCGTGGTCCCCTACAAGCGGCTAATTCTGTGAGGTTGTCACGCGCGCCTTACGTTAACAAAAAAGTATTTCTCTCTTATAAGTATTTATTTTTGAGTTTTTATTCAAGTATGGCCTCTCAAAAAGCCAAAAGGTACTGCATAGCGTGCGGGACTGCGGGTGCTTAAATAACAATAAGAATGTCCACTTTTTCATTCTTTACTGTTCCTAAGGACACCGAAAGGTAATATTTATTTATTTGTTTATTTACTCTTAATTGTACACCAAAATTCACAATAACGAGTACAGTTAAATCTAAAGTAGAATATGTACAAAAGGCGGTCTTATCACTCTGAAAGTAATCTTTTTCCAGACAACCTTAGCGTAGAGAACCGATGCAAACAATAGTTAAAAATAGAGGGGAGCGTACAAAATAAAAATATGAAAATACATATAAATAAAGATAAGTGAAAATTATATACAGTATTATATAATAGATTAAATGAAAAGAGTACGAAAAAGGAAAAGTAATTTATCTAATAGCGTTCTAAGTAATACGATTTAACAAGACTTTTGAAAGAGTGAAACGATTGAGCACGACGAATGTGGAGAGGTAAAAAGTTCCACAAACGCACAGCAGTTACAGTAAAGGATTTCTTAAAAAAGGAGGAAGAGTGTAATTGAGTAGAGAGAGAAAGATTAACAGAGGATCGAAGGAACCGATTATGGGTAAGGGAAAGATACTGGAAACGGTCTTTTAAATAATGAGGAGTGGAAGGATTAAACAGCACGCCATACAATGCGGAGAGAATGTGAGTATTCCTGCGAAGGCGGATCGGGAGCCATTTCAGCTGTTTGCGAAATTCAAAGATATGATCATATTTGCGAAGCCCAATTATAAATCTTAATACATAAATTTTGAATGCGCTCAAGCTTATTAAGCTGTTCCTCGGTAATGTCACGATAGCAAATATCAGTATAGTCAAGGATAGGCAGAAGTAGAGACTGGGCGAGTGTAACTTTAATTACTGTGGGAAGAAAATTACGTAATCTAAGTAAAGAACTTAACGCAGCAATCATTTTTCTACTAACCTCATTAACCTGTGAGGTCCAAGACATACAAGAGTCGAGATACAACCCCAGGTTTTTAACCTTGTTAATGTAAGGGATTAGAGTGCAGTCTAGTATAATAGGAGGTAGGGAAGACCAGTCAATTTTTCACTCTGGCCATTGTCATCGGTCAACTACCGATGACAATGGTCTTCTTAGGATTAATCGTTAAACCATAACATTTACTCCAGTTCGAAATACAAGTCAGATCAGCGTTAATACTGTCAACTGCTTTAAACAAATCTTCAAGAGAGGACTGAATATAGATTTGGAGATCATCAGCATACAAGTGGTAGGAAGGGGACAAATTATGACTTATAGAGTTAATGAAAATTGCAAACAGGAGAGGAGACAACACGCCACCTTGTGGTACACCAACCGCTGTAATAGTCCAGGTGGAAAAAACATCTTACACCTGAATGCGCTGTCGGCGACCAAACAAGTAACTTCGAAACCAGTCAACTACAGTTGGAGATATGTTGAGAAAGAGCAGGATGCCCAACAAGATATCAAAATCTACAGTATTAAATGCATTACTAAAATCAAGTAACGTAAGAATGATAAGCTTTTGTTTCTCCATATCATACCGAATATCATCGGTGATTTGTAAAAGTGCAGTAGCCGTACTATGGCCACGACGGAAACCGGATTGCAAAGGATTTAAAAGATTATGTTTTAAAACATACGTGCTTAATTGATTGTGCACAAGACGTTCTAGAACTTTGGAAAGGAAGGGCAAGATAGAGATAGGTCTATAATCAGAAAAATTAGAGGGATTCGACTTTTTCGGAAGAGGAACTACAAATGCATCTTTCCAGGCTGAAGGGAAAAAAGAAGAATTCAGTGAATTATTCAGGATGGAAGTGATTACAGGTGAAAGGAGATCACAGGTGAAAGGAGTAATATATTATTATTTATAGGCTATAGTTACAGATTTATTATTTGATTAGCGACCCGACCACAGCTTCGCAGTTTTCAATTTTTTCGCGTATAATGTTTGTCGTTTGTCGCTTTGTTAATATTTTTTTATAGAAGAGGGGGCAAACGAGCATGCGGCTCACCTGAGGGTAAGTGACTACCGCCGCCCATGATCAACCGCAACACTCATAATGCATCACCAGTGCTGTCGTCTGCATAGTAATGAATGTTACCAGTTTGCAACATATCACTGATATGCAGGAGAAACAGCGTTGGTGATAGCACGCAGCCTTGTGGAACACCAGCGTCGATAGGCTTGTAATCAGAGCATGCATCGTCAACTACGACCTTGATACTTCGATCAGCAAGGAAACTGGTGATCCATTTGCACAATTTCTCGGGAAGCCTATAGGAAGGGAGCTTTGAAAGAAGCGCTTTGTGCCAGACCCGATCGAAAGCCTTCGCAATGTCCAAACTAACGGCCAATGCCTCCCCCTTGGACTCTACTGCATCCGCCTATCTATGAGTTAGGTAGACCAGAAGATCACCAGCTAATCGACCCCGACGAAAACCGTACTGGCGGTCACTAATCAGCTGGTGATCATGAGCTGGCAGTTTATAATGGATTCCATTATTTTGGAGAACGAGGAGGTGATGGCGATAGGCCTGTAGTTAGACGGGTCTGAGCGAACGGTTCTTTTAGGGATCGGGTGGACAAAAGCTGTCTTCCATGAATTCGGGACTACGCCTTGGGAGTAGGAGTACCGGAAAAGACGCGTTAAAACCGGTGCCAACTCCGGAGCACACGTCTTCAGCACAATGGGAGGGACTCCGTCATGCCCACTCGACTTGCTGATGTCCAGGGTAAGGAGTGCTTTGCAAACCGAGCGCTGTGTAAACCGCACATCCGGCATGGAGCACTCACACTTCGGGATGGTCGGCGGTGTGTTCCCCCCGTCATCAAGAGTCGAGTTGGACGCAAAGAGAGAGCCTAACAGCTCGGCTTTCTCCTTTGCAGCATGGGCCAGTGAGTCGTCCTCTCTGTGCAAAGATAGAAGAGATAGCTGACAGAAGTTCCCTTGGACAGCCTTGGCGAGAGACCAGAATGCGGGTTCCCTAAGGAAGGCGAACTAGCTTCTCATAATTCTGCCAATGTGCTGAGACCTTGCCTTGGCAATGACTCTTTTGAAGGACCTGGAGGCGAAATTATACTTTTTTTTAAGAGCGCTGGTGTTTACATCCCGAGACGTTGATGCGTCAGCCCAGGCCCGGTAGCACTCCTGCTTATAGCGTGATGCTATTTTACAGGAGCGACCAAACCATGACTGGGATCTGCCTCCGATGGGCACTACAGAGGATGAAATAAAAAGTTCCATACCCTGAAGTACCACATCAGCGAAAGAATCAGCAACAACGCTGGGATCGTCCGGCGAGAAGCAAATCCGCCCCCAAGGGTAGGATTCAAAAAAAGACCGCATCCTATCCCAATCGGCCGATCTATAGTGCCAAACACGGCGGCAGCCTGCAGAATGCAACCGCGACGTTTGAGTGAATGGCACTACACTCCGGACAAGACAATGGTCCGACGAGCCTAGAGGGACGTCCACGGAAACCTGATATCCGTCCGGATGAGAGGTCAGCAGAAGGTCCAACAGGGAAGGTGCATGATCCTCCACATCTGGAATCCGCGTAGGCGAAGTAACCAGCTGTGTAAGACCATATGCCAAGGCAAAGTCATAAACAGATCTCCCCGCATGATCGGTTAAACGTGAACCGAGCCATTCGGCGTGGTGGGCATTAAAATCGCCAAGGATCACGATCTCTGCGGATGGAATCTGCTGTAACAAGGAGTCTGTAGCCATTTGGACGTGGTCGATGAGTCGGTCTGTTTCGGCATTACCGCTATGGGACCGATAGAGGCACCCGTAGACGCGGGGATGGTCGTCGCTGTCTACGCGCAGCCATAGGATGGACAGGTCCGTACCTTCAAAGGAGTGTTCTAATTTGTACCCCGGGTAGGAGAGATATGAAGTATCAGCCGGAGAGGACACCTGAGTCTCGGTTAAAAACAGCAAGGCCGGCTTCGCCGTCTCCAGATGGTAGTGGACAGCGTTAAGGTTGGAATGAAGTCCTCGGATGTTGCAAAAGTTCACGGTTAGCGTGACACGGGTTGTCTTGGTGTTATTGCTCCGCTTACCCCGTGCAAGTTTAGTCGCGAGCGGAATATGCCCCCCCCTCCCCAGAATACGCGGGGCAGTCTGAGCACCCACGCTCAGGAGTGGAGTCGCTTGGTCGTGGATGCTCAGCGAGGGATTCTCCAGGGGTGCTGGTACCCTCCTGGGGTAGTCTGATTGGGGTAGGTAACACACATAAAAAAAACATACAGTCGAATTGAGTACCTCCTTTTTGAAGTCGGTAGAAAAAATAGTGTGATGGAATCATTGTACAATATTAAAATAAATTGCCAACAAGATGTTTAGTGCTAATTAACGCTTAAAAAGTACTTAAATATCTTTGTTTTTAATTAATGGCAAGTGATGATGCAAAAATGTCAATGTTTCAGCGCGATCAGGAAGTAAGCGTTTCCTTTTTGTCTCATATACATTGCCAGCTTCCGAAAAGAGACGCTCGATATAAACTGTGCTGGCGGGACAACACAGATATACTTTGGCTATACGAGCCATTTCAGGTGTTCTCATGCCACCACTTATATGGATCTTCAGTTCGTTTTAAGACTGGCGACGTGCAGTAATAATGAAGTTCGTGAGCTGAACTAGATGTTTTCTCGTTTATATTGTGCACTTTTCTTGGTAAACTCCCCAATAGTTGCGATGAGCTGTCATTTCGGAATTAGGAGTGATGACGATATAGCCCGAATACCTCCGAAAGGCTAGTATTAAAATTATCGGCATTGCCGACTAGTCGGCCGACTGATCGGCAATTTGAAAACCAGTCGGCTAGTCGGCAAAAACCATAGTCGGCCCTTCACTAATATCTACATAATAAACCAAACTTTGGGCTGTGATTCTTATAATACAAAATTTTTATACAAACTTAAGTAATTTTTTATAAAAACTTTTAACTAGTAAGGGTTTATTTTTGAAAAAATTAAAATACATATTTTATTATTTTAATTTAAGAGTATTTGCACCAGTTTTTAAGATAAAAAAAACCATAAATATTTTTTTCTCCATTCAAATTTAATGTATTCAAAATTATACATATTATAAAAACATAAAAATGACATTAAATCACTATTTAAATGTGTACCTTGTAGATTCTGTAATGAATTCGTGTGAACTTATATCATATAAGTTTTATTTGCCTACCTGTAAGAGGCTGCCACTCGAGAACCTTTTTTCCCCATCAGTTGTCGGTTCTTCGAGCTATATGGCCGGCCCATTGCCACTTCAGCTTACTAATCCGTTGGGCTATGTCGGTCACTCTGGTTCTACTGCGGATATCCTCATTTCTAAGTTTATCACGCAGAGAAACCCTGAGGATAGCCCTTTCCATAGCTCACTGAGCGACCTTGAGCTTCTTCATATGAACGATACGATATGTGTAGGGCGACCCCACTAGATGGAGTGACGACCTGGTAAGACATGCAGGAACTCCATGGATGCAGGTGGCAGGACCGTGCTTTGTGGCATTCATTGGGGGACGCCTATTTTCAGCAGTGGACTTGTGAATGGCTGTAATGATGATGATCATGAAGTTTTATTAATTTAACAAATTAGTTTTTAATTTTGTTATAAAAAAAATATACAATATGGAACAGTTCAAGCAGTCGTGGTCCCCCCAGTCAGAGTCACTGAGTACTTTTTATATACCTTGAAGTCAGAGTTCACTGTGACATTTTTGAAGTTGGACGTAAGTTGTTTTTTTCTAAAATTCTCTCCACCCTGTTTAGAAATCAATGAATTTCATATACTGAAATGAACTGATTGAATATGCAATTTACCTGGTTCACAAATATCGTCAGTTATAACATCTGCCATTTTCAATTTCAGTTGTTTGACTAGAAGATAATGAGTGAAGAAATTGGCTGCAAAATGTCCTTTTCTCAGTTCTTTGTAGAGTTCTTTTAGAACTCTATTTTCTAAAACAAATTAACCATATTCAACAAATGAAAAGTAGTTTTGGAGTTGACACCATTGTTTGCGAGATACGAAACATGAAAAATTCACTATCAAGCAAACATAATCGTCGTTACCACGACAGCCTATCTAAGTCTACTGCTGAACACCGGCCTCCTCCATAGATTGCTTCCCTGCGTTAAATTTTACTATAGTTGCCATGCTTGGCAGGCAGGTTGCTTGACAACTGCGGATTTTCAATATTATGAGTCGTTGTATGCAGAATAACCCATTACCTGTTTCAGTTTTTCTCTGCCGCTTTTATTGTTTACTATCCTCAGCTAGTGCTTAACTACAATCCCACCTGATAGTAAGTAGTGATGTAACCTAAGAAGGTAAAGCGACTTAACAAAAGCCTATTCATTCTTGCCTTGAAGACGGCCACATTGTAATCGGATGGAAAGACAGATGCTATGCTATAATATTTATTTCATGGCATGATAAGAAAAAGTGCGAGGGATATGGATATCATTCCATCTCGCTTCCTTATAGCCGCCAAGACCGTCTACAATACGTCAGAAGGGGTTGTGACGGAAAAATCTTACACTTTTTGTCACCTACCCCCACCCGCCAAATGCATACCTCCGATAAGGAACTTCGTACCAAAAATTGCGGTTGCCAACTTGCCTGCCAAGCATGACGACTACAGCGAATATGGATTGTCTATAGGGGAGGCCTACGTGTTGCAGTGGACTTTTGATAGGGTGTAAGGGTAATGGTAACGGTAGTAAAGATGTAAAGTTACAGCCAATACACATCCCACTCCTGAGCACAGGCCTGCTCTCATTACTGAGAGTTTTGGACAAGTAACCATGATGCCCTAATTCCTGTTGGTCGACTTCACACATCTTCGAAACATTTTTTTGTTCATTTCTCAGACATGCAAGTTTCCTCAACATGTTTTCATTCACTGCATGTGGTAAATCAGCATTTAATCGAACCCATTAATAGTAGTTCCCAGTAGTAAGTTGTTATAGTGGGTTTGATCATCCCAAAGTCCCAATTTTGACATACTTCCATGTTTCCATATCTCTAGAATCAGATGCTATAGTTTTTAGGATATGTGTGTATGTACATGAGTAAGTACAGGGTTAATTTTTGCCATTCTTATCTTGAGAACAAATAATGATACTGCTGTTTGAGCGGTTTCATTTGACACACAATCATGTGATTACAACCTGGAGTACCGTGGACATGAATTCATGTCCAGATTTACGTGACCGTTGAGTACCACGGACATGAATTCATGTCCACATTACGTGCTGCTATTTTCGTCTTAATTAATATAAAATTACAGTATATTTTCAATTAAAAACTATTTCATTTGATTCTGAACAAACTAAAGAGTATACCCATGTTTTATACTCACTCGGCTACATAGACAAATTAAAAAATAATAGACAGTCACTTTCGGGTAGTTGGTGATGTTAGTTGCGTAATTGTTTTCTTTTTGTGTTTGTGATTTTTGTTGGATTTTCTCTCAAAACCTGGTAAGAAATGTTAACAATCTTTACTAGATAATGTTATTGAATGATTTAAGTTACAACAACAGTAAATTTTTGTGTTTCAATTGATAAAAAAGGAAAAACAAAACACCTCTACGTGAACAATTTATAACGGTCAAGATTTAAAATAAGATCTACCTTCTGAAATATTTAGCTTTTTATATATAATTTATTGCATGTATGTATATTTATAAATAAAAAATATTATTTCTAAATGTTATATCTATGATTGTATAAAAAAAATTAAGGAACACGCTATATTTTTACAAAAAATTTTTGAAAATGAGGTAAAAAAATGCGCGTCTAAACTGCTTATGGTTGAACTTTAAGCAAATTTTTGCAAGTGAAAAAGTAGAATTATTATAATAATTACATGCATAATTTCGGTTCATTTTAGGAAGAGCATGTTATATAGATTATGAGAACATAAAAATAAAATAAAACTTAATTTTTCATTCAACAAACCAAATCTATTGGCAGTAAATACACTTTTCATGGTCCCTTAGAAACAAAGAGCTATACAAAACTAAATAAACATCTCAATGTCATTGTTATTGTTTCTATTCATCTACAATCTTATGGGCTTTCAAGAACTGTAACTCAAACTTCTTAAACGTAAATTAACAAAGGTGACAAAAAAAAAAGGTTGACTCAAGTGCTGTGGGCCTTGATTATTTCAAGTGGCCCCAGTACATAGCCGTTTTTGTTTTTAGTGAGGCGGGATCTAAAAGGTTAAGTTATAATCAAAATCAGTCCAGTAGTTTTGTAATTAATAAATTAACTAAAGAAATGGCAAGCTAAGCTGAATTTAACCAGGTCTGTATGTGGTCAGAGCAATTTTTTTAATATGTAAAATTTTAAAGGTATTCTAATTTACCATTTTAATTTAATGTACTGGTTTTCCTATTTTGTCACTTTGTACCGGAAACTATGTAGCAAGGACCTACCATTTTGTTAAAATAATAAAAAATTAGCCAGACACATTAGCTTACAGTCCACCTGATGTTAAGTGACCACTGCAGGACAAGGACTGCAGGAAACTTCAACCAACTCCAAACAAGGAAGGCATACGTTGTTACTCCTATAGACTAAGATAGATGACACAACTGTTCACAACATTGTACAAATATAAAGTTCTTTATCAAGGCAGAACATGAGAACATCAAATTCTGCTAAGCAACAGAAATAAAAGAGAGCTTTACCTGTTGATCCTTAATAGATTATAGATTATCATTAATTTAATAAATATTTAAGTGCTACGACATATAAATTTAACAATAAACAGATGCGAGAAAAATCAAAATAGTGATTTGACTGTAAAATAACTTTTTTCACTAACTTTATTTATTCATTTATTCTTTATTGCATTCCTTAAAACAAAATAATACAAACAATACTTTTATTAAATTAGACTAAAATTACCAAGAAATCTCTCAACTCTCACACGAGAAAACTACTTACTTTTTTAAATTTAGAATCCGATAAAATACTATTAGCTATTCACTTAAATTTCCATTTTCCATAGCCTTTAAAAATATATTTTACGCTGCATGCAAAATCACAAGAGCATAAAACAAATTTTTGAATTTTAGTAACTTTTTGTTTGTATCGAATTATCGAATCGATAGTTCGCGTCCAAAGAGCATAGAGTTGTTGCTTGTTTTTTTTATAACAGGCTTTACGGCTCTGGGTTCTAGCCCTTCTGAGCCTGAAGTTCAATGTATAATTTTCCTTCATGGTACACTGTTTCACAATATGTTGATGCGTCACATTGTGCAGCCCTTGGGAGATTTTGACGGCAACTTGAGCCAGCAGACAGCTGACAGTTGGCTATGGTATCTCAAGGCACCTAAGCAGACAGACACCTTATCTTGAGAATCACATCACCATCAGAGCACTTGTTTCACCGTTCCCACTAATAGTTCACATGCGCAGACACTTAATACACAAAATAGCACCACTTTTACATATCAAAATCCACTTCAAACTATTATTTAAACAATAATACAGGAGTAGCAATCCGCCGCCGCTCAAGTTCCCGCCAAAACTCTATTGCTTGTTTTGTTACGATCAAAGAGAATATAATCATTAATCACTACGTCGTAGACAGAAAATCCTGTCTGGTTCTGGATTCTCTGTCTACGCACTACGCATAGATTACTGTATATATACTAGAGACTACGTTTACGTTTCACTACGTTACGATTTGCCAATCATAGACATAGAATATACTAGCGTATAGACCAACATAGTGTGCAAGGGAGAAGAAAATTCCTTATGGCAAAAATGCAAGATAGAAAAGGATACCATATCTCATGACTCTGTAACCGATTTTGAATGACAGGTCGGCACAATTCAGCACAAAATAGCTCCGAGATATTTTGTAATTTTTTAAAGTATAGTAGTGGTTATTTTTAGTAAGTAACTTTTTTCCAAAATGGTTAATTGTTCCATGAGTGACTGTGCTGTTAATAATAGAAATAATCCTGATAATTTCACATATAACAGGTAAATTCTCAAGACGTCGTCAATGTTATGACGCGTTTATTTTTGGTTAAAATTTATGTTACATACTGTTTAAAATATAGAATATATTCAATTATTTTGTTAATTTTGATATTTTGCAAAGAAAAAAGTCACGTTGTTGATAATTTGCATGAATTTGGTAAATACATTTTTATACAAAATATTTTACATGTACGCTAGGGATTGACTCAACTATATCAAAATTAATGTCGATATTTATCTTGAATGTTTATAATGAATCGATAGACTTGCCTACACAACAAGAAAATAAATCCTCGGTTTGCGTTCTAAAATGTAATTTTATTTTGCCGTTTTTCAAACAGATTCCCTCCGCATTCTATAATTAGAAAAAGTGGTTAAGGTTCATTGAACGGGTTGGTTGGAATGCAAAGAAGAACTCAACAATTTGCAGCAAACAATTTCTTGAGAAGTATAAAAGAAAAAGTAGAATAAAAACAATTTTATTAAAAGGAGTCATTTCTACATTATTTGTAACAGTAAGTAAAATATTGTTATAATAAGACTTCAAAAATATAACTTTCAAAACTTTAGATAAATATAGAGATAGATTTTCACACATTATAAAATTGTAGTACATTAAAGATAAAAAATCTTGAGCTTATCCTCTTTAAGCCATTATGAACCCATCTAAGTATCTATTTATCAACCAAAATGAATGTATAACCTTGCTTAACCAACCGCACAGCCTCACGGTCACACTAGTACAATATTCATAGCATCATACTATTTTCCCCAAGGGGTTGAGCGGAGCTTCGGAACTTCGGATTATATTCCCAAATCATAACGATAAAACTTTTAGCGTAGTTAGGTATAGATATTTAGTAATGCTCCTCAAGCGCTACTAGACGACCGCGCATGAGACGTGATAGTATAAATTCCATAGTAGTTGATACTCACAACGGTCAATGCCCGATTCATGCTTGATGGCCGACGACATTGTCGCGAGGGCTTAAATAGCGTGGTTCATCCCTACAGCGTTAGTCGTAGAGAAGAGGAACTTGTGGTTAAGTAATAGCTGCGCAGGTCAATAGATCTGCGAAATTAAGTTGCACTTGCCGCGGTCAGTCCATGAATGAGTGACCATTTTCTTAACATATCGAGATTGAGAGAATAGAGAGTGCATCTGTATCCTCAGACACTTAGTGCACTTTACTGTGTTAAGATCATTATGTTTTTAAAATTCATGCAGCTAAAATGATAATAAGTTTATTATTACTTTATACTTTTCAGGGACAGATGAAAGAATATAAACATGAAGCATGATGCAGCCTCATAAACATATTGGCCTTTAAACAGAGCAATCTTATTTAACTGATTCCTACAAGTTTCCTTCCTTAAATTATTAAGTTTACATTCATACTTAAGTCGAATGTTAAAATAAACTTCTATAACTATTTAATTATTAATTATTAAATGTTTATAATTATCACAAGTAATACTTATATGAAAAATAAAGCAGCCATTATGTACTCCGTGTCCCCGTTTTTGTTTCCCCATCAAAACATTTTATAAAATATATAAAATATAAATAGGTATATACTTAGTTAAGTATCTACCTATTTATATTAACAATATGTTAAAAAATAAATTCCGGGGAAACTGCCCACGGCAGTAAATATTTTTCTCCAAAGATCATCATCATCATCATCATTACAGCCCTTCACAAGTCCACTGCTGAACATAGGCCTCCCCCAAAAAATGCCACAAAGCACGGTCCTGAGCCACCTGCATCCATCGACTTCCTGCATGTCTTACCAGGTCGTCACTCCATCTAGTGGGGACGCCCCACTTCGTCCGCCGGTATGAGGCCGCCACCGAGAACCTTTTTCCCATCGGTTGTCGGTTCTTCGAGCTATATGTCCGGCCCATTGCCACTTCAGCTTACTAATCCGTTGGGCTATGTCGGTCACGTTGGTTCTACTGCGGATAACCTCATTTCTAAGTTTATCACGCAGTGAGACCTGAGCATAGCTCCCTCCATAGCTCGCTGAGCGACCTTGAGCTCCTCATCCAGCCAGCAGTGAAGGACCACGTCTCAGTTCCGTATGTCATCACTGGCAACACGCACTGGTTGTACAGCCTCGTTTTCAAGTTTTGAGGTATACCTGACGAGAAGATGTGCCGTAATTTCGAACGCTGCCCAGCCGAGTTGAATCCGTCGATTGACCTCTCGGTCGAAGTTGGACTTACCTAGTCGGACTATTTGTCCCAGGTAAACATACTGTCAACAACTGAGCTTAGTGCTCCCAACAACTACCGGCGTAGGTGTGACATGGACATGAAACATGATCTTTGTTTTGTCCATGTTCATCTTAAGACCTATCCGTTGGGAGGCACTATTGAGGTCATTGAGCATAGTGCTTAGGTCCTCCAGCGATTCTGCCATAAGGACTATATCGTCGGCAAATCGAAGGTGAGTGATGTACTCGCCATTGATGTTAATACTGTATCCTTTCCAGTCCAGAAGCTTGAAAACGTCCTCCAATGCAGCGGTGAAGAGTTTCGGGGATATAACGTCACCCTGTCTTACACCTCTGCAGTTGGATAGGTTTCGTACTCCTGTTTTGTACTCGGTTAGCCATCGTAGCCCTACTGTACAAGCACTTCAGTACTTCGATATACCGACAGTCAACTGGCACCGCTGAAGGACTGCAGCACCGCCCAAATTTCGACGGAATCAAAGGCTTTCTCATAGTCCACATACACCAGACATAGTGGCAAATTCCTCCTCGGACTTTTGTACAATTTGCCGAAGGGTATGTATGGAGTCTATGGTGCTAAAGCCTTTTCGGCAACCGGCTTGTTCGGGAGGCTGGAAGTCGTCGAGTCTGCATGCGAGACGATTCGTAATGACTCTCGAAAACAGCACGTAGACGCGGCTCAGAAGGGAAATCAGTCTGTAGTTCTTCAAGAGAGCGTTGTCGCCTTTCTTGAAGAACAAGACCACCGCTCTTCTGCTCCATGCCTCCGGTGTAATGCCACCATGGAGGACGGAATTAAAGAGCTTCTGAAGGACTTCAAGTACCGGTTTTCCACCCGCTTTCAGAAGCTCCGCTGTAATTCCATCTCGCCTGGGGCCTTGCCGTTTTAAGGTGCTGGAGAGCCATTCTAATCTCGCTCAGACTGACGTCCGATATCATCGGAATAGTGTCGGATAAGACTCGCTCTTGATCGTTACTCACACTTGCGTGTGGCTCCAACGATGATGTGTACAGCTGCCCATAGAACCTCTCATCTCACTCAAAATCTCAGGTGTCCGGAAACGACGCTGCCACACTCGGTCTTCAGCTTCGACAGTTGGCTCTTTCTGGCAGACAGATCTCAGCAGACTGGAGCCCTGGTTCCGCTCGATCGCTTCTTCAATACGAGCTGTATTGAAGTTGCGCAAGTCCCGCCGCATGCATTTGGAGATCTGTCTGTTCAGTTGCCTGTATTCTGTCATATCTACTGAAGACTGCAGCTCATATCCCGTCTAACAGCCATGAGATTAAGAGTGTGATCGGAGAGTTTTGTGTTCTTCTGCGGCGGGTCTTGCAAAACTTAGCTCCGACCGCTTGGACATTTTCCACGAGCTTGTCATTCATATCGTCCACTGCATTGCAATCTTCTAGGCACTGAAAACGGTTTCGTAGTTCGAACTGAAAGTTCGGTTCAGTTTCGGGACTTTGATTAGAGCACGAGGGGACGGAGCGTTGACTTTATTAGACGTGACCTCTCCAACTTTACGTTTAGGTTCAGTGTGCCCTCATTATCGGTGATCGCTGCCGGTTTTCACCCCGCGATCACTGAGACATCACTGAACAATTGTCGCCTGGTCGTCATAATGAAGTCAATCTCATTTTTGTCGAACCGTCGGGGCTCGACCAGGTCCACTTCCTGTGGGGCCGCTTCTGGAAGAAAGAGTTCATCATAAAAGTCCCTCTCTCTCCATGAAGTCGGCCAGCTGCTGGTATGTCTTCCGTTCCCACTCTGAATTTCCTACCAGCTCACCGTACTTCATCGTGCCTAGTTTAGTGCTGAAGTCTCCCATTAACACCGTATAGTGGGTTTTGGAGGAATGCATGGCTCTAGAGATATCCTCACATTTCCTCCACCTCCTCATCAGGGTGTGCCGAGGTTGGTGCGTAAACCATGACCTTCAGCGAATACCGTTTGGTGATTCTGAGTATAAGGTACGCAACCCTCGTCGACACACTCCCAATCTTTACAACGTTGTTAACGAGACTTGTGGACGATAAATCCGACACCTCCTTGGGACAGATGGTCGCCTTCCGGTGATAGAACAAGTTGCCGGATTCGAGGATTACCGTGTCCTCCTCTCTTCGGACCTCGGATAATCCTATAATATTCCAGCGTAACTTGTCTATCTCTTCTTCCAGCTCCAGGATCTTCTCGTCAGTCCTCAGGGTACGTGCGTTATAAGTTGCCAGGTCGAGTCGTCGTAGGTGGCAACCGAACCTCCACCGGAGATTCTTAGCACCCCCTGCCCCGCCGTTACCATGGTCGCCACCGTAGCCAGGAATAACGGGCCGCCGGGGACTGGGGGCGTTTCTTTGTGTCGTCGCTCATGGGGGGTATATTGCCATAGTTGCCACGCTTGGCGAGCGGGTTGGCAACCGCAGTTTTTTTATTGTTTTTTGCTGTTATCAGAAAGATGCTGCTGCCCATCCTCTGCCTCAGTTTCCCTCTGTCGCCTCTTACGACACCCACGGGAAGATATGGGGTAGTGAGTATTCTTACCCGCCACTACACGGGAACTCTCTCCAAAGATCATAGCTCGAAAATACAACATTCTGATCTGATTATTGGGGAGTTTTTTAAGTTTTTCGGTAAAGTCACCTGGGATTTTATACATTTGAATTAAAATCCAACAAAAGGCAGGTAAGTTCAGCTTATTCCCAGGAACATGTTATATGCATATTTTTTAATTATTTTAGAACTATCATGGTAAAATTCAGTTAATTTTGAAGTTATTCAACTTCATGCACTAAACAATTTTTATAATCTTTTTACCGCTTCCTTAACAATCATTTTCGATAGTCCTTTTAAGTAAAATATACATCACTAGCTAACCCACACAATGACAAATCAAAATTGGTTACGCGTTTTCGGGCTGTCAGGTGGTCTATACGCTACTATATTCTAAGTCTATGTTGCCAATAAAGACAGTCAAAGTTCTTAAACCTACAGCCTAAACTGATTTGTATTCTGTTCACAAAATTCTTTACAACATACTGATGTCGACACATTGCGAAGTTGTTAGCAAACTTTAACAATAGTTAATGTCGGTTATGCACGGGAATAAAACACCGCCAACTTCGACTTTGGGATGCTACTATGAATTTCTTGACAGAAAAACCCAATAATTGATTTTGGTCCGACGCCGGGACCATATGATCGGCAGTTACGCTTACGACCACTAGACCAACGAAGACGAAGCCGTCGACGGCATTACAGTGTTAACGATTGCCGATGTGTAGTAATGCTACCGACTTCTAAAAGGAGGAGGTACTCAAGTCGACTGTGTTTCTTTATTTTTTATGTGTGTTACCTCATAACTTTTTCCTAGGTGAACCAATTTCGATGATTCTTTTTTTATTTGAAAACTGGTGCTTCTCATGTAGTCCCATATATTGATCAAGGTCTGACCAATAGTTTTTGAGTTATCCTTAATATTTATATTAAAGTCGATTGTACAAATTTTTAATTTTAAATTATTTTCGTGAATTAATTTACTTTTTTATAGGATAAGGGTGACAAGCGAGCACACAGTCCACGGGATATTCCGTTTATCCACCCTAGGGTGGATACTCGGAAACGCGTGTTCGTTTATCCACCCTAGGATAGTCGGAATTCACATTTTGATTGTTGTTCCGCCTTTCCACCCCAAGTACAGTTCAACAGAAAATATATTAATACTTTAACATATTATTGATTAATTTTTAATAACCACAAACTTAAAACAAAAGTCATATTACGTATAGCATTTAAACCAGATTAAACGTCCTCGTTTTAAATAATAATAAGTACATAATTTATAAATTCTGCAATAGGTCCAGAAAATGACCAACACTAAGTCATTATTGAGTAGACGTAATTGTACATTCTGTATAAATTCGTCTCATTTAATGTACATTTGCAATCGTTTTCTAAATTTCTTTGTTACAACAGATGTGATAGCAAAGAACTGGGTATTTTTTTGCAAGCAATCCAAAAACTTTACTAAACTTGGATGTTTGTCTGTAATTTCATTTCATATTGTTTTATGCCAAGATTACAATGAATTTATAGTTCTGTTAGACACTCCGAATGAATTCACACAGTCACATAATTTTCGTCCTTGAGCCATGTATTTTCATAGTAATTCACAAACGCCATCATATTATCATCAATATTCAATAACGTAAAGAATGTCATTGAAAAATTAATAATATTTCAGTTTTGACCTTTAAACAAGAAGTATTTATGTATTTTTATAAGTTTGCTAATGTCTACTAAGTAATCTTAAGCCAGTTTAATATGATATAATATATAATGATATGTTGCAAACCGGTAGCATTCATTGCTATGCGGATGATAGCACTGGTGATGCTGTATACGCCGGCCGTGCGAATATTTCTCAGGAAAACGTCGCCGAGTACCGGAACAAACTTAGGTTCGAAGTCGAGTCTTTGCTGAACAAAGTCTCGGATTGGGGCGACTAAATCTAGTCCAGTTTAATCCTCAGAAGACACAAGTTTGCGCGTTTACCGCTAAAAGAACCCTTTGTCGTATCTCCTCAGTTTCAAGGCACTCCCCTTGTTGCCACAGCCAGTATCGGAATCCTCGGCGTCGACATATCGAGTGGCGTGCAGTTTCGCGGTCACTTGGAAGAGAAGGCCAAATTGCCCTCTAAAAAGCTTGGCGTGCTCAGCAGAGCGGGACAGTATTTCATGCCGGCACAACGCCTGCAACTTTACAAGGCGCAGGTTCGGCCTCACATGGAATACTGTTCCCATCTGGGTCCCCAGTGCCAACTCCTTCCACTTGACCGCATCCAGCGCAGAGCGGCTCGAATCGTCGACGACCGAGTCCTTTCCGATCGGCTCGATTCATTGGCGCTGCGAAGAGATGTTGCATCTCTTTGCATTTTCTTTCGCATTTACCACGGGAGTGCTCTGAGGAATTGTTCGGATTAATCCTAGCCGCCAAATTTCACGAACGCACATCGCGGCAGAACTCCCGATACCATCCACACCATCTGGATGATTGGCGGTCCACCACTGTGCGATTTAGAAGATGTTTTCTTCCTCGCACAACTTCCTTGTGGAATAGTTTACCACCAGCGATTTTTCCGGACCGATACGACTTAGGGACCTTCAAGAAAAGAGCCTACTCCTTTTTAAAAGGCCGGCAACGCATCTGCAATTCCTCTGGTTCCCCTGGTGTTGCAGTTGTTCATGGGCGGCGGTAGTCACTTACCATCAGGTGAGCTGCATGCTCGTTTGCCCCCTCTCCTATAAAAAAAAAAAAGTTTCTATCATGTTTTATAAATGACTGTATACAGCCGAGGGAGAAAATCGGAAGAAAAATAATATACGAATTCAGATTATCTAGGTTCCGAGCAAAGAGAATATAATCACTACGTTTAGTTCCGAGTATCACGATATTTGCTTATAAATATATTGATATATATATATTATATCGTCGACATTTCCAAATTGACGCAAATTATCAACAACGTAACTTTTTTCTTTGCAAAATATCAAAATTAACAAAATAATTGAAAACATGCTATATTTTAAACAGTATGTAACATAAATTTTAACCAAAAATAAACGCGTCACAACATTGACGACATCTTGAGAATTTACCTGTGAAATGTGCAATTATCAGGATTATTTCTATTACTAACACTCTAGTCACTCACAGAACAACTAACCATTTTGAAAAAAGTTACTTACTTAAAATAACCACTATTACACTAAAAAATTACAAAATATCTAGGAGCTATTTCTTGCGTGCAGACTTGTGCCGACCTGTCATTCAAAATCGGTTACAGAGTCATGTGATTTGGTATCCCTTTCTATCTTGCATTTTTGCCATAAAGAATTTTCTTCTCCCTTCCACACTATGTTGGTCTATACGCCAGTATATTTTAAGTATATGTGTAAAACCATGTGGTGCCATAAATCATCGGTGCGCTAGGGACAGACGCGTGCGCTGCGTCACTTATCGATAACCGCTTATTGATTCCTAGAAGGCTGAAGAATAGTTTCACGCCGAAGCACTTCAAGAAACGATAGCGACAGTAACTCGGACAAAGATTAATTTTTGTATACCTATTTAAAATTTTAATTCAATTTATTTAGTCTAAGAATATATTTTTGATCAATATTAATATACACACCGACACGACAGTGGTGCGTCACTGTAAGGCCAGTAAGTACGACAGAGAGCGCAACAGGCGGCGTCCCGTTTCCCCATTTTATTGCACTGCGAGCAGCGAGTGTTTAACATTATTACATTAGTATAGGTCAATAAGGTGCAATACAATAATTTAATATTAAATTATTATGTCATCAGTGTAGTTTTATTTTTTTAGAATTGGAGTGACTAATGAGCTTACTCTCCCCGATTATTAAGTGGCTACTGCAGCCCATATTTACGTGGAACAAACTTCAAGTAAAAAGGCTACAGATGCATTGCCACCTATAAAGTCTAAGAAAAATAAGATGGAATGCCTCACAGTCTGTATGCATGTAAATAGCAATACTGGTTCTCTATGCCGTGAAGACAGGATTAAAGCGGGCGAAACTCGGGAGTAAATGTTGTCGAAAATACTCCGTGAGTCGCTCACGTCATACACCTATTGGTTCCGGCGGATACGTCTACTGCCGTCTTTGTAGGTGCGGCTGGGGTACTGTGAACTGACGTCCAATCAAAATGCACGAACTGTAGAATACAAATGGCAAGACAGTGGCCAGCGGTTCGACGGAAATCTTCTGACTATTGGTTGTCGACCACGGTTGTTGAATATGGTTGGTCAACTACGGTTGTTCTATATCGGTTGGTATAGAACATTTTTTGATTTATTCAAAATGTTCGGTAGTAACTTACCACTACTAGTACTATCTGCTTATATTATCACTGGTTACTAGCTACTACTATCAGTTACTACGTTGTACAATGCTACTACAAAACTACAATGTTACCGGGGCCCGAGGCGCTAAGGTAGACCGAAGCTTTACTTTAAAGTGAGCCGCTTGCCAGTGTCTGTTTTGCCTCTTTATTGTTTAATATTTTCACTATACAATTATTATAATTCACAATTTTTCTATACACGATTAATTCTTGCGCTTATGTACTATACATTGTTATATAAGTAATTTAGTTGTCTATTAGAACATCTTAAAGGTTTTTTAATATATTAACAATGTAACTTTATTAACAAAAATATCCCAAATTTTTACAATATTTGGGTACATTAATTCTTTATTTTACTATATGTGGGAAATAAGTTTCATCGCGTTAAATATTCTATTTCCTTAATCTATGAACCTTAATCTAATTAAATACTATGTTTACAATTCTTCTAGAGCATAAAATTTATATTCATTACTTTCGGGTGTTAAGCTCGCTTTTCCCGAGATAGAAATTATATCCCGCAATTGGCTTTCACACTGTGAAATATATCTTTTAACCAGTGTGCGTTAGTCATTGGATTACATTCACACCGCACTCGTCGTTTACAAACAAAATTGTCTTTCAAACAAAATGGATATTGTTTTGCTTGAGAGCCTCGACAGTTCATCAGAGGGAGATGATGCAGAATTCGGTTTATGCATGTTACTTTTAAGTAAAAACAGGGACCGTCGATACTGGATATCAAATCATATAAAGTTTAGAGAGGAATATGGCGAATTTAGACCTTTTAATGAATTATATTAAGAAAAGTTACGAATACAAATGAGTATAATACGCACTACCCAAAAGTTAATTCTGGTACAGACACGAACTTAAGGACGTAGCGGCGGCGCTGAACGGTGTGCGGGGTACAGGGGCGAAATATAATATGAATATATCGCTCGGTCGATCGTTATAGCATGAGATGTAATATATATTACATCCCAGTGTATACGGTTCCATTAAAAAGTACGGTGAGCGATATTAATTTATATCTCGAGATACATAACATAAACACTCACGCCTATCACCCAGAGGGGTAGGCAGAGACTACGGACTTCCATTTGGCACGATAATGGCACACCTCTCTCGCCTCCTTTACATCCATATATCTACGCATACACGCTCGTCGGTTAAGGGTACTCCTAATCTGGCCCATTTTCAATATATCGCCAATTTGGTCGATAAACCTTCGTCTAAGGCGTACCTTCACGAGATATAATATATATTACATTATATCCCATAATGAAAAGCGGGCTTTAATATTACGCAATGCCCGATTGTCCTATAACGTGTCGCGCCCTGATTGGCCGACTGTGTTGTACAAATAAGTTATTTTCTTAACTATTACAAAACGATGCTCTATACTATAATACTAAGGGTTGTAAACATGTCGTAAAATTACACTATTGCACCTTTCACTTAGGTTTGTCACTAATACTTTTCCTAATTACACTTTTAATATTTTTTTAAATAACTATTTTTCAATTACTTTTTGCTGTCTCGAACAGAAATAAATAAATGTAGTGAGTTCTTTGGAATTTTAGATTATTCTGACATCCGTAAATTGATGAAAACTTAATTACAAAATATACATACAGGTAAGGCAGTCTCAGTGCCTGTAATTATTGCCAGTTATAGTGTCGTACCCCTCAAACATAATATGAAATGATATGATAGTGGCGGCACATATTTCAGTACTGTGAATGTATTGTGTATCCATACATTTGATACAAGCTTTAATGTTAAATTGCTTAAAAAACCAATAGGATAGGTTTCCACTAAAGCAAAGAGGAGAGGATGCAACCCAAGCAGAGCTTCAATGGGCTATACGTAAAAAAAACACATCTCCTTCCTTCCTTCGATTTGAACCTGCTCATAGGCTAATAAAAAAATTTCTTCTGTTGTGGTATTCACTTAATATTTTTATGTGCCTTACGGTCCAGCATTACATTATGAATTGTAGACAAGTACCATCACGAATACACATATTGGATAAATTCCCCGTTGCATCCACAAGGTCAGTCGTTTTTTTGAAATAAGGTCTTGTGGGGTAAGAGGAACTACGGGGGAAGGGAAACAGGTAGTTTTAAATTAAAAACAATAGACTGCAGCTATGGCGGTTACTCTGTCGGTAAAACAGAACAATGAATTGATTCCAAATAAAAATCACAGATGTCACTAAGCCTCATGATTGCGCCGCCATGACACAAACAAAAATTTTATTGTCACACTACGAAAACACGAGTGCATGGCATATTTTGTGAGTGGTGATCTAATACAGAAAAATACATTAAACAAAGCTGCCAGTGAGAGTAAGTATTGTTTAATACCTAATTTTTGTTTGTTTGCATAGAAAAGTTTAGAATATTAACTATTAATATGAAAATATCATGTGCTTTAGAACATAACCAAAAAATCACTAAGTGGGGTAAGAGTACTGCCGTGGCCGGGAAAGGGGAACTTATGTTTCTCTTTCCCGATGTCAGAAGTCATAAGCATTTTAAATGAATGAAAATGTTCGTTCTTGTTAAACTAATAATGAATGAATAATCAATAATGTCTAAGTGTCTTGCTGTAATGCGAAAATATACTCAAATGAAATTATAATCCTATTATACAGCCGAAAGTTTATGAAATGTGAATTTTATTTTGTTACCTGTGATTTTCAAAACTACAGAACAGATCAAGATGAAATTTAGTACATTTAGAACATAGCCTAACTTATAATAGGCGGCTTTATATACCGAAAATACACGTAGGAGCCGCGGGCAGAAGCTAGTACTAATTATATTAATAATTGTCATTAGGTATATTAATTATCGATTTTGATTACAGAAACATACGAAATGCCTAGAAATTATGTGCGCAAAACCAATAATGCGTCATACCCAAAAGAAAAATTATTAGAGGCTGTTAGAGCAGTGAAAAGTGGGAAATTGTCGGGGTATCAGGCCTTTAAGCATTATGGAATACCCAGACCCACCATAATAAATCGAGTAAGTTATCTGTGTTGACTTTTTAGAGCTATTGCTTTGGACTTAATTTGATATAAGTAGTTGGACTTGTTTGATTTTTTGCACCGATTACGACTTTTATATTTGTATTTTTAACCGACTTCAACATTTCAAAAAAGAAGGAGGTTCTATGTTCATCTGTATTCATTTTTGTTTATGTGTTTCTCTGCCAATTATGGACCGTGTCATCCATCACTCATTTAACTAAATTAGGCTAGAATATTAACTAGATGTCATCACATGTACAATTAGATCGCGCTATCAAAATGTTCCGTATTTAAAATTACTTCCAAATCTATTTTCATTATTCAGGAATTTATTACAGCCAGCCTATGATGGACTTGATCTTCAATTCAGCTTGTCCATCAAGAGCTGGCTACAATGCTGATCGAGTTGTGATGGCCTAGTCCTACGCTACGTTGCGCTCTTGGCTATCATGATTGAGGCTGCTAGCTATGTCATTAAATACAGACCTCGTCAGTAATGTACTATTATTTTCAGGTATATGGTCGTAAAGGCCTCAAATCGAATACCTTGGGAAGAGCCGCTATCTTATCTCGGAAGTAGAAGAAGATCTTGTAAAACCTGCGTGACATGGAGAAGCATGGTTTCGACTAACAAGGAAAGAATTATTAGAGACAGGGCCAATATGTCTCGGATAATGACATTAAAAATCCATTTAAAAATGGCGTACTTGGAGAAGATTGGTTTCTTGCATTTAAAAAAAGACATAATCTATCGATTAAGAAGCCTCAGCAGGTGGAATATGCGAGAAAACAGGCATGTAGCCCATATATTATTTATCCCTACTTTGACTTACTGGAACAGACACTAACAGAAATGAAATTACTAGACAGACCATCTCACATATGGAATGTTGACGAAACAAGCTTTTCAAAAGATCCTTCTAAGTCAAAAGTAGTTGGAATTAAAGGATTTACTTCGACAAGAACAATCGCTTCTCCTGGAAAGGACAATACCACCGTCCTATTAGGCTGTAACGCTCTTGGAGAAAAAACTCCACCAGTAATAGTGTTCAAGGGGAAGAATGTGTGGGACGACTGGACAACAGACGACGGGTATCCTGGGACAGCATATGCTGCAACCAGTAATGGCTGGATGGAGACAGCGGTTTTCGAAAACTTTTTCGAAAAAGTTTTTTTTTAAAACAGTTGGACCAAAACGTCCCATCCTTTTGATATACGACGGGCACGCAACACATGTTGGTATAAACCTTATTAAAAAGGCTAGAGAAGCTGGAATTACAATTCTAAAAATACCTCCCCACACCAGCCATCTTTTACAACCACTAGATTTGGCTGACAGTAGGAATTTATAAAAGTAGGCGAAAGTTATATGAGCTTTATAATGAAAGATCATATAATACTAGTGTTATATTTAGAGATTATGTAAAAACATATTCTAAAATATTTAAAAAAGTGTGCTACACAGCTAAGGCTTTACATTTAAGTAACAAAATTAAAACTGCATCCAACAAAATTAAAATGACCTGGAGAATAATAAATAGTGAAACAGGCAAGGTCAAACCGCGCAACTCGGTTTTCAATTGAATATTAACAACAGTTTAACTCGATCTGATCAAGAAGTTGCCATGGCTTTTGAGAAACATTTTACTGATGTTCCTTTTGACAACAAAATCATTAAATTCTTCTCCTACTGTCGCCGAATCATTGCTTAAACAAAATGTAAAGGCTTCTTCAAATACTTTTAAATTCCATAGAGTATTGCCAAAAGATATCGTTAAATATTTTAAAACAATTGATGTTAAGAAAACGGCAGACTTATGGGGATTTCCGTTAAAGTTATTTTATCTATAATGATATAATAGCACCTTATCTAGCCACTATATTTAATACAAGCGTCGAATCTGGTGTGTTTCTGATTTAATGAAACATAGTAAAGTCATACCTTTATTTAAATCTGGTATTACATTAGACCCCGCCAATTTTAGACCGATTTCTGTACTACCAACATTTAGTAAAATTTTTGAAAAAATAATTTTAGATCAGATGTTAAGTTTCTTTAATATTAATAAATTCCTTCATAAAAATCAATTCGGATTTACAAGGGGTCGTTCGACAACTGACGCTGGAGTTGAGCTTATTAAACATATTTTTGTGCATGGGAGAATTCGGAGGATGCTTTGGGTATATTTTGTGACCTATCCAAGGCCTTCGACTGTGTTCACCATGAGACATTAATCAGGAAGCTGCAGTACTATGGTGTCAAGAACACAGCGCTTAAACTTATTATTTCATATTTAAGTAATAGAATGCAGAAAGTTATTATCAATGGTAAAATTTCTTCCGGGTCACCTGTACTAATGGGTGTCCCTTAGGGCTCGATTCTCGGCCCATTCCTATTTCTAGTATATATTTAATGACTTACTTTCCCTTGTAGGGATAATCATGATATAGTATTATTTGCTGATGATACTTCCTTGATTTTTAAACTTAAACGTCAATCATTTAAATGTGACGAAGCGAATAATGCTATATCAGAATTAGTGCATTGGTTTAACGTTAATAATCTACATTTAAACGGAAATAAAACTAAATATATTAAATTTACAATATCGAATGTTAAGAATCTGAATACCAATGTGTTTTTAAATGGGGAAGATCTGAGCCCTGTTGAATCCACTATTTTTTTTGGCATCACTCTCGACGGAAAGTTTCAGTGGGGCCCCCATATGTCCAAACTAGCAAGCAGACTAAGTTCTGCAGCCTATGCTGTAAAAAAGATTAGAGGTCTCACTAGTGTCGAGACAGCTAGACTAGTTTATTTCAGTTATTTCCATAGCATTAAAAAAAGTCCCGCTGGGTTTCTTGCTGGTTCTTCCCAGGACAGAGGTTTTTTTTCGAACCAGTGGTAAAGTAAAAAATTACTTTCAATAAGAATTACACATGTAATCTATATTGAATAAAAAATTATTCTATTCTATTCTATTCTGTAAATAAATCTTTAAAAGATCGATGGGACGTTGCCCTTGTAAAGTGGCAGAGGTTGAACATTGGGAAGGCGTTGCCAAAAAAAGATTTTTCTAAAATGCTTGGGCAAATTTGGGGTGCATTGGACTCGGCTATATGTGCAGCTGGTTTTCGAAAAGCAGGGATTTATCCCCTTAATAAAAATGCTATCCCAGAAGATAAGTTCAACCAAGTTCTTCTGCGAGAATGGAAACATAAATTAACATGTGATACTACGAATATTATCGACGACCCAACTAAGCAGCCACTGAATAAGGTGCCGCTGTGTATTGAGCAGTCCAAATACAACCCGGAGTCGTTGCTAGCTCTCTCTTTAAAAGGCATCGACTTGACTCTAAATATTCGTAATCCTACATTTTCGGATTTCCTACAGATTTTGACAGAAGAATACAAAGGTGATCGTAACACTTTAAACCAGCTCAGTTATGAATCAACTAGTTCAGTGAACATCACGAAGCCCAAAGTTCAAATCCGAGAAAACAGGATTATCAGCTTCGAAGACCTGCTATTATCGAGAATAAAAGCAGGGCCCAGCTCCAAAACTAAAAGAAAGCGTATAGCAACTGGAGCTGAAGTAATAACCCGTGGCGATGTATTGATAACTTTGGAGAAAATAGATAAGGAAAAAAAGTAAACCAGTTTTGACAAAGCTACAAGAAAAAAAAGCAAAAGCAGAGCAAAAAATTGAAAATCACGTACAGGAAACTAAACATAATCCAAAACGAAGAAAAGAAAATATACCAGAACAAAACCAACAAAGAGAACAAAACTCAAAAGCAATAGCAGAGGAAAGCATTAAAAAAGAAATATGTGAAACTAAAGCGAACCCCAAAAAAAATGAACAAAAAGGACAAAACTCAAAAACAGTGAAAGAAAGAAAAGCAGTAAATAATAATAGAAAAAACGAAAACATTCGTCTTCGAGTGACACTGACACAGAAATAAATACGACGAAGATAGCGACGATTATGATTTTTGGGAAAAAATACTGCATGGTAGTAGTGATGATGACAAAGCAGAAGATATAGAACTCGATGATGACAAGGAAAACTGTGTTAATGCAGTGGGTAAAAATGATTGGGTGCTGGTTAAATTTTGTACAAAAAAGTCGCTCAAACATTACGTAGGAGTAGTTATAAATATAAATGATGACGGTTCTCCTGTAATACAGTATACAAGAAGGAAATCAAAATCAGAAACATCAACTATTTTTGCTTTCCCTGTAGTGGACGACATCTCGGGACTTAAACACACGGAGGACATTATCACAAAATTGCCCACACCTGCAATTGGTCGAAGAGGTCAAGTTACTTTTAAAATGTCTTTTAATTCTTTTAATATTCAGTAGGTGTGCATAGTTTAAAAATATTTCTTAAATGTTTAATACATGGTATAAAAAAAAGTATTGTTTTAGTTGACTACCCCTGCCTCTACATAATATGTTTCCCTTACCCCAAATTCCGTTTTTAATCATTAATTTATACTTTAAGCGATATTTCAATGGAATAAAATTCATTTTCAATCAACGAAGTTCTTAGATATGAAATAGTTCTATAATGATCAACAGAGGTACTATATTTATTAAATATATGCAGACCGTTTCCCTTACCCCAAAAATAGGGAAAGTGGAACAAAAGCACTAGCCTAACAAATTAACATTTTTGTTGATAAATATTATTAATAGCTTATATGGATGTTCGATCATGGAAAGATAACAGACATAAATATACTTTATATATATCAAAACTATAAAACGACATTCAATAAAGCAGTTAGAGCTTAAAATAATATGTAAGAAATTAAGTTAAGTATGTTCCTCTTACTCCACAAGACCCTATGTTAATAATAATAATTCATAAATAACATTTAGAATCATCATGACTTTTACAACCCAGATTATCTTTGTAGAAAATGTTAAATATTGTTATTGTTTCATTGACAGCAACTGATACAAAGAGGCAGGCTCACAATTGTGATTCCAGTTTGCCCGTGTCAAATGGGACATGGTAATAGTTTTATTACAATTTACACACTGCCAGTCTGGTTCAACAATATGGCTTTTAAAATGATTCTCTATTTCCCATGAAACATTTTCTCCTGTAAAAGTCACCTGGCAGAAGTAGCAGTGTATTTTAATAGACTCTTCATGGCTTGGATAGTGTCCAATATATAATTGACACATTGGATTTAAAACTTCCTGTAATTGCAAATCATACTTTTCATTTTTAGCATCTGTCACTTCATCTGTCACATTCTCATACAAGAACCTGACATATCCGTATTTGCTTAAATATTTTCTGAAAGTTCGAGGAACACCAATACTAGATGGCATAGTTTGTGTAATATTATTCAAAATCTTATGCATGCTCACCAAAACAGGTTTCCAATTCTGGTATCTTTTGTTTGATATACATTGTTCAAATAAATTCAAAATGACATCTTTGGATATCTCTGTTAATTTTTTCCTCTTAGATTTTACTTCCCACTGCTGATTTAATGATGATTTTTGGTAAGAGTCAAGTTTTAACATTTTATTAACAAGCGTATGTTGCAGCTTGTGACAGTTTTCATATTTGAGATTTATTACACCGCCCTGAGCCCACTTTAACTTTAGTTCAATCTCTATTCCACACCAATTAAGAATAGAGTTGAGTGTTAATGAATTTGGATAGTTATAATATTTGGGAAGTGGTTCGTTCACATTGAAAATTGAATTATTACCTATTGGATGTCTTAATATTAGGTGATTAAGTTGCTTTCTTGTTGCCAGTATTTCCATCACCACATTTTCTCTATTAACACTTTCTATTTTATACATTTGTCCTGTTATAGGAATATTATTAACAACATCTGGTGATAAATATTTTGCTATTTCTAACATGCTACCCAAATATTTTTCAGGTTCAGATATTTTTCTTCTAAAATGCTTGTTATTGCTTTATTGTTATTTTTAGATTTAAAATCAATTACAGATTGTTCAAATTCATCCCATTCAGGCCAATCCTTCAGGTATTTTTTTACAACATTTACATATATCTCTACTTCCAAGTCATGGATTTTTTGGATGTTTATGTTAAACTCCACCTGCAAAATATCTATTATTTGGGCATTAGTTAAAACAGTGTTTTCTTTATAGTCATTAGTGATAAGACTCTTGAAAAGTTCTATAATCGGTCCATCTGCAATTAAAAAGCAAATTATCGAAATTAAATATAAAAGTGCCAATATTGTGCCACAATCAGATGCAGGTCCCTCATTTTTTTTCTTGTTTTTAAATGTACCCTCACAGCAGGATTTTCTCCTGTATCATGGATATATAAGCTGCACATGGACAAACATCCAGACCCCAAATAATAATTTGATGGCTATACAAACACTTGTTCCGTGCAGCTTTATGAAAGTATATCAAACAAGAGCATTATTATTAACTCTATGGTTTAGCGATGAGTGTTGAATCAACAAACTAGTTGAATCAACCGTTGATCTCCTGTCAACGTATTAATGTTAACTGTTTAAGAATCAACTAGTTGAATTCGTCAAAGACGTTTATGAATTTAACTTGTGCGTCTCGTTGAATAATCGAGAACGCAAACGCAACGAACTGAGCAAATTAAAAAACTTACGTTGAAAATAACGTCATAAATTGTGAGCGACGGTCATGTCATACAATTTGAACTCTAAGTAACGTAAAAAAGAGTTGATTTTCGAAATATTTATTTTAAGAATAGTACTTATGACGATATTGGTGGAATGGCGCGCGCCGCTCGTGCCGCCCGATAGAAACAGGTTAATTATACATTTCACTGTCCCATGAGTCATATATGAACATTTCAATTGTTTAACTATTGTGTCTATTTCTTGGACAGGGAAGTTGTTAATGTAATACTAGTTTGTTTGTTTACGTTTCCGAACGATATGAAGTTCGCTTTCTTTAATTTTTGATTGACAGTTTGTGACAAGTTGCGTGGAAGGTCAGAAGTTATTTTGCGACTTATCGTAAATGTTTAGAGTTTAGACTTTTTAGTTAATGTTTATAGTAACATGTTAATATAACTGTGTATATTTGCATAAAATATGACGTACTAGGGGTAACAGTGAATTGTGGCTGCATTTAAAAAAAACGAAAAAAACAAAAACAAAAATAATATTAAAAAAAACTATTAAAAAAACATATTGTAAATAATAATTGATTTTTGTACATAGAATCAGATTTTCTTTTAAATACGCCTGAGTAGAATATGGTTTATAGCTAATGAGGGCTAATAATTTTCTGCTCACCAGATGTCGCTAGTTGACACTGAGGTAAAGTTTTTTGTTACACAATGTAATTTAATAGAAATTGGTTTTTAATAAAAGTTTATCAGTTTCTAGAGTATTATATTAATACACAAAAGAATGTGTCAGTGGTTTGCTCTTTAATTTTTTGCACATTTTTAACTTTTTTTTAATTTTTCTACTTTTATGAATATATGTGGTTTGGTTTATTTATTTTTAATCTTATTAATATAAAATATAGCTAATAGTACAGAAAGAAACAATAAAGTTTACATTTTCCGAACAAATTAACTTCCCCGCTATGAAATCTGTCAAATATTATACCTCACTTTTTAGTGGCGCCGCCCTGGTGGCAGAAAAAGTCGTGGATGCCCTCATTGTATTCAGTCAGTCCTAAGCCTGAAGAAAAAGTATGAAGGGAAGGTCATTCAAGTAGAACCATCAATCAAATGTTTTCCAATACATACATTGAATCAATTTGTTTCTAAAATTGAACATTGCAGTGTTGAATTAAAATCGTTGAACTGAATGGTTTACGTTGCAAGTTGACATTAGTAGTATGTTAACTCGTTGACGAATTTAACTAGTTGATTAACGAGTTAACAAACGTAAATCAACGTTAATGTTTCGTTAACGGAAAAACCGTCAATGACCCATCGCTACTATGGTTTTTAGTTCAGAAAATCATTAAATTTAAACAATTTGAGTTTTATATCTAGAAGTATCCACAAAACAACAGAATAAGTTACAAGAGCATTTTTATTAACTCTATGGTTTTTAGTTCAGAAAATCATTAAATTTAAGCAATTTGAGTTTTATATCTAGAAGTATCCACAAAGCAACAGAACAAGTTACTACTGTATTTGGTAATCCAGTTATTATAGTTATAAAAATAATTTTGAAAAATTCAAAAACTAAAAGGAACAAAATAATTCCCACATAGTAGCTTATGAAATACAGGCTTTAATTCATACATACACTATGTTTAAGCACAGACTTCAGAAGCTAACATGTGGAAATTATTTTATTCATAATAGTTTTAGAAGTTGGTATTTACTTTATATTAAGTTTATTTAACAACAATAATGTCATGTTAATTACATTGAAAATATTAAAAACTTCACCCCTATTTATACATGGGACCATCCCTAAAGCATAACTTATTTAATGAAAAAAAAAGAATCATTAAAATTGATTCAGCAGTTTCTGAGAAATCGGTATCAAAGTAAAACTATATATGGGGGGAGGGGTAGGGTTCTGGGGAAGCCAGAACTTTTTCCCCCTTGGGGAAATGTATAGTTTATGAGTAATATTTTTTATATAATATTTATTTTTTGAAAAACCTCTTGACTGCCCTCCACTGTGACTCAATTCGTTGCGTCGTATGAGTCCCATCTTCAGCCACAAATGGATTGTCTGGGTCTTAGTAATTAACTTTTTTATGGGTGATCCGTTTCGTTACATGCAATTTTTAGTTAGTGAAATTTATTTTTATCGTAATTAATTCAAAACACATTTCCAAAATCCAAAAACAGTATAAAAAGTTTAAGCTGAACCCTGACAAACCTCCTAAACTGAAAACATAATTTAAATCACGTACCTGACGTATATAGCCAACCCGGTGTCAGTAATCAATTAAATAATTGATTGATTGAATTAAATATTTGATTACTGACTACATTATTGAGAATATTTTCTAACAATCGATCAAGTTTGATTATGAAAGCAGGAAAATAATAAAAAAGTACACAATATCATAATAATATAAGTTTATTGTTCTGCAAATGTTTGCAAGCTTAGGTTCAAGTCTACTTACCTTCAAGTGGATTGTAATCAAACACTAGCAAATTATAAGTAGAATAAATGTTCAGCAGTAGTGCTGAATTTTAATGATGGTGATCTCTTTCTCTTGACGTTTCTACTTTGTTGAAGTCCCTCTAACTATTAATTTACATACTAATTCAAATTTGATAACTAATACCTCGTGCTTTCGCGCCCTCGTTGTCTTCTACCAAAACTACATCGCTTGATGGTTGATCGTTATTCATTTTTAATTAAATATTTACGGTTTTGTAAGAATTTATTTTATTTACGTTGTGTACATCCAATATTCCAAATTCACACCATATTCACACCACACCCATAAACTATATAGAACGTAGACAGCAGTGTTGCCAACGGATGAAATAGCAATCCGCCAGACAAGGCTCCTCAAACCACCAGAAAATCACTAACAAAAGATGTCCCTCTGAAAACCACTAAAATTTCCACTAAGATATATGAATATGATTAAAGCAAAAAAAGTAAAAGTACGTTTATTATTAAAAATCTCATTGTTGTTAATATAATTTTTTACTTTTAGTAATTAAAAATAAAGTTGCTTAAGATATTATTTACATTAATAAATCGTCTTCAGATGAATCTGCATTTTCATTTTCAGCCTTACTGTTATCCTTATCGGACTGATATGACTCTTCGTCCCAATTTGTTTTATAAGATTTAAAGGAATTTCATAATTGTTGCAGCACTTTCCCATTAACTGCATACCGCAGCGTATTTTAGAAT
The DNA here is from genome assembly GCA_029286625.1 of Parnassius orleans. Lineage (NCBI taxonomy): Eukaryota > Metazoa > Arthropoda > Insecta > Lepidoptera > Papilionidae > Parnassius > Parnassius orleans. Next base: position 1,817,837 of record JAGSMP010000237.1, read on the forward strand.
TGATTTCAAAAGAGTTAGCTTCATTCTGTTTCGCTGCTTGTTTTTATAATATTCATGCTACTAAAAGTCTTTCCACATCGGCATTCGAATGTGGCAATACCAAAAGTGTAATCGCAAATGTTGCTAATTCTTGAAATCGAGCAACACTTGTGCATCTTTGAATTTCAAGACTTCGCTCCAAAAATTTTTGTATCTTTTGTTTCATTCCATCTCAGTAAATGAATTTGCTGCCATTGATCGTCAATTTTGCAATTAATTCTGTACTTGTTACGAACTGAGCCATTATATCAACAAGATTTTCTTTGTTGTGATGCAGGCTTTTCGACACTTATACGGGATATTTGTTTCATGAGAGTAATATTTTCCGGCAATCTGTTTTTATTTCGTCAATGAGACAAACTATAAACTGTATGCACCTATTCCGCAATACTTCTTCCTCTTCCGGGAAAACCTTTCTCTTTCATTTCTTGAATATGTTTTCGAATCGGAATCCCAGGTAGCATCTTTGGTCCAAATAGTCACGAATATTTTGAGTAAAGATATCTATCTTATGTGTAGGCAACGTTACTTTGGTGACAAGCGTATCAATCAAGTTTGTTAATTCACCGCACAATAAGGTGTGGTCCGTATTTTTGACTCAAACATTTTATTAACTCTGTTTATATCAATCAAAATTGGATAAATAAATGATACATATGCATAGTTTATATCATTCGCATACATAGAGTGCAATAGCTCTGACGTGTGGCACCTTTCGTTACAACTTAGCAATCGAAAATGAGTTTTAAGCTCCAGCCATTGCGTATAAATTCTCGACACAGCAGACTCTATGGATAACCATCTAGTCTGACAGGCTTGAACAATTTTAAGAGGCTTCTGTCCATCGTTGATGGTTTGTATAGCTCTTTATAGATAACTTGTCTGGAAGACGAGCGAGCAAACCAATCATATGTCTCTCTAATTAAAATTCAAGATTTCGCGGAAGAAATTCCTTTGCTGCTGCTGAAACAGCCAGTTGCAAGGAGTGGCATAAACAACGTACCAAAACTAAGTGCGGTATTTTGTTTCAATCGGAAAAACTCCATTACCCCATCTTGGGAAATATTATGCTCAATACTTATCAACTCCAGCCAGTTCAGTTTACAGTGAACGGCTTTTTCAGAGGCGGGCTTAATATATGAAGCAAAAAGGGCAAACTAGACCCAAATAGGGCCGAAAAGCTAGTGTTTTGCATCACAATCTTCCTCTCTTAAATTTTAAATATTAGTAAGATCATAATTTCTATTATAGATTCTTATTTACGTTTTCAATATTTCTGCTGTTTGTCATGTTCCTGATGTTTTAATGTGTCTAATATAATAATAATGATAATAACTGGCTTTTTGTCTTTATTTTTCCCTGCAATATAATTAAGGCGAGTACTCGGTACTGCCCTTAATATTCGGTGCTCGGCGAACCTAAAAACGGCCGAATCCGCGGTGCGAATCCAAACCGAGTACTGTTTATGTCTACCATCAATCAAACGTTTTCCAATACATACATTGAATCAATTTGTTTCTAAAATTGAATATTGCAGCGTTGAATTAAAACCGTTGAACTGAACGGTTTACGTTACAAGTTGACATTAGTAGTATGTTAACTCATTAACGAATTTAACTAGTTGATTAATGAGTTGAATCAACGTTAATGTTTAGTTAACGGAAAAACCGTCAATGACCCATCGCTACTATGGTTTTTAGTTCAGAAAATCATTAAATTTAATCAATTTGAGTTTTATATCTAGAAGTATCCACAAAACAACAATAAGTTACAAGAGCATTTTTATTAACTCTATGGTTTTTAGTTCAGAAAATCATTAAATTTAAGCAATTTGAGTTTTATATCTAGAAGTATCCACAAAACAACAGAACAAGTTACTACTGTATTTGGTAATCCAGTTATTATAGTTATAAAAATAATTTTGAAAAATTCAAAAACTAAAAGGAACAAAATAATTCCCACATAGTAGCTTATGAAATACAGGCTTTAATTCATACATACACTATGTTTAAGCACAGACTTCAGAAGCTAACATGTGGAAATTATTTTATTCATAATGGTTTTAGAAGTAGGTATTTACTTTATATTAAGTTTATTTAACAACAATAATGTCATGTTAATTACATTGAAAATATTAAAGACTTCACCCCTATTTATACATGGGACCACCCCTAAAGCATAACTTATTTAATGAAAAAAAAAAGAATCATTAAAATTGATTCAGCAGTTTCTGAGAAATCGGTATCAAGGTAAAACTATATATGGGGGGAGGGGTAGGGTTCTGGGGAAGCCAGAACTTTTTCCCCCTTGGGGAAATGTATAGTTTATGAGTAATATTTTTTATATAATACTTATTTTTTGAAAAACCTCTTGACTGCCCTCCACTGTGACTCAATTCGTTGCGTATGAGTCCCATCTTCAGCCACAAATGGATTGTCTGGGTCTTAGTAATTAACTTTTTTATGGGTGATCCGTTTCGTTACATGCATGTTCAGCAGTGGTGCTGAATTTTAATGATGGTGATCTCTTTCTCTTGACGTTTCTACTTTGTTGAAGTCCCTCTAACTATTAATTTACATACTAATTCAAATTTGATATCTAATACCTCGTGCTTTCGCGCCCTCGTTGTCTTCTACCAAAACTACATCGCTTGATGGTTGATCGTCATTCATTTTTAATTAAATATTTACGGTTTTGTAAGAATTTATTTTATTTACGTTGTGTACATCCAATATTCCAAATTCACACCACACCCATAAACTATATAGAACGTAGACAGTATATACAGTAATCTATGGTAGACAGGTAGACAGAGAAATAGATATTTTATTTTGGATTTTGAATATCCTAAGTCTATGTGGATTTTATGGCCTGGTATCTAGACCTTTAGGCCAAGTCTTAGGTATTTTTATTCGGTTTATTATAATTTCCCCAAATGCTTATTCATCCTTCCTAGTACACTGCTTCACAATATGTTGATGCGTCACATTGTGCAGTCCTTTGGAGATTTTGACTGCAACTTGAATCAGCAGACAGCTGACAGTTGGCGATGGTATCTCAAGGCGCCTAAGCAGATAGACACCTTATCTTGAGAATCACATCACCATCACAGCACTTGTTTCACCGTTTCCATTAATAGTTTACATGCGCAGACACTTAATACACAAAATCGCACCACTTTTACATATCAAAATCCACTTCAAACCATTATTCAAACAATAATAAAGGAGCAGCAAACCGCCGCCGATCAAGTTCCTGCCAAAACTCCGAGAAATGGATAGATAAATACATAGCATAGATAAATATTATATAACATCACAGACCACATAACACAATTACTCTCTACCAAGAGAACGAGAATTTCCAATAATTTCTCCGTCTACAATAAATAAATAATAAGTACATTTTTATTAAAAATAAATAATATGTACATTTTTATTAAAAATTAAAAATTATTTAATTTTTTTTTACCGGTTACGGTCATTCTTTTCCTTGATAAAATTGGTCTCAATCGAAAAAAAAAATATATATATAGAAAATGCCACAGCCATAGACTTAGGATATTACGCTAGTATATTCTAAGTCTATGGCCACAGCATGGTTGACTACCTTTTTCCATGCAACAATACCTGTCTACCAGGTGTAAACAGGTAAACTGATATAGTAATTTACCCTCATTCTTTTTCCTAAATAATTTAATGTGTAAATATAGATATTTTTATTGCGAATCCAATGGTATATGGTTAACTTTTCAAATCGTGGCAAGACTAGTGATTGACACGATTTAACGTTTCAATAATTTTATTTTAAAGTAGAGCGTGACAATGTACTTTTATAACGTATTATTATGTGCTGTAGGGAAGGATGCACGATAGCAGCTGCGCGTGAGGCGCTTCCCGGAAAAGAGAAAGGCGCGCGTTCAGTTCTCTGTGTAATAGAGAAAGATAAATATATTCTCCCACCGAAAATTGGTAAATGTAATTATAAAAGTACATTTTAAAAACGAATCGCAAGTTCTAGAAACTTTATACAATTTGAATAAAGTAATAAAACAGCAAAAAAAAAAATGACGCATACGGCATTGGACGCATACGGTATACACCACACTTTTAGGTGGGGCAAAGCTATATCTTCAGAGGCATTGTCCTTTTCATGAGTGTGAATTTTTCTGACCGATAAAAAAATTTAACACGGATATCAGGTTAAAAAATTAATATTCTAACAAAATGTATCCAAAAAATTGCGATCATCAAAATATAAAACAAAATTGAAAAGTTATACTTAGAGTTTTTTGTGACGATAAATATTCCGAGAAAAATTTGTTAGCATTTTAAATTTTTATTTGATATTCCTGTATAACCCTTCTTTTATATGTTTGATTTTCTTATTTTTATATCATTTATGTTTGTCGAACGGCTAAATCTGTTCTTATACTCGTAAATTTTAACTTATAAAATTAAATAAGTTGTACAATTATAAAAATTATAAATTATTACATTTTTACTTACTTCAAAATTTTTAACAAATGTTAAGTAGTTTCATTGTATTTTTCTCGTAAGGCAGTTACTTTTTGATAGCATGCTCTGTGATAACCTAAATCAGCCAGAGACTCTTTGTTTAAAAGAACATCACCGTACTTAAAGCCACTTTCTTTATGAAATTGAATTTTTAAATAACAATTTTTAAAAAATTGTTCATCAAAATTACGATTTTTTATTTTCCCCACAAAAAAACCACTTTGTTTTTTTATTGTAAACTTTCAACACAATACACTAATAAATGTTCGATGCAGTAGAGCACGTTGAGAAATAATAAAACATATATATTAAAAACATAAAAGAAAAATTCACACTCATGAAAAGAAGATATAGAATTTTGCCCCACCTAAAAGTGTGGTGTACACCAAACCAAGGCCATATGCGTCATTTTTTGACGTCTTGAGAATTTACCTGTGAAATGTGCAATTATCAGGATTATTTCTGTTATTAACACCACAGTCACTCAAAGAACAAGTAACAATTTTGGAAAAAGTTGCTTACTAAAAATAACCACTATTACTCTCAAAAAAATTACAAAATATCTAGGAGCTTATTTCGTGCGTGCCGACTTGTGCCGACCTATCATTCAAAATCGGTTACAGAGTCATGAGATTTGGTATCCTTTTCTATCTTGCATTTTTGCCATAAGGAATTTTCTTCTCCCTTGCACACAATGTCGATCTATGCGCCATTCGTAGACAGAGAATCCAATTAGAATTGAAAAAGAATTGGAATCTCTGTCTACGTAGCCAGTATATTTTAAGTCTATGGTCTATACGCCAGTATATTCCATAGACTTAGAATATACCATAGACTTAGAATATACTCGCTAGTATATTCTAAGTCTATAAGTCTATGGAATATACTGGTATATTCTAAGTATATGGTATATTCTAAGTCTATGTTAAGATTTTTGGCTTGGATGCTTTTCATTTCACCCATGGCTTCATTCCATTCGGGATCTTCGTTCTTACCGCCGGTTAAGTTCCTGCCAAAACCCTTTAAGGGAAGGTACTAGGTGAACATCACAGATTAATAAAACTGTAGAATCAACAAGACAAGACATATTAATAAGTAACACCCCTACCCCAGCCTACGAATTTGGAGTATATACATATATATTATATAAAAAAAATGACAGAGGTATTTTAAATAGCACATCATAAAAATATTAATTATTTAAACTGCACCCACGTAGTTTAGAAATAAAAAATAGTTAAAGATCGCTCACCTTACAACGTCGATATTACCGAGGTGTGGAGCAGAAGGGCAGTGGTCTTGTTCTTCAAGAAAGGCGATAACGTTCTCTTGAAGAATAAACAGACCGATTTCCCTTCTGAGTTACAACTACGTGATGTTTTCGAGTCGTTACGAATCGGCTAGCACGCAGACTCGACGACTTCCAGCCTCCCGTATAAGCCAGTTTCCGAAAAGGCTTAAGCAGCATGGACCACATACCCTGCGGCAAATTGTACAATCTGCCACTTTGTCTTGCGTATGTGGATTATAAGAAAGCCTTTGATTCCTTCGACATTTGGGCGGTGCTGCAATCTCAGTCTAGTCAGACTGGAAAGGATACGGTATCAATAACAATGGCGAGTACATCACTCACTTTCGATTTGCCGACGATATAGTTCTTATGGCAGAATCGCTGGAGTACCTAAGTACTATGCTCAATGACCTCAATAGAGTCTCCTATTGGGAAATGTCTTAAGACGAACCTGGACAAAACAAAAATCATGTGTAACGTCCATTTCACATCAATGCCGGTAGTTGTTGGGAGCACTCCCGAGCAGAATGCAAGCTGTATACGAGCTGTATTGAAGTTCGTTTTTATACTAGAGGCTGTATTTTCTGGCTGTATAAAAGCTGTATAAGTGCTTATACAGTTCTTATAAATAAAAAATTGACACAAATTATGCAGCTTTATGCGTTAGTAGCGCTGTACAGTAGCTGTACAAGCATAAAAGAGGCTGTATAACTGCTGTATTACAGCAGTTATTTAGTGTGCAAGGACACTATTACACTACAGATATTGTCTTATAAGTAATTTATAAAGACAAACGTTCTAAATTGGTTTTTGAATGGGATTACAAATGAATATAAAACAAAAAGAACGTTTATTGAATGATGGCGACATTTAATGTAAATATATTTAACATATTAATATTATATACGGATTCGAGTTGAGTTTGGACGATGATAATTGGTGAATTGGACGTGCAAAATTAGATTTACGGTAAACTTGTATATGTTTTCTAACGAAAAATTGCCGCGCCAGCAAAATAACAAAATAATACAAGGACAAAATACTAAATACGGTAACTAAATATCGGTTGTATAAGTTAGAATAAAAAAATATATTAAATTAATAGATATGATGGCACATTGGGGCACAGTGATCATTAACCATACTGAAATAATGGTATAGGTTAAGACTAATGTCTAATATTCCCAAAATTATAATTTTAATTTTGGTTTTATGGTTCTTAAAATGGCGTCAATTTGCTAAACAGCCTAAACGCTATTTCGAGAGTCTTATAGTCTTAGTAGCTGTACTATGTATGTTATGGATTATAAAATGCAATCATTGGTTATTAATCAGTTCTATAATAGGATATTTTTATTATTTACGCTGTATAGCAGTTTTTTCAACATAACATATAACTCTCTTTAGATATACGTATAAAAGATGAAAAATCTTAGGTCAATCTTAGTCTTAGGAACAGTGTTGGATAAATTTAATTTAGATTTAACATGGTCTTTTTACTGGACCAAATCTTTTTCTTTTTTTCCACATATTGATAACAAATTAATTTTGTTCACTAGCACAATAAACAATAAACACGCAGCGCATGCAAAATGGCGATATTCTGTCACTTATACAGATCATAGACTTAGAATATACTAGTATATTCTAAGTCTATGATACAGATTTAAGTTGTACTAGGGCCGTTATTTATTTTTTTAGTTTTATATCACTCTCATAGACAGAAGTCATAAAACTACTGTATTTAAAAAAGTGTACAATGACACCATAAGAATAAGTTTTAGAAGAGAGTTTGCATACACCATTGTCCAGAAATAAGATTTTAGTGATACTATAATAACACTTAGAGTTGTGGACACACAAGGGACAGCATGCAAAAAAAAACAGCTTCTATACAACTTTAATGATAAAATCAGATTAAAGTGTTACAAAATACTTAAAGTTGTATACTAGAGATTTCATATTCTGATTAAGAACCTTAAGCTTACTTAGATCCCATAATACAGACTTTATACAGTTTGAGCTGTATAATAACTCATAAACCACTCTTATAAGAATATAACCCCTTTTCAACACACTTATACGCTTTTAAAAGGACTCTAAGTTCTATGTGGGCTGGTATATTGATGTTCATAACGCTTGTGTTCTGCTTGGGCTAAGCTCGAACTTGTTGACAAGTATGTTTACCTGGGACAAATATTCCGACTAGGTAAGTTCAACTTCGACCGAGAGGTCAATCGACGGATTCAACTCGACTGGGCAGCGTTCAGCGATGACTTATGGATCTGAGACGTGGTCCTTCACTGCTGACCATATGAGAAAGTTTAAGGTCGCTCAGCGAGCTATGGAGAGGGCTATGCTCGGGTTTTCTTTGCGTGATAAACTTAGAAATGAGGTTATCCTCAGTAGAACCAGAGTAACCGTCATAGCCCAACGGATTAGTAAGCTGAAATGGCAATGAGCTGGCCATATAGCTCGAAGAACCAGCAACCGATGGGGAAGCAAGGTTATCGAGTGGCAGCCTCGTACCAGTAGGCGAAGTGAAGGATGGCCACCCTCTAGATGGAGTGATGACCTGGTAAGACATGCAGGAAGCCGATGGATGTGGGTGTCTTAGGACCATGCTTTGTGGCATTCTTTGGGGGAGGCCTTTGTTCAGCAGTGGACTTGTGAAGGGATGTAATAATAATGATGAATAGAATAATTTAGCGAAAAAAAGTCCGGTAAGCATGTTTAACATTTCTTGTTGTATTTGGGGGGTGCTTGATAGGAAACCGCCCTGGTTGCCAACCAACGCTACGCCGCAACTGGTGGTTATATTCCCTTGGGTTATCGGCAGATATGACGCACCGCTGAAGACGTGTCCGCGCTACAACGGACGAGACCTTAAGAGTATGTGTGCCTTCGCCTTATGCCGCTTCTGTATAATTTGTGCCTAAGGTAGCCTAAATGTATACTCTGATTCCGCGGCCGCACACATGGCGATATGTGACGACATATTTGTGAATACTTCCTAGGCCTAGTATAGGACGAGACCCTACCCACGGTGCGCCGGTAGGGACTTGTCCGTGTCCGTCCGCAATATTACACACTGTCCGAAGTACTAGTATAACGACAGTTTCATAACCATTCAGGTTCAAAAAAAACGATCAAACGATTAGAGCAAATAAAATCAGCAATATGATAGTCATATTAAAAAGAAATTGATAGAGAATTTGGAAATTAATGAGAAATAACTCATATTAATATGAATTAATACAATATAATTTGTCCATCAAATAAAATGAGCCTATATCGACAATACATTTCATTTTTACAGGTGAATCGTTAGTTAATATCATAATCATTTCTGCAGTTGGGACATCGTCTCTGAGTCTTTCTGCCCCGACGCGAGCTCTTTGTGTCATCCACCTTGTAGCTTCGGTAACTGTTTGCTGATCTTGGTCTCGATCTAGATCTTGAATAGGATCTGTAAACAAAAAGGCGTTTTTGTTTGGAGCACCTTTTAAACATCAATTTTCAGGATACCGTCATGATGATGCGCTATTTTAACAACTATTTTATTTATTTTAAGGAAAACTTAACAAGATTAAAATAAATATATGAAAATCGATGGATATAAGAGAAAAGGGAGGCTCAAAAAAAGATGGTTGGACTGTCATATGCGGAAAGGAGTGACTGATGGGATGACAACTGATAGAGGAGAATGAAAGAGGAAGTCAGACCCCAAATTACTTGGGAATAGGCAGGGAGAAATATTTTTTTTCTCCAATTTTATATCCGACCACCCTTGAAGTATAACCTATTAAATAAAAAAAGAATCATCGAAATTGGTTCACGATTTGTAAAGATATCGCGTAATATGCATACAAAAAAAACATACACTCGAATTGAGAAACTCCTCCTTTTTGAAGTCGGTTAAAAATAGTTTTATTCAATTAGGAATTCATTCTTCAGTAGAATACTGAGAGGCAATACTGAGAGGACTGTATTCATGTTTCCATGACTATGTAATATATTTTGATGAATATAAATTATATACATAATTAATATAAATAAATGTATCTTGCATGCTTTCAGTACTATAAATAATGCGTTCATTTACCCTCATTTACTAATCTATATATTTTATAATTGTTCGTAAGGAGTAAACTCCAGTCGTGCATCGGAGGTGACACACACACTTTTTTTTTAAATTAATATTAGGTAGTGTGGCTAAATGATAGGTTACCTGGATCGAGACCTAGACACTCTAGCGGTGTGGTACACTATCGGTTCGTCTTCATCATCACTGTGCACCTTGAAAAGTATTCTGCGATACTGGTACGCGATGTATATGATGCTCAGTAGTGCTGCGATCTGGAATTTGTGTTATATTGAGCACGCGTTTTTTTTAGAAGTAGTCCTCCAGATCGAATTTCGCTCACGGCGGCCACCCTCAACGGAGACTAGCCATCGGCGCAGGTAGGATTATTGTAAATAACAGCTTAGATCTAAGATATTATGCATGTAAATAATACACGCAACATTCCACATGCGCAGCTTCTGTTTCTTAAAACTCATCTTTCATTTATCAAAGTAAAGGCGTACTCTCTATTCCCTCACTCTCATGGTCCGATGGGACGGTAAACCGACACGATCGGAGAGAGATCAGGCGCAGGACCAACGGCTTTACGTGCTTTCCGAGGCACGGGGGTGAGACACTGCCAACTGCCTGACTCCGGGCAGCTACTGAGAATTTCTTGAGAGAGAAACTCAATAAATGTTTTTTGGCCCGACCCGGGAATCGAACCCGGGACCTCATGATCAGTAGACGCGTTTACAACCACTAGACCAACGAGGCAGTCATAAAATGTATATGTATAAGGGTAATACACGAGCACACAATCTGTCTAAGGGTAAGTGGATGCTTTGGCCTATAGATATCTATATATACCTCAAAAAAGAATCAAAGTTTGGATGCATTGGTAGAGGACTAATGTGATGCTTCGTCACCAGTAAAAAAGCTCTCTTCATGCTTTTGTAAAACCTACACTAGGATTTGCTCATGTATCGTAGGCAGTTTACATATATAAATTGCATTAGGAAAAACATTCTGACCCGGACCAAGTATTTGTGTGCCTGTAGGATTTGAATCCGCAACTCCCAATACCGCAACTCATTGCTAAGCTAATTTATTAATTGTCCAATGTTTCTTGAATATTTTAATAAAGAAGATTGGGCAAACGAGATGCTGCCGCCCATGAACAACTGAACAATTATGTAATTACTTCCCCTGCCTTACGTGGACCCTCTCAGACGTTAGAGGAGGCCTGTGCCCGGCAGGGGGATGTATATAGGCTGTAACTTTTCTTTACTTTCCTTATGTGGGCCATAAGTAACTATTTTACGCTTATAATCTGTACGTGTAAACCATTCGTTCTGCAGTCACTACCACAGCTCCTGCGTGGATCTACAACGCAACCCATTGGATATCAAGGATCAAGCATGAAAGCAAGTATAACATTTATGGCGTCCTGTTAGGAAGTTTTATGAACCGAATTTTGTCAAGAAATTATAATTAAAAAAAACATGTGTGCAGTTCACGTGGTATGGGCCTTTACACTTTTATGGGCTGTAATGGATAATGGTGGAATGATTTGCCGGCGTCTGTCTTTCCGTCAGATTACAATCTGGGTGTCTTCAAGGCAAGAGTGAATAGGCTTTTGTTACGCTAAGACAGTGCGATTTATCATCTAGAGTATTCTAGTGCTTTCATTACCACTTACCACTGGTATTTATTGATTGTAGTCAAGCCGTGGCTTAATATAATTAAAAAATAAATAAAGAAATAAAAATAACAAATGATTGTTCTTTACGTTGTCTCTCATAGCCTAGCTGATGAATATTATTAAATTAGCCTAAATGCGAAGGATGTTTCCCCGTGAAGTGACCCTTCTCGTGAGAGTTGTAATAAAGGTTGAACAAGTGGTAAAATTCTTATTCTTCTTTTAAAAACGTTACCTCCACACTAGGATTTTCACCTATATCGCGGGGGCAGTTTATATACATAGATTTCACAAGGACAAACATCCAGACCCAGAACAATTATTTGTGGGCTATACAAATACTTGTTCCGTGCTGGATTCGAACCCGCGGCCCTTAGCGCTGCAACTCATTTCTAAGCCACTGCGCCACGTCAGTTTTGCGTCAGTTTGGAAGCTACGATGCCACAGACAGACACACAGATGCACAGATGCACACGTTAAACATATGTATAACACCCCCTTTGCGTCGGGGGTTAAAAAGGAAGTTGAATTGAAAGACAAACTTAATTTTGCAGTGCATAAAACATTCACCCACACATCGGTCTAATTCACGGCAGGTACTTCAATTGAAAATGTAAGTTTGAAAAATTTATTTTTAAGGTTCCGTACCCGAAGGGTAACCAACGGGACCCTATTACTAAAGCTTCCGCTGTCCGTCCGTCCGTCTCTCATGATCCGTAATAGGTAGACAATTGAAATTTTCACAGAACGTGTATTTCTGTTCCCGCTATAACAACAATGCATAAAAATAAAAATAAATTAAAAATTAAAGGGGGCTCATCCACTATAAACGTGTTTTACGATGGTACGGAACTACTTACTGATGGTATGCACTTGGCCAGTTATTTCCTTTACTTGTGTTATGAGTAAATGTATGCGTTCATCTACCCAGCTTGACCAGCGGTTGTCGTGAGAGTCCACTTTGGGAAATACCATGAAGGTTCCATAGTTACCGATAGATCAAGGCAAGGTCACGACATTTTATACCAATGCTAAACATAGCTCATCAACACTTTCGGAGAAAACCTCTGTGAGAGACAGAATGGTTCAAAAGGCTGCTAACGCACCTGCGATTTCTATGAAGTAGTTTGCTCATGGGCGGCGGTCATTAGGTGAGCGGCATGCTTGTTTGCCGCCACTATAAAGACAGACATCGAGATAATTCCAGAAGTGTGTACCGTTTCTAACCCCCGGCGAAAACAGAGGGGTGTTATATGTATGTAGTGTGTATCTGTGTATTTGTGTATATCTATCTGTCTGTCTGTCTGTGGCGTTATAGCTCCTGAACGGATGAACCGATTTTGATTAAGTTTTTTTCGTTTGAAAGGTGTTTTAATCGAGAGTGTTCTTAGCTATGTTTCAAGAAAATCTGTTCAGCCGTTTGAAGATCATCAGCTTTTCTGTTTATGGGGTTTTTAAAATTTTGTTGAATTGTCTTTTTTACCCCGGAACACTAAAACAGCTACCGAAAGGTCAAACAAGCCGTAGACAATGATAATTGATCAATTAGATTGGTCTTTATATTATTGTAATAGCCTTAATTACAAATGACTTTTAAATAACTTTATGAAATAATTTTTATTCTATTTGTACAAAAAGCTTTACCAATTTTATAATAGTTTGATACTGGCATAATAGTTTTACTGATGTTTTTAACGATTAAAATAAATATTAGGCAAAGGAATCTAATAATTGAGGTTACGTGATTTTTTTTTCTATTACAGCATTTTACAATTGTTAAATATATCGTGTTTCATTAACTAGTAAAGCGTTTGATCACCAAGAAAACGGTTGGTTCTTTGTATATTTTTTTTATAAATATTACGTGACAGTCTTACAATATTTTATATTTAGTTTTAATTTTGAAACTAAAATTTTATTTGTGGTTAGGTAGTATGGCTTTTGCCTAAAGTCCTGAGATTTATTCTGTGCCTGAGTCTGAAAGTCCTAAGCTCACTGATTGTAACTCCTGAAGCACATCGACTTTTGCAACTAACTTCAAGCGTAAACTATTTAGTAATATGTGCTTCAAGTGATTTAATCGCCCTTGACAGATAAGATGAAATACCATACAGTCTGTAATTAAATTGACTTTCCTAAAATCGAAAATCGCAGTGGGTGGGTGCTATTTTGTTTATAAGTATACAGGGTTATTTTCCAAAGAGTAGCCAAATTTTAAACTTAAGTTCAAATATATAAATATTGATATACCGTTATTGCAGTTTGCAGTTATCTCAAATTGAATGTGATTTATGGGCAACAACGTTTTGCCTACAGATCGACCCTTACGAATGTGTGCGTGCGAGCACAGAATAAATAATAGTACTATGTAGTGCGAGGTAAAATCAGTTAAAATATTGCATCACCATGCATTTTGAATTTAAAAGATAAAAAGGACAGAATGTTTAAGATTTTTTAAAATTAACTTTTCTTCACCATTTGCCTATATTACGTATTCTGAACCTTCTCTGCAAATTTGGCCGGTTATTGCAAAATAACCCTGTATATTTATACCGAAAAGTGGGTGGCACGTACTTATACCAGTCCTTACTGCCTAGTAAAATTCTATTAAAATTCTGTGATGTTCGTTCGATTTTGAATTATGTTTTTTTACTTATTTAAGCCCTAGATGGTAAATTACACTGTCTTAACGTAACTTTTCCGGTCTAGATGTTATACCACAGAATAAATAATAGGTTATACTTACTTTCCGACGCAGAATGATATCCGTCATTAAAGTAAGTTAAAATAACATGATTACATATTTACAGAAGTTGTCACGCAAGCGAAATATAGAAGGATGGCTTTCGTAAGCTTTTCTAGACTGATAAGCCGTGGTAGCTCAGGACTTAAGCGCTCACCGTAAATTTTACTCCTTTCTTTCGATAGAGGTTCGATCTCCGCCGGCAGCAATAAAATAGTTAATTTCAATTAAGTTTTAAATAAGTGCTGATTTACCCCGTGTAAGTCTAAGAAATTTCGAAGACATGTGAAGTCTAACAATACGCATTGGGGCCTCGCGGCGGACACTACTTTGCCCTAAGAACCTTTGAAGTAATACTCTACCTATGCCCAACAGTAGAACGTATATACATTTATAATTCTATGCAAATTTGGCCGGTTATTTTGCAATAACCGGCCAAATTTGCATAGAAGGTTCATAATAAGTAATATAGGCAAAGGGTGAAGAAAAATTAATTAAAAAAATCTTATACATTCTGTCCTTTTCATCTTTTAAATTCAATTCTGATTTTACTGCGCACGCACACATTCGTAAGGGTCGATCGGTAGGCAAAAACGTTGTTGTCCATAAATCACATTAAATTTGGGATAATTTCAAATAAAAGTAGAAGCTTTATTTACTCGTATTTTCAAAAAGTGCAATAACGGTATATCATTATTTATATATTTGAACTGAAGTTTAAAATTTGGCTACTCGTTGAAAAATAACCCTGTATATTATAGACTGTAAACTTTTGACGATGCACCAGACCAATATTATGCCTGGAGCACAAATGGTTCGGTTCGATCGAAGAAAGTGTGCGCCCTCACAGAATAACAGGAATGGTTCGGTTCGATCGAAGAAAGCCTGCGCCCTCACAGAATAACTGGAATTTGATACCCTTTTTACTCGGATCTAACGACTAACGAGGCCAACTTAGTCGTGGGGGTTCACAACGCATCTTCATTTTGATTGTAATTCGACGATAGATGTATTTCCATATTGACCACGGTATCCACTTACCGTAAGGGGACTGTATGCTTGGTTCTAACGCTAAATACGTTCTTCTCATAAGGATTGACGGAAGACCAAAGTAGCAATCACTTTTGGTCGGTGGATTTGCACTAAAATGTACCGATTGTCGCATCTATAATACTGCTTTCCGTTATCAGTCTGATCATCTCTAATATATTATCAGGTTTAAGAATTTATTTCTCAAAAAAAGTATACAATTCACTTGATATTGAGATAAGATAAAACTTAATAGGTACTAAATCTGAGCATGCATACGCTAAACATAAAAAATAATATTTAATAGTTAAGTAAACTCATCTGTTACCTCGCACTTACAAAGTGGGTATTAGTAACTAGAGAAAATAAGATACAGTATTACATATCATTATCATATTAATTATAAAGATAGATAATAAAAAATCATATATGATCATATAAGGTCAGTATTAATGTATTAAACTATTTTTGTTTCTTGAGATGGTTATTATTGGATGGTTACACCGCTACAGACAGAACCTCGAGACAGAACAGGTTTTCTTTTCTGATACCCCGAAATAGAGTGATGGATTCTCTTACGCCATCATCACAATTCAAAAACAATCGCAACAACGCTACAAACTAATGACCCAAAAATTTTAACATGGTATTACTTGAATTTGGTTTTCAGATCAATAATTAAGCATTTTGATCATTTGTGATAGAAATGGAAAGTAACAAAAATACATATACCGCAATATTGAGCTGGCGCACCCTTATGAACTCGACGATGGAGTCGATCAGACTCTCCATGACATCAGTGTATTCCGTTTACGCCAGATTCTGCCAGGAAACAACTTTACATGGCCTCAAGCATACTGTCACAGCTAATTTTCACTTCCTAGAAAGGTTTACTATAATTTTATATCATTCAGCCTACTTTACGTTCATAATTTTATAACTTAACTTTGACGTTTATTATTCTTTAATTTATGAAATGATATAGGAAATTTTATATGTGGCCAGTTTATATTATTATTTAATAATAAGAACTTTTTGAATACATCTGCTGTATTAGTAAAAGTATACTGCTCTCTCCTGTTGAGGAAGGACTTGGCTTTGCGCTAACATAATTGCCCAATGTGTTGACTATAGGAAATTTTCTTTTTAATTCTGGTGATGTTGATATTTGTATGAGAGGTCAAGAACTGTGTTTGTGATTATGTGTTTTTTTTACTTATTATATGCCAGTGTAACTACAATTCTACTAGATGGAAATCGACAGTGAAGCCTCAGATAGTAAATCACACTGTCTTAGCGTAACAAAAGTCTATTCACTCTTTCCTTTATGCTACGTTGTTTTTTATATTTCTATGTGCTACCCATATTGTTAAAAAAGTTAAAGTGACAGCATATATACGTGCCACTGCTGGGCACAGGCCACCTCTTATCTCTGAGAGGGTTTTAGGCAAGGAAAAGTCCGCCGCGCTGCACCAATGCGTGTTGGCGAACTTCACATATCTTCGAAAAAATTTTTTCTTATTTCTCAGACATGCAGGTTTCCTCACGATGTTTTCCTTCACCGCCGAGCACGTGGTAAATCAGCACTTAAAACTGCAATTAACAATTTCATTGGTGCCGGCGGGGATCGAACATCGGAACCGTGAAATTTACACCGAGCGCTTAGCCCGTGAGCTACCACGGCTCTTAACCACCACGAGATTGTAATCGGACGAAAAAAACAGACGCAGATCAATTATTTCATTCCTACTTTGCAAGTACACCTAGTTTCGGTTTTGGATCAATGAAATGGCTAATGTTGAATTTAAAAGAAAAATCTTGTTAGAAGTGTATCGGTAATTAATTGACTAAGGACTGCTCAATTTATCCGACCAATGACGGCATCCACGACTTTTCTGCCACCAGGGCGGCGGCAATTAAAAGTGAGGTATAATATTTGACAGATTTCTTAGCGGGGAAGTTAAATGTTCGGAAAATGTAAAGGTTAATGTTTCTTTCTGTACTGTTAGTTATATTTTATATTAATAAGATTAAAAATAAATAAACCAAACCACAGATATTCATAAAAGTAGAAAAATTTAAAAAAGTTAAAAAAGTGCAAATAATTAAAGAGAAAAAAAGCACTGAGGCACTTTTTTGTGTATTAATATAAGTAATACTCTAGAAACTGATAAACTTTTATTAAAAACTAAATTCTCAATTAAATGACATTGTGTGACAAAAAACTTTACCTCAGTGTCAACTAGCGACATCTGCACGGCTAGCATGGGCTGGGGAAAAAAATTTATCCCCCGATTATATCCACTGACAAGAGATAAAATTATCTTGTCCTTATGCCAACGGCAACGGGGAGAAGTATATCCCCGTTTGACATAACGAGTAGACATTATATCCCCCGTCCGTAGCATGGAGCCAAATGAAAGATAAAAAATTATGCTTTTTTGACATTTGAAAGGGACAATTTTATCCTAGTTCATTGGACGTGGGTTTAAGTTTATGTTCATACAAAAATCTATCTAAGTCTATCTCCCATTTTATCTACTGTGGATATTATATGCACCGGTGTGCCCATGCTCGAAGGGTGGATAAAACTAAGCGAGCGGATAAACATTTTCTCCTTTCCCCAGGGATATAATTGTCTACCGCCCATGCTAGCCCAGCTGGTGAGCAGAAAATATTAGCCCTCATTTCCGAACCACGGAAATTATCTATATGAACGGTCAAT
The DNA here is from genome assembly GCA_029286625.1 of Parnassius orleans. NCBI lineage: Eukaryota > Metazoa > Arthropoda > Insecta > Lepidoptera > Papilionidae > Parnassius > Parnassius orleans. The sequence continues at coordinate 1,835,949 of JAGSMP010000237.1, forward strand.
AATACTTTAAACTGCTAACGCTTATTTTATCCTTGTCACAGAAAAAACTATCTTTATTTCAGACTCCTCTGGCTTGTACTAACGTTCAGTGCATTCGCTGGGGCTGTATTCTGTGCTCTAAATCAACTGTCTCGGTACATTTCTGAACCAGTGGTAGTATCTTTGCAGCATGATTACCGCGCCTGGTGGACCACCTTCCCAGCCATCACAGCTTGTTTCCTCGAGCGTGTGCATCCGGAGTTCGCGAAAAGAGAAATTGAGAGGTATATTGACGGTATTATTCCAAAATGTGTTACCACCAATTCACCACCAGTTTATTGGCTCGTTGGTCTAGTGGTTGTAGTAGTACGACTGCTGATCATGTGGTCCCGGGTTCGAATCCCGGGTCGGGCCAAAAAATCAGTTATCGAGTTTTTCCATCAAGAAATTCTCAGTAGCTGCCCGGAGTCAGGAAGTTGGCGGTGTCTCACCCCCGTGCCTCGGAAAGCACGTAAAGCCGTTGGTCCTGCGCCTGATCTCTCTCCGGTCGTGTCGGCTTACCGTCCCATCGGACTGTGAGAGTGAGGGAATAAAGAGTGCACCTGTGCTTGCGCATACACACTGGGCACTGTAATCCTGTCCTGCGCAATGGTTAGTCTCCGTTGAGACTGGCCGCCGTGACCGAAATTCGGTCTGGAGGACATTATTATTATTATTATTGGTCAAATGTTACTAGTTAGTAGAGTCATTATCTGAATGAGAGTCCGCCAAGGTACAGAATACATACAATATATATATATATATATATATTGCTATTATGCTGTAGTATTCTGTTCGTGTGTAAGTTGACTTTCTACAATCTTTAACGCTAATAGAAGACTGTAAAAGTTAGTAAAATAAAGTTAAGTCTCGTGATAGTCGCGTAACTTAACATTGAGATAATATGTCATGTCATACCCATTCATTCGATCCAACTTGGCTAACCCTGCTGTATTTCAGTAGCTAAACAGCAGTGCACCACACACAAGTGCACAGTGTAGTTCTCAGAGGTGACTATATTTACATTTAACTAGCGATCCGCCCTGGAATCGCACGGGTGACTTCTGGATATCTCGACAACAGCGCTATGGATGGTTTGGACCCGGTAGGGGTCCAATTGTGAATCTAAACCAATTCAAACAATACACACAAAAGATTTCATCACAATCGGTCGAGCCATATTAGAGTTTTAGCGAGACTAACGGACAAAAATTGATTTTTATATATAGAGATATAGAAATAAATAAATCATAATTCGTATTTCAAAGTATGTATGCTTCAATGTTCGGTTACGCTTGAACAGTTTGACAGGTTATTACGAAATTTGGCACAAAAGTGGTTTACCTATGTGACAGTACGTGAAGGGAAAAGTTTGTTTTATTTTATTTTTTATTTTATTGAATAAGGTACACAAACAGACAATACTTATATATAGTTCTAAAATTAAAAGTGTGATGGTGTTGATCTAAACACCATCATCAAGTTTGTGCCCCTTTTATAGCATACTAGCTGTTCCCCGCGACTTCGCCCGCGTTAACACTAATTATTATTCTAAAATTAAAGTAGCCTAAGTTACTCCTTATAACATCAGCTATCTGCCAGTGAAAGTCCCATCAAAATCGGTCCAGCCATTTCGAAGATTGGCCGGAACAAACAGACAGACAGACAAAATTTAAAAAAATAGTGTTTTGGTTATATGTATGTACTTTCATATGCAATTAGTAAAAAGCTGTTGTTTAAATATTACAAACAGACACTTTAATTTTATTTATTTGTATAGATTGCGCGCACCTAGGAATGTGAGATTTGGCATAGTTAGTTTATATTGAGAATGAGTGCAGAAAGCTAAAATGTATTTAAAATGAGTGTTAAATAACATTAAATAAAATTAAATAAAACACACATTGTTTACGTTCATTTCGTCAATGCCAAACACATAAATGTCGCTTGGACAAATTTATATATTATTAAGTGAAGGAACATCTTTATACCTACCCCTTTTTACCTGACTGCGCGACGTCAAGGAGGGTAAAGTGTTTATCAGCCTATATATGTATCTTTGTTCCTTTGTGGCGCTCTAGAGGCCAAACGCTTGGGCCGATTTTGATGATTCTTACGTCAATCGATTTGTCGTAATCTTGTGAGTTTCACTAAAGACGTGAAATTAATCAAAATTCAATATGGCAACAACCAGATGCCATATTGTTAAAGAGAAAAAAAAGGAAAGTCGACGAACTATGTCAAGTGGGGTATCATTGAATAGGTATTTGAAAATCATCTTTAGGTTTCTCTGAACATTTGTCATTTTGAATGACCATTTAGGATTTATAGCTATTTAAATTAGGTCTTATTAGTAAATTTTTGACGCTCTCGGGTTTTTAAAACAGCATTGCGTGTATGGAGGAGCAACCTGTGAACTGTTTGCGTGGTGACGATAAGTATGGAGAGGGTCCTCTTATATTAGATTAGACACATCATCATTTTATTTTTTACACGGCTCTGAGTTAATTGATTTTAACATTTTTAATTGGATTTCCGCAAAGTAACACCTGATTCTATTAATCATCTGCCACTGTTAATCAAACATATCATTTTCAGACTTTGGAACGTAACCGAGGACTCGGACACGGAACGCTTCCAGTATTACTATGGCTTTGTAGAACAAGTCGCCGATGTTTCCTTCAGGACCAATTTGCAAAATTTCTGGAAGTATCAGAGCGACGATACGGTTAAAAATATAGATTTACTGCAATTGGCGCGAAACGTGCATCCGAATATGACGTTACTTGTCACCGTATCCCAGACTAACAAGGAGGTTAGACATCTATTTTTATAGCTATATTCTACGTAAGGCAACCACATCTAAATCCGAACATTATTTTATTTTAATTATGTTCATGGAGGTTACAGTACGCGAATAGCCTGGGCTTAAAGTCCGCCGACTGTTTGAAGACTTTTGGTGGGTTGTAATCATGGTGAATCACCAGCAGGTGAACTAGGAACTACTATTTTTTTAAACGTAACCTCACACTAGGCTTTTCTCCTGTATCGTGGGGGCAGTTTACAAACATAAATTGCACAAGGACAAACATCCAGACCTGGAACAATTATTTGTAGGCCATACAAATAATTGTTCGAACGCGCGGCCCTTAGCGCTGCAACTTAATTGCTAAGCCACTGCGCCACGGAGCCGTCGCATATTTGGCATACACTTATAAAAAATATGATAATATCCAAATTGATAATAACCACAATCGCACCAATTAGGTGCAGTGGATACCAGTAATGACTGAGGAAGGCTTGTGCCTGACGTTGAACTCAGTTTATGCGGAGTACCAGTTTCTTCTGCAAGAAATTAAGTGGAAACAACAGGAGTTGCTTAAGTGTCACTACCATAGCGGCCAGTGCTTCGTGAGGATCGACTCTTCGAGTAACGTGGTCAGGGTAAGATACGCTGGGACTGTTGTGACTCTCCTTACGTCCCTTACACTATCTAAACTTATCTAAATCCAACTATAAGTGTTAGATGCTTCTGTATACGGGTTGGTTAGGATGAGATAATGTACCTGTGTACATACTGTGTGTATGACAAACGGTCTTACAGCTCTGCTGCCCATGGACTCCTGCAAATAACTTCAAGTAACGAAGGTTTAAAATACGTTGTAGACCCTGATGTTTGACCTATTAATAAGTCAATATTAATTTAATTGTGTATGAAAGCTAAGGTTAAAAGTTAAATTTACAGCCTATAATATACGTCTCACTGCTGGACAGAGGCCTCCTCTAATTTCTGAGAGGGTTTTAGGGCAAGGAAATGTCCGCCGCGCTGCCCCAATGCGTGTTGCCGTTTTTTTCAAAAATTTCTCAGACATGCAGGTTTCCTCACGATGTTTTCCTTCACCGCCGAGCACGTGGTAAATCAGCACTTAAAATTGCAATTAACAATTTCATTGGTGCCGGCGTTGATCGAACCCGGGTTGCTCGCGTAGGTACTGTGAAATTTACAGCGAGCGCTTAGCCCCTGAGCAATCACGGCTCTCGTAGATAATTAAGTATAATAAGTCAATATATACAATATTAATATACTAGCTTTTTACCAGCGGCTTCGCTCGCATGAGCTTGAAGTTAAAAACATCATTAAATGCTGTTCCGTGCCAAATTTAGCAAAATTCGACCACTTAGAGTCACCTCGGTGTCTGTGTCTTAGCCGCGGTCAAAATCTGTCGGAACAAATTATGTATGGTAGAAAAATTATTTTTTATCTGTGTCCAGTATTTTGTGCATTCGCCGTACGATATAACGACAGCAATATCGAATCCAACAGGTGAAGTGATGCCAGGTGAAGAGTTGCTTATCGATTTTAAGGTTTGTTGCAATTTTATCAATTTATTTTTCATCTACAAAACTATGATGAGGTAAGTGGCCAGTGACACTCATGGTAACCTGAGTAAACGTAAACCGTTTTTTGATGTTTCTTCAATAATTTAAATACATAATGTACTAACTTCGTATTAACACCAGCGCTTTCTCTGTGTTTTTTAACTACTTAATAACTTAAATTAAAAAATTTAATAACCCCCGAAACAAAAAGAGCTGTTGATCTTCAAACGGTTGAACAGATTTTCTTGAATCATAATGAATAAATAAAGAGAAAGTGAATAAAGAGAAAGAAGGTCTACAATAGAAGTAACAAAATCAAACAGTTCAATCCCCACCATTGTGTCTTCTTGTGTTTGCGTGTTTACCGCTAAAGAGAACCTTGTCGTATCTCCTCAATTTTAGGGTAGTCTCCTTGTTGCCTTAGCCAGTATCGGAATCCTCGGCGTCGACATATCGAATGACAGTTTACACAGTTTTTGTACAGTTTCGTTGTCACGTGGAAGAATAGGCTAAATTAGCCTTTAAAACCTTGGCGTGCTCAGCAGAGCGGAACATTATTTCATACCGGCACACCGCTTGCAACTTTACAAGGCGCAGGTTCAGCCTCGTGGAATACACGTCTCTGGGCCGGGGCTCCCCAGTGCCAGTTACTTCCACTTGACCGCATTCAGCGCAGAGCGGCTCGAATCGTTGCCAACCGAGTTCCCTCTGATCGGCTCGTTTCGCTGGCACTGTGAAGAGATGTTGCATCCCTTTGCATTTTCTAAGGGAGTGCTCTGTGGAATTGTTCGGATTAATTTCAGCCGCCAAATTTCACCAACGCACATCGCGTCAAAATTCACGTTGCCATCCACATCGTCTGGATGCTTGGCGGTCCATTGCCGTGCGATTTTTTCGGAGTTTTCTTCCTCACACGACTACTTTGTGGAATCGTTTACCATCGGCGATTTTTCCGAACTGATACGAATTAGGGACTTTCAAGAAACGAGCTTATTCCTTTTTAAAAGGCCGGCAACGCACCTACAATTCCCCTGGTGTTGCAGTTGTTCGTAGGCAGCGATCGACACTTACCATCAGGTGAGACGCATGTTCTTTTGCCCCCTCTTCTATAAAAAAAGGCTGTTCAATCCTTAGGTCAATGTTTTAGGTCGTGGAGATTCAAGCCGCAACACGTGTGAAGACCTTAACTCCAGAGCAAAGACGTTGCAGATATCCTGACGAATGGCTAAGCAATTCTATCAAGGTAACTAGCTGAATTGGTTAGAACCTTTACACGCAATTGTATAATATAAACTGTGTAGCGGCGATGGAAGAATATTTACGTAACCATATCATCCCGTTGAATTTCGTAGGCGACAGAGGGAAATTGAACTAGGAGATGGGCATCTTAAAATAATAAAAACTTAGGGTGCCAACCCGCCTGCCAAGCGTGGTAATTATGGCAAAATATCCCCACTTAGAGGCAATCTGTATGGGAGGTAGGGTTTCCAGATGATCGGGATTCGTCTGGATTCTCCCGACATTGTAAATGATCTCCAGACTCCCAACAAAACTTAAAATCTCCAGACAAACAGCTTCTCTTCACATCACAGCTGCTTTTGATTTAATAAAAGCTGAGTTAGTAATCAGACTCAACTTTGAAGTAAATTGTTAGAATTTTAAATCTTTTCTGATGATCGAAATTGGTAGACTCAGTGAATTCCAATGCCTAATAGGTACATGTGGCAACCTAAAAATTTTGTGTAATTAAATTAGTTATGTCTCAACAATGTTAAGTTTTTTTGTAGCCTGTTAATTTAAAAAATAAGCTTTTCATTTTTTTTACATTTTACATTTTTATTTTTAATATTTATTTCTCCGACAACAACTCCAAAATCCCGACATTTTAAAATTTTGTCCAGATATTTTGGTCTTCCGATCTGGCATTCCTAATGGAAGCCCTTTCTTCAGCAGTGGACTTTTTATAGGCTGTAATGATAACCTTAGTTTTTTTTAATTCAATTTTTATCAATGTGATGCTGCTGCCCATCTCCTGGCTTAGTTTCTCTCTGTCGCCTCTTACCGACACCTACGAATTGATATTCTTACACTTTTGAAGTTATACTTCTTTTGGGGCGTTTGGAAAAAATGATGAGAGTGAATTTTCACGTTGCGCGCGCACACCGATACCTAAAAACGACACCATGAAGTTGTTACGATGCGCGCGCACACTGACACCTAAAAGCGACAACTGCAGTGGGTAATTGTCTCTGAAGTTTTTTTGTTTTGTTACACTAAAGAAGTATAACTTCCCACGTGCGTACATAACTATTTTTTAATTGCATTCATTATTTTCGTCCTAACGTCAGTTTGTATCAAGAGTATATTCATAGTTTAAAAGGATGCCAATGATTTCAAATTCACCTGTATAGTAGCACCAGTACTCTTAACCCTACGTCAGTTTTCTTTCCCAACAGACTCTTTTTTACTGATTGAGATATCCAGTTTAAAAAAGAAGACCACCTGACTAGGGAATCGATTTTATGGAGTTTATTCCTTAAGAATCGATTTTCATATATATAAATAAAAGGGCAGCTTATATTTATATTGGCCCTCCGCGCAACATATTCGCGCTTCTTATACTGAACTGGAACTGTAATAGCGCCATTTACTTCATCCTATAGGTCATTATAAAAAACGAATTGGTTGACTTGACTCTCAAGGTGACAGTGTTAGGTAAAACAGAATAGATCAGAGTAAACTACCGATTTTACCGAACCGATACGACTTAGGGTCCTTCAAGAAAATAGCCTACTCTTTTTTAAAAGGCCGGTACACTTGCAATACTTGTGTTGCTATTGTTCATGGGCGGCGATAGTCACTTGCCACCAGATGAGCCGCATACTCGTTTGCCGCTTCTTATACGTATAAAAAAAAACTCCATTCGTGTGTCGCAGTTGACACGCACCATTTTTTTTGCAGTCGTACAGTTTTGGACTTTGTCAGATGCATTGTCGCAATCGGATGGCGCTAATGTTTTGTGGGTGTCGACCTTACTTTCATATCAAAGGAGGTGAGGTTTGATATCGATTAATCATCGTAGTCATCATAATTTTTTGCACTTCACAAATCCACTGCTGACCATATTAGACCTCCCTCTACGAATGCCACAAAATACGGTATTAAGCCACTTACATTCATTGATTTCATGCATGATTTACGATGTCACCACTCGTATCTAGTGAGGAGCCACTCTACTCGTCGCTTACCTATACGAGCTGGCCACGTGACGTAACATAGCAACATTAAGCTGCAATTTAAAGTTACAGACTATGTACGTCCCACTGCTGGGCACAGGCCTCCCCTCATTTCTGAGAGGGTTTTAGGGCAAGGAAGTGTCCGCCACGCTGCGTGTTGGCGAACTTCATATGTCTTCGAATTTTTTTTCTTATTTCTCAGACATGCAGGTTTCTCACGATGTTTTCCTTCACCGCCGAGCACGTGGTAAATCAGCACTTAAAATTGCAATTAACAATTTCATTGGTACCGGTGGGGATCGATCCCGGGTTACTCGCGTACTGTGAAATTTACAGCGAGCGCTAACCATCTGAGCTACCACGGCGCTTTTGCTGCAATTTACGCTGGTAAAATACCTGCTTAATGCTGCTGTGTTTCGTATGGTGAGTGTAGTGAACCCTTATGACTGGTAACGAGGCATTCCATCTCAGTCCTCAGGAGTGACAACGCATCTGCATTTTGATTCTTTATTGAGGATAAATGTAGATGTATATAGGCCACAGCATCCAATCCACTTACCATCAGCTGGACTATGTGCTCGTTTGTCCCCGTATCGTTCTATTCAGTTATATTTTTTTATATTAGTTTGATATTATAGTTTATTTACAGTGAGCTTGATGAATATTGTCTGTTGTCCTGCTTTAAGAATGGCAAATTAAAAATGTCATTGGTGCTGGAAGGAATTGAAAACGGGTAGCTTGTGTTCTGTGGCATTTATCTATAATACATCTTCTCTTTTACAAAAAATGTATCCAAAATGTTATGCACGTGAAAATTCTAAGGCTATAGAACGAACGGCAGGCGGATTGACGATCTCAGTACCAGAATACGTGCAACATGCAACAGCTAATCTGCAGCTATAATGGTTGCAGCACGAATGAGTTGGCTCGACCGGGGAAGGACCACGCTCTCACAGAATACCAGCTTAAAATGGCAGCTAAATGCTTGATGTGTTTCATATGGTGTATGTAGACAACCGGAGATCCTTTTTACTGGTAACTAGGCATTGTTTACTGCGATGTAACTTTTATTATCAACGTTAACCTTTTGAAATGCATTAAACGATTTTAAAAATAAAGTTGACAAATGACATATATTTTGACGGCCAAATAGTTTTATTACAAACATACGCCAGGGAAATTTAATTCGTGCTAATTTAAAGTATCGGAAAAGTATTTTGATACCAAAAAACCGACAAACAAAACGTTTAGTCCGATCAACGACCATTTTGTTTTTATTTCAACAAGATGGCGACGTGTGTGATGCGCACGGGATGGCGTGCATCGGGCGGAACGTTGAGATTCTCATCAATTTACCTAAAAACTTGGCCAAATGTTCCTGCTTACCCCAATGCGCTGAACTCAACTATTACTCTCACACAAAGAAGGTCACTCTTCGGTAAGATTTTTTTTAAGTTAATTGTATGGTTTAGAAAAGAAAACTGGCAAAAGTTTAGTGTGTAATTAGAACAAAATATCGCGTACTTACATTTCAAGTGCAGACATGTATTCACGCACACATTTTTTTTCATGTTATAACAGCCCGTGAAAGTCGAAACTTAAAAAAACTTACTTTTTATATTAATATAATATGGGCGTCAAATAAGCACACAGTCCACCTGATGGTAAGTGGATGCTGTGGATTCAGAATCAAAATTCAGATACGTTATCAGCCCTAAAGACTAAGATGAAATGCCTCATTTCCAGTAAAAAGGTTCTCCGGTTCTTTACACTCACCATTCGAAACAAAACAGCATTAAGCTGCTATTTTACGCTGGAATTCTGTGAGAGAGTGCTCATTGCACGGTTGAGCCGACCCATTCATGCTATAATCATGATATAGCTGCAGATATTAAATTCCGGGAATGTTACAAAAATTTACTGAAGGAAACTTCAAAAGGATGTCTTGGCCACCGAGAAATATGGAATCAATTTCTGAAACGCCAAATTAAAGTGGCCCGACCAGTAGGCAACAAGCAGTAGCAGTGATATATGTGCAGCTATTTATTCGTACTGTGATTGGCAATGTACCAAATGTTGTGCTGTTTTCCTAAACCAAGTTGACAAAAAGGTCTTGTAAGTTGGAAGGTAGGAACCAATGTGCAAACAAACCAAAGGGTTTGCTTCGTCATTTTCGTGCGTACAGCAAAGGAGTGGACTAATTTACTAGCATCCGTATTTCTCTCCGTTTATGTGGATGCCTTCAAGGCAAAGGTGAACAGGCTTTTATGAAGGTAAGTCAGTACGCTTAATTAATGGTTAAAAAACAGTAGACTGACTACTAGCTGATTATGACGAAGAAATAATCATTTTTTGTCGTGTTACGCAATCAGCAACGAAAGTGAGGACGAAGAATCATTGGCCATAGCTAAATATACTTTGATGCCGCCCAAGTTCAGGCTACATAGAGACGTGATCTTTAGTCTTGAAGATTTATACGGTTTGAATTTTTATTTCTGTGTTGAGCTTTTTTGGGTTTTCTAATAATATAATGATGTTGATCTTGGTCGAATTACCATACGTGTGTTAAGCACGCAATGAACAATCACATGTTTGATAACCACAGAACACTATTACTTCTGGCGGAGGTGATAATTCGCCCAAGACCAAGATCCAAAATATTGAATACCTATGCCCTAGCCCTATGCTTGTTATTAGGGTTCCGTACCCAAAGGGTAACCAACGGGACCCTATTACTAAGACTCCGCTGTCCGTTCGTCCGTCCGTCCGTCCGTCAGCGGGCTGTATCTCATGATCCGTAATAAGTAGACAGTTGAAATTTTCTGCTTCTGCTTTTCCGCTAATAACAAAAAATAAGAAAAAATAAAATAAATTAAAAATGAAAAGGGGCTCCCTACTAGAAACGTGTATAACGATGAGTACGGAACCCTTCATGCGAGAGTCCGACTCGCACTTGGCCGGTTATTTTTATCTTAAATGGAAAATACAAAGGGCTACTGACTGTACAGCCAAGTCTCTTCATTATATTTTTATAAATTAGTTACTCCACAGTATGTTTACCCGCCACTTTGCACACTGGTCATCCCGCACTACAAATCTTTTTCCTGTTTATTATTTATATGCGTAAATACTAAATACATCAATTTTATGAATAATATATTGTGTCCTATCATATCACTTTAGATTTTTTGTTTGAAATAATATTTTCTACGTTGGTGATAGTTCTAGTGTTCAATAGATGGCACTGTAGTAAAGTTCTATATTTATGGACCACGAAGAAAATAAAATGCATGACCTATTTATTAGACTACCCTAATACAACACCGGGTTAGTTGATCACATGTGTGTAATAACCACGCACTAGCCTTCTATACTTACATCACGCTTGTACTTTTTTATAATCTACTATTAGTAAATTTACATGTTTGAATTTTAAATCAAATATGAATGTTATTTGTGAATGTGAGACTCTATTTAAAATATATTGGTTATTTTATTAGCTTCACTTGGTGGGACTACAGCGTTATTCGTTGGAGCTAGCATGCTGACTGTTGTGGAGACCGCACTTTTTATTATTCGAGTTGTGGTTGACAAAATATTTCAGTTGAAAATAATTCAAAATTTAGATTTCAAACGATCTTAAACCGAAGATAAAAATAAAAGCACTATTTATATTTATATATTGTGAACATGTTCAGTAGTTTTAGTTGCTTTTTCGCAAACGATAATTTGAGTAGAAGGAAGAAAAGTTTTAATTTTTTGTATTTAGAATGAAACTAATGTCGGGTAAAATCTTGCAAGGTCCAAATATGGTAGGTTTTTTTTTCATCGTAAGCTTGTAAACGTCTTTTAATATAATGTTATGAGATAGGATTTGCGGTTAATACGTCGAAGCAACGCCTTCTTATATCTTAATAAGTTATACATCATACAATTACGCGTCGAATAAAATTGTTTTGGAGTTGACATCATTTGTTGTAGAGATATGTAAGACGAAAGCAGTTTATTATCGTATACACTTCACTTACACAAATATCCTTTTATAAAGTATACGCTGTGGACCTCAAAACTGATGCATTGCAATAACTACCAAATGGGAAGTTAAAAATATAAATATATAGAAGATTGGTGATTTAAATTTTGCTTTAGTAAATAATGTATTTTCCCCCAGCGTTGTGAACCTGGACAAATTTTAAATTTTAAAATAGTAGAAATTTATGTACCTACTTATTGTGTATTAAATAATTGTGTATTAATATATGTTACAAAATAAATGTGTATGTAATTAAAGTTATTTTTTTATTTGCATTCCTTTAGAAGTATTTTATTTTTTATTTTCAGTACAATGAAAATGTAAATTGTATGTATTACATTTTTATAATAAAAACAAAGTATTTATTATTTATTTCCTTAATTGCTTTGAAAAGAAAATGAAAGCTATCATATTTAAATCATGATCACACGAAGTACTAGATAAACTATTACCTAATACATATTACGTACTACGTATACATAAACTTGGATAAGTATAAACTCAAAGGTCGATATTGAACATATTTTAAACACCTAATGATCTTATTAAATATAAGAACCATTACTTTGTTTAAAATGCGTGATAGAGCCATATGCTGCACCTATGTTATAGTTGTAGCACAAATGGGTCGGCTCAACCGGGAAGGACCGCGCTCCCACAAATACCAGCGAAATGCTGCTTTGTTTCGTATGTTGAATGTAAATGTAGAGAACCGCAGATCCTTTTTACTAGAAATAAGGCAATTCATCTTAGTCCTCAAGGGTCAACGCATCTGCATTTTGTTTCGTAACTAAGGATAGATGTAGATGTCCTATGACCTACAGTATCTTCTCTTACACAAGACTACAATATGGTGCCATTAATGTTACAAAATATTGTTTTACAGAACAATACATATGCATTTGTGATATATACCTACTAATAATTGCAAGGGACGACGAAACCGAAACCATGCGCAATTTCTTGACACGGACTCAGACACACATCTTTCTTCAAAAGTTTTCTATAGTATTTGAATATTATCAAAAAATATTTAAAAAAGATCAGGGAGTAGCTGTGTGTGTAGAGGAGGATACGGCCGTGTGTTTTACGTGAATATGTGTACGTAACTAAACGATCTCAAATTGGCGGCGCTTCCCCCGCCGCCGCGCGCTATGCCTCACAATCCTCACTCATCGTAACGAATTCTTTGAACCTTTAACTAACGAGTGGTGTAATTAAATTTTGGCTGTAGATGATAGATATGTAGCTTCAACACCAGACTGTATCCCCTGATTTTGTTATCATCAGTTTTCTGAATTGCCGCCCACTATGGAAGCAAATTTAAATACGCATTCACGTCAAAATGTTGTACTTAATGTATTATATTTTTTATTTATATTACTAGCCCCCGGCACAACTTGCTACGTTTAGAGAATAAGCAAGCTATTATGTATACTCTAATTTGTTACGCCACTGCGCAAAACTAGTACTCAAAACTACCTGGCTACATTGGCACCTAGACAAGTATTGTAAATAGAGGCAAAGGTAAAGCCTGTACCTATAAACTCTACGGCTAGTAACTCTCTAAATTGTGCTAGTACGTACCTAACGTAGTTTGTTGCTCGCAGTCATCTCAGTAGTATGCGCAGTATCCTCTTAGTAGTCTGTGCTCACAGTCTGTGAGTCTGTGACTCTGTGATCTGTGGAGTGTGGATCTGAGTTAGTTGCTTTTATGCAGAAAAACATTCAGTATGTTTGTTAAAAGTAAGTTCTAAAAACTTATTTTCATACCTTGTTATTATATTTATTTTACATGCATTAAAACTTAATACTCTGATTCTTCAGTGGTTATTATATTATCATCTCTAAAATATCACAAATTAGAAGACAAAGTAGGTACAATTCGGGAGTTCGATTCGGGACACAGTGATTTGGAACGTAAATATGTCACTGTCAGATCAAGCCCCGCCTTCTCGTATTTTTATTTATTTATTTTCGAAAATCGTAACATACACTTATATAAAAATCACAACGAACGACCGAAAATATGTTTATGACGACTTTAAAATTTATATACCACAGTGCGTATTATGTTATTTCTTTTTTATACACGTTTATACCCTTCTTACATTCAGTTTTACCTTTTGGTCTCGATGTTGGTATATTGGGAGTCGCGGCGTATTATATTACGAGGTTAAAGAAACCAGACCCAAATAATGTGCTCAGTATATTCGGCCCTGACCCCTGGAGCAAGGAAAGCGACTTACATCCTGAGAAAGTTGTTAAATGCATAGCTCATAGAGGAGCGGGTTTAGACGCTCCAGAGAACACAATACAAGCATTTAAATACGTAAGTTATTTATTACTCGTGTTTATAGTTGATTGTTATTATTAGGATACGTATTGTTTTTAAACTTTTAATGTTTTCATTTTATTTATTTGTTCATTTTAATGATTACGACAAACTAGTCATCTTCTTTCTTTATCGGCCCATAAAACTCTAATTCTGGACACGAGCTTGACCTGCTGTAGGGTGGAGATTCGCCTTAATTGCTACACTTGGTAGGTGAATTGGCGATCACAATACCAGAACTCTCACATGTTTGACGCTCTGGGTATTATATGTCTGGTGTAAATGAGATAGTTATCTCTGCATCTATCAAAAGTCATGAGATCTTTCTGATTATAGGCATTTCATTTGCTTTAATGTGAAAACCTATGTGCATTGCATATTACAAATATTAGTCTTGTAGTTGCAAAAAGTTTACCTACTCGATATTTACATTATATTGATTGCCTGATTTTTAAACATAATGATGAGACCATACTTGTGACTCATATAAGAGTTATTGGCAGCAATAACAGTATCTTTTATTAGCTGACTTTAATAAAAAGTGGCATGATGATGATGATGATGCTGCAGTTGAGAAATAAAAAAGGGTTTCTTAATTTGAGTATTTTATTGTATGTGTTACGTGATATCTACGTCAAACGTGAACCAACTTCTTTTTTAAATTGGGAGAAAGCATTGATGACATTCTAGTCGTAACCTTAAGCTTGTGATATTTCTTAGTCTACTGAAAAGGTTGAAATAATTAATTTTTTAGTAAAAAGTTAAAGGCAACTTCAAATAACTAGCAAGAATAAAATAATTTCAACACAAATAGCTTCTATTTTTTATTTGAAGTGTAAAATGTTTTCCCTTAATAGTTGTATGCTTTTCACCTTAGAAAAAAGAAATAAGTTGTTAATTTGACGTTATAATTTTTATGTTTGTTCAATGATAATTCATTGCCATATTGCCTGATGTGTGATGTGGTGGAATGTGTGCTCGTTTGTCACCCTTATCCTATAAAACAAAAAAAGTTTATTTTTATGATGTTTTTCTTTTTCTTTTTAGTGTGTTGAGAGGGATTGTCATTTCGTAGAACTAGATGTGAGATCATCACGAGATGGTCACTTAGTTTTATTGCATGATCAGGGCCTAGGGCGGCTTACTGGCACTGATATATCTGATGTTCACATCATGGATTGGGAAAAGATTAAAAACATTGATATTGGGGCGACACATCCTAATAGGTGAGTACCAAAAATATTGTATTTGATAGATTTAATAACTAAACACATTATTTTCCATTTGACAATTAGGTTAAGTAGGGATCATCAACTCCTGTATTTCTTTTTTTTTATAGTTTAGGGTGACAAACTAGCACACAGTCCACCTGATGGTAAGTGCTTGCTGTGACCCATAGACATCTACATCTATCCTCATTAAATAATCAAAATGCAGATGTGTTGTCACGCGTGAGGACTAAGATGGAATACCTCTTTTCCAGTAAAAAGGGTCACAGCAGTGTTAAGCTGCCATTTTACGCTGGTATTCTATGAGATTTCATTAATTACAGCTTAGAAAGTTAAAGTTACTGTCTATTTACGTCCCACTGCTGGGCACAGGCCTCTTCTCATTTCAGAGAGGGTTTTAGGGCAAGAAAATGTCCACCGCGCTGCCTCAATGCGTGTTGGCTTCATGTTTTCGAAAAAAAAAACTTATTTCTTAGACACGCAGGCTTCCTTACGATGATTTCCATCACCGCCGAGCACGTGGTAAATCAGCACTTTAAATTGCAATTGACAATTTCATTGGTGCCGGCAGGGATCAAACCCAGGTTACTCGCGAAAAAGCCGTGACAGCTCAGGGGCTGAGCGCTCGCTGTAAATTTCACAGTACTGCAGCATTACAGCTTATCAAAAGTCAACTGTTGAACATAGGCCTCTTCCATAGATTACCTCGCAGGATGGATATTTGAAAAAGTTGCTACTTTTGAGGCACGGGTTGTCAACCTCAGTTTTTTTATTATTATTCTGTTGTTATTTAGAAGATGCTGCAGCCCATTTTCTGTTTGTTTCCCTCTGTCGCCTCTTACCACACCCACGGGATGATAATAGTGGTTTCTTAGACATACATATTTCCTTACAATGTTTACCTTTACCACTGAGCATGATGTAGTAAATCAGAATTTGCAAAAAAAAATGCAATTAACAATTTCATTTGTGTCTGTGGAATCTAACACGAATCCCTTCATAATTGTGATTATCATTACTGAGTTACCATTGCTACTAGCGTTCAAGTGACTTATAAAGGACACAAGCAGTCAAGATGTAAAGACTGTTATAAGAGTTCATTCATTCATCATTTATTACTGGCTATCTGAACAAAGCCTCCCCCCTAGATTGCCTAATAGGGGGGATATTTTTGCCATACTTGCCATGTATTTTTTTAGGCAACTACAGTTTTTATTATTTTGGGTTATCAGGAAGATGCTGCTGCCCATCTCCTATGCTTTGCACAAGATGCTGGTCACAGTAAGATAACATAAGACAGTCATTTATCGTTTAACTGTGTTTAAAGTTATTAAAATATTAAATAAAGTCTCTAAGGTCTAAACCTGTATTATTTTCTAGGCAACAGTTCAAAGAGGTACACCTGTGTCTGTTGGATGATGCGCTAGATTACTTGCTTGCCAATAATGTAAGAATTATTATTGACATTAAGGGTGAAGACAAACAGGTAAATTGTTTTCTTCCTTATAACGATTGACTCGTATATGTATATGAGGATTATTAAAACAACATATTTCTATAAACCTTTTTTTATAGGATAAGGGTGACAAACGAGCACACAGTCCACCTGATGGTAAGTGGTTACTGTGGCCCATAGACATCTACATCTATCCTCGATTACGAATTAAAATGCAGATGCATTGTCTATTGTCTGGTCTCTAGTCTATATTCAAGATAATTTAACGTATGAACATATATATATTTAATGGAATATGTTGTGTTTACTGTAGTCTGAAAGAGAATGCTCAAAATCACTCAGTGAGCTATGAATAGGGCTTGGAGTTTCTCTGCATGGAAAAACCGGTAACGGGAATAACCACAGAATTTTTGATAATTAGCTGGCCATCTTGCAGAACCACCAACCGATAGGAAAGAAAGGTTCTTTTTTTTTATAAAATAAGAATGACAAACGAGCACACAGTCCACCTGATGGTAAGTGGATGCTGAGGTCCATAGACATCAACATTTATCTTCGATTAAGAATCATAATGCAGATGCGTTGTCACCCCTGAGGACTAAGATGGAATGCCTCGTTTCCAGTAAAAAGGGTCTCCAGTAAAGTTCTCTGCTGGCAGTCTCATAATGCAAGCACAATATACAGTGAAAACCGTCATGCAGGGAGTTGATTTATGCAATTGGCTAAGAACCTTGCTCTGATGCAATCTATGTTGAGACCTATGTTCAGTAGCGAACTTTTGCGGAATTGAACATATGAAATTAAACATCCCAGTTCCCATTTTTTTTTATAGGATAAGGGTGTCAAACGAGCACACAGTCCACCTGATGGTAAGTGGATGCTGTGGCCCATAGATATTAACATCTATCCTCGAATACGAGTCAAAATGCAGATCCGTTGTCACCCGTGAGGACTAAGATGGAATGCCTCGTTTCCAGTAAAAAAGGGGTCTCCAGTCTACACTCGCCATACGACACACAGCAGCATTAAACTGTTGTTTAACGCTGGTATTCTGTGAGAGCGTGGTCCTTCCCCCGGTCGAGCCGACCCATTCGTGCCACAACTATACAATTAATATAGCAGCAGCATGGCTCTACCACGGCTGAAGACTTCGCTATGTGGTAATTTATGTTGAGCTCTATATTCAGGAGTAGACTTTCACGGACGGATTCACGAAATTAAAGTTCGCTGTACGCACTCTTATCTATTAGGCTACTGTCACTTTGTTTTCCTAATGTTTAAAACTTGCCTATTTCTGCCGCCAAATATCAGCGCTTGCACCCATGTGTTCTGAAGGGAATAATTACGGGCTATGAGGCATTACATCTTAGCCCTTAGAGATGACAGCGCATCTGTAGACTTCTTTGCTTGAAGTTAGTTACAGGTGTCCATGGGCTTCATTAGCCACTTACCACCAGGTGGACGGTAAGTTCGATTTTTACTTCAGTTATTTAAAAAAAGTGTGTGTGTACTTATGTACGCACGTAGGAAGTTATACTTCTTTAGCGTAACAAAGCAAAAAAAAACTTGAGAAACAATTACCCACTTAAGTTGCCGCTTTTAGGTGTCAGTGTGCGCGCGCATCGTAACAACTTCATGGTGTCGTTTTTAGGTGTCGGTGTGCGCGCGCATCGTAAAAATTGACTCATAATTTTTCCCAAACGCCCCAAAGGGAGTATAACTTCAAACAATGGTTATTATATTTTAGTATAAAATTTTGCAGGTAGTGAATGGAATATTGAAGGCTTTCTCTAAGCAACCGGCTCTATACCGTTATGCGGTAGTCACGAGCTTCAATCCTTTCATTCTGTATCAGGTGAGTGTTTTATGTTAAGATTTGTTTATTTTTTACTATAGTTTGGTAGCTCAGGGGCTAAGCGCTCGCTGTAAATTTCATAGTACGCGAGCAACCCGGGTTCGAACACCGCCGAGCACCAATGGAATTTTTAATTGCAAGTGCTGATTTACCACGTGCTAGGCGGTGAAGGAAAACATCGTGAGTAAACGTTTAAAATTAAAAAAAATCGAAGACATACAAAGTTCGCCAACACGCATTGGGACAGCGCGGCGGACACTTCCTTAAACTACCCTAAAACCCTCTCAGAAGTGAGAGAAGGCCCGTGTCCCAGTTGTGGGACGTATGATATAGGCTATAATTTTACTTTTTTTAAATATTTTAGTAGTTATTTCGCTGTCCGCGAAAAAGACAGTAGTTAAACAATCGAAATGTTCATATATGACTCACGGGATAGTGAAAATGGTGAAATTATTTGAAAAGTGAATTATTGTACTCCAGATTAGAAAGAGGGATCCTCAAGTTGTAGGCGCTATCAGTTACCGTCCATATTGCTTCAGTGCTCAAGATTACGATGCGGAAAATGGACCCAACAATCCAAGGTAACGGAGAAATGACGTTGAATTATCTTCGAATTTCATAAATAACAGTCGTTTAGAATTGGTTGGAACGGGGTATTTTTTTTTATAGAATAAAGGTGACAAGCAAGCACACTGTCCAGTTCACCTGACTAATAGGATGCAGCAGCCCATAGACTAATCTACATTTATCTTCGGTTAAAACTCAAAATGTAGATGCGTTGTCTCCTCTGAGGACTAAGATGGAATGCCTCGTTTCCAGTTAAAATGGTCTCCGGTTCTCTACACTCAACATACGAAACACCAACTCTGTCGCCTCTTACGACTCCCACGGGACAATATGGGGTAACATAGAATAAAATAAACACTCACGCCTGTCACCCAGAGGGGTATGCAGAAACTACGGACTCCATTTGGCGCGATCCTGACACACCCCACCCGCCTCCTTTACATCCATATACCTATGCATACATGCTCGTCGGTTAAGGATAGTGGTAATCTGGCCAATCTTCAATATATCGCCAATTTGGTCGATAAACTTTCGTCTCGGCGTCCCTTCCCGACCTCTGTCGTTCACTTCTGCAACATAGATTTACTTTGTCACTCTTTCCTCGTTCATTCTTTCTACATGACCTAACAACCAAAGCATACCTTTCTTCATCCTGGTCACGACATCATCTTGCAAATCACACTTTTCACTTATTACTTTCACTCGACCGGGGATAGACCACGCTTTTACAGAATGCCAGCGTAAAATAGCATCTTAATGCATCTTTGTTTCGTATGGTGAGTGTAGAGAACCGGAGATATTTTTTATTGGAAATGAGGTATTCCATCTCAGTCCTCACGGGTAACAACGCGTCTGCATTTTGATTCTTAATTGATGATAGATGTGGGTGTCTATAGGCCACGGCATTCACTTAATATCAGGTGGGCTGTGTGCTCGTTTGTCACCCTTATTCTATAAAAAAAAGGTACAACGTTTTCTCTTCACGTGTGTGTAGATTTGGTGACAATCTGCCCGTTCAAGCGTTGCTTCGTATCGCGGACTTGGTTCATTCGCTTCTGTGGCGTTGGAGCGCTCGCTGGTGCGCCGCTAGCGCTGTGCTTCTGCATAAGGATATAGTCAGCCCGTGAGTGTTCTTTAAAAACATGTGTGCAGATCACACACGGTAGAAGTGAAACCTTCGGAAAATTGCGAGTAAAATTGCTTTGTAATAGCGCCACCTATTCATACTATAGGTAAAGTCATTTTATCCAACGAAAATTGATTGACTCTCAAGGTGGTACGTAAAATAGATACTAGATGGCCTAAACACGACTAATTTTGATATAAATCAGTAAGTTATGAAATCGTGGATTGTTATGAATGGATTGGATAATTATGGTAATATTATTCAATATTGTTAATTTTATTTATTTAATAAATTTTTTCTTTACTGTTTACTTTAACAGTTAAAAGTTATATTAACCAACCATCTTTAAAGCACCGCACAAAGAGGAGGCCGAAATAATAGGAAACACTGTATACTGTATTCTATCTCATTCTCTCGCAGGCTAAATCCTATAGATGTATATGTTTGTCTCTTTTTAGTTTCGCTTTTTGTTTCATCTAGTTTCAAATCACAATGATACTAAATAAAATGAAACAACGTTTTTCTCTGACATAAAAGAGCGATTGATTTTTTTTTATTACGGTTAACCTTCATACATTCCCATAGATTATTCATAAAATACACTATAGATGGCAGTACTGGTAATCTTATTTTGAAATAATACAGTACAACCTTAGTGTAACGAACCTCAATGTAACGATTTCCTCGATTTAACAAATTTTTAGAAATACCCTAGAACCTAGAGTTAGTACAAAATATACCTTTACATTACGAATCACTTTTGTAAAAAAAACCTCTTCAAAACGATTTCTTAATCATTGCAAAACATAAATAGAAAGTTTAATTATTAGCCTCTGCATAAAGTACCTATTCTACCCAGCCATCTAACAAGAATTATTCATGTCTCGACAGGTTCAGATACGTTCAATTAATCGTAAGACAATCCAGGAATTCTAACTGTCATAATAAATTAATGTTTAGTGTTGTAAGGCGTTCATTACAATGTGTTTTACTGTTTTAAGTTTGCTTACCTTGCTAAAACGAATATTTATTTGCCACCTTTAGGGGTGGATTCTTTTCTCCATATTTATATGGGACCACCCTTAAAGTATAACCTATTTAATAAAAAAATAATCATCAAAATTGGTTCACAATCTGCGAAGATATCGCGTAACATACAAAAAAAACCACTCGAATTGAGAACCTCCTCCGTTTTGAAATCGGTTAAAAATTTACTTGGTATAACGAATATTTTCTAATCCCCTTGAGATTTTTTATAATATATCAAGGTTGTACTGTATTGACACTAAAGAAATTTCATATAATAAAATGTCTTTGTTTTTCTGGCATTCCCCACAGTCTCGTGTTACACGACGAAATGGTGGTGCTGAAATCTTATGCCGCGGCCACAAGGCAAAAACCATTAATTTCCTGTTATTTTGTGTTGCAGGAGTGAAGTGCAGTACTGGAGGTCGCTGGGGATCCGCTGCGCTGGTTGGTCCGTGAACCGACCCCTGGAGAAGCTGTACTGGCGCGGAGTTCTCCGAGCTCCATATCTCGCTAGCACACTTTTGGGCGAGCCCGACGTAAGCCTTTTCTTTTTTTTTTCTATATTTACCTTTATTACACCTAAATATTTTTCGAATATTTGCTTTTTTATCTTTTGAAATGTTTGCCTTCTTGTGAAATATCCTACAGGGGATAAAACACCGTCAAATTCCGAACTCCGGGCTACTATTGCCAATAACTGATTTTGGGCCGACCCGGGATTCGAACCCGGACCAATAGACCAATGAGGCTATCAAAAGGCAGTCTAAGGCTCATAATATAATATCTTTTACAGGTTGACGAACAGAAACGTGTTGAAAAACGAAGTATAAAGGAGGTTGATTAAAGATCACTGAAGATGAAGAGAAGAGAAGAAGAAAAACAGTTGGAGAGGTTTGTGCTTTGTTACGAACAAAAACGAAGTTGTATACCTTGCGATGGTATTCCAGTATAATTTTGTGCAATAATTTATACCTACTCAATAAATTATTATTTATCTACTATGTAATGTAATCAATTTTTATTTATTTAGTTCGACAATATTAAATTTTCTAGTCCGACATACAAATAAAAAATGACATCGCAATTTAAAACGGCGGCTATTATTTTTTTTTTTGTTAAATAGTTATTACTTGACAGTTACAAAACATATCGTCGATTAAACGGAAAAGTGACATTATTAGAAAAGAGCAAATTATACACTACAAACATTTTAAGTTTATTTATTTCTTTAATTTATTCTCCGATCTTATGTTGAATTTTAACATAAAAGTTTTATGTATCATTCGAAAGGTATTTAAATGCTCATTAAGAGTGTCTACTTAATTTTAATAATATACCAAAAACATGCCATTTACAATTAGAGTGTCATTTTCTACATAAATAAAAAATATGTAGGTTGTACTTTATAAAAATTAAACACCACTGTAGCAGTAAAAGAAGTTTTATTTAAGTGAAAATCTAGTTTTCATTAAATGAGGTACTATAAAATAATAATTTTTACTGAGAAATATTATAAAATAACAATCAATAGAAAACTTTTGTTCCAAGAGACGTACTTCTTAGATTAGGAATGGTAATAATATTGAGATCAATCAGTTCGAACTTAAGTCTACTTATAATAACATAGAAAAGGTAATAATATACTTAAGATATAAATTCAATTTTTTTAAGTACTTTATAAAAAATCTAAATAATATAATTTTTTATGACAGGTATTTTTTATAGAAAAACCACTTACAATGGCTAACTCAAAGTATCAGTCATAACAAAAGTATTAAAAACCAAACAAAGCATTTTGTAAACTTCTCAATCTTTAGTAAAATTTATCCGAACACAAGAAACACAAATTCTATGCAATTTTAAACTCTCTTAATAAAATTTATAGGGATAAAATAAATCAAAATAGAAAATAAAACATTCAAAACGTTTGTCATTTCTACAGATTTTCATAAAAGCTTTTATAAAACCTGGGAATGATATTTTTATTTACTAATGTAAGTATACCTGCTTTTTTATTATTAGACACAGTCAGTTTTTCTGAGTATAGTGGTTGTAATTGTGGAGACAAGTTTGTATTTTTCTTGCTTGACCGAGTTTTGATCACGACAGTCTTAAAACAATTTTCCTTATATGAAGACTTGTAAAAAAATCTGTCATTAAACTGCTTTTCTACTCTTATAACTTTAATATCTCCCATCTTTATCTTTTCTTTATCTTCGTTCATTGTATAATTTGGTCCAATACTGTCAGCAATTTTCTTAATGTCAAAGAAGTCCTCGTGGTTTAGTTCATGGACACTGTACGGGTTTCCTTTTTTTTTTTAGCTGTCCTGATCAAAGTAATATATTGCTCCGGCACATAAATGGGTGCTGATTTTAAAGATCTTGAAATATTACGTTCAATTGTAGCATGCACCGAATCTCCCTCATTTTGTGAGTGTCCTTTTATTAGGAATTTGTGCGTGATCGACTTTAATTTTCTAAATTGTTCACAGCATAAATATACATGGCAATCATATACTTATTTTTGCTGTCCACAACAATTATCGCTGTAAATACAACTTCAAAATCTTCATTGATTTTATCCTGCAGGCTTTTAGATAACCAAAGACGCAAGACCCTATTTCATTTACGCCTCTTGAACCTTCTCCTTCATGCCAGACATAGCAATTTACGTCTTTTGATCCAAGTTCGTAAATGGTAAAGTTCAGAACATTAAGTTTTGAAATATAATAAAATTAGAAACGTCACCTCTCGGGCATGGCATTACGGACTGTAAATCATAGACAGCTGTAATAAATTTTCATTAGAATTTTCTTTATCTAACTCTTTTTCTCTTCTCACTAGTTCTTTTTCTTCAAGATGAGAGTCATAGTTGGCTTTTAAAGGCTCTTTATCTTCCGCGTTGTTGTACGCTGCACAATCCTCACATTGGTCCTTCTTGGGAGACCAAAATGAAATATTGTACTCTTTGGTAAATATATTGTAATATATTTGATAGTCAGCGTGAGGAACCTTTTCTACTTGACATTTTGCAACATAATCTCTATGTAATTGCGCAATAGACAAACCTCCTTCAATGTACTCTCGACTGCTACTAGCTCGACAGTAGTGACTATCTATTCTAGGAATAGAATTAATATGCGCTCTATTCCATTTATAATAGCAGTATCAAGCTTTTGTGGTTCCCATGCTTCCTCTTTTTCATCTTTCAAAACCTCCAATTTCAGAGTTTTGCATAGATATTACCGTTCTTATTGGTCTGTCAGATATACCTAATGTATTTTTAAAAATGTCTTACAAACTCGTATTTGTTCTCTGTCTATTTCAAAATAAAATGCATGGTTATAGTCTTTTCTTGTACTTCCTCATGAATATAACGATACTTGGGTTTTATCGCAGTTACATGTTTATTAATAAATTGACGCTGTTTTTCTAAATCTTCCAACATCCAGTAACTTACGAAAATCAATCGACGCTTTTCCTCACTAATTTTGTCAGAACACTTGAGCTTACACCTATCAGAACATGCTTGCTTCATTTCTTTTCTTTCATTGTTTTTTGACTTAGATGTAGATACATAAGCTTTTCCAGCGTTTCTCAATAGTTTAGCTTTATTTTTCTCCATTCTTCAGGTATAGCTTTTCTTTTCTTCCTTTTTGGTTTTCTTGTTCAACTTCAACTATTTCTGGTTGCTTTTCATTTGTTGCAACTGTTTCGTCTTCCGAAGATGTTGAGGAAAGTGCCAGATCCTCGTACAAGAAATCAGGGTCATTATGTATGTCGTCAGACGAAAAATCTTTTTGACTATCGGGGTATTCAGAGTTAGAAGAACTATCATCATCATTTGATTCTGGTATTATTTTGTTAAAAGATGATAGTGGATGGTAAGATAGTAGGATGTTAGCACTTTCTATTGACTCTGGATCGCTTTCAACATATTCCACATCGATTCTGCTCGGTCCAGGTTGATTATTCCATATCGAGCATAATCTCTGAGTTCGAAAATCATTATTAGAAAGAGGAATCTCAATATTGCTATTTAAACTAATTAAAGGACTTCGTATGCGTTTTAATTTTAACGGTTCTTGCTCCATGTCGATTAAGTCACATATTTTAGATGAAGAAGCTTGGATTGCTGGATCTTTATTTTCTATTGCAGAAGAATGCGCTTGAATTGGCTCTAAATGTGAAGTAAGTTCTATCAATCCAGAAGATGTTTCAGGTGGAGTCGTTTTATACGGTGGTCTTGGATTTTCTTCATTAATTTCGTTAGATATAACCATTTTCAAAATTTTTGCGCCTCGATTCATCCTAAAAAATAATAATTGAGTAAGTCCAATCCAGTCCAAAACACGTGACAAACTCATGAAAGTATTATTGAAATCGGCTTAGTAGGTATTTTGAAGATTATTCACTGACAAAAAAAATAGATTAATCCATAGAAAAAGTCATTTTAGATAATTAACACAATAAATCAAATATCTGAACATTTACAGTCATATTTAAAATTGTAACATTTTAGAATAAGCATTATGCTAATATGTGTACAAAAATATGTAGAAAAATGTCATATGTCTGAAACATTCATAATGGTTATGCTTAATTTTTCAAAACCTGTCACATGTCAAAAATACGCTTCTCTACAAAATTATGACCACGAAGAAAGTTTAGGATTTTAATAAATAAACGTCATTTCTCGAAATATAACATTATTCCATAAAAATAATTTACCTTTTGTAATCGCTTCCAAACCACTTTTTGAGAAATGTCACTTTTCTTAACAAACGTACGTGGATTCACTTTCGTGTCCGGGTTGCAAATGGCAGAGTGACATTAATCAACAAACAAAATAGCGGATAACCATAGATTACATAAATGACACTTTTGACAATAGCGACTTTGAAGTATAGATTAATGAACTGTCATTTTCCATATAAAAGCGGAAATTTAAAATCGTTTTAGATAACAATCTCATTTTCAACAAATTTTGAGAAATGACACTTTCCATTTAATCGACGATATGCTGTGAATATTATTTTACGTTAATAAATTATGTGTATAATTGCATTTTCAAATCTATTTTGAGCGCACAGAGTTCAAATTTGATCAACATTAATAGTTTAGTAAAAATATACATTCCTTTTTCTCTACTGCACTAAACTTCTGCTATAAAAGAAAACAAAAGTTTGAAGTGTTTAATGGATATGTAAGAAATTTATTCAAAATTGAATTGTGCTTTTCGTATTACGCTTCATAGCAAATATAATTGAAGAAGTGCGAGGGAGACAAAGCTGATGAAAGATATATTAGTCTCTTTCTAGAATGAATTTTGACTCTTACAACTAAGTTCTTTTTCATCGTCATCATCACCATCATCACTACAGTCCATCACAAGTATACTGCTGAACATAGGCTTCCTCCATACATTGCCACAGAGCACTGAGATACCTGCATCCATCGACTACATACTTGTTTCATCAAGTCGTCACTCCATATAGTGGGGAGTTGCCAACACTGTTTTTTGCCAGTACGAGGCTCTTAATATTTTCTAAATATTTCAATGAAATTGTTTTTATTGTGAATACTGAACTTAATACATTTTTCGTTTCGAAAAAATCTTTGCTGGAAAAGGATATAATTATTTCATTAAAATTATTTTGAAGTCAACAAGAACGAAGAATATTTTCCAGAAGCTATTATTTTACCATTGTTTTCGTTAATTTATAATTTATTTTAAATTGTTTTCTTTTAAAAAGTTTAAATTATGTTTTAACATTAAGTTATCTTTTAAAACTCGATGTTGCCAGCGATTGTCACCATAAAAAGCTTAATATATATTTTCATATATATAGGTTTTTTTTCAAGAACGAAATTATATTTAATGGAAATTTTACACCATTATATAGGATGTCGTGGCTTGTCATAATATAATAAATAAGAACTGGATTATTACTAGTTCAATTAAGTAATTTAAAATAGTTAATTATTTTTTTTTAAATAAAAAAGGTAAATATAAAGGAAACATAACTTTAAACAAAGTTCAACACCATATGTAAATTGTAGGTACTTAATTTTAAGGGCGGCTTTACACGTGGTAGAGGCACGTTGCAGCTATGTCATTGTGTTACTAACACTGGTTCACGAATGGTTCGGCTCCACCGGGGAAGGACCACGTTCTCACAGAATATCAGCGTAAGATAGCAGCTTAATGCTGCTGTTTCGTAGGGTGAGTGTAGAGATCAAAAAAGGCATTTCATCTTAGTTCTCAGGGGTGACAACGCATCTGTATTTTGATTATTAATCGAGGATAAATGTAGATGTCTATGGGCCACTGTGTCCACTTACCATGAGATGGACTTGGTGCTCATTTGGCACCCTTATTTTTTTTAAAGTGTCTTTTTAAATTTGTAGTAACAAATTATTGAGCCTTCTGATGAAAAGTTATCTATATCATGTGTAAAAGTTATTAAAACAAAACAAAATTTCCGTTGCTAAACTATTGCGATTTATTTGATTGGTCTTTTGCACGCTTTACTGTAAGGAACCCGATGTCGCCTTGTATATTTATAAAACGGTTTTTGAAACTATTTTAAAATAAAAATAAAAAACATGCGTGAGTGTCGTGAAACACTCGGTTGGAACGAAGTTCCTTTCGTAGTTGATAAACGTATTATATTATTATTAATTAACAAATACAAATAAATGAATTACTAGCGTCTATTAAAATGAAGCGTCATTTAAAATAATATTTCTTTCATGGCAAGATAAGAAAAAGTGCGAGGGATATTTTTCCATCTCGCTCGCACTATAGAAAGGGGGTCGTAACGGAAAAATCTTCACTTTTTCTCGCCTAGCCCCCATGCGTCAAATTCGTACCGTGCGATAAGGAACTTCGTTCCAAAAAGTGATAGAACAAATGTACCTAACTTAATAATACGGAGCAATATTTTTACTATATTTAGAAAAGAATGCTTTTTACGCTGGTGTTCTGCTAAGTAACAGTATAATATATAAAAAAGACTGCTTTACTAATTATTTATTTGCATTTTTATCGTATATCACTATCATATTTAAAATGCTAATGCGCAAATACTCAAACGCACTCTTTCACTTTCAGTCAAAGTGACTGTGACACCATAAGACTTAACGGCATCTTAAAATTGAGTATCCTTTGAGTATTTGGTCATTAGACAGTGAAAAAGGTGTTGCTATTGCTATATAAGACACCTTATGGGTGTACTCTAGTGTGAGCATATGTATATTTTAGGGTACACTATAATATAATAGTTTTTTTTAGTAGTTGCTTGAAATTTCATCTCTTAGTCATGCCAGCCTTGACTTGACCTAAAAAAACAATATACGACGTTACTAAAGTACGATTTACACCAAACGGAACGTACTAGCGCGCGTTCCCTCAGATTAGATCAAATATGACAAACTTGGGCTGAAAAATAAATCATACCATAAATTATGGGGAATCAGAAGGAATGCTAAAAAACGGGTTCACTTGAGAGTAATAAATTTTAAATATAGTATTTTCTGCTATATTAGGAGAAGGGGAGAAAGGAAAGATATAAATCATAGAAAAAATCAATTTTATTTAAGTTTTATTCTCCCACACTTCGTAAAAAAATTTGTTATAACAGTAACAAAAAAAGAGTAAAGCTTTTGGTGTAATATCTGTTTTTGCAATACATTATTACACAAAAAGTAATATTATATATTAAAAAAAATTATAGATGCATGTCTTCATATTGTATTTTTGTTTTATGTTACTGATTTACTGCAAATTTGTGGGCGTGTATATGTGTGTGTGTGTTTGTGGGTGTGTGTGTACATTTTTTGTATTTTACGAAGTATTACTAAACCAAATATTATACATATAATAATATATTTTTGCACAATATGTATATTATTGTTAAGAGGAATGATAGAAGTAGTTTTCAGACCAGAGTTGCCAGAATTACGTTTCAGTCTACCTTAACCTTAAAGTACCGTACGCTATTGTAAAATAACGGTATATTTTTTAATATATTATGTTTAATGTTTTATTACCATTTAGTACGTTTTAGTTGTATTATTTTGCTATTTAATGCAAACTTTGATTAATTACTTTTACTGCCTGGAGTTCCTCGAAAAGCTACTTACGTATGTACCTCAAGCATTAAGTATTATTTAAGCTGGCAACAACGGCAAATTCTGAACACTACTTCCATCTTCCACAGATTATGCAATATAAATGATGAATGTACAAATTGTTTATTCCCGTTTAGCGTAGTACTCACTAAGTCAAGCCTTGTAATGAAAATGAAAAATAAATTATGTAATGGAGGAAAAGTAACATGGGAATAAACCGTACAAAGTATTGAAATGACTATCCGATTGTGGCTTGTTTTTATGTTTCTTGCAATAAAATTTATATTCAACACGTGTTTTATTTCCTCAAAACATTCTTATTCTTGATTATATTAAAAATG
Source organism: Parnassius orleans (assembly GCA_029286625.1). NCBI lineage: Eukaryota > Metazoa > Arthropoda > Insecta > Lepidoptera > Papilionidae > Parnassius > Parnassius orleans. The sequence goes on from JAGSMP010000237.1 coordinate 1,865,692, forward strand.
CTTATCACATAATCTCTATATATAAAAATCAATTAATGTCCGTTAGTCTCGCTAAAAATCGAAAACGGCTCGACTGATTTTGATTAATTTTTTTGTGTTTGAGTGGCTCCCTAGATGGCTTAGATTCACAATTGGACCCGGTAGGTGGCGCTGTTGTCGAGATCCAGAAATCACCCGTGCGAAGCAGGGGCGGATCGCTAGTCAATAATAAATTTCATTCGTTCTAGACATGACAAAAACTTTGTTACGAAATAGATATGGAAAGATGCGGGTGTCTAAAAATCTTAATTAACAAGATTTGGATGGACACAGTATATTCTAACGCTTGAACTGATTGAACTGATTCACTGAGAACCAAAAATATGTTTCAGAAGTAACTTTTTTATTACTTAGTCAATTGCTTGACTACTTAATATCTGTAAATCTGCCCTAAGTCTATTTGAGGCGTTCAATTAGAAGTGAGAATGAGTGTGATCTCATCAGAGACCGTGTAGTGGCGGTGTAAGAATATCCCCTACTCCATTCCATCTCGTGGGTGTCGGTAAGAGGCGACAGAGAGAATCAAATCAGGAGATGGGCAGCAGCCTCTTCCTAATAACGACTAAAAATAAAAAAATGCGTTTGCCAACCCGTTCGCCAAGCGTGGCAACTATAGAAAACATTCCCCCTATGGGGAAATCTATGTTCGCGAAGAGGTTTTTAAATAATGCTAAGCTGCTTTTAAAGCTGGTACTCCATCAGGAGATTATCACGGCCAAATGAATAGTGTAATCTTTGAAAAGTGGGTCTCTGAAATGCTCATTCCTAATCTACCACCAAACAGCGTCATCGTAATGGATAACGCACCGTATAACAGTGTACAAGAAATTAAAGTCCTAACTAAGTCCTGGGAGGCCTATGTTCAGCAGTGGACTTTAATAGGCTGTAACGGTAACGGAGTATCATGTTACAGATAAGTTTTATTAAATGTTATTTTATTTTTCGACATATTAACTTTTATTGTAGACTGCTGGACGGGCGAACACTTGGAATGTCTTTTTTCTAAGCAGTTAAGTGTTTAGAAAAAAAATTTCTTCGCTCTTTGCCGGGTCTATGAGAACGCTTTCACACACTACCGCAGTACCGACAACGGCAGCCTATTTAAACTTCTTCCAGTAGAGGGAGTGGACCTGGAGTTCTAAAGCTTGTAAAGCGGTGGGCATTTCTCACTCTAGAGACGACCAACTTAGAGCTGGAGTTCCGAGCTTCAATAGTACATGCATGCAAGAAAGGGAGGCGAACATGTCAGTACGCACGCCGCCTCATAGGAGATGCGTGCGATATCCCCGTATAACCACGACGGTCATAGTCCTCTGGGGTATTCTCAAAAGGCGATTTTCCTCAAAAGGGTCATGTTTGAGATGGGCCGTCAAAGGGCCCATCTCAAACATGCCCATGTAGGGCATACATAGATCGTACCACGCCTAGACACAGCCGGTGGCAACTCGCGACAAGCATTCCTAAGTTGGGTAATAGCCAACTTTAAGGGAACTGCTGCTTCCATTAGTCGGGGAGTCAAGCGACAAGTGCTTGCGGAAATTCCAGCGGCCATCGAAGAAGAGCCCAAGGTATCTCATATTTAATCCAATCTCGATACGGACGTCGCTGACACCGATGTGGGATTCCAGTGGCAACGCACTCCAAGACCTGACACATAGCCTCGCACTTTTCTAGTGCCGTCTTAAGTCCCAACATCCTTATCCTACCGACAACCATTGCAATCGACACAGAAGCAAGACTTGCAGCCTTTTCAAAGGTCAAGTGTGCCAAGTGTGTCTTCAACACCCAGTTTTAACTAATGTCTCACAGAAGCGGTCCTAGGACCAAACCTTGTGGAACACCGCAGGACATTTCCCTCCTAAACAATCTTTCTTCCCACCTTGGATACGAGATGTACATCTCAGAGAGTCTCACTGAAATGCTTGAAAAGGTGAGCGGCGATGATTCACTCGAAGAGCTTGTCTACCTCATCAAACAACACTACTGGGCGGTAGACGGACGGCGAATCCTCGGGGCCGCCCATCTTTTTTAGGACAAGCCTACCCTTCTTCCACTTCGTGGTGAATCGAGCCGTCTCCAGACAGGCATCAAATAGGGAACTACAGAGTCGGTTCCCTAACGTTTAGAGAGCCAAGACCGAGACGCGACCAGAAATTCCGTCTGGTCCCCGGATTTTGTTTCTGGCACATAACCTTAGAATGCATTCAGAATTCTCTTTGTGTCATTCAACAAATTAAAGCGAGCTTCATTTAGAGCACAAGGTACGCAATTTTCCCAATTTGACGCAATAGAAGATATATCGTTTTGTTTGAAGTGGTTTAAGATGAATCTGTGTACACTATTAGCTTGTATTTCGTCTTGTCGTTCCAGACAGAATTTCATGAACGGAAATAATCAAAGCAAAAAGTGGCAAGGCAATGGCATTGTTCGTTCATTACCGGTACCAGTCACCATCATCATCATTTTAGGCCATCAATAGTCCACTGCTGCTCATAGGGGAAATATTTGCCATATTAGTTACGCGGCTCAAAAGCGTAATCGGTCTGTAGTTTTTCAAAAGAGCATTGTCGCCTTTCTTGAAGAACAAGACCACCGCACTTCTGCTCCACACCTCCGGGGTAGTGCCATCATGGATAACGGAATTAAACAGCTTCTGAAGGACTTCAAGTACCGGTTTTCCACCCGCTTTCAGAAGCTCCGCTGTAATTCCATCCTCGCCCAGGGACTTGCCGTTTTTAAGGTGTTAGAGAGCCATTCTAATCTCGTTCAGACTGACGTCCAGGATATCATCGGAATAGTCTCGGATAAGACTTGCTCAGGTAAGAGCCGCTTGGCAGGCGTGTTGGCAACCGCTGTTATTGAGTTGATATCAGAAAGATGCTGCTGTCCATTTCCTGTTTCATTTCCCTTTGTCGCCTCTTACGACACCCATGGGATGATATCGATTACTGGATTTACACCTTACACCGCCACTATTTGACCAGCCGGTACCAGTAATCCATACTAATACGTAGTATTTACCTACCCTATGCTCCAAAAACATCGTTAATATTGCATGCCGTCTATGTAGCATTGTCCCACCACGGACATCATTTTCCAAAATAACGCTATTTCAACTTTTTCGACTCCAAAGAAAAATCAGTCTGAAAAGAAACAACGAGATCAGTGTGAGTAGGACTCCGTAAGCCCTGAGGGTTCCGTAATCTTCTTTTATCTATTATAAGCTAGTGCTTGACTACAATCCCATTTGGTGGGGAGAGGTGTCTTAGTATAACAAAAGTCTATTTACTCTTGCCTTGGAGATACCCACATTGTAATCGGGCGAAAAGACAGACGCCTGCATTTTTCCACTCCTTTTTACGGATAACGACGAAGCAAACAGTTGGAATGCATGGAATATCGACAGCAAGGGAATGAAGACCCCGCCGGCCGCCTGATTGTCCGAAAGTGGATAGGGGAGAAAGGAATTTAGGCATGCAATTCCTACGCACTCACATGCATGGCGGTGTACTGGTGGTTGGCATAAATAACACGGCATTGTGTGATCTGTTTGTGGAATCGGCACCAGTACACCAGAGCCCGAAGAAGAAGGCGAGCTCCAACTGAGGAGACAGCCACTCTCTACGGGGCATACCGAGAGGCTACAAAGGCGCTACAAATCGATTACCTGGTACGCGTACAATTGGTAATGGCGGGTCGATACTAGATTGATCTTCTGGAGGGACTCAACGAAGGTCCGTGGGAGCGTCCATACAGGGTGGTGCTTGGTAGTCACTAGGCCTGGTCGCCCCCCATGACAGACACTCTCGATCCGAACCTGCAAGAAAGGGTGATCAGCACGCTCTTCCCAGAGGATCGGTTTAGGCGGCAAGGAGAGATGTTGGTGACCGTGGAAAAGACCGAGCCGTTAGCCGCTTGAGAGCCTGAAACACCGCACTAGGGTCCGAGGGCTATGAACGCAAGCGCGTCATTGGAGCAATCCTGCCGGTCTTCGAAGCCTGGATGCAGCGATGAGCAGGAAGACTCACCTACAGACTTACACAGATGATTACCGGGCATGGGTACTTCGGTGATTATCTGTGTAAGATCGGACGTGAGACGACGGCGAACTGCTTCCACTGTGGTGGACGGGACCAGGACTCCGCTTCCCACACGCTCGCAGTATGCCCAGTGTGGGAACGGGAGCGGACGATCCTGGTGAACCGCATCGGACGGAACCTCTCCCTGCCAGCAGTCGTGTCGGCGATGCTGAGCGGGGATTCGGCGTGGAGGGCCGTAGCCACCTTCTGTGAATCTGTTATTATTCAGAAGGAGGCTTCTGAGCGGGGTCGGGAGAAGGCGGATCCCGCGCGGAGACGACGTCACCAAGGCATTCGTCATGGCCCTCCTCTAGAAAACGGTGTTCCCCTACCAGAAACGGGGTCTCCGGGGTTGCAGACGCTCGGGGCGGAGGCCTCGAGCGCCTAGTTATGTAACCCCTGAGGAGGACGATGACTCGGAAGTGGTCTCGAGACATCGTGGTAGCACTGCGAGGGTGCTGGGGGTAGCAAGTACTGCCCCCGGGACGTGCTATTAGTGTAGCAAAGCGATGGAGGGGCCCCGGTTGCGTTCCGAACGGAGGTCCCGGGACCCCTCGTATAAGCTGATGGTGAGCACTGTGGGGTTTTAGCCGGTAGGAGTCCGGCATAACCTTTCGTTGCTCCCGCAGCGGAAGGTATCCATGAGGATTACCCCACGAAAAAAAAAAAGGGTCCGAGGGATAAGTTCAATCAAATACGTTGGATATAGATGCATTTTTACTTCTTATTAGTTTGTGATTATGACTCTCTATACCCTTCAGACCGGAACCTGAAAACCGATTACTTTATCCAAAATTTATTCGATCGAAATAATCGATATTTAGATTAATCGATTTCAGCGAATTTTAGCTTTCCGAGAACTTTTATATTATTTTTATTTATTAATAAAATTTTGAGTGAATTTTTTTAATATTAAACAATTTTAAGTCTTATTGGTATTTTTTTGATATTTTTAGTTTAGTAAAATTAGTAATTAACTAAACTCAATGCAATTTTGTACAACCAATATGGTCATAACTTTCGTCAAAACAGTTTGATTTGATTAAATTGATTGATACGTAGCCACCACAGCATGGAAAGATGCAAGATTGATCTACTTGAAGAAAGAAAGCAGGCTCGCCTATTCTCAGCGTACCGTCCCATATGTCTGTTGGACGAGATTGGCAAATTATTCGAGAGGATAGTGACCACTCGGCTTCACGGGCATCTGTCGCGCGCCAATCCCGATTTGGGACGGATGTCCCGGTAGCGAAATCCGGAGGGCGATTAAATGTATGGTTCCACAGGGCTCCGTGCTGGGGCCGCTACTGTGGAACCACAGTTATGATGCGATTCTGCAAGTCCGTCTTCCCACTGGCTTAGATAGTTCTAAGCTGGCGTTCTGTTTTAGGTCTACAAGGTAGTAGGACTTCTTTTCTGCTCAGGAGTCCATCGGGGTAAGTACCATCATCTTACCTATTTCTGACACCAAATAGCTGTGTTGGAACTGCTATGTTCCAGTCTGAAGGGTATAAAGAGGCAGTATAGTTACAGACTGAGAGGCATTCCGTCTTTGTCCTCAGAGGTGACAACACATCTGTAGTCTTCTTTGTTTGAAGTTGATTGCAGGTGTCCATGAACTGCAGTAGTCACTTACAATCAGGTGGATGTAAGTTCCAAAGAGTATAAAAGTTCGTTTGTCACTTTAGTTTTATAAAATAAACGTATGCCATGAGGTGGGCGTTCATTATTAACAAACCGCGTGCACTGAAGTTGATCGCCCGGCGAAGCAAACGTTCCATGCGCAAGCAATTCACCAACCGGCCGACCACTACCTTCTTTTTCAGTACCTGTAACGTTGAAATTGACGGCAATCATTTTATTGGTATTCAATCTTTTTTAATATCGCACAGCTTGAGCCGCGTATCGATTACGCGCTCCTGGCGCGCGCGCCTTGAATGACCGCGCCGAACAGTGCTTCCGTGGAACGTGTTGGCGTTCCAAATGTTCGAAGAATATCAACAAAGTGCGCTTGGCGCGCGCGGCAGCTGTTCCAGTGTTTGACAGTTCAACATGGATAGCGCTTTATTAAAATAAAAACAATTTTTGCTATTCACAGCTGTTCTTTTGAACCATATAATTTTATTAATTTACGGCAACTTTGGTTATCCATAGCTTGGAACGCAACGAACACACCAATGATGAAAACAACCGTCCCAACGGGCGCGCGCGCCAAAACTTATCTACTTTAATACGCGGTAAAAAACCGACACTAGATGGAACGGCCCGCTCCACATTTGAGCGTTTCAACGAACAATTTGGCGGGCGTTCCAAGGCGGTATCCATATCACGCGGCTGGAACATACAACTTTATAACTTGTGGGCTGGAACGAGCGCCAATGTTCGACCTCTTGGAGCGCATAATCGATTCGATACGCGGCTTTAGTGTCTATCTGTGTTCTGAAAATCATAATAAAACTTCATAAAGAAATAAAATCTGACAAAGTTATACGTTAAATCAAAACTACAAAACGGGAAAACGTATTTTTATTGGTTTGAGAGTAAAATATAGGAGCTTTAGGAAGTAATATTACGAAAAAGTAAACTATTATTTTAATTATCAAGAAACCTTAATATTGAATTTCCGAACGTAGTCACAATGTTCCCTACCATTTTTGACAGATGCCACTAACCAACACCAACTGGATTTACGATTATCGAAGGGAGGACAGGTTGAATTAAATGTAGATCTTGAGCCGCAACATCTAAAACTAAAAAGCAGCGTCCAAAAATAAGTGTAGTACTTGTTCGGTACGTGTCGCACCGGCTATGCTGTAACAGCGTTTACAAAATCGATAGACTCGATTTTCATACACGGTTGTGGATCTAATCTGTCATGAGACTTGAGCTTATGTAACATTTTTTTCACTGAATTAATTAAAAGTTGTATAGTTAGTGATTGTTTACCTCGACTGAAAGGTAAGGTATATTGCTTAATTATAATTTATTTCTATTCATCTAATTATCTAACCTTGAATTTTATCGCATGTGTTTCATCTTTATCTTTCGATTTGGCTGATGTGACAGAATCCTTAAATTTAGCAATATTGCAGCATTTAATTTGATTTGATTGTTATTAAAATTGATTTTGTTTATTGAACACAACATTATGACGTTGTCGTACATTTTATCAGTCTTCTGTCATTCTGATATAATATTGTCAATTTCTTTATCTTTTTGACCATTTTAACTACAAATAGTTTATATATGAGACTATTTTTAAATATTTTTTTAATAAAGTTACATACATAAGTGATATTTTATGTTACTTAGGGCTGATCTTTCAATTATCAGGTAAAAGTTAATTATAGAATAAAGTACAACATAAACAAATTAAAAATAACGGTTGTATTGATTAAACTATTTTTTCAATTGTTTTACTTTAATATTCCATCTGGTTTAATTTATTTGAAGAACTTTTACCTGTCTATGGGCCACAGCATCCACTTACCATCAGGTGGACTGTGTGCTCATATGTCACCTGCATTCTATAAAAAAAAAAACTTGATTATTGAAAAATCTGTCCTTAATGTTAAAGAAATTTGTAGAATAATGTTTTGTCAGAATGTTCAGTATAGATAAAGTACTAATTGACTATGTTCTCATTGCACTTGCAGTTATCATGACAAAAAATAAACATGAAATGTACAATTAATGTGTATATATAAATGCAAGAAAATATTATAAATTAAAAATGGGTATTAATATATTAATTATAAAACCAAAATATCTTTTTAAAATGTTATGCAAAAATAAAAATATATTACACACTGTTATTATTTTTGTACTAATCAAACAAGTGGGATGCGGGAAGTAAAGACTGTGTAAGAACCTCTGAAGTAGGCGGAGTTATAGCTGAAATAAGAATTTTTAATTTTTTAGATTTTGCCATTTTGACCACCTAGGAGTGTAATGAGAACTTTTTGCCCCTATTCAACCATGACCCCCATGACATCCTCTACATGATAGGCTATTCAAACTGACTAGGCCTAAAGTTCGAGCCACCCCCCAACTCATTTCTAGTCTTTACTTCCAAAATACCAAATTACTAAGTTGCTGGTCCTGTGTTTAAATCTTAATCAGGGCCAAAACTTTAGAATAAAACAAATTATTAATTTTCTGGTCTAGATTTAATTTGTTTTACAATTACATTCAAACTATTACATAGAATTTATGTGAAGAAGTGCCACAAGTGTATGGTTTTATTAGAAATTTTGCAAGAGCTTTGCTTAATCCATCTCTTTAAACTTGCACTTATTGTGTTTGTTCTGCCTCGTTGGTCTAGTGGTTGTTAGCACAACTGTTAATCATGAGGTCCCAGGCTCGAATCTCAGGTCAGGCCAAATTCAGTTATTGTGTTTTTCTGTTGAGAAATTCTCAGCAGTAGCCTGGAGTATGTGAGCATGTATAGCCGTTGTACCTCTTCCTGATCTCTCTCTGGTTGTGTTGGATTGCCAACCCATCGGACTATGAGAGTTAGGATGTAGATAGAGAGTTAGGATATATAGAGTGCATCTCGGTTTGTGCAAACACTGGTGAACTAAAACCCTGGTGTGTGCCAGATGGCTAATTTCCGTTGAGACTGGCTGCCTTGACTGAAATTTGGTCTGGAGGACATTATTGTGATTGTACTCTAAAACTAAAATTAAAAATTGCATCATATGTGTTACATGCTACTGGCTAATACAGACTACAGCACAAACTTTTATTAGAAATTTGTTACTGCTTAGGGTATTGTTACAGTAAAACAGAGTGATTAAATCGTGTTGTCAACAACTGGAATAAGCTACTGCAAAATGTGATTGATGCTCCAACATTGAACGCCTTCAAGAACAGATTGGATAAAATCTCCAAACATTAAGATGCACACGCATCAGCTTTTTAGCTGCTAGTGTGTTAATGTATTAATAATAATAATTAGTGTCCAACCGAAACAGGATTTTCAACCGAAACTCCTGTTTCGGTTGCCAGTTCGGTCTGTGTGTCAATTTCGGCCGAAACCGAAACCGAAACTGAAACTTATTTATACATGTTATTTTTTTTATTGTATACCGAAATCTGGTATATTTTTTACACATACACATATAGGTAAATCATGTTAATGAAAAACAGTTATTATAGTAGTCATGTAGCAATATATGTATTTATTTATTTTAAAGTAAAAATTCCACAACATTACGAAATACTTTTGAAGTAAATTTTGTAAAAGATCAGCACTTACACATATAAAAAGTTACTCGCTAATTGCGAACATATTTTATTGTGTTTACAATATTGTTAAAACTAATATATTATTCAATGAGATCTTCAGTTAAGCAATAACCTAATATAATAATTATCAATCTCAACAAAAATTACAATACTTTTTACGAGCGAGTAACATACGAGTCACGAACTCATCCAAACAACGCACGGTAATACATAAACATTGAGTTTCGGCGCCGCCGAAGGTTCGGCAGATTTTTTGCCGAAACCGGAATTATTACCGAAACTAGATTTTTTTGCTGAAACTTGCCGAAACCGAAACCGAAACCAAAATCAAATCTTCGGTCGGTCACTAATAGTAATAGTATTTGTTTGTAATAACTTACTGCAATCCAAGGTTAGCCTTAAAATGCTATTATACTTGCAGTATCAACACCATGCAAACTATCACTGACAGTTCTCTTTCCAATGTTTATCAAAAACGCTAAAGGTGTAGCTGTAACTACCAGCTGTGTGGTTGATAGTTTTTGAAGATAAATGGCGGTATAATCATTATATTTACCTAAGATGTAACATGCGTGTTATACGTGGTAGAGCCATGCTGCAGCTATATTAGTAGTATAGTTGTGGCACGAATGGGTCGGCTCAACTGGGGAACGACCACACTCTCACATAATACTAACGTAAAATAGCAGCTAACGCTGCTGTGTTTCGTATAGTGAGTATAGAGACCGGAGAACCCTTCCACTGGGAACGAGGCATTCCATCTTAGTCCTCACAGGTGACAACGCATCTGCATTTTGATTCGTAGTCAAGGATAGATGTAGATTTCTATGGGCCACAGCAACTACTTACCATCAGGTAGACTGTGTGTTCCTTTGTCACTATCATCCTATAAAAAAAATACTGACCAATGATGGACATCAATGTCAACATTGTGAGAATTCTGACACTGCAATTGTTAATCTGCCTACAAGCATGGTGATTAACAACACTAGAGGCACATATGTGCAGTGGACTTTTACAGGTCAATAAAGAATTGGTTCTGATTAAGACTTGAAACCCAAGTTTTATAACCCTGTTGTCCATGCATTTATAATTATATACACATGCTGTACTAAGGTTTGTTAAGAATGTGTTATCATGGCCAGTGTCATGCAACACCTTGTCTCACAATTTATATTAATTGGTGCTGTCAAATGTTTCCTTAGCGAACAGCGTATATCCGTTTTAGACTGGCCAGCAAATAATCCTGATTTAAACCGATAGAAAATCTCTGGTATATTGTTAAAACAAAATCTCAAACAAACGTAACACCAGTCAAAACGAACTACGAGTATATGAAGCATTTGTTGAAGCATGGAATTCAATCCCCTAGAAAAATGTATGAAATTGATTGAATCAATGCCACGTCGTTGCAGTGCTGTTATTGAAAATAAGGATACGCCACTAAATATTAATTATAACTATTGGTAGGCTGTGGATAGCTATTTCGTAAATAACAATACTAATTACTAATACTTAAAAATATTGTTTTTATACTTTTTTCTAATTAGTTGACCATTATTGTTTATACCTTAAAACTGATTTAAATGTTTGTCCGTAATGTAATACTGAAACTGCACTTGTGTAATGGGATTTATATTGTTTTTGTAATAAATGATAAATCGTTGAACATATTGTTGTCCTATTTATTGTTTAATTTCAAAATAAAAACGATTGCGGTGAAGCATATTACATAACGTCAAGGACCGTTGATAGTGTTTCTAATTATACGACCACCACTGTATATATATATATATATATATATATATATATATATATATTTATATATATATATATATATATATATATATATAATAAAATAGTTAAAAACATTTGTTAGGGACAGACAGATAAATGTACACGAGATATTATTAATTTTTTACTGCTCACACAGTTCTATATTATGAACTTATTCTTTATTTATCCTTTAGCTCGTTACCTCTACACTAGGATTATCTCCTGTATCATGGGGCAGTTTACATACATAGATTTCACAAGGACAAACATCCAAACCCAGGACAATTATTTGTAGGCCATACAAATATTTGTGCCGTGTGGATTCGAATCCGCGGCCTTTAGCGCTGCAACTCATTGCTAAGCCACGGAGCCATCATTTTATCAAATAAATTTGCTAAATCAATACAATGGTGACCATCTTATGATAGGTACTTTATCGTTATTTATATGCTAGTAAGAAGGACATTCAAATATTTACTTAGTAAATAATGACAAGGCATATAATAACCTGCAGGTCACATTGAATCAAATAATACGAATATTATATTATTATAAAGTTGGGTGTGAATATAAGTAGAATTTTGTAATTTTTTTTCATACTAAAATACTACCATCTTTCTTTTTCTTTATTTTTTTTTCATTTATTGTAGCATTGGCTACAAGGCCATCATCCATAAACAATCTGTTTAACACTGTTACACATAATCAAATAGATATTTTCATAAAAATTCTCACAAAATGTTGATGCCTCATATTGCAAGGCCCCTGGAAATTTTGACGATAGCTTAACCTAAATATGACTATAATATTATGTATGAATTATTCATGGTCACTATTTCTTTTGTTTCAGGGTGAAGTGTTAATCTTGAGTAAAAATGTTGCGGCGCTGCTCTAAACATTTGCAGATTTTATACCGGAGGCAGGGTCAGAGCCTCCGGTACAGATCCACGGAAGTGCCCAAGGTCTTAGGTGCTCTACTGCAAACGAGGATAGTCCACGCCAGAGTCATTACATCTCATAATCAGATCGCTTCACTCCACTTCACAAGACCGTTGTACGAGGAACAGGATGTTATGACGCCCGGATTTCCGGACTCAGTGTCTGAAGGTGACGTCAAACTTGACAAGAAAGTTGGAGATGCTGTAGCGGCTGACGAAGTAGTTCTGGAGATCGAAACTGATAAGACAGCAATTCCTGTTATGGCTCCAGCCCATGGAGTCATTAAGGAGCTGTATGTAAATGATGGTGACACAGTAAAAGCTGGTCAGAAGTTGTTCAGGTTGGAAATAACTGGCGAAGCGCCGAAGAAGGCAGCGGCGGCTGCTCCAGAGCCACCTAAAGCGGAAGCCCCACCAACACCGCCACCAGCAGCGGCTACTCCACCACCTCCGCCTCCCCCAACCTCGTCTGCTCAAACTCCTCCACCTCAAGCCCTCCACCACCTAAAGCTACTCCTCCTCCACCAGCTGCTCCAATCTCATCCATGTTAAGAAAGTTTTAATGCAATTGATCATTATAAAACACATGGAACTGTTGAAAATGTTCTTAGAAAGGCTCGGCCAAGAAAAACCTCTCCCAGAGAAGATACGCTAATCGTTCGTGTTGCTAAAAAAGACCCAAGTGAAGGCTCCAACCAGATTAAAAATGAAGTTTTTTCGCCTGATTACCCGAGAAACATCTCATCAAGACTAATACGCCGAAGATTAGTGGAAGCTAAATTGTTTGGAAGAATCTCTCGAAAGGTACCGCTTCTTACCAAGCAACACCGAGAGAAGCGATTATTATTCGCTAAAAAATATGTTAATTGGACGGTACGAGAAAATATGGTGAATTCCGATGGAAAGCGCTATGTTAGACGTCCTGTAAACAATGCTTTTAATTATAAATACACAAGGAGTATAGTCAAGCACGGTGGCGGTAACATTAAAGTTTGGGGGTGTTTTTCCGGATGTGGAGTTGGACCCGTTCGGAAGATTGAAGGTACAATGGATCAATGGCAATACAAAAATATCTTAGAGCACACAATGATTCCCTAATCGGACGATCATTTGCCTGTAACCAGGATCTTTCAGCATGACAATGACCCTAAACACACGGCCAATAGCGTCAAATGTTTTCTTAGCGAACAGCGTATATCCGTTTAGACTGGCCAGCAAATAGTCCGGATTTAAACCCGATAGAAAATCTCTGGTATATTGTTAAAAAGAAAATCTCAAACAAACGTAACACCAGTCAAATCGAACTACGAGTATATGAAGCATTTGTTGAAGCATGGAATTCAATCCCCCTAGAAAAATGTATGAAATTGATTGAATATTTAATGATAATAATTGATTATTTAATGAATATTTATTGATACGTCACTAAATATTAATTATAACTATTGGTAGGCTGTGGATAGTAGCTATTTCGTAAATAACAATACTAATTACTAATACTTAAAAAAGTATTGTTTTTTATTCTTTTTTGTTGTTGTTTCTAATTAGTTGACCATTATTGTTCATACCTTAAAACTGATTTAAATGTTTGTCCGTAATGTAATACTGAAACTGCACTTGTGTAATGGTATTTATATTGTTTTTCTAATAAATGATAAATCGTTGAACATATTGTTGTCCTTTTTATTGTTTAATTTAAAAAAAAACAATTGCGGTGAAGTATCTTACATAATATCAAGGACCGTTGGTAGTGTTTCTAATTATACGACCACCACTGTATATATATATAATATTATATATAATAATATATAAAAATAATAAAAATAGTTAAAAACATTTGTTAGGGACAGACAGATAAATGTACACCGAGATTTTATTAATTTTTTTGCTGCTCACACAGTTCTATATTATGAACTTATTCTTTATTTATCCTTTACCTCGTTACCTCCACACTAGGATTTTCTCCTGTATCGCGGGGGCAGTTTACATACATAGATTTCACATACATATATTTCATAAGGACAAACATCCAGACCCAGGACAATTATTTGTAGGCCATACAAATATTTATGCCGTGCGGGATTCGAAACCGCGGCCCTTAGCGCTGCAACTCATTGCTAAGCCACGGAGCCATCATTTTATCAAATAAATTTGCTAAATCAATACAATGGTGACCATCTTATGATAGGTACTTTATCGTTATTTATATGCTAGTAAGAAGGACATTCAAATATTTACTTAGTAAATAATGACAAGGCATATAATAACCTGCAGGTCACATTGAATCAAATAATACGAATATTATATTATCATAAAGTTGGGTGTGAATATAAGTAGAAATTTTGTAATTTTTTTTCATACTAAAATACTACCATCTTTCTTTTTCTTTATTTTTTTTTCATTTATTGTAGCATTGGCTACAAGGCCATCATCCATAAACAATCTGTTTAACACTGTTACACATAATCAAATAGATATTTTCATAAAAATTCTCACAAAATGTTGATGCCTCATATTGCAAGGCCCCTGGAAATTTTGACGATAGCTTAACCTAAATATGACTATAATATTATGTATGAATTATTCATGGTCACTATTTCTTTTGTTTCAGGGTGAAGTGTTAATCTTGAGTAAAAATGTTGCGGCGCTGCTCTAAACATTTGCAGATTTTATACCGGAGGCAGGGTCAGAGCCTCCGGTACAGATCCATGGAAGTGCCCAAGGTCTTAGGTGCTCTACTGCAAACGAGGATAGTCCACGCCAGAGTCATTACATCTCATAATCAGATCGCTTCACTCCACTTCACAAGACCGTTGTACGAGGAACAGGATGTTATGACGCCCGGATTTCCGGACTCAGTGTCTGAAGGTGACGTCAAACTTGACAAGAAAGTTGGAGATGCTGTAGCGGCTGACGAAGTAGTTCTGGAGATCGAAACTGATAAGACAGCAATTCCTGTTATGGCTCCAGCCCATGGAGTCATTAAGGAGCTGTATGTAAATGATGGTGACACAGTAAAAGCTGGTCAGAAGTTGTTCAGGTTGGAAATAACTGGCGAAGCGCCGAAGAAGGCAGCGGCGGCTGCTCCAGAGCCACCTAAAGCGGAAGCCCCACCAACACCGCCACCAGCAGCGGCTACTCCACCACCTCCGCCTCCCCCACCCTCGTCTGCTCAAACTCCTCCACCTCAAGCCCCTCCACCACCTAAAGCTACTCCTCCTCCACCAGCTGCTCCAATCTCATCCATCCCTGTAGCAGCGATCCGCCACGCACAAGCTATCGAAACTGCTACAGTTAAGGTCCCACCAGCGGACTACTCGAAAGAAATCTCTGGCACCCGAACCGAGCAACGCGTGAAAATGAACAGGATGCGTCAGCGAATTGCCCAGCGCTTAAAGGAAGCGCAGAACACCAACGCCATGTTGACCACATTCAATGAAATCGACATGTCCCATATCATGGCCTTCCGTAAGAAGAACCTGGATGCTTTCACCAAGAAACACGGTGTGAAGCTTGGACTCATGTCGCCGTTCGTGAAAGCAGCTGCGAATGCTTTAATGGATCAACCTGTGGTCAATGCAGTTATAGAAGGAAACGAAATAATCTACCGCGATTACGTAGATATCTCTGTGGCTGTTGCTACACCAAAAGGCTTAGTTGTGCCGGTGATCAGGAATGTTCAAACTATGACCTATGCTGACATCGAGTTGACTATTGCTGGGTTAGCAGAGAAGGCGAGGACAGGTAAGTTAACTGTCGAAGAGATGGATGGTGGTACTTTCACTATCAGCAATGGTGGCGTATTTGGGTCCCTCATGGGTACGCCTATTATCAATCCACCTCAATCTGCGATTTTGGGAATGCACGGTATATTCGAACGGCCTATAGCATTAAATGGTCAAGTTGTTATACGACCAATGATGTATATTGCCCTCACTTACGACCACAGATTAATTGACGGCCGTGAAGCTGTGTTGTTCCTTAGAAAGATCAAAGAAGGCGTGGAAGACCCGGCGACTATCCTTGCCGGACTGTAATTAGAATTTTAAAAAAAAACCGAAACTATCTCCGAGTTGCAGTTGTCGATACATATGTAGATAGGTAGAGTAGGCGAGTCAGTTTGTTCTGAGGAATGTAAATCTATTAAAAAAAATATACTCGTCAATATAATAAGCAGTATTAATATCTTTCTTCCATAAGATCAGAGAAAAAAGTTCTTGGAATCAGCTCTCCTACTCTATGAATAATCTGTGGATTATATATAATTTAAGTTACCAATATTATTTGTTGCACTTTTGTAAAAATAAAACAAATGGCGGCACTGGCTTGTAGAGCGTTTCAAGAGCGAGCTATTTAATTGAATCATGTTTGTAAATTATTTACAAAAACTATTTTGTTATTTTGCGAACCGGGCTGCCTAAGTCGTGCATGTTTCGCACATTATTTTTGTTTGTATTTATTAAATACGTCCGCGTATTATTTATCGAGAATTAAGTGATTGTAATAAATCTATGTGACTATAAAATGTTGTTTTATTATTCATATTACATTATTATTAAATAAAATGTATATAAACAAGGTATAAAGATTCACTGTGCGACAGACAGTTTCAAAATTATCTATACAAACGAATAAAATTGAAGTGTCTCTTTGTAATGTCAAAATAACAGATTTTTACTAAATGCATATGAAAGTGTATACGGTACTTATAACAAAAAAACAATTTTTAAATTTTTTGTCTGTCTGTCTGTCTGTTTGTTCCGGCTAATCTCCGAAATAGCTGGGCCGATTTTGAAGGGACTTTCACAGACAGAATCTAACTGATGTTATAAGGAATAACTTAGGCTACTTTTATTTTAGAAAAGAATTAGGGTTCCGCGCAAAAAAATTAAAACATGAAATCCAATTCTGATATATTCCACGCCGTCGTAGTCGCGGGGAACAGCTAGTAATTTTATAAATGTGAAAGTGTTTGTTTGGATGTTAGTCATACAGTTAAGCTCAAAGGGCTAAAGGAATTTGAATGAATTTTGGTATAGAAGTCGATATAAAAATGAATTGCTGTCCGTTAGTCTCGTTAAAACTCAAAACGGCTCGACCGATTTTGATGTGTTTGAATGGGTCCCTAGATGGTTTAGATTCACTTTTTGACCCGGTCTAATTATTTATAAATGTAATACTCTAAAATAAATTACATAGGTACAAACAATTAAAAAAAACTTTTATTCATTTATTACAGTCTTTCAAAAGTCTTCTTCTGAACATAAACTTCTCCCATGGATTTGATTGAATGGCCTCATAGGAGCGGTAGTGAATCCTCCATATAAGCCGAGAAGCCGGGCTTGCCCTATCAATAATATCAACTAATAAAATAACTCGTAAACTGTTTCAAACTATTTCAAATTTCCCACGCGCTTCTCTGTCGCTGTCGCTGACCTATTCTACACAGGCCATAGATTACTGTATATACACAGGCCTTATAACGTCAACACGCGGCAAAACTGCGCGATTAGGTTGTCATAAAATTAGTCGTCTCTCTCGCTCGCGTGGGCTTTTACCGGACTTTCGAGAAGACGATCGCTCCTTTCTAACCTGTGGTGATATGTTCTATAATTAAATATAACTTGTTTATATAGCAATTTGTACGTAGCGAAAAGCCCGGCTTTTAGTGTGAAGTTAGTCATTAGTCAAGCGCGGGTGATACCTTTGCAAGTTAACTTCACATTTCAATGTTTACTCTGTGTTTACTTGAGCGAATAAATATTGCGAGTTGAAAATTTATGCTTTTTATAGATTTTAGTGAAAATGGAGGATAATAGTGTTCCTGTGATGTTAAAGTGCTAATCGGCGAGGAAAAGGTAAAATCGAAAAAGAGAAAAGGTAAATTTTTATAAAACTGCTAAAATCAAACAAAACCATATCTTGGGCTTGCCCTAGCTTGGAGCCCTAGCTTCGCCACTGCATAGGGGCATATTTTCTATAGTGAGGCATTTTATCTATCCTCAGATGTGATGAGTGTTCTTTGTTTTGAGTTGCCTACAGTGTCTACGGTCAGGTGTAACGAACCTATAATATAAGTAAAGTTACAGCCTATATAGGTCCCACTGCTGGGCACAGGCCTCCTCTTATTTCTGAGAGGGTTTTGGTTTTGGGGCAAGGAAAAGTCCACCGCGCTGCCCCAATGTGTGTTGGCCAACTTCACATGTCTTCGAAATATTTTTTTCTTATTTTCAGACATGCAGGTTTCCTCACGTTTTCCTTCACCGCCGAGCATGGTAAATACTAAACATAAATAGTATCAAAGGCGTAGCGTGGACTAATATAAACGTGGGCGAACTCGCATCAGCGAGGCCCCTTTTCTTTCTATCTAACGGTCGCGGTCTTTGAAGGTAGTTACAACGGCCTCGCAGTCCCACTTTAGAGGGGCTTCCTGCGAGGCCCCAAACAAATACGCTTTTGAATTTGTAACGTTCTTTTTCGAGCGTAAAAGTGATCAAATTGATTAGTCATCTGTGGTAAAGTCTGTGGGCATCGCATTTTAAGGAGCCTCGTGAGGTCCATTTAAGCGCGACGCCGTGGGCGAGGGCCTACTTCGCCCAAGCTACGCCACTGAATAGTATAGACTTATATTTAAAAAAAAATATGTTAGTAAGTAAACTTATATTAAAAAAATAAAACTATACAAGAAAGATGTATCTTTCACTACTAGCGACTATGACGCCATTTATATATCTAGTTATATATTCACATACAATTTCTAAAGAGCCGTGCCGTGTGGCGTGAGAAAATCCATCATCTTACATCGTCCCGTGGGTGTGTTAAAGGGAATATCTCAGAAAAATCTCACGGCCTCCTACAGATGACGGCACTGAGTATCTTTTTTATACACCGAAACAATTGTGGTATAAGCAGCTGCAGTTTTACGAGATGACATGCGATGAGAAGAAGTGACAAAAGGTTAGTAACGTTTGGTCACAGCCTAAGAGTAGTAGGTAGTTAGACATCGATCACTAATAAAAAACTAGATACACAATCCCATGCAAAATTTCTCTAAAAACTGTCGCCAATTGTTTTGACGTAATTCTAGTTGAAGGCGTAAGAGAATGAGTGTATTCTCCTACCATCCTGTAGACGTCGTAAGAGTCGACAAAGGGAAAAATACTGAAACAGGAGATGAGCAGCAGCATCTGTCTGAGAACAACTCAAAATAATAGAAAACTGCGGTTGCCAACCCGCCTGCTAAATGTGGCAACTGTGACAACAAGGCTAATCCATAGATTAATAGAATAGGCGTTACTTTGCAGAAATCCATTATATTAAATTTATTGAAAACTAGCTGATACCCGCCACTTCGTCCGCGTTGCTTGATATATTAACAAAGTTTTCGTATGTGCGAAGGAAAAAAACATCAAAAAGATCGCAAAAAAAAAAATACTTTGCTTACAAAATTTCTTTGTAAACAATGTTATTCTTTGCTCCATATACTTGCTACATAACTTATATATTTTAGCTACAAACAGCTAAAATATATAAATTGTCTGGGTTAGTAACGGGAGAGTAAGCGACGTACAGTTGACCGTGTGAAAAACCCCGTATAAAAAGCGTTGTTTTTAAAACTTTAATAACTTTATATTAAATGAAGATATCGCAATATTTTTTTTTTTGATAAAGGCCAAGGTCTAAGAAATAAAACTTAGAAAACCCAATTGAAATCTATCCACTAGTTTTTCCGTGATGCGCGCACAGCTGCAAACCTCTATCATTTTATTTATATAGATTAATTTGCTTACATCCGCGAAATTAAATAAAATGATGTGTCTTACCTAGTTTAAAGAGCACCTCCCGCCCTCCCTCAATTGCGTGCACTATCCCTGTCACCACTAATCCAAGCACCGCTACTCCCAACAGCACTACATTAGGAAAGACACACCACCGTCAATAATAAGACACGTGTTTTGCCTCTACACGAGGCATCCTCAGGTGGAATAGACTCTGCGGTGGCTGAGATTAGCCACCGATACCTAATTTAATAATCAATAGATTTTGGATGCAGTCAAGTTTATTATGTTGCTCTTCGGTAATTTCAAGACTATGTCAGCATAAACGAGGATAGGCAGCAGTAAAGATTGGGCAAGCGTAATTTTAGTGAAGATACGTAAAAAGTAGTTCATTCTCCAGAGTAAAACCACATGATGCAAACATCTTACGACACACTGGGTTGATTTGAGGAGTCCAAGAAACGCTGCAATCTATCAAGATTCCCAAGTTTTTTTTTTATAACGTTCTTATAAAGGATTTGAACACCATTAATACGTACGATGTGGGTATCTTTAAGGCATGAGTGAATACGTTTTTGTTAAGCTACATCAGCGCTTTACCATTTTTAGTTACAACATCACTTAACATCAGATGGGATAGTAGTCAAACACTGGCTTATATTAAATAACTAAAAAGGGGGTATTTAGCGTTATCGCAGTTCCAGAATATTCGCACCATGCGCGCCGCTCTGTGCCTTCTATTAGGCCATTACGATAGCAGCCGCAGAAGAAATAAATGAAATTTTGAAGAGTAATATCGTTTAATTAGGAATGATACATTCGAGAGGTCAATCCACGGATTTAACTCGGCTGGGCAGCGTTCGGGAGATTACGACCCATCTTCTCGTCGGGCATACCTCAAAACCTCAAAACTAAATTGTACAACCAGTGCGTGTTGCCAGTGATGACATATGGAACAGAGACGTGGTCCTTCACTGCTGGCCGTATGAGGAAGCTCAAAGTCGCTCAGCGAGCTATGGAGAGGGCTATGCTCGGGGTTTCTCTGCGTGATAAACTTAGAAATGAGGATATCCGCAGTAGAACCAGAGTAACCGACATAGCCCAAAGGATTAGTAAGCTGAAGTGGCAATGGGCCGGCCATATAGTTCGAAGAACCGACAACCGATGGGGAAGAAAGGTTCTCGAGTGGCAGCCTCGTACCGGCAGGCGAAGTGTAGGGCGTCCCCCCACTAGATGGAGTGACGACCTGGTAAGACACGCAGGAAGTCAATGGATGCAGGTGGCTCGGGACCGTGCTTTGTGGCATTCCGTGGGAGAGGCCTATGTTCAGCAGTGGACTTGTGAAGGGCTGTAATGATGATGATGATGCCTATAACCTTCCCGGAAGTGCAAGCAATAGGTTGACAAAATTTTACCGCAATCTGATGAACGGTATGGCAGCGCATTAAATACGAATAAAGAAACATAATTTTTATATACAGGTTGTCCGGTAATGAATGGATAACCTTGAAATGTCTTATAGTACAACTTATGGCCGTTCTGAAAAAAATACGAAACATAATATATCACAAGTAGTACCTTTGATATATTTTTTTAAAGAAAAGTCGATTTTTTTCTATCTTATTTTACTGTCTTGAACACTATGACCAAAAACGAATGATTTCTATTGGTTTTTTGTTGTTTTATTATTATACACTAACTGTGCTGATAGATAAAAAGTAAATAGTATAAATAGCTTTTGCAGTTTTTATTTAAAAAATTCGCAAATCAATTTATTTTTGAAAAACATGCAAAAAATATTATTTAAGCGAAGTTCAAACCTCTTGGGTATGAAAAAAATGTATGAATGTATGGGTGACCAATAATTTTACAATAATGTCGGTTTTGTGTAGATTTTATAGTGGTATAATTCATAAATGTATCTTCCATAAATAGTGACTTATTGCCATTAATGTAGAAAAGGAGAAAATTTGACTAAGTAACAAAATTTGTAATATGGGAACATTTTTTAAATTGAATTGTCTCTGATCATTGGGAATTAATAAAAACAGGAGTTGATCATACATGAAAACAGCTATTTTTAAACAAATTGAAACCAAATTAAGTATTAGAAATTAACTTATTTAAATGTAATAAAATAACCAATATAAATGTTAAAATGGTTACTTTACTAGCGTGAAATGGGTCGTGACCTTCATATTTACTACCTGCTGTTTTTGTGTTATATTAGACAAAGAGGGTCTGAATTGGGTAAGTGGGAGAGAGAAGAGCTAAATGTAAAAGAGAACTTAGTGCGTCACTCGACTTGCTCGACTTCGCATGTATTTATTTTGTCTCCGTTTGCAATTATTTAAATCGGTGTTAAAACGACCACTTGGCTATTTTACCGGACTATTCGTTTTGCTTACTGATTTGGACTTGTTTTGCGTTTGGTGACATTTGCGACGATTTGGCTTGTTTCTGGACTATACTGGACTTCTGTGTACTTATCAAAATGCCACATCATCAGTACACGGCACAAGAATATGCAAACATGCATTTTATTTATGGAGAATGCAGAGGCAACGCAAATGCAGCCGCAGCTCTTTATAGGGAGAGGTACCCTAATGCGCGCCACCCAGACTACCGCGTATTTATAAGAGTCCACGGTTGTTACTCCGAAGGAAGAATGCCGGGTAGTGGTGTCGGTGGTGCTAGCGCTGGAAGAATCGCTCATCCTGATGTAGAAGACGTGGTGCTTGAGGAGATTGAAAACGATCCTTCAACCTCTACGCGAGCAATAGCTCGACGCACAGGTATTGGAAAATCGACCGTACACGATATTTTAAAGAAAAACGAATTCCACCCTACCACCTCACACGCGTGCAAACTCTCCAACCAAGAGATTATCTCTCAAGAGTGTGTTTTGCCGGCAAATGCTGGCAAAGATGGAAGAAGACCCGCAATTTTTAATAAAATTTTGTGGAGTCAACGCTTAAAAGAGACGGTTACTTAAATTTACACAATTTACATAGTTGGGAACTAGAAAATCCCCATCTTATGCGTGAAGACAGGTCGCAATACCAATTTAAAATAAATTATTGGACCGGAATATTAAATGGTATGATAATTGGCCCATTTGAATTACCGAAATTTAACGGGGCAAAGTTATTTGGAGTTTCTTCAAAATGATCTCCCAATTTATTACAAGAGGTTCCCGAGGAGCTGAGGAATCGTATTGGCTGCAAAATGACGATTGTCCTGCGCATTATGCTGTTCCGGTTCGTGCATATTTAAATAGCAGATACCCAAATAGATGGATCGGACGTCTAGGGCCAATTTTGTGGCCTCCACGTTCACCGGATCTAAATCCATTGGATTTTTTTTACTGGGGCTGTCTGAAAGAGGAAGTATACTGTAAGCCTGTGCGGTCTTTGGACGAACTACGCAGTCGTGTCAGAGCAGCCGCATCAAAAATATGCGAGCGACGGTACACAAGACTGCTCAGAAGATCATTTATCCGAAGATGTAGGGCATGCATAAGAGTGGGAGGCAAACAATTTGAACATTTTTTGTAAATTAATGAAAAATAAAATATTTTAATTTTAAATGTTGTTTTTTATTAATCCCCAATGATCAGACACAATTCAATTTAAAAAATGTTCCCATATTACAAATTTTGTTACTTAGTCAAATTTTCTCCTTTTCTACATTAATGGCAATAAGTCACTATTTATGGAAGATACATTTATGAATTATACCATTATAAAATCTACATGAAACCGACATTATTGTAAAATTATTGGTCACCCATACATTCATACATTTTTTTCATACCCAAGAGGTTTGAACTTCGCTTAAATAATATTTTTTGCATGTTTTAAGAATAAATTAATTTGCAATTTTTAAATAAAACTGCAAAAGCTATTCATACTGTTTACTTTTTATCTATCAGCACAGTTAGTGTATAATAATAAAACAACAAAACCAATAGAAATCATTCATTTTGGTCATAGTGTTCAAGACAGTAAAATAAGATAGAAAAAATCGACTTTTCTTTAAAAAAATATATCAAAGGTACTATTTGTGATATATGTATTATGTTTCGTATTTTTTCAGAACGGCCATAAGTTGTACTATAAGACATTTCAAGGTTATCCATTCATTACCGGACACCCGATATAAGATAAAAAGTAATATTTTTATTAGTCATTTAATAGTTGGTGCCCTTTTACTTTTTCTGCTGCCAAATAGCAGTGTTTACATTGCTGCGTTCCTTTCTGAAGAGTATAGTGAGCCCGTTTAATTACATGCCGAGGCATTACATCTTAGGCCTCAGAGGTAACAACGCATCTGTAGCCTTCTTAGTTTGAACATGTGTTCCTGGACTGCTAGAGCCATTTACCATCAAGTGTCACTTCAGTTTAATATAAATCTTTTTAAATTAATAGCGATTGTATTATGTAGCCTATTAATAAATCGATTTAATAATCAGGTGCGTTCACAAATTCACACAAATGTTTGATTTGTTAGTAACCATGGTAACGTGATGTGAATTGTCACAATGCATTGTAAAGTTTATTGTAATATTTTAAATATTGTTGTGTATAACGATTAGCGTAATGGATTTAACTAAATAAATTAAAACAGTATACTTACAATTCAAGTTGTCGCATGGTGAGTAAATAGTAATGCGATATTAACTTATTCTCTTCCTATTACGCTTTACTTTATTATACAGTAAGGGCGGATCGCACAACGTTTTGCTTGAAATTTATTTAATTAATTGCTCATTAATTAATAATTATATTCTGAGCCACGTGCATTCATCGCCTTTCTGCGTCTCTTACCAGTTTGTCACTCCATCTACACTTCGCTTACCAGTACGCGGCTGCCACTCGAAAACGTTTCTTCGCCATCGGTGGATGCAAGTGACTCAGGACCGTGCTTTGTGGCATTCCTTGGGGGAGGCTATTTATCAGTGGAAGGTTTGAAGGGTTGTAGCGATGATGATGATGATAGGTACGAGTATATAATTTTATTAAATGACTAATTTATATAAATATTTTAACTTTTTAACCGAACTTTGTGGCATTCCTTGGGGGAGGACTGTCACCTTTGTTTAGTGGCTGTAAGCGCGACTGGTGATCATGAGGCCCCTGTGTTGAATGCCGGCCAAAAAAATGTTGGTTTTTTTTTGTCAATAGACTCTCAAGTCTCAATGGCAGCCCAGAGTCAGGAAGTTAGGGGTGTTTCATCCCCATGCCTCTTAAAGCGCGTAAGGCCGTTGTGGTCAGCCTAATCTATCGGACTTTGATAGTGAGGGACTAAAGAATGCACTTGTGCTTGCACATTATAAGCTTATCCTGCGCAGATAGCCATTGTATGACCACTCTAATTTCCGTTTAGACTGCCCATACTATCTGGCCAGCTAGTCATTATATAAAAAACGTTAGATTCCCCACATTAGGATTTTCTCCTGTATCGTAGAGGCAGTTTACACACATAAATTACACAACTACAAACATCCAGACCCGGAACAATTATTTGTAGGCCATACGTTTATACTTGTTCCGTGCGTGATTCAACCCCGCGGCA
This sequence comes from Parnassius orleans, assembly GCA_029286625.1. NCBI lineage: Eukaryota > Metazoa > Arthropoda > Insecta > Lepidoptera > Papilionidae > Parnassius > Parnassius orleans. The sequence continues at coordinate 1,891,129 of JAGSMP010000237.1, forward strand.
CGCAGTGCCACGACCCAATTCTAAAGTCCCCTACGCCACGGAGCCGTCATCTTCGAATCGTTGTCATTTTTCGAATTACAAATTTAAAAATATGGGATTATTTTATATCCAGTTACTTATCTTAGTTTATTTACTTAATTTAGTTACTTTATTTATGGCTTCTCACGTGTGATTTCTGGATCTCGTCAACAGCGTCAACTACCGGGTCTATTGTGAATCTAAACAGTCGAATCAACTTAATCACACACAAAATTTCATCAAAATCGATCCAGCTGTTTAGGTGGAGTTCAGTTTCATACACACGAACAGAAGAATTATAAATATTATTGTACATTTATACCTTCCTATTGATTCATTTTGCCTATTGATGAAAACCCCATCAAAATCTGTTTCGTAGTTTAAAAATCTAAGCGTACAGACGGCCGGAAGCGACATTAAAAGTTTATTTTATTTTTTATTTTTAACGCCCTCGCACTGCTTTTTGTGGGTGGAATTTCATAAAATCCGTTCTCGGTAATTTTTAACATGCCAAAAAGAATATTCTGGCCAAGTTTTATACCTATAAGAGCTATAGTTGAGCTATAGTGAAAATGTATTTTTTTTATTAACGCCCCCGCAACCCCCTTGCGGGTTTCGTAAAATCCGTTCTTAGCTGACCTCTACTCGGTGAAAGAAATATTCCTATCAAATTTCAAGTCTCTAGGCCTTATGGTTCCAGAGATATCGTGATGAGTCAGTCATCATCATTACAGCCCTTCACAAGTCCACTGCTGAACATAGGCCTCCCCCAAAAAATGCCACAAAGCACGGTCCTGAGCTACCTGCATCCATCGACTTCCTGCATGTCTTACCAGGTCGTCACTCCATCTAGTGGGGGGACGCCCTACACTTCGTCCGCCGGTACGAGGCCGCCACTCGAGAACCTTTTTTCCCCATCGGTTGTCGGTTCTTCGAGCTATATGGCCGGCCCATTGCCACTTCAGCTTACTAATCCGTTGGGCTATGTCGGTTACGCTGGTTCTACTGCGGATAACCTCATTTCTAAGTTTATCACGCAGTGAGACTCCGAGCATAGCCCTCTCCATAGCTCGCTGAGCGACCTTGAGCTTCCTCATCCGGCCAGCAGTGAAGGACCACGTCTCAGTTCCGTATGTAATCACTGGCAACACGCACTGGTTGTACAGCCTCGTTTTCAAGTTTTGAGGTATACCTGACGAGAAGATGTGCCGTAATTTCCCGAACGATGCCCAGCCGAGTTGAATCCGTCGATTGACCTCTCGGTCGAAGTTGGACTTACCTAGTCGGACTATTTGTCCCAGGTAAACATACTCGTCAACAACTTCGAGCTTAGTGCTCCAACAACTACCGGCATAGGTGTGACATGGACATTAAACATGATCTTTGTTTTGTCCATGTTCATCTTAAGACCTATCCGTTGGGAGGCACTATTGAGGTCATTGAGCATAGTCTTAGGTCCTCCAGCGATTCTGCCATAAGGACTATATCGTCGGCAAATCGAAGGTGAGTGATGTACTCGCCATTGATGTTAATACCGTATCCTTTCCAGTCCAGAAGCTTGAAAACGTCCTCCAATGCAGCGGTGAAGAGTTTCAGGGATATAACGTCACCCTGTCTTACACCTCTCTGCAGTTGGATAGGTTTCGTACTCCTGTTCTGTACTCGGATAGCCATCGTAGCCCTACTGTACAAACACTTCAGCACTTCGATATACCGACAGTCAACTTGGCACCGCTGAAGGGACTGCAGCACCGCCCAAATTTCGACGGAATCAAAGGCTTTCTCATAGTCCACATACGCCAGACATAGTGGCAAATTGTACTCCTCGGACTTCTGTACAATTTGCCGAAGGGTATGTATGTGGTCTATGGTGCTAAAGCCTTTTCAGAAACCGGCTTGTTCGGGAGGCTGGAAGTCGTCGAGTCTGCGTGCGAGACGATTCGTAATGACTCTCGAAAACAGCACGTAGACGCGGCTCAGAAGGGAAATCGGTCTGTAGTTCTTCAAGAGAGCGTTGTCGCCTTTCTTGAAGAACAAGACCACCGCACTTCTGCTCCACGCCTCCGGTGTAATGCCACCATGTAGGACGGAATTAAAGAGCTTCTGAAGGACTTCAAGTACCGGTTTTCCACCCGCTTTCAGAAGCTCCGCTGTAATTCCATCCTCGCCTGGGGCCTTGCCGTTTTTAAGGTGCTGGAGAGCCATTCTAATCTCGCTCAGACTGACGTCCGGGATATCATCGGAATAGTGTCGGATAAGACTCGCTCTTGGATCGTTACTCACACTTGCGTGTGGCTCCAACGATGATGTGTACAGCTGCCCATAGAACCTCTCAATCTCACTCAAAATCTCAGGTGTCCCGGAAACGACGCTGCCACACTCGGTCTTCAGCTTCGAGAGTTGGCTCTTTCTGGCAGACAGATCTCTAGCAAAGACTTTGGAGCCCTGGTTCCGCTCGATCGCTTCTTCAATACGAGCTGTATTGAAGTTGCGCAAGTCCCGCCGCATGCATTTGGAGATCTGTCTGTTCAGTTGCTTGTATTCTGTCATATCTACTGAAGACTGCAGCTTCATATCCCGTCTAACAGCCATGAGATTAAGAGTGTGATCGGAGAGTTTTTGTGTTCTTCTGCGGCGGGTCTTGCAAAACTTAGCTCCGACCGCATGGACAGTTTCCACGAGCTTGTCATTCATATCGTCCACTGCATTGCAAACTTCTAGGCACTGAAAACGGTTTCGTAGTTCGAGCTGAAAGGTTTCGGGACTTTGGATTAGAGCACGAGGACGGAGCGTTGACTTCATTAGACGTGACCTCTCCAACTTTACGTTTAGGTTCAGTGTGCCCTCACCATTCGGTGATCGCTGCCGGTTTTCACCTCGCGATCACTGAGACATCACTGAACAATTGTCGCCTGGTCGTCAAAATGAAGTCAATCTCATTTTTGTCGAACCGTCGGGGCTCGACCAGGTCCACTTCCTGTGGGGCCGCTTCTGGAAGAAAGAGTTCATCATAAAAGTCCTCTCTCTCCATGAAGTCGGCCAGCTGCTGGCCCCTGGGTTCCGTTGCCCTACTCCAAATTTCCTACTTTCAGCTCACCGTACTCTCTTGTGCCTAGTTTTGCGTTGAAGTCTCCCATTAAAACCGTATAGTGGGTTTTGGAGGAATGCATGGCTCTAGAGATATCCTCATACATTTCCTCCACCTCCAGATCGGGGTGTGCCGAGGTTGGTGCGTAAACCTGTATGACCTTCAGCGAATACCGTTTGGTGATTCTGAGTATAAGGTACGCAACTCTCGTCGACACGGTCCCAATCTTTACAACGTTGTTAACGAGAGACTTGTGGACGATAAATCCGACACCTCCTTGGGACAGATGGTCGCCTTCGGTGATAGAACAAGTTGCCGGATTCGAGGATTACCGTGTCCTCCCCTCTCTTCGGACCTCGGATAATCCTATAATATTCCAGCGTAACTTGTCTATCTCTTCTTCAACTCAGGATCTTCTCGTCAGTCCTCAGGGTACGTGCGTTATAAGTTGCCAGGTCGAGTCGTCGTAGGTGGCAACCGAACCTCCACCGGAGATTCTTAGCACCCCCTGCCCCGCCGTTACCATGGTCGCCACCGTAGCCAGGAATAGCGGGGCCGCCGGGGACTGGGGGCCGTTTCTTTGTGTCGTCGCCCATTGGGGGTATATTGCCATAGTTGCCACGCTTGGCGAGCGGGTTGGCAACCGCAGTTTTTTATTGTTTTTTGCTGTTATCAGAAAGATGCTGCTGCCCATCCTCTGCCTCAGTTTCCCTCTGTCGCCTCTTACGACACCCACGGGAAGATATGGGGTAGTGAATATTCTTACCCGCCACTACACGGGGGTCTTACCCGCCACTACACGGGGATGAGTCAGTACATAGGTGGAAATCTCTTATATAATACTATGAATTATATTTATTCGAGTAGACTTATAACACTTTTACAGTATCAACGGACGCCCTGTTTACACCATTATCTATCTATATTACCATTATAGCCTATCAAAAGTCTACTGCTTAACCAGCCACTTGTACTGCCTCACAGGCTAATATTCCCATATTTGCCATAGTTGCCACGCTTGGCAGGCGGGTTGACAACCGCATTTTCTTATTATGAAGATGCTGCTGCCTGTTTCCTAAGTTCTTTCCCTCTGTCATCTGTTACGACACCCACGGGACGATATGGGGTAGTGAATATTCTTACACCGCTGAAAAATGTTGGTTACTCTATTTCTACTGCAGATATAATTATTACGGATTCTATCATGCAGAGAAACTTCTCGCAGGGAAATCGCTCGCTCCTAATCTTAGTAATAATCAACCTTATCATCCGTTAAAGTTACCGTTCCAGCCTATTAAAGTCCACTGCTGAACATAGGCTTCCCCCGTAGATTGTAAGCGGATTGCTTGGCAAGCGGGTTGGCAACCGCAGTTTTTTATTTTTAGTCGTTATTAGGAATACTCTGCTGCCCATCTCCTGTATTGTTTCCCTCTGTCGCCTCTTACGACAGCCACGGGATGATATGGAGTGGTAGATATTCTTACACCGCCACTACACGGTACCTAACTTTATCATCAGTAGCAGTTCCCAAAACTGAACTTGTATCTCATATAAATAGAAAAGATTAAGAGAGTGACATAAGTAATATAATAAACAAATTTAGTAAGTTCTAATGTTTTATTTCAGACGATATAATATAAGCTAAAATGCAGAACTCTTCAGGAAGGATAGTAGATAGAAACAAAAGCAAAGAAATAGTCAAAGATGATGTATCAGCATCATCTAGAAAGTCGCAGGAAGAAAGGTTAAAGAAGAGCGTGTCCACACCTCGAAACTATTTACAGAAAACTACACCCACTGATATATATGGTAAAAGAAACCAAATGTTTTACAAGCTCCAAAAAAGGCGGCGTCTTCGTTATCTACACATAGAAGTAAAAATGTATCACCAATGAAAGATTTATTAAAATCTTCGTCGTCATCCGTGAGTAATATTAGTAGCAGAAGGATTTCTTCAAAAATGGCGGTTGGGAAAACAATTGAAGCAAATGCTAATATAACTTCATCCAAGAAAAGCACTCCACGCACTGTTAAAGCTCCACCACCATTTAACGTCACTGTAAATTCGCCCGTATCGAAGCGGAAATCAAGTATAGATTTGAATAAGGAAAAATGTAATTTGAACACAGATAATAAAATCAGAAATGTAACTAATACATCAGTTGATGAAGATCAGGGTAAAAATAAAATGACGGACATAATATTTTTACGACAGCGTTCTAAAACTCGGACTTTAGATGAAAATGAAGTTAAAGTATTGAAGCCTGATGTTGTAGATAATAATGCAGAAATGCAAAATTTATCACGGAGACTGAGTGCTAAGCCGAAGTCATTTTATGTGGACTTAAACAGTGAACAAGGAAAGGTAATTATTCCATTCCATGAACTCTAACTTCATTTGGGTGGCCTAACAAGGTCTATCGGAGAAGTTACAGATAAGTTACCCTAATTTAATCGATGTTTTAAGTAGGCAATTTCTATTAAGAATGACGGTGCCTATTTGACATGTTGATCCGTCAGCCTTACAGCCTATTAAAGTCCACTGCTGAACATAGGCCTCCCCATAGATTGCCTTATAGGGGCATATTTGCCATAGTTGTCACGCTTGGCAACCGGGTTGGCAACCGCAGTTGTTTATTATTTTGAGTTGTTATTAGGAAGACGCTGCTGTTCATCTCCTGAAATGTTTCCCTCTGTCACCTCTTACGACACGGTAGTGGATGTTCTTACACCGCTACTACACGGTAATTCAATTTTGTTAGACTATATTTTATTATTATTTTAGCCAAATTTCTTTCTGATTTAAATAAACGATTTAAAGAGTTTGTTAAGAGGAGGAAAAAAATGTGCTCTTGTATTTCTTGTTTATTACGCTTTTATAGCTAAGCAAAGCTATTATTCATATTAACAAGTGTTATTTCCTCTAGTTTTAATTAAAACCCTAGTCTTTCATGTAAATACTTATTTTTTTTAATTTCATGCTAATAGTAAATCAGAACATAGTTCCATTAAAATTTTACCATAATATGCTTTAAAGGTACGAAAATTGGTGACGAATTTTCATGTTAAGTACTCTAGAATTTGAACGTAAATTATTCTTGAAAGTTTTTACTGAGGTGTTTTGAAACTCAGATTATAGAACAAAAGGTTTGAAATTTAGACTTATGGCTGATTTACACAGGGACAGTAACTGGCTCCAAATTCGAGGCAAGTCAGTGCTGACCCGCTACTGGCATAATGTAAATTGATTTGGAGTCAGTACAGCACTGCCGCGCTAGTGCTGACTTCAGTATTCTTGCTTGAATAGCGGTATTGACCTTGTCTAAACGACCAAGTCAGTGCTTGGTCATTCGCTGGCGTAGTATTGTAGGGTGACGTTGCGTCGTATCATAAAATAATAAAATATATAGATTAGTAAATGAGGGTAAACGAGGGCAAATGAACGCATTTGTTATATTACTGAAAGCATGCATAATACATTTATTTATATTAATTATATAATTTATATTCATCAAAATACATTACATAGTCATGGAAACGTAAACAAGCGTTTACTTTTCCATGACTACGTTATGTAGTTCCTTGGGATTTTATTCCTCCGAGCCTAATCACATGACTGCCTCAAGGAGCAGTTCTTTGGGATTTTATCCCCCGAGCGAACTTCGATTAATCCTAGATATGTAGACCCTAAGCAAGTAATCATTACATCCGCCAGTAACAGAACCTTGAATAACGATGAAGTTGGGCGTGAAAGCAACAATGAAACTAACATTATTTACCATGCTTTTGAAAATTCTTAGAACTATTTTGATTCTATGTGACTGTTAATTTTTTTATTATCCCTAATAAATAACTATCTTACCTTAATTTGCATTTTCAATGCTGCATATATTGCCCAGCATACTTCTGGTATTAAATGAGAAATAGATGGTTTCGATACATGATAAAAGTGACTGAGGTTCCGAAATGATATTCCTGAAGCCAAAAATGTCAGTGTTATTTCGAGTTTTATTTTGGCTGGCAAAACATCTCTCATGAATATATCTTGACGTTGAATAGAGCTTGTTATCAATGAAAGCAATTCGTCAAAATTCTTCGGCGTTATTCTCAAAGCCAGTTTGAATTCCGCAGGATCTTCAAATCTCAATTGATTTAACAACAAAGCAGAACCTCCAGTTTCTTTTCTGTCCTTTATACATTCTCTTATCCAAAGACGTTTCTTTTTACATACCTCTTCTTCTAACATTTTAATCGTTGTAAATTCTGCTGTTTCCGTGAATTCATTTTTGCCTAATAACTTCAATAACGTGCGTACACCCTAAAGAAGTTACCACGACTACTGACTGCGTGTAAACAGTGTGAGTTAGTCGTCGGTGCGAGCACTGGCGCCTGTTACTGACCCCGTGTGCCCCGTGAAGCCTTAACTTCAGATGTTTTTAAATTTGGCTTGCTCTAAATTTCTGCTCAAAACTATATCAAAATTATATTATATATGCGCTCTGAAATTTTATATGTGTTGCCTCCATCTTTTGATATTTATTTGTCCAAGGCAGGGGTTCCCAAACTTTTAAGGTAATGGAACACTCACCAAATCCCTTTTATTTTATGGAACCCCACATCAAAATATGATTTCATATCATAGACAGTGCAATTGAAATATAATAATATAATTCTCGCTTACTACCTACGTACCTACATAACAGTAATGGGTTCTTCTCGTCACATATTTTGCGCTATTTCAAAATAATATTAGTACTTAAGTGTGAAATTATTTCGCAAGCAAAAAGATATAATTTTGCGGAACCCTGGTGACTTTTCCACGGAACCCTTAGGTTCCGCGGAACGCACTTTAGGAATCTCTGGTCTAAGGGTCAGTTCACACCGAGACGTGACAAGACGCGACGCGGCGCGCACTTTTTAAGATAGTGATACAAAATATAACTTTATTTACTACACAAAAAGATACACATTTTATTGAGATAATTCGAAAATACCCCGTGGCGTCGCGCTACGCCATGCTGCGCCTCGAGATGCCTCGACGCAGCGGTGCTTCTTCGGTAGGCACAGTGTGCGAGAGAGGCGCTACGCTTCGCGAAGCCGCGTGACGCAGCGACTTCACGTTGCGCCTCGCGAAGCCGCGTGACGCAGCGACTTCACGTTGCGCCTCGCGACGTCGCGATGGGTCTCGCGGCGGCGCGCTGCGCGGTGCGGTGCGAAACCACTGGCCTCCTCAAGCAACGTCGCGTCGCGTCGAGTCTCTGTGACCCTAAAAGTGTATAATTTTTTCTTTCCACTTGGATAAAATTTGATTGATGCACAGTGCAAAAAAGACAATGATCTGCCAGTCTTTCCATTCCATTCATTCCGTTCATTTTAATGCAGTTTGGCATCACTTAAAACACTACAGCTGTAGGTTTTTTATTATTTAGGTCGAAAAAGAAAAACCTAGCGAGGAGGAGGAAGTAAGTTATGAGGATGATTTTGAAAGTTACGAGTCAGACTTCGATTCCTATCACAGTGAGACTCCAAGTGAAAAAGACTCAAGTGCCACTGACGAAGAGCAAAATGACGGGGAAATCGAAAATAATAATTTAGTAATAGAGGATGAAAATAGTGCAAAAGATGTGAAAGATGAAGAGAAGATGCTAGACTCAGGTAAGAAATTAAGCATTTCGGAGGATTACATTAATAGAAAGTCAAAAGTGTGTATTTTATCCATATAGCATACAATTTATAAATACTAATATTAGTTTCATCTTACACGTTTATACGTGGTAGAGCCATGCTGCAGCTATATTAATTGTATAGTTGTAGCACGAATGCGGCGGCTTCACCGGAGAAGGACCACGCTCTCACAGAATTTCAGCGTAAAATAGCAGCTTAATTCTGCTGTGTTTCGTATGGTGAGTGTAGAGAACCGGATACCCTTTTTAATGGAAAAAAGGCATTCCATCTTAGTCCTTACGGCTGAAAACGCATCTGCATTTTGATTCGCAAACGAGGATAGATGTAGCTGTTTATAGGCTACAGCAACTGCTTACCATCAGGTGGACTGTGTGCTCGCTTGTCACCCTTATCTTATAAAAAAACACTTTCATGACAGAAAAAAATAGGTCGTGGGGGAACAATTATCATAAGTATAGCATATATGTAAGTCTAAAGCGTCAAATGAAACAGAAGTTAGGCAATCTTCGTGAAAACGACTCAAAATAATAAAACACTGTGTTTGTTAACCCGTTTCCCAAGTGCCGCAACTATGGCAATTATCACCCCTATGAGGCAATCTATAGGGTGGCCTATGTTCAGCAGTGGAATTTTAGAACACTGTGTTCCCACAAGCAGTGATTCCTTCCAATTACATAATCGCACTGCAGGTCGTCACTATCGACATTGATGTTTTCATATTCAACTGTCAATAGAATCTGTACTTTAGAAATTTAAGCAACATATCAGTGTCAGGCCACGTCTTCAGTTTGTGGTTTGTTTAACAATGGCTGTATCCTAAAGTAGCCTTAGTGCTGTCTATCACTTTATGTGAAATAAATGAGTACGTAAACTTTTTATATTGTAAATATTAATTAATTAAAAGTTGTTAGTTACTCGACTACAGCGCCACCTATCGGGTTCTGATTTGGTTATATATTTTTGGCCCTAAATCAAGATGTATTGTGAATATGAGTAAGTTTGGTCTATAAATATGGAATTTGTTAATAACCTAACTATAGATCCTAGCATAGGTATGAACCATACTCTCAACAAAACAAATATATTGTGTGAATATGATCTCAATTGGCCAATTCGTTTAAGAGTTATACGATCACTAACAGACGCACCTCCGGTCAATAAAGATTGAGTAGAGATCGCTAAAAATGTCAAATGTTCTGGGAGTTTTGATTAACAATCTTTTAACATTTAATATTAAAATCGTTGTTTGTTTTTTATATAACTCTAAATCCACCTAGGTAGCTATGATCTCCGGGATCCGCAACGATCCACTCAGAAGCTGAAGCCAGCCGTGCTGGATTTCATCTTGGAAGGATCAGAGGATAGTGATAAGAAGCCCTCGTTGACAGATGAAGGGTTTCAAGAAATGTCGAGCTCTAGCACCGTGTCTAGTATGAAGCCAGTGCATATCGATGTTTTGGACAGGTACCTTCTTTATTTCAGTAGCTCAATAACGTCCACAGCCTGACATGAGTCAATTTTCTTGTAGAGGAAGTTTTATCTTAATCGTAAGGCTTGACAGGCGAATTGACGTTCGCAGTACCAGAATACGTAATAGAACTACGCTGCGGCTACATTATGGTTGCAGCACGAATACGTTGGCTCGACCGAAGACGGACCACGCTATCACAGAATACCAGCTTGATTTTTTTTTATAGAATAAGGGGACAAACGAGCATACAGTCCAGGTGGTAAGTGGGTACTGTGGCCCATAGATTACATCGATGAAGATGCAGATGCGAAGCCTGAGGACTAAGATGGAATGACTCGATTCCAGTAAAAAGGGTCTCCGGTGCTCTACACTCTCCATACGAAACACAGCAGCATTAAGCTGCCATTTTACGCTGGTATTCTGTGAGAGTGTGGTTCTTCCCCAGTCGAGACGACCAATGTAGTATAGCTGTGGCATGGCTCTACCACGTGCATTGATAGCAGCTTATTGTTGCTGTGTTTCGTATGGTGAGTGTACAGAAACGTAGACCTTTTTACTAGTAACGAGGCATTCTATCTTAGTCCTCAGGGGTGACAACGCATCTGCAATTTGATTTTAATCGAGGATAGGTATAGACGTAAATGACACAGCATTCACTTATTATCAGGTGGACTGTGTGCTCGATTGTCTCCCTTATTCACCACGCACCTTTGACGCTGCACTACTATCGGAAGCCACAAGATTTTTGTGGCGTATCATATTATACATAGTCGTCTCTTGCGACACCCATAGAATGAAATGGGGTAATCTTGTATCCTTGTACGTCGCGGCACGGCAAAACTAATTACCCCAATTCGTTAAGTGTTTATCGTTAAAGTCGATTAAGATATCCAATTTAGTGAAATCCATTAGATAATGAGGTAACTATTTCGATGTATATACTCGTGTGCACGAACATATCGGCACGATAGGAAAAGGGCCATGTAATTAGAGCATTATTCTACTATGTTTTGTAAGGAGGCATTATAGTATCTTCATCCTCAGGGGTGACAATGCACTTGAATTTAGATTATTGATCGAGGATAGATGTAGTTGTCTATGGACAAGCATTCACTTACTTACTTACATGTCTGAGAAATTGTAAAACACTTCGAGTATATATGAAGGCTACCTGTGTGTTACATTGCGACATTGCGACGGACACTTCCTTACCTACACTAAAACTTTCTTAGGGTGAGAAGCTCTGTCTAGCTGTGGGATGAATATAGACAATTCTTTTTTTACTTTTACTTTGTCATCGGCGGTTTCGGGCAATAAATAATAAAAAAAGGCGAAGAAAAATAGCGGGAAAGAGTCCGTCACATTGGTTTGATGAGATTTCTCGGATTATAAATTCAAGTCTTGATTCTTTAAATAGAACAGACAAAACCCCTTTAAGTTTAATGGGTTTTCTTTAGTGACAAGTTCGTAATACTCGTATAGTACTTATAACTTCGGATTGTTTGACTCTAGTGAAATTTAAGAGTATCGCTATGCCCCTGATCGACCACAGCATTTTCTTCTCAGCAATGAGAGGTTTGCGCACATAAGAGGACATATAAATACTGATACTTTACTTTTAATTTCTACTTGTTTCAGACCACTCTTTATAGATTTTACAATATCGAAAGAGAACAAACGCAGACGTCGAATATCACATCAACTTAAACAAAGAGCGCAAGATATTTTAAGTATGATATCATTGCACGAAATGACGTACATGCTGTTCGAACTGGCACCTATTCCGTACGATTTGTATATGGCAACATATGGCAAAGGTAATTGCACACAAATTGCAGTGCAAACTTTTGATGATGGTATTACTGAGGAAGTACAAACAGAAGAAATTTCCTATGACAACAAATGGACTCAGCTTCCGGTAAAGTTTTCAAAACATGAAGTTTATTTAAATGCTAATGTAGTAAATCGTAAAGAACACGACGAATTTTTGAGAAAATTGTCGATGTTAGTTAATCAGAAGACCGAAGACCGCCGTGATGAACAATGTGATGATAAAAATTACAGAGATAATCCATTGAGAATATTTTTAGAACAGAAAGATGGCGTTGGGTCTGATGTAATCCTTCCACAGGAAACTTACAGAATAAAACTAAAGCAACACGATTACAATGCTTATAGATTGAAGAAGTTTTTGAAGAAAGTAGAAAGAAGGATAAGTAGTATTTTAAGTATGAATACTGGCAACTCCGATATAAGTAATTTAATAAAGAGTTCTAAATTTCCATTTAGTAAAGGCTATGTTACTGTACCTACGAAAAATGTTTCCGCCACTATCTCGATTGAAAGGGAACTGAAAATTACTAATGCAATATTTTCTACAACTAGAACAAATTTATTAATTACTGTTCATGAGAAATCTTCGAGTAAGGTTTCCATTCAGAAATGCATTCTTTGCATGTGGGACTTAAGTGTTGCAATGCAGGATCCTCTAAAACTTCTCATTGCCACAGATAATGTTACAATTGGACGATTTAAAGGAAGCACTGATGGTATTGTGGTGGCTGCTTTAAGAGATGGGTTAGAAAACGTTTTGTATTATTTGTAATTTTTTATTTATAAGCCTTTTTATATAATGTAGGTCTTTTGCAGCATATTCCAACTGTATAGTTTGAAAATTTTCTCATATGCACAAAGTGGCACAGAATCATAACATTCGCATTGGTAATATCGTTTCTTATCACTAGTCAATCTGATTCGCTTTTTAAATGGAAAACCTGCCAATTGCCGGTCATTAGATCCTCGTTCATTCATAAGTTAGCAAAGTACACTGCGTACAAGTAAAATTTAATATAAACACTTCCATCTTGAGTTTCAAATTATCATCATCCTCCCCTATAGATTGATTCATAGGAGGGTATTTGCCATTGTTGCCACGCTTGGCAACCGTAATTTTTTATTATTATTATTGAGTTGTTGCCAGGAAGATAATGCTGCTCATCTTCTGTTTCAGTTTCCCTATGTCACCTCTTACAACATCCATGGGCGATATGGGGTTGAATGCTCTTACGGCGCCACTACACGGCGGCGTTTCAAATATTAAAAAATGTAATTAAAAACTCATATAGGTACTTTGTATTTTGCCAGATCTTATGGCCAAATCCAGATCTTATGGCTTCTATTAGATGTCTGTATTACCATCACGTTTATACGAGATGGTAATACAGACGAGGTGAGACGTCGTTCCATCGTTCCAGCGTATTGATCATCAATACACCTGCATGACGATTAACACAAATCTGTACTGGCAAAATATCTACGAGTATATGAGATAGGAAAAAATTTCTACAGCGATTTTTCTACAGCGAGCTTTCACTTAAAATTCAATTTGAATATATTTATGCAAAATATAGTGTTGAACAGAGAGTGTTGTCTTTTTTATCTCATTTCATAAGCGTTGCATTTGATAGGTCGTAAGACTTCGCTAGCTGGGAGGTATATTTGTCGAAATCAGAAGCAACGGCATCAACATCACTGACAGATTGTCTATTTTCAGTTTCGGCAACAATTTTTATTTTATATCGGAAATTGCCAACTTCGCATGATCGGTGACAGTGTTACAGTGTAAACAAATTACACAATCGTGTTAACGCTTGCTTTCATGTGTTAAAGTTTTGGAACGAAGTTCCTTATCGAACGGTACGAATTTAGTGGATGGGAGCTAGGCGAGAAAAAGTGTAAGATTTTTCCGTCACGACCTCTGACGTAGTGTAGACGGCCTTGGCGACTATATGGAAGCGAGATGGAATAATATCCATCTCCCTCGTTTTTCTTATATTACCATGAAAGAAATATTATTTTATTTTAAATGACGCTTCATTTTAATAGACGCTAGTAATTCATTTATTTGTATTTATTGATCAATAATGTAATATACATTTATCAATAATGATATACTACGAAAGGAACTTCGTTCCAACCGAGTGTTCCGCGACACTCAAGCATGTTTTTTTAATTCGTCAATACACAGAAAATAATTATTCGTTCGTTTAAAAGGTTATTTTTTTAGAACGATACATTTATGGGACTTATCTGAAGAAGCAACATGGATGCAAGATGATACCAGCGATGACAAATCTACCAATTTGCTAGAAATAGATACGGACCGACTAACACAAACTGAACGAGATAGGGAATGGAATTTAAAGAATAGAAGCGTTACTTGTGAAAAGGTTCTTTATTTTGATTATCGTTATAAATTTTATATTATCTCATTATTTCCATATTACTAAATATTAGATTACCTCAAAATATTTTAAACTACCAGATGTATTAGACCCCGCAGATTATAAGAAATTTGCCGGACCGAACGTCCACTTCTAAAGCTTGCAGGATGCACACCAACCGCACGTCAGAAATTTATCATGTCAGAATATCGGAAGGCACGCTCTCCATATATTTGCTCCATAAATTTCGAGACCGTATGCCCGCATGATGCGCAGTTGGGGTGAGGCTGAAAAATATGACTGTGTCGTTATTTGAATATTTAATTACCGAGTAAAAAATATGCATGCCTAATAGAATATTGGTAATATATTATGACTGCCGGAAAGTAATGTCTGACAGTGTGCGGTGTGCGGATGGGCGTCCGGCGCGCGTTGAAACTTTTATGGCAGAAACTTACAATGTGTGGCTGGCCTAAAAGTCAATTGAGTTGGCATCGGGGATTAAATTAAGGTTCTCGCGTACGTGTAGTTTACTGTGTGGTGGCGGTGTAAGAATATCCACTACCCTATATCATCCCGTGGTGACAGAGGGAGGATACAAATCAGGAGATGGGCAGCAGCGTCTTCCTAATAACGACTAAAAATAAAATAACTACGGTTGCCAACCCGCTTGCATAGCGTGGCAACTAAGGCAAATATACCCCCTATGAGGCAATCTATGGGGGAGGCCTATGTTCAGCAGTGGACTTTCGTAGGATGTAACGATTAACGGTCTCGCGTACGGGAAACTTTTGACCATTGTGTTAATACGACTTTGCATTTAGATGTACATAACTTTTAACCTTTGATGACGGTGTCGCTTATTAGTGAGACTACCTGACTAAGCGCGAGTTCTGGGTTAGAATACCAGCCGGTGTAAACATTTGGACAGGAAAATAAATTGTTGGTTTCGGGTTTAGCTGTGATTATTACTTGTGACGGTGTTTTTGCACTAAGTTTAGTGACCAACCGTTGACAAGAAATTCAGCCAAAACCACTGAACCCAAATTTCACAGGCTGCTAATGAGGGGGGGGGGGGGGAAGGTTCTCGCCACTTACCCTACAAAACACAGCAGTAATATGCTACTATTTAACTCTGGTATTCTTTGCGAGCATAGTCCTCCTTCGGTCGACACATTCGTGTTGCTGCAGAGTGGCTTTACCGTTACTGTTAGAGCCTATTAAAGTCTAGATTGCCTCATAGTGAGAATATTTGCCATAGTTGCCACGCTTGGAAAACAGTATTTTATTATTTTGAGTTTTCAGGAAGATGCTGCTGCCAATCTTCTGTTTCATTTGTTACACTTTGCGCTTACATACTTGCTACGCTTAAGATACGTGTTCCTCCACGACCAATTTTTTTCTGAGAATGTGTAAGATGAAACTAATATTATTATTTATATATTGTATGATTTATGACTAAAATACACACATTTGACTTTCTATTAATGTAACCCTTCAAAATGCTTTATTTCTTACCTAAGTCTAGCATCTTTCCTTTATATTTCGTATCATTCAAAAGTTACTGATAAAGTCCGAATGATCAGGCGGCCATATTGAATTTAGTTATGAGTTACGCGGTAGAGCCATGCTGCAGCTATATTATGGTTGTAGCATGAATGGATCGGCTCGACCGGGGTAGGACCACGCTCTCACAGAATACCAGCGTGAAATGGCAGCTTAAAGCTGCTGTGTTTCGTATGGTGAGTGTAGAGAACCGGAGACCCTTTTCACTGGAAACGAGGCATTCCATCTTAGTCCTCAAGGGTGACCATCTGCATTTTGATTCGTAATCGAAGATAGATGTAGATGTTTATGGGCCACAGCAACCACTTACCATCAGGAGGAATGTGTGCTTGTTTGACACCCTTATCCTATAAAAAAAAATTGAAAGAAGATACTCGAATAGCTTCGTACCAGTACGCACAGGTTAGGGCTTCTCCCTCCCTTCGCAGAAAGTGATGCATGCAGCGAGTCGTTGGATGAAGCGGACCCGGGACCAAGATTTGTGACAGTCTTGTTTATAGCAGTGCTTGCACTGCTGTGTTCCGGTCTGACGGGTATAGAGAGCCAGTACAATAATAGGCCGTTAGACATTCAATCTTAGTCCTCAAAGATGATAACGTATCTGTATCTACCCTTCTTTGTTTGGAGTTTGTTGAAGGTGTGCAGTTGCCACTTACATCAGGTGGACTGTAAGTTTGATTATCACTTCAGTTTTATATAAAAAGGCTTTGAGCCTGTACCAAGCAGTGTGACATGTGATGGGATCTTATGATGATGACAGAAGAAATCTTACTTATAACTTCTTAAAGTGTACCCTCTTTACAGAAGTCTGGCTTAATGCAAACTAGTGCATACACTAGTAGTGGAAATAGTATCGTCAATAGTGACGTATTCGATTGTATCGTTGGTTTAGAATTTCTCGGAGATTCACAAATAAGAAATGATCAAGATGGCGGACGGAAGATTATAGCACAGGTAAATAATAATGACATTCTAGAATACAACTAATTTTATGTATTCGTTTATCGCGTTTGATTTGACTTATTTTTTTTTACTCGTTTTAATTTAGGACGTTTCACACTCAGAGGGCTCTGAGACGTTTGACATCCTAATGTCATAGTTAACCTACTAGTGTAGCTGGTAGTGCAAGCCGTCTTTTACGGCGACGGCAATTATTTTACTTTTATTTATTTTCCAGATGTGTTCATTGCAGCGCGCTGGTATTTTAACTCTATGGTCGATAGTACAAGAAAAAACAAAATCAAAGACAAATGACATAGGAAAAGCATTTTGGTCAAAACTCTCATTGGAGAAAGCCCAAACGATTCATCTCACAGAATATTTGGATCTCTGTGTTAATGATACATTAGAAAATAGTTTCACTGATACGTTTAATCTGAACGCTGCTAAAAGAAGAATATCAAACAGAAGGCAAGAGAGAAGTTTGTTAAGGCCAAGTTCTTCCCGCGTAAAATCAGCCATTGGATTATATAGTGAAAATACCAGAACGCGCAGTGCTGCCAGTGCAAAAAACAGAAATACGTTGCAAATAAGAAAAAATATCCAAAATATGTGGGAAACTGGACTTGTGTGTAATGATTTGAAAATAATGAGGCTAAATAATGCCGATAACTTTTTGATAGCCAAAAATTGTGGGGAGGTGCTTTGCTGTACAAGATTTGCGGGCACCTTTAAGGTTAACAAAGTCTGTGTTGCTAGTATGTATTTTAATTTTCTTTGCAGGTGTTTTATTTGGTTTTCTGTCTTTATTTAAGTTGAATTAAAGTAAATATTTTTACCATACAGATGATACATCGTCGATAACTTGTTTAGAAGTATCACGAAATGGCCTACCGTATATTTTAGCAGCAACCGAAACTGGACTTCTCAATTTATGCTGCATCCAAGAGTATAGAGTTATCCTTACTTTGGATTGTAGGTAAGGTTTCCATCTATGATGGTGTTCTGTGTTTTCTAATGTTTTGGTTGGTTCTAGGGATCCTTGCCTTTATTAGTCCATAGCAGTTCACTGCTGGTCATGGGCCTCTCCCGTTTTAAGTAAATACTTGATTAGCCTTAAAAGCTTCTTTAGTTTTACATTTGGCATATTATTTATGAAGGTGAAAAAGTATTGACCATGCAAGTTGCAACCTTTTTATTTTATTGCGTTTATCGTATATAGATTTTTAAATATGATTGAATAATGAATTATATGACCGTTTTTTTTAATTATTACAGAAATGCAACCCCAAACGCTGTTGAAAAATGTAAGGCGGATGACAAGGGTCGTTTTATCAGCAGTGTTATGACGACGGACCCTTTAAGTTCCAGTGTGATGGACTTTGGAAAGGAAAAGAAGGTAATTTTTAGCTTAGTATTGTATACGGTCGCTTTAGAGACGTATGGTATTGTTTTTAGTAGGATGTGTGTGTGTGTGTGTTCTAATAAGTAAACATTGTACGTATGTTCACAATTGTATAACTTTCGTGGTTAATTTTCGCCTCACATATCTCAAAAATAAAAAAACAATAAAATCCTAAGCCCAAAATTATGTAATTAGAATATGTTAAGAATGAAATAAATGAAAAATTGGCAAACCAAATTTCAAAATTGATAGTCCGTATTCCTATTTTCCTATTATATGTTGCAGGTTTACTTTTTATTGTCACTTTCTAGGGGAAAGTTTGTAGTGTGGTCACCCCGGGTCGCAGACATTTTCTATTCTACCATAAAAAGTTATTGGATTTTATCTGCTGCGTGTTTTTCGAAACAATAATTGTAATTCTAATTACTATGCGAAGTTAATAGCACTAAATGCAGGCTTGATATACTGGTTGTTACAAAACTACCCGTAAAGCCGAAAGTAGGTTAAATGGGGCCTTATAACGAGTCCATTGATAATATTTAAGAACCGTGGTAAGGCTGTATAACATACCCCAAAAAAAAAAAATTATTTTTACTGATGTGCAAATCCTATCTCAGTAAAATTAAAGAGTAAACTACGCAGAATGTACCTACATTTTTACCTAATTCGCGAAAACGACAAAAAATTTAAAAGACCTAACCTAACGAAACAACCTGAACGAACACTTAATTTTTCATAATAAATGTCAAATTTACAGAAACGGCTCAAAGTGTGCTCCGCCTTGCTCAATACACAACCTCGCTCGTCGGGATATGGCTTGTGTGGCATTTCGTACCATCGTCGGTGTTATTGATGCGAAAACCGATCTAACACGCTGTTCCATCTCGGCAACCGTTGGTCTATCGGAGAAATACACTCTGTCCTTCACATAACCCCACAAAAAGAAGTCCAAGGGTGTGAGGTCCGGAGAACGAGCAGGCCATAGCACCGGTCCCCCGCGGCCGATCCATCTTCGCGGAAAGCGAACGTTAAGATGTTCTCGTACGTTGCGAGCAAAATGTGCCGGAACTCCATCATGCTGAAACACCATGTTTCTTTGGTTCTCAAAGTAATTCGAGTCAGCCATAGGAAAGTCGTCAATCGCCTCTTCGAATTCCGTTTGTAAAAACGTTAGATAGTTGCTACCGTTCAGACGTGATGGCATAATGACTGTGCTTGGACATCCTCTTCCAGTCACTACAGCCCTTCACAAGTCCACTGTTGAACATAGGCCTCCCCCACGGAATGCCACAAAGCACGGTTCCGAGCCACCTGCATCCATTGACTTCCTGCATGTCTTACCAGGTCGTCACTCCATCTAGTGGAGGGACGCTCTACACTTCGCCTGCCGGTACGCGGCTGCCACTCGAGAACCTTTCTTCCCCATCGGTTGTCGGTTCTTCGAGCTATATGGCCGGCCCATTGCCACTTCAGCTTACTAATCCTTTGGGCTATGTCGGTTACTCTGGTTCTACTGCGGATATCCTCCTTTCTAAGTTTATCACGCAGAGAAACCCCGAGCATAGCCCTCTCCATAGCTCGCTGAGCGACCTTGAGCTTCCTCATACGGCCAGCAGTGAAGGACCACGTCTCAGTTCCGTATATCATCACTGGCAACACGCACTGGTTGTACAATTTAGTTTTGAGGTTTTGAGGTATGCCTGACGAGAAGATGGGTCGTAATCTCCCGAACGCTGCCCAGCCGAGTTGAATCCGTCGATTGACCTCTCGGTCGAAGAAGAAGACTTACCTAGTTGAACTATTTGTCCCAGGTAAACATATTCGTCAACAACTTCGAGCTTAGTGCTCCCAACAACCACCGGCATAGGTGTGACATGGACATTAATCATGATTTTTGTTTTGTCCATGTTCATCTTGAGACCTATCCGTTGGGAGACACTATTGAGGTCATTGAGAACGTGCTCGCGAACTGTATCGGCAGCGATAAATCGATGCCGATACAGTTCGCGAGCACGATTTAAATTGCTATCTTCATGGCCCTACGCATAACATCATATCGTAATATTCCGAGTTAGAAAGCATCGTTATTTTGCAAAAAATGTTGGAAAAAAAAAACTCGAAACAGTTGTAGGATATCGATTAGAAGATTTGTTGTTGTTGTTTTTATTATTCGCTCGAGAGAGCAGGCAAAGGAACTAAGCCATACAGCCTTGTCTTTTTTATTTTGAATATATAGAATTTTAAGGTGTAAAGGCTGAAACCAAGTCTTATTTTTCTTCTTTCCGTCTCTTCAAAATCCATAAAGGCCGAAGCCAAGTCTTATTTTCTTTAGGATTAGAAGATTTGAAATTGACAACATTTTTTTTTTCCTTTTTGACATTTTTTGAAGCCAGTACTTGAGTATAATGACATTCTTGTATTGAGGTAGCACACATTTATGAATGAAAAATAGAAAAACTATTAAAGTAGACAATTATTAGGTAAAATAGGTACGTAGGCCTTTCTGTTAAATAATCTGATTCCCTGACATGACAGCTTACTAGGGTTGACAAAATTTTTGGCTTTGATAATTAATTATATTTTTTACGGGGTATTTTGTAACACGTTGTATATAAAAGAAATGTATTTATAAATGCTATTAGAGTTTACAATAAATTGCCTAACACTTTTAAACATCTCCCTTTCGCAATTTTTAAAAGGAAACTCACAGAATGGCTGGCAACAAAATGTTTTTATAGTTTAGACGAATATATGACTTATAAAGAAATGTAAAATAATGGTGAAATATAGAAAAACTTATTTTTTTAACATTTAATATTTTTTTATTTTCTTTTTGACATTTTTTTAAATTTTTTTAGATATTTGACATTTATATATAATCATTTACATAATTATTTAAATTTTTGACATGTATTTATTGTAATTTAAAAACTTGACGCTAAAATATTTTTAAATAACTACATAATTATTTTTCTTAAATATTTTACCTCATTAAATTGTAATGATAATTTTTTTTTTGAATATTGTAAAGATATTGCACGCCATTATCATGGTAGAATGTACGGTCTCATTAATAAATAGCAACATCATAATATTATGTGCTACATTCTGGCAATAAATAAATTTGAAATATTGAATTGAAATACTCTAAACTTTTAAACGCTTATTAAATTGTATAATCGATTCGGAAGACTCGTCTGTGTGCCTAGTGCGAGTTCCACAAAATCATTCGAATGACTTCACCATCGCGTTAACCGAGTTAACGTCATAGGTATCGACAAGCGAAGACAAACGAGAGTGAGTTACAATCGAAGCTAACCCTTCCATCCGCGTTTGCTCACTGTGAATGGCGTTCGTTCATTCTCTTACGTTGCCAGCGCGTTCCCGTCGTAAGATAAACTAACCAAATTGAGAACGACATTTTTATTTAGTGGTCTTAATATTGTTGCGCGCCACAATTAATACATGGTACATGGCGACACTAGTTACCACTAGCGCCCTCTAGTATCGAGTAGCAGAAATAGGAGAGTCAAGAACCTTAAATTTCCATGGAAGAACTTTCTAGAACTATCGACACCTAGTCAATCGGGACCGATATGTACTCGAACATTCTAGATGTTTCTACAGTAGAAGGTTCTGGAAACTATCTGAGGCCCTATATAAGGCCGGTATAGACCGCAACCGAGTCAGTACTCACTATTGAATTGGCGATAGAAACGAATACTTCGAAGCGATACAACTGCGAACTAAAGTGATCAGTAGTACAATTGTGTTTTGTTATTAGTGTGTTTTACTATAACGCCAACTGTCAAAATGGCGTCGATAAAGCAGCGCTCTTTTGACCCTTTATTATTTGATTGAATGATGAAGAGCTATCGTATCACAGAGTCATCTATGCTGTAGTTTTTCAGTTATAAGAAAATGACCATATGAACCTTACGTAACGCTATAAATTTTTGCGTAAAAATATTGTGGCGTAACTTGGGTAGCTGCCGCCCGGTGTCGTTTTTCAATTTTATTTCCGTTTTTCAATTGAATAATAGGCTATAGATGACTTTACATCTATAGTCTATTATTTAAAAATGAAAGCAATTTATAATTTTGAAGCACTTGCTCACATCCGATTAAGCTGAAACTGGGCATACTAATGTAACTTCTATGACATTGCAATAATATGGTTCCATGAAGCTGATCTGATGATGGACTCGGATGCTATCCTTAGCTACGCCTATAAAAGCTTGTTTAAAAATAGATTTTATAATTAAACTTTATTTATACTTTATAGCTTCGGCGAGTGCGTGCGCGCAGATTATCTTTATTTTCAGAACTTTCAATGCTGCAGTGTTCGTAGTGTTAATTTAATCAAAACTATCCAGTATCAGTTAATTTTCAGAATTATTGACATTTTTACTAGCATCATTTAAAAAAAATAAGGCTGGTAGGTGACTTCGTTACAAAAATGCCGCCTAAAGCCGTTCAAAACGGCTCAATAACCTTCTTTTTTACTTTTATAAAAAGGTGAAGGTAGTTAAATTTACAGTCTATATACGTCCCATTCGGCACAGGCCTCCTCTCATTGTTGAGAGGGTTTTAAGGCGAGGAAATATCCGCCGCGCTGCCTCAATGCTTGTTGGCGAACTTCACATGTCTTCGAAATATTTTTATACAAAGAAAAGCAGTAATTACGGACAACTAATTATATATTAAAGTAAGAGACAAATATCGTAGGATAAATAACAATACGACACAAATTTTCCGCCTTAAACTATGTGCTCGAACTCTCACTCGAGCAAAGAAATCTCGCTCTGTCTCCATGAAATATGTTTAATATTTTAAAAATAAGAAGTTTTAAAACGTCACAAAAGGTATTAAATTTGAAACACAGATGTCCGTAAAATGTTTGGTGTGGTCGCATGCCAACCCGTTCGATATGTTGGCACAGCTGCATGACGGCGCGGTGTGCTCGTGGCGTCTCACCAGCAGTGACATAAACGCACGCCGTGTCGGCGACGCGGCCGCCGTGTGCGTCACTTCTGGTGACACAATGGTGAGACTTTCTATCGTATGATAATTTTTTTATAGAATAACGGTGACAAGCGATCATACAGCCTACCTTATGATAAGTGAATGCTATGGCCCATGGACATATATCCTCGATTAAGAATCAAAATGCAGATGTTGATGATGATCACGACGAATGAATGAATTAATGAAAAAATGATGAACTTACAGTCCACCTGATGGTAAGTGGCTATTGCAGCCAACTTAAAACAGAGAAGGCTACAAATGCGTTGTCACCTCAGAGGACTAACTTGACCGTATTAAAACGGAGAGCGGCCCGAATCGTCGACGATCAAGTTCATTCCGATCGGCTTGATGCACTGGCCTTGCGAAGAGACGTTGCATCTCTATGAATATTCTACCGCATATACCACGGTGAGTGTTCAGAGGAATTGTGTGGATCAATTCCAGCTGCTGAATTCCACCATCTTACAGTGCAACAGAATCCGAAAATCCATCCTCATAATTTCGGCGGCTGGCGGTCCACTAGAATAGCCGGAATTTACTGTCCCCTGTACTTTGACTTAGGGACCTTCAAGAAAAGAGCCTAGTCCTTCCTAAAATGCCGGCAACGCACCTGCAATTCCCCTGGTGTTACGACGATGATCACTTATTATCAGATGAGCCATATGCTCGTTTGCCTACTCTTCCATAAAAAAAAAAACACGGAATGCCTATAGTTATACGGCCAGTATTATTATTGGCATTTCGTGTTAGTTCTTAACTCTTCAAACCAGCACATAGCACTGCACGCCAGGCGGCAGAACTAGGTAAAAGGGTAGTATCTACCTACCCTAGGCAGAGAGAGAGAGAAGTAGTCCTACCACTTTGAATCGACTACCACCAGCGATTTTTCCGGACCGATACGACTTAGGGACCTTCAAGAAAAGAGCCTACTTTTTTAAAAGGCCGGCAACGCATCTGCAATTCCACTGGTGTTGCAGTTGTTCATGAGCGGCGGTAGTCACTTACCGTCAGGTGAGCCGCATTCTCGTTTGCCCCCTCTCATATAAAAAAACTGCCTACTCGCTTCGCTGGGCGTAAAAAAATCTTATGTAATAATTGTTATAAGAATTATTTTGTATTTTAGTCCTTGATATAATCGACTTCTATGCAAATTTCATAAGAATCCGTCCAGCCATACATACTTTCATAGCCGTACATACTTTCATATTAGTAAGATGGAGTATCTAGTGACTTACAAGCGTTTTGTAACATGACATTAAATTTTTAGAGTTTATTGGAGTTACTTGGAATTAACTCCTTAAGAATCGTTTAATATATTATAGCGCACGGTATGCAAAATGGATGGGTAGTACCTAAAATCAAGTGTTAACAAATAGTGAAGGAGGCGTTATGGTTTACCTCTGCGCAACATACTCGCGTATCTCATATAATAAAATAATGAATAATATATTTTATCAAATCAATACAAATAAATATGTGGGTTCATTTACTTCCTTTGCATATTGTATATATTTTAAGACAATCGTTTTTCATTAGTAATCTCCAGTCAAGCGTTGGAGCTGCCGCACACTATTTTTTAATGACTATTTTTGTTTACAGGCAATTGTTACGTCTCAAAATGAAGTACAAGTTCACAGATTATGCAATGAGCAGCAAGAGAAGGATAATGTAAAGCTGTTTCAGAAATACCTCGCCCTTTTATAAAAATACAAAAAATCTTTAATGCAATTATTATATTACAAAAATTAGATTTAAATAATGTTTTATTGCTTTTTACCGTCTAGTAGCGGTATAAGAATATCCCCTACCCTATATTAACCCTATATTATTTAACAGTGGTAGAGCCATGCGGCAGCTTTTGCTGTCGCACGGATGGGCCGGCTCGAACCGGGTTGATACCACGACCTCACAGAATACCAGCGTGAAGTAGAGGTTTACCTCTGCGTTTCGCTTGGTGAGTGCAGGTGACCGGAGGCCCAATTCCCCTCCCCCATCAACATGGTAGCGGAATTAAATGAAAGACTACCCCAGGAGGGTACCAGCACCCCTAGAGAATCCCTCGCTGCTCATCTACGACCAAGCTACTCCACTACTGAGCGTGGGTGCTCAGGCTGCCCCGCGTATTCTGGGGGGGGGCAAAATTCCGCTCGCGACTAATACTGCTCGGGGCAAGCGGAGCAATAAGACCAAGGCGACCCCTGTCACGCTATCCGTGAATTTTTGCATCATCAGGGGACTTCATTCCAACCTTAACGCTGTCCACTTCCATCTAGAAACGGCGAAGCACAAATTAGAACACTCCTTTGTGCCCCGGGCTGGAGTTTGCGTATACGTCAGAGAGGACATATGTTTTCGACGCCTCGGCAGTTTTGAAGGTACGAACCTGTCCATCCTATGGCTGCGCGTAGACAGCGACGACCATCTGCGCGTCTACGGGTGCCTCTATAGGTCCCATAGCGGTAATGCCGAAACAGACCGACTCATCGACCACGTCCAAATGGCTACAGATTCCTTGCTACAACAGGTCCCATCCGCAGAGATCGTGTACCCTGGCGATTTTAACCCACCACGCCGAATGGCTCGGTTCACGTTCCGATCATGCGGGGAGATCTGTTTATGACTTTGCTTTGGCATATGGTCTTACGCAGCTGGTTACTTCGCCTACGCGGATTCCAGATGTGGAGGATCATCAACCTTCCCTGTTGGACCTTCTGCTGACCTCTCATCCGGACGGATATCAGGTTTCCGTCAACGCTCCTTTAGGCTCGTCGGACCATTGTCTTGTCCGGAGTGTGGTGCCACTCACACTAACGACGCGGTTGCATTCTGCAGGCTGCCGCCGTGTTTGGCACTATAGGTCGGCCGATTGGGATAGGATGCGGTCTTTTTTTGCATCCTACCCTTGGAGGCGGGTTTGCTTCTCGCGGGAAGATCGCAGCGTTGTTGCTGATTCTGTTGCTAATGGGTACTTCAGGGCATGGAACTTTTTATTCCATCCTCTGTAGTGCCTATCGGAGGCAGATCCCAGCCATGGTTTGGTCGCTCCTGTAAAATAGCATCACGCTATAAGCAGGAGTGTTACCGGGCCTGGGCTGACGCATCAACGTCTCGGGATGTAAACACCAGCGCTCTTAAAAAGAAGTATAATTCCGCCTCCAGGTACTTCAAAAGAGTCATTGCTAAGGCAAGGTCTGAACACATCGGCAGAAGTGGCGAGCTAGTTCACCTTCCTTCGGGAACCCGTGCATTCCGGTCTCTCGCCAAGGCTGTCCAAGGGAATTTCTGTCAGCCATCTCTTCCATCTCTGCTCAGAGAGGACGAGTCACTGGCCCATGCCGCAAAGGAGAAAGCCGATCTGTTAGGCTCTCTCTTTGCGTCCAACTCGACTCTAGATGACGTGGGGAGGAACACACCGCCGATCATCCCGCGGTGTGAGTGCTCCATGCCGGATGTGCGGTTTACACAGCGCTCGGTTCGCAAAGCACTCCTCTCCCTGGACGTCAGCAAGTCGAGTGGGCCTGATGGAGTCCCTCCCATTGTGCTGAAGACGTGTGCTCCGGAGTTGGCACCGGTTTTAACGCGTCTGCCAAGGCGTAGTCCCGAATTCATGGAAGACTGCTTGGTCCACCCGATCCCTACAAAAGGCGACCGCTCAGACCCGTCCAACTACAGGCCTATCGCCATCACTTCCTTCTTCTCCAAAATAATGGAGTCTATTATAAACTGCCAGATCATGAGGTACCTTGAGGATCACCAGCTGATTAGTGACCGCCAATACGGTTTTTGTCGGGGTCGATCAGCTGGTGATCTTCTGGTCTACCCATAGAGCACTACTCATAGATAGGCGGAGGCAGTAGAGTCCAAGGGGGAGGCATTGGCCGTTACTTTGGACATAGCGAAGGCCTTCGATCGGGTCTGGCACAAAGCGTATCTTTCGAAGCTCCCTTCCTATGGGCTTCCCGAGAAATTGTGCAATTGGATCACCAGTTTCCTTGCTGATCGGAGCATCAAGGTCGTAGTAGACGGCGCATGCTCTGATTACAAGCCTACTAACGCTGGTGTTCCACAAGGATGCGTGCTATCACCAACGCTGTTTCTTCTACATATAAATGATATGTTGCAAGCTGGTAACATTCACTGCTATGCAGACGACAGCACTGGTGATGCCTTATACACCGGCCGTGCCAATATTTCTCGGGAAAACGTCGCCGAGTACCGGAACAAACTTGTGTCTGAAGTCGAGTCTTTGCTGAACAAAGTCTCGGATTAGGGGCGACTAAATCTAGTCCAGTTAAATCCCCAGAAGACACAAGTTTGCGCATTTACCGCTAAAAAGAACCCCTTTATCGTATCTTCTCAGTTTCAAGGCACTCCCCTTGCTGCCTCAGTTAGCATCGGAATCCTCGGCGTCGACATATCGAATAGTGTGCAGTTTCGTGGTCACTTGGAAGGGAAGGCCAAATTGGCCTCTAAAAAGCTTGGCGTGCTCAGCAGAGCGAGACAGTATTTCATGCCGGCACATCTCTTGCAACTTTACAAAGCGCAAGTTCGGCTTCACATGGAATACTGTTCTCATCTCTGGGCCTGGGCACCCCAGTGCCAGTTACTGCCATGTGACCGCATCCAGCGCAGAGCGGTTCGAATTGTCGACGACCGAGTTCTTTTTGATCGGCTCGATTCACTGGCGCTGCGTAGGGATGTTGCATCCCTTTGCATTTTCAACGAATCTACCACGGGGAGTGCTCTGAGGAATTGTTCGGATTAATTCCAGCCGCCAAATTTCACGAACCCACATCGCGTCAAAATTCACGATACCATCCTCACCATATGGATGCTTGGCGGTCCACGACTGTGCGTTTTACTAGGACTTTTCTTCCTCGTACTAATTCTCTGTGGAATTGTTTACCACCAGCGATTTTTCCGGACCGATACGACTTAGGGACCTTCAAGAAAAGAGCTTACACCTTTCTAAAAGGCTGGCAACGCATCTGCAATTCCCCTGGTGTTGCGGTTGTTCATGGGCGGCGGTAGTCACTTACCATCAGGTGAGCCGCATGCTCGTTTGCCCCTCTTCTATAAAAAAAATCATCTCGTGGGTGTCGTAAGAGGCGAAAACAAATCGGGAGATGGGCAGTAGGGTCTTCCTAATAACGACTAAAAAAACTGCGGTTGACAGCTCGCTTGCCAAGCGTGGCAACTATCGCAAATATCCCCCCTATGAGGCAACCTATGGGGGAGGCCTATGTTCAGCAGTGGACTTTAATATGCTGTAAGGGTAACGACTTCTTATAAAAACCTACAAGTGCCATTGTTAATTTAAAAAAATGTTTGATTTAAAAATGTGAGTTACTGCCAAGTCAACTAAAATAAGGTTAGAAGCATAGGTAATGGCTAATGACAAATGGCAAACTTACTCGTAGTGTTTAAAGGCGTTCCTAGTACGTAATTCATTTAAAATACTTTCTTGATATCTGCTAGGTATGCTGGTTTAAAGTTCTTCACACATGTTTTTTAAGTATAACTAGCGATCCGCCTCGGCTTCGCATGGGTGATTTTTGGATCTCCACAACAGCGCCACGTATCGCGTTCAAATGTGAATCTAAACCATTTATGGACTCATTCAAACACACACAAAAGAAATCATCAAAATCGGTCGAGCCGCTTTTGAGTTTTAGTTCTTTTAACTATTATTTATTCTGTAATTTTAGCGAGACTAACGGACAGCAATTGATTTTTATATATAGAGAAGATATATAATAGACAATATAAATATCCAAAATCATTAAATAATTGGAAAAAATGTTAATTCATTCATTAAAGTCTATCACAAGTTCACTGCTGAACATAGGTCTCGTCATCGTATAAGGGGGATTTTGCCATAATTGCCGCGCTTGATAGGTGGTTAGTAACCGCAGCTTTTTTAAGTTGGTAACAGGAAAATACTCTTGTTTCATAATGTAGGAAAAATGTTCGTTTGCTTTTTACCTCCTTCGTACGTACGAAATAGATAAAAAATAAATTTACATTTAAATGAAATAATTATGTTCGATTGTTATTTTCTTGTTGATAGCGACCCAAGAAACATAAAAATTAGTTTGAACGTCGAATGAAAATTGTTTTTGTTGTTAGTTAATAGGAAGCCATAGCGTAATTACTGTGGCCATGACCGGTCGGTTGGCCGCTAACAATTTATTGTTGCCACCCTTGACAATTACCTTATGTTAGGGGAACTTAATATAAATATGCGAAATTCCCAGTGACAATTTTAAACATTACTGTAATTACACTATTGTACATTTATTGTACAATAATGCTAAAATTATTGTAAAGAGGAGAAATAAGGAAAATCTACACAAATACACAAAATACAATATATAAATATATATGTAATGTGTATGCTTAAAAATAAAAATAAATAAATATGCTTACAAAAAGTTAGGGACAAAGTTTTCCCGTCACGTACATTAATATATAGATTGTGTAAGTGTACGTACGAGTATATATTGTAATAATATTTAAGACGAAAATGCATTAAAAGTATCTCGACATCGTGAAACTTCATAGAACTTTGCTTAGGGAAACTATCCATCTAGGCATGGCAATAAATTTACTCGTTACTCTGTGATATTACATCTCAATCCTCTCATCAGTCACTCATCAGTCTAGCAGGTTTGAGTTAAGCGAGTAGCCGAGTGTCACTTGACTTAAGGAAGTTTTTCGCGAGTTGGTTCGGAAATAGAGTGAAGTGATTTACGTTATAAAGCTGTGTTTTTTTTAAATTGTAAGTATACAATGATTGAAAGTATCCTAAAACTGTTTTCATTAATTTAAGTTTTGAATCTTGCCTATTCTATCCTTCAATAATATAGGTTTATGTATAATTGTTAAATTGTTATTTATTTGAATTGTATTTCGTCAATAAATCTGTATTATATGTTTCATATACTTTTTGAATTAAAAAGTAAGTACCTAATTATAAATTTATCTATATAAATAAAATTATTGAGTTTTGCAGTAAGTAGTGCGCGCATCATGGAAAAACTACTGGATAGATTTCAATTAGGTTTTCTAAGTTTAGTTTCTTAGACACTTCGCCCTTATCTAAAAAGAATTATTGCGATATCTTCATTTAATATAAAGTTATTAAAATTTTAAGAAACAACGATTTTTATAAGCACTACGTGTTCAGTGATCAGCAACAGCAACGCGGACGAAGTCGCGGCTCTCAAATCAGCTAGTCTTTAAATAAAGTATAAACCGACATCATAAGATTTAAAACAATAAACCTTATTTAAAGGTGACAGTTAGAACTTCGTCTATTTTAGTTACAATAAAAATTTCACCTCTATTTTCCATTAATAGGGGTGAATTGTGTTTCAAATTTCTATAGGACCTCCATAGAGGAGTCTATTCAATAAAAACATGCAAAAAATACCAGTCAAATCATATAAATAATAATCTATGAGTCAAAGTGTGAACATAAATAGTTTTTGTTGTTTGGTATAATCGTTATTAAAAAAAACACTAGTGTTATTATAGAAAAAGAACACATACAAATACTTGATTCGTGTGGGATCATTCGAGCAATACGAGTAATGTACTCGGTAATTTGAACCCGCGACCTTCAGCGCCGCAACTCAATGCTAAGTCAATGCGCCACGGAGTTGTCAGAATAAAAAAAAAATTATCAAACTTTTGAAAACGCCTACGCGTGGAATTTTCATTTAGAAACCGAAGGGCAAAGACCAGCATTGGACATAATTTAAAATTAAAAAATTTGTACAACCGACTTCAATATAAATTATTAAGGATGACTCAAAAACTATTGGTCAGACCTTGATCAAATTTATATGGGACCACATGAGAAGCACCAGCTTTCAATTAAAAAAAGAATCATCGAAATCGGTGCACCCAGAAAAAAGTTATGAGGTAACACACATTAAAAAAAAACATACAGTCGAATTGAGTCCGTCTCCTTTTTTAACTCGGTAGAAAAATTAGGTATGTCTTATTCCATTTAATAATCAACCTCTTTGGTAAACTTTAATTAATTTGCCCAGTCTCTTGAGCGTGATTGATAGACATAAATAACATAATCATAAAAACCAATTAACCTCACTCATATTTTGATAGATCATTAGTGTGCAAATATCGAAATACGAACATTTGAAAACTGACAAAGGATGATAATGAATTAATTGTAGTGTACATAGTAAAATTCGATTTATTTTGTTTTAAAATTAAACTTATCACTATGTTGATGTAACGATATTTAAACATGCATAGTTATTGATATTTTTCAGTACAAAAGTAGTATCTTTTAATTTTTAAAGCAACATCAACGTAGTAAAACCATTAATTAATATTGATTTATTTATTAAAAACTAGCTGATACCCGCGACTTCGTCCGCGTTGCTTGATATATCAAGAAAACACACATCACTGAACACGTAGTGCTTATAAAATTCGTTGTTTCTTAAAACTTTATAACTTTATATTAAATGAAGATATCGCAATGATTTTTTTTTAGATAAGGCCAATTGTCTAAGAAATAAAGCTTAGAAAACCTAATTGAAATCTATTCAGTAGTTTTTCCGTGATACGTGCAACTGCAAACCTCTATCATTCTATTTATATATGTGTGAAATAATGTGCGATATATTAAATGACAAATCTATGAATAAAACAAAGGAAGTACGATTGATGAACTATAAAGTCAATAACAGTCTATTAGAGATTGAAAGTCCTGGTTGTTATGAAATATTTCATTATGTTTATTGGCTTCTATCCATTAGCTAGATAAGGGCCTTTCCTTTTCTGACGCCCGGCCGCCGAGCAAGAATTTCGTACAATGACCCGTCATTACTTCTTTCACTCACTCGCGCATATAATATACAAATAATACCGCGCATATAATATATAATGTATTGTCGTCGTGCTCGCATATAATGCGGTGACCACCATCATCAGATATTTTTAAACATAAAGACATATATTTTGCAAACCTTTAAGTCATAATAATAAGGCTAGTTCTTGTGACCGTGTTCTTTTTTTTATAAACAAGTGACAAAATGTACTTATAGCCCACCTGATGGTAAGTGGCTAGTGCAGTCCATGTGCAGTCAGATTGGAAGAAAGATGTTGAAGGATTTGAGGGCTTATGCTAAAGCTACAATCTTTACTGATAGATGATATATGTAAATAAAAAGTTATATTATATAA
This sequence comes from Parnassius orleans, assembly GCA_029286625.1. NCBI lineage: Eukaryota > Metazoa > Arthropoda > Insecta > Lepidoptera > Papilionidae > Parnassius > Parnassius orleans. Next base: position 1,923,774 of record JAGSMP010000237.1, read on the forward strand.
CTTAAACTCAAGGATTTAAAAACCCCCGAAAAAGAGCTGATGATCTTCAAACGGCTGAACAGATTTTCTTAAAACATAACTAAGAACACTCTCGATTAAGGCACCTTTCAAACGAAAAGGACTTAATCAAAATCGGTTCATCTGTTCAGGAGCTATGTTTTTTTGGAACGAAGTTCCTTATCGCACGGTATGAATTTGACGGATGGGGGCTAGGCGAGAAAAAGTGTAAGATTTTTCTGTCACGACCCCCTTTCTATAGTGTTTTCTATATTCATCTCCCTCGCACTTTTATTTATCTTGTCATGAAAGAAATATGATTTTAAATGACGCTTCATTTTAATAGACGCTATTAGTAATTCATTTATTTGTATTTGTTAATCAATAATATAATACGTTTATCAATAATAATATACTACTAAAGGAACTCCGTTCCCACCGAGTGTTCCACGACACACACGCATTTTTTTTATAGGATAAGAGTCACAAACGAGCAGACAGTCCACCTGAGTGGTTGCTGTGGCCCATAGACATCTACATCTATCCTCGTTTGCGAATCAAAATGCAGATGCGTTGTCAGCCGTGAGGACTAAGATGGAATGCCTCTTGTCCAGTAAAAAGTCTCTCCGGTTCTCTACACTCACCATACGAAACACGGTGCTATTTTACGCTGGTATTCTGTGAGAGCGTGGTCCTTCCCCGTCGAACCGACCCGTTCGTGCTACATCTTGTACTATTATTTATTCTGTGCTACAACTATACAATTAATTCACCTATAGCTGCAGCATGGCTCTATTAGGTTTAGATAGATATGATGTCACAGACAGACACATAGATACACACTACAAACATATATCACCCCTTTGTTTTCGTCGGGGTTAAAACCAGCCTTTATCCCCGGCTCCGCTCACATTTTTAAAAACACCGACAATTTTTTCATTGCTCCATGGATTAAAAAGAGCGTAATTTTTTATACAAAAAATTGCCTAGGTAGGTATGTTCTATTCTGGTTTGTAATTCTATTATATTGCTATGTTTCTTCAAAATCCGTTCAGTAGTTTTCAACAAACTTTCACATTTATAATATTAGTAGGATAAATTCCTACTTATAAAAAAACGATAAAATAATTACATTCTAAGATTTTTATAAATGTATATGTAGATATACGTGTAATAAATGACGGTGATGTACGTACGTGGGTATGTTCGCGCGAGATTGGATAGACCATGCATTCTGACCTTGGTCAATTAAGTCACGTTCGCCTTAACGTAAAGTATATACGCAACACGCAAGTACCTGCTTAATCGAGTATAGTTTTAATGCAAATAAACTATAATAGTATAATTGTAGAATACTTTCTGGATTTTTGATGTTGCAAATACCTATTTGCAACATCAAAAATTGTATTTGGTTGGTGATTCACCGAGTCGTTGGTTCCAATTTAGCATAAGCTAAAATTGTATATAGGCAGTTACAAGTAGCTTGGATGGTTTGGAAACTTGCAGATACGTCTATGAAAAAAAATCAATAGCATATGAAGGCCGACAACACGCATTTTGGCAGCGCTGTGGACCCTTCTTTGCTCTAAATATACTTAAATGAGAGGAGGCATGTACCCAACAATGTAACGTATGTAGGCTGTTACTTTAATAATGTCCTCCAGATAGAATTATGGTCAGCCAGACTCAGTGGAGCCTAGCTATCTGCGCAGGACAGGATTATAGTGCACGAGTTTGTACACAAACACATGCACACTATTCCCCCACTCTCTTAGTTTCGATTGGACCGGAGAAGGATCAAGACCAACGGTATCACGTACTTTCCGTGGCACGGGGATGAAACACCACTTATTTCCCGACTCCGGGCTGCTTTTGATAAGTTCTTGACAGAAAAACCCTATAACTGATTTTGGCTCGACCCGGGATTCGAATCCGGGATCACATCATGATTAGCAGTTGCGCTCACGGCCACTAGACCAACGATACTTTTCTATTATCTATTCCACGGAATATAAAAAACAACTTGTTTTTATATTCCGTGATCTATTCTGTGCCAACGAGGAAGTCAAGCTGTTAGTCTTCAGTTAAATAATTATAACATTTAAACTAGGTACCGGTTTTCGAGCGGCTGCAAGTGAGTCGAGCTGCGTAAAATAATGTACCACTAAATTATTGTAATAAAATTTTGAATAATCTTATGTCTATTAATTAGATTTTTATAGGTTCCCAACGCATAAGGCGTTTTTTATAATATATGCTTTTCGTTTATAAGAGTTTAAGATTTAAGTAAATAAATAGACAGTTCAACAAAATAAGTAATTCAAAATTCGACGCGAGTTGGCTTTTGTATCTTTGTAACTATTTTGTATTTTTAATTTGTCATGGCGTCGGTTACACGGCTTTTAGTCAAAAAGAATACATTTTACGCTATATATTACATTATTAAATATGAATAAGTTAACAAATTTCTTCGCAATATGCTGATGCGACCACATTGTGAACTTTTTGGGAGATTTGGTGACAGCTTTAATTCAGCTGAAAGTTAAAGTTAAACCTTGTACGAACTAAGCGTTAAAATGTACGCGTACAGGGCACCTTTATGCATTGAAGGATTATTAACGCGTGGTGTGTGGTGACAAGTTGCAAGTCGGCCAACCAGTATCCACCATGTCTCTAAACCGTCGTGTGCACCACTGCTGCGGTACTTCTCATTGTGCAACCGAAAACCGACTGGCGACGACTCGCCGCGGGTTATTCCGTTTATCCACCCTAGGGTGGATAGAAACTAGGGTGGTAAGAAATCCACCCTAGGGTGGATACTCGGAAACGCGTGTTCGTCTATCCACCCTAGACGGGGTGAATAGTCGGAATTCACTTTTTGATTGTTGTTCCGCCTTTCCGCCCCAAGTACAGCTCAATAGAAAATATATTCATACTTGAATATGTTATTGATTAATTTTTAATAACCACAAACTTAAAGAAAAATCATATTACGTATTGTATGTAAACCAAATTAAACTTCCTCGTTTTAAATAATAATAAGTAATTTATAAATTCTGTTATTATTGAGTAGACATAATTGTATATCCTGTATAAATTCGTCTCTTTTAATGTATATTTGCAATCGTATTCTAAATTTCTTTGTTACAACGGATGTGTTAGCAAAAATAGGCGTTTTTTGCAAGTAATCCAAAAACTTTACACAATTTTGATGTTTGTCTTTAATTTCATTTGATATGGTTTAATGCCAAGATTCCAATGGATTTGTAGTTCTGTGAGACACTCCGAATGAATTCCAAACAGCCACATAATTTTCGTCCTTGAGTCATTATCATCATAATTCAATGACGTAAATTATGTCGCATCGAATGATATGTAATTGAACAATTCAAAGTAATTTAGTTTTGATCTTTAAACAAGAACTATGTATGTATTTTTATAAGTATGATAATGTCTACTAAGTAATCTTAGGCCAGTTTCTAGCGTTCCTGTGTACGTGTAACCGAGCACGCGTGCATTGGAATGCACGTACGTAAATTAGTCCGTACTAGTAGGCTTTACAGCCTATTTACGTCTCACTCCTGCCACAGGCCTCCTCTCATTTCTGAGAGGGTTTTAGGGCTAGGAAATGTCCGCCGCGCTGCTCCAATGCGTGTTTGCGAACTTCACATGTCTTCGAATTATTTATTATTTCTTATTTCTCAAACATACAGGTTTCCTCACGATGTTTTCCCTCACCACCGAGCACGTGATAAATCAGCACTTAAAATTGCAATTAATTAATTGGTGCCGGCGGGGATCGAACCCGGGTTGCTCGCGTACTTTGAAATTTACAGCGAGCGTTGAGCCCCTTTTTTTTTAATAGAATAAGGGTGACAAACGGGCACACAGTCCACCTGATGGTAAGTGGTTGCTGTGGCCCATAGACATCTACATCTATCTTCGTTTGCGAATGCGTTGTTAGCCGTGAGGACTAAGATAGAACGCCTCTTTTCCAGTGAAAAGGGTCTCCGGTTCTCTACACTCACCATACGAAACACAGCAGCATTAAGCTGCTATTTTACGCTGCTATTCTGTGAGAGCGTGGTCCTTCCCCGGTCAAGCCGACCCATTCGTGCTACAACTATACTATTAATATAGCTGCAGCATGGCTCTACCATGGGCTACCACGGTTGATGACAGCTGTGTGATGAGACTATTCCGGGCGAAGCTTTTTCATACATTGAATAAAACTACCCTTACGGATTTTATCGCGTTTAATTTTACTGATTTTGATTCCCGACGTTCATACAGTTTTTTACCCACTTACGTAATAACTGTAATAAAAAGTACCCTATATCCCATTCAACGACGCAGTTAACTTCTAATAATTATTTTAAAATCAGTCCAGCCAGTCAAGCATGATTGAAAAAAACACAACATACAATAAATATATTTGTGTTACTTGATATGGATGGTGCGATAACGTTGGTTTGCGTTGATATTTGACACTAATGTAGTAATGTTCAAAGTATTTTGCTTAAAAATGTGTCATAAATCGAAATATAAATTAGTGTTGCCACATATTTATTTATCTTTACAAATAACTTCTAACTTTTTTATCAATTACTACAACTTAAAATTTCGAAAATAAAAATGTAATTTACAAATGTAAAACTTAGTAAGGGAGAAATAATAATAAGCAACACTAAAATCTAAAAATATAACTTAAAAAGTATAACTGATATAGTTAACAGCACAGCTAAATTCTTTTGACTTACCACAATGCTGGTCCCGACTCCTGGTTTAGGTGAGCCAGAGAGTGACAAAATAGAACAATATACAAGAACATTATTGCGTACGTTTCGTAAAAGAGTATGGAAAAACCATATGGCTTCAATAGACAGTGGAATAGGTGCCATCTAGTTTATGCCAGTCGGGGAGTGCAATATAAAAAAATCTGAAAAACGGTCGACCCTGCAGGCCATCCCTGGAACTTCCCGCTTATTTTCGAGCGCAATGTTCGAAAATCTATTTAAATTTTGTTGTTTTGTTTTTTATTTTTTGAAAATCTTTGAAATGGCTAGACCGATTAACTTGAATATCTAATCAGTTCGAAGTCTCAATGAACACTTTCGAACGCCGTGTCGCCCATCTCGATCGGTTGATTCGGTCTAAAGGTATCGTACGACAAATTTTTATTTACATACATATACACACACACACACACACACACACACGCACACACACGCGCGCACGCACACACGCGCACGCGCACACACACACACACACACACACACACACACACACACACACACACACACACACACACACACACGGCTTTTTTATTTGATTTAGATTTATTTTAGATTATTTGATTTGAAGAAAAAGATTTAGATCTTTTTATTTGTTCTATAAAAAGGACAAACAAAAAAATCTATAAAAGCCTGCGTAAAAGAACTTAGTTAGCTAACTTGAAGAACCGACGTTCCGGGACGTCTGCAGTCTGTGAACATGTTCAAGATCGGACCCGCCATTACATTAGATTTGATAGACCACAAATCCTCGCAAAAGAACACCGATTCCTACCAAGGATGATTCGCGAGGCTATTGAAATTAAAAAAGATGGATGAGTGCTACCTGCTTGGGATCCGATCCTATAATTAATAAAACTAAATCCAAACCCAAGCGTACTACTGCAAAACTTCAAGATACTGTAAGATCATTCTGCGTAGTTAGGACCAAAAATTAATATTCAAAAACTGAACGTAGCCGGGCTCACTATGACATCGGGAGTCGGGACGTCAAACACCTCAGCACAGCTACAAAAAGTAAGTTTAATCTGAAAATACTAATTTAATCACTACTTTTCCCACGTGACTGTTGATGTTATTATAAACTTAAAGGTGTACACACTATTAATAATTTTCGTGACTGTATTAGATGTAGCTGATTTACAAAGTTATCAATTATTTTGTGCATTTTTTGTACATTGGTTTGCAGTATCAAACGTTCGGTCTCTGTTTATAATTGAGTGTTTTTGTTTTTACTTTTAGATCTTACTGAAAATGACATTCTTCAGAGTCTCAATGACTCAAAATACGAGTCAAGCTCGGAAGAGGACCCTTTTGAAGAAAATGGGACGGATGATAAGTACAGCCCTAATAATGAACGAGAGGAATCGTCCAGTTCTTCAAGTTCTTCCTGTGAAGATGAAGTCCCGGTTGATGAAGATGACAACGAGGTAATACCATATGATTCTTCTGCTCCTAGTCCAAGTCGTAGCAGAATACGTCTTCCACGTGGGTCACTTGGTTGTAGTCGGGGAAGAAATATTAGCTCTCGCGGAAGAAGCGGTCGCGGAAGTAGAAGTCGAGGACGCAGTCGGGTAAGACAGGAAAATAATTCTGTTGCACCTAATGAATTCCTTGATCGTGAATGGAAGACTAAAGAGTTTGCCCCTACGCCTCCGCAACTTTCTGCCCCATCATACCTGCCGCTAGATACTACCGATTATAATTCTTCACAGTATTTCAGTCAGTACATCGATGACGACCTCATTGGTTTGATCACGAATAAAACTAACCAAAACTAATTATTCCGAACCGGAAAAGCCCTATATTTTAATGAAAAGGAATATAAAACATTTATTGGAATCACTATGATCATGTCGTGCATAAACTACCCTTACATTAGAATGTACTGGGAAAATAAATGGCGAGTTTCTTTAGTAGCAGACTGTATGCCACGTAATAGATACTTTTTTTGGAGAACCGCGTTGAAGATTCTATTTGATCCCGATGTAAGTCAATAGCAAAGAAACCAAGATAAACTGTGGGAGGCTAGACCTTTGATCGAGAGAGTACTGCAAGGATGCCACAAGCAAATACGAGACCAACACATTTCCATAGATTAAATGATAATTCCATTTTCTGGCAGCTGGCAGCTAAAAGCCTTTGTGCTTGCTAACCCAAAAGGTTCAACAACTTTTCCTGAAGAGTCTGCAGCTAGGTTTGGTCTTGGTGAAAGTGCGGTATTACATATGACCCGCACGTTAGTTCCTGGGCATATCCTATATTTCGACCGTTACTTTACTTCTCTTAAATTAGTTCAAGAACTAAGCACAAGAGGCTTTAGATACTCAGGTACTATAATCAAAAACCGGATTTCTGCTGCTCTGAAAGAGGTTTTGCCAGATGACAAGGAAATGAAACGTAGTGGAAGAGGATCTACGTCTGTTTTTGTAAACAGTGATGACACAGTGGCTGTGACGAAATGGTGCGACAATAAGCTGGTTACTTTGATGTCGACAATATATGGCAGTGCTCCGAAAGATCTGTGTCGTCGTTGGTGTAAAGTCAAAAATAACATATAAACGTAAAAAAGCCATTGGTTGTCAGAATGTATAACAGTAATATGGGAGGTGTCGATTTGGCAGACCGTATGTTGGCAGTATGTCCATCCCGATCCAGAACCAAAAAATGGACCATTCGCTTCATTTCCCACATGTTGGATTTATCGGCATCAAATGCTTGGATTCAATTCCGAAATGACAAATTAAAACAACAAATTCCACTAAAAAAAATACAATCTTTGAGGCAATGGAAGATGCAGTTAGCGGAAAACATTATTGAAGAAAACACTTACTGTGAAGATGTATTAGAAGAGGAGGATAATTCAGAGCCCGAAGTTCGAAAAAGAGGAAGGCCAGCAATAGTTCCTATTCCGTCAAATATTCTTAGACAGCTAGGAGCATTGCACATGCCTGTCTTTGAAGGCATAGCAAACAGATGCCGTTTGCCTGGATGCAAGAAAAGAACTACCTTAACTGAACTAGTTAGCTCTTTGCCTAACTTCGACTCGTAATTGTTGCAAAGCATTTCATGAGTAGTATAACTAATTTCTGTTAAGTATAATTAAAGTTCCTAAAAAGTCTCACTAATGTTAAGATAATATTTTTTAGTTATAACTAAAATATTGTTCTTATTATTGGCCCGAAGAGTCTGAATTTTTCCAAAGATGATTAAATATTGTAATTGTGATATTATGACAACTAGTTGAAGTGCCTTATGAGAATGTAGCTAAGTTTAAAGATTTCAGACAGAAGGATTTCGTCCTATTTTTGATATATTTTTTTAATAATTTAATTAATAACTTATCTGTAACGTTACGTGACCCAATGTTCAATATTTTGTACAAAATATAGAACGACGTAAATTCTGAACTCCACTGTTATTAATTTATCTATGACTGTTATCATTACAACATTATGAAACTGCCTCATATGTACAGGGTTATTTTTCAAAGAGTAGCCAAATTTTAAACTTAAGTTCAAATATATAAATATTGATATACCGTATAAATAAGTCTTCTACTTTTATTTGAAACTATCCCAAATTGAATGTGGTTTGTGGGCAACAACTACGCGTCCGCGCGCTCCTCTGTGTGCGATTCAATTAACAACGTTTGAGTGCCGACTGATCGACCTTTACGAATGTGTGCGTGCGTAGTAAAAGAGTACGCGTTAAATATTTATGAATGACAATCAGTGAAAATAATGCTTCACCACGCATTTTGAATTTAAAAGAGATAAAAAGGACCGAATGTTTGAGATTTTTTTTAAATTAATTTTTCTTCACCATTTGCCTATATTACTTATTCTGAACATTCTCTGCAAATTTGGCCGGTTATTGCAAAATAATCCTGTATAATTCACTACACTGATATCTATAGCGGCGTGAAATATATAGATGTTATTGTGTTGTGTTATTTGCCTATTTGCAGTCACAAACGCGTACAATGTTTGTTTAAGCGAGATAACAATATATGGGTACTCTTGTTTGCTTATTAATATGTTTTTGTCTTGGTCCAATAGAACTATTTCGTAGCAATCAAAATGTAATTATCATGTTCCATTTCTGAATAGATTTAGTATTATTTGTATAAGCGTCAAATAATTGTTTTGGGTCTAGAATCTAGACGTGTTCGTGGAAAATTTATTTAAAATATATTTAGTCGCCTACACGAAACAGGAGAATTTCAACAGTAGATGAAAATAGACAAGTAAAGTACAGTTCTGTCAGGCTTATTGATTAGGTGCGTAATATGGCTGCTTAGGCTTTAATAGGGTTATTGAGTGCCAATATCGACTATCAAGTAGCGACCACTAGATTCTACTTTAATTGGGTAGTATTAACTATTAACTTGATAGATTGTAACTAGACATATTAAGTACTAAGTGACAATAGCAGGAAGCAGACCGCGAACCGCGAACTTAAAAGGTCGTGGCTTCATTACCAGGTTAGATTGTAGTATACTCGTTCTTGCGCTAGCTTAATAAGTATAAAACAAATTAATAATGCACCAACTCGCAAGGCATATTTTAGTTATATTCCAGTTGATTCTAGCAAATAAATTGAATACCACTCTTCATCATTGCGGCCTAACACGAATCAATCGACGAATATAAGCTAGTTGCAAAGCTCGGTCCTGAGGAGACATCAGCCTTCATCGACACATTTGGTTTGCCGTTATGAGTCTGCTAATCGTAAGGGTTAGTTCACACAGAGACGCGACGCGACGCGACAATGCTTGAAGAGGCCAGTGGTTTCCCACCGCGCAGCGCGCCGCCGCGAATTGCATCGCGACGTCGCGAGGCGCATCGTGAAGTCGCAGGCAGCGCACCGCACTTGCACGATGCGCCTACCGACGAAGTACTGCTGCGACGTGACACATGAGTAGTTCTTTACTCATGTGGTAGTGATGCGTCGCGCTACGCCGCGAGGTATCTCGAGGCGCAGCGCACGTGGTAGAGACATGCTGCAGCTATATTAGTAGTAAAGTAGCACGAACGGGTCGGCTCGACCGGGGAAGGACCACGCTCTCACATAATACCAGGGTAAAATTGCAGCTTAACACTGCTGTGTTTCGTATGGTGAGTATAGAGAACCGGAGACCCTTTTTACTGGAAAATAGGCATTCCATCTTAGTCCTCACGGGTGACAACGCATCTGCATTTTGATTCTTTATTGAGGATAGATGTAGATGTCTATGAGTCACTTAACATCAGGTGGACTGTGTGCTCATTTGTCATCCTATCCTATAAAAAAATAATCAGGATCTTAAAAAGTGCGCGCCGCGTCGCGTCGCGTCACGTCTTGGTGGGAGCTGACCCTAAATCTTTCTTTCTCAAGTCTTAGCTTACTGTTTCGCATCTATTTTGCATAGTAGTTATTTACTATGTATACTGTGTATTGTATTTTCATTCTATCACCATTTGAATCCTACCTGAGTAACATATTATATTACTTAATTTCCTTTGTCGTAGAAGTCGAACCGACTACATCTATAAATTGCTGTAAAGCCAGCACTAACATATACACACTAATATGTAATTACTCCCCTATAATAAACCATGTTATAAAATATAGGTATTTTTTTTGTATTTTCACGATAAGTGAAATTACGATAAAATTATTTAGGAACATACGTCACCGTCGTTGTCACAGGATTCGTCGCTATTCTCAATTTGCTTTTCGATTTGCATCTTCTTTGGTGAAGGTTCTTCGTTGGCTTCTTGGTTTGCCTATAAACATATTTTATTATTACTACTATTATTTATTCTGTGTTATTACTCAAAAATAATATATGTTCATAAGCAAACCAAGAAGAACGATATCTTTCTCGTTCAGTTTTTCTTACCACTTTTTGATAATCAAAACAAAGTAAGATATCAAGTTTTTTTATTTTGTTTCTTATACATGTTAAAGGAAAAAATGAGTTTCGAGAAAATTGTAAATTGAGGTTTTAATGTCTTAAAACTTTTTAATGTTTATAGTATGACTCCTATATACTTGGTTATTCATTTGTCCTATGATTTAACTAAATGATGCAGGTATGTATCTATTATTATTATTTTAAAATAGTTTGAAAGTTTTGAATATCTTTTACCTGTGTTATCCGCCCTTGTTGCACCCAACCGGTAAATAAATGGGGCGTTTAGTTTATTATTTTGTTTTTAAAGAAATAAATAACAATTATTTTAAATAGGTACTTATATGAATCAATTTTATTTAAAAGTAAATTTAAATTTAAAAGTTATTTAATTGAATGTAGTTTGTGTGTTTTATTGTTTAGAACGTGTTTAAATAAGTTTAAACATATTTTTAATCTGTTTCGTTAAATTCACTGGATTTAACGAAACAGATAAATCTGCTATAAAAAATTATAGCAGGTCTCACTGGTCTCCTAGATGGTCCAGGTTAAGTATCATCTTGGTATTGTTCTTGGAAGGTCGGAACCTGTTTCATTTCAGATCAGAATCGCCGTCCGAGTAGTGGCTATTATTTATTCTGTGGTAGTGGCGTGTCCCCCAGTTGTACGGTGTGTATTTAGTGTTATTTTTAACTAAAGTGAGCCAGCTAGATATATAACTCGAGAAAACCGATAACCAATGAGTGATAAAGATCCTTTTATGTTACATTTTTTGCAAGTCATGCTAAATAGAACCTATGTAAAAAGGTGGTTTTTAGAGTAAGTCCAGGGGAGTAGGCCATAGCTTTTTAAGAAACCAGTTAAATTAAAACTACAAAGATTAATTAACAAAAATCAGCTTTTAATTAAACTTTCGACATTAAACTAACGTACATTTTACTTACTTTTTGTTATTTTTTCGCCGAAGTTAGACCGAAATGTCGATCCCACGCACTGCATGAAGTGTACTAACGAGAAAGTAGTGCAATTTAGGAAGTGTGACTGTGATTTTTTTTGATTGGTCATCTCTCCCTTACGGCCATCTCTCCCGGAATTACCCTAATTACAATGCAGTTGTTTTGTTGATGCTAGCGTGGTATCATTATTACACATACATAACTTTCTTGATTAAAGTCTTGATGACTGTGATGACGTGTAGTGAAATAAATGTTTTTAATGAAACTTAATGTATTTTGATATCTATTTTGCCACCATTATTTGACTGAAACTCAGAATCACGACTCGCCAGTGGTTACCACATGAGTTGTTGACCGTGTAGTGGTGGTGTAAGAATATCCACTACCACATAACGTCACACCTTAGGGGAAAAAAAAAACAAAGAAAAGGGCAGCATCGTCTTTCTAATAACACCTAAAAATAAAATGCCCCATGAGGCAGTCTATGGAGGAATCTATGAGGAGGTCTATGTTTATCAGTGGACTTTTTATAGGCTGTAACGGCTTATAGGCTGTAACCTGTACCTTGAAATTTAATTATTTTAAAACAGTTTTTACGAGAATAATCCACGCCCTTTCTAGAGTGATAGGATAAAGCATTGTTTTTTTTTAATAAATATTAGCGTTTTATATGAAGAATAAACATATTAATGTGAATTTAATGATTCGTTTTTTATAATGCGCGTTTTTCAGTTACCATCTTGTTTTTTTTCCTCCATTTAAAGTTGAGAAATGAATAGGTACTTATATATGTATTTGACGGCTATACCATACCATACTTCATTAAATTTCAATTAAATTAAGTTTGTTTAATAATCAAGCTGTATTTTACTTTCAACTTTGCATTAATATATAAAACACAAGTATCTAATATACAAGTAATATATAATATAGAATATATAATATATATAATATAGAAGTAGTTGAAAGGAAAAAGCAAGAAAGAACGGAGAAGAATGATAGAAGAATATCGGATAACTTCCAGGCAAATATTAAAATGTTCTGGAAACTCGTAAGAACTGCCAGGGGACATTCAAAACAGCCTAGAATGGATGCTATACGAGACCAGAATGGCTGTATTCTGAATGACGAAGTGTCGAGTTTAAGGAGATGGAAGGAATACTTTGAAAGCGTGTTTATGAGTGATGAGACGTTTGAATTAAATGAAATAGAAATTCCGAAAGAAGAGGAAAGAGATAGAGAGATAAGTATAGATGAAATAATGAAAGCAATGAAAAGTATGAAAGCAGGTAAGGCAGCCGGATATGATAGAGTATCACTCGAAATGCTAAGGGCTGGAGAGGAAGTGGTGACAGATCTGCTGTACACTTTGTTTAATTTGTGTTGGGAACTTAAGCGGGTACCGGGAGACTGGTGCAAAGCCGTGGTAGTCCCACTATATAAAGGAAAAGGATCGCAGCAGGACTGTAAAACTACTGTGGTATCAGTCTTCTTAGCATTGTGGGAAAACTGTATGCTAAGGTACTAATTGAAAGAGTTATGAAAGATACTGATGGAAAAATTTGGGATGTGCAAGGGATTTAGAAAGGAATGGGATGTACGGATCAGGTCTTTTCCATGCCCATGATCGCGGAGAAGTTTTGGCCAAAACCAAAAGGTTTTTTGCGTTCGTGGACTTGGAAAAGGCTTATGATAGAGTGGACAGGGATGTATTATGGCAAACACTGAACTCATTTGGGTTGAGTGTTGGTTGATACAGGCATTGAAGTCTCTGTATAGGGACCCAGTGCTTGTGTCAGGATCAACGGGGCCTACTCGGACTGGTTTGGCATCCATAAAGGGTCAGACAGGGCTGTGTGGCTTCCCGTGGCTGTTCAACCTATTTATGGACAGTTGTTTGGAAAATCTGAAAGTTGAAGAATGCGGGTTAAGAATGGGTGAGTTAACCGTCAAATGCCTTTTGTACGCCGATGATCAAGTCATACTCCCGTCGTCGGTGGCCGAGTTGCAAATGATGGTTACATTAATGAACATTTCATTAAAAGAAAGGGAATGAAAGTGAACGCAAGTAAGACGAAAGTTATGGTCTTTGAAAGAGAAGAAAGTAAAACAATATGTGAAATAAGAATAGAAAGGAATTGGTCGAGCAAGTAGATGAGTTTGTGTATTTGGGATGTGTATTTAGCAGGGATGGTAGGTATGATAAGGATATAGAACGACGAGTGAACGCAGGAAATAAAGTAAATGGGGCTCTACACTCTGTTGTGGAAAGTCAGAATGTGTCCAAAAGGCACGTATGGCAATTCACAATGCTGTGTTAGTCCCTACTTTAATGTATGGTAGTGAAAGTAGGTGTGGCAGAAGAAGCACGAGAGTAGAATAAATGCTGTAGAAATGCGGTCATTAAGGAGTATGTTAGGCTGAATCTGAATGACAGAGTGAGAAATTGTGTGATAAGAGAAGAGTGTGGTTTGCAAGATGATGTTGTGACCAGGATTAAGAAAGGAATGCTTCGGTGGTTTGGTCATGTAGAAAGAATGAATGAGGAAAGAGTGACAAAGCAAATTTATGTGGCAGAGGTGAACGGCAGAGTCGGGAAGGACGCCCTAGACGAAGGTTTATCGACCAAATTGGCGATATACTGAAAATGGACCAAATTAAGAGTACCCTTACCCGACGAGCGTGTATGCGTAGGTATATGGATGTAGAGGAGGCGAGAGAGGTGTGTCAGGATCGTGCCAAATGGAAGTCCATAATCTCTGCCTACCCCTCTGGGTGACAGGCGTGAGTGTTTATGTATGTATCTAATATACAAAGTACCTATAAATCAAAATCTTTTTATCTTGACTGGTCTTGACATACAACCCACATTCTACCATATCCACTACCCCATATCATCCCGTGGGTGTCGAAGGTGGCAATAGAGGGAAACAAATCAGGAGATGGACTGCGTTTGCCAAACCGCTTGCCAAGCGTAGCAACTATGGCACATATCCCCTATGAGGCAATATATGGGGTAGGCCTATGTTCAGCAGTGGAGTTTAGTAGGCTTTAACGGTTATACAGTCCACATTACTGAAAAATTAACATTTGAAATCTTAATTCTTATTCCCGAGGCTTATTCAGTCTTTTATACATTGACAGTAGTGAAAATCAAATAAAAAAAACGGCCAAGTGCGAGTCGGACTCGCCCATGAAGGGTTCCGTACCATCGTAATAACACGTTTCTAGTTAAATTTAACCCTTTTAATTCTTAATTTATTTTAATTTTTATTATATTTGTTGTTATAGCGGCAACAGAAATGCACATTCTGTGAAAATTTCAACTGTATACTTTTATTACGGATCATGGGATACAACCCGCTGACAGACAGACGGACGGACGGACGGACGGACGGTAAGCGGAGCCTTAGTAATAGAGTCCCGTTGGTTACCCTTTGGGTATGGAACCCTAAAAACGACTTATTCTTTCCAAACGACAATTATGTGTTCGATTTTGGCAATATGCACGTAAACAATTGTTTATTTCAATGAATGTATTTGTAAAACATTACCACATATTAAATGGTATAAATTTTAGCTTTCTGCACTCCTTCTCCATATAACATTAATGCCACATCTCACTGTTCTAAGTGCGCGAAATATGCTTAAAAATGGGTATAATTACACAGTTTTATTTAATTATTAATATAAACAAGCATATTACAATATTTTAAAGAGATAAGACATCTCAATAAAAGTATTATATAACATCATTTAAATTAAAATATTTTATTATATACAATATTAAAAACTATAATAAAAAAAAAAACTAAAACTAGTAATTTAATTATCAAAGAGTCCTACTCCACGCGGTATCGTGCCAAGAACGCTGGCTGCGTTTCTCCGCTGAATGGCTATACTTAGCCTTTGAGCGAGAAAAGAGCCAGCCCTCTTATCACCAGCAGCAACGACCAGCCGCGGATGGAGTTCCTTTAAGAACTTCACCGCACGTGGACCCCACGGATTATATAAGATGAATAAATAAAACGATAGTGATGACGATATGATGATCATGATCAAGTCAGAAATTGTGTGGATTCCCTGATCTCTTAACAGTCTTTCTCTAATATATATTTTTTTTTAAATATAGTGATAAGCTCTCCTTAACCATAGGTTTCTACGGAAAACTGTATGTGGTATCTTTGTGTGACTTCATCAAGTGATGGGTCGCTGCACCTGCGTTAGCCAGTACAAAGTTCTTACTTAAGAAGTTTTGTTTTCTATCGGCTGTCAGTTTTCCCATTGCCACTTCAGTTCTCTAATATTTTGAACTATGGGGGTAATCATGAATTTACTTAAAATTCTTTCTATTCTTCTGCAGACAGTAAGTACTCAACCGCTGGATGAGAATGAGCCTCTTATAGTAGGGTGAATTTTCAGCTTCTACTCTCGTTTTGTTAGTTATCATGTCATATCTATTTACAGATTACTGTGTGTACTGTAATTTATGTACATATTATACATAAATTACTATCAACAACCAACAAGTTGTCACTAGAGTTACCAAGCTTTGAGATTTTTAATGTACATTCCTGAATTATTCAGGACTTAAATATGAGTCGGATTTAATACTATACCGTTATAAGTTGTATAATAAAGTTAAAATAAATAAATAAATGTTCTAAAGAGATTATAGCTGATTGTAGGTAAAGGATGGGGCTCATTTCTTGAAGGTCTCGCAAGCAACATCGATCCGGAAAACCGCTGGAGATAGTAAATCCATAATGTTGCCGTGCGTTGCAGAAAATTACGACAAAACTCACGAAGGTAGACTGCCAAATATCAAGATAATATCAACGAGCACACAGTCCACCTGATGATAATTGAATACTGTGGCCCATAAACATTCATCTATCCCCGATTAAGAATCAAAACGCAGATGCGTTGTCACCCCTGAGGACTAACATGGAATGCCTCGTTTCCAGTAAGAAGGGTTTCCGGTTCACTACACTCACCATGCGAAATACAGCAGCATTAAGCTGCTATTTCACGCTGGTGTTCTTTTTATAGAATTAGGGTGACAAACGAGCACACAGTCCACCTGATGGTAAGTTGTTGCTGTGGCCCATAGACATCTACATCTATCTTCGTTTGCGAATTAAAATGCAGATACGTTGTCAGCCGTGAGGACTAAGATGGAATGCCTCTTTTCCAGTAAAAAGGGTCTCCGGTTCTCTACACTCGCCATACGAAACACAGCAGCATTAAGCTGCTATTTCACGCTGGTGTTCTGTGAGAGCGTGGTCCTATCCCGGTCGAGCCGACCAATTCGTGCTACAACCATAATGTAGGTGCAGCGTGGCTCTACCACGTTAGAAAACATCAAGGTTTGAGTCTGTTTTCGGCTACCGTCGCAATCGCTTAACGTTTTTTTTTTTACTTTACACGATTGATAAGAATTGAGCTCGACTAAATTGAGCTAACTTTAAATAAAAAAGTTGAAGGTCAACTCTGAAGGCCAAGATGGATTTGTCTGTAATCGCAATTTGTAATTATACTATTGACTTGTAACTTTATTGGAGCTGTAACAGGTCCAAAATACCACTAACGTTAATAGGATTGCTAGTATTTTCAACCGACTTCAAAAAAAAGGTTCTCAGTTTGACCCGTATATTTGTGTTTATGTATGTATGTATGTTTGTCCGCGATTATCTCCCGTTTGGCGGAACTGATTTTGATGCGGTTTTCAGAAGAGTATTTGTTACATTCTGGAAAAGGTTTTGGTATACAACAAATGGATATCCCATGACTTCGTCCGCATAGATCCGTGATTAAGCGATATATTAGTTCAACTCGACCGATTTTGTTGATGCGGTTTTTTATATTGAAGTCGGTTGTACAAAATTTTTAATTTTTTGTACTCGAATTTATTTATAAAAATTTATAATTTTTTTTAAAGGTGTCAATTAACCCGGGATCGGCAAAGGCATTGTGGTATATCCATCCATCCATTCATTACAGATACAGCCTATAAAAGTCCACTGCTGAACATAGGCCTCCCCCATAGATTGCCTCATAGGGGGATTTTGCCATAGTTGACGCGCTTGGCGAGCGGGTTGTCAACCGCAGTTTTTTATTTTTATTCAGCTGTTATCAGCAAGATGCTGCTGCCCATGACCTGTTTCAATTTCCTCTGTCGCCTCTTACGACACCCACGGGACGATATGGGGTAGTGGATATTCTTACACCGCCACTGCACGGTTCGTGGTATATTGTAGTAAGGATTTATTCTATATACATATACCGGAGTACTTTAGAAACTGCAATAGCGTGATTTAACTTTCAGTTCATTTTCGCTTGTATCGAAAAGAACAAAATAGAATAATTTTTTATGCAATATAGATTACAAGTTATTCCTATTAAAAGTCATTTTTTACTTCTGCCACTCGTTCAGAAAATACCTCCTTCTTGGGAAGAAAAAGCGGAACTTTTTTTTTTAAAAACAGGTTGTACACACTAATTTTTGAAGTTATGCTTCTTTTGGGCGTTTGGGAAAAATTATGAGAGTTAATTTTTACGATGCGCGTGCACAGACACCTAAAAACGACACCATGAAGTTGTTACGATGCGCGCGCACCCTGACACCTAAAAGCGACAACTTCAGTGGGTAATTGTCTCTCAAGTTTTTTTGTTATGTTACGCTAAAGAAGTATAACTTCCTACGTGCATACATAAGTACACACACACTTTTTTTTACAACTATTTTTTACGGTTATTATTAACGATCTATTCATTTATATCATAATATCCCTTTTTATACAGTTTTTGTTTCATAAAATATTTAAACCTTGCAATAGAGAGACTTTGTTAGAAAAGCATATAAGTAGGTACACTTCTCAGACAATCAGTGAATTTTTGATAATGAATAATGATATTATTTAATTTTAACAACTTTTGAATAATTTATTTAAAATTGCTTTCATGCACACGTTTTCAATTTTTATTTCCTTTTTTGTTAAAAAGCCTTTCCGTGTGGATGTTTAGAAAATTTGAATTTTTTTAACTTTTAAAATTCCTAAAGGTGGTTACCATACTACCGTCATATGTGTAATGAGTACTAATTTAGTACACATATGCTACCGTTATATTATTATGCATGAAAGGTAAGGTAAGGACTCATCTGTGCGAAGTGTACTTGTACATAAATTAAATGTATTACTTGCCTATAGTATGTATCGATATGATCATGACCATGATCAAAATCTCATTAGAATACGTTATGATTTATTCATTAGCCGACTATAAAAAAGGAGGAAGCCAGTAAAGGAAGGAGTTAGATAAGTTATAATATATAGGTAGGTTCCTTAAAGGGTGTAAACTTAAATGTAACTATTTATTTATAAGACATTGAGATTGTGATATTCTTTATTACACTCGGAAGTAGGGTTGGCATCGGTACTATAATATATACTATCGTACTATATTTCAGCCAATTGTACTATATATTATAGAAAAATAAAATAGTACGAAAATACTATATTTTATCCCTATTTCAACTGTTGCACTTTTTTATATTAACTGTGACTGGAAGTCTTAAAATGGAGAGAAGAAAGAAATAGAACATGTATTAATTTAATTTAAAATGAATTGTTAGTTTATTTTAATATGAATCTAAATTGCTCAGATTCCTATAATTATTTTAAAGGTAATATAGATCATTGATGGCCAAAGCGAAGAGCAATAACAAATATAATATATGGAAATTTACATTTAAATTTCCCAAAAGTACTATATTTTTGCATCTTTTTTGGGAAATGTACTATATTTGTTCAAAAAAAGGTGGCAACACTACTCAGAAGGGTTAAAAATATTAATTCTCAACACAATAGCGTTCTTAAAAGATATTACAAAATAGAAGTTCTTAAAGGATTATTCTTTTAAAGCAGATTTTATGAAAGCAGGTAGCGTGACCTTGTCAAGTCTGACTAAAGCCCAACCTCTCCGCTTCGCGTTCGAAGAGTGGAATATACCTACCTATGTTACAATAATTATATTATATGGGAGGAGAAACTTGCTCCTGTAACACAGTTTTACAGTTTTTTTTTATATAGGATAAGGGTGACAAGCGAGCACACAATCCACCTAATAGTAAGTGGCTGCTGTGGCCCATAGACATCTACATTTATCCACGATTACGAATCAAAATGCAGATAGGTACGTTATCATCCGTGAGGACTAAGATGGAATACTTCGTTACATAACAAGCTATGCTTATGTATTATCTAAGATGGAATGCCTCGTTTCCAGTGAAAAGGGTCTCCGGTTCTGTAGGTACCTACACTGTTCTGTTCTCATACGAAACACAACAGCGTTTTACGTTGGTATTCTGTGAGAGTGTGGTCCTTCCCCGGTCGAGCCGACCCATTCGTGTTTAGTTTGGGAGCTTATGGATTAATGTAAACACATTGTAATATTTTTGTGGCAAAATAAACTAAATTTTATTTCATTTTATTTAATAAACCTTGTAAGCGAGTTACATGATGTGTGGAAATTAAAACTAAAAACTTTTTTGAAGAAAAACTTTTGACTGTGCGTACCGAGT
Organism: Parnassius orleans; assembly: GCA_029286625.1. Lineage (NCBI taxonomy): Eukaryota > Metazoa > Arthropoda > Insecta > Lepidoptera > Papilionidae > Parnassius > Parnassius orleans. Next base: position 1,944,003 of record JAGSMP010000237.1, read on the forward strand.
CGTAATAATAAAATTCAATAAGCTGTTAGCTTCAAGGCCTATCAGGGATCATGGTTGTTGTAGGTAGTTTACATAAACACGATGATGTAGGTCAAACAAATTAGGTAGGTTGTTACGGGTGGCGAGACCCACCAAGATGTCCGCATCAGCAGAATATTCTGATTGTAGACCACACGCAAAGTGGACAAACGGAAACTGCCGAGCTCCTGTGTGGGCTCTCATGCATTAGTTTTTAAGCATAGAATATTAAGTTAGTCTTAAGCGAGTTCTTGTAGCGATTAAACATCTTTTAATCAATAAAAATTATTATTTTAAAAACGTCCTCCGGCCCCTGTATAACTTGACTGGCTTTTCGCGTCGCGTTTTACTTAAATTCAATTAAATACGACGAGCGTTTTATAACCTTTTCAACGAAAATCCACGAACCAAACAAATTTGTCGGAAAAAAATCCAGCTAGGACGTCACGCTACAGAACTAAGACTCATCGGAGGGACACGGGCAGTATGTGAGTAGACCCAAGCGCTATTCCATTTGCATTTTCCAATCCTATTCCATTTTAATTATAAGTGTCTAGAAAGTGTAGTGGTAGCGTTATTTCCAAAATTCGAAATGCGTTATTATTTCTTTTATTTAGAAATAAGTAAATTAAATTAAATTCAACTTATAAATTAAAAATTTATTATAAATTTTATTAAATATTACTATTAAATTAAACTAATTATAAATATACTTTAATAAAAATGCCTAAAATAACACAGATTCCCAAGGAACTTTCTGGTATTATTCCAAAATTTGACGGTGATGAAAATTTACTTAACTTATTTATTCGTAAATGTGAATATGTTATACAGTTGCGTAGAGAAATAGGAAATACAGAACAAGATTTATACATATTTCAAGTGATTACGTCAAAGTTAGTAGGCAGAGCTGCCGCTCTTATTAGTGAAAGACCAGATATTGAAACCTGGGGAGAATTAAAATTAACTTTTGAGCAACATTTCGGTGATCCACGGTCCGAAGAGTGTATCGCGATCGAATTGGAAACTTTAAAAATTAATAACGGTGAATCATATCTCGATGTCTGCAATAGAATACAATGTATAAAGAGTACGTTAATAGCAAAAGTTAATAGAGTAGTAGGTATTAACCTTCTTAAGAGTAAAATTACTATATATGTCTATGAATGTTTTTTTTATATAATTTGCCCGAGGATTTAATGCGCATTGTACGGTTAAAAGGATTTGACACCTTAGAAAGTGCTTTGAGCATAGTGCTTGAAGTTAATTTCTTATACCAATATCAGGCGAGAAATAAAATGTTACGATTACCTAACAAAACATAAACCTCAGCCAGTGTCTCAAAATCTCTTTATTGACAAATTTTTAATGAAACTATTACTATATAACATAAAACACGCAAATGCCACAACAAAGTTTTAACCCCTAAAATTAGCACACCCAAAACACACCGAACACGAGACCTCACTTTCAACAGCTTCAGCAATTTCAACCCCAACATAATATGCAATTTCAACCAAGATTTAAATTTGGAATACCGCCAAGCAAGCAAATTAAGTTACCAACACAGCAACCCCAACAATTTGGAATTAGGCCACAACCCCCTCAACAACCCATAGGATATAAGCCGCAATTAGGTGTAACACCACAGTTTGGATATAGACCAAACTTTAACCAAGGTCACCAACCCACTGGTTATAGACCACCACCTCATTTACAACGACCACAATTTCAATCGACCGATGTAAGCATGCGTACAGCCCCACCTGTGAAACCTCAAGGTTTTCGTATGAACGAGTTATACGCGCTTAACGAAAACGGTGACGATACTTATGACGACACCCAGTACTGTGACGTAGACCACACGCAAACGGAAGACGAAATTATTTATTGCGAAAACCCTGAAATACCCGAATATAATGAACAAGAATTAACAAACGAAATCGAAAATTTTCAAATAGAAGCCTCGAATCAAACCCAGAGATAATACACATAAATTGTAACTCTAAATTAAAATTACCATATATAGAAATACCCGAAATTAATGCTAAATTTATGATTGATACCGGAGTTTTAATCTTTCATAAGTCCTTCTAAAACAAACGAATATTTTGCAGAAATTTAAACGTTACGAACCATTTGAAGTTATCAGTACTCACGCATCTAGTTTACACGATGAAGTAACCATATATTATAGCGTTATTCCCACTTTCAATAGTGATCAGATACATAAGTTTTATATATACTATAGACGGCCATTATGATGGACTTATCGAAGCGATCTCCTTAAACAATTAGATTCCAAAATCGGTATGAAAACCAAATATTACAGACAGATTCCGCAACCCCATAATTTATAATCCGACTAACGAAATTAAAATTGCCCGCGTTGCGAACAAAGAGTTAGATTACCAACCAATTTATTGAACGGAGAAGCTATATTAAATTACATCAATTTTGTGATGGCATTAGAATGCCCAGTGCTCTTGTTAAATGCTAGAACAGTTATGCGACAACCGTTATACAAAATACTTTAGACAAAATTTCATTAGTTGTAACCAAACCTTTAAATGTGACTAGATATAATGACGTAAAAGTTGAATTAATAATTTACGGAACGGAAACGACATCGAAATAGACAAAACTTTAACTGAAAATCTAAATAAACTACGGTTAGACCACATGAACCAAGAAGAACGAAACAGTATTCGAACACTATGTTTACAGTACAAAGACATATTCTACTCAGAACAATTACCATTTACTACAGACGTTGACACCAAATTAGAACTCATAATGAAGACCCCATTTTTATTCGACCCTATAGACAGCCACGAGTTTTAACGACGAAATAAATAAACAGGTAGAAAAAAATGTTAGAAAACATAATTAGACAATCCTTTTCACCCTGGGTGCACCAGTGCATTAAGTTCCGAAAAAGGCCGATGCAAGTAACGAAAAAATATAGATTAGTTATTGACTATAGGCGACTTAACGCATTTACAATAGACGACAAATACCTTGCCTAACATAACCGACTTGTTTAACAAATTAGGACGTAGTTGTTACTTTACCATACTTGACTTAACTAGTGGTTATCATCAGATAGAAGTATCTGAGAAGGATAGACAGAAAACAGCTTTCAGTACCCAGTCAGGACACTATGAGTTCACACGTGCCTTTCGGCCTAAGGACAGCTCCAGCAACCTTTCAGAGAACCATGGACAATGTCTTACGAGGTCTGCAAGGTTTACATTGCCTCGTGTATCTAGACGACATCATCATTTACTCCACAAGCTTACTTTAACATATAGACAAATTACGAACCATATTTGATAGTCTACGACAGACAAACCTAAAAGTTCAGCTAGACAAATCAGAATTTCTGAGGAAAGAAGTATTATACCTAGGACACACGATTACTTGTGACGGACTAAAACCCAACAATGACAAAATAAAAAGCCGTATTAAATTATCCCTTACCAAAGACGACAACCGAGATTAAAAGCTTCCTCAGTTTGGTAGGCTATTACCGACGTTTTATAAAAGATTTCGCTAAAGTAACTCAACCCATGACAGCACGCTTGAAAAAGAAACGCTCAATGTCTCTTGACGAAAGTAAATACGTAGAATCCTTTCAAAAATGCGAAGAACTTCTGATAAATGCCCCCATATTAATGTACCCAGACTTTGAGAAGCCATTTATATTAACTACAGATGCTTCAGAATTTGCAGGTGCTGTCCTTTCACAAGGACCAGTAGGACAAGACAAACCCTTAACGATGCCGAAACACGTTACAGTGTAACTGAAAAAGAACTGCTAGCAATAGTTTGGGCTATCAAACACTTCCGTCCATATCTTTATGGCAAAAAGTTTACGATCATTACCGATCATAAACCTCTTGCCTGGTTAAACTCTCTTAAAGAAACAAATAGCCGACTGACTAGATGGCGCTTAAGGCTAGCCGAATATGATTTTAGCATTGTTCATAAAAGTGGTAAGCAGAACTCCAATGCAGACGCTTTGTCGCGAATTAGACTTAATGCCTTAGATAAAAAGGAAATTTCATCCACTCATGCAAATGTAGATAAAGACGAAGATAAAAATAAGGAAATTCAGGACTTAATAAAAGATATTAAAGAATTAGACGAATTGCAAAAAAGGACATTTAGACCACCACCTCCGGAATCTATGTCTATTTCAGACACAGACTCTGAGAAGGCTATTGTTATAGAGGATACCGATTCAGATAAAACCCTATCAATTAAATCCGATTATTCCATACGTACGATGATAGCACATTTACAGCTTCCGAAAACCCTCTAGTATAGAAACCACACATTCAGGACAAGACACTGAATCACAGAGAATTCAATCTTACAGGAAGCGATCGACACCAAACCTAATCAAATTTAGTGTTCCGCTGGAACATAGACAAATAATCGATAAAAAACTTCTAGGGAAAACAAAGAATCTTAGAAGTACACTTACCTTTGAACCGACCAGATTTAGTAAAACAATTTCTGAAAGAATACACTAGGAATAAAACTAAATACTTCATTTATTTCGAAAATAAAGAACATCGTAAACAATTCTCGGAATTAGTAATTTTCTTGTTTAAAAGGGAACTTGTACAATTTTTCGAATGCACTAAGAGAGTCGTATACGTAGATAATAGAGAGATAGTTCAGGAATATCACGTCGGAAAAACTTGCCATCGGATGAAACCCTAGCCCATATCAAACGGTCATACTTTTGGCATAATATGCCCAAATCATAGCCAGTGTCATAAATTCATGTGACGCATGTAAAAATATATGATCGGAACCCCATGAAACCTAAACTCAACTGACGCAAACCCAAAATAAACCTCTCGAAGAAATTTCATAGATCTCTTTAAAGTCGAAGGTCACTATTACTTAACAATAATCGATGCCTTTAGCAAACTAGGACAGGCCTGAAAAATAATTAACAGGTCGACCCCGAAGTCGTCAGAGCTCTTCTTAAATATTTTTATTTTTTATCCCCACAAAATAAGTTCAGATCCTGGATCTGAGTTTAACAATGCGTTACTTAAAGAATTACTTTTCCTTTTATAAAATAGAACTTCATATTGGTACCCTAACCCCTAACTCTATGGGATTGAGTTGATTCCACTCAACCATTCTGGAAATATATAGATTAGCAAAGCACGAACACAAATATACAGACGCCTCTTCCATAATGACATAAGCAAAAATGGCATACAATCATAGCACACACTCTGCCACAGGCTTAACACCTTTTGAAGTATTATTAGGACATACAGACTCACGACATGCATTTGACGTAGTTTTGAAAACATTAATTACAACAGTTAGTTAAAGAACACATAAAGCCTAAATATCTCTATAAACATCTAACAGAACAAGCCATACAAAAGAAAGAAAAGATTATTGAAAAGAGGTGGAGAAACGGAATTTAAGATAGAACCCGGAGACACTATTTATGCAAAAGGTACTAATAAAAGGTGTAGTAAAGAAAAACCACGTTTTCAAAAGGCCCTAGTAACCGACACCATTAGTAGAAATGTTATTCCCGTAAACATTAAAGGACGTGATAGTAAAGTTCCTCTAAAGAATGTAAAACGCCCTTCACAGACACCTCCTGCTCGTCCTGGTAGTAGCCACGGTGACACGCCTCCAGGCCCTTCAACTTCAGGAGTTAAATAGCAATCCTGGAATACTGCCCGTGAAGCAAGGAACTGCTGTCATCAGTAACAATAAATGGATCATTGCCAAAATAATAGACCTCAAACCATTCATAGAGGATGTAAAAGTCAATGTACTGAGGTCTTCCGAGTTAAATAAGATAGTTAATAATTTAAATAAGAATTTTTCATATAACTTTGTAGATGTTAATACACAAGTAGAATATATTAAGAATTTAACTATTAATAAGCTTGAACAAATAACCCCTTCTTTTAGAACAAGACGCGGTATACTTAACCCACTAGGCTCATTAATTAAGATAGTCACTGGAAATCTCGATAATGATGATGCCGTTAGATACGATAAATTAATTAGAAAAGTAAATGTTAAACAAAATAGTAATGACAACAGAATGACGTTGATCACAGAAATAATACAATCTCTGACAAATTCTACGTTAAAATTAAATGAAGATCTAATAAAATTAATAAAGACATTATAACATTATCACATTATAACATTCCCCGTGTAGTAGCGGGTAAGAATATTCACTACCCCATATCTTCCCGTGGGTGTCGGAAGAGGCGACAGAGGAAACTGAGGCAGAGGATGGGCAGCAGAATCTTTCTGATAACAGCAAAACAACAATAAAACGGCGGGGCAGGGGTGCTAGAATCTCCGGTGGAGGTTCAGCACACCTACGACGACTCGACCTGGCAACTTATAACGCACGCACCCTGAGGACTGACGAGAAGATCCTGGAGCTGGAAGAAGAGATAGACAAGTTGCGCTGGAATATTATAGGATTATCCGAGGTCCGAAGAGGGAGGACACGGTAATCCTCGAATCCGGCAACTTGTTCTATCACCGGAGGGCGACCATCTGTCCCAAGGAGGTGTCGGATTTATCGTCCACAAGTCTCGTTAACAACGTTGTAAAGATTGGGAGTGTGTCGACGAGGGTTGCGTACCTTATACTCAGAATCACCCAACGGTATTCGCTGAAGGTCATACAGACTTACGCACCAACATCGGCACACCCCGATGAGGAGGTGGAGGAAATGTATGAGGATATCTCTAGAGCCATGCATTCTCCAAAACCCACTATACGGTGTTAATGGGAGACTTCAACGCAAAACTAGGCACAAGAGAGAACGGTGAGCTGAAAGTAGGGAAATTCGGAATAGGGCAATGGAACCCAAGGGCCAGCAGCTGGCCGACTTCATGGAGAAAGAGGACTCTTTATGATGAACTCTTACTTCCAGAAGCGGCCCCACAGGATGTGGACCTGGTCGAGCACCGACGGTTCGACAAAATGAGATTGACTTCATTATGACGACCAGGCGACAACTGTTCAGTGATGTCTCAGTGATTGCGAGGTGAAAACCGGCAGCGATCACCGAATGGTGAGAGGCACACTGAACCTAAACGTTAAGTTGGAGAGGTCACGTCTAATGAAGTCAACGCTCCGTCCCCTCGTGCTCTAATCCAAAGTCCTGAAACCTTTCAGCTCGAGCTACGAAACCGTTTTCAGTGCCTAGAAGATTGCAATGCAGTGGACGATATGAATGACAAACTCGTGGAATCTGTCCATGCGGTCGGAGCTAAGTTTTGCAACACCCGCCGCAGAAGAACACAAAACTCTCCGATCACACTTAATCACAGACAGATCTCCAAATGCCTGCGGCGGGACTTACGCAACTTTAATACTGGTTGTATTGAAGAAGCGATTGAGCGGAACCAGGGCTCCAAAGTCTTTGCTAGAGATCTGTCTGCCAGAAAGAGCCAACTGTCGAAGTTGAAGACCGAGTGTGGCAACGTCGTTTCCGGGACACCTGAGATTTTGAGTGAGATTGAGAGGTTCTATGGGCAGCTATATGGCAGTAAGTCCAACTCGACCGAGAGGTCAATCGACGGATTCAACTCGGCTGGGCAGCGTTCGGGAAATTACGGCACATCTTCTCGTCAGGTATACCTCAAAACTTGAAAACGAGGCTGTACAACCAGTGCGTGTTGCCAGTGATGACCTACGGAACTGAGACGTGGTCCTTCACTGCTGGCCGAATGAGGAAGCTTAAGGTCGCTCAGCGAGCTATGTAGAGGGTTATGCTCGGAGTCTCACTACGTGATAAACTTAGAAATGAGGATATCCGCAGTAGAACTAGAGTGACCGACATAGCCCAACGGATTAGTAAGCTGAAGTGGCAATGGGCCGGCCATATAGCTCGAAGAACCGACAACCGATGAGGAAAAAGGTTCTCAGTGGTGGCCTCGTACCGGCGGACGAAGTGTAGGGCGTCCCCACTAGATGGAGTGACGACTTGGTAAGACATGCAGGAAGTCGATGGATGCAGGTGGCTCAAGACCGTGCTGTGGCATTCCTTGGGGAGGCTTATGTTCAGCAGTGGACCTGTGAAGGGCTGTAATGATGATGATGATGAACATTATCACATAACTTAAGTAGTATAGTTGAAAGAGAACACTTTAATCATATTGAGACACGGATTATAAGTACATACAACCTATTGATTCATAACTTTCAGGCTATCCTCATAAAACTGAATGAGATAGAAACCACTTTAGCTTTGAGTAGATTAGGAATCTTACATCAGTCTGTAATAGAGTCTAAAAGATTGTTATTTTTACTTGAAAAAATTGGTAGATTGGCGAATCTAATATACACTCCTACATTAGAAAATTTAGTTAAAATAGAGCGAACTATAATGGTAAAAGCTTATTTAAAAGGAAATAGCATAACTTATCTTTTGGAAATACCTCTCGTCACTAAGGACATTTATATTTATTATAAGCTCTATCCCTTACCTGTACTATCCCATAACCGTACCACTGTCATTTTACCAAAATTCCCGTACCTTTTAGTGAAAGGGTCGAAGATTAGACTGCTTACTCATCCCTGTCAGGAAGTCGATGAATACAGTTACCTCTGTCCTGAGGATGACACATCCCAACTAATTAAGGATGATTGCATCACAGAACTGATGACTTATGCTGAAAATATATCCTCATGCATCCAAGTTCCAGTCATTTTGGAAGCTGTAAGGGTGCAGCTTATACAACCTAACAGATGGATTATCTACACCAAGAAGTCTACTTTACTCTCCGAGATTTGTAATAATGAAATAACAAGGCAGAAAATTCATGGCACATATATCTTAACATTGAACGATAACTGTGCAGCTAAAATCAATATTGCAGATAGGTTAATCTATATTACCTATGATTAACCTATCTGCAATAAACTCATCCCTCGAGATGTCATCCCCTATAGACCAAGTGAAAAGACCAAAAGACCAGTATTTTTCATAATTTCAATTTAGTGTATTGATATTAAGCAAAAAATTAATTGTCATTTTTGACAATTTAAACTAATATATAATAGCAAAACATTAATAATCATTTAAAATGACAATTAAAACATTAATTGTCATTTTTAATGATTATAATTAGATTGGTTACAATAATGATGACCTAATATCATTTTATTACGACCCGTAATAAAATGGTGATGATGACTAATAAAAAAAATGAATACTTGTTAAAAATGATTGTAACAATCTTTTTTTTCTATACTATAATTGATTTAAGCTTATTATTGCACCAATTTTATTTTTAATTTTAGACGAGAGTATTTTAGTTTGATATATTTTAGATTTTTCCTAAGAAATTATTGTGACAAGATTTAAATACAAAAATTAAGTTAAGTATGTTAATCAAGGATTTTTGACAACCCTGACACATATTTTCAAGTTTGTATGAAATATTGAAAAATGGGAGGGCAACTTTGTCACAAGCGTAAAATTTGCTATTTGTAACATTTACGCTTGTGACAAAGTTGCAAATCATAACTCTGGGTGTTGTGTATTATATTATGAGGTAAATTTACCTTCAACCTTGAAGTCAAATCCTATTATTTTCATTATAAACCCTGATGGCAAAGTTGCCAGAAAGTGAGGTTAACTTTGCCATTTTCTATTTTTGAGTATTTTGTCTATTTAATATTAGTATTTGTTCAAATCATTAATAAATACCAAATCTATGAAGAACATAATGTCACATTTAACATTGACGCCCAGTCTTACAGTACATTTTTTATTATGATTTCTTATATTTATTCGGATTTTATCGATTTTATAAAATCCGTAAAAAATAGTTTTATTTTTGTTGGAAAATTGGTCTTAAACTTTTAAGTCCTTCAAAAATGGCAAAGTTGCCAGGTTTCACGGTAGTCGAAGTATTCTTTAATAATAACCATTCTCCATCTCGTCCCTTGGGTGTTGTAAGAGGCTACAGAGGGAAACAATCCAGATGATATCTTCCTATTATCAACTAAAAAAACAAAAAACTGCGGTTGCTAACTCGCCTGGCAAGCGTGGCAACTTTGATAAATATCCACTTCTCCCCATAGGGGGAGGCCTATGTTCAGCAGTGTACTTTTGATATTATTTATAGAATAAGCGCGACAAACGAGCACACAGTCAGCCTTATGGTAAGTGGATGCTGTGGCTAATAGTCACCTATACTACGAGTATCATCGATTAAGAATAAAAATGTAGGTGCGTTGTCACTAAGATGGAATGCCTCGTTTCCAGTAAAAGGGTTGTCTACACTCACCATACGAAACAGCAGCATAAGCCTGTCTAAGATATTTTACGCTGGTATTCTGAGAGAGCGTGGTCCTTCCACAGTCGAGCCGACACATTAGCGCTACAATCACAATACATATAGCTGCAGCATGGCTCTACCAGGTACAAAATAAAGGCTGTAACGGTAAAAGTAACGATCAAATTTAATAATTAGGAATGTTTTTAATTGTTTATTGGAACGAAGTTCCTTATCGGACGGTACGAATTTGGCGGATGGGGACTAGGCGAGAAAAAGTGTAAGATTTTTCCGTCACGACCCCTTCCGACGTAGGCCTTGACTGGCTATTCGAGGGTGATCCAAAAGTAATGATAATCGGTTACTTCAGGTCCGCATAAAAATCCAAAAAAAATATTTTTTGCTTGCTTATATACTCACTACGTCAGCCTAAAAAAATCATATAAATAGATCACGATTTCCGGGAGATACATTCTTTTGAATACGAACTGTCAAAGAGATAACATCAACATGGAGAAAAACGAAATTAGAGCTGTCATCAAGTACCTCTGTTTGAAAAAAATGTCTTCAAAAGACATACACAGTGACTTAGTGGAAACATTGGGGGACTCTGCTCCTCCATATTCTACAGTTGCACGCTGGGCCAAGGAGTTTAAACTGGGCAGAACATCCACTGAAGATGAACATCGCGAAGGACGCCCATCCACGTCCCTCACTGAAGACAACGTGAAAAAAGTCGAAGATGTTGTGTTGGCAGATCGAAGAGTGACCATCAGGCATGTAGCTGAGGTCACAGGGATCTCATATGGCAGCGTTCAAAGAATCCTTGCGAACGAGTTGCATATGAAAAAGGTCTCTGCGCGTTGGGTACCCAGAATGTTAACCGACGAGCAAAAGAAAAATCGAGTTGACATTTCGAGGGTCAATCTCGAAAAGTTCCAAGCAGATCAAGAAAATTTTTTGTTCCGTTTTGTGACTATGGACGAGACCTGGATCCACCATTTTGATCCTGAAACGAAACAACAATCGATGATTTGGAAGCGAGCCTCCTCACCGACGCCAAAGAAATTCAAAGTTTCAAGTTCGGCGGGAAAGGTTATGGCATCTGTTTTTTGGGACGCTCAAGGCATAATTATGGTGGAATATTTGGAAAAGGGAGCCACTATTAAGGGCTCTTACTACGCAGACCAAATAAGAAGATTACGGAGGCCATTAGGAAAAAGACGCGGCAAACTGCGAGCTGGAGTGCTGTTTCACCAAGACAACGCACCGGCTCACAAAGCCGCAGTTGCGATGGCTGCCATTCAAGAAACGGGATTCGAACTGCTCGAACACCTCCCTATTCGCCAGATCTAGCTCCTAGTGATTTCTACCTCTTTCCTCGGCTCAAGGAACGCCTCCGAGGCAAGAAATACGAAGACGATAGCGAAGTAATGGCCGCTGTTGAAGCGTTTTGGGAGGTCAAGACAAAGAATTTTTCAAAGGAATCCTGGGTTTAGAAAAAGATGGACTAAATGTATTGATTTGTTAGGAGACTATGTAGAAAAATAAATTATTATTTTAACTTTAATTACCGTGTTTTATTTTCATTATCATTACTTTTGGATCACCCTCGTAAGGAAGCGAGATGTGATAATATCTCCATCTCCCTCGCAATTTTTCTTATCTTGCCATGAAAGAAATATTATTTAATTTTAAATGACGCTTCATTTTAATAGACGCTAGTAATTCATTTATTTGTATTTGTTAATCAATAATATAGGTCATACGTTTATCAATAATAATATACTACAAAAGGAACTTCGTTCCACGGTTGTTCCATGACACTCACGCATGTTTTTAAGTTGCGCGAGGTTTTTAAGAAGCTTAAGTGTGGAATTTTATAGACAATTAAAGAACGTCCACTCCTCGCTAGATGTGGTCTAGTTGAAAACATAATGTTGCTGTTTCTACTTACATAACCGATTCTTATATTAAAGGGGATTATGGATGATTAGATTTATGTTCGGAATTTTCAAGTATGATTTTTAAAGGGGGTGTAACTCAGTGGTAGAGTGTCTGCTTCGCATGCTGAAAGTCCTGGGTTCAAATCCCAGCACCTCCATATATTATTTTTCGTCATAACTTTATTTTTTAACTTACATTATCTAAAGTATTGCTTACACTTTTTTTTGTATTACATATTGTGATTTGTGACCCAATTTTTACATAAATATCTTTCTTTGTCGTGCTTATAAAAGAAAACCTTACCGCTACTCTAGGATTTTCTCCTGTATTGTAGAGGCGTCAAAACCAGGAATATCCAGACTGAACAATAATTATTTGTAGGTCATATAAATATTTTCTCCGTGCGGCATTAGAACGCGCAACCTGCAGCGCCATAGCCACAGTGCTACCGAGCCGTCAAATGTTGATTGTCGACGATATTAAAAAAAAATTTTAAAACCAGTAGCACCATCTTTAGCATAATTTTTGTAATACAGCTCATTCAATGCAGTATAATAAAAAGTCTCGCTAGGTTTCTTGCTGCTTATAGCAGAGGTTTTTTTCCAAACAAGTGGTAAAGCTTAAATGACGTTCAATAAGTGTTCTTGTAATCTTCTTTAATATATAAAAAATAATGTTTGTTTGTTCGTATTTTTTGCGCTGCCATACCGTTCATCAGATTGCGCTAAAACATTGTCAACTTATAAAAATCAATTGCTGTCCGTTAGTCTCGCTAAAACTCAAAAACGGCCCGAACAATTTTGATAAAGAAAATTGTGTGCGTTTGAGTGGGTCCCTGGATGGTTTAGAATCATAATTGGACTCGGTAGGTGGCGCTCTTGTCGAGATCCAGAAATCACCCCTCCGAAGCCGGGGCGGATCGCTAGTTTTGAATAAAAATTATCATATTCTAAACAACTGAATACGACGGTAGAGGGTCTAAGATTTTTTTTTATTGAAGAGGGAGCGAACGAGTATGCGGCTCACTTGATTGTAAGTGACTACCGCCGCCCATGAACAACTGTAACACTAGGCGAATTGCAGGTGCATTGCCGGTCTTTTAAAAAGGAGGAAGCTCTTTTCTTGAAGGTCCCTAAGTCGTATCGGTCCGGAAAAATCGCCGGTGGTAAACGATTCCACAAAGATGTTGTGCGAGGAAGAAAACTCCTACGAAAACGCACAGCGGTAGGCCGCCAAGCATCCAGATGGTGTGGATGGTATCGTGAGTTTTGTCGCGATGTGCGTTGAAGTTTGGTGGCTGGAATTAATCCGAACAATTCCTCAGAGCACTCCCCGTGGTAGATGCGATAGAAAATGCAAAGAATGCAACATGCCTTCACAGCGCCAGTGAATGGGAACAGTATTTCATGTGAGGCCGAACTTGCGCCTTGTAAAGTTGCAAGCGGAGTACCGGCATGAAATATTGTGCCGCTCTGCTGAGCACGCCAAGCTTTTTAGAGGCCAATTTAGCCTTCTCTTCCAAGTGACCACGAAACTGCACATCATTCGATATGTCGACGCCGAGAAATACGATGCTAGCTGAGGGGAGTGCTCTGAAATTGAAGAGATACGACAAAGGGGTTCTTGAAGGATTCTTAGATGTAGTATACCTAACAATTAGGTCACAGAGTACACTTATTCACACGCAAACACATTTCCTACGTAGAACAAGGTTTGAACTGGCTTCAAAAACCTATTTTAAAGATTATGGAGCGTGTATTGGATTTACATCTAATGCTATAACTAATACTACCTACTTAGTGATTAACAAAACAGTCTACACAACTACAGTGCGAGGAGCTCGAGATATTAGTAGTATAGTTGTAGCACGAATGGGTCGGCTCGACCGGGGAAGGACCACGCTCTCACAGAATACCAGCGTAAAATAGCAGCTTAATGCTGCTGTGTTTCGTATGGTGAGTGTAGAGAACCGGAGACCCTTTTTACTGGAAAAGAGGCATTCCATCTTAGTCCTCACGGGTGACAACGCATCTGCATTTTGATTCTTTATTGAGGATAGATGTAGATGTCTATGGGTCACAGCAACCACTTACCATCACGTGGACTGTGTGCTCGTTTGTCACCCTATCCTATAAAAAAAATACCAATGAAACTCTCGCCGTTTTACTTGATATGTCAAACTGCTAAAACACGGTACCATTGGGTACGTACATGACATAACTGTTGGGAAGAGATATCTGTCTTATACCTTGGCTAGTCGGTATCAAGACAGTTTGAATGAAACTAATCTAGTCACGTAATATGATCAAGGCAGGGCTATGACTATTGGTCTAGTGGTCAAAAATGCGACTGCAGATCTTATGGTTATTCTGTCAAAAAATTCTCAGCATTAGCCCGGAGTCAGGAAGTTGGCAGTATTTCACTCCCGTGCCATGGAATGGAAAGCATGTAAAGCCTTGTTCCAGCGCCTGATCCCACTCTCGTCGTGTCAGATTGTCCATCGAACAACGAGGTATAGAGAACCTTAGCTTTCGCACACACTTGTGCACTGTATAATGTTATCCTGCGTAGATGGCTAGTTTCCGTTGAGACCGGTCGCCGGGACTAAAGAGGACAAATGTCTTTTTTGGTCCCGGCGTCATTCGGTCTAGTGGACTTTATTATGGGTGCTGAAAACACCTTTCAAGGCCTTCGACTGTGTTCACCATGAGACATTAATCAGGAAGCTACAGTACTATGGTGTCAAGAACACAGCGCTTAAACTTATTATTTCATATTTAAGTAATAGAATGCAGAAAGTTATTATCAATGGTAAAAGTTCTTCCGGGTCACCTGTACTAATGGTGTCCCTCAGGCTCGATTCTCGGCCCATTCCTATTTCTGGTATATATTAATGACTTACCTTCCTTGTAGGGGATAATCATGATATAGTATTATTTGCTGATGATACTTCCTTGATTTTTAAACTTAAACGTCAATCATTTAAATGTGACGAAGTGAATAATGCTATATCAAAATTAGTGCATTGGTTTAACGTTAATAATCTACATTTAAACGGAAATAAAACTAAATGTATTAAATTTACAACAACGAATGTTAAAATCTGGGTACCAATGTGTTTTAAATGGGAAGAACTGAGCCCTGTTGAATCCACTGTTTTCTTGGCATCACTCTCGACGCAAAGCTTCAGTGGGGCCCCATATATCCAAACTAGCAAGCAGACTAAGTTCTGCAGCCTATGCTGTAAAAAGATTAGAGGTCTCACTAGTGTCGAGACAGCTAGACTAGTTTATTTCAGTTATTTCCATAGCATAATGTCTTATGGGATTTTGCTATGGGGAAATGCGGCTGATTCAGAAACTATTTTTGTTTTACAGAAGAGGCCATTAGAGCTATTTACAACCTAAAACCGAGAGAGTCTCTTAGAGATAAATTTAAAGAAATAAATATATTAACTTTGGCCTCTCAGTATATTTACGAAAATTTAATGTATGTTCACAAAAACAAAGGTAGTTTTAGTAAAAAGTGATATACATTCTGTAAACACTAGGAACAAACACAAGCTAGTGATACCAGTTTCTCGACTCCACAGAGTCAGTAATTCATTCTTGGGGCAATGTATACGCTATTACAACAAGGTCCCGGAAAGTGTACAGGCTCTCTCTATTACCAAGTTTAAATGTTTTGTTAAGCTGAAACTGTATAAAAGGGTTATTATAGTATAAATGAATATATGATTGATAATAACCCTGGGAATGAGGTGGTCGCTACCAAGCAGTTTCTAAAATAAATTTTGTACTTAAATAGTTTGTACAACCATTAATGTAAAACTTACTTTAAAAAAAGTCCCGCTGGGTTTCTTGCTGGTTCTTCCCAGGACAGAGGTTTTTTCGAACCAGTGGTAAGTAAAAATGACTTTCAATAAGAATTACACATGTAATCTATATTGAATAAAAATTATTCTATTCTATACTCTAAACGTCGGGAATCAAAAATAAGATAAATGGAAACAAAAATAATTAGGTAGGTATAACTTTCAACCAAAAATAAAACCGACTTCAAATTGCTAAAAAAGAAGTTATTTATTTGCTACCCTATGGGTGGATTTTTTTTTCAAATTTATATGGGACCACCCTTGAAGTATAACCTATTTAATAAAAAAATAATCATTAAAATCGGTTCTTAATCTGCGAAGATGTCATTTGAAATTCTTTAAACAATAGTCCAATATGAAACGTTTACCCCTATTGCACGCCTCATAACGCGAAGCGTTATTAAGTAGTGCTTTAGTCTCGATAAGTCAATGTCAAGCAATTTTGTGTTCTAAATGCCTCTATCATAACCATATTGCACTTATACGATAATATGAATAGCCGTATATCAAAAAAACACTAATTAATCCATCTTATATTTTATATTGCTCTCTTGAAAAAAAAAAACGGTTTGTAAAAAATTACGTGGACGTCCGGGTGTTGATTTTGTATGTGGTCACGATAACTCCCGAAAAAATTGACGTATCGAGACCGTGTTTCTTTATTAGCTTCAAAATTACATCAACTGGTTCCCTATTTCATATCAATAGCCTAGTACGCGTAGTTTATTAATAAAATGATTTTCAACTTTTATAACTTTTATTGCTATTAAAAATTTAAAGGCGCTTTCATATTTTTTTAGCCCTTGATAGACAAATGACAAATGTACCATACAGCCCATATCGATTTTATACTTTGTGTAATCGATTTATCTTGGTAAACATTAAGTATTAATTTTTTTCCCTGTAGGTGACACTACCTGTTAAAATAATAGAGCGCCAAATTTAAAACACGTAAATAATATATTTTAAAAGTCAGGAAAACAATTTATTTTTTCATCAAAATTAAATGAAACGCTCATGAGGCGTGCACTTTTATATTTTCCACTCTTGGGGCGAATTTTTTTCTTATAAATTTTATTGGACCACCCTTGAAGTAAAGCCTATTTAATAAAAAAGAATCATTAAAATCGGTTCACAATCTGCAAAGATATCGCGTAACATACATACAAAAAAAAACATACACTCGAATTGAGAACCTCCTTCTTTTTGAAGGCGATTAAAAATCCGTAAAATTAGTTTAATTTTGTGTATTATTCGTGTTAATATAAGAAATCGGTATAGTTTGCTTTAAAGGCCATAGCAGCCGGTTATGCCAAACTTCTACCGGCTAAAACTCCATGGTGGTCACCATCAGGGTAGACGAGGGGTCCCTGGACCACCATTCAAAACGCAACCGACTCCTACCATCGCTTTACTTTGATAGCAGCACGACCTGGGGGCAGTACTTGCTACGCCCAGCATCCTCGCAATGCTAACACGATGTCCCGAGTCGATAGCCTATATAAAGGAAATTTACCCCCAGACCCTCGTAAGATACATAGGTTATTCTTTGTTTCAGAGCCACAATGAGGGTAAGCGTGCTTCTCTTACTCTCAGCACTCGCTGCGGTGTCGTCAGTGTCGGGATACAACATTCTGTATGTTCCCGATACCATCACGGAGTCACTCGCTCTTGGCTAAAGGCATTGTCAATGTCCTCTTGGAGGCTGGCCACAAGGTAATTTAGTTTTATATAAGTTCTGTTTCATTTTGTAGATTCCATTGTTTTGCTCGATTGGAAGCTTTAGTGAGGCCCACATACACATATAGTTATTTAATATATAGAATATATACACATGTAGAATAAGGGTGACTAACTAACACACAATCCACCTGATGGTGAGTGGATGCTGTGGCCCATAGACATCTACATTTATCCTAGATTGAGAACCAAAATGCAGATGCGTTGCCACCCCTGAGGACTAAGAAGGAATGCCTCGTTTCCAGTAAAAAGGCGCTCCGGTTCTCTACACTCACCATACAAAACAGCAGGATTGAGCTGCTACCTATTTTGTGAGAGCGTGGTCGTTCCCCGGTCGACCCTACCACCATAATATAGCTGCAGCATGACTCTACCACATAATAAAGGGAGCGTTTGAAATAACTAATGAAGTAAATCTTCTATTATTCCAACATGCTCTGTTGAGCTCTTAACAGTTAATTGCAATTTTTAGTGCTGATTTACCTGGTGCTAAGAAATAAAAAATATTCCAGAACATGTGAAGTCCGCCAACACATACTGAGTATGAGTACCTAAGCACAGGCGATTCTTCCCTGCTCCAAAATTCTTAGAAAGTGCCGGGCAGTGCGACTATATAGGTTTTACTTGACTTTTCAGGTTACATGGGTGACGCCGTATCCAGAGAAGTCATCGCATAAAAATTTGAAGCAAATCGAAGTGAGCTCTACTCGCGATCTTGTTGCTTGTAAGTTACTTACCTTAAAAATTAAAGTGTCCTAGTATGGACGGCATTTATATATAATATTTAATTCATCACTACACTGATTGATGTATGACTCAACCTGTCCGACCTGGTCAGATTGAGTCAGGTTGGAGAGTTATAGGATGGGTAACGCAGTTGTGAAAAACCGTATCGGTGAATTGCAGCCGTCGCAACATGGTTCGTGTGCACCGTGTGCACGGGCGTGTTGTTGAACAAAATGAGCACTGCTTTTCTCAATTCGCCACTTCTTTTTTGATACCTAGTGATTGTTACTAGAACAACTAAAGGTAGCCGGGCTATGACATCGGGACGTCAAATTCCTCAGTCCCCCCCCCCCGTGACCATGGGTGCTGTAAAGCACCCGAAACGTCGGGAATTAAAAAGTTAGTAAACGCGATATAATCCGTAAAAATTAGTTTCATTTAATGTGTAGTCTTCGCGTAAATGTAAGAAAACATTATACCAACATTTAGTAAAAATTTTGAAAAAATAATTTTAGATCAGATGTTAAGTTTCTTTAATATTAATAAATTGCTTCATAAAAATCAATTCGGTTTTTAAAATTCAGAGGATGCTTTGGGTATATTTTGTGACCTTTCCAAGGCCTTCGACTGTATTCACCATGAGACATTAATCAGGAAGTTACAGTACTATGGTGTCAAGAACACAGCGCTTAAACTTATTATTTCATATTTAAGTAATAGAATGCAGAAAGTTATTATCAATGGTAAAAGTTCTTCCGGGTCACCTGTACTAATGGGTGTCCCTCAGGGCTCGATTCTCGGCCCATTCCTATTTCTAGTGTATATTAATGACTTACCTTCCCTTGTAGGGGATAATCATGATATAATATTATTTGCTGATGATACTTTCTTGATTTTTAAACTTAAACGTAAATCATTTAAGTGTGACGTAGTGAATAATGCTATATCAAAATTAATGCATTGTTTTAACGTTAATAATCTACATTTAAACGGAAATAATACTAAATGTATTAAATTTATAATATCGAATGTTAAGAATCTGAATACCAATGTGTTTTTAAATGGGGAAGATCTGAGCCCTGTTGAATCCACTGTTTTTCTTGGCATCACTCTCGACGGAAAGTTTCAGTGGGGCCCCCATATATCCAAACTAGCAAGCAGACTAAGTTCTGCAGCCTATGCTGTAAAAAAGATTAGAGGTATCACTAGTGTCGAGACAGCTAGATTAGTTTATTTCAGTTATTTCCATAGCATAATGTCTTATGGGATTTTGCTGTGGGGAAATGCGGCTGCTTCAGAAACTATTTTTGTTTTACAGAAGAAGGCCATTAGAGCTATTTATAACCTAAAACCGAGAGTCTCTTAGAGATAAATTTAAAGAAATAAATATATTAACTTTCGCCTCTCAGTATATTTACGATAATTTAATGTATGTTCACAAAAACAAAGGTAGTTTTAGTAAAAAAAAGTGATATACACTCTGTAAACACTAGGAACAAACACAAGCTAGTGATACCAGTTTCTCGACTCCACAGAGTCAGTAATTCATTCTTGGGGCAATTTATACACTATCACAACAAGGTCCCGGAAAGTGTAAAGGCTCTCTCTATTACCAAGTTTAAATGTTTTGTTAAGCTGAAACTGTATAAAAAGGGTGATTATAATATAAATGAATACATGGTTGATAATAACCCTGGGAATGAGGTGGTCGCTTCCAAGCAGTTTCTAAAATAAAAAATTGTAAATCGTTTGTACTCCGTGTACTCCGTGTTTATATTCCGTGGTTTGTACAGCCATTAATGTAAAATTTACTTTTAAAAAAGTCCCGCTGGGTTCCTTGCTGGTTCTTCCCAGGACAGAGGGTTTTTTCGAACCAGTGGTAAAGTAAAAAAATGACTTTCAATAAGAATTACACATGTGATCTATATTGAATTAAAAATTATTCTATATATTATAAATGTAATACAATACTTAGTACATATCGCTGCTTTAGTTTGACAGTAACACATCTTGAAAATATACTTTTTTCAAGAGGACAGTTTAAAAAAAACGTAATAATAAATTGCTCATATATTTTATTTTAATATATGTAATCATTTTAGTATTGCTAAAAGCTATGTAAAACTTATTAAAGTTAAAGGGAGCTCCGTAGCCATATGATTAAAAAAATAACATAAAATTTATGAAAACTCAACATGCTTCAGACATAATATTATTTTTAACCTCCCCTTTCCCTAATCCTTCCTATATGCACGTACTGAAGGCGACGCATACGCCACGTAGCGGCAGTTAGTTGCAATTGATAACCGCGACCGCACGAGGGATATTGCGTCCTTCGATCTCCTCTTTAATATTGATGGATAATATACTATATAATTATCACCGGACATTGATTCCTGGTAATTTTGCGAATGTGACGCGCCCTTCCGCGATTACGATTAGTCAAGAGTTAAGGAGTGTGTGATATCCTGGAACTAATCTAAAAGTGCGTGCGCTGATACTCCAAGAGGAAGGCGAGGCAGTCCCTCACAAAGTTGGTGCGTGCATTCCACTCTCATCCACTTTCCTCGCTCTGCTTATTGTATGTACCAATACAGTACCACGACTTTATCGAAGAAACTAACGTTACTGGCGCGTCCAGATAGTATGTCGTGTAGTGGCGCAAGGGTTGCCACCTTTTTCTTGAACAAATATAGTATTTTTCCCAAAAATGATGCAAAAATATAGTACTTTTGGGAAATACAGGGAAAAAGCAGACATTTATTTTTTATCTTTATACATGTTTCCATAGATATTTGTTATTGCTCTACGCTTTGGCCATCAACCTTTAAAATAATTATAGGAATATGAGCAATTTAGATTAATATTAAAATAAAATTTCATTTTTAATTAAATTTATTATTTATTTCTTTCTTCTTTCCCTTTAACATTCATGACGGAAAAATTCTTTCCGTAAAACTTACCTGTTCCAGACTTCTGGTCAGAGTTAATATAAAAAAATCGCGACAGTTGAATTACGGGAAAAATATAGTATTTTTCGTACTATATTATTTTTCTATAATATAGAGTAAAATTGACTGAAATATAGTACGGTACTATATATTATAGTACGGGTGGCAACCCTAAGTGGCGCCCAAAAAGTTAATAGATCAATGTGTTGCTGTGGAGGCGTAGGAGATTGGACAAACTAATGCTTAATATTTTTTTATAATAAACTCTCGACAACAGCGCCACTTACCGGGTCCAAATGTGAATCTAAACCATCCAAAGAGCCAATCAATAACACAAAAATTTCATCAAAATCGGTCGAGCCCTTTTTGTTTTAGCGAAACTAACGGACAGCTATTGATTTTAATATATAGGTACTTAGACAAGCAGCATTTCCAGTACTTAAGGATTGTTATCTAACGTTTATGTAACAATTAATAACACTACTTTCACATATTTTATTTATTTATTTTAATTTATTATAATTTCTTCATGCCAATAAACATAATTTTGTTTGTCTTGGCACTGCACAGTTTGCTCTTATATATTAGTTTACTTAAACCACAGAATAAATAATAGTACAAGAACAGAAGGATCACTCTCTGATAGCAAACTTGCGAGTTTAAACTTAGCTACAACGTCGCAAATGTTCATAATACTTTGCACGCATCGGAAGTGACCTTCGTGAAATTAGCCTACCGTTTACATCGTCGAAAAAGAATTATGCGACGGGCGTATTAAATCAAAATGCACCTTACGTCCGCGTGCGAGTGTCTGTATCACTTAGCCCGTTACGCGCCTTTGTTATGACCACTTCTACTGTAGGGTTAGGTGTTGTGAGAAAACAAATTGAATCCTTTGATGTTAGTTGGTATGTAGTAGAATACACCGAGGTGTTATGCAATGTATTAGTATTTCTTTTATTTATTTTTATTTTGTTAAAAAAAACGTTACCACCACACTAGGATTTTCTCTTGTATCGTGGAGGCAGCTAACAAACATAAATTGCACAAGGACAAACATCTAGACCCGGAACAATTATTTGTAAGCCATACAAATACTTGTTCCGTGCGGGATTCGGACCCGCGGCCCTAGCGTTGCAACTCATTGCTAAGCCACTGCGCCACGGAGCCATCAATTTGCTGATAATAAAAACTTTATTGTTCAATGTGAGGTAGGTTGCAACATCGAGGAAAATTAAGATTATATAACAACGTGAAATATATACGTCTTCTTTGAAACTCAGATAATTTACCTACTTACCATTTTTAACCGACTTCAAAAAGGAGGAGGTACTCAATTCGACTGTATTTTTTTGTGTGTTACCTCAGAACTTTATTCTAGGTGAATCGATTTTGATGATTCTATTTTTATTTGAAAGCTGGTGTTTATAATTTATACATCCCATATAAATTTGATCAAGATCTGACCGGTAGTTTTGGAGTTATCCTTAATAATGCGTATTAATATTGAAGTCGGTTAAACAAAATTTTTAAATTCATTAGTTGTCTCTCTTCCTCTCTTTTTAAAAAACGTTACCTCCACACTAGGGATTTTCTCCTGTATTGCAGGGACAGTTTACATACATAGAACAGACCCAGAACAATTATTTATAGGCCATACAAATATTTGTTCCGTCCGGGATTCGAACCCGCGGCCCTTAGCGCTTTAACTCATTACTAAGCCACTGCGCCACGGAGCCGTCACTTGTCTGATTCACATTTTTTACTATTTACAAACATGCGACACGCGATTTCATTATTAATGAAAGAGTGGCAATGAGAAGTGCTGCTACTTTCAATCTGTTTCTTTTATCGACCAAGTGTTAAACTAATAACCAGTATATGCTGATCTTGCGTTAGTAGACAGTCACTAGTACTGGGAGGTCTACTTACACTGAACACATTTTTAAGGCCATTCGCATTATACGCGAAAAAATCGAAAACTGCGAAGCTGTGGTCGGGTCACTAATCAAATAATAAATCTGTAACTATGGCGTCAGTAACTAAGGCTCAATTTACATTGCGGAAATTTACTCTTTAAAATCTAACTAGAAAATAATTGAAAAAATAACAGATTCAAAGCGATCCGGTGCTGGAGATGAAAATATTTACAATCCAGAGTCCTATTTCATATGCTGAACTTTTTGAATTAAAATGAAAAGCCTGTGAATATGATAAGTCGTTTATTTTACCTTATTCTTATCAATTTATAAGATTATATTTAAATTTATTTCATAATCTTACGTTATTTTTATAACTAACCTATACGGTATAACCTAACCTAATACATATTACTTACGTAGCTAGAAAATACTTTTAATTCATTAAAATATACATTACATTGTCATTATAATAACGACAAAATCTGTCTCTCAGCATCTTGGCACTATTTAATGCATTTCTGTATATCGTACGTTGCATTCCTACTAATTACATCATTATTTTGGTTATTCCCACTAGACGAAAGATAAATGTGTGGTTCTTTTTTAATTAAATAATTGTGCAAGTAACAACATGCAGTTGTCACTTTTGTAGTTGAACTTAACAGTTAACATCCCAAATGCACACTCAAAAACACATCTAGCTTTTGACAAACGGTAATTAAATGTTAGTTCCTCTTTTGTGGCACTTTTTAATGGATATGGTTTCATCAAATTAGGCCCGAGAGCGAAAGCATCGTCTGCTGTAAATACAAATGGAAATGTATCAATAGTACCGGGTGGGCCAGAAAGAATTGCGAATTTGAAAAATCATTAAAAAAAACTAAGTACAATTCACATACAAATTTTATTTCTATAAAACTGACATCTGGGAAATTCATTTCTTAAAATAACGTCATCCAGGTGTGCCATCGCGCTGCAAACATTCTTCGAATCTGAACCTTAAATTGGTAAAAACTCGCTGGCACATTGCACGGGGAATAGCTGCCATTTCTTCCCGGATATTGGTCTTCAACTCATTAATTGTGGCTGGGGTATTGGAGTAGACTCTATTTTTAGGTATCCCCACAAAAAAGTCCAGTGGCGTTAGATCCGGACTTCTAGGAGGCCATGCAATGTCACCTCGGCGCGATATCAGTTTCCCAGCAAACATCTCGTTGACGACCTCCAAAGAGGCATTAGCTGTATGGCATGTCGCACCATCTTGTTGAAACCATGTTGCACGATTATAGGCTTCAAATTGTTGCAGTTGAAAGAAAAAATCATGGCTATGTATCGGTTAGAATTTACAGTGACAGATTGGCCTTGTCGATTTTCGAAGAAGTAGGTCCGATAATTCCGTGCGCTGACATGGCCGCCCAAACGGTTACTTTCGGCGAATGCAGAGGCTTTTGATGTTTTGCACGAGGGTTCTCTGCAGCCCAGTAACGGCAATTCTGTTTATTCACATGCCCATTTATGTGAAAATGGGCTTCATCGGAGAACAGAATATTGTTGAAACTCCAAAGCGTTCCAACATTGTTTCAACAAAAGCTCGTCGTAAAATTGGATCATTTGGTTGTAATTCCTGCACAAGTTGAATTTTATACGGGTGCAATTTCAGATCTTTCAACAAAATGCGACGCAAAGATGTTCTGGATACCACAAGTTCGGCTGAACGCTTTCGAGTCGATAGAGCAGGATTACGTTGAACTGAAGCTCTAACTTGTTCAATTGTGTCTTCCGTTCTTGTTGACCTTGGCGTCCCGCAGGCTTCTGTTTGAGAGTCGACCAGTAGCTTCGAACTTTCTGACCCACGATCGAATCACACTTTCCTTCGGACACTGATTTAGGTCATGTAATCCAAACTCACGCCGAAATAAACGCCGAACAATAGCGCACGAATCGCGATTTTGTAATAATGTTTAACGCAGAATGCACGTTGCGCTCCGGTGAAGTGATCCATCGCAACTAAATTTCCGATAACTGAGCTACTTAACCCCACCACCGCGCAGTCCCTCTCTAAAGCTTTAAACGCAAAGTGTTTTAAAATCGTACGCCTTTCTGGCCCACGGTATTTGGCAGTGGTGCCGCCTCTGGTAAATTCAATTATCCTTTTTGATATTGTTCCCAAAATTTGGTATAAAAGAAGACACCACCGTCAGAAACTCTCCCATTACAGCCGACATCAATCATAATGAATTCTATTTTTTGCATTTACTATTACCATAAGAACAATACTGTAGTTTATAATTGTAATAAAGAGACCTAGAATCCGGCGGATGCTGAATTTTTATGTGCTTTCCATCAAGCGCGCCGAGACAATTGTAAAAACTATGGAATGTTGCAAAGTCTTTTGCGATTTCCGTCCCCTCTTCTTTAGTTGTTGGCATCTGAAAGTACGTAGATTATAAGAAAATTAATAGTATTTTTCAGCACGCGTTCTCTGAACCGAATGATTTCGAAAATGAAGAACAGTCGACAGAGCCTTCATTTTCTTCTATGGCAGAACTTGCTCCGCCGCCAAAGAAAATAAAGAAGAAGGGGCCAGTAGCAAGACCGAATGAGCTTCTCGAAAAAGCATGTAATTATTTGTCGCAATCACCGCATCACCCTGTGTCTCCAACAGTATCATTTCTAGATATAGATCCCACTACTCTTTATTGGACTCAGAAGCTACATAAATTGAACTCAACTCAAAGATTGATCGCCGAAAAGGCAATCAACGATATTCTTTTCGAGGCTGAACTTGGTACACTAAACAGGGACTCTGTACAAATTAACACTGGTTCTCCAGTATTAAACCGACTCGTATCTCCGAGTGTTACCTCATCGCCGGCATCCTATAGAGTATATCCGCCAACGCCGTCACCAACATACCCGAATCCTGTATCCATACAATCAGTACAGACAGTAACATCTCTGGACAATTGTGTTGCAACTTCTTCCCAAACAAATGTTCCTCCACCTTTTACTCAAATTAATGACAGAAATGTGATGACTACTGGCAGGCCTTTTCAGTTAATCATAACAAATATGAATAATATACACAGAAATAGTGAAAAAAGTTATTTACGTGGTAGAGCCATGCTGCAGCTATATTAACAGTATAGTTGTAGCACGAATGGTTCGGCTCGACCGGGGAAGGACCACGCTCTCAAAGAATACCACCGTAAAATAGCAGTTTAACGCTGCTGTGTTTAGTATGGTAAGTGTAGAGAACAGGAGACCCTTTTTACTGGAAAAGAGGCGTTCTATCTTAGTGCTCACGGCTGACAACGCATCTGCATTTAAATTCGCAATATGCATATAAATTCTATGGGCCACAGCAACCACATATCATCAGGTGGATTGTGTACTCGTTTGTCACCATTATTCTATAATAAAAAAAATGTTGCATATTCCGTCTACATCAAGCATTACAGAAGAAGACAATTACTCAGATTATAGAGTAGGGACGCTTTTCTCTCTTACCAAGGTGAATGATAATATTTATAAATAAATAATTGTTGATTTAATAAGTAAATTATTAAAAGATCTCATCATGAAGTTTTTTTCTTTACCTGTATATATTCCTGTAGGATATATATAAGTGCTTCACAAGTACTCATAATTGCTCGACTCACTGATTCAGATGACATTATTCCTGAAAATCTCATGTTTTTAAAATATCTTCCAGTTGATAGATAATGTAAAGTCAGAGCTAGCTTTTCTCTCACAGTAATAGCCTTTCTCATTACTGTATTTTGTTTAATCAATTATGGTGTAATCAACTCCAGCAGATGTTCAAAGCAAGCACTGGACACGCGAAAATAATTTTCATAATCATCCATTTCTTGGTATATATAGATCTCTGTCTTGAAGCCAACGCTTCATCCATTTTTTCTCTTTACACGTCTTTTTAATGCTATCGCTAATATAATAGCAACGGTAGATTTACTTTTATAGTCACTCATTACGTTACTGGCTTCGGGTATGTAACGTACACGTCTTTAGTGAAATAAAATCTACCGTTGTACTGACGCAATTAGTATCGAGTGTGTAGTATGTAGATTCGATCCAAAATATTGCAAGATAAAAATCACATTAAATATCGTGATAATTATCGAGTGTGTAGCATGCGCCCATAAGATGACGCCTATTTAACAGTAAGCTACTAATAAAAAACCTCCTTATAAACAGTACCTGGGTAACTGAACGATTCGGCGTGGCAAGGAAAATATGGTTTCCTCGGGGATGACACATATTTAAATAAACTTGGAAAGTAAAATATTATCTCAATACAAAACTTCGTCTCTAAATCACTTTTTGTAATCATGTAAATGTGAGAAATAGGTTATTTTACAAAAATTTAAAATAATTACATTTAGAGACTTACTATAAAATAATTTTTTTTATAAATGTATAACAACTGCCTTGCTAAGATCTGTTCAGGGCATTAACCTTAAATACTGTGCCTTTGGGAAGCTGGTAGACAGGGACTTTAATTTGTCTGCTCTTAAATTTAGTTTTTTTTAATGCTAATACCACAGATTAATTAACTACTACTACTACTATGTATAATGTAAAATATACTAAATTATGCATTAAAAATCTAAATGGAAAGAAGTAAAATGATATTTGATATAACAAATCTGATTACACCTTGATATAAGAAGTCAGAAGTAATTTGTTACAATGAGGTTTGTTATATAGGGTTAGGTTGGTCTAAGGTTCTTTTTAGCAAGGTAAGCAAACTTAAAAAACAGTAAAAAACATTGTAATGAATGCCTTACAACACTACACATTAATTTATTATGACAGTTTGAATTCCTGGATTGTCTTACAATAAATGGAACATATCTGAACCTGTCGAGACATGAATTCTTGTTAGATAGATTGGTAAAATACTTTATACAGAGGCTAATTATTACACTTTCTATTTATGTTTTGCAATGATTGTTATAAAGAGATTTTTACAAAAGTTATTTGTAATGTAAAGGTTTATTTTGTATAACTCTTACGGCCCAGTTCCAAGAGATTTGTTTTATAAGGTTGTACCATATTAATTTACTGAGGCCACTACAAATGTAGGAGCAGTATAAGAGAATTCACTACCGCATATCACCTCATAGGTGTGGTAAGAGGCGACCAAAGGAAACTGAAACAGGAGATGTGCTGTAGCATCTTTCTAATAACAGCCCAAATTAATAAAAAAAAAGCAGTCACCAATCTGGAGGTCTATTTCCAAAAATGGGCTTTTGATAGGCTGTAAAATTAAATATCTTCAGAGTTCTGAAGAGTTAGTAAGCCTTGGTATTCCATTTCTTTGTACATTATATCTTGATTTAAGGTGTGTAAAATATCTTGGAACCTTTGTCTTAGTGCCAAATTCTCCATTCCTGCAATTTCATGTTGAGTTCTTTGCCGGCGTTGCTTTAATTCCTCTAGTTCTGTTTTTAATTGCTCTATTCTGGATTGCATATTATCTTTAGACATATCCCGTGATTGATAATCGCCATCTTCTTCTGAAGACATACCTCCACTTTTAGATACGATAGACACTGCAGGAGTAGTAGCGCGACTGTGGCTCGCTGACCTCTTAGAGCTTTGTCCCACTTGGAACATTCGTGACTCAAACTGAATTGGGAAATCTCTCTTTGAATGCATGTCTCCTATACCATGCATTGAATTTGTGTCAGATAAACGACTATCATATGGAGATAATCGGCTATCTTCCATCTCAACATTAATATTATCATCATCACTGTCACTTACAGCTCCTCCAAATATATCAACAACATTAGACGATTCGGGATTAGTAGCATCAGATGTTATGGATTCTCGTTTAGAACTTCTCTCAACTTTTGTCTTGCGTTCAGGTTTAGAATGTGAAGATGAAACAGCTTCAGGCTTAGAATGGTCGTCTTCCTCTTTGATTACTTCCCACATAACACTAACAGCTTCATTATCTGCACGAAGGAGTCTCTTCACTTCCTTTTCTATTTCTGGAGCTTCCACATACTTTTTCTTCAAAGTTTTTCGGAAACGTCGTTTACGCACATTCTTTGTAGGTGGAGTAATACCATGGGGCCACAAAAACTTTTTATCCACTTTATAGGGGTCTTTTTTCTTATTTTTTGATGGAGACTCTTCTTCTATGCACGGGGTATCAGGTTCATCTTTACATATCATCATTTGACAAATATCTGCAGTCTTATAGAAACTTTTGTTATCAATTGTCTTTAGCGATTCAATAATGGTGGGTAAATCGTATATCTTTGCATGCATCAACCAATGATCAAATCGCACCTCACCCTTCCTCATATCGTTTTCTATTTGAATAGTCAAACGATTTTTGAGATTTTCCCCTGATTTGAGTACTTCTTTGAGTAACTTTGCAGGCTCTTCAGGAAGTCTGAGTACGAATTGCGACTCAAGTTCAGTAGGATATTCTGGTTCTCTTTTCTCTCTATTCATTGTCAACATGTAAATTGATTACTGCGCCCGAAGAATATAGTAACTTTATCAAAAGGAAACAACGCCACTACACAAATTTACAGTTATTGAAAATATACAATATTTTGGAACAAAAAAGGAAACACTAAATTATTATCTACATGAGAACAAAATATCTAGCATATTACTTTTCTCTATGATATCTAGATTAGCAGTATATTGATTATTGAGGAGGCAAAGACAAGACGGGCAAAGAAAGAGGCAGGTCAGACAAAGGTCATAGACCATACAGCCTAGTGTGATCTTGATTTATTTCACAAAATTTTCTTTAACTCATTATATTATGATTGACATTACATTATTTGATACTGATGCATCACAGGCAGGTCATAGTTTGAAGTTCATGAGAGATTTTGACGACAGCTTAACGTTGATGACGATAAATGAAAATATCTATTATATTTTTCGACGAAAATGTTAACAATTTTTTTAATCTACAAACTTTTCAAAATGAGGTTCTTCTATCCGGAGAAGAAACGGCGTAAAACTCTCCTTATTGTCATTTTTTTAAAAGCCAAAAATAAAATATTTTTAATTAAGATTTAAAGGAATAAACTTAATCAAAGCACGTTATATAATAATATTTAACAGAAAAACAAATAAAATATGAAAAGTTAAAGCTAATAAATGTGTTATAAACCCAAGCAGGCTCGTCCACACAAGTTTAAAGGGAAGTGGACGACTCACACGACAAAGACCTTAATGCGAGCTTGACATACACTAAGATATTACTTTATACAATAGAATTATTCAATATAGATTACAATACATAATACTTATTGAAAGTAATCTTTAACTTTTCATATTTTACTTTTACCTCTGATTCGCAAAAAACCTCTGTCCTGGGAAGAACCAGCAGGAAACCCAGCGGGACTTTTTTTAAAAAAAAAAAGCACAATTTACAATATAATATTTTATACAATTGTTATGAAAACATTTAGAAACAGCATGGTAGCGATCACCTCATTCCCAGGGGTTATTATCAGTTATGTACTCTTTAGTAGTATAATTACCCTTACTAGACAAATTTTTGCTTAATAAATAATTTAAACCTTTTCATAGAAAAGGTCTGCATATTTTCTGGGACTTTGTTGTAAAAGCGTATACATTGCCCCATGAAGGAGTTACTGACTCTTTGGAGTCGAGTACATGACTGATAGAGTAGTGACGAGTAGAATACAGATAATAATTAATATAACATACTTATGATTTTCTATGCCATTTTACAACATGTTTTTAAAGTTATATGCTCTCCTCCGATCTGCCGGTGGTCCGTGTTGCTCTATGATTCTAACGTTGTTGTTAAGTTTTGCCAATTAAAGCAGGCAAAGATTGTAGAACATTCTACCTTCTCGGATGTTTATTTTTATTCACAAAATTCTTCAAAATATGCTGATGCGTTACATACGAGTACAAGCTTAATCGAGTGGAAATTGATGACGATAGTATCTCATAAATAAAAGAATCAGGCGTAAATTTATGGAAATCCATTATACTAAAGATGTTAAAAGTTAATTACCTAAGATTCGTGTGATAAAATAAAATGATGTGTCTCACCTAGTTTATAGAGCACTTCCCGCCTTCCTTCAATTGCGTACGCTATCGCCGTTACCATTAATCCTAACACACCTACTCCCAACACCACGGACGGTGGTGTAACTAGGATAGATACACCACCGTCATATTCGCCACGTATTTCGCCTATAAACGAAGCAACATAGGGAAAAATAGACTCTGCGGTGACTGATCGCTAAATAAGGCATAATAATTAATAAATAATAATAATAAATTAATTTTAACATTTTTGATAGTATCTCAAGCCGCCCAAGCGGATAAAGAGACTTAAAATTTATAACATCACCGGAGCACTAGTAACATCATTTCCACCTATAGTTCACACACGAAGATATTTAATACACAAAATCCACTTCGAACCATTTCTTAAACTATATAATATAGGAGCACCAATACGCCGACGGTCAAGCTCCCAACAAATCTCCTGAACGTTATCGCAGAATATAACATAGACACACATTGCGGTCCCTGTTTCGAGAGTTACAAAGAAATGACCCCCTGTCCCCGGCGGCTTCGCTAATCCTGGCTACGGTGGCGACCATGGTAACGGCACGGCGGGGCAGGAGGTGCCAAGAATCTACGGTGGAGGTTCGGTTGCCACCTAAGATGACTCAACCTAGTAACATTAAGATCCGGGAGCTGCAAGAAAAGATAGACAAGTTGCGCTGGGATTTTATAGGATTATCTAAGGTCCGAAGAGAGGGGAGGGTACAGTAATCCTTAAATCCAGCAACTTGTTCTATCGCCGGGAGGGCAACCACTGTCCCAAGGAGGTGTCGGATTTATCGTGCACAAGTCCCTTGTTACAAACGCAACGCAACCCTTATAACTTTGTCACAAGTTATAAGGGTTGCGTACCTTATGTGGAAGGTTACAGGTTTACGCATCAACCTCGTCACATCCCGATGAGGAGGTGGAGGAAATGTATGAGGATATCTCTAGAGCCATGCATTCTTCCAAATCTCATTATACGGTGTTAATAGGAGACTTCAACGAAAAAACTAGGCACAAGAGAGAACGACGAACTGAAGGTAGGGAAGTTAGGGATAAGGCAATGGAACCCAAGGGGCCAGCAGCTGGTCGACTTCATGGAGAAAGAGGGACTTTTTATGATGAATTTTTTCTTCCAGAAGCGGCCCCACAAAAAGTGATCCTGGTCGAGCTCCGACGGTTCGACAAAAAATTAGATTGACTTCATTATAACGACTAGACGGCAACTGTTCAGTGATGTCTCAGTAATCGCGAGGATGAAAACCGGCAGTGATCACAATGGTGAGAGGCACACTGAACCTAAACGTTAAGTTGGAAAGGCCACGTCTAAAGAAGTCAACTCTTCGTCCCCCGTAATTTTAACCCGAAAACTTTCACCTCGAGTTAAAAAATCGTTTTCAGTGCCTAGAAGATGCAATGCAGTGGACGATATGAATGACAAGCTCGTGAAAACTGTCCATGCGTTCTAAGCTAAGTTCTGCAAGACCCGTCGCAGAAGAACACAAAAACACTTCGATCACACTCTTAATCTTATGGCTGTTAGACGGGAAATGAAGCTGCAGTCTTCAGCAAATATGACAGCATACAGGCAACTGAACAGACAGATCTCCAAATGCATTCGGCGGTACTTACGCAACTTCAATACAGCTCGTATTGAGCGGAACCAAGGCTCCAAAATCTTTGCCAGAGTTCTGCCAAGAGCCAACTGTAGATGCTGAAGACCAAATATGGTAGTATCGTTTCCGGGACACCTAACATTTCGCCGTAAGGAACATGACTCCTGATAATGATACTCCTTATCTCTTAAGTGAACTAAATGTAATTACAAAGTGCAATCTCCGAATTCCAAGCAAGACATTTTACCTGTGGATTTATAAGAGACGTGTTTACAGAAGCTCATGCACGTCTGTTCTCACGCCTTCACGCAGGAAGGGACTTATCGTATTAACGGATGGTATAGCTTACGTTCTAAGAATGCAACTTCCAAACGCAGCAAGTTTAAATGTTTATGTAAGCTCTACTTGGAAGGTGCTATTGGATGGTGATATAACTAGCTTCTGAATTCATAAGATAATAAGTGAAAATTGTATTATTTTTGAAGTGAAACTTTTAATGTGATTTTTTTTTTATTGACGTAGTGGAGGAATTTAGTACATTATTAAAAATAATTTTTCACCGCGGGAGCTGCATGTGTATTATTTAACCTACTTATGTAAAATCTAGATAAATAAAATGATAGAGGTTTGCAGTTAGAGATAGAGGTTGCAGAAAAACTACTGGATAGATTTCAATTAGCTTTTCTAAATTTTAATTCTTAGACACTTGGTCCCTTATCTAAAAAAATATTGCGATATCTTCATTTCATCATCATCATCATCATTACAGCCCTTCACAAGTCCACTGCTGAACATAGGACTCCCCCAAGGAATGCCACAAAGCAGGAATTGTCGGTTCATCGAGCTATATGGCCGGCCCATTGCCACTTCAGCTTACTAATCCTTTGGGCTATGTCGGTAACTCTGGTTCTACTGTGGATATCCTCATTTCTAAGTTTATCGCGCAGAGAAACCCCGAGCATAGCCCTCTCCATAGCTCGCTGAGCGACCTTGAGCTTCCTCATACGGCCAGCAGTGAAGGACCACGTTTCAGTTCCATAGGTGATCACTGGCAACACGCACTGGTTGTACAGTCTAGTTTTTAAGTTTTGAGGTATGCCTGACGAGAAGATATGCCGTAATTTTCCGAACGCTGCCCAACCGAGTTGAATCCGTCGATTGACCTCTCGGTCGAAGTTGGACTTACCTATTCGGACTATTTGTCCCAGGTAAACATACTCGTCAACAACTTCGAGCTTAGTCCCCAAAAACTACCGGCATAGGTGTGACATGGACGTTACACATGACTTTTGTTTTGTCCATGTTCATCTTAAGACCTATCCGTTGGGAGACACTATTGATGTCATTGAGCATAGTGCTTAGGTCCTCCAGCGATTCTGCCATAAGGACTATTCATTTAATATAAAGTTATTAAAGTTTTAAGAAACAACGATTTTTATAAGCACTACGTGTTCAGTGACGTGTGTTTTCTCGATATATCAAGCAACGCGGACGAAATCGCGGGTATCAGCTAGTATAAAATAAAAGAAGAACGATATGTCGTAAGGAAGTTTCACTTCGTACGTGTGTACACAATTAAAAGCACATTTTTTTTTTTAGTTTTTCAAGTCAGTGTTTCCTTTTTTTAAGTTTATTTTTAATATTATCAACGTAACTGACTTGTAGAGCTAATAAGATAATTTGTAAAATAAATGATCAACGTTTGTAAGTCACCCGTAGGCATCATCATCATCATTATCATGATCACATAGGCCTCCACCAAGAAATGCCCCTGTACTCGGTCCCGAAACCCCTGTATCTGACCTGATCATCCATCGATTTTCTGCATGTATTACCAGATCATCCCTCCATTTAGTGGGGGGGGGGGAACACTTACCAGTACGAGGCTGCCGGCAGTGATGGGGTTATGTCGGACACTCTGGTTCTACTTCGGATATCATAACGCCTGTAGGTATTTAATATTCTATCATTTTCTATTACTTTAAATTTTTTTTCGTTCTAGCACACGACATCACGAAAAACCCGCTAATGGGTATGGAGATGATTCGGGGCTTCGGTAGAAACATTTCTCTGGCTGCGGCGAGCTTCCCAGCGGTACGAGAGGCCCTCGTGAAAGAAAAGTATGACGCGGTCATTTCGGAATGGTTCTTCTCGGATATTGAGGCCGGGTAAAACATTTTTTGTTAGTTAATATGGAATCAGAAGTTACTTTGCAGGAATACATTTCATTGGAGACCAGCTTCCGCTTCCGGCCTACGGAAACCTTCGCGGGCGCGCACACAACTCACCAAGGTAACATTGAATCACATGAAGTTGACCGTGTAGTGGCGGTGTAAGAATGTCCATTACTCTATATCGTCCCGTCGGTGTCGTAAGAGGCGACAGGTGGAAATTAAAACGGAAGATGGGTAGCAGCATCTGACTGATAACAACTCAAAGTAATAAAAACTGGGATGCCAAACCGCCTGCCAGCCAGAGACAATCTATTTTTTTTATAGAATTAGGGTGACAAACGAGCACACAGTCCACCTGATGGTAAGTGGTTGCTGTGGCCATAGACATCTACATCTATCTTCGTTTGCAATTAAAATGCAGATGCGTTGTCAGCCGTGAGGACTAAGATGGAATGCCTCTTTTCCAGTAAAAGTGTCTATCTATACGTTCTAATGGATGGATGGAACAGACCACTGCTGGACACAGGTCTCTTCAATTGTAATCGACACGTTTGGCAAGCAGATTGACGTTGACGGTGATCTATCGTAAGCCATGAGATTTTTCTGACATGTTCCATAGTCGCCTCTTACGACATCCGCAGGTTGAAATGGGGCTGTGAATTCTCCTTACTACTTTTTGATGGGAATACCTCTTTAAATTTGCTTCCATAGTGGGAGGAAACTCAGAAAACTGATGATAACAAAAACAGGGGATACAGTTTGGTGTTGCAGCCACATATCTATCATCTACAGCCAACATTTCATTACACCACTCGATATGTAAAGAATCAAAAGATTTGTTACCTACATTAAGTAAGGACTGTGACGCCAAAGCGCGCGGCGTAGGGCGGAGCGCCGCCATTTTGAGGTCGTTTCGTTACGTACACTTATTCACGTAAAACACACGGCCGTGTTCACTTTGATTTTTACTTTATTCATATATATTATCATAAAATCAGTTATTGAGTTTTTCCATCAAGAAACTCTCAGTAGCTGCCCGGAATCAGGAAGCTGGCGGTGTCTCACCCCCGTGCCTCGGAAAGCATGTAAAGCCGTTGGTCCTGCGCCTGATCTCTCTCCGGTCGTGTCGGTTTACCGTCCCATCGGACTATGAAAGTGAGGGAATAGAGAGTGCACCTGTGCTTGCGCATACACTTGGGCACTGTAATCCTGTACTGCGCCGATGGCTAGTCTTCGTTGAGACTGGCCGCCGTGACCGAAATTCGGTCTGGAGAATTAATACACTTTTTTAGGTACGCTGCGGTCCAACAAGTACCCTGGATCATGTTGAGCGGCGTGGTGATGCATCCGTACATGGAGTACCTCGTGGACACGGTCCGGTCCTTGCCAGTCGCGCCATTTATGATGAACGATTTCCCAGCGCCCATGAGCTTTCGGGAACGCCTACTCAACACCTTCAGCTTCGGGGTTATGATGTTCTCTTTCTGGTATGCATCTTTTCTTCTCGATTAGCTTGTATTGTCCACTGCTGGGTATGGGCCTCTCCTATTTTTGGGAGCATTTGCCTTAATGCCTTAATCGTCAAGTTTATTATTATTATGTTTATGTTAAGTATGTGTTTTTGTAATATGTGTGCAACAAAGAGTATAAATAATTAAATATACTTCTTGACACGCACTCTCGCACACATCTTGATTTTTTCTTTCTTTATAAGCCCGTAAAAGTTTACTGATGGATGCACACATATGCTCCTAAAACCATGTTAATGGTTGCGTATGATTTTAGATGCATACGTGTTTCCGTGTTCTTACAATAAGGTGAGCATGTTTTTGGCTTGGTTTTGCATCACTTGAAATGTACGCAGCGCTCCGTTTTTATTTCTTTGTTGTTCTGAGGATACTTAAAGTATTAATAATTTTATAAGTACTGTCAAGTTAGTTGGCGAAACTTTGCAATCGCGTTTACTATCTGGCATGATAATAATGTGTTATTATCTTATTCCCTGTGAATATTTTATTTGTTATCTTGTTATTTAAGAGTGGGGTAGGGGTTCAGCATTTTTACAAAATAATTTTGTACACGATGCTGACACACGGGAATGCACGTGTAGTCTTGCGGATGTATTACCGTACCGTATGCATGTGCGTTGTGAGTGAGGAATCTTTTTGATCAATTTATTTAATTTTGGCTAAAGATTACCTTGGTAAAGCTTCTCTAACTATACAAGATGATAGATAGAATTCATATTTTGAAATGGATGTAATAGGTATAATTTGATGAAATTAGATTGAAACAAAACAAAAATTAATAATAAGTGATGCCATATCTATACATCTATACAAATAAATAAAATTGAAGCGTCTGTTTGTAATGTCAGCTTTTTACTAAATGCATATGAAAGTGTATACGGTACTTATAACAAAACACAAGTTTAAAAATTTTTGTCTGTCTGTCTATCTGTCTGTTTGTTCCGGCTAATCTCCAAAACGGCTGGACCGATTTTGACGGGACTTTCACTGGCAGATAGCTGATGTTATAAGGAGTAATTTAGGCTACTATTATTTTAGAAAAAGAATTAGGATTCCGCGCAAAAAAATTAAACCCATGAAATCCAATCGTAATAAATTACACGCGGGCAAAGTCACGGGGAACAGCTAGTATTCAATAAAAAATTAACTAATTAGGTCACTAATCAAAAAATGTTACTGCTTATTACTTTATTGGGCAAATTTTAAAAGCAGAGCAAACTTAGTTTACATTAAGCAACATACATTGGTCGAAATAACCGTTTTATCAACAGCATTTTCTTAAAACGTTCACATGGTTTGAATTTTTAATTTCTTATGTAAATAACCTAAAAAAAAATCTTATGTAAATAATATTTATAATAAACTATTTTTCTTGGGGTCTTTAAAATTGAATAATACGAGTATATTTTTTTATTTCAGATATTTTAATGTTTGAAATTGACGCTTAAAGGGGAATCTAGAAAATCTCTGCTTAGTTATCTTAATATGATACACAAATACTGCATTAATCTAAAAAAAATCTTTCCTAAAATTATGAACATTTGTGTAAGATAAGCGGTTGATGGACATCAACAGGTTTGAAAAGTACTGTTTTGAGCCAAACAGCGCTTGGAACGTGTACACTGTACACGTCCTTAAGAATATTGTTGTGTAATCACACGATAGGCAAAATATACAAAAATAATAAAAAAGAGACTTTGGATGTGCTGGGATTTGAGCCCAGGAATTTCAGCATGCGAAGCAGACAGTCTACCACTGAGTCACCTCACTGATAAATAATATGAATTACCAAGTATATTTGTAGCTAAGATTTAAGAAACTGCTGGAACTTGACACCTGTTCAGATCTTAACTCCTATCGGCAAAGCCAACAACCCCAATCTAACGCGTTCTCAAACCCCTAACGTTTATACCAAAATTTGTTGAATGAAATTTGAAATTTGTTGAATGTTTTTGGTGGAATTATGATATACTTTACACATTTTTTCAAGTATTTATCTTAGCGGGCACAATACTTTAAAAATGATATTTTTAATTGCTACGCAAAAAAATACATTATTTAAATTAGGAGGGCGGGAGGAGTTCTGGTGGGATGAAAATGTGCGCTAATTTCGCAGAAACGTCTGGGAGTATAGGAGTCTGGGAGCATATAATATTGTGGTTACCGTAAAGTCTAATAGAGGTCACTTTTATTAAAAAAGACTGTCTTTATTTTGTTTCGTTGTTATTCCAGGAGAGACACTGCAAGAACTAATTCCATTTACGAGCAGCAATTTGCACCTCTCGCAGCCGCTAGAGGGGTGTCGCTGCCTCCGTTCTCCGAGGCAATCCACAATATCTCCATTTTGCTTGTGAACTCGCACCCCTCGTTCACACCTGCTATAAGCCTCCCGCCCAACGTGATCGAGATTGCTGGCTATCACATCGACGATGTGACTCCACCGCTGCCTAAAGTAAGTTTAGGATAAATAAATCTCATGACATTTTAAGACGCCGTCAGTAATTAGGTATATATTCTCTATTAAGTATCAAAATGCAAATGCATTGTCACCTCTGAGGGCCATTGCCTCGTTAACAGTTACAAGGGTCATCGGTTCCCTTCGTTCAAAACACGAAACATAGCAAAATTATTCTGCTATTTTTGCAGAGTGGTTATTACCATGTAAATTTGCTGAATGGGTTCTTTTACAATAGAATAAAAATGACAAACGAGCACGCAGTCCACCTGATGATAAGTAGTTGCTGTGGCCCATAGACATCTAATCTATTCTCGATTAAGAATAAAAATGTAGATGCGTTGTCACACCTGAGGACTAACATAGAATGCCTCGTTTCCAGTAAAACGGGTCTCCGGTTCTGAGAGCTTGGTCCTGTCCCGGTTGAGCCGATTCATTCGTGTTATAACAATAATATAGCTGCAGCATGTCCCTACCACGTAGAGAAAAGTTGTTCCTAAGCTATTTACAAACTTCGTCAGGATCTTCAAGAAATTCTAGATACATCGCCAAGAGGCGTCGTCTACTTCAGCTTGGGATCCGTGCTCAAGTCCGCTTCTCTTCAAGAGGAGACCAAGCGCGATTTGCTCAAGGTTCTTGGCGAGCTTCCATATACTGTGCTGTGGAAATTTGAAGAAAAATTGGACGGACTGCCTAAGAATGTACACATCAGGCCATGGATGCCACAAACCAGCATTTTGGGTAAGTCTTCGGTATTTGATTCTGAGTAATTAACTTAATTAGATTAGGACGTTTCAATGGTTTTTGAGAAATATTATTCTGAAATTCCGATCTTAACCACTAAATCACTAAATTATTCTCCTGCCGTCGCAGAATCATTACTCAAACAAAATTTAAAAGCGTGTACAAAGAATTTTACATTTCATAAAGTATCGTCATCTAACTTATTAGTTGTTTGTTGTGCAGTGTGTGGTCTTGCGTTGTCGTGAAGCAGCAGTGGCCTAGAGCGATTGACCAATCTCGGTTGTTTAGCAGCTAGTTCTTCCTTCATGGTTTGCAGTTGCTGACAATAGATATCTGCCGTAATCGTTTGGCCAGATTTCAGAAAGCTGTAGTGAACGACACCAGCGCTAGTCCACCAAACACTCACAAGTAACTTTTCTGAGTCAATTTTCGCTTAGGGCAGGATTGGCTGGGTCTCCAGGGTTCAGCCATTGCGACGAGCGCTTCCGATTATCGTACAGTATCCATTTTTCATCACAAGTAATGATTCGATTTAAAATCCTTCATTATTGTGTCGGTTGAGCAAAGTAACACAGCAGTCGACGCGTGTTTGTAAGTTCGATTCACTCAATTCATGAGGTACCCATCGTTCAAGTTTTTTACTTTTCCGATTTGCTTCAAGTGGATTAATACAGTTTTATCACTTACCCGAAGCCTGCAGCTATTTCTGAAGTGCTTTGTGATGGATCCGTTTCCACAATAGCCTTTAATTCTTCATTTTCCACTTTGGTCTCCGGCCGACCACGGGGTTGGTTCTGAAGGTCGAAATTTCCAGAACGAAAACGTTGAAACCAAAAACGTACCGTGCTTTCTTTTGCGACACCAGCGCCGTACACATCATTGATCCTTCGGCTGTTTCTGCAGCAATGGTGCCACGGTAGAACTCGTACTCGTAAATATACCGATATTTCATGTTTTCCATTGTGCGGTAATAAGCGACGCCAAAGAATAAAATAATGGGGAAAAACAAATGAACGACTGTTTCAAAACTCAAATGTACTAGCTAAATGAATTTATAAATTTGAATTTGAATTCTTAACCAAAGAGGAGATATTTCAGATCAAAGTGCGACAAAACGCTAATTTCATATGTAAGGATCTAATATTATACAGGGTGCAGATTTAATCTTCTACAA
Source organism: Parnassius orleans (assembly GCA_029286625.1). Lineage (NCBI taxonomy): Eukaryota > Metazoa > Arthropoda > Insecta > Lepidoptera > Papilionidae > Parnassius > Parnassius orleans. Next base: position 1,985,283 of record JAGSMP010000237.1, read on the forward strand.
TATTTAAGGAGGTGAAACAGTAAACGATACTTGTATCCATACCAATAAAGAAATCGGGTGGGCCTATGTTGGGGCACACGGCCGTTGGTTTTAACGTGACACGTCTATGTCAGCCAGTACAACCAGTACAGCCAGTCAACAAAATACCCTTCTTTTTAAAATGTTAATATAATTCTAAAACACTCAGAGAATTGCAGATGCGTTGCCGGCCTTTTGAAAAGGAGTAAGCTCGTTTCTTGAAGGTACCTAAGTCGTATCGGTCCATAAAAATCGCCGATGGTAAACGATTCCTATTAAGTCGCACGGTAGTGGACCGCCAAGCATCCAAATGATGTGGATGGTAACGTAAGTTTTGTCGCGATGTGTATTGGTGAAACTTGGTGGCTGGAATTGATCCGAACAATTCCTCAGAGCACTCCCCGTGGTAAATACGATAGAAAATGCAAGGGATGCAACATCTCTACGCAGCACCAATCAAAGACAACTCGGTCGTCGACGTCAAGCCGCTCTGCTCTCTATGCGGTCAAGTGGAAGGAGCTCGCCCTGGGGAGCCCCGGTCCAGAGATGAGAACAATATTCAATGTGAGGCCGAACCTGCGTTTGTAAAGTTGCAAACGGTGTGCAAGCATGAAATACTGTCCCGCTCTACTGAGTACACCAAGCTTTTTAGAAGCCAATTTAGCTTTCTCTTCCAAGTGACCATGCTACTGCAGATCATTCGATATGTCGACGCCGAAGATTCCGCTTTTGGCTGCGGCAACAAAGGAAGTGCTCTGAAATTGAGGAGATACGACAAAGGTGTTCTTTTTAGCGGTAAACGCGCAAGCTTATTATTATTATTATTATTATATACTCTTTATTGCACACAAAATACTACACAACACAGCAAACTTAAATTTATAAATGTTTGTACAATTAGGTGGCCTTATCGCTAAACAGCGATCTCTTCCAGGCAAACCTTGGTGAAGGAGATAATTTTCATTTAAATATATAGAATATATAGAAGTGTGCATAAATAGTAGATAAACAAGTATATATTAATAGTAAAAGGTATATATAGTATATAAGACAATGCAATAATCAAATACATAATATTATATATACATATACACATAAACACACAAATACATATATACATACAGACATACATATACACATATACTCACATATACATACCTATTTATAAATATTTTTGTAATACATTATAACTATATATCTTATACACAAACCTTATCAAGAAAAGTAGATATGACAATAAAATATGTTAAGTAGATAATCTTTAACCATATTTTTGAAAGACTCAATGCTTTGGGCTTTCTTAATTGTTAAAGGAAGCGAGTTCCATAATTTGATTGCATTGACACAAAAGGAAGAATGAAAAAAATTTGAGTTGTGAGCAGGCATTCGCAATATAAGTTTATCAGCTAATGTGGAATGATCTTAATCTGTCCCCATGAACTCAAATTTTTCTTTAAGATAACTCGGTGCTTTAGGATCGAATAGTACACAGTACAGTAGAGATAGAATATGAGTATTCCGACGAAGTCTGATAAGGAGCCACTTGAGCTTAATACGGTACTCGAAACATGATCATATTTGCGAAGGCCAAATATGAACCTAATAGCGAAATTCTGAAGACGCTCAAGTTTATTTAATTGATCCTCAGTAAGATTGGAGTAGCATCAGCATAATCAAGGATAGGGAGTAACAAGGACTGTGCTAGTAAAATTCTAGTAGGAATGGGAAGCGAGTTACGCAAACGTCGTAAATAAGATGCTGCCGCAAACATCTTTCAGCTGGACTCCTTAATATGCAGGGACCAAGAAAGATTCTGATCAATATATAATCCTAGGTCTTTTACAGATTTACTAAAAGGTATCACAACACCATCAACAACAATAGGTGGAAGGTTAACCCAACAAATTCTTGAGCTTGTGAATTTGTGAAATAATTTATCGTGTAACGACTTTTAAGTTCAGTGCTTTCCTAAAATATGTTAGATTTAAAGTGTATTTTTGTAAAAGAAACGAATTTGAAAAACATGGTGGCGCTCTCTTATTAGATTTGACGTTACGCTATGTGCCTTCGACGCCGACTGACCAATCATATGCTATTATTATAGCATCTAATGGACCTAGTGACGTCATCCAAGATGCCACCAATGTGACTGCTGTTTGAATTGATTCTTAGTTATTGGAAATTAAATATTTTATTTCATGACGTTTCATTTCATTCATGACGTTATTCATGACTTAAAAAGTTTATATGATTTTTTTGGTGTGATGGGAGTCATAATAAATAGATTTATACAATTAAAAAGCATGCATATTCAATATTATTACATTGTAAAGCATTACAAACTAAGTAACTTTCAACAACATTATCGATACTTTGATATCGAAACGGTAACATGCCTAAAACGGGTTTTTACGTTACATTTATTAGCGTTACCTACTGGGGAATAGCTGAAATGTTTTACTAATAAATATTCAGCGTAGTTTTTCTATGTTTAGCTAGAGAGCGTCACACACGTGCGAGCTCAAAATTTTTGTATGCAAATGTTCATTATGTCCGCTCTATAGTATACCTATATATTTAAATCTCTTTGCCGAAATCACATTCAGTTTTTGCTACATATCGGGACTTACAATACCTTAATGGACTATCGGACATATTTTCTATAAATATATTTTTTAAATTTAGGAAACGAATTCGTCTTGAGCTTTTGACGATGTCACTAAGACTAAATGACACAAATCCGAAATATATCCTATAGGACATAAGTAAGAGGTGACCATTTTGTTGCTGATGTCCGGTCTATTACTACTACTTAAATGTCTTTGCATGTCACGTTACAAATTTAAGATGGTACATTAATGTTTGGTACACAATGTTTGTTTAACTCCTTTGTTCTTTTCTCCATAGTTTCGTAAAATTTATTTTTTTGGTACAATATTTAATACCTATGTCAATTTTATATATTTATAATGCCCATCAGCGCATCCGAACGTGAAGGTATTCATAACCCACGGAGGTCTGCTCAGTACGCTAGAGTCACTGCGCTACGGGGTTCCAATAATTGTGATCCCGGCCTTCGGTGACCAGCCCGGCAACGCGGCCCGCTCCGTGCGGGCCGGTCACGCACTCAAGGTCAAGTTCTCACCCGACATGGCTCCTGAACTCAAGACTGCACTCAACGAAATGCTTTCTAACGACAGGTAAATATAAATGATTCTAATGAGAGTATTATAGATTATTTACAATTTAAAATTGTTATGGATTATTTACTTATTAGCTTAGGACTGCCAAAGTTACAGTTAGCTTCACATTGCACGCTAATTAAAGTGTGTTGGATGTACAAAAAAATCGCACTAAATTACATTTATCATTATTAAAATTGTTATTTATTTTATGTTCTTATGACATTTTTATATATTTTCTTCTTGAAGTTAAGATAATAATTTTATAATGGCGGCGTATCATGACGATGTCATAAAATTGACTTTTAAAGAGTGCAGTTGTCTGTAAGCCCAATGCTATTCTTATTTAGCGTGAAAAGTACATCTCAGTACTTATCAGTCTTATCTGTCGTAACTCACAACGTTTCTAAACAACCAGCATTCATCGTCTTCCTGCATGTCTTACCAGGTCACCCCTCCATGTATTGGGGGGCAGCCATACACTTTCTTGTCTCGTTTGCTGTTACGAGGCTGTCACTCGAGAAATTATTCTTCCCCATCGGTCGTCGGTTCTTCGAGCTATATGCCTAGTCCATTGTAACCTAAGTTTATTTTTTTTTACTGCCTTTTACTGCCTCTAAGATTTATTTCAGCATAATATATCTCATATTATACATGACCGTGTAGTGGCAGGGTAAGAATATTCACTACCCATATAGTCCCGTTTTTTGAAAAACCATTTTTGAAAAACTCATTTTAGATCAGATGTTAAGTTTATTTATAAATAAATTGATTTATAAAAATCTATTTAGTTTTACAAGGGGTCGCTCGACAACTAACGCCGGTGTTGAGCTTATTAAACATATTTTTTTGTGCTTGGGAGAATTCAGAGGATTCTTTGGGTATATTTTGTGACCTTTACAAGGCCTTCGACTGTGTCCACAATAAGACATTAATCAAGAAGCTACAGAACTATGATATCATGAGCATAGCGCTTAATCTTATTATTTCATATTAAGTAATAGAACGCAGATAGTTATTATCAATGGTAAAAGTTGTTCCGGGTACTAATGGGTGTCCCTCAAGGCTCAATTCTCAGCCCATTCCTATTTATAGTCTATGTTATGACTTACCTTGATTATTATTTTTTTGCCGTTTAGGCAATCATTTAAATGTTATGAAGTGAATAATAGTATATCAAAATTAGTGCATTGGTTTAACGTGAAAAAAATCTACATTTAAACGATAATAAAACTTACAAACTTGTAGAACTTACTTGTAAAAAATTTACAACACCGAATATAAAAAAATCTGAATTTCAATGTGTTTTAAATGGGGAAGAACTAAGCACTGTTGAATCCACTGTTTTTCTTGGTATCACTCTTGACGTAAAGCTTCAGTGGGACCCTCATATATCTAAACTAGCAAGCAGACTAAACTCTGCAGCTTATGCAGTGAAAAAGATTAGAAGTCTCACTGATTTTGAGACAACTAGATTAGTTTAATTCAGTTATTTCCATGGCATAATGTCTTATGGGATTTTTCTATGGGGAAATACGGCTGATTTAGAAACTATTTTTGTTAAGTAGAAGAGGGTGATAAGAGCTATTTACAGCCTAAAACTGAGAGATAAAACCAAACCAGGGGATGGAAAACAGCGTTTTCGTATTAAAAACTAGAAAATAAAAAACTTAACTAGGTGGTAGGTCTCTTTTTCTCCCAGGAGTCTATCTAAGTAGTTAGAAAGTAGATAGATGGGACAATAAGAATCGATGGATTCTCCCACGCTGCCATCACATGACAATTTTTGTTTATATAATCGTATTTCTCTTGTAGTTATTACAAGACGGTCAAGTCGATTTCGAAGTTGTTCAACAATCGGCCGGTGAAGCAGAGTAAGCTCATCTCGCATTACATTGAGCTGGCCATCGAGAGTAAAGGTGAGATATTCAGCCAACTTTATAAAAAGGTATTAATAGGTAATAGTTCAGAGGTGGTCCCATATATATTTGGAAAAAACCCACCGCTCATTGTGTCGATAACAAATGACAATATTTTGGGCACTCCACCGATCACAAAGTTCACTATAAAGTATTATATTACGAACAAACGCGAGTGATCCTACACTACGTAGTGTTCGGGCGCGGCGGTAATTACGACGTAAAAATTTTTACGGCACGTCTATGGCCTCATTGAACATTTCTTTAGAAAAATGGCACATTGATAAAGGTTCGCCATCCCTGATTTAGACGATATACGAGCTTTTGATATTATAAACGGGTCAAAAAATTTGACTTTTAATAGGAAGTAAATGCCAACTTCAAAGAAGTAAACATTAACAACAACATTACAGATTCTGAAGTCAAGGCATTAAATACTTCTACACACTGCGTCTTAGCAGCGACTACAGAAGCTGTTTTGTGATTATTTTTTTTAGTCCTTTGAAGTCGGCTTTTACTTTTAAAATGAGGGTATCCACGACTTTTTCTGCCACCAGGGCGGCGCCACTAGAAAGTGAGGTATAATATTTGACAGATTTCATAGCGGGGAAGTTAATTTGTTCGGAAAATGTAAAAGTTATTGTTTCTTCCTGTACTATTAGCTATATTTTATATTAATAACATTAAAAATAATTAAACCAAACCACAGATATTCATAAAAGTAGAAAAATAAAAAAAATAGTTAAAAATGTGCAAAAAATTAAAGAGAAAACCACAGACGCATTGTTTTGTGTATTAATATAATACTCTAGAAACTGATAAACTTTTATTAAAAAACAACTTCTCAATTAAATTACATTGTGTAACAAAAAAACTTTACCTCAGTGTCAACTAGCGACATCTGGTGAGCAGAAAATTATTAGCCCTCATTAAAAGTCTAATTTTAAATCGTTATAATCTACAAGATATATTTCAACGTGTTACAGTCACGCTGCAGCTGTGTTGTGGCTCGACCGGGAAATGACCACAGTCGCATAGAATACCAGTGTAAAATATTATGTTGTGTTTCGTATGGTCAGTGATGAGGACCGGGGACTCCTTTTACTAGTATCGGAACGTTTCATATCAGTCCTTAGGCGTGACAATGCGTCTGAATTTTGATTCCTAATCGACTATAATCGATATGTAGGTGTACTATAAGCCACTACATCCACTTACCATCAGGTGGACGTGTATTCGCCATTCTGACAGTAAAAGCTCTGCTCCCATTTCTCAAAAGGTTTTGGGCCAGGAGAGCCCGTAACGTTGCTGCAGTGCGTATTGACAGCCTTCACACTTCTTATAAACGTTTGTAATCCTTAAAACGTGTAAGTTTTTCAAGATGTTTTCCTTCGCCGCCGAGCACTTAAAATTGTAATAATATAACAATTTGGCCTTGTGGTGCCTCCGTTTGTAGGCGGCGCAAGAGAACCTACTACTTAATATCATCCCCCTTGGTATCGGAAGAGGCGAAGGAAATGAAAAAGCAGCGGCATCTTCCTGAATACAACTTAATAATAAAAACTACGGTTGCCAACCCACCTGCCAAGCGTGGTAACTATGGCAAATGGGGGATATATGGGGCAAATATGGGGCAATCCATGGGACAGGCCTATTACGCCCATCTATGAGTTAGGTAGACCAGAAGATCACCAGCTGATCGACCCCGACAAAAACCGTTTACAATAGATTCCATTATTTTTGAGAAGAAGGAGGAGCGGACGGCTTTTTAGGGATTGGGTGGACCAAAGCTGTCTTCCATGAATTCGAAACTACACCTTAGGAGTAGGAGTACCGGAAAAGACGCTTTAAAACCGGTTAAACCGGTAAGCAACATTTTTCAGCAGTAGACTTCTGATAGCCATTAAAAAAATATTTAAATCTTTTAGTATAACCTTTTACCACAGCCGCTGAAGTGGTTTGCGGTTCTAGGTTCATCATCATCATTAAGCCATAAACAAATAAGCGATGGATTCTCTTAAGCCGCCGTCACTCGGTTATGATAGATAAGGTAGATTATAATAAGTTAGAATTTTTTTCTTCTAGGAGCTTACCATCTGCGTTCCAAGTCTCTTCTTTACAAGTGGTATGAACTGTGGATGTTAGATCAAATTGCCGCTGTCCTAGCTGTCTTGGTCATTTTATACGTAATTGTAAAGAAAATCATTTGTGCAATTTTAAAGAAACTTGCGAAGAATAGCAAAACGAAAAAAGACAAAAAGAACAAATAGAAATAGTGTTACAGTGAGGCCTGATTTCAACAAAACAGAAAATACGACAGTAAAATTAATCTTCAGCTTTTAAATTACGATTAAACTATTTTAGTTTGTTCACATTACTCCACGTTTAATTTGTTTAGTATCTAGGCAAACGAATTTCGCTCGGCCTTAGAAAAAAAAACTTTCAGGGATAGTACCCATCTAGATAAAATTGGAAAGTAAAACAATAATGTGCAACTAACTGCAATTACGCAAACAAGCATGCGTGCCTGTCCGTACACCACAACTACAAGTAAGGCCCAGCCGCCTTCGTAAGATTAAACATGTTACGACTATATTTTAATTAAGTCCCTACCGAATGATACTTTGTTGAAATCGGACCTCAATATTATTTTATTATACGAGTATGTGATGGTTATGATAAGTAAATTTCACAAAGAATTTCTTACAAATTAAAATAATTAATTTTTTATAAACATTTTGAATAATCTAAAATACATGTACTTAGTACCTAGTTTTTGTTTTGTCGACGTTTTTAATTAAGATCGATTTTTTTATAAATGTGAAACAACCTTTATTCAGACGGCTAATTTGACGGCTAGTCATTTACTTTAAATCTGAAATTTAATTCAATGTATAAGGAAATAATTAAAGATGAAAGGCCTTAATCGCTTTACATGCCAAACCAGTCATTTACTAAAAGCGCTGGCTGGTGTTGAGGGATATAGTTCCAAATTATTACAGTTTGCGAGGATGATCATGACTCGATCATCAACCCAATAAGGATGGGTTGACTTTACTGGGTTTTTTAATTACTTTTTCTTATCGTATACAAATCTGGGTGTTCAATTGTATAAACAAATCACAAAACACAATTGAAATTGACAAAACCAAGCTATGGGCTGACTGGCTGAGTACGTCAACCGTATCATTATATTTAAAAGTGCAAAATGAAGAGTAAATTAATAAATAAAAATAAAAGAACTTATTTTAAACGTTTTGGTGTCCTTTGATTCACTGTATCGCAAGCTGAATGGTATGCATGCGCGTTATTGTATTAGGACTTGACAGAAATAGTCTAGATTGGCGCACGAGTACCGAAAACTATTCCACCCCAATTTTTTATGAGATTCTCTTCAAATTGTTCACTGATGATATAAATGCATGTTGCCATGGGACAACTCAGTATATTTTAACTCTATAAAAACTGAAATACACAAAAATAACTTAAAATTCATAATTCCGAAAATATTATCTTTATCGTAAAAAGTCATAGGGCCTTTTTATTCGTATTTCATTAAAAAAATATAAAAAAGTCCCGTTTAAAAAATCCTTGAAATTGAAAAAAAAATCGGTTTAAACAATATGGCACCGAGGCCCCATGGCAACATGCATTTATATCATCAGCAGGACAATTTGAAGAGAATCGCATAAAAACATTGAGGTGGAATAGTTTTCGGTACTCATGCGCTGATTCCTCTAAGGCGAAGGCTAGATTGATGAGAGATTGAAGTGCGACATGTCCTGCATAAATCTCTGCAAAACCCCACTTTGTAAGCTCAGATTCGTATTTTTTTATTTATATTTTAGAAATAGTTATTAGTCCATGGGATATAATTGTAAGTGAATAATGAATTTGCAATCAAGTTGTGTATAGATTTAGTTATAGAACTAATGCTAAATTATGTAAAATATGTTGTGAAGGATGACGATATACGTTTATAGAAATAAACAAATATTTCTGATAATATATATATATATATATTTGCATTTGTACAAAGGTTAAATATTGCATGTTTTTTAATTATACAAAAGGATAGTATTTTTTTTCAATAAAAGAAGTTACACTTTTCTTGCGTTTTATTCACACTGGCAGTACTAACATTGTAACTGGCGTGGTGCAAATTATCAAAATCCTTTGAAATTATTTTTATTTGGGTACTTCAAAATATATCTTTTTAACATGTTCTACTACATCTACTTCATCTTACCTCTGCATTACCGCGGCTTTCAAACCAGGATATATCTCACCCAATCAATCTATACAGGGTTATTTTTCAAAGAGTAGCCAAATTTTAAACTTAAGTTTTTGAAAATACGAGTAAATAAGGCTTCTACTTTTATTTGAAATTATCCCAAATTGATTGTGATTTATGGGCAACATCGTTTTTGCCTACCGATCGACCTTTACGAATGTGTGCATGCGCAGCAATAAAATAATGCATTACCACGCATTTTGAATTTAAAAGATAAAAAGGACAGAATGTTTGAGATATTTTTAATTAATTTTTCTTCACCATTTCCCTATGAGTAATATATTCTGAACCTTCTCTGCAAATTTGGCCGGTTATTGCAAAATAAACCTGTATATTAATATGTGAAAAGCTTTGTACTTCTGTTTAAGCATATTGCGCTCACGGAGGAGTAGATTAGGCATAGTTTATATGGCGAATGAAAGAACTCCTTATGAAGGGTTCCACTTGAGGGATCCGCTCCACATCATCCTCGCTCGAGTCGAGATTCCCTTCCCGATTGAGGCGCGCTCTGTGACTTAGCTAACGTGGCGACTGCCTCTGTTCTTTCAAGTTTCAAACGTTCAAATTTAACCTTTTGAGCGCCACGCCAAAAACTCACTACCGTGTCCTGTACGCCAAAGCGAAAAGTAAACAAAAATACCTACGAAAAAAACAGTGCTGCCACGAGTTGATACATCGATAACACAAAATAACTTGTTTTTGTTGGTTTTTTATACAATAAATGACTCTTTATAATCGGGTATGTTTTACTTAATCTTGTGCTGTCTTCCACTCTTTTTATATATGTACTTTGTACATAAATAAAAAACAAACAATAACAATAAAATAGTAGTAAACCACAACACTACTCTCCATCGTGATGACGTCACTGTCACGACTGGACGACAACGGCGTAGCTGACCTTTCTTTTTGAAACTTTGTTAGAGATGTAGCCGTGTTGCACGTTCTGTATCGATTTCAAAATCGATCTAACCAAAATATACAGACATCGATTCAAAATATTTTATGGCGAGGCGTAGGCCAAGTGAATCACAGAAGAAAAGTCTTACGCTCTTATGATAATGGGGGTTTCATATGATGCTGATGCTGCTAAATGATTTTGAGATTGAGAAAGAAAATCGCACAACACAAAATGAAAAATTGCTCTTCATACCTTAAGTAAAAAAAACCACATTTATTATTTGTAATTTTATATTATTAAAATAAAAAAGGTACATAATTATTCACTAATCAACAATTGTATATAATTATTCGCACTAGGAAAATATATATATATAGCATAAATATTGGAACACATTAATTTCACTTATTTCCTCGGATATGACAAAATTAAAGCCAGACTGAAAATCATCTAAGACTGGAACTTCGGGTGTAGCTGATTCCGTAGTCCATTGAAACGATAGTGCTGGCTCACTACTACTATTACGGTCCAGCTGGGATGTCGAAGGTCTAGTATGATGTTGGTGAGTGCTGCTATCCACCTGTAAAACCAGAAAATCTCTTGATTTTTTTGCTTTTTACATACACAATTTAAGGCTGAGATACAAGTAGCATTTAAAAGTTACGAGAGTTCTTGGCGGTTCGGCGATCTCATGGGCTTTGAAGAGTAATACTCGCCTCACGTAGTTAAGGTAAAAATTTAATTTAAAACATTGACCGTTTGTCAAGTAACGAAAATTTTATATTTTATATATTTACTCATGGTAGGAAAAATGTACCTAAAAATTCAATTATCTTATCATTATTGTAAGTAATTATATTAAACTATTTATCGTAATGTTCGCGACTGTCTCTTCTTCTAATAGATACGATTAACAAAACACACACATCCCTATGGCGCAGTACTTTGGTATAGTCCATGCTGAAGTACCTATACCGTGTAGATCGTATAAGTGTGCCGTGTTACTGTGAGTCGAGTTGTCGTTGTAATTTTTTGAATGTTTACTAATTGATTATTTAATTCTGTATTAGTGCTGTTTTTTTTTTTTTTTTTTGGATAATAGCAAATCGTCAGTATAAAATCGGTAAGTTAAATTGGAATATTTTAAATTTATCTACTTTTTTTTGTACATATCTAATTCGTATATTACGTTAGTATCTAGTAAGAAATATATTATGTATTTTCAGTAAATATGATCGTACCTGAATCGGAAGACTATTGCTTCGATGAAGACCTAACTCAAGCGGACAGTCCATCAGCAAAACGACCTAGTATTGATGCTTCAAATTCAGAATTTATATGTTCTCAATCTTGGTCTGAAGCAAAATACTCCCCAACCACCACAAAAGACATATCAACCAATATAAATTTAGAGATGTCTGAAAGTAGCACCCAAACATCTGTCCATGGCGACATTAATAAACTCAAAATGGCAAATGAAGCTTTTGGTGCTTAATTTTGCTTAATTTTGAATAGTTTTCAATAAATTTATGCCTAACGCATTACAACACTAGCGGTCAAACATAGACGACTTTGGCGTGCTGGACATAGTATTTGCTTAGATAAAAATCCATTTTTTTTAGTTCAATGTATCTTAGTACTTGTGGCTCTAGGAGACTTGTTTTTTATACTCACATGTTGCTGGGTTATTCTTTTTTGAGGGGTGTAGAATTAAAATACTAGTAATAATTTTCCAATGTCTATATTTCATATTTTTGTGGGCCGGGTTTTTTGTCAACTATAGACGTCGTTGGCGCTCAGGGCCCGCGGGTGCTGGTCACGTATAGACGACTTTGGCGCTCAAAAGGTCATCATCATCATCATCATCATTACAGCCCTTCACAAGTTCACTGCTGAACATAGATCTCCCTAAGGAATGCCACAAAGCACGGTCCTGAGCCACTTGCGTTCATCGACTTCCTGCATGTCTTACCAGGTCGTTACTCCATCTAGTTTGGGGCCTCTGTTTAGCAGTAAACTTGAGAAGGCCTGTACTGATGATGATTAAATTCGAACATTTGGAACTTGAATGGCCGATATATGGCCAGCCCATTACCTCTTCAGCTTACTAATTCGTTGGACTATGTCGGTTACTCTGGTTCTACTGCGGATATTTTCGAATTTAATGCACGCTTTTGTTTCGCTGATTACGATGACCAGCTGCCATTTCGCGATCTATTTCCATTTTCCCGCCCGACCACTGTTCTCGAAAATGCCATTTCGTCGGTTTCTTCCTGACCGGTATTCTCGGCAATCGCTTCGATTCTTGAAGCGACGGATGTCTGTATGCCACTGGTCCGCGTACCACTGGCTTCTGTCCTAATGCACGTTACAGTCATAAACGTTCCCGAGTCTCACGTATTCGTGGACGTTTTGGTACTCGCACTACTCGACGTTGTAAGCGTTGTCGCTTCCAATGACTCGGTTTCCTTTGCTTTTCTTGAAACGCCGGCTCGCGTTCTGGTTCCCTCGGACCCTCTCGCTCTGGTCCTGTGCCTTCTTCATTATCACAAGGAAGGAGCGGTGACTCACGGTGTCTCTACTGTCTCTATTGGTCCCTACGACTCTTTATCGGTCCCTAATAATCCTGGAAGCGGCCTACCGAGGTGAACCGCTCAAGGATGGACAACGCAGGTTGGGTAAGGAAGGGACTGCCAGCAAGTTGACGTACACTTCTCAGGTTGCTCAGGGTACGGGAGGAACGCCCAGAAAGGCGTTATCCCAAAAACTGACCTTGGCACCGTTACGTGTCGTTATTTGGTATGCTGGTGACGGCGTCGCCACGTTTCACTCGTCCGGTCGCAGATGGTGCCTTGCTCAGGCACCCGATCTCGTTCGGTTGCAGATAGCGCCTTGCTCAGGCACTCTGATGTTGTCCGGTCGTAGATGCTCAGGCACTCATCCCCACTATCTACTGCTTTCGAGTAGTTTAATTCGTGGTGATTAAGATCGGGTCAATGGTGCACCTTCCAGCTTAATACAGTTCCGGTTAGTTCACTCCCGGCTGCTTTCCGTTCCAGTTCAAGTCTTAAGTAGTTCAAGGCTCTGATGGAGCAAAAAAACTGTTGAGGGTATGGGTCTTGCGCCTTCAGGGTTACAAACCAGCACACCACGCTGGATTCGGATAACGAGGTGGGTGTGTCTAATGATGGTGACGTTCGTGACTTCGGTGGAAGACGTAAGATATAATTAAGAAGTGGTGTCCATAGCACTAGATACCCAGATATAGTCCAGGAGGAATCGGTGCATGAGTACCGAAAAATATTCCACCTCAATTTTTATGCGATTCTGTTTAAATTGTCCTACTGATGATTAAATGCATGTTTCCAGGATGTTTGTCAATGTGTTGACAATGTCAATTGCAAGGAATGGTTATGCTCAAACGGGACTATTTTTTTTTTATATTCTTTGATGAATACGAATAAAGAAGGTCCTATGACGACAAACGACGAAAGTTACTATTTTCGGAGTTATGAATTATTAAAGGTTTGAAAAAACCTAAATTCGGACACTTGACCCGTTAAAAATACATAAAGAAAAAGAATAACATAATATAAATACTTTTTTTTAATATTCTTTGATGAAATACAAATAAAAAAATCTTACTATGTACAATATTAAAAAATATAATAAAAAACTAAAACAAAAAACTTAATTATGATACAGTCCTACTCCTCGTGGTATGGTGCCAAGACCATTGACTGCGCTTCCTCGCTGAATGGCTATACCGGCTATAGGTACTTAGCCTTTGAGCGAGAAAATGTTATTTAAATATATGAAAAATCTCAAATTCAGATACTTTTGACTCATTAAAAATACACAAAGAAAAAGAATAAAATATAAAAGATATTTTTTTATATTCTTTGATAAAATATGAATAAAAAGGGTTCTATGACCTTTTACGATGAAGTTAATATTTTCGAAGTTATGAATTTTTAAGGGATTGAAAAATCCCGTATTCGGATACTTTTCTCATTAAAAATATATAAAGAAAAAGAATACCACCACCAAATGGGACCACATGAGAAGCACCAGCTTTCAAATAAAAAAAGAATCATCAAAATCGGTTCACCTAGAAAAAAGTTATGAGGTAACAGACATAAAAAAACATACAGTCGAATTAACTATCCTTCTTTTTGAAGTCGGTAGAAAAGTTCTCTGTGCCTACTGCTACGCGCCCCGCACTGCCGTGCCGCACAGATTTTGTTCGCGGTGCCTGATCAAGTACCTACGTAGTACAAAGTACAATATTAGTTCAATGTACTATTATTTACTCTGTGGTTCAATGTTCTGTTCAGTCGTGGGTACCCGCGGGCCGCAGTAACGTGGCAATAAAATAATTAAAATATAGTCCTGACCATGGGCATGCAACTTAGAACATTATTTTTAGAACAAAATGATATATTTTTGTGCTTCCATCTATATTCCGGAACACTAGGCTAGACTTAATTTTAATCTCACTAGAGGGCACGCTTATACATTATATCTATGCATTTTGCATTTTTCGAACCAGTGGTAAATAAAAAATTACTCAATAAGTATTAATCAATGTTGAATAAAAATTATTCTATTCTATTGTTGTAATATAAGATATTTACTAACCAGTATACATATACTAGTAATACATTGTATAAAGAAGTCAATTTATATTGTGCAAATATTGTTACATTTAACACATCTAATGTTAATCAATAACTAAGCAAAGAATTTTTAAACAATAAATACTTTAAAAATAACCGGTTTTCATTTTTTGTAATAGGAACTAAGGATTAGCACAAGAAACATAAACAACTATTAATTACATTGCAGCGCTTGTGCACAAGTGCTGCAATGTAATTAATGGTTGTATATAACATAAAATTTGTTAAGTGCAAATAAAGAGCGAGCTTAAAGCACTTTTAATTTAGCGCCATCTGTTAGGCAAAGCACAGAACAATAACGAAAATTAAAGAGTTGCGCATCTATCTCTAGTATATATACAGTAATCTATGGTCCTGACCTTACAACTGCGCTGTGCGCTACACGTTTTGTTTCCGTAAGTAAATCTAGCTACTAAATGAGTATTAAAGAATTAATTCTTATGAAAAATTGTGTTTAGACTTCTGCTTTTAAACTGCATGGTTGTAATGTTTCATGTTCAAAGTCAACGATAACATTTACATGTTGTCGTGGACTTTGAACATGTTGTGTTTGTATTCTGTCAGAAATCTGTCTTCGTTATTTGGTGTTTCTTTATCTTCTGAACATTTGTTATTTATAAACAACTAGCTGGCTAGGCAGACGTTCTGCCCTCTTCGACGACCCTTTGTCCTATAAAAAAACCTTAAATTCGTAATAAAAAATATTGAGAGCCACTTATCGGGATAAAAACGATCCTATTTCTCAGTTTGGACTAAACTGCACAGTGTGCAAAATTTAATTGAGTTCAGTTAAGTAGTTTAGGAGTTCATTGCGGTCAAACAATGTGACACAATTTTTTTCTCTATATATAAAAATCAATTGCTGTCCGTTAGTCTCGCTAAAATTCGAAAACGGCTCGAACGATTTTGATGAATTTTTTTGTGTGCGTTTGAGTGGGTCTCTGGATGGTTTTAATTCACATTTGGACCCGGTAGATGGCGCTGTTGTCGAGACCCAGAAATCATCAGCCAACATAATATAATGAGCCAACTTTAGAAGCTATTATTTTATTGCTTAGTTTTGAAGTCGGTTTTTACTTTTTATTAAAAGTTTAATTCACCTTTTTGAGTGGTCGGTGGAATAATATCACAAGACAGAAAAAAATGTTATATTAAAATCTTCATCCCCTATTATTCTGCCCCTAGGAATAGATTTTTTTTCGTTCAATTTACATGGGACCACTTCTAAAATCGGTCCAGCCGATTCCGAGAAATCGGTAAAAATACATTAAAGCTTTTCTACCTACTTCAAAAAGGAGGAGGTACTCAATTCGACTGTATGTTTTTTTAATGTGTGTTACATCATAACTTTTTTCTATGTGAACCGATTTCGATGCTTCTTTTTTTTATTTGAAAGCTGGTGCTTCTCATGTGGTCCCATATAAATTTGATCAAGGTCTGACCAATAGTTTTTGAGTTATCCTTAATAATTTATATTGAAGTCGATTGTACAAATTTTTAATTTTACCACTTGTTAGACCTGGGTTAAATAAAAAAATCAAACACGTTTCACGGTTAAATCTGTAATATAATTCGTTTAATCCACTTAAACATGAGATATCACAAACTGAAAGTGACGATAACCACTATTCGGCGCGACGGGAACCCGTAGATATGTTTTTTACTTATTATAAGTCAGTGCTTGACCACAATGCCACCTGGTGGTAAGTGGTGATGTAGCCTTAGATGATAAATCGCACTGTCTTAGCGTAACAAAAGCCTGTGTGAGAAATGATAAAAATTTGAAGACATCACATGCCTCCGAAATATTTACGGCTAAATAGAGCAGTGGCTAAGCATAGCAATGGGGGCTAATTATCTTCCGCTCACCAGATGTCGTTAGTTCACACTGAGGTGAAATTTTTGTTATATACAATGTCATATTAATTATTGAGAAGTTAGTTTTAAATAAAACTTTCTAGAGTATTATATTAATACACAAAACAATACCTCAGTGGTTTGCTCTTTAATTTTTTGCACCTTTTTACTCTTTTTTATTTTTCTACTTTTATGAATATCTGTGGTTTGGTTTATTTATTGTTAGGTTTTAGTAGGTCATATAAGTGAGATATGTTCGATTAATTAATTTCTTGTTGATTGATCTAAGGAACATAAAAATAAGTTTAAATATTAAATGAAACTTGTTTTTGGTCTTATGTCGTTGAATTCATATTTCATAGCATAGTAACTATGGCTGGATGTATAGATGTGACAAACTGTACAATGAGAAAACTTTTATGATTTTGTGGTGAAAAACCGACAAATATTAGATGCTGCTCGAAAGCAAAGTAAATATAAGAATTAATAAATGATTCAGATTTTCTTTCAATAAGCCCTTCTCGATTTGATAAAATTCTCCCGGGTTGGTCCTCTCGAGAGTTGGTAACCCTACTAGTGTGCCACTATTTAAGTGTCTTACTATCAAAAATACCTTTTGCCCTTTGATAGAATTATTTTAATGTAAGGAAACAATAAAAACAAAGTGTAAATTTAAATCATTGATTTAAAAAGAAACAGTAATTAATTTATAACGTTTTCGAAATGACCGCCATTGGCTTTGGCCGTAATACAGGCTAAGGCTTCTAAATGACATTCTGTGAGTCGTTCTTTGCACTTCCGAAAGGTTCGCTCCTATTTCTGTAGCAGCAGCATCAATTCTTTGTTTCAGTTGTTCTCTTGTAGCTATTGACACGGCATAAACTTTTTGTTTCATGTAGCCCCAAAATAATAGTCAAGAGGCGTTAAATCAGGAGACCTTGGAGGCCATGCTACTGGACCGCCTCTGCCAAGCCAACGTGGAAAGTTTTGATTAATAAATTGACGCACTGACGCTGCATAATGAGCCGGGACTCCATCTAATTGGAGGTACATGTTTCGTCTTGTTAGCAATGAGATGTCTTGTAGCAAAACGGGCAGGTCTACGCGCAAAAAACTCAACATGACATTTTACTTAAGCCGTCTTGGAAAATCAAATGGCCCAATAATTTGGTCATTAATTATTCCAGCCCACATGTTAATGGAGAATTCCTGCTGGAAAGAAGTTTCTCTGACAGCAAAAGTATTTTCATAATTCCAAACGTGCAGATTACGGTGGTTGGTTATTCCGGCTCTGGTAAATGTGGCCTCATCCGTCCATGAAATTACCCTTAGGAAATTATAATTTAGTCTGTGCTGTCGTATAATATTTGACAGATTTCATAGCGGGGAAGTTAATTTGTTCGGAAAATGTAAAAGTTATTGTTTCTTTCTGTGCTATATTTCATATTAATAACATTAAAAGTAAATAAACCAAACCACAAATATTCATAAAAGTAGAAACATTTAAAAAAAAGTTAAAAATGTGCAAAAAATTAAAGAGCAAACCACTGACGCATTGTTTTGTGTATTAATATAATACTCTAGATTCTAGACACTGAGGTAAAGTTTTTTGTTACACAATGTAATTTAATTGAGAAGTTATTTTTTAATAAAAGTTTATCAGTTTCTAGAGTCTAGAAACTGATAAAGTTTTATTAAAAAACTTCTTTAAACTGATAAACTTTAAATAAAAGTTTATCAGACTCTAGAAACTGATAAACTTTTATTAAAAAACTTCTCAATTAAATTACATTGTGTAACATAAAACTTTACCTCAGTGTCGCTAGTTGACACTGAGGTAAAGTTTTTGACATCTGGTGAGCAGAAAACTATTAGCCCTCATTCGACGAGTGCTTATCATCGGATCAGCTGTTAGTGTTACTAACCTTAGCACTTCTACATCAACGTCGTCGTTATCTACGTGTACAAGTTCATTTCTTCTCCGACGTAACCCATTTCACTAAATTGTCGGTGGATGGTAATAAACGAGCGATATCCATCGATATATATGTACTACGTACTAGATTTGGCATTCCGAACATGCACTATGTTCAAATGAACTGTACTGCAATCCGTACAAATTTAGTGTCATTTAGTGTGGCTTCAATATTCATAGAGTGTGGAGCTGCGCTAATAATACAAGATTTCAAATTAAAGTTTAAACCTGAACGTAATTAATAATTCAGTACTCAAATAGGTAAAATTATTTGTTGTTCAAGTGAATAAATAGGTAATAATATTACAATAGAAAAAATAAATTTCTTCATTTATATGCCACGCTATCTACAATCATAGACTAAAATCTACATCTCCCGCGCATGCGCGAAAACAGAGTAGTGCACATTTTTTGTTTGGAATGGCTTCTCTAGTACGTAGTACATAGAACTCAATGGCGATATCCAAGCACGATCCTGTTAGGAAATCGTCGTCTGTACTCGGCAACGGCAGCTCGCGCGTTCCCATTACAGAAACCATACACAAAGTGCGTGTCAGCA
Organism: Parnassius orleans; assembly: GCA_029286625.1. Taxonomy (NCBI): domain Eukaryota; kingdom Metazoa; phylum Arthropoda; class Insecta; order Lepidoptera; family Papilionidae; genus Parnassius; species Parnassius orleans. The sequence goes on from JAGSMP010000237.1 coordinate 2,004,667, forward strand.
ACATGCGATGGTTCCAAATCACAGAGTTTAGGCATTTTGAAGTCGAAACCTGAAATTAACACGAGTCCTTAAAAACTTTCAAGAACACGAAATACGTATCGTCACACAACACAATGAATGGGCGACTAAACTAATCTAAGCTTAGATGGTGCGCGCTGCACAATAAAATCCAGTCAACAAGGGATTTGCGCAGGTAAAAAAATTAACTGCTCTATCCCTTATTTTTGACCAAATTAGTCACTTTTGAACAATTTGTAGTTCGGCACATGTTTGAGAAAACTAGAAATATTGTTATGACATTTTGTAGATAATATCATGTAATTTAATAATAATTAATGAAATAATAACTTCCATTGGGGATTTATTCAACTTTTTAGCAAAATTAAATAAAAACAGGTAATTTTTTCTTAAAAGTTTGAGGTAATTAATTTTTTTAAAGTATCTTGTTAAATTTTGGGTACATTCTATGCCTCAAATCGATGATAACAACTGGTAAAGAAAAAAAAACAATATTAAAAAAAATGTAAAAACAAAAATCATATCTTGAAAATAGTGCAGCAAGTCAGGTTTCTCTACGAAAAAAATAAAAAACCTAATAGAAAAAAAAACCGATAAGACCTGTACTTTAACGGTATTTGTTGATAGTTTTGTCCAAATAATCAACAGACGCCGGGCGGTCACTTCGCGCTGGGGCACCTCGTATATCTTCTTATCAGTCACACACTATCCTTGGTTATAAAAAGATACTCTGTGTCACTCATCAGTCTAGCAGGTTTGAGTTAAGCGAGTGGCCGTGTGTCACTTGGCTTAAGGAAGTTTCTCGCGAGTTGGTTCGGAAATAGAGTGAAGTGATTTATGTTACAAAGTTGTGATATTTTTATTGTAAGTATACAACGAGGTGAGGCATCTTATAACTGTTTTGATTAATTTAAGTTTAAAAAAAGTGCAAAAATAATAAATGTAGCTTTATGCTATTATATTTATTCATCTTCGTCAATAAAACTATATCAAATTATTATGTTTGTACACAAAAAATTTAAGTTATAATTAAACTTAAAACATCTACTCTATATCAAGTCCATCTGTATTATCGCAATTCTGTAAAAGTATCAATTTGAAACGCATGTTGTTATAATAGTAATAATAGAATTTTAAGGTATATAAAAATAAATAACATGTAATATCTTATATATATAACGATTAATTTATTTTATTTTATTCAGTGAATATTATTTTATTTTTGTTATTTTATTAATTTTATTTAAAAAAAACTGCCAATCTAAATCTAAATCTAAACACAAATCTATACGAAACACAAAATATACTGCAACCGTATGTAAAATATTATGTACTTAAAATTTTAATTATATTAAGTTACAATTTTACCTCTCTGCTTCGTAAGTGTTATTCATCATGTTGTGAAACTCTGTTATTGGCTAAGTGTATTAATATATATTTTTAAATATGTTTGTTAAAAATATGCTGTTGAGTTTCAAAAAAAAAAAAGTAAAAACCGGCTTGAAAACCTAAAAAGAACAAAATAATTCCTAATAGCTTCTGAAGTTTAAGATCGGCAGGTGCTAAGATTAAGGCCCCTACAGAATCTATTCAATTATGTGGAAATTATTTTATTGTTTTAAATTTTTTGAAGTCGGTTTTTACTTTGTTTCAAAAGGTTATTTATTTGACAATTTTGCGCGGACTAAACACTACCTTAGCTAAAGGTGACAGTCAGAACTTCGTCTATTTTTTTAGACTTTATTGGAGTTTATTTCTTAAGTATCGTTTCATATATAGCGCACGGTATGCGAAATAGATGGGTACCTAATAGTTAGACATATGGTATCCCGGATTTTTTGTAGATATTGATGTCTTCTATAAAACTGAAGTACATCACTTTGCTCTATTATTAATAGTTTCCGCAGCGTACGCGATATAAGGATTTTTCGGTGTTACTATTGCATATTTTAACATGAAAAAGTAGTTATTGTGACATAACTGAAGTAGTTAGACATATGGTATTGCAAATTTTTGGTAGATATTGATGTCTTCTATAAAACTGTAGTACATTACTTTGCTCTATTGTCAATAGTTTCCGCAGCGTACGCGATATAAGGATTTTTTATTATTGGCTAAAATCAAACGTTAACAATAAGTGAAGCCGTTATTGTTTTCCTCTGCGCAACATACTCGCGCATCTCATAGCGCGAAATAAATATAAGTCATATATTTTTATGTAATATAATTTAAGTAATATATTTTATCAAATCAATATTAAAATATATGGGTTCATTTACTTCCTTTGCATATTGTATATATTTTAAATCAATCGTTTTAATAAATCTTGTACACCAAGGTTCAAAATGTGAGCAAAGCACCGGTTGTCTGAATCAAAGTGTCGCAGCTGTTTGTCCAGTTCATACATAAATTTGGTATTTGCAGTTGCGTTGTCGACCGTGATACCCTGTATTTTATCAATTATATCATATTCCAATAAACATTCGTGGAAAATCGTTGCAATATCTTCCCCAGAATGTCGACCGCGTGATGGTATAAAATCAAGGACTACAGATCGATACTTCCATTCGTTGTTTATATAATGAATAGTGGTCCCGTAGTAACTCCTACCAGCAATTGACGTCCATCCATCAATGGTAAATGACATTTTAGATGAAAATTGTTGTAGTCGTTTCTTAAGATTCAATTGAAGCTCTTCAAATCGGTCTTTGACCTTCCTTCTATGTGTGGACCTTTGACCTTTTAGGGCAAATCGATCGAAAATATACTTGTGTAGCTTCGTCATCGAAAAATGAGAAGGGAAGATATTTTTTCACCATCCAATCAACTGTAGCTGTCATGATGTTGTCACTGCTATTTTCAGACTGAAATAAAACAGTAAATCATGTGTCTCGCCGATTATAAACCAAATGAAAATATGGGTGAATTATAAATACATATTTAACACTATAATCTATATATATATATATATATATAAAAGCGAAATACCACTCACTGACTGACTATCACGATATCTCAGGAACTATAAAACATACAAACTTGAAGTTTGGAAGGTAGGTTCCTTTTATGGCGTAGAGGTCAGCTAAGAAACGGTTTTGAGAAAATCCACCCCTAAGGGAGTGAAATAGGAGTTGGAAGTTTGTATGAAACTCCTACGTTTTTGAAGTTAGAGACATGAAAATCGGCATTTAAGTTATAAATTCTAAATAATAATAACTCGTATAAGCAATTTTCCAAAAAATCACCCAAAAGGGGGTGAAATTCGGGATGAAACTTTGTATGAAAGTCCTATGTTTTTGAAGGTAGAGACTTGAAAATCGACATTCAGGTTATTAGTTTTAAGTAATAATAACCTCTATAAGCATTAATTACATGAAAGTTCTACTTTTTTATAGGAGAGACACAAAAATGGCATTAAAGTTATAACTTTTCAATAATCAAATCCTGAATAAGCTGTTTTACTAAATCCTAACCCTAAGGGGGTGAAATTGGAGTAAAAAGGTTACATGCAAGTCCTATATTTTTAAATATAGGACTTGCATGTAACCTTATTTATAAATTAAATATAGATATGAAGATCGACATTTAGGTTATTAGTTTTAAATAATAAATACTTGCACAGTTAAGCTTTACCTATATAGCCTCTATATACTTAGGTAGGCCTTTTGAAGCGGGAAAATTTCATAATCTCTTAGGAAATCAGATATTGTACGCGGACGAAGTCGCGGGCGGCCGCCAGTTATATAATATATAATATATTTTTTCTTACCTGTCCACTTTTTCCGGCGGTTATTAAAAAACTTGTGATACCTCCACTTAATTTTGGTTTTTCAGGTAGAAATATTTGTGATTCCTTTTTGTGGAAAGATATTAGATGCTTCCTTAAGCCTGAAATATTTCTGTTTTTCATTTTTATTTCAACCTTTTTATGTTGGCACAATATACACAAAGCAATTTGGGATGCATGAATTATTTCGAAAAAGTCATCAAATTTGCTTTTAGGTCTTTTAGATCTATAACTCCAACTCTCACTACTCCGACTAGAACTATTTGACTCTTCGTCATGTCAAATTGTAAACTTATCACTCCGAGAACAACAAGGATTAGAGTAAAAATAATTAATACATTAGACTCGAAGCAAAGCTCAATTGGGAATGACTGGAATTTAAATGAATTATAATGCTATTATTTGTAAGTACACGCCGAAAGACCGACAAAGGAAAGTTCGGTACCTTTGATAAAAATAATGATTCTTCGGAAGATTAATAAAACAAATGCGTTGCCAGATAGGTATAGTGTGCCTACGTAACAACGAAATGTAAATATGTAAACAAAATTGTGTATATTATGTTCTTCTTGTGATGGAATTAATCTCATCATCATCATCATTACAGCACTTCACAAGTCCACTGCTGAACATAGGCCTCCCCCACGGAATGCCACAAAGCACGGTCCCGAGCCACCTGCATCCATTGACTTCCTGCATGTCTTACCAGGTCGTCACTCCATCTAGTGGGGGGACGCCCTACACTTCGCCTGCCGGTACGAGGCTGCCACTCGAGAACCTTTCTTCCCCATCGGTTGTCGGTTCTTCGAGCTATATGGCCGGCCCATTGCCACTTCAGCTTACTAATCCTTTGGGCTATGTCGGTTACTCTGGTTCTACTGCGGATATCCTCATTTCTAAGTTTATCACGCAGAGAAACCCCGAGCATAGCCCTCTCCATAGCTCGCTGAGCGACCTTGAGCTTCCTCATACGGCCAGCAGTGAAGGACCACGTGGAATTAATCTACGTTAATTAAATTAAATTTGCCTAGGTACGTTACTTGCTGTATTTATCTAGGTACTTACTAACTACTAGAGTACGATAGAAGTTAATAAACCGACACTGCTAATCAATTTTTGGAAGTGTGTGATTTTAAAACTCAAAATGTGGGAATATGACTTCACTCATTCGAAATTCAAAATTCAAATATTTTTATTCAAGTAAATACACTTTTGAATAGTCATATAATCACTGTTTTCCCCAATTTTTTTCTTTTCCATGTTCATGGTTGCTGATTCTACTGAGAAGAATCATGGAAGAAAGTAAGAAACTCAGTAGTTGCTCTTTTTAAAATATTTTTACACTAATACTCTAATTATGTAACGATAAGTCAAGCATAAAATGTCAAATATATATGTAGATAGTATCTACATATACCGATTTGGTATCTACTAGATACCAAATCGGTATAGAAATTTCTAGTTAGTCCTGTGTAGTACGAGAGGGCGGTTCCAAGCATTTTTGTCATTAAGATAATCATTTACAGAATAATATGCTTTTTTGGCTAAACAAACTTTAATGTGCGACTTAAATTGAAAAGGTGAAAGATCTAACATTTATTTTGGAATCTTGTTATAATATAATACCGCTACCCAAGAACGAATTGCATACTTTGTGTAACCGGAAAGCAGGTAATGTGATTTTATTTTTATTTCTATTATTAAAATTGTGCAAATCACTATTCTTTACATGAAAGTGAATGTTTTGTCGTACATACATGATATTTGCAAAATATATTGTGATGCAATAGTCAAGATATCAATTTCTTTAAATAGTTCTCTCAGAGATACTCGGGCTCCTAAGCAATAAATAGATCTTATTGCACGCTTTTTATTTTATATGCACGCTTTTTATATTATACATACACATATTCGACCAATTTTCCAAAAATTTTTAATATATTTTTTTTTTGCGTCTCATAGAGTCCCTAAGCATATACCCGTACTCCTATACTCCCTGAAACGACACTCAGTCCTAACTGCAAGACGCAACAGTCTCGCAGGCTTAGTCTTGTTCTTGCTCAAATCTTGCACGTTCAGTCTTGGTCTTGGTCTTGCTAAAATTAGGCGATCTTGGTCTTGGTCTTGCTAAAATGCAAGAACAAGACCAAGGCTGCAAGACCAAGGCCGATGTTGGGCAACACTAGTCACGCGTCAGAGCTGACACGCAAATTTTTTTTAGTTACAATAAAATTCACCTCCTATTTTTCATTAATAGGGGTGAATTTTGTTTTAAATTTCAATAGCAGTATATAATATATTCAATACAAACATACAAAAAGAAAACTGATAATAAAAACCATAAACATATAATATAATTTAAAATTAAAAATTTTGTACAACCGACTTCAATATAAATTATTAAGAATAACTCAAAAATATTGGTTAGACCTTGATCAAATTTAAATGGTACCACACGAGAAGCACCAACTTTCAAATAAAAAAAGAATCATCAAAATCAGTTCACCCAGAAAAAAGTTATGAGGTAACAAACACTACGTAGTACTATTATTTATTCTGTGCTAACACGCATTAAAAAGGAGAGAAAAGATCATACAGTCGAATTGAGTACCTCCTCCTTTTTGAAGTCGGTAGAAAATGGTTTTCGTTGTTTTGATTAAAACGTAATTAAAAAAAAAACATTTACCAGAAAAATCCCATACTAAGCTTTACATACATATATTTCTCAAAGATCCAAACCCGGAACAATTATTTGTAGGCCATACAAATATATACTTGGTCAAATCCTTTCGAATCCACGGCCTTCTTCGCCGCAACTCAATGCTAAGCCACTGCGTCACGGAGCTGACAAAATATTTAATAAATATTTTATTATTATCAAGTTTATGAAAACGGCTACACGTGGTATTCGCATGTGGAAACTGAAGTGCATAGACCCACATTAGACAAAAAGTTAACCTAGTTCCGGTTGTGTATGACTGATAAATATGAATATCACAATCACAAAAACAAATTAACCTCATTTATATATGATAGAGCATGGTGTTGGTGTGAAAATAGGAAAATACAATAAAAGTTTTATTGTATTTTCTTCTTTATTTCATTGGAAACTGACAAACTGATAATTAATTATATAACATAATATACAATATTTTATTATATACAATATTAAAAACTATAATAAAAATAAACTAAAACTAGTAACTTAATTATCATACAGTCCTACTCCCCGCGGTATCGTGCCAAGAACGCTGGCTGCGTTTCCCCGCTGAATGGCTATACTTAGCCTTTGAGCGAGAAAAGAACCAGCCCTCTTATCACCAGCAGCAACTACCAGCCGCGGATGGAGTTCCTTTAGGAACTTCACTGCACGTGGACCCCACGGACCGATAGTCTACAGCAAATGGAACTTAATTACCTACTTTTAGTCTAACACAGAGTAAAAATTGATGGCGAATGTATTTTGTTTTAATATAAACTAATCGATATTTCAATGTAACGATATTTAAACATGCATAGTTTTTGATATTTTAGTACAAAAGTACCTACCTAGTTTCTTTTAATTTTTAAAGCGCCATTAGCTTAGAAAAACAATTCAGTACCTAACAATATTAATTTATATTTTTAAAATTGTATTGTGTATTTAAAAGTACGATTGATCAATAATAAAGTCATTGACAGTCGATTAGAGATTGAAAGTCGTGGTTCATATCTAATATTTCGTCAAGTTCATTGGCCTCTAACTGTTAGCTAGATAAGGCCTTCCTTTTCTAAAGCTCGGCCGTCGAACACGAAGAATTTCGTACAATAACCGTATTTTTGATAATGTGCCGGACTCTTCCTCCAAGCGTACCACGTCGGCATTGTAGATAAACGGACATCTGAAATAGGACTTTGACGTTGTAGGTCTGGGTATTGGTTTAAGGAAAATATAATTATTGTAATGTGAGCTTCTACAGTTAGAAATTTAAACAACCGGTTTTAGAACAACTTGTTTCTAAACAGGTGATTGTGAAATTCCTTATCAAAAAAAAATTGAACGTTGTTCATGAGCCAACCTGTGTAAAATAACGTAGTACCTATGTATACCTTAATAAAATATAATGTAAGAACGTTATAATTATAATTTGTAATAATATTATCTGACTTTTTATGGGTTCCCAATAAGTACATATTATCAAAGAAACCCTGGGCTTCGATAATAATAATATGCAATTTTCGTTCATAAAAGTAAGTTAAAAATAAATAAATAGACCGTTTTACAAATTAGGTAATTCAAAACTTCACGCGAGTTGGCTGTGTATAGTCTGTTCGCTAAGGTAGTGTCGGTACAGCCGGAGGCACACTTATTATTTTGCTTTTATTTTATTATTTTTTACTATTTGTTAAATAAATGTTTTTCTTTTCTAAGAATAAAATAGTATTCTATTTTATTCTTCTTCTTATGGTTAATGTAATAAAATACGAATATAAATAATAAAAACAAGTTAGGTAGCAAAGAACCTTTCACTACGGCGCTTTGTTTTAAAATGTCAAATTCTCATTCGGGTGTACGGCGCACGCGGCGACCTTTGATGTCGCGGCGGCGCCTCTGACAAAATGTGGCACGTTCCAAGGCGGTGTGACACAAAGGCGACCGCATCTAAGCGAACAGACTATATTTTGTATGATATCCACTTTCCGAGCTTTATTTCCAATTTTCAATATAGATAGATATCATATCATTCTATTTTATTAATCCGCTTCCACATTACCATAATATTTCAGTTCGTCATTATGGACTATCGCCAGTCGTTCACGAAACTCGGTGTAGAAACTTGCAAATTGGGCAGCGATCAAACCAAAAACGTACTATGTGCAAAAAGTAGGTATAGTTATTATACGAAAAGGCAACTGTGTGTTTATTTTCTCGTATTCAAAAATGACTCTAGTCACTAATTACCATAGAATTATTACGTATCCTAGTACACGCACCGAAAGTGAAGCAAGTAAAACTAACGCGAAACCGCGTAGTTTCACTCAGCGATCCGTCAGTGCGCAACGTCTCGTCTTACGGAGAAGAGCTCGCGACAAATTGTAATAATTACTTAAAATATTGTCACAACAGTGATGAAAAACATAAAAAAGTGATGGTAATATATTTCAGAGATAATTTCATACAGGGTGTCCAGTAAATAGCACGACATACTGCAGGGGATGATAGCTAGGGTCACTACCTATCAATATAACACAATATATGTTCAGCAAAATCTTACGGATTTACAGTTTTACAAAATTTTCCGAAATACCGAAAAATCTCTACCTTGAAACAGATTTTTAAGCATCTCGTAATGAAAAAATCCTTTTCTAGTACTTTTTTTTACATCAAATTATTCGTGAATAGTTACTTTACTCATTGATAAGTCTTTTTTCTATCAAAGACAAGAATGTTTTCAAGAAATACTATTTTTTGTTTAAATTTGCACAGAACTATTTTCTTATCACTTAAGTTTAACCTACAGTGGTGAAAAAATGTATGTGGCAGTTTTGTACAACAAACTTAAAAAATAGCTTGTTTAATGGTGATTTTGGAAAGATACAATACTAGTGCATTTTCATTAAAAAATACAAAAAAATAAGCTATTTTAGTTAATAAGAGCATTTTATTTTAAATGCTCAAATTGCTAATAAAGTAATGTGACTTTGAATTCGAATCGTTGTAAGGTCGTACTACGGTTCGAATTACATAATAATTAATCTACAGCCGACCGGCCGGCCGGTCTGTAAATGACATCTTGAAGGATAAGGTGATAGTAAAAAAAACAGAGGAGTTAACTTTAATAAACATTTATTTAAATAAATTACAATAAATGCTCAAATTGCTTCCCTTGTGCCCTAATACACGCTCGGCATCTTCTTAAAAATGAGCTTTTGAGTCTTCTCAGGCTTATTTCCGATATTTTTCTTGCTGCAATGTTAACCCTTGCTCTCAATTCATTGTCATTTTGGATCGGTTTTTCATAGACTTTGTCCTTCATGGCACCCCAATAAAAAAAATCCAGGGGGTTTAGGTCCGGAGACCTAGGTGGCCATAATATCGGTCCCAGTCGCCCAATCCACCTGCCTGGATAAGCTTCATCTAAGTAGGCTCTTACTTCCCGGCCATAATGAGCAGGGCACCCATCATTTTGAAGCCACATCACCTCTCTTAGCTCACTCGGAACATTTTCAAGGAGCGTGGGTAGGGTTTCTCGTAAAAACTCCAAGTAATTATTGGCATTTAATGTAGGTGGAAGCTCGACGAGACCCACAATTTGGCCATTAAAAATCCCACACCATAAATTTATTTTGAATTGGTACTGGGACTTGTCTTCTCTTGACACATACGGATTTTCTAATTGCCAACTATGTAAATTATGCAAATTCAAGTAGCCGTCCTTTCTGCAGGCTGACTCATCACCCATAACACCTTATTAAAAAGTTTGGGTCCTCCGATGCATTTCAAGCATGCGGCGGCAGAATTGAACTCTCGGCAGGTAGTCTCTAGTTAAAAGAGTTTGCACGCGTCGTACGTGAAATGGATGGTATCCATACCTCTTAAGTACGGAATGAACAGTGGACTTCGGTATCCTGTGCGCCGTTGTATCGCCCTAACCGAAGTTGTCGGGTCTTGTTCTCGTTCCTGAAGCACTATGTCTTCGTCAACAACTTGAGGCCGTCCACCGCCACGTTGACCAGGAGTCTGCCTTCCATGTAGGAGTTATGCACTCTGGTAAACATTTCATGGTGTGGATGTCTCTAACGGAAACCTTTCCTGTAGAGGGTGGCAGCAGCTCGGGAACTTTGGCCAGCTTCTCCGTAAATAAGGTGCATCTCAGCATACTCTCGCTGCGTATAACCAGAAAAACGCGGCGGTTGGCCATGTTATAAAACACAAAGTCCAGGTGGTCGCCAAGTCGTCGTAGTGATCACAATAAAAATCCAAATCGTAAGGCAAACAAAGTCCGGGGTCCAAGGCACAAAACAGTCGTCAGTACGAAACAATAATTTGTGAACACAGAGATGCGTTGCGCTCGGTTTAAGGTAGCGTACTGACAAGTGTCGCAAATAAGGTTGAGAGTGAGACACAAAATCACAATGCAAGAAAGAGCGGGATAGCACATGCGCTTCTTTTGTTAGACAGTAACCGGTCGGGTCGGGTCGGTCGGTGAGCAGGTAAAAACCTTTAGTCATTACGCGTGCATGTCGCATTTTACGTGTCACAACTAGTTTTATAATAATTCGCGTAAATGAGCAGCTATTACTTATTCTCATAGTGGTTTTTGTCAAAATTACGTTAATTACATTTTCAACAAAATCAGCTTCTCTGGAACTAAAATAGCATTTTTTTGTATTTTTTTAATGAAAATGCACTAGTATTGTATCTTTCCAAAATCACCATTAAACAAGCTATTTTTTAAGTTTGTTGTACAAAACTACCACATACATTTTTTTTCACCACTGTAGGTTAAACTTAAGTGATAAGAAAATAGTTCTGTGCAAATTTAAACAAAAATAGTATTTCTTGAAAACATTCTTGTCTTTGATAGAAAAGACTTATCAATGAGTAAAGTAACTATTCACGAATAATTTGATGTAAAAAGTACTAGAAAAGGATTTTTCATTACGAGATGCTTAAAAATCTGTTTCAAGGTAGAGATTTTTCGGTATTTCGGAAAATTTTGTAAAACTGTAAATCCGTAAGATTTCGCTGAACATATATTGTGTTGTATTGATAGGTAGTGACCCTAGCTATCACCCCCTGCAGTATGTCGTGCTATTTACTGGACACCCTGTATATTTAATTCATTAGGATTACGTAAATCACTCGTAAAACCAAAAAAATACTTACCTAAGCTATCATAATACAAATGTTGCTAGTTGTGAGAAAAAAAATTGCACAATTTTCATTTAAAAATCTTTAATTTCTATTATTTATTTTAAACGTTAAATCGCAACGCTCTGTGTAAAACTCAAACGTTTAAATGTAGATATAGTCCGCGAGACATAAGCTAAGCTTTGCATTTGTTTGAGTGATTACCAAAAGTAGAGTCAGACAAAAAAAAAGTATGTGTACATATGTAAGTGTGACTGAGAAGTCAGAGATCAATAAATGAAATTCAAATATAAAAAAATTATAACAATTCTTCTGCACCGGACATTGCATCTTCATCATTTTCATTATCACTCTCGTCTTCATTTTCACTCTCGTCTGATGTGTCGTTTGTGTTAATAATGAATCGTTCCATCATATCATCAAGAACGGCGTCGTGACCATGAAACCTTTTTTCTTCTTTTATTGCGTGGTCACATACAGTTTTCCATTCTTGTACAGTGATAGTGTCAACTTTTTCTTTCGCTAACCTCATTATTGTATCCATATTCATTGACACGTTTTTTTTCGCTACGTACCCTTTTATCATTGTCCATTTATTTTCAATTGGGCTGAAATCCGGGTGGCAGGGTGGTAGACGAAGGACGCTGTGTGACCATGTTCTCTAAGTAAAGTATCAATTTTATATTCAATAAATCATTATTTGTTTTGCAGTATCAATTGATAGAGTTGTGGTTTAAGCATCGATGTAGAGTGATCAATATTGCGATACTTGAGCCAGTCAATCATATCTTGTTTACGACTATTTGAGTTGGGAGCGGGATTTTCTAACGAATTGTGGTAAGATGCATTATCTACCACCACCACGCTATTGGGCTTTAAATTTGGAATTAATTGCCTTTGTAACCATTTCGTGTAGTTTTCTGCATTCATATTGTTATAGTAATCTCCACTTTTTTGATTTGCTTTGAACATCAGCAGTGCATTTGGTATGAAACCGTCCTCTCCGACGGCATGAACTATTATCAAACGATTTCCTTTAGAAATTGGTTATTTCAAACCAGAAGTGCTGCCATCTGAATAAGATTTCGAAGAAGTGTGAGTCGTGTCTATATATGTTTCGTCGGTATAAACGACTGGCCAGCCCTGAATGCGATATTCGGAAATTATTATCAAAAATGTATACGTAGATAACGTATACCATGTTTTTCGATTAGAATTTTTCTATTATTTTCTGTCCTTTTCCATTTAAATCCTAAAAGAGACACTTCTTTACGCAATGATCAAATTGAACCTGGATAGTTTATTTCTGCCTTCAACTTTTCATGTATTCGCTTCATAGTTGGCACCTCTTTATCAGTAATGTGAAAGTTGTGAATAGTTCTTCGGATTACCGCTTTATCAAAATCGGCAATGATAATGATATTTTTCCTGCATCTGCTCTTTTTCTGAGATTTAAATATGTTTTCGTCTTCCAAAAAACGTTTACCTTCCAATAAAACTCTTTTGACAGTGGACAGCGGATTTTTCGTCGATGTCACTACCAATTGGGCTGATGTAGTGACACTTGACATGTCTTTGTCGTTAATGTCTTTAAAATAACTATTTAAATTACACAAAATTTCTTTTACTTGGCTATTTAAAGGTTTTCGTATTCTTCGTTTATTTGTGTTGGCAGCCATTTCACTAATAAATCGAATACAAAAGCCAAATATTTAGAATTAAACACGTCACGTTGCTACCAGTACAAGAGGTGAAGTGTGGAAGGTGCGCGGCGGAGTTGCGTCGCTCGAGGGGCGCACCGCGCCTCAAGCCGATTTCGAAAAGCAGTATAAACCAGTTTAAGCCAAGCAAAGTACGCGTCGCGCTATAGGCCGACGTCACACCAACACTATCTATGTGCACTCACACAAATGCAAAGCTCAGCTTAGGCCTTACGGACTATACCTACTTATCTAAGTATTATCATAATATTTACAATGGGTGCGTCATGGGTGCCTATTTTAAACGATCTATTGACGCCATTTTAACGCTAACTGTTTTATTTTTATTGCGTTGTTGACCAAGTAAAATGTTTTAGACTATAGAAAAAAGACTTTTTATTTACTATCAATTAAAAGCGAGTAACTTTAAAAACAACCATTAAAATTTTAGCGTGTATATTTTCTTTCAAATAACAAAAAAATCCAAATCAGTTTATAAGTGACGGAATTCTGAGGTAACAAATATAAAAAACTAGCTGTTACCCGCGGCTTCGCCCGCATGGTCACTGGGGAATGAACTATCCATTGCTTTTTGAATTTAAAGAAAACTGAGTTTTATAGATTTGTCAGAGATGCAGCCATTAAAAGGAAACTGAGCAAAATTGATTCGTCAGCCTATTTAAATGTTTTGAAACGCAGCGTATAGGAAAGCATGAAAATAGCCTGTTTATTCCAAATGGAAATGGGATATTTTTTTAATTAAAGGAAACTGAGCATAATTATCCGTCAGGGATGCAGACTTTTGAAAGGAAACTGAGCTTAATAGGTCCGTCAGAGGTGCAGCATTTGGAATTGAAAAGAAACTGAGCTAAATAGGAAATTTTGAATTGAAAGGGAAGATCTGTGGGAATTCTGATTAATTGATTGTGGGAATTTTGGAAAAAAAACTAACTGAACACTATTTTAAGACGCTACTGTACACAATGTTATATGTTTTTCCATTCGGGGAAAGAATGTGGAGATTCTGGGCATTTGACACACGCGAACATGCTACATACAGCTGACCATCAGAGAAGCACGGTTTTTCTAAGTTGACCCCCGCTACCTGTAACGTTTGCCCTTGCGCTTTATTAATTGTCATTGCAAAACTGAGCTTAATAGGGAACTGCAACCTTTTGAATTGAAAAGGAAGATCTGTGGGAATTATAGGGATCCGTGGTATAATAATATTTTCACCTTTTCCTACGCCTGTCAAAATTGTAGCACCGATTATGTTCCGTCCAAGATGTGTCACACGCATCCTTGTCCCGTTACATAACCGAGGAGCATCTAAATTTCGCATTAGCATGACTGGGACGCCTAATTTTAATTGAAGCTTATGTGAGGGCACACCTGACAACTCTAGAGAATTGATGAGATTGATTGAGAAATGCATGTTGTTCGTTAAATCTGAATAAACGCTCGCAATTAATTCGGAATGACTCTGTACTAAATTACAAAAATCTCTCGTCAATTTAACGCAGCCCTCAGCATCCGTTTCCAACCGCCCATCGCCAATTTTTAATAGTGTGTCAGCATAGTTTCCAGCATTGATATCATTATACAAATGCACTCTCATATTCGTAGTTAAACTGAATTTTGTCACCTTGTTCCATAAAATAGACGACTTGAGGCATGCTTTAATTTCATCTGGTGTGCCCTTTTGAATGACAGGTAAAGTTTAGCGAAAGTCACCAGCCAGTAAAACCACCATTCCTCCCATTACATCGGTATTGCTGCGCAAATCCTGGAGCGTTCGATTTAGTGCTTCTACAGCTTTTTTATGCGACATTGTACTTTCGTCCCACACTAAAAGTTTGCATTGTCGTAGCATTATACCTCGTGCACTATTTTTGCTAAAGTTGCAGATCGGCGATTCTTCCTGGGCTAGATTTAGAGGGAGTTTTAAAACAGAATGTGCAGTGCGGCCCCCGCTTAGCAGCGTGGCGGCTATACCGGAGGAAGCTACGGCCACAGCAATGTTTTATCTTTCCGTACTTGCGCTAATAATAAATTTAACAAAATGTCTTCCCAGTTCCTCCAGGGCATCTAAAAGAAAAGTGCACCATTTCCAGATTAAATTTGTCCTAATACTTTGTCAAAAACTCGTTTTTGTTCGGGAAGCAAGCGGGGTACAAATTCGGCTACTTGCTGCTGCAAAGCTGGTATATCGTAGTTTGTTTCACGTATAATTTCATCACTTAGTTCATTTTCGGTTGTTCGCTGAGGGCTTATCATTCCAAAGTCGTTTAATTTTTTGCCTACCATTGCCATTACTTTATCTTCAATTTTTCCAAGTGCTTCATTATAAATGTGTTCATTGTATGTTCGCGTGTGTCTGCTGTAACCTTCGCAAAATATCTTCCGCCATGTACTCTTTATATTTGTCCCACAATTTATGTGCATTAGATAGCCCGTAAGATGGTATGAGAGTTGCACAAAGATCCCTAATTTTTGCTGGTGACTGGCACTGCACAGCTTCCTCCATGGTTTCATCCCAGTGATTATCGTTTTCTAAAAGATGCAGAGCTTCACATGCTTCTCTATAAGTTGCGCATTCCTGACCGTTGACAGTTTTAAGATCTTTATATCCTATAGGACCCCGAACATGGTGCAGTAGCAATCGTAAACAGAAACATTCAAAATTAGTTACATGGTCGGTATACACACGACCAAGGGCATCTGATGACTTTACACCGGGCCAATTTGCAACAGGCGCGCCTTGAATACGGCGTTTCCACTCCTTCCTAGATGTGTTCCAAGTATAATAGCGGGGGACTTCAGAATATAACAACGTTTTTGCAAAGGGTCGGTTTGACAAAGTTGAAAGAAGGCTGTTAGTGTAGTTTTGGCGGTGATGCAATTCTTTCTTGGAAATTTCTTTCGGTGAAATATACACGCTCTCCATTTTCTAAGTGCACAGCAAGGTGAGTAACTGTTGGGTGCCTTTCGTGTAAAGGAAGCCAAGGAGACGCCACGCTGCCTCGTTACTGCTGACATAACGCCCTGCTTGAAAGGTCTGTACTTCATTAACGGATTGCCTCACCTTCACTCCTGAGATTAAATATTGCTTGGTCGCTTCCTTTATTTATGTACTTACAGATATACTTGATTGCGCGGACAGAGCTACATGCTTCTACATTAATGTGGGCATTAAACATTTTACATAGAATGGGCGAATACGGGACAATCCAGCTGTTATCTAAGGTTTCGAACGCTCCAGAGCGAGATTTGATTGTAACTTTCCTGCCACCATCTTCGGGAGCTCTGCGTATGTATAAAGGGTAGCCATTGTCATTGTGCACTGTTTCTTTTAATAGCTGTTTAGGGAATTTCTTTGTACATTTTCCTTCTTTCATACATGGCGATATTGAATTTCGTGCTCCACATGGACCGTGAATCATATTTCGGACGATGGTATCATACAATTCTTTATCTTGCTCAGGATCCGGAATCTCGGCGCTTATTATGTCGTCTATTTGGCTGGGCCGCAACTTCTCTTTAAGCCATATTAGAATGTGGGCATGCGGTAATCCTCTTTTTTTGCCATTCAATTGAATACATGAAGCACTGCACCTCTCCGAAAATTTTCCCTTTGTTAATTACATACATTAATTTTTGTACTTTTAATCTAAATACTCTAGCAACTAAATCAGTCAGTACTTTTTTGGCCCGGCATTAGCTCCTCGGTTATTTCTTTCCATGTGGGATTGCAAGTAAAAGTAACAAAAAGATCAGGTCTTCCGTAAGTTCGTACATAGGCGAATGCGTCTTGTGTGTACTCATGTAGGTAGCGGGGACTGTTAACGAATGATGAGGGCAGAATTACCATCTTACCTAAATCTCTGGGGCTTACATTGGCGTCGCTAGAAACTGCATCTTGTAAATGTATATAATTCTCAACGCGCAGCTTTTTTTGATTTAAAGATATATAACGGAGACGTTCACTTTCTACCTTCACATACATGTCTACCAAAAATTGATGTTATTTCATTATATTGTCTACACCGGGCTAAGAGGTTAAAATCATTTTCTCGCAACATCATATGATACGCATAAAAATCCATACATGATACTTTTTTGTTCGGAGTAGGCTCCTTTGTGACCGGGTTAATGAGTGGAATTTGAAAATGATAACGCTCTTGTCCTTTGCAATAAATCAATGGGTATTGCAGAGCGTCATAAAACTTGTGTGTATCGGCTACCCGTTGCAACGTATCATCACGTGCTCGCAAGACAATGTCTCGGGAAGAAAATTGATCACCACTAATTACGGCTGCTATTTCGTTTATCAAAGGTGCATTGTAGCGCCTTTCATGCTCTCCTCGAGGGGTCCGATCTGCGTGAATGACGACTTTATAATCCTCTTCAGGAAGTTTTTCTAAAGCAGTTTTAAATGTTTTGACTAAAATGTTACGTTCATGCAAGAATCTTTGAATTTTGAACACTGTGTCTCTCTCAACTCCCTGGATAAATTGGCAGCGACGGTCTACCTCAATTTCTTCGTCACCCATAAAATATACTTGTAAAAATTTATGCTGTTCGTTTTCAGCTGGAAAAAGTGAACCTATTCTATGATAAATTTGCCCTTGCACCGTAAATGTAGGCGAAAATCCCGGCATTATTATTTCCCGGTCAACTCCGAAGGACGTCATTTGAAAGCATGAGTTATATTTCCGGATCCTAATGATTTCTTATATTTACGCGAACACTACACATTGAATTAAACTACTTTTACGGATTATATCGCGTTTAATTAACTTATTTTATTAATTCCCGACGTTTCGGGTGCTTTACAGCACCCATGGTCACGGGGACCATGTCATCAGTCCCCATCTCTTCGCGCCTGTGTCTCTTCTGGTGTTTCAGATGCCCTTATAGTAGATTGACGTTCAGCTTGCTCAATGAGTCTGTGTTGAGTTTCATCAGGTGTTTCCGCGGCTCTTAAGGCGGCCTGACGTTCCGCTTATTCGAATAGCCTTTGCTGACTTTGAGCAGGTGTTTCAGTAGCTCTTAAAGTAGATTGACGCTCTGCCTGTTCAAGACGCCTTTGCTGACTTTGATCAGGTGTTTCAGTAGCTCTTAAAGTAGCTTGACGCTCTGCCTGTTCAAGACGCCTTTACTGACTTTGAGCAGGTGTTTCAGTAGCTCTTAAAGTAGCTTGACGCTCTGCATGTTCAAAACGCCTTTCTTGACTTTGAGAAGGTGTTTCGGAAGCTCTTAAAGCAGCCTGACGCTCTGTCTGTTCAAGACGCCTTTGCTGACGTTGAGAAGGTATCTCAGATGCTCTAAAAGTAGCCTGACGCTTTGCTTGTTCTTGCCTTCTCAGTTCAGCATCTTCTAAAGATTCTAGCGATAGAGCTAATGTTTTCGCTTGTCTTTGAGAAGATACTCTTGAAAGGCTGGACTTACGTTTGCGAGGCATTATGAAGTAAGAAAAAACCTATTTATAAAAAACGTTAAAATACCTAAAAGGAATTAAATTTCCTTTTAAATATTTTTTAAAGCAAATCCAAAATATCTAAAAGGAATAAATATTTCTTTTAAATATTTTTTAAAATCAAAACAACAAAACCAATTCAAGACACAACACGAATCCGAAAACGATAGCCAAAAAAATCGAATCAACTTAAACCAAATCACAAAACAAATCGCAGAAAACCGAAATCGAAAGCAGTAGTCAATATAAATATAACCAACGAAAAAAGAAGTAAGTGTATAGGTACAGTATACACTATCTATACTATTAATATTCCTTTGAAATATTGTTAAACAACCTAAAACAACGAAAACCAATTCACGATTCTAAATAAACAAAATCCAAAATCAAAGCCAGAGTCTAAATATGTATAAAGGAATACCAACCAAATCAACAAAACCGATCCAAGAAAATACACAAATCTGAAAATGAAAGCCAATATAAATCCATTCAACCTTAACCAAATCACAAAGCAAATAACAAACAACCGAAATCGAAAGCAGGTAGTCGAATAAGCTACGAAATAGAAACAATTTAAGCGTATAGGTACCGCATGCACTATAAGTTGACGCGCGGCTCAACGGCGGGAGTTAAGTACATGTCAAGAAACATTTCGTTACCGCGTTTAAAAAACCTAATAACGACATCTAGCGGAATCAATTTAAACTATGTATACGTTAGTTAATAAGAACTCTCAAAAAATATTTTTCTTATAATTTTGCACAATTGTTCTTATTGTAATACCGATTCATTCATAACCACATATAAGAACTGTATTCATTTGCGTCCAATAAATATTACTAAGGCTTATTAATAAGGTTTACTAAGAACTGTTTCTACCATTGTTAAGGGTGAAAGCGTGACAGGTGGTGATAGTATTTCTGATCAATACTTATAATCACGCCTGTAACCCTTGCGGGGTAGGCAGAGCATCAACGGATTACTTAATATCGTCTGCGAGGTTATCGCCTATTCTGTGAATTACGATGCACCAAAACGTTTGAAGAAAATCAGCTGGTGAATTTTATGTTTTTTATCGCTCTCTTCCCGGTCCTGCGTGGAAAATACAGATCCATACATTTTTTATCTTAATTTTGGTAAAAAGACATAATAATCCAGATATTCTGACCTTCTGTGTTCGTCCATCGTACCGTCGTCCGTCTTGTCGAATCACGGTGGCGCCACCTAGCTGAATTTAATTTTGCAACATATTCGATTTTCCCACGGGAATGATATGTTTTTCCGCTGAAAAAAGTAGCCTATGTCACTCTACAGCCACCGAACTATCTCCATACAAAAAATCATGCCATGCCGACGCTCTGTTGCGACGTGAAAGAAGGACAAACAAACAAACACACTTTCGCATTTATAATATTAGTATGGATACACTGAACTGAGAACCTCCTCCTTTTTTGAAGTTGGTTAAAATTAAACATTACACGATTTCCTTATTGCATTCATAGTGTAAACATAATATCCTTAAATTTTATTACGTCCGCATTTTTGTACCATTAAAATATGTATAATAAAGTTATATTAGTACCATCATTATCATATTTATTTTATTACATTTTATATTCTCATAAAATACGTCATCGTACGTAATACCTAATCTTTATTTTATAAAATTGTGATTTGCACAATTTGTTTGCAAACGAATGCCGTGTATGTGTGCGTATGATGAGCGCAGGCATATTCGACTCGAGCACACTAACATAATAACCTTACGTCACTTTGACGCTCGTGTTTTGTACTAGACTGCGTTTCTACTGGGTGATAAATCTATGCTAATTACTCACTAAATCTTGACATATTTCACAGAGAAAGACGCAGGCCTCATAGTAATTACTAGCATAGAGAGAGAAGCCTAAAATAAGAACAAAATTCTTGTAGTTGAACTCTTTATGCATATGGGGTTTTACTTTCAAAAGCGGGGGCAGGATTTCTTTTCTGAATTTGTCTTCCAATCTTATCCCAAACATGCTCTATGGAGCTTAAGTCGGGCGAGCGCGCTTGCCACCCCATAGCATTGATTTCAACGTCTCGAAGGTATTCGACAACCGCAGTATGGGAGCGAGCATTAGTAAATGGCACGACGCGGAGTTCTGTACGTGCCCCCATACAAATACCTCTCCATACCATAACTGACTCTCCACTATATGCCTCTTTTCCAAAGATGTTGGATTGAGCGTGCTTCTCACTCGAGCGTCTCCATACTTTAATCTTTTAATCATCTGTGAATAGAACTTGACTCCAAGCTTCGTTATTCAAATTTTCGTGATTACGAGCAAAAAAAATGAAATTCGAAAAAAAAAACACTCCAATTTTTTTAATACCATTTACTAATGTTTGTGGGCAGTACGCACGATAATGACAACAGGAGAAATTAAACTTTTTTTCGCGTTCCTCTACATTTTCCACGAGTGTATATTAAAATGCCTCCACGAAACAGGAGTAATTCAATAGTAGAGGTAAAGCCCTGTCCATAGCTTGCAGAACGACTTTAAGCTTCCTCATGCGTTGTATACGCTTTTACAACAAAATCCCAGAAAATATACAAAATTCGACCTGCTCAAAATTCAAAAACTTTATTAAACATAGTTTGTATAAAAAGGGTTATTATAATGTTAAGGAATTTATGGATGATAATAACCCCTTGGAATGAGGTGTTCGCTGCCAGGCTGTTTCTAATTTGTTTTGTGTGGTTAATTGTGTAATATACATGATTGTAAGCTGTTGTTTAAAAAAAAAAGTCCCGCTGGGTTTCTTGCTGGTTCTTCCCAGGACACAGGTTTTTTTTCGAACCAGTGGTAATTAGACAAAAGAGTGACTTTCAATAAGTATTATTTATAATCTATATTGAATAAAAAAGTTTCTGTTTCTGTTTCTGTTTCTGTTCTCCGTAGGTCATCGCTGGCATCACGCACACTGGTTGTATGCACACTTCTTTTGAGATTTTGAGGTTTATTGGACCAGCCAGTCGATTTCGATACGTCGGTTGACCACTTGGTCGAAGTTGCACTTGCCTAGTGGGATAATACCTGTGTTTAGGTGAAAAAAAAAACATCGAAAACAGGCTGTGCTATCTAAATTGTTTACATGATAACGCTCATAATAATAAAAAACATCCTAATTTCAATAGAGAAGATGGCTGGGTGCTACACACTGATTCGCCACAACTTCGATCCAAGGATCTGCGCTGTGATTTACGGGCTCTGACCACAAGCCGCGCCAAAATCCAACAGTGTCGGCCTGATTCGGTGCTGGGTCCGATACGCGTACCATTGGTCGTTCTAATGATTTATATAGCCTCTTCTGATCACTCTGGAAGAGACGCTTCTGGTTGAATCTTGTCGAGCTCTCGATATATCACCGGATCCGATTTCCCCAAGCAGCGAATATCTGCTTCAGATCGTCTATTCGCTCCGTCAGTTTTTGCACCATTTCCGGCTGCAACAAACTGTTGTTATTATTATTATTATTACACCTGCAACAAACTTGAAAAAAAAGAAGTTTAAAGATGGCTATAGATGCGTTATTACCACCTAGAACTGAAATGCCTCACACCCTGTAACTATAGTGCCTCTTCATACCTTTCAGACCGAAACACAGCAGTGCACGAACTGCTACTTTGCGGGTGAAATAGGTAAGAGGGTAGTACCTTTCCAGACGTACTCCAAGGCAGGAAAGGAATTCCACAACCGAGTGCACCATTAGTCACCTTTTACAACACGCTTGGCAATTAACGCAGTTGAAAAATTTTTTGTTGTTCTCACATAAACATAGAGGTCTATAAGTTGAACAACATTACTCTAGTGAGGGTGACGTTCTTTTCTACTATCTACTACACAATAACCTTTTTTAATATGGGGAAATACATATAGATACTTTCCGCCGCGATGGCAACGGATAGGTTATGTCGGACTTCTACCGGCTAAAACGCTATCGTAGACATCATCAGGGTAGAGCAGGGTCCCGGAATCACAGTTCAAAGCAACTGAAGCCCCTACCATCCTTATGTTGTTAGAAGTAAGTCCCCAGTACATGCTACCCACAGTATCCTCGCAGTGCTAACGCAATAATACACAGTGTGCCGGACGGGCGAAACTCGGGAGTAAATGTCGAAGATACTCGAGTCACTCACGTCCTACACCTATAGGTTCCGGTGGTCGTCTACTGCCGTTTTTTGTGGGTGCGGTTGGGGTGCTATGGACGGACGTCCAATCAAAATGCACGAACTGTAAAATACGAATGGCAAGCCAGTGGCCAGCGCAGCGGTTCGACTGCTCAACTTTTCTGCGGAAATCTTCTGACAATCGGTTGTCGACTATGGTTGTTGACTACGGTTGGTCAACTACGGTTGTTCACTACGGTTGTTCATTATCGGTTGTTCCCTAAGTTATTCACCGTTGGTTGTTCACTATATTCTTGAGATGATTTCTTCAGTTGAATATTTCTTCCAGTTGCTCGGTAGTAGACTTGAGTAGTTCGCGAATGACCTAGGTGGGAAGAGTGCTCCTTTAGGTGAACTATGCGAACTAGTTCGTCGATTATCTCGCTCTTAGTTCTTTATTTATTTATTTTCCTGGCGTCCGCTAACCGACTGATTTATTTTTACTCTTACCGCTCTTACCAGAGTTTCTTATTAAAGTATATAATTTATAGTCTATGGTTAAAGTTTAATTAGTTTACAATTCACAACAAATAACAAATATTGCTGGCTCACAATATTAATATGAAAGTGATAGTAAACAGTACATAAATACCGTATAGTTCTTAATTAGATTTTACGGTAAGTTTATTCCAAATTAAAATTTTACTTTTCTATTTCTACTAATTGTAATAAATACTCGAATATGTATTACTATGTTACATTAATTAGCGACATGTAACCTATAATTATTGCAGTTGTGTTACTTTCATTAATTCAATACATTTCAAAAATATAAAAACTTGTTTAGTTTCGTTTATTATATTAGGTCCTTACATATGAAATTGGCGTTTTGTACGGGAGGAATATAAAGTCAGTCAAAAGTCAGTTTTAGAAAGCTGTAGTGAACAACACCGGGGCTAGTCCACCAAACACTCACAAGTAACTTTTTCTGAGTCAATTTTCGTTTAGAGCAGAATTTGGCTGGGTCTCCAGGGTTCAGCCATTGCGACGAGCGCTTCCGATTATCATACAGTATCCACTTTTCATCACAAGTAATGATTCGATTTAAAATCCCTTCATTATTGTGTCGGTTGAGCATCGTAACACAGCAGTCGACGCGTGTTTGCAAGTTCGATTCACTAAATTCATGAGGTACCCATCGTTCAAGTTTTTTTACTTTCCCGATTTGCTTCAAGTGGATTAATACAGTTTTATCACTTACCCCGAAGCCTGCAGCTATCTCTGAAGTGCTTTGTGATGGATCCGCTTCCACAATAGCCTTTAATTCTTCATTTTCCACTTTGGTCTCCGGCCGTCCACGGGGTTAGTTCTGAAGGTCGAAATTTCCAGAACGAAAACGTTGAAACCAAAAACGTACCGTGCTTTCTTTTGCAACACTAGCACCGTACACATCATTAATCCTTCGAGCTGTTTCTGCAGCACTGGTGCCACGGTAGAACTTGTACTCGTAAATATACCGATATTTCATGTTTTCCATTGTGCGGTAATAAGCGACGCTAAAGAATAAAATGATGAGGAAAAAACAAATGAATGACTGTTTTCAAAACTCAAATGTACCAGCTAAATGAATTTGTAAATTTGAATTTGGAATTCTTAACCAAAGACGAGATATTTCGTCAGTACGACAAAACGCTAATTTAATATGTAAGGACCTAATATTTTATTTTAATTTCTGTATCATCAAATAGTTCTTGATAAGTGTCTTGTATATATTATGTAGTATATTGCATACAAATTAATTCATTAATATTTTTTAAAGTAAAATCAATTAATTTTTATTTACTGACATTCAATCAACTCATCTTTTTTAATTAGATCTACTGAAACTAAAAAAAAAACTAATGAACTAAATGAGCGAACTAGTTTGCTATAGGACTATCAACTAAATTGAGCGCTCCCAATGGCGACCGACTACGCCCAAGACTATTCGGTAGTAACTTTCTACAATATAACCGGACCCCGAGGCGCTTAAGTAGACCGGAGCTTTACCGTAAAGTGAGCCGCTTTCCATTGTCTGTATTTGCCTCGTTATTGTTTACTATTTTCACTATACAATCAATTACATTTCTTTATAATCACCAAACGGTATTCGCTGAAGGTCATACAGGTTTACGCACCAACCTCGGCACACCCCGATGTGGAGGTGGAGGAAATGTATGAGGATATCTCTAGAGCCATGCATTCCTCCAAAACCCACTATACGGTGTTAATGGGAGACTTCAACGCAAAACTAGGCACAAGAGAGAGCGGTGAGCTGAAAGTAGGGAAATTCGGAATAGGGCAACGGAACCCAAGGCCCAGCAGCTGGCCGACTTTATGGAGAAAGAGGACTCTTTATGATGAACTCTTTCTTCCAAAAGCGGCCCCACAGAAAGTGGACCTGGTCGAGCCCCGACGGTTCGACAAAAATGAGATTGACTTCATTATGACGACCAGACGACAACTGTTCAGTGATGTCTCAGTGATCGCGAGGTGAAAACTGGCAGCGATCACCGAATGGTGAGAGGCACACTGAACCTAAACGTTAAGTTGGAGGTCACGTCTAATGAAGTCAACGCTCCGTCCCCCTCGTGCTCTAATCCAAAGTCCCGAAAACTTTCAGCTCGAGTTACAAAATCGTTTTCAGTGCCTAGAAGTTTGCAATGAAGTGGACGATATGAATGACAAGCTTGTGGAAACTGTCCATGCGGTCGGAGCTAAGTTCTGTAAGACCCGTCGCAGAAGAACACAAAAACTCTCCGATCAAACTCTTAATCTCATGGTTGTTAGACGGGAGATGAAGCTGCAGTCTTCAGCAGATTTGACAGCATACAGGCAACTGAACAGACAGATCTCCAAATGCATGCGGCGGGACTTGCGTAACTTCAATACAGCTCGTATTGAAGAAGCCATCGAGCGGAACCAGGGCTCCAAAGTCTTTGCCAGAGATCTGTCTGCCAGAAAGAGCCAACTGTCGAAGCTGAAGACCGATTGTGGCAGCATCGTTTCCGGGGCACCTGAGATTTTGAGTGAGATTGAGAGGTTCTATGGGCAGCTGTACACGTCATCGTTGGAGCCACACGCAAGTGTGAGTAACGATCCAAGAGCAAGTCTTATCCGACACTATTCCGATGATATCCCGGACGTCAGTCTGAGCGAGATTAGAATGGCTCTCCAGCACCTTAAAAACGGCAAGGCCCCAGGCGAGGATGGAATTACAGCGGAGCTTCTGAAAGCGGGTGGAAAACCGGTACTTGAAGTCCTTCAGAAGCTCTTTAATTCCGTCCTCCATGGTGGCATTACACCGGAGGCGTGGAGCAGAAGTGCGGTGGTCTTGTTCTTCAAGAAAGGCGACAACGCTCTCTTGAAGAACTACAGACCGATTTCCCTTCTGAGCCGCGTCTACGTGCTGTTTTCGAGAGTCATTACGAATCGTCTCGCATGCAGACTCGACGACTTCCAGCCTCGAACAAGCCGGTTTCCGAAAGGCTTTAGCACCATAGACCACATACATACCCTTCGGCAAATTGTACAGAAGACCGACGAGTACAATCTGCCACTTTGCCTTGCGTATGTGGACTATGAGAAAGCCTTTGATTCCGTCGAAATTTGGTAGTGCTGCAGTCTCTTCAGCGGTGCCAAGTGGACTGTCGGTATATCGAGGTGCTGAAGTGTTTGTACAGTAGGGCTACGATGGCTATCCGAGTACAGAACCAGAGTACGAAACCTATCCAACTGCAGAGAGGTGTAAGACAGGGTGACGTAATATCCCGAAACTCTTCACCGCTGCATTGGAAGACGTTTTCGAGCTACTGGACTGGAAAGGATACGGTATTAACATCAATGGCGAGTACATCACTCACCTTCGATTTGCCGACGATATAGTTCTTATGGCAGAATCGCTGGAGGACCTAAGCACTATGCTCAATGACCTCAATAGTGTCTCCCAACGGATAGGTCTCAAGATGAACATGGACAAAACAAAAATCATGTTTAATGTCCATGTCACACCTATGCCGGTAGTTGTTGGGAGCACTAAGCTCGAAGTTGTTGACGAATATGTTTACCTGGGACAAATAGTCCGACTAGGTAAGTCCAACTTCGACCGAGAGGTCAATCGACGGATTCAACTCGGCTGGGCAGCGTTCGGGAAATTACGGCACTTCTTCTCGTCAGGCATACCTCAAAACCTCAAAACTAAATTATACAACCAGTGCGTGTTGCCAGTGATGACATACGGAACTGAGACGTGGTCCTTCACTTCTGGCCGTATGAGGAAGCTCAAGGTCGCTCAGCGAGCTATGGAGAGGGCTATGCTCGGGGTTTCTCTGCGTGATAAACTTAGAAATGAGGATATCCGCAGTAGAACCAGAGTAACCGACATAGCCCAAAGGATTAGTCAGCTGAAGTGGCAATGGGCCGGCCATATAGCTCGAAGAACCGACAACCGATGGGGAAGAAAGGTTCTCGAGTGGCAGCCTCGTACCGGCAGGCGAAGTGTAGGGCGTCCCCCCACTAGATGGAGTGACGACCTGGTAAGACATGCAGGAAGTCAATGGATGCAGGTGGCTCGGGACCGTGCTTTGTGGCATTCCGTGGGGGAGGCCTATGTTCAGCAGTGGACTTGTGAAGGGCTGTAATGATGATGATGAATCAATTATCAAAATTTACAATTTTTTCTATATACGATTAATTGTTATGCTAATGTATCATACATGGTTATATTGGTAATTTAGTCGTCTATTAGAACATTATAATATTTTTAATATATTAATAGTCTAAAAAGTTATTAATGAAAACATCCCAAATTTTAACAATATTTAAGTACATTGATTCTTTAATTTGACTATAGGTGGGAAATAAGGTATACTACGCGAAATATTCTTTTATTTCCTTAATCTATAAACTTTAATCTAATTAAATACTATGTTTACAATTCTTTTAGAGCACAAAAATTATTTATTTTTATAATACTAAGGGTTGTAAACATGTTGTAAAATTACACTATTGCACCTTTCACTTAGGTTTGTCACTAATACTGTTTCTAATTATAATTTTAATATTGTTTTTATCACTATGTTTTAATCACTTTTTGTTGTCGCGAACACACAGTAAAAATTCAAGGGAATGAATTTACCCCCAGACCCTCGTAAGATACACCACAGGTTATTCTTTGTTTCAGAGTCACAATGAGGGTAAGCGTGTTTGTCTTACTCTCAGCACTCGCTGCGGTGTCGTCAGTGTCGGGATACAACATTCTATGTATTTTCCCAATTCCATCACGGAGTCATTGGCTCTTGGCTAAAGGCATTGTCAATGCCCTCTTGACGGCTGGCCACCAGGTAGTTTAGTATAATATGACTTCGGATTCCTTTTGTAGATCCTTTTTTATAGAATAAGGATAACAAACGAGCACAGTCAACTTGTAAGTAAGTGGATATTGTGGCCCATAGACATCTACATTTATCCTTGATTAAGAATCAAAATGCAGATGCATTTTCACCTCTGAGGACTCAGATGGAATGCCTCGTATCACTACCCACAAAATTTTATAAAATGTATAAAGTGAGGTGAAATTTATTTATTTAAATTAAAAGCTTTTATTTTACTTGCAATGTATGTTTGTTAGGGTCAAACAACTGAATTTTAAAGCAGTTATCCTCAACCGAATGAGCTGAAATTTTGCACACATGTTAAGTTTGGATGACAATGCATGGTTAGCTAAGTGGCGTCATACTAAATCCAATATAGCGGACGGCTCAAGATGGCGGTCTAGTTATTTTCTATAGACTTCCTTGAGATGGAAATCAAATTAAAGGGCGCTGAGAAGAATACGAAAATAAAATGTCGTCACTCTAAATCAATAATGGTGGACACCCAAATATAGCGGACTATATGTTTTTTATCCACCCCATGATATGGATATCAAATGAAAGGGTTTAGGCCATACCAATTTTAAAGAGTTATAACTCGTCAAAGGGTAGGGACAGCTTGGTGGTGCTCGAACAAAATGTTGTTGTACCGACAAGGGTCAACTGCTGGCGAAAAAAAATCAAGATGGTGAACCTAAGATGGCGATCAAAAATCAACAGTGAAGCATTAATTAAAATTAACAGGCTTAAAACATGTCCAGAAATAACTAAAAAATAAAAAAAACATGCGTGAGTGTCGTGGAACACTCGGTCAGAATGAAGTTCGGTTTATACGAAGTTCCTTTCGTAGTATATTATTATTGATAAACGTATTATATTATTGATTAACAAATACAAATAAAAGAATTACTAGCGTCTATTAAAATGAAGCGTCATAATTACAATAATATTTCTTTCATGGCATGATAAGAAAAAGTGCGAGGGAGAAGGATTTTATTCCATCTCGCTCGCACTATTGAAAGGGGTCGTGACGGAAAAATCTTACACTTTTTCTCGCCTAGCCTCCATCCGTCAAAATCGTACCGTGCGATATGGAACTTCATTCCAAAAAATAAATTAGTAGTAAAAAACATTTTTATAAACAAGATTTTATTGAAAGGCTCTAAAAAGAAGAAAATAAACTTTAAATTAAATCAAACCCATCAATTTATTACATTATACAATTTATATGATATAAAAGCTTGTCGCGAGATTCAGGACAGACTTCAGGGTTTAGGTTACAAATTGCTCTTATAGTCGTGTTTCTCTAGCAAAATTCCATCTTAAATTACTTTACAGAAATAACTTATAAAGTAAAGCTTCTAATGATTTCTCTAATATTTATCTCGTGCTAAATATGTGTTACATTGAGGAAGCACAGGCGATTTTTCCCTCTTCCAAATTCTTTTTGAAGTTAGAAGAGGCGTGTGCCGGGCTGTGCGACTTTTATAGGTCTTTACTTTACTTTTCAGGTTACATGGGTTACGCCGTATCTAGAGAAGTCACCACATAAAAATTTGAAGAAGATCGACGTGAGCAAAACTCTAGATGTTTTCGCTTGTAAGTTAATAATTTTAAAAATTAAACTGTCAAAGTCGCGATTTGTACACACCGTTTGGACGGATAAATAATAATTCATCCCTACGCTGATGTATGACTCAACCTGGCCCGACCAGGTTAGTACTATAGGATGGGTAACGCAGTTCTGAAAAACCGCATAGGTGCATCTGGCTCGTCATATATAATCATATAATTATTGATGATTATTTACTTTGGAACTACTTACCCCAGTCGATTAGAAGTGCTCAATCCTTACATTTGATCAAGAAACATGCTAAAGAAAACTATTTGTCTCTCTAACCCCTCTCTCTTCCTCCTTTTATTTATGGTCACTGATCTACCACCTAAAGTACGTTGTCTTTTTAGTGCATAAGTCGGTATCCTTTCATATTTTAGTGCATCCTATCCGTTATTCTCTCTTATTTTTATTTGCTATATGTTATGATAATTTATAGAATCAGGCGTTACTTTGCGGAAGTCCATTATGTTAAAGTTGGTAAAAATTACTTTGCGTACATCCGCTCGATTAAATAAAATTATGTGTCTTACCTAGTTTGAAGAGCACCTCCCGCCCTCCCTCAATTGCGTGCACTATCGCCGTCACCGCTACTCCCTACACCAGGAAAAACACACCACTGACGAAAATACGACACGTGTTTCGCCTCTACACGAGGTATCTTCAGGTGAAGTAGACTCTGCGGTAGGCATGTCGATCTAAAATCGATTAATCGAAAAATCTATTTTCTAGAGTAAAATAATCGATTTTTCAGATCGTTTTGGGACACCACATCGTTTAAATGAATCGATCCAAAAACCCCTCGAATCGGACCGATTCATCTGATTCAAGAACTAGCGATAAAGTTCCTAAACTGGCTGCGGTACCTTAGTTTTCTACTGTGTGATCTTAATAAAACAATCCATGATTACATCAATTCATGCCTTATAGCGTCTGTACGTATCACCTTGAGAGTAAATCAAAGTGTACTTAATAGCGAAAAAAATATTGATGGAATTATTAAGCATTTACTGTCGCCATTACAGATATCAATAAAATAATTTACTATGTTTTATCTAATCAAGCCTATGGCCTATCGAAATCTTGAAAAAAATCATCATACAAAAAAAACTAAATTTACTAGTCGTAGTTTTTACGATTCGCCAATTGAGGCAGGCAAAGGTCTGAAACCATACAGCCTAGTCTGATGTGAATTTTAACAACATCAAACAAAGAAGGCTACATATACGTTATCATCTAAGATGGAATGCCTCACAGCCTGTTATTATACTGGCTCTCTAATCAGACCAGAACACAGCAGTGCATGCACTGCAGCTTGTCCACTGAAATTGGTAAGAGGGTCGTACCTACCCTGACGGACTAATAAGCAGAAAATAATCCTACCATCTAGTAAAATACTGACGTAGAAGACCAACACATTGACACAACATGAAGAGCTATTTTTCACGTAACAGATTCAGCCTATTTGTTTATACCTAAGCCAGTAAAGAACACGTGGTGGTTATCTTAATTATTGGTCTCTTCAATATTGGTCTCTCTTAAATATTGGTGATCATAATATAATTGTTTTATCCAAACCCAACGGAAGTTTATTTCGGCTCCTCAAATCCTTATTTACATATTTTATTAGCGCCTGACAATTTATATACTGTAGATACAATGAACTGCAACAAATGCATAATTATAAAACATAAAATGTAATTATAAAAGTTCTATTTAAGAAAAAAATCGCAAGTTCTGGAAACTTAATGTTTGAAAATGTCGCGATTAATCGAAAATCGATCTTTTAATGCTCGATTTAATCGATCTTTTAATGCTCGATTTAATCGATCTTTTAATGCTCTATTTAATCGATAATCGATTCTAGTATGTTCGATTCGAATCGATTCAGAGATCGATTTTTTTAAAAGTGAATCGACATGCCTACTCTGCGGTGGCTGACCGCTAAGTGAGCGGCGAACCAAAACAGCTGCTATTTGTACAACTCGCTGACGCAACCGCTCCACACTTAAGTAGCGAGCGACTGCGTCATGCGATAAAACATGCAACCAATCACCACCTGACGTACGCGGCCGCTTGTAAAATTAATAACAAATCGCCGCGAAACGCCTGCCTACTCTCCAACCACGCAACCAATCGCCGATCACCGTGAGGGTGACGAACGAACATGTTGCAAAGCTGTCTGTTATTAGAGAGCAGTCTTAAAGATATTTAAGAGAGGTGAATTAGAAACATTTGTTTGTTCATTCAGCAGTGCGACTTTACAATTATTATTTTTTAATTATTATACATATATTTATATACATACAATAATTATTATTTTTTAATATCCACAGAGTACCTTTATATATATTAATATCTCTAACTATTCCAGCACACACAGTCGCAGCCGTTTATTATACGTATGTAAGACTTTAAAGGAGTGTGGCTTGGTTGTGTGCAGTGTTTAAGAGATTTTTAGCAAAATGGGATTTATCGGGATTGCAATTCCTGTACGCGTCTAAATGCTCTTTATAACGTGTCTCAAAGTTGCGACCAGTCTGACCCACGTAAACGGCGTGGCATTCGTCACAAACAAGTTTATAAACACTTGACTTTTGACAAATATACAACTTATCTTTATTATTACAGATATTTCGAGAATTGTTTGTTTTGAACGCCACATAAACTTTGTCTACTAAGTAAGTTTTACCAAATTTAATATTTTTGTTATATTAATCTTTCCTTGGTTTACAATAAAGAGTATTGCATTACTAAATAATAAGAATGTGTCGGCTTGACAACGAGATGTCTATATGAGAAAACACCGACTTGTATATTTTGTCCCAAGATCCAGAATATTCAAAAGTGCAGTAAAACAGCTTGCACTTATACACACTTGTTCCCATGTCACTTAAGTTTTAAGCATACACCTATGTATGTACTTAAGAAATGTCATAAATATTGTCTACTGAAGAGTTGATCTCTCATATAATCAATATAAAACGATAATATGTAGGATAACAATCTGGTACAGAGAGAGAAACTTTCTATCGTCGGATTTTCGTACTGATTGCCTGGCATATTTCCACGTCAGCTAAATGATCCATTGGGTTATGTCGGACAATCTGGTTCTACTGCGAATATGAATGCACCTGTAATTATATTTAAAAAATCTATAATTTTTGATTCCTTTAATTTTTTTTGTTCTAGCAATCGACGTCTCGAAAAGCTCGCAATGGGATATGTCGATAACTCTGGACTTCTTTAGAAACATTTCTTTGGTTGCCGTGAGCTCTCCATTGGTACGAGAGACCCTCGTGAAGGAAAAGTATGACGCTGTCGTTACTGAATGGTTCTACTCGGATCTTGAGGCTGGGTGAGAGGTTTTTGTTAATATGGAATCAGAAGTTATTTGCAGGAATACATTTTATTATAGATAGGCGGCTTCCGGCATGCGGAAATCTTCACGGGCGTGCGCACAACACACCAAAGTAACATTGAATCAGATGAATTTGACTATGTAGTACCAGTGAAAGAATATCCACTACCCCTATCGTCCAATGGGTGTCGTGAGAGACGTCAGAAGGAAACTGAAACAACAGATGTTCAGCAGCGTCTTTCTAATAACAACTTAAAGATATAAAAAACTGGGATTGCCAACTCGCTTTTTGAGCTTGGTAACTAGGACAATATCCCTCCTATGAGGCATTCCACGGGGCAGGCTTATATTCAATAGTGGACTAAAGTTCAGTCCTCTTAAAATAGACTGTAATGGATGAAATGGGGAGATGGATCAGATAATAGTATAGGGTCGAGCTAAAATAGTTATTGAGTCAGGAAGTTGGCAGTGTTTTATCCCTGTCGGCGTACCTCATCGCGCCTCGGGCCCCGATAAGGCCTAAACAACCCCCGTGCCTCTGAAATCACGTAAAGCAGTTAGACCTGCGCCTATCTCTCTTTGGTCGTGTCGGATTGCCGTACCATCGGACTATAAGAGTGAGGTGATATACTCGTGCACAATAATCCTAACCCGCGCAGATGGCTAGTTTCTGTTAATACTGGCCGCGGTGACCGAAATTCGTTAAAGAGGACATTATTCTAGTGACGCGTAGGAAACGAACCAACGACCACCAAACGTTTAGTTTTTTGTCAGAAAATATTGCGGGCTCGTATAGCAACTTATCAAAGTTTCATCGTTATCGGATGACTGGTATAGGAACACATAAGGGACAAACATAGTAGCCTAATAAGCTAAGATTCGCGTGTAAAATTAAATTTGTAAAAGTAAAGCTTTGTAGGCATTGTAATCGTGTGGTATTTATGCTTGGTGGTGAATGAAGACATGGTGAGGAAGCCTGTATGTTTGAGAAAGAAAAAAATTCGAGGGTATGTGAAGTCACCCGACACGCCCTGGAGCAACGCGGTGGACTATGATAACCTCACATAACCGTAACTATAACCTCCTTTGATATGAAATGATTATGCCTAGCAATGGGACGTGTATAGGTTTTAACTTAATTTTTTTTCTTCTTTCTTCTTTATCTGCCCCCAACTAACTACCCCTGGACAAAGACCTCTTCCATTGTAATTGACACGTTTGGCGGTTGGATTTTCAATAGCTATACCCGATGTCTCGCACCTGTGGCTCTGGTGTTGGTCGCCAGTCTGTATCTCCTACAGGTCTACACTAGATGGTGATACCGATTTTTCTCTCTTTTTTTATCCCATACCCTATACCGCGGGTGTCGTAAGACGCGATATCTTACGACACACGCGGTGTGAAATGGGGTTGTAGGGTTGTGTGGAGGGGGGGGGACTTGTCTTATACGACAACTTACTACTTTTTTTACTATATATTATCATGTCAAATTGATTAATGACAACACTTTTAGGTATGCTGCGGTCCAACAAGTACCCTGGATCATGTTGAGCGGCGCGGTGATGCATCAGTACATGGAGCACCTCGTGGAAACGGTCCGGTCCCTGCCAGTCGTGCCATATATGACGAACGAATTCCCTGTGCCCATGAGCTTTAGGGATCGCCTACTCAACACCTTCACCTTCGGAAATATGATGTTCTATATCTGGTATGTATCTTCTTTTTCTCCAGTAGCTTAGTCTCCTCCATTTCAGGGAGGATTTGCCTTAATCATCACGCTTGGCAAGCGGATGGACGATCGCAGTACCAGACTTGTTTCTTGAGAGGATTGTGAAGCTGTAAATTTTCATACAAAAAGCGACAACGTATGTAAATATAGTCCAATTTTCATAATTTTTGGAAATGTAGATATAACAAAAAACTAGGTCCGTACGTTTTTATTTTAAAGAAATATTGCGTACGATATAAGTTATTAGCATCTAAGTATCTATATTTTTCACTTAAAACTAAAAAGTAAAACGTACAGACCTAGATTAGGGTATTGAATGTAATGAGACGAAAATTGTCTTATTTCGTAAAGGTTTAGCCCCCTAATACTTTACTTTTTGAAATATTGTTTCCGGCGATAACGTTCCCCCCGTTTCGCCGGAAAATGTAGGCAATTGCCTCCAAGACTTGCAACTCTCTCTATCACACGATACGGGTCGGGGGGCAGGGGCATATTGTAGTGATGTTGGAGATGTTATCGATATTATTATTGCCTAGGGAGGGGAAAGTAATATCGAAAACCTACAAAGATAATACCTCTCATGAAAAAGTTAATATCTGTGATTATTCACAGTGGCTATCGATTATTTAGTATTTATTTTAGTCTTTATTGAATAAGAACTCTAAATTAAAAAGATTTAGAGTTTACAATAAAGTAGGTAGGCGAATAAATAAAAAAGTAACATCTTGAAGACATTATTTTTATTAGTACATATTACTTTATTACACTCTTTCTCGAACTGCCATTTTTCTAGGAACTCGATGGTCAATCAGTTCTGGTAATAAACATTAAAAATAAAATAAGTACAGTTTTGGCTGCATTTTTGCTGTCCAAAAGTGGTCATCGTATTTAATTTTTTCATACGCCAAACCATGTGGTTGTGTCCATACTACGAAAAAACGAAATTGCCTACCAGTGATATATAATTGTCCCTGGACAATTACTAAAAAAAAAAACGTACAGACCTAGATTAAGGTGTACTGAATCTAATGAGACCAAAATTGTCTCATTTCGTAAAGGTTTAGGGGGGTGAAAACGTTATCGCCGTAAACGATATTTCAAAAAGAAAATGTAGGCAATTGCCTCCAAGACTTGTAACTCTCTCTATCGCACGATACGGGTCGGGGGGCAGGGGCATATTGTAGTGATGTTGGAGTTGTTATCGATATTATTATCGCCTAGGGAGGGGAGAGTAACCTACAGAGATAATACCTCTCATGAAAAAAATAATATCTGTGATTATTCACAGTGTTTATCGATTATTTAGTCTTTATTGAATAAGGACTGTAAATTAAAAAGATTTCGAGTTTATACTAAAGTAGGTAGGCGAATAAATTAAAAAAAATTAGTACATATTACTTTATGACACTCTTTCTCGAACTGCCATATTTCTAGGAACTCGACGATCAATCAGTTCTTGTAATAAACATTGAAAATAAAATGAGTAAAGTTTTGGCTGCATTTTTGCTGTCCAAAAGTGGTCATGTTCTTAATTTATTTCATACGGGAAACCATGTGGTCATGTGGTATCCATACTACGAAAAAAAAATTGCCTACCAGTGATATGTATGTAGTAATCATGGTTTCTTTTTAACATGATCTGTCCTTCTCGTATTAAACAAAATTTGACCTTTTTTAGTTATTGCCTTCAAAAGTGGCATATTTAGGAGCAGAAATAGAACATATGACTTCAATTAGAGAGTCATCTCCTATAAGCCCATCACGACTTGCCCCTAAATAATAATCATTGGAATCAATAAACAGTCCACACTCCGAAACTTTTAAACTATGTTTCGTAATCTTGATTCTTTGCAAAATTTTAAATGAGTGAAATTGCAATCGTTAAAAATTAATCGTGAAATTGCAATGTTTGTGTTTTATAATTACGATACATTCGAATAAATTATTTATTTCTACAATTCTTCGCCCGCACAACTTATCTGACTCAGACTAACTTTGGTTCAATTAGTTAGCTCGACAGTCGAATACGGTGAAGTATTACATGACATGATATTATTATTGTATTTGTATTCTTTTTGATTATCTTTGTCAGATTAGATTCCTTCGCCAATTGGAGTACATCGTCCTTGCATATTAAAAAAAATTTAAAGTAACAACCTATATACGTCCCACTGCTGGGCACAGGCCTGTCATTTCTGAGAGGTCCAATGCGTGTTGGCGAACTTCACATGTCTTCGAAATATTTTTTTTTCTTATTTGTCAGACATGCAGGTTTCCTCACGATGTTTTCCTTCACCGCTGAGCACGTGGTTAATCTTGCAATTAACAATTTCATTGGTGCCGGCGGGGATCGAACCCGGGTTGCTCGCGTACTGTGAAATTTATAGTGAGCGCTAACCATCTGAGGTACCACGGCTCTCCTTGCATATTACTGTCCGCTAATTCCTTGTCAATCTCGAAGTCACTGAAAAATAAATAGAATGATAATAGTTTAAATTATATTTTACAGCTAACTAACGCGAACAAAGTCGCGGGCGAAAATCTAGTTTACCTATAATTCGGTTCATTGTTTAAATTTAGATTAGTTAATTAGTAAATATACATA
Organism: Parnassius orleans; assembly: GCA_029286625.1. Taxonomy (NCBI): domain Eukaryota; kingdom Metazoa; phylum Arthropoda; class Insecta; order Lepidoptera; family Papilionidae; genus Parnassius; species Parnassius orleans. The sequence continues at coordinate 2,042,380 of JAGSMP010000237.1, forward strand.
TTATAATGAATAGTAGAAGTTATAGTATAGGTACCGAGCTTACACTGTACTTGGAAAATGCGCCTTGCTGAGTCGGAATCTAAATTTTAGCAATAAAATCTTTGTATCTCGAAAATTTTAGCATTTTCCTTCAAATCATCGAAGTTCCACAGTAATACGAACAACTTTTTCTGACGGACTAATATTATTACTAGACAAGTGGTTAAAAAAAATTGTACAACTGACTTCAATAAAACTCAACTACAACATAATATATGTAGTGGTTGAAATGATTTCCAATAAAATTTATATGGGACCAACTCACACTGACATACTGGAGATACACTATCGAACAAAAGAAGAATAGGTATTCAAAATCGGTCCACAATTGACGAAGAAATCGGTGAACATACATTAAAAAAAAACATACTGCCGAACATAGAACCTCCTTCTTTTTTAAGTCTTAATACATCAACTCAGCTATTCTATTTTGTGGAATAAATTTCGGTCTATCACCTTACCAATCAAAGTATAATGCCTATGAACAATAGTACGTAAGGTGGTAAGGTACGCGATCAAAGTAAGTAAGTAGGTAATTACGCGTACTTACCTGTTAATTTTAGAACTTAGCGTTGCCCATCCTTTCGATTTACGAAGCAAATTGCATTTTTTTTAGTTTTGTCTAAAATCTTTCTCTTCCATTCTAAAAGGTATAAAACATAGAATTATTACGTAATAATTCTATGGTATAAAATGATTTTAGTTGAATGAATATAAAAACTCATCGTAAAAACAGGCACTTACCTTGAGCAGGTATAGATAGGTAGATACTTACATAAAAAAATAACAGCCCACTTCTATAAGGTATATGTAGTAAGTCCCTACTTAATGTCTACATAGACTATGCAATATAATATAATTGCAAAGTAACACAAACAAATTCATTATGTAACTTGTCGTAAATGTACGCAAACCGCATATAGGTTATGATTTATGAATGAATGAACGCTCCTGCTGCTGTTGCTATCGTAGTTTGCGTGAGAATTAGTGTAATATATTGTATTTGTGTTGTTCACGCCCGGAGCCCGGAGGAGGCAGAGCGAGCGGTATGAAATAGATAACATTTTTTTAAATACCTACTTGCGCCGCGTATCGGCACTTCACAATCCTCTTACCGCGCTTATTTTACGCCCGGCGTTATTAATATGATTATACCAACTTTTGGAAGCCATAAGATTTTTCTGACAATTTCTTTTGTCGTCGTTTGTGATACCTACAAGACGAAATTGGGTGCACGCAGCACACAGGCCACTTGATATTGAGGCACGCAGAGCGCGGACCAAATAAATCGGTGCGTACAATATTCGATTTGTAAGAGAAATCATATCGATTACTACTACGATTACCGCGGCTACGTCCTATTTTTGACATTATGATCCAGTATAAAGTCTGCAAAGATCAACGAATAAATTAGAATCAGTCCATAAACAAAATGGCCAAGTAACAAAATGGTATTAATCACAAAAACACGAAGGAAAAGTACGCACACTCAACTTCCAAGATGGTGAGAGCCGCCTGCATAGTATGCCACAGATTAATAAATATGTAGCAAGCTGCAGTATGTAAATTGCTCTAAGCTGTAGAATGCACAAACTGCACACTAAAACGTAGTGATTATAATATACTCTTTGCTGCACAGGCTATAGATATGTTTTGTAGCGCAGCATTTTTATCTAGGTACATTTTACGCTTACAAAGCAGAAAAATTAGATCTGTTTCATTCATGTTTAATCAATTAAATGGCAATATTATTTTATGTAATGGGTTCGATTATTGAATACTTCTAATGATCGTTCTCACAACCATGAATTTGAATTATCGCAACACTATTGTAATGTACCTAAAGAAATATGATTGAAACAACGTAAATATGAAAATTTTAATTCTGGTTATTTTTTTAGGTTTTGTTTATTTTAAAGGTTTGAAACATTTTAATTTTAATTAGTGATCGGAATAGGTAGTGCTATTCACGGGATTTAATGACCGTTATCTTAACATGGATATGCCTTCTGAATTCCGGAAATATATTTATTTATTTTATTAAACCGATTTTTTTTATTGGAGACTATTTTGGGAATTCGTATTTCACATACCTATTCAGTTTTATGCACGTATTGTATTGGTCACTAAAGTCATCTCTTTACCTTGCGCCTTTGTAGCTCATCGCGGGTGAGGTGAGAGCTTGATTTCACTTTACCCATTCAATATAATCTAATAAAGGGAATGTTTATGGCTTGTTCGAAATTCTATATTAGATTAACTTTCCATTTGTGTAAAATAAAAGTTGCTTCACCGTGGACAAATTTGCATAATAAAATCAAAAAGTAGGCTTAAAATTACGCGAGCAGCGCAAAATTGCGAGGCTGACTTTCAGATTTTTTTACTCCAAATCTAGAAGTCTATACAGTGGACCCCGGTAATCCGGCCCCTGTGTAATCCGGCACCCCCTGTAATCCGATATGCCTATAACATGTAGGTACAGTTGAGTTGCGTTATGAATCCGCCACGGGGCGGAAGTATTCTTCCCGAAGACGTGGACAAACAGGTTGTAACTAGTTTGCGCCAACAAGAATTTTGCTTGACGCGTATTGTCTTAGTTTGAATGTGACTATGGTAGCGGCCTAGCGGGCGTTCATTATTTACTGTTTAGGTATTCATTGTGCATTATATGATTTTTTAATTTTTTATTATCTTATATTCGATATAATTTGTCGGATTACAAGGTACTCTTTTTCATAAAGTTCCGGACTACCGGGGGGCTGTGGCAGTACTCTATAGTCCGACACATTTGGTAATCCGACACGGCCTTGCAAAACATTTGTCGGATTACCGCGGGTCAACTGTATATGTCACACCTAGTACTAAATATATTTTTGTCCACAAGTTATTGTTTTGTTTTTATCTTTATTAATGAAGCATCTTCATATTTCACAAATTATAAAAAAAAAAATGGAGCTTATTAAGATATAATAAGAAGATTCAGTTTCTCAACTTTTATACTATATGGGCGAACGAACTACAGACAAGGCGATTTCTTATGATTTGTAACATACGAGTTTTTACATTGACGAGCATTGAAAAGTCATTGTAGTTGTACACATGACGACATATCAAGCTACTCATCTCCATTATAATAAGATACCGCCTATTGACCAGTAAAATGACAGCACCGCGTGGGAACAGGTTATACCGGAAATTAGTAGTTTGATATGTCGTCGTGCATATCATGATATTTTAAACAGTTTTACTTCATTTAATACATCGACATTCAGAAAAATATTCCCGGGAATCCCGGGGCATGTCCATATTAACATTATCATTCAAGTTCATTGTCACAAAATGGACCTACGCCGATCACCAGTAATAATGAATTTAGCTATACGTAAAAACTTGTTTGAAATCGTGTGAATACGCTTGTACAAAGTTATGGCGGTATGAAAAATATGAAATATCAAAAAAATATTAGATTTGTTGCAATTTAAGCATATTTTTGTGTGATCTCGCACACAATACGAAAAATATACAAAAATAATAAAAACAGACTGTAGGTACTGGGATTTGAACCCAGGACTTTCAGCATGCGAAGCAGACACTTTATCACTGAGTTACACCCCTACTGTCAAATATCGGGAATTGCCAAGTATATTTGTAGCCCAGATTTAAGGAACTGCTGTGGAACTAGGAACCTGTTGAGATCTCAACTTCTCTCGGCAACCTCAAAAGTGTAACGTGTCCCCAAACCCCAAAGGCCTTATTCCAAAACGGACTAAATATATTACTGGGATTAACACTAGGTATAAAGCATGAACTAAATAAAACGTTATTACAAAACGAAAATTATTTGTAATTCAATTATTAACTGTGGTACTAAAGTTAAACTTTCGAGAACCCTAGTTTATCTATGGGACTTTGAATTGATGGAACTTTGAATTCTTCATTGTCAACTAGGGTATCCGGTCGTCCACGGAGTTTGTTCTGTACTCGTAGGTCAAAATTTCCAGAAGGAAAACGTTGGAACCATTGAGTTCTATGTACTACGTACTAGAGAAGCTATTCCAAACAAAAAATGTGCACTATTCTGTTCTCGCGCATGCGCGTGAGATAGTAGATTTTAGTCTATGATTGTAGATAGCGTGGCATATAAATGAAGAAATTTATTTTTTCTATTGTAATATTATTACCTATTTATTCACTTGAACAACAAATAACTTTACTTATTTGACTACTGAATTATTAATTACGTTCAGGTTTAAACTTTAATTTGAAATCTCGTATTATTAGCGCAGCTCCACACTCTATGAATATTGAAGCCACACTAAATGACACTAAAGGTGTACGGATTGCAGTACAGTTCATTTGAACATAGTGAATGTTCGGATTGCCAAATCTAGTACGTAGTACATATATATCAATGGTTGGAACTAAAAACGTACCTTGTTCGCTTTAACAGTAGTTTCCCCATACACATCATTAATCCTTCGAGCTGTTTCTGCAGCACTGATGCCACGGTGGAAGTCGTTTTCGTAAATAACGCGATATTTTAAGTTTTCTATATTGTGAACTGAACGATGTTAAAATCAAAGAAAAATCAAAAGGCGCGAAAACAAATGAATCACTAATTTCGAAACTTCGAAATTATTATATATAGAAATAAATTTGAATTTGGGATTCCTAATCAAACGCCAGTTTTTTGAAATCAAAGTGGCCAGTTTGACAAAATGCCAATTTCATGTGTAAGGGCCTAATATTAACGTTACTATACAATAAAACTAGATCTTTTAGTCCTGTTTTAAACCAGTACCAAAACAATTATTGGAGTAAGAATGCAAACATTTGTACCGAACTTAGTCCCCCGCTCATATTTATGTTTTTGGTTGAACTAAATTCATCTTTACGCATTTGTTCAAATATTTATGGGGCACAATATTTAAAAAATTGATGTTTCTTATTCGTTTGCTATGTACAAACGAATAGGTATTTAAATTAGGAAGGCGCAAGAAGTTCTGGTGTGTTAAATTTGCAGAAACTAGTTATTCGTATCGTGAAAATATCTGGATGTATGGTTTACAAAACACTCGTCCTACAGAGCCGAGTATAAAAATTTAATAGTTACCATCAAGTCTGATAGAGGTCACTTTTATTAAAAAACATATTTTATTTTCGTTCGTCATTATATTGTTTCGTTGTTATTCCAGGAGAGACACAGCAAAAGCTATTTCCATTTACGAGCAGCATTTTGCACCTCTCGCAGCCGCTAGAGGAGTGTCGCTGCCTCCGTTCTCCGAGGCAAAGCACAATATTTCCATTTTGCTTGTGAACTCGCACCCCTCGTTCACACCTGCTATAAGCCTCCCGCCCAACGTGATCGAGATTGCTGGCTATCACATCGACGAGGTGACTCCACCGCTGCCTAAAGTAAGTTTAAGATAAATAAATCCCAGGAGACTTTAGACCTTAATAACTCAAGAGTTTTAATAGGTTTATTCATGAAATTTATGATGCTAAGTATTGTATTAGAGTTCTTGTCAGGGTCGCAAAATTAAATGTGTAGGACTAAAAGTTTTTGATTGATGGGGGTTCGAATGTTTGGAGTTAAAGGGGACTCGAAATAGTTTGTGTAAATATGCAAACTGCCGGTGCGTCACCAATTTCTTTTTTGAACTTTGGCGACACAATGCCATCTGTAGCATTGTAAATGGAAATAGAATAGTTAGGTGAAAGGAGAATCATCATCATCATTGGCCCGTTAAAGTCCACTGTTATACGATCTCGTTGTAGGGAGCATTTGCCTTAGTTAGGGTGTGCATTCTACATTCATGACGGGCGGATAGAAGATCGCAGTACCAATACCAATCGTTTTGCAACTTTGACACTGTTCCCGGACGCCGGTCTGGATATATTTCTCCGGTAACGAGTTGATTATAATGCCATCCATCGGACGCCATTAGTCGTGTCTGGCATATTCCAAAATCGCTTAGGCCGCCACTTCGCGGCAAAGAGTATATACTCGTAATTGGTATTTACTCATTTGCCACATGAGGTATCTTCGGGGGAGGCCTGTATTTAGCAGTGGCCTATGGATAGGATGATATGAATTAATTAATTAATTAACGTTTTATCTAACTTGTGTGATGGTGGAGAATCATTCGCCATCGTGGTAGAGCCACGCTGCAGCTATATTATGGTTGTAGCACGAATCGGTCCGGTCCGGTCCGTTCGATCGGGGTAAGACCACGCTCACACAGAATACCAGCGTAAAATATCCACTTACCATCAGGTGGGTTTTGTGCTAGTTTGTTACCCTTATTCTATAAAAAAAAAACCCGATCCCTTTCCATCGGTGTCGTACGAGGCAACGTATAAAAATGCTGGTAAGACTTTATGATTGATAAATTTATCACATTTATTTCCATGGGTGTCGTAAAAGTATACAATGTAAATGCTAGAAAGAGCTTTTACTAAGTTATTAAATGCTTCTACTTCTCGAGGAAGACTATAAAGAAAACAGCGGTGCCTATTATAAACTTGATTTAACACTTAGTAAAAATGTGGAGTTATCTAGACAGAGCTGATTACAATAGACCACAACTAACAACTAAGAAATATCCCCTATTAAGACAGGTGTGACAATGCATTTGTATTATCTAAATACAAATGCATTGTCACACCTGACGACTGAGGACCAACATGGAATGCCTCGTTACCAGTTACAAGGGTCATCGTTCTCTACGTCCAAAATAGCAAACATAGCTGCATTATTCTGCTATTTTTGCAGCGTGGTTATTGCCAGGAAAATTTGCCGAGTTTGTTATTTTTTAATAGAATAAGGTTGGCCCATAGACACCTAATCTATCCTCGATTAAGAATAAAAATGTAGATGCGTTTTCACCACTGAGGACTAAGATGGAATGCTTCGTTTCCAGTAAAAAGAATCTCCGGCTCTCTTACTTACCTTATGAAATACAGCAGCATTAAGCTGTTATTTCACTCTGGTATTCTGTGAAAGCTTAGTCCTTTCCCGGTTGAGCCGACTCACTCGTGCTATAAACATAATATAGCTGCAGCATGTCCCTACCACGTACGTACGAAAAGTTGTTCCTAAGCTATTTACAAACTTCGTCAGGATCTTCAAGAAATTCTAGATGCATCGCCAAGAGGCGTCGTCTACTTCAGCATGGGATCCATGTTCAAGTCCGCTGCTCTTCCCGAGAAGACCAAGCACGATTTGCTCAAGGTTCTTGGCGAGCTTCCATATACCGTGCTGTGGAAATTTGAAGAAAAATTAGACGGTCTACCTAAGAATGTACACATCAGGTCGTGGATGCCACAAGCCAGCATTTTGGGTAAGTCTTTGCTCATTGATTGCGAGTAGTGTGATCTAATTTCAACGTAATATAGCAATTAGCAATGTTTTTTTAACTCCTTTGTTCTTTTTTAACTTTGTTAATTCATTTTGCTTCTATTCGTGAAATTTATGATCTTTGAGTAGATTTCCTGGTACAATATCTAATACTTACGTCATATATATTTATAATGCCCATCAGCGCATCCGAACGTGAAGGTGTTCATATCGCACGGCGGTCTGCTCAGTACGCTAGAGACACTGCGCTACGGGGTTCCAACAATAGCGATCCCGGTGTTCGGCGACCAGCGCTGCAATGCGGAACGTTCGGTGCAGGACGGTTACGCACTCAAGATTGACATGTCGCCTGACATGGCTCCTGAACTCAAGATGGCTCTCAACGAAATGCTTTCTAACGACAAGTAAATATAATAAATTATAAAAATATATATAAATTATTGTAATAAGTGTGTTATAGATTTTTTATAATTTAAAATTGTTATAGATTATTAATTTACCAGCTTAGGAATGTCAAAGTGACATTTCGCTTCACATTGTGGGCTAATTTCAAGTGTGTAGGATGTGCAAAAAATATAAAGATACTTATTATATAACTTAAATATCTATTTTTATTTAAATTGTTATTAACGTCGGTGTGTTGCGGCCCGCTGCGTCTAGATGGAGTGACGACCTGGTAAGACATGCAAGAAGTCGATAGATTCAGGTGGCTCAGGTGTCCTTGGGGAGGAGAGCGATGATGATGATGAATGATAATTTTATGTCGTGATAACATTTATATTTTTTGTGCTTCTAATAAAGAAAATTATAATTTTAAAACAGTGGTGTGTCAAAGCGATGTCATAAAATTGACGTTTATAGAGTGAAAATGTCAGTAAGCCCGAACCTACGCTTATTTTGCGTGCATGGTTAACTTCTCAATACTTTACATACTATAATAATATTTTATTTGTATTGAACATAGGCTTCCCCCAAAAAAACCACATAGTCCTAAGCAATACATCGTCTTGTTTGTTTATATAATCATATTTTTCTTGTAGATATTACAAGAAGGTCAAGTTATTATCGAAGGTGTTCAACAGCCGGCCGGTGAAGCAGAGTAAGCTCATCACGCATTACGTTGAGCTGGCAATTGAGAGTAAAGGTGAGACTTTTTAGCCTTCTTCAAAAAAGTAGGAGGATCTCAATTCGTGTGTATGTTCTTTTTTGTGTGCACACTCAAAAAAAATCAATATTTTCGATATCTTTGTCAATTGTGGACCGACTTCAATGAATCTTATTTTATTATATTATAGTTTATACTTAAGGGGTGATAGCAAATACATTTGGAGAATATGATCAAATGCCCTAAGGGTAAAAAGGGATAAAGTTTTTAATGTAACTAATTAGACAACATTCGAGCGTTTGACCTTAGTCCCCTCAAAAGGATAAAAAATAGACTTTTAATAAAAAGTAGAGGCTAATTACAAAGAACCATAAAGTTAATTACACTATGTCCGACTCCTAAAGCTATTATTCGGTAATTATTTTATTCATTTTAGTTCTTTAAAGACGGCTTTTACATTTTGTTAAAAATCTTTATTCATCATAATCTACAAGATACGTTCTAATGTGTTAGAGTCATACTGCAGCATGCTATGGATCAACCGGGAAATGGCCACGTTCGCATAGAATACCAGCGTTAAATAGCTGCATAATTATGTTGTGTTACGTATGGTGAGTGGCGAGGACCGAGGTCCTTTTTACTAGTAACAGAGCGTATCATTTTAGTCCTCAGGGATGACGTCATCTGTATTTTGATTCTTAATTGAGGATAGACGTAGGTTTCTACGAGTTACTGCTTCCACTTACCATCAGGACGTCTATTAGCCAGTCTTGTAGAAAAATTCCTGCTCCGATTTCCCTCAAGGTTTTAGGCCAGGAAAGTCTGATGTTGCTGCAGTGCACATTGATGGAACTTACACTTCTTACACAAATTTCAATTTCTTAAACGTGGCAGTTTTCTCAAGATGTTTTCCTTCACCTTCGATAATATAACAATTTGGCCGTGCTGTGCCGCCGTTTTGTTGCAACGTAAGAGAGAGACCCTTTTTACTTACCGGAGACCCTTTTTACTGGAAAAGAGGCATTCCATCTTAGCCCTCACGGGTGATAACGCATCTGCATTTTGATTCTTTATTGAAGATAGATGTAGATGTCTATGGGTCACAGCAACCACTTACCATCAGGTGGACTGTGTGCTCGTTTGTCACCCTATTCTATAAAAAAAAAAAGAATCCACTGCCCCATATCATCTTGTTGGTTTCGTAAGCGATAACCTTTTTTTTTACAACTGCTACTGAAGTGATTGCGGTTCTAGGTTTATTATCATCAAGCCCAAGCAAATACGGTACAATAAAATACACGGCATGAGCTTATGATAGATAAGGATATACTATAATATAGTAACTTACAACTTTTTCTTCTAGGAGCTTACCATCTACGTTCCAAGTCTATTCTTTACAAGTGGTATGAACTGTGGATGTTAGACCAAATTGCCGCTGTGCTAGCTGTCTTGTTCATGTTCTACGTAATAGTAAAGAAAATCATTTGTGCAATTATGAAGAAACCAGCGATGGATAGCAAAACGAAGAAGGACAAAAAGAACAAATAGAAATGGATGATACGGTGAGGCACGATTTCACCAAAACATAATACCAGAATAAATTTACTCATCAGCTTTTAAACTACGATTAGTTTTTTGGTTTGTTCAGACTACTCCAAGATTAATTTACTAGTGTTATAATATAATATATTTTTTAAGGATAACACATCTAGTTAAACTTATAAAGTTAAACTTTATCTAAATATATAAATATCATACCAATCGTTAAAACCGATTCCGAGAAACCACTAAAAACATTACCATTAAAAACATTTAATATTCTTTTCAATTGCGATGACCTCGCTAACGCTACATGCAGTTACGCACACGAGCACGCGTGTCTGTTTAAACACCACAGCTACAAGAAAGCCCCGCCTGCCTTCGTGAAATAAAACGTTTAGTACAGTTATACGTATATACCTAGACGGTAATAAGTCCCTACCGAATGAAACTTTGTTGAAATCGATCCTCAATATTTCATTTTAATATCATACGGGTATGTGATGGTTACGATTAGTAATAGTTCTAGTAACAGTTATTTGAAAACACAAAGGATTTTTCACAAATTAAAATGATTCTAATTTTTTATAAATATTTTGAATAATCTAGACATTTATGTTAGTAGTATGTTCTGTGTTTCGACACTTTTAATTAAGTATCAAATTTTGTAAATATATGAAGCATGCCGATTGTTTAATCAGACGAGTAATTTGACGGTAGTTATTTAGGTACCTACTTTTAATCAAAAATTTAATGAAATGACTAAGGAAAGAGATTAGTCGTTTTATATACCAAACAAAACGTTTAACAAAAGGGCTGGCAAATGTTGAGCGATATAGTTCCGAATTTTTAGTTTGCGAGGGTGATCATGACTTTATTAGTTTATTGATTCCTTTTTATTATCGTATACAAATCTAGTTGTTCAATTGTATAAAAAAACACAAAACACTATGGAAATTGATAAAACTAAGCTATGGGCGTCCGCCCACATTTACCTTGTTGTTTTAAGGTGTAAAAATAAAGAATAAATTAATAAATAAAAATAAGAGAACTAAATTTAAACGTCTCGTTGTCCTTTAATTTAGCCATATCGCGAGCTAAATATTATACGCGTCATTGTATTAAGGCGAAAAAGCTAGATTGGTCGAACAGCCTAGCTGTCCAGAGCGGCTGATTAAATCATCGAACTGCAACATGTATATAATAAGTACATAAATATTTGAAAACCTCACTTTGTAACCTCAGTTTCGTCATTTGTTTTATATTTTAGAAAAAGATGTATGTGAAAAATGAATTTGTGATCAAGTTGTGTAAAGATATAAGTACCTATGGAGTATAGAACGTCATAAGTTGTTTTATTTACGAATGTTTTTCATTTATTTAGAGAACAGAATGTGTTGAGAAAAATCAATAAAAGAAATTACATTTTTCTTGCGTTTTATTCATACTGGCAGCTCTAATATACTGGCATTGAGCATATTATTAAACTCGTATAAAATTTTATTTAAGAATTTTAAAATATACCTACATAACATTTTCTACATCTACGATATTTACTACTAGCTGTTCCCCGCAACTTTTGTTTTTTGCGCGGAACCCTAAAATAAAAGTAGCCTAAGTTACTCCTTATAAGCTATCATCAGCTATCTCCCAGTGAAAGTCCCATTCAAATCGGTTCACAGGTTTTTGCGTGATGCGTGTTACAGACGTCGAGTTAGTTTTATTATAGTATAGATGCTAAACCGCGTCTTTCAATCTTTCAAACCAGTTTATATATCCTCAATCAATCTATATAAATGTGAAGGGAAAATTTTAATCATATTGCACCCACAGAGAAGTAGAGATTTAACATAGTTATAGTTTATATAGAGAAGGAGTGCAGAAAGCTAAAATTTAATGTGTTACAAAACATTAAATAAAATAAAATAAAACATTATTGTTTACGTTCATACTGCCAAAGTCAATTGTCAAACACAATAGTCTATGGAAAAAAAGTTTTCTTGTAGCGCCTGACATAAGAAAATAGCAATAATACTCAATATCTTATCGATGCAACTATTATAATATATTATATACATATATTTTGCAATGAGTAAAGGACACTGTGGAGTAGGCGGTGCGGAGAACGCAGTCACGGCCGAGGTGGCTACAGAATTTAGGAACCTAATAAGGACCCAGGAAAGGAAAAGGAAAGTGTAATAGGACTTGGGATGGTTAGGATTTTAATTAACCAGTAAACCTATTTGTACAAATCTAATTTTTAAAGATTATTGTATTTAGTCTCTGAACTGCGGTCTTTCACCTATTTTACATGGGCGAAATCCCAATGTATACCCAGCCGACTCGCACCGACTCAAATCCCCATGGTATTCAAATACCTTTGCCGCACACGCGGTGCCACCAACTCCGGACGCCCGATGGAGATCCTCTTAAACAGAGGATAACTCTTTGTCACTTTTCCTTTTCTGGTAAGGCGCACCAGAAGACTCGAAACACTCGAAAGCACCAGCCTTTTGTCTTCATTGGTGGATCTGGTCTATTGCTTCGCCGTCGACCACTTATCGATCGCGGTAGGTAGGGAGAGCGGCGCAGAGGCGCATCGTAATACTGCTACTCCTCTTCCCCCGAGACCTTAATACCACTGCATCAGTGGTAAATGTATTCTGCGATCAGCGATCAGGGGTGCGGCCCCACCAGAGATCGCCAGAGTCGCGGAAGATACGGCGAATGGCGCATCGCCATACCAACACTCCTCTTCCCCCGCGACTCAACGTCGGCTGCGATAACAGACAATCATTCGCCACAGTCCACCAACACATCCGTAGTGATCTCGCCAAGCTCACTCGGATAACATAGAGCCAAGCTCACGTAGACAAAGTTTGTCTATGATCCGTTACCGTTCCGTTACGACCTATTAAAGTCCACTGCTGAACATAGGCGTCCCCATAGATTACCTCATAGGGGATATTTGCCACAGTTGCCACGCTTGGCAAGCGGGTTGGCAACCGTAGTTTTTATTTTAAGTCGTTATTAGGAAGACTGCTGCCCATCTCCTGATTTGTTTCCCTCTGTCGACTCTTACGACACCCACGGGATGATAAGGGCTAGTGAATGTTCTTACACCACCACTACACGGTCTATGATATTTAAATTTAATTTTGCTCTACGAAGGCTAGTCTCAATTTAGTCAAGGAACACTACCTATAGAAGTCCGGATTTAGAAATACCAGAAATTTTTACAGCTACCGACAGAAGGTCAAATAGGAGTTTATATATAGGTGTATAGGAGAAGGAGTAATATCCATCTCGTTTACGTCAGACTTAAAATTCTTAGACTTGTGACGGGCAGCGGCATCAAAGGTGCGAGCATAGAGTACCTTTAAGGTGGGTACTGACCGGTGTTACGGGTCGTAATGTACCAAACGCAGCGAGCATGATTTTTTTTTAACTTATTAATAGTCAGTGCTTGACCACAATCCCACCTGGTGGTAAGTGGTGTTGCAGCCTTAGATGGTAAATCGCACTGTCTTAGCGTAACAAAAACCTATTCACTTTTGCCTTGAAGACGCCCAGATTGTATTCGCACGGAAAGATAGACGCCGGCAAAGTATTCCACGCCTTTGCTGTACGCATTACAAAAGACGAAGCAAACCGTTTGGTTCTAATGCGTGGAATATCGACAACAAAGGGGTGAAGACCCGCCGACCGCCTGGTTGTCCGATGGTGGAAAGGAGAGGGAGGAATTAAAGCGTGTAATTCCTGCGCACACTCACCGAAATGCATCCTATAGAATACCGAGAGACTGGCTACTACTATGATACGTTACGCCGTGCGTTAAAATCCATGTAACTCGCTCGTTTCGAACTCTTTGCTCGCCCGTGCTCCAGATTCGTTGCCACTCGTAGTCAAGATATCGGATGATGAAGTTGTATTGGGATCTATGATGAAATACAGAGTTTTATATTTGTCCCACTCCATCCATGTGCGCTCGTGACGATTCGCTACGACGTACTGACTGAAGCACGTAACAATCAAAGGATTCGCAAAAAACCGACAGCTGTATTATGGGATCTAAGTAAGCTTAGGGTTCTTAATCAGAATATGAAATCTCTAGTATACAACTTTAAGTATTTTGTAACACTTCAATCTGATTTTATCATTAAAGTTGTATAGAAGCTGTTTTTTTGCATGCTGTCCCTTGCTTATACAACTCTAAGTGTTATTATAGTATCACTAAAATCTTATTTCTGGACAATGGTGTATGCAAACTCTCTTTTAAAACTTATTCTTATGGTATCATTGTACACTTTTGTAAATACAGTAGTTTTATGACTTCTGTCTATGAGAGTGATATAAAACCAAAATAAATAAATAACAGCCACAATACAACTTAAATCTGTATAAGTGACAGAATATCGCCATTTTGCATGCGCTGCGTGTTTATATATAATGCTAGTGAACAAAATTAATTTGTTATTAATATGTGGAAAAGAAAAAGATATGGTGCAATAAAAAGACCATGTTAAATCTAAATTAAATTTATCCAACACTGTTCCTAAGACAAGATTTTTCATCTTTTATACGTATATCTAAAAAGAGTTATATGTTATGTTGAAAAAACTGCTATACAGCGTAAATAATAAAAATATCCTATTATAGATCTAATTAAAAACCAATGACTGCATTATATAATCCATAACATACATAGTACAGCTACTAAGACTATAAGACCCTCGAAATAGCGTTTAGGCTGTTTAGCAAATTGTCGCCATTTTAAGACCCATAAAAACAAAATTAAAAATATAAATTTGGGAATATTAGACATTAGTCTTAGTATATACCATTATTTCAGTTTGACTAATGATCACTGTGCCCCAATGTGCCATCATATCCATTAATTTAATTTTTTTTTTATTCTAACCTATACAACCGATATTTAGTTACCGTATTTAGTATTTTGTCCTTGTATTATTTTGTTATTTTGCTGGCGCGGCAATTTTTCGTTAGAAAACATATACAAGTTTACCGTAAATCTAATTTTGCACGTCCAATTCACCAATTATCATCGTCAAAACTCAACTCGAATCCGAATATAATATATTAATATTATATTCGGATTCGAGTTGAGTGTTTGATGTTAAATATATGTACATTAAATGTCGCCATCATTCAATTTCTTTTTGTTTTATATTCATTTGTAATCCCATTCAAAAACCAATTTAGAACGTTTGTCTTTATAAGTTACTTATAAGACAATATCTGTAGTGTAATAGTTTCCTTGCACACCAAATAACAGCTGTAATACAGCAGTTATACAGCCTCTTTTATGCTTGTACAGCTACTGTACAGCGCTACTAACGCATAAAGCTGCATAATTTGTGCCAATTTTTACTTATAAGAACTGTATAAACGCTTATACAGCTTTTATACAGCCAGAAAATACAGCCTCTAGTATAAAAACGAACTTCAATACAGCTCGTATACAGCTTGCATGCTGCTTGGGTTGTTTCCCCGTACTGACTTCACGAACGCTCGCTGTGTAACACGTTATATTACGCCCCGTGACACCGGTCATTATACCGGTAAAGGTGGGTACTGACCTATACCTAAAGGTGCGAGACGTCTTGCACTGCCAAGTATGACGATTAAGTCTAATCCTCTCTTCAACCGCTTCAGCGGGAGAGGCCCACGTCCAGCAGTGGTCTTATACCGGGGAATGAAGAAATTAGTACTTTGAGACTTAATATATTATAACCAAGTATATAATATATTGTATTTAAAAAAATCCGTACAGTCAAAAAGACTAAAGACTCTACTACAGCTATAACGTGAGTGATCTTTCTTTAGCGCGTAACTACTTAACTAAAAGAATAAGGCGAATGGCAGCTAAGACGTCAAATCACCAGGAACACTGATTGATACATGAATATAGTACGTACTTAGTACATACTAGAGACGTTGGAGAGGTTATCTGGTGCAATACTCGTAATCTTCTTCACAATGTTGATGGTAAACAGCACATGTGTTTTAATGTACTCAATTCACCGAATGTTCTGTATATTTAGCTCAAAATCTTTCCGAATAACCATTTAAGAGTTTATATTTTAATTAGAGCAAATGCGTCACTCACACCGACCGAGCGCACTTCCCATAGATTACTGTATATATACTAGAGAGCCACCCATGGCACTTCCGAATCGCTCGACCGCCAAAATCCGAATGGCAGGCAGATTGGCAGATGTCACTGTCACTGCAGTGCAGAGCTCACCGACAAGTAATGCCAGAACAAGGTTAAATAAAATTCTTAGTTGGTTATAAATTTTTATTTGAATATGCAAAATCAAAATATTTTCATATTTATATTTTAAAGAAAAGAGATTAAAGAGCAATTTTATATTACTTAATAATTGATATTTTATTCGATTTAGAAGAAAACTTCTTCTAAATCGCACAGTGGTGGACCGCCAATCGTCCAGATGGTATGGATGGTATCGCGAGTTTTGTCGCGATGTGCGATGGTGAAATTGAGCGGCTTAGTCCGAACAATTCCTCAGAGCACTCCCCATGATAGATGCGATAAAATACGCAAAGAGATGCAACATCTCTACGCAGTGCCAGTGAGTCCAGCCGATCGGAAAGAACTCGGTCGTCGACGATTCGAACCGCTCTGCGCTGGGTGCGGTCAAGTGGAAGGAGCTGGCACTGGGGAGCCCCTGCCCAGAGATAGGAACGGTATTCCATGTGAGGCTGAAGCTGCGCCTTGTAAAGTTGCAGGCGGTGTGCTGGCATGAAATTCTGTTCCGCTCTGCTGAGCACGCCAAGCTTTTTAGAGGCCGATTTGGCCTTCTCTTCCAAGTGACCACGAAACTGCACATTACTCGATATGTCAACACCGAGCCTTGAAACTGAGGAGATACGACAAAGGGGTTCTTTTTAGCGGTAAAAGCGCAAACTTGTGTCTTCTGGGGATTGAATTAGACTAGATTTAGTCGGCCCCAGTCTGAGACTTTGTTCAACAAAGTCTCGACTTCAGACACAAGTTTGTTCCGGTACTCGGCGACGTTTTCCCGAGAAATATTGGCACGGCCGGTGTATAAAGCATCACCAGTGCTGTCGTCTGCATAGCAATGAATGTTACCGGTTTGCAACATATCATTGATATGCAGAAGAAACAGCGTTGGTGATAGCACGCAGCCTTGTGGAACACCAGCGTTAATGGGCTTGTAATCGGAGCATGCACCGTCTACTACGACCTTGATGCTCCGATCTGCAAGAAAACTGGTGATCCAATTGCACAATTTCTCGGGAAGCCCATAGGAAGGGAGCTTCGAAAGAAGCGCTTTGTGCCAGACCCGATCGAAGGCCTTCGCTATGTCCAAACTAACGGCCAACGCCTCCCTGGACTCCATTGCCTCCGCCCATCTATGAGTTAGGTAACCTAGAAGATCACCAGCTGAGCGACCTCGACGGAAACCATACTGGCGGTCACTAATCAGCTGGTGATCCTCAAGGTACCGCATGAGCTGGCAGTTAATAATAGTTTCCATTACTTTGGAGAACAAGGAGGTGATAGCGATAGGCCTGTAGTTGGACGGATCTGAGCGGTCGCCTTTTTTAGGGATCGGGTGCACCAAAGCTGTCTTCCATGAGTTCGGGACTACGCCTAGGGAGTAGGAGTACTGGAAAAGACGCGTTAAAAACGGTGCCTACTCCGGAGCACACGTCTTCAGCATAATAGGTGGGACTCCATCAGGCCCACTCGACTTGTTGACGTCCAGGGAGAGGAGTGCTTTACGCACCGAGCGCTGTGTAAACAGCACTTCCTGCATGGAACACTCACACCGCGGGATGGTCGGCGGTGTGTTCCCCCCGTCATCGAGAGTCGAGTTGGAAGCAAAAAGAGAGCCTAGTAGATCAGCTTTGTCCTTTGCGTCATGGGCCAGTGAGTCGTTCACCCTGTGCAGAGATGGCAGAGATGGCTGACAGAAGTTCCCTTGGACAGCCTTGGCGAGAGACCAGAATGCACGTGTTCCCGAAGGGAGATGAACCAGTTTCTCGCCAATTCTGCCGATGTGCTCTGACTTTGCCTTGGCAATGACAGCTAATATGACAAGGGACCGTTTTTTTGAATTACGAAATAATATACATCTGTTGACAACACCAAAATTCCAGCTGATTGTAAAGATGTATTTCACAAAGTGAGACCGATTTATGATGCTGTCAGAATCGATGCTTAGAGTTACCACTTGAACAACAACTTTGGTGTTGATGAACAGATGGTCCTTTCACTGGAAAACATGTCGCCAAACAATATGTAAAAGGTAAGCCTTGCCCATGGGTCTCAAAATCTTTTTTTATGTGGTAAACATGCCAGGGCCTATGATTTTATTCCTTACCAGACCTCCTCCCAGAACTTGATAGTATACGCAAAAGACACATGGTGCTCGATTGTTGTACATCTCGCAAAGAGAATCGGAGAAAGCCAGGTCATGAACTTTACTGACAATTATTTTTCATCATAATACCATTTACTACAAATCCTAAAACAAAAGGCATAATGGCCGCATGCACAGCTCGTGTTAACAGATTTGTGAAGCCACCGTTTTTAAGTGATAAGGAAACAAATAAAAAACCTAGGGGTTTCTCTCAAGAATTATGTAGCAGAGACGGAGATATAACTGTTGTAAAGTGGGTCGACAATAAGATTACCCATCTGGCCTCCAATTTTGTTGGTATTGGTGAAAAAGATATGGTAAAAGATGGTGTAAAAAAGAGAAGCAATATATTGAGGTTGAGCGACCTGAGGTCGTAAAGCGCTATAATCACGCAATGGGTGGCGTTGATTTATTAGATCAACTTATGAGCTATTACAGAACATTTATAAAATCAAAAAAATGGACCCTGCGTATGATATTTCATGCATCAGATCTGGCAGTTGTTCAGGCATATCGAGAATACCAAATAGATAACGACTTATTAGGCACTCCAAAAAAGCAACGACTTACTTTGCTTCACTTTCGTCGACGGTTGGCTGACAGTTTGGTGCTACAAGATAAATTTTCTATCGCCAAAAGAGGTCGACCAAGTAACAGTAGTAGCCCAATGATGCAAATTATACCAAGAAGGCCAGGAGAGATTCGCCCTGCAGCTGAAATAGCTCGTGACGGTGTTGGGCATTTCCCTGCACATGATGATGGAACTGGGACTAGGTGTAAATGGTGGCATGCAAGGAAAATCGCGTGTCAAATGCATAAAGTGCAAAGTTCATTTATGTCAACCAAAGACAAGAATTGCTTCTAGCTTCCACACGTAGATAAAGATATTTTGTGCTCCTAATCATAGTTTCCATTGTGTTATTGTATTTGTGCCAATGACTGAATATGCCAAAACTGCCAAATGTTTCTTTTATTTCATAAAAAGAATTTAACTATGTTATTTCATTCATAATTTTGTAATAAAATGATCCTAAATAAACTTTATTTCATTTCAGAACAACTTACATACCTTATTTTTATAACTATGTAGAACGGGTGTCCGCATTTGTGCAATACAAGAAAACTATTTTATCACGAAAAGTTAAAGACTAAGATTTTTTTTAAATTTTTACAGTCTCCTTACTATACTTAAGATGGCGAATTTACCAAACCATCGGTTAAAAAATAATAATTCAGGTTTGAAAGGGTTAATGTACTCAATTCACCGAATGTTCTGTATATTTAGCTCAAAATCTTTCCGAATAACCATTTAAGAGTTTATATTTTAATTAGAGGAAATGCGTCACTCACACCGACCGAGCGCACTTCCCATAGATTATTGTATATATACTAGAGAGCCACCCATGGCACTTCCGAATCGCTCGACCGCCAAAATCCGAATGGCAGGCAGATTGGCAGATGTCACTGTCACTGCAGTGCAGAGCTCACCGACAAGTAATGCCAGAACAAGGTTAAATAAAATTCTTAGTTGGTTATAAATTTTTATTTGAATATGCAAAATCAAAATATTTTCATATTTATATTTTAAAGAAAAGAGATTAAAGAGCAATTTTATATTACTTAATAATTGATATTTTATTCGATTTAGAAGAAAACTTCTTCTAAATCGCACAGTGGTGGACCGCCAATCGTCCAGATGGTATGGATGGTATCGCGAGTTTTGTCGCGATGTGCGATGGTGAAATTGAGCGGCTTAGTCCGAACAATTCCTCAGAGCACTCCCCATGATAGATGCGATAAAATACGCAAAGAGATGCAACATCTCTACGCAGTGCCAGTGAGTCCAGCCGATCGGAAAGAACTCGGTCGTCGACGATCTGAACCGCTCTGCGCTGGGTGCGGTCAAGTGGAAGGAGCTGGCACTGGGAGCCCCTGCCCAGAGATAGGAACGGTATTCCATGTGAGGCTGAAGCTGCGCCTTGTAAAGTTGCAGGCGGTGTGCTGGCATGAAATTCTGTTCCGCTCTGCTGAGCACGCCAAGCTTTTTAGAGGCCGATTTGGCCTTCTCTTCCAAGTGACCACGAAACTGCACATTACTCGATATGTCAACACCGAGCCTTGAAACTGAGGAGATACGACAAAGGGGTTCTTTTTAGCGGTAAAAGCGCAAACTTGTGTCTTCTGGGGATTGAATTAGACTAGATTTAGTCGGCCCCAGTCTGAGACTTTGTTCAACAAAATCTCGACTTCAGACACAAGTTTGTTCCAGTACTCGGCGACGTTTTCCCGAGAAATATTGGCACGGCCGGTGTATAAAGCATCACCAGTGCTGTCGTCTGCATAGCAATGAATGTTACCGGTTTGCAACATATCATTGATATGCAGAAGAAACAACGTTGGTGATAGTACGCAGCCTTGTGGAACACCAGCGTTAATGGGCTTGTAATCGGAGCATGCACCGTCTACTACGACCTTGATGCTCCGATCTGCAAGAAAACTGGTGATCCAATTGCACAATTTCTCGGGAAGCCCATAGGAAGGAGCTGAAAGAAGCGCTTTGTGCCAGACCCGATCGAAGGCCTTCGCTATGTCAAACTAACGGCCAACGCCTCCCTTGACCCATTGCCTCCGCCCATCTATGAGTTAGGTAACCTAGAAGATCACCAGCTGCACGACCTCGATGGAAACCGTATTGGCGGTCACTAATCAGCTGGTGATCCTCAAGGTACCGCATGAGCTGGCAGTTAATAATCGTTTCCATTACTTTGGAGAACAAGGAGGTGATAGCGATAGGCCTGTAGTTGGACGGATCTGAGCGGTCGCCTTTTAGGGATCAGGTGCACCAAAGCTGTCTTCCATGAGTTCGGGACTACGCCTAGGGAGTAGGAGTACTGGAAAGACGCGTTAAAAACGGTGCCTACTCCGGAGCACGTCTTCAGCATAATAGGTGGGACTCCATCAGGCCCACTCGACTTGTTGACGTCCAGGGAGAGGAGTGCTTTACGCACCGAGCGCTGTGTAAACAGCACTTCCTGCATGGAACACTCACACCGCAGGATGGTCGGCGGTGTGTTCTCCCCGTCATCGAGAGTCGAGTTGGAAGCAAAAAGAGAGCCTAGTAGATCAGCTTTGTCCTTTGCGTCATGGGCCAGTGAGTCGTCCACCCTGTGCAGAGATGGCAGAGATGGCTGACAGAAGTTCCTTTGGACAGCCTTGGCGAGAGACCAGAATGCACGTGTTCCCGAAGGGAGATGAACCAGTTTCTCGCCAATTCTGCCGATGTGCTCTGACTTTGCCTTGGCAATGACACTTTTGAAGGACCTGGAGGCGGAATTATATTTCTTTTTAAGAGCGCTGGTGTTTACATCCCGGGACGTTGATGCGTCAGCCCAGGCCCGGTAGCAGTCCTGCTTATAGCGTGATGCAATTTCACAGGAGTGACCAAACCATAGCTGAGTTCTGCCTCCGATAGGCACCACAGATGATGGAATAAATAATTCCATTCCCTAAAGTACCACATCAGCGACAGAATCAGCAACAACGTTGGGATCATCCGGCGAGAAGCAAATCGGGCGGATTTCATGATCCAAGGGTAGGATGCAAAAAAAAGATCCCGTCCCAATCGGCCGACCTATAGTGCCAAACACGGCGGCGAGTTGCAGATCGCAACAGCGATGGGAGCGTGAGTGGCACCGTACTCCGGATCAGACAATGGTCCGAAGAGCCAAGAGGGGCATCGACCGAGACCTGATATCCGTCCGGATGAGAGATCAGCAAAAGGTCCAACAGGGTGATTCTCCACATCTGGGATCCGGGTAGGCGAAGTAACCAGTTGTGTCAGACCATATGCCAAGGAAAAGTCATAAACAGATCTACCCGCATGATCGGTTAAACGGGAACCAAGCCATTCAGCGTGGTGGGCGTTAAAATCACCGAGCATCACGATCTCTGCGGATGGGACCTGTTGTAGCACGGAGTCTGCAGCCATTTGGATGTAGCCGATGAGTCGGTCTGTTTCGGCATTACCGCTATGGGACCTATAGAGGCACCCGAAGACGCGGGGATGGTCGTCGCTGTCTACGCGCAGCCATAGGATGGACAGGTCCATACCTTCAAGACTCCAGCCCGGGGCACAAAAGAGTGTTCTAATTTGTACCCCGGGTAGGAGAGATACGAACTATCAGCCGGAGAGGACACCTGTTAGAAAGAGCAAGGCCGGCTTTGCCGTCTCCAGATGGTAGTGGACGGCGTTAAGGTTTGAATGAAGTCCCCTGATATTGCAGAAATTCACGGAAAGCGTGGCAGGGGTTGCCTTCGTCTTATTGCTCCGCTTGCCCCGAGCAGGTTTCGTCTTGAGCGGAATTTCCCCCCCCCAGAATAATACGCGGGGCAGTCTGAGCACCCACGCTCAGAAAAAGTAGGTTAGCTTGGGCGTGGATGCTCAGCGAGGGATTCTCCAGGGATGCTGGTACCCTGCTGGGGTAGTCTTCCATTTAATTCCGCTACCATGTTGATTGGGGGGGGGATTGGGCCTCCGGCCACCTGCACTCACCAGGCGAAATGCAGAAGTAAACTAGTACTTCACGCTGGTATTCTGTGAGGTCGTGGTACCACCCCGGTTCGAGCCGGCACATCCGTGCGACATGAAAAGCTGCTCGTGGCTCTACCACTGTCAAAAGTACGTCTGAGGAATCTAACTCTTAAACTTTAACTCCGACATTCCTTCAAAATTTGACGTCCGAAATCATGTATGAGAGTGACTCCGAGTCATCATGCATTCGATTATTATGAAATCTCAAGCATCTTCCAAACCTTATATACTTCTTTAATAACTCCACCGTAATCGTTCAATATGATCAATTTTTTCCTATCATCTTTTGTGATAGACTGTATGGTCTCCTGGTTAGTGTTTAGACGTGCCTTTCCGATTGCACGAAATTTTTTGGGGCGCAAGGTTAAAAAGGGCGTGTGCGGAAGTTTTTAAATGTAAAAAATCGTCTATTTCATTACAACATCGCCCTTACTCTCTCATCACATTTTTCATTCACGCCCACCTGTTAAGGGTACTTGTGTCATAATTATTTTGCAAATATTAAAATATATGGATTATAAATTATAATAATATAAATTATAATGAAACTTTATTATAAATTATAATATAGTTTGTTTGCAAAATGAATAGTTATAATTTATAATATATGGCCGCTGGAGGGGCGCCGATGAGGTTCTAGCCGACTTTTAATCCGCCTCTGTGTATAACAACTAACTAATAAAGAAGATCCCAAGAAGCGGTAAAGATGTGTTATCGGTTATCACTGCCGAGAGCGAGTATGCGATTGCGTTATGAGTCACGACTGCACGTAATTAGGGGAAGCGCGGAGGCAGAGGCGGGGTCCGGGCGCCGAAACCGTTTGTCATGCGCCTTGTTTCGGTCAAGTAGTACCAAATAAATATTATCATAATCTATGAGTAATAAGTAAGTGTACTGTACACTACACACACTTGGCTGATTGAAACTTGACGTAACGTAAGGGACATCTCTTAGTAATAATTTTATTACTGTATTATCTGTGAGTCACAAAATATCAAGTCGATAATTTCTTAAGGCGCTCTTGTAGTTACCTAGCTCCATGCAATTATTGAGCGAATTAGTAACAATACTGAATAGGGGAGCATTTAAAAATAAACAACGTAAAATGTCTCGGCGAGCAACACTTTTATTTTGGCGGGTGCTGGTCCGTATATAGTATTTATTTACTATACTCTTGACAATCGCCGGGGCTGCAGCGACCGCATGACCTGTTCGATTTTGATATTCATTTTTTTTTAAATAAAAATAAAAATGAATTTGTAAAATGTATTCTCAACATTCCCTAATAATAATAATTATGGACCGTTTGATATAAGTTTTACATGGTTTTACTACGAAATCCCTGTAATGTATACGTTTGAAAAACAATTTTGTGTCAACTTTTTTTATCAAGCCAATTATTAAAATCGCGTTTCTGTCTTCACACAACCCTTGTCCGTATGTTCAATTTTAAGAAAATTATTTTGTTGTGATACCGTGTGTAGTGGCGGTGTAAGAATATCCACCATCCCCATATAGTCCCGTGGGCTACGTAAGAGGCTCTCTGTAGCCTCTTACGTTGCCCACAAATTGAAACAGGTAACGGCAACAGTGCCTTGCTGATATCAACTCAAAATAATAAATAAAAACTGCGGTTGCTAATCTGCCTACCAAGTAAGGCAACTATGGCAAAAGCCCTCCTATAAGGCAATCTGTGCAGTGGACTTTCATAGGCTCTAATGGATGGATGATATTGTGTTTGCGCAATAATTACATTTGTACATTTGCCGAGGTTACAAAAAGTTAACAATTAATATAACCTCGCCTTAAATCAATAAGCGAGTGAACCCTAATCTGATAGTATTTCGTAGCGAAACAGTTGAGATATAAATTTAATTGAAGATAGAATTTCGTTTATTTTAAGTTATTTACGTGCGAGCTTAAACTACTTTTGCATTATTGCTCACTTTTGAGAATCATTTCTGCTAAGTTGTGCGATATGCTTGTGAACTAGCGACCTTTGAGTGATTCATATTTGTATTCCACCAGTACGCTGGATATTGATTGCGGATTATAGCGACGATTTTGGCCAGGAAATTTTAGAGGTAAGTATTTAAATCTATAAGTTACCCGTGTAGTGGCGGTGTAAGAATATCCACTACGGCGTGATCGCGGAGCAGGAAGAACTTCAAATTATTTCAATTCATACAAATGTGAACTTTAATTACTTGAGAATAAAATCGGTTTTCGAATCCCAAATAATGTTCAAAAGGCCCTAAAACTATCTTAGTTGCAATAGAAATAAAACTTTTTATGATGGGAATAAGTTTAAAAATGCAAAGCAATAAAAAAATCCTGCTCCTGCTGTCGTAAGAGGCGACAGAGGGAAACAAATCAGGAGATGGGCAGCAGCGTCTTCCTAATAACGACTAAAAATAAAAAGCGTGGCAGCTATGGCAAATATCCCCACAATGAGGCAATCTATGAGGAGGCCTATGTTCAGCTGTACTTGGGTTGTAATGGATAGATGTATAGAAGATAATCTACCAGGAGCACATGACCCACAGAGAAGTGAACTATGGCAAATATCTCCCTATGAGGCAATCTATGAGGGAGGTTACTCAGGCTGTAATGGATAGATGTATAGAAGATAATCTACCAGGAGCACATGACCCACAGAGAGGTGAACTATGGCAAATATCTCCCTATGAGGCAATCTATGAGGGAGGCCTATGTTCAGCTGTACTTGGGCTGTAATGGATAGATGTATAGAAGATAATCTACCAGGAGCACATGACCCACAGAGAGGTGAACTATGGCAAATATCTCCCTATGAGGCAATCTATGAGGGAGGTTACTCAGGCTGTAATGGATAGATGTATAGAAGATAATCTACCAGGAGCACATGACCCACAGAGAGGTGAACTATGGCAAATATCTCCCTATGAGGCAATCTATGAGGGAGGCCTGTGTTCAGCAGTGGACTTTAATAGGCTGTAACGGTAAATTATAAGATATCCTAAAGACCGAAGTTCGGTTACGGCGGCAGTCTTAGCGGAGACAAGCCATCTGTGCAGATCAGGATTTTACGAGAGTATGCACAAGCACAGGTGTACTCTCTGTTCCCTCACTCTCATTATCCGATCGCTTCAAATCATCCGGCAAAAAATTACCTTTTTTTATAGAATATGGGTAACAAACGAGCACACAGTCCACCTGATGGTAAGTGGTTGCTGTAACCCATAGACATCTACATCTATCCTCGTTTGTGAATTAAATGTGTTGTCACCTGTGAGGACCAAGATGGAATGCCTCGTTTCCAGTAAAAAGGGTCTCCGGTTTTCTACACTCACCATACGAAACACAGCAGCATTAAGCTGCTATTTTACGCTGGTATTCTGTGAAAGCGTGGTCCTACCCCGGTCGAGCCGACCCATTCGTGCTACAACCATAATATAGTTGCAGTATGGCTCTACCACGTTGAAAACCTACCTATAAATTAAAAGTAAAAACTATTTTTCCTGTGAGTGTCGGCGGCATCCACGATCATACGATTGGTAATGTATTCAGCGAGCATTTTAATGTTCATTCGTCATTGGATCCACTGTTGTTATGTAAATGATGTTGCGACCATTGTGACGGAAC
Source organism: Parnassius orleans (assembly GCA_029286625.1). NCBI lineage: Eukaryota > Metazoa > Arthropoda > Insecta > Lepidoptera > Papilionidae > Parnassius > Parnassius orleans. The sequence goes on from JAGSMP010000237.1 coordinate 2,069,073, forward strand.
GTGAGGTGTCATTCTCAACAAAGCATGTACCTATTGATAGTTATAAAAAACATGCACAGGGGCAAATAACCCGGTGACGTGGTCTTAGCATAGGGTTGCCAGATGGTCGGGTTCATCTGGATTCTCCCAACATTTTAAATGATCTCCAGACTCCCGACAAAACTCAAAATCTTCAGACAAACAGCTTCTTGGAAAGTTAACGTATGGCCTTTGATTTAATAAAAGCAGAGTTAGTAATTAGACTGAACTTTGAAGTAAATTGTTTGAATTTTAAATCTTTTCTGAATATTAATAAATGATCCAAATTGGTGGACTATAGTAAAATCAATGGCAAATACATATGGCAACCTAAAAATTTAATGTACTTACTTAAATTAGTTTTGTTTAAAGTACTTTTTGTGGCTTTTTAATTTAAAAAAACATTTTATTTTTCATATTTATTTCTCCCAACAACAGCCCCAAATTCCCGACATTTTCAAAATTTGTCCAGATATTTTGGTCTTCCGATCTGGCAAACCTATCTCAGCATCGAGCATTTTAAGTATGCTGGGGTTCACCTACCGCGCGTAATTGTGATGTTATTTAATTTGTCTATGTCGTTCTTACTTAACTGAGGATCTAATGCGTACTATTGTGGTACAAAAACTAATTTCAAATTTCTAAAAAAGCTTATTTATTTGCTACCCCTAGGGGTGGAATTTTTTCTCCAAATTTATATGGGACCACCCAACCTATTAAATAAAAAAAGAATCATCAAAATTGGTTCACAATCTGCGAAGATATCGCGTAACATACATACAAAAAACATACACTCGAATTGAGAACCTCCTCCTTTTTGAAGTCGGTTAAAAATAAGACGGGTGACACTTCTGATAAAAATAATTATCGGCCTATCTCACTTGCTAGAACAACAGCTAAATTGCTTGACAGTCTGTTTTGAAAAGCATGTGAAGTTATATGAAGCCCAGTTCTGGTTTAGATACGAAGAGAAGGGAGCCAGTATACGTAAGATTTCTGGACATGTCAACAACCTTTGATCGTATAATCTATGACTTGACTCTTATGGCACTTTTATACGTGATTAGGGTTGCCATCTGTCCGGCTTTAGCCGGACATGTTTGGCTTTTTCGGGTTGTGTCCGGCCAAATTTTTATGTGTTCAGCCTGTCCGGCTTTTTGTTAGTGTAACGCGTTGCACGCATCGCTTGCAGAATGAGCGAAGCAATGCCGAATTTATCTATCCATATACATTATTACCAGCCAATACTATATTAAACATGGCTACGGCGCGGGCGGCGAAGAGCGGTGCGTTGCGCGCGACGCGAGAGTGGGGCCCCGCCTCGCCCCGCCCCGCCGCGCTTGTTTGGCTATGTTTGGCTTTCTAAAAATTACTGTCCGGCTTTTAGGGCCAAAAGTCCGGCTTTTTAGAGCGTCGAGTCCGGCTTTTTTATTTTAGGAGATGGCAACCCTATACGTGATAGAGCCATGCTGCAGCTATATTATGGTTGTAGCACGAATGGGTTGGGTCGACCGGTGAAGGACCACGCTCTTAGTATAGCAGCTTAAAATAGCAGCATAATGCTGCTATGTTTCGTATGGTGAGTATAGAGAACCGGAGACCCTTTTTACTATATACGAGGCATTCCATATTAGTCCTCACGGGTGACAACGCATCTGAATTTTGATACGTAATCGAGGATAAATGTAAATGTCTATGGGCCACAGCAACCATTTGACTGTGTGCTCGTTTGGCACCCTTATCCTATAAAAAAATAGCTGAATTGTGCGGGGTCTGCCGATGGAATGCATTTCCCTCCTCAAATTCTGGTAGGTATTCAAACCAGAAAAATCAAGTAAATTGGGCCGGTACGCTATCGGATGAGTACAGATTCAATGTGGCTGTGGGTTAAGCTCGCCTCTATTATTTGTATGTCAATCAGCTTATTGAGTGACTCAGTAGTACCTACTCATGTCAGCTGTCATATTGATGATATTTGCTTTAATATTATAAGCTATGCTGACGACATAGTGCTACTGATTCCCACAATCTGAGTGTTGTTGACGAACGTCTTACCGGTTAACATCTGTTTTGTTCTGCTCCGTAATAATCGATCTTAATTAGTGGTTTAAAGTGGACGTTTGGTATTTAAACGATATTCCCTTTTAGCTTGTAAAACAAGCTCAATATTGGTACAATCAGAATCAAAATCTGTAAAATAGTTCCCAAGTTATAAGTGAAAATAGTTTAAAAAATTTGAATAACTGCTGTGTTCTTACGACGAGCTTGAGCCGCAAGCTGGGGTGAGTCATCGTGTCTAGACCGGCGTCACAGAATAAATAATAGTACTGCGTACCGGCGTGCTCGCAGCGAGCGACTCCGACTGTCGCCTGCAAAGAGTATATAGTAATGTATAAGGAAAAGGAAGGTCGCCTGTATAACAATGTTACCTAGAAGAGTTAATGCGGCCTAATAATCTTCCGCTCAACAGATGTCGCTAGTTGACACTGAGCATTTTTGGAACGAAGTTCTTTAACGGACGGTACGGATTTGGCGAATGGGGGCTAGGCGACAAAAAGTGTAAGATTTTTCCATCACGACCCCTTCTGACGTGGTGTAGACGGCCTTGGCAGCTATAAGGAAGTGAGATGGAATAATATCCATCTCCCTCGCATTTTTTCTTATCTTGCTTCATTTTAATAGACGCTAGTAATTCATTTATTTGTATTTGTTAATCAATAATGTATGTATAATAGGTTTATCAATAATAATTATACTACGAAAGGAACTTCGTTCCAACCGAGTGTTCCACGACACTCACGCATGTTTTTTGTTACACAATATCATTTAATTGAGAATTTATTTTTAAATAAAAGTTTATCAGTTTCTAGAGTAATATATTAATACACAAAATTTGCCTCAGTGATTTGCTCTTAAATTTTTTGCACATTTTTTTTTTTTCTACTTTTCTGAATATTTGTGGTTTGATTTATTTATTTTTAACCTAATTATTATAAAATATAACCAATAGAACAGAAAGAAACATTAACCTTTACATTTTTCGAATAAATTATCTTCTCCGCTATGAAATCCGTCAAATATTACACATCGTCTTTAAGTGGCGCCGCCCTGGTGGTAGAAAAAGTCGTGGAAAGTCATTGCGCGGGATGTCGCGATGTAATTATCGAAGCTTTGTAACCCGTTTATGAGATGCGTCAAATGTAAACAGTATTTTGACTCGTTATGTGCAAATTTCAGTGCACAGATGTACGTTTCGCTCTCTTCTGATTTTAAAACCTCTTGGATTTGCGTTGAGTGACGTTGTAAAATACCTATTTTTTAATTTTTTGCACGAAAAATTGGACCTCAAGAGTTTTTGAATTAAATAAATGAAAATCAATGTAGTGAGGACTCATTGACAATATGTGAGACATATGGGCTAAAATATAACGCTAATAAAAGTTAATTTCTTATATTCAAAGAAGGTAAACATCAGCCTCCCATGTGCCTCCAGAATACTGGGTCTTCGGTGGAGTGCTTCTAAAGCTGGTGGATAGTTTTAAATATTTGTGACACATTGTGAATGGAGGCCTCTGGGATGACGAGGACATAGAAAGGAGCGCAGGGCGTTGACAGTGAGAGCCAATATGCTCTCAATATCTCTCTAGGTTCACTAGATGTACATATATGTACAGTTAAAATAACGCTTTTCAAAACATTTTGTCAATAATAATAATAATTAATAAGAGCAGAGCATTAAGCATTGCGTCGAGCTCGACGCGTATATTTTGTACGTGGTAGAGCCATGCTGCAGCTATATTAATTGTATAGTTGTAGTACGAATGGGTTGGCTCGACCGGGGAAGGACCACGCTCTCACAAAATACCAGCGTAAAATAGCAGCTTAACACTGCTGTGTTTAGTATGTTGAGTGTAGAGAACCGGAGACCCTTTCTACTGGAAAAGAGGCATTCCATCTTAGTCCTCACGGGTGACAACGCATCTGCATTTTGATTCTTTATTGAGGATAGATGTAGATGTCTATGGGTCACAGCAACCACTTACCATCAGGTGGACTGTGTACTCGTTTGTCATCCTATCCTATAAAAAAAACTGTGAGCACAGGCGCTTTCGATGTAAGGTGCTCTCAGTACTTTCATCACGTGATCAAAAACAAAAAACATGCGTGAGTGTCGTGGAACACTCGGTTGGAACGAAGTTCCTTTCGTAGTATATTAACAAATACAAATAAATGAATTACTAGCGTCAATTAAAATGAAGCGTCATTTAAAATAAAATATTTCTTTCATGGCAAGATAAGAAAAAGTGCGAGCGAGATGGCTATTCCATCTCACTTCCTTATCCAAGACCGTCTACAGTCTACACTACGTCAGAAGGGGTCGTGACGGAAAAATCTTTTTCTCGCCTAGCCCCCATCCGCCAAATTCGTACCGTCCGATAAGGAACTTCGTTCCAATAACAGCGCCTAGACATTTAACAGCTTCCACGAATAATTGTTATTATTATTAATTAATATTGTTATTCAAATAAACTCGGACATTAAGTTTTAAAAGCAACAACATTCAAATAATAGTTTTTCTTGTTGAACAGAAAACGTGTACATGATAAATATTTTCATTTGAATACAGTGTCAAAAAATGGGGATGACAGTATACTGGACTGCGTTCCGTTTTAAACAGTAAGGAACGGCTTCACTTTTTTTTTTTAATTTTATTAATTGACGTTACACCTTACAGTGGTCACAGTGTATATCGGAACACACACTTTTAAGCCAATATTGTAACTAGCAACATTACTAACAATATATGGACTCGTGGTCTGAAATAAAAATATTATTATTATTGTTATTAAATGTCCCCTTGAACATAAGAGAAGCCAGTTATTTCAATATTACACACATACTTCAATTTTATTATATTTACTTTTACAAAGATCGTGGGTTCGAACCCGTCATTCGACTACTTTCGTGAACCACTCCTAAAAAGCATTTCAAGCTTACCAGGAGTGGTTAAAGGGAATATTAGTAACGTTAATAGCATTGTTAGTATTTTTAAAATTGAAATAAAAAAATTCTTTGAATAAAACTACTTTTACGGATTATATCGCGTTTATTTAACTTATTTTTATTGACGTGAAGCACCAACGTTCCGGGAAGTCTGCAGTTTGTGATCATATCCTAGACGGCCCCCGCCCTTACATTAGATTTGATAAATCACAGATTCTCGCGAAAGAACATCGATTCCTGCCAAGGATGATACGTGAGGCTATTGAAATTAAAAAAAACATCCTAATTTCAACGGAGAGGGAGGCTGGGTACTACCACCTGCTTGGGATCCTGTAATTAATAAAATTAAAACTAAACCCAAGCATAACACTGCAAGACTTCAAGACACAGTTAGTTCATTCTGCGTAGATCTGACCAAAATTAATAATTAAAAAAGCTGAAGGTACTCCGGATTAACTCTGACATCGGGACGTCAATCACCTCAGTCCCTCCCCCGTGACCATGGGTGCTGTAAAACACCCAAAACGTCGGGAATTAATAAAAAAAAATAAGTTAATTAAACGCGATATAATCCGTAAAAGTAGTTTTATTCAATGTGTAGTGTTCGCGTAAATATAAGAAATCATTAAAAAATCTTTGTTTCAGTTACGAAATGAGGATCAATGTGCTGTTCTTGCTGACGGCGGTCGCTGCGGTGACGTCGGTGTCAGGATACAATATACTGTGTATGATGTTCCTTCCATCTCGAAGCCATCTACACTTGGCTAGAGGCATAATTAATTCTCTGTTGGCATCTGGGCATCAGGTAATTTTTTTTAAATAGAATAAGGGTGACAAACGAGCACACAGTCCGCTTGATGGTAAGTGGATGCCGTGGCCGATAGACATCTACATCTATCAAAATGCAGGTGCGTTGTCAGTTGAGGACTAAGATGGAATGCGTCGTTTCCAGTAAAAAGGGTCTCCGTTTTTCTACACTCACCATACGAAACACAGCAGCGTTAAGCTGCTATTTTACGCTGGTATTCTGAGTGAGCGTGGTCCTACCCCGGCCGAGCCGACCATTCGTACTACAACTATACCAGTAATTTATAATTATATTTATTATAATTTATAATTATTTCTATTTAATACGTGGTAGAGCTGCAACGTAGCTCTACCACGTATTAAATAGAAATAAAACAAGCGGTAAAATTAAAAAATTTGTACAACCGACTATTAATAAAATGAGAACATCATCAATGTAGTCGAAGTCAATTAAATACGCATTATTAAGGATAACTCAAAAACTACTGGTCAGATCATGATCAAATTGTATGGGACTACATGAGAAAAAAATAATCATGAAAAGCGATTCACGTAGAAAAATTTCTGAGGTAACACATTCTGAGGTAACACACAAAAAATACAGTCGAATTTAGAACCTCCTCCTTTTTTTGAAGTCGGTTGAAAATAACTTTTAATAAAAAGTATAAGACGACTGCAAAGAATTGATAATAATGAAATAATTTTACAAGAAAAATGAATGCCAAGACATATCAAATGGCCACGACTCAGTTCTCAGTCTTAGCCCGGACTTCGGAAGTTGGTGGGGTTTCATCCACGTGCCTCAGAAAGCTCGTAAAGCCATGAGTTCTGCGCCTGATCCCTTTCCGATCGTGTCGGATTGCCGTCCTATCGTACTATGAGAGTGAGGGAATAGAGAGTGCACCTGTACTTGCGCACACTTCAACACACATCGAACATGGCACATGCACTTGTGCACGGAACCAGTTTGTTCCGCTCTAAGCTAATATAAACACTAGCTGTTCCCCGCGACTTCGTCCGCGTGGAATTTATTACGGATTGATTTCATAGGTTTTGATTTTCTCGCGGAAGCCTAATTGTTTTTTAAATAAAATTACCCTAAGTTACTTCTTATAACATCTGCTATCTGCCAGCGTAAGTCCCATCAAAATCGGTTCAGCCATTTCGGAGATAAGCCGGAACAAACAGACGGACAGACAACATATAATTGTTTTTTTTTTGTTATAAGTACCGTATACACTTTCATATAAATATAGTAAGTTATTTAGTAATTACAAACAGACACTTCAATTTTATTTATTTGTATATAGATTACTAAAATTATTTCTGTGTTAATTGTTCTGAGGTTACGTGGGTGACGTCGTATCCAGAGGAGGCACCGCATAAGAATTTGAAGCAGATCGAACTGAGTGATGTTCGGGCTGTCTCCGCTGGTAAGTTAATTCAACAACTTATCAAAATCTAACCAAAACCATTGGCATTGGTTAATACTTAGTCAATTTGCGCCATCCGACCACCTCCGACCTATCAAATGGTGTACCTGTCATCTTTTACGGTTGATACTCAAGTATTACCTTGTGGAATCGGCATAAGACAATTCATAGTTCCTTAAGATTGCGTAGGTGTCGTTAGAGATATCTAAGGATCGGAAGATCTCTTGGCTTTCAACAGATGGCAGTATAATCACCATTTAAGTCATTTATCTTTTTTTTTTTTAAAGAAACATTACCTCAACACTAGGATAATCTGTATCAGGGCAGTTTACATACATACATTTCACAAGAACAAACATCCTGAGCCGGAATAATTTTTTGTAAGCCATACAAATACTTGTTCCGTGCGGGATTAGAACCCGTGGCCCTTAGCGCTGCAACTCAATGCTCAGCCACTGCGCCACGGAGCCGTCGTTTAAATAAATTGAGGAATCATCATTTATATAAATTGACTTTTTATACCTCATTCTCAAATCAACAAAGTAGATAGACGGAGCACTTCGTACATTACAAGTGACGCCGAAACCAAGCCAAAATATTTAGAAAGATGTTAAAAATTAATTAGCTAAGATCGGCGTGGCAACGGCAACTTGGCCGGCAACACATCTGCAATTCCCCTGGTGTCAACAGCAGCAGCTGTTCATGGGCCGTGGTCACTTATCATCAGGAGAGCCGCAAGCTCGTTTGCCTCCTCTTATATAAAAAAAGCGTAATAAAATAAAATGATGTGTCCTACCTAGTTTGAAGGGCACCTCCCACCCTCCCATAATTGCGTGAACTATCCCCGTCACCACTGATCTCGACATTAGTAAAGACACCAACGTCAATGAAACTTAGTGTATATGAATTGTCATTGTTTACATTCAATAATATTCTACTTCTTCTTCACCTACCTGTATATATCACATGTCATGGGTGTGGGTTGTGGGGATGATTCGTTCCTCGAGTGTCGTTAGAGGTGACTATGGGATATGTCAGAATGATCTCATGGCTTTCACAAGACGTACAATACCACCCAGACCCAGACTGGTGACGAGCAGCACACATCGAACATGGCAGCAACGTCACAAGTGCGAGATATAGGTCCCGTCACGTAAAAGAACGCTGAGCGACAGTGGAGGGGTGTGTCTGCGCATGGGTACCACAGAGTACTTTTATAAACTGGAATAGAGACCAATCTCCGACACCAAAATGAGCAACGTGTTTTAGCGACATCTGGATTTTGTTATTGGCAACTTTTCAACGAAAACAATTTTTAGTAGATGATATTTTAATTATTTGATATTGAAAATTCTGCGCTGAATTAATTAATATTGGTAGCTAATCGACTAATATTGTTATAGAGATTAGCTACCAATGTCAATTCAGCGCTGAAAAACGCAAACTATAAAGTTTCAGAAATAAAACAATAAATATTTTTAATTTTATCTTTTATTTTTCAAAAACTTTTACAATAGGAGTGAGCCATTAATTGTATACTATCATTATTATCATCAACGCTCCTTTTGCCAAAAATAATTTTATTTATATCTTTACAATAGTTATATATAAAGAAAATAATAATTTGGTCAATCAAAAATTCTCTCAACTTTATTTTATGAACAGGACAATCAAGGTAATTTAAATTTATAAGGCATGAAGCTATAACTTTTGTGTACTCTTTCAGTAACGGTTTTTCTATATATTTTTTTAACATATAATTACATATATCCTGCATTTCAGATAATGACTTTAATAATAAATCGTTTGGGCTGTGAAGCCAATTTCGACCTGCAAATTCTCGATGTTTAATATAATCTTTTTCATTTATATTACATACGTTGTTACGACATGCCTTACATCCCCTCCAAATCTTTTGTTTGGATTTTTTTATAAAATATCCACTTACATATTCCAATGGCGCCATTATTCTTGGATCGCTTTTAGACGCCAATGGTACTAATTGAATTTCTAATATGTCATTAATATCAACTTCACAGGTCTTATTGACTTCACTGTCCTTATTTATTATAAGAGAATATAATGATTCACCATTATCATTTTCACAGTTAGATCCTGGAGCATGAACACTTGTTAAATTGTTTATTAGGAGTGTAGCAAATGCAGACTCAAACTGTTCTGTTGTTGGATTATTGTTGCGGCACCCATGACTACGAATGGCCCCAAAGAAATTTTCTAAAGGGTCTTGATTAAGGTGCCGCATCCAAACAGAAGTTATTTTATATTCTTTTTGCAACTTCGCAACAATGTCTTCCATGCCGTTAAGGGTAGTTATCCAACTCTGTACTGTTGGTACAAATTCTGTTTTTAGACTCTTTTGGTTTACAAATTGTAATGTCTGAAGTATTTTTTTACCCTCCCTCCAAATTTTTTTATGAGTTGATGTGGGTGTTACTGGACCGAGTAAAGGTTTAACATATTTATTTTTTGGATAACTACCATTTACGGAGTCAAACAAATTATCCATAAAAAAAAGAAAATCTGCAGTCTCCTTACATTCTTCAGGAAGAATGCCTTTATCTGAAAGTAAATAAAAAGAAAATTGTGATATAAATTAATACACCTTGTGTTGTAAAAGTAAAAGTTACAGTTGTTGCATTAATAAATGCAAATGAATTAACTCACATATTAAATTTTACATTCTAAGTTCTTTGAATTGTGTATCTTTATATATAGGTAACAGACTAGTTTTATTAAAGTGCAATATATTGATTAACTATGTGCTAGGTGGTGAAGGAAATCATTGTAAGAAAACCTGCTTGTTGTAGCTTTTCGAAGACAAGTGAAGTCACAGAAATTGGGAGGCCTGTGCTGAACAGTGGGATGTATATATTATTATTGATTATTAATTTTTAATTATTAATTTATAAATTATAATTATTAATTTGTTGTTATGGATGGATGCATATTAAAAAAAAATTGCATGTAAAATTTAACTTTGTGTGCGTATTAGATTTGTTGTAAGCCACAAGAGTTTTTGAATTAAATAAATAAATATAGGCTTTGCTTTTACATTTTTTTTTAATATGGTAAGTGGTTGCTGTGGCCCAAAGACATCTACATCTATCTTTGTTTGCCAATTAAAATGCAGATGCATTGTCAGCCGTGAATACTAAGATAGAATACCTCTTTTCCAGTAAAAAGGGTCTCCGGTTCTCTACACTTACCATACGAAACACAGCAGCATTAAGCCGCTATTTTACGCTGGTATTCTGTGAAAGCGTGGTCCTTCCCCGGTCGAGCCGACCCATTCGTGCTACAACTATACTATTAATATAGCTGCAGCATGGCTCTACCACATATGAATTATTATTAAGTAACTTACTATTTTAATGATTTTAATAATTATTTATATACCTGCGAGATATCCCATATTGGATGAGATTGTTCTGCTGAATATTTGACTGGCATATTTGACTTTCATTTTTGGTATTTTGGTAGGAATTATATGAGTTTCCGTTAATGTAGGCATAAGTCTTATGCCTTTGTAGCCAGGATTTTCTTTATAGAGTAGTTCTAAATGATGCCATTTAGCTGTGCCAGGTTTTCCATCCATTTTGTAATTAAGGTTTTTAGTAAGAAGATTGTTCCTTATACCTTTTAATAGATGAGGTGGATCAAATATTGAAACAATTTCTTGAGAATTTACAATAAAAATATTATCTCGAGGCATTTCCGTTTCGTTTTGGCATAAATATGACCTCCTTGTCTCCTCTTTGAGAATTTTGATTGCTTGCCTATTATTTGTGCCTTGGTCACAGATAGTAGCTAAAACTTTAAAGCCAACTTGCTGCAGTTCAGTAATAATTTCTTTTATTTGTTTAGCTAATTCACAACCTTTTGTCATACCCGATGAGAAGGTATAGGCTATTGGTTGCTTATAATTTTTAATAAGGCCCCGGATTAAGAAAACCTGAGCGTGATCAGCAAGAATTTTCTTAGCTTCCTGTCCATCTGTTACAAAACCACTTACTGCGTCTTTTCTTCTATTATAGGCAATACTCGCCGTAACTGCATTTCATCAAATACTAGAGCACACAATTTGTGTTCATCTTTCATTTGTTCAGCTCTCATTTTAATTGTGAAAAATATTTTTGTTTATCCCAGGTCTTAGTGTACACCTGTTTAGCATTTTAAAAGAATTTGAGGTGATGGCAGAATAAACATTTTCTTAAAAAGCGGTAAGCTTTGGGACTTCTTCATCATTGTCAGTGCAAGGATTTTTTCCTCAGTAGAAAATCTTCGGCCTTTACTCTTTTTTTTATACTCTCTAAATTGCACTAATGTTAATAATTTTGCCGAGGTAGTCCAATTATCCATTATTTCTAGAAATTTTGGATTGGTAAACAGTTTTTTTGCAGATTTCAATTCACTACTTTGTTTCATAGCCTTATTCTGACATTTGGAGAGTTTCATTTTTAAAGCTCTGATCTTTCTGTGTAGCTCTTTCTCAGACTTTGTAGCAATTACACGCTTTGTCAGTTTCTTTACAGCAATAACTTTATTTCCACCTATAAAAAAGGTAAGCATAAGTATTTTCAATTATTATTTACTAAATTAAAAAAAAATTATCTTGTATAATATATTAGCATACATCATTTATTTTATTACAGCAATAAAATTGTTAATGTTATTTTAAGTGGTGATTTACCATATGCTGGGCGGTGAAAAATAAATTATTAGGAAACCTACATACTTGAGGAAAAAATATATTTAATACATATAATGTGTCAATGTGGACTAACACATTGTGTCGGACTAATTGAACCTTCTCTAATATTAGAGGAGGCCTGTTCCCAGCAGTGGGATGTATATAAGTCACTTACAACTAAGTGTTTTAGCATGTCTTATATAAATGTAAAAACTGCTGAAAGACTCAATAAGTAAATAAATACTTTATTTTATTTTATATAACATTATGAACATTGCGCCCAGGGAGGGTACCTAATGTCCTCTTCAAGTTATAACTTGAAAATCTGCCAAATTTTTCTCATTCCATTAAGATTTTTCCTTAGCATCGAAATGGGCAAATTTTTACATTTATAATACAAGTAATTATGTTACTCATATTGTTCTGTTGTATCTCAGGGGTGGCACTCTCTTTAAAATTTCATAATACCTATGAAATGTTTAAATGAAGTTATAAATACTGATTTACTACATGTTTAGCGAAGCAAACCATAGTATTATATTTATTTAATTTATATTAATCAATAATATTACATACCAACAATTGCAATCACATTTTCTTTACTTTGGTTAATACTTTGCTGTGAAGCCGCCTCAGATTCAAAATATACAGGATCTGTAACAATGGAATTAATATCCATATAAAATGTTGTACCTTTGGAATGCTTGTATGTATAAAATTTCTGTGACATTGTATATTTTTCTTTATCAAATGAAATTAATGTAGTCCGTTCATTAAATGTGTTAACATATTATCAAAATAATAAAAGTTTATAGTAACTCAATTTTCATATGAACAGTTCATGTGCTAGAATGCTATGTATAACAAGTTAAAATAATAATTTTATCCTCATAATATAGACCTATTAGTATCATATTGATAAACTATAATTAAACTTTGTAAAAAAAATAAAAACTGACTTCAAAAAATAAAAAGAATAAAATAATCTCTACATAGTTTAAAAGCTTCTGAAATTGGGACTATAATTCTTCAATACACTTTGTCCTAGCAAGAACTTCACAAGCTATTAAATTGTATGTAAATTATTCCATTCTGTTTAGATTATTGAAGTCAATTTTCTTTCTTTTAAGTTTAATTATGTGACCTTTGAGTGGACTAAGTAAGACAAAGACTAAGTAAACAAGATCAAGATAATAACTAAAATGTTGTCTAAATAGCAACACTGAAAACGACATCCTCATTTTTCCACCCTTAGGGGAGAATTTTTCTTTAATTTTAAATGGGACCACCTTTGAGGCTTATTTTATAAAAAAATCATCAAAATCAGTTTACAATTGGCTAAGAGATCACATAACAATGTTGCAAAAAAAGCAGTTGAATTTAAGTAATTTGCCTATAATATAAAAGGTTTCCATTATCAAAACCTAATATAAGCTCAATGAAGGGGTAAGAAAAAAGAACATCAATATGGCAAAACAAAATCATTATGTTGATTTGTATTTGAAAGTGAATGTGCAGTTAGTATTTTTGTTGTTAGTTTATAGCATAATGTTATTTAATAATGTCTAATGTGTTTAAGTTTTTTGCTCTTAAATTTTAAAACTTAGGCGTAATGTATGAATGGGTGAAAATAGTATTTTCAACCATTCATTTCACCTTTAGAGCTTGATGGAGTTCCAATCAATATATTCTCTTTAGCTCGCAACGGTCTACGTTCAGCAACAGTTAATTTTGGAATGACCAGTGGCCCTGGATAAAAACAAATATGAAAGTAAATTATCATTATCTTTATTGCTATACTAAATTCAGATTATATTATAAAATATTAGGAACTTCTATTGTTACATATTTAATTATTTAATACAATGAAGTAGCTCACCAGGTAAATTAATTGTTGGCACTGCTATTTTACTAATCCTATGGTAACGGCAGCAATATTTTTGCTCAAAATGAGCATGACATACACGCCGTAGTCTGTAGATATATTGATTATCTAATCCAAGAATATCACCACCCACAGCATAAATCCAAGATCTAAATAATTCTGGATTATTTTCGGGATTTGGAAATCCATGCAGCACTGAATGGGAATCTGCAAAAAAAATGTGACATGTACATTATCAAATTAGGGCATCATACAAGTTTTTTACAAACGACTTCAATATGAATATAATTTATTTGATTTTTTTTAAACCGCTCAACCGATTTCGATAATATTTAAATGGCACCACCTGGGAAGTATACCCTTTGAAACAAAAAAGAATTTTGCAAATCGGTTCAGACGTCTTTGAGTAATCGGTGAACATACATGAAAAAAAGAAGATTCTTACGAATTGAGAAACTCCTCCGTTTTTGAAGTCATTTGAAAATAAGACTAAGAATGCATGGACTTAATGAACTTTCCGAGACTTTTTACTTATGTACATATTTTACAAGGTTATATTGTAACTGTTATGTGAAAAACAGTCTACTTACACAAACTAAAGACCTTTAATTAGTTATGAATAAAAAAATGTGTGACCGGCAACTTGATAAAAATAATTTATTTTTAAAGTAAATTTATAAAATGCTAATATTGATAAAGTTAGTATAGTGCAATCTACAGATACATACCTATATAATGTGTGATATTTTCAAATTGCGAATAGTTTTTTCTGTTTTTATATATATGATTTTATTGTTAACCTGCTAACTGGGAGTATAAATAAACCTATGTCCCGTTTTGAGTTAAAAATAAATGGTCAGTTTACATTAATGCCAACTTTAACGCCGTTAAACGGCATTGAAATTGAAATGACGTTGACCGTCAAGTGTGGCCACTCACTTTATGGCGTTAAAATTAAGGCAATAATTGTTGCGTTTATGGGCATTGACGTTTCTCGTTAGGTGTAGCCCCAGCATTATAAGTACCGTATACACTTTCATATGCATTTAGTAAAAAGCTGTTATTTTGACATTACAAAGAGACACTTCAATTTTGTTAATTTGTATAGATTAAAAATTGAAACTTCACTTTAGCTTTAGAAACTGCAAGCATGGAAATGAATATATCTCAGATTCGGCAATTTACAAAGAATATCTCTGATATGGCGGCGAGTTCCCCGTTAGTGCGAGAAGCCCTTGTGAAGGAGAACTATGACGCAGTCGTAACTGAATGGTTCTTATCAGATGTAGAGGCCGGGTGAGGAATGTTTTTTTCTCTTTCTTTCCGTCTAATTGCGGTGCTGGTGGAGAATATAAGGCCCTAAATAGTGCTGGTGGCGTAAGGGAATCCATGACCACATTCCAGTCCATGAGTCGTCTTAAGAAGCGACTATGGAATACGCCAAAAAGGTTTCATAGCTACCAATAGATGGCGGTAAAACCATTACACTAACGAAAGGCGTAAAATACCCATATTTATGGAATAAAGTTCACACTTCACAAACAAACACACAGTCCACCTGATGGTAAGTTGACGCTGTGACGCATAGACAATCTACATCTGTTATCGTTTAAGAAACATAACGCAGAGGCGTTGTCACCCCTGAGAACTAAGATGAAATGCTTTGTTTCCACTAAAAAAGGTCTCCAGTTCTCCACACTCACCATACGAAACACAACAGCATTAACCTTTATTAACCTGCTATCTCACGCTGGTATTCTGTGAGAACGTGGTCCTTTCTCGGTCTAGCCGATGCATTTGTGCTACAATCATAATTTAGCTGTAACTTGGCTCCACCATGTTTAACTACATCCTACTATACAGGGTTATTTTTTAGAGTAGCCAAATTTTAAATTTGACTTTAAATATATAAATAAAGATATACCGTTAGTGCAGATTTTGAAAATACGAGTAAATAAGGCTTTTACATTTATTCGAATTTATCCCAAATTGAATGTGATCTATATGCAACAACGTTTTTGCCTACTGATCGACCTTACAAATGTGTGCCTGCGCAGTAAAATCAGTTAAAATAATGCATTACATTACTAAAAATAACAATATAATTCAGGTACGCGGCAGTTCAACAAGCACCCTGGATAGTGTTAAACAGCGTGGTGATGCATCCATATATGGAGTACCTTGTGGACTCGGTGCGATCCCTGCCGGTCGTACCATTTATGCACTACGACTTCCCCATACCCATGAGCTTTCGGGAACGACTGGTCAATACTTTCACCTTCGTTCTGATGATGATTGACAATTGGTATGTATTGTATTGTTTTTCTTTTGGTTAATATTAGTGGTTTCGGTATGGTAGCGGTGGAAGAGACCCCATCAACCCATTTCGTCTCATGGGAGTCCTAAGAAGTACCCATTTTTTTATAGAATAAGGGATGACAAACGACCACAGAGTCCACCTTATGGTAAGTAGATGCTGTGGCCCATAGGCATCTACATCTATCCTCGCTTAAGAATCACAATGCAGTTGCGTTGTTACCGCTGAGCACAAAGATGGAATGCCTCGTTTCCAGTGAAAAGGGTCTTCGGTTCTCCACACTCACCATACGAAACACAGCAGCATTAAGCTGCTATTTTACGCTGGTATTCACAGTCCACCTGATTGTAAGTAGATGCTGTGGCCCATAGGCATCTACATCTATCCTCAATTAAGAATCACAATGCAGGTGCGTTGTTACCCCTGAGGATAAATATGGAATGCCTCGTTTCCAGTGAAAAGGGTCTCCGGTTCTCCACACTCACCATACGAAACACAGCGTTTCCAGTGAAAAGGGTCTCCGGTTCTCTACACTCACCGCTCACCATACGAAACAGCAGAATTAAGCTGCTATTTTACGCTGGTATTCTGTGAGCGTGGTCCTTCTTCAGTCGAGCTGACCCATTAGATGTAGCGTGGCTCAACCTAAGTGTGGTCCTAAGAGGCGACCATAGAAAATGCCAGAATAAAATTATGGCTTCCGACAGATGACAGCATAACGCATAACATACGTGAGTGTCGTGGAACACTCGGCTGGAACGAAGTTCCTTTCGTAGTATGTTATTATTGATAAACGTATTATGTTATTGGTAAACAAATACAAATAAATGAATTACTAGCGTCTATTAAAATGAAGCGTGAAGGCTAATATTTCTTTCATGACAAGATAAGAAAAAGTGCGAGGGAGATGGATATTATTCCATCTCGCTTCCTTATAGCCGGCAAGGCCGTCTACACTACGTCAGAAAGGGTCGTGACAGAAAAATCTTTCTAATCTTACTTTTTCTCGCCTAGCTCCGATAAAGAACTTCGTTCCAAAAATAAATGCCGACTCTAAAGAAAGCCCCAACTTCTGAAGCTATTAGTTGGATTTTTTTTTAACTTCTTTGAAGTCGGTTTTTACTTTTTATGAAAAGTCAAATTTTTTGACCCTTTATGGTGAACTAAGAATTATTATAAGCTAGCGAATGTCGTCGAAATATTTAGATTAAAACTTCATGCCCCATTCTAAAGGCAGCAGACGGACATTTCCTTGCCCTAAAACCCTCTTGGAAATGTGAAGCTGTACCCAGCTGTGGGACATATATGGGCTGTAACTTTACTATTTAATTTATTTTGTTGTAATTCCAGGCTGCAATACGCAAGTGCTTCGTCCCGTTACGAGCAGCATTTTGCGCCTCTCGCAGCCGCTAGAGGGTGTCGCTGCCTCCGTTTTCCGAGGCAATGCACAATATCTCCATATTGTTTGTGAATTCGCACCCTCGTTCTCGAATGCCTTGAGTCTGCCCCCCAACGTAATAGAGGTTGCTGGCTACCACATCGACGAGAATACGCCACCATTGCCCAAAGTGAGTTCTACGTTGACTGTAAATAAAAAAGTTCTACATCCATCCTTTCATTAAAAGTCCACTGCTGAACTAGGTCTCCCCTGTAGATTGCCTCATAGGAAGGATTTTGCCACAGTTGCCAAGTTTGGCAGACGGGTTGGCAACCGCAGTATTTTATTTTTATTCAGCTGTTATCAGGGAGATGCTGCTGTCCATCTCTTGTTTCAGTTTCCCTCTGTCGACTCTTACGGCACCCACGGGACGATATGGGGTAGTCCTCTTACACCTCCATTACAAGTTAATAAAAAAAAATTAATTAACAATAAAAAATTCTACATAACAAGCGTAAGGCTGCGTTTCCACCAGAGATGTGTGAGAATGCGTAGCGAGGTATGTGTTTGTTAAGAACCAATAGAATCACTTCATTTACCTAGCCTCGCTCAGCGCAGCTCTAATGGAAACGGCTCAGCGGAGCGACGTTTTTGTATATACAAAACAAGGGAAGAATGTGTGCGAAGGATGTGTTGCGAGGAATGTGTTGCTAGGGATGTGTTCGAGGGCTGTGTGCGAGGTATGTGTTCTCTAGTGCGCTACGCATCCTCGCACCACTCAGCGGCCTAACAAATCTCTGGTGGAAACGCTCACACCGTTCCATAGCCTCGCTACGCATCCTCGCACCGCCTAGCTACCTCGCACATCTCTGGTGGAAACACCTCTCCTCTCCCGTTGTTGGAAGCGTTTTCCGTAATCGTCACACTTGTAAAGCGGATTGACGATCGTAACACCAGATTTCTTGCTACTTTGATCGAAGATAGATGTATATGTCTATGGGCCACACCATCAACTTACCATCAGGTGGTTCGCTTGTCACAATTATTCTATAAAAAATCCTCTCTCTAATGCAATTTAAGGGGAAGGCCTTTGTTCAACAGTGGACTATTGATGTGCTGTAATTAATGAATGAGAGTCTAGGAAATGGGGCCCGTGCCAAGGCATTACACCGTTAGAGCCTATCAAATTCTAGTGCTGAACATAAGCCTCCCCCATAGACTGCCTCATACAGGGGATATTTGCCATAGTTGCCACGCTTGACAAGCGGGTTGGCAACCGCATTTGTTTATTTTTAGTCGTTATTAGGAAGATTCTGCTGCCCGTCTCCTGATTTGTTTCCCTGTGTCACCTCTTACGAAACCCACGCGATGATATGAGGAAGTGGATATTCTTAAACCGCCACTACACGGTACCCAGCAATGGGACGTAAATAGTCTGTACCATTTATGTACAGAGAGTTGGTCACCTGTTAAAACCATTTGCAAGATTTTTATCCACTACTTCTCAGGATCTTCAAGAGATTCTAGATTCTTCACCAAAAGGCGTGATCTACTTCAGTATGGGATCCATTATCAAGTCCACTGGTCTTCCCGAGAAGACTAAGCGTGACTTAATAGATATTTTTGGTGAGCTTCCCTACACAGTGCTCTGGAAGTTTGAGGAGAAAATGGAGGGACTTCCCAAGAACGTACACATTAGGTCTTGGATGCCACAAGCCAGTATATTAGGTAAGTTTCTTAGATTTTTATAAAATACCTAAGATGAGAAATATCTATAAAGTTTCTTTTCTACCGACTTCAAACAGGAGGAGGTACTCAATTCGACTGTTTTTTTTTAATGTGTGTTTTTAAACTTTTTTGTGGGTGAACCGATTTCGATGATTCTTTTTTTTATTTGAAAGCTGGTACTTCACATGTGGTCCCATATAAATTTGATCAAGGTCTGACCAATCGTTTTTAAGTTATTTTTAATAATTTATATTGAAGTCGGTTGTCCTCTGGTCATAGTAACGTCATTTAAAAATGAGCTGACTAAACATGACGTTTCTTATACACGCAGGCTCCGTAGGCGCAAATTATACAGAAACGGCATAAGGTGAAGGCAAGGCACAGGCGCGGCGCAGGCATGGTGCCGCTTCAATACTTTTTCATATAAAATGTATGAAAGCGGCGTGTCATGATTATACTCAAGCGGCGCAGCATAGGCATGCCGCTTTTATCCGTCCTACTCTTGCGTCACGCCTGTGTGCGCCTTAGAGTATACATAAGCAAACTATGCTTATGTATACTCTAAGGAGCTACATAAGTCGACTCGCGAACATAATTTAGTACCTATATTGTAACTTATAATAACTAAGTACTTATACGTTTAATTATTTCGGTTATATCCCATCAGCGCATCCTAACGTGAAGGTGTTCATAACCCACGGCGGTCTACTCAGTATGCTGGAGTCTCTGCGCTACGGGGTTCCAATAATCGCAATCCCGGTCTCCAGCGACCAGCCCGGCAACGCGGACCGCTCAGTGCGGGCTGGTTATGCGCTGAAGGTTAAGTTCTCGCCCGACATGGCTCCTGAACTCAAGACGGCTCTCAACGAAATGCTTTCTAATGACAGGTAATTTTTTTAATTACTTTAAGACAAAGGGTTATGCCCATACAGTTTCGTCTGGTGTGTATTTCTTTTTTATAAATTTGAAGTGACAAACGGACTTACAGCCCACCTGATGTTAAGTGGCTGTTGCAGTCCATGGATGCCTACAACCAACAAGGAAGGCCACAGATACTTCCTTTTTGAAGTCGGTAAAAATACCCTAAGAGGTGACGGGCAGAAGCGACAAGGTGCGAGATGTTTGTTGCTGGAATCCTAAATCCAGTCATTAAAGCCTATAAAAGTAGACTGCTGAACATAGGCCTCCACCATAGATTGCCTCATAAGGCCTTAGTTGCCACGCCTGGCAGGTAAATTAGCAACCACGATTTTATTATTTTTAGTTTTTATTAAGAAGATCCTCTATTATCCATTTCCTGTTTCATTTCCCTCTGTTACCTCTTACGACATCCACGGGATGACATGTGGTATAAATAAAATATAAGTGTCTGTCAGTAATATCCAAATAACTGGCTTCTTTTAAGCTCAGGTGGTTATTAAAATTCAATGCTATTAAACCATTTTGTCACCAAATCAAAAAATCACTATCCATTCAACTTAAATCACTTCCACCAGCTTTATATTGCACTTATATAATAAAAAGTACGCCAATAGCAAGAGGAGATTCCAATTAATACTTCTGACGTTGTTATAAGATTATTTTGGTAGAGAGTAATTGTGTTCTGTGGATTATTTATTTCGATTATTATTAAAAAAAGTTAATTGAAAATATTATTTCACTTGGACGTCAGTTGGTCGGTATAGATGTGAACAAGATATCTTACGAAAAACTGAACTTATCACATTGATTTTTTAGCTTTAGATTTTAATCCTTAGGAAGCCATTTGAATTTCACTATTGTAAACCGTCCTGTTCATTAATATTTTTTATTATTTTATTAATAATTTGACAATTTTTTTCGGTAACAAAATACGAATCACCGGTCTAAAGCAGTCAAAAAAATTTCGTGTTAATTAAACAGAAACAATTTTTGTAGCTTTAAACGTAATACGTGTTTCGGTAATTAATAAAAGTAAATTGAATCAAAACATTACATGAGCGTTCGAGGTGTGCACTTTTGGATTTTCCATTTTTTTTTAAATTTTGTCAGTTGGTCTGTCCGGTCTAATCTTCGGAATGGCCGAACTGATTGTAATGAAACTTCACGAGCAGATAAAGAGCAATGCCAGGAGTGATCTAGGCTATATATTTTTTTTTCGAAAAAGTAGAGGATTTTTTTGGGATATCGAAAAACTGATAAAATAAACGAATTTTGACGAAGGTTAAGCCAGGTTGGGACGCTAATAATAAATATAAATCTTTATTTCACAGTCCGGTTTTTTTTATTGGAACGAAGTTCCTTATCTAGTCTAGGCGAGAAAAAGTGTAAGATTTTTCCATCACGATCCCTTCTGACGTAGTGTAGACAGCCTTGACGGCTATAAGGAAGCGAAATGGAATAATATCCACCTCCCTCGCACTTTTTCTTATCTTGCCATGAAAGAAATATTATTTTATTTTAAATGACGCTTCATTTTAATAGACGCTAGTAATTTATTTATTTGTATTTGTTAATCAATTATATAATACGTTTATCAATAATAATATACTACGAAAAGAACTTCGTTCCAACCGTGTGTTCCACGACATTCACGCATGTTTTTTTTTATCGTGTTTCTGTTGTAGTTATTACAAGAAGGCAAAGTCGATATCGAAGGTGTTCAACAGCCGGCCGGTGAAGCAGAGTAAGCTCATCTCGCATTACGTTGAGCTGTCCATCGAGAGTAAAGGTGAGTAATTATGACGTTTCTTACCCAACTGCCCCAGTATTAACAATTTTGCAATAGTCAGTACATGCTCGGTTCAGTGTCATATGGGTCTCTCCGTTGTAGCAAGAATTTACCTTAATCGTTACGCTTTCGCAGACTTTTTATCTATAACACCAATCCATTCCATTACAGCCTATAAAGGTCTACAGCTGAACATAGGCCTCCCCACAGATAGCCTCATAGAAGGGATTTTGCCATAATGTTTTCTTATATTTACGCGAAGACTACACATTAAATGAAACTAATATTTACGGATTATATCGCGTTTAATTTTAACTTTTTAATTCATAGTTAGCCCGGCTACCTTCAGTTTTTTAATATTAATTTTTGGCTTACAGTATCTTAGCTTACAGTATCTTGAAGTCTAGCAGTGGTATACTTGGGTTTGGATTTAATTTTATTAATTATACAAGCAGATGGCAGCACCCATCCATCTTCTCTATTGAAAAATTAGAAAATTAAGAAAAATTAAAATTAAAATTAAAATTAGAAAAATTAAAAAGTTAAAATTAAACGCGATATAATCCGTAAAAATTAGTTTCATTTAATGGATTTTGCCATAGTTGACACGCTTGGCGAGCGGGTTGTCAACCGCAGTTTTTATTTTTATTCAGCTGTTAGCAGCAAGATGTTGCTGCCTATCACCCGTTTCAATTTTCCTCTGTCGCCTCTTACGACACCCACGGGACGATATGGGGTAGTGGATATTCTTACACCGCCACTACACGGTAAAGGGTCTTTACATATAAATAGAATTGAAGTGTCTATCTGTAACATCAAAATAACTGGCTTTTACTAAGCTGAGTTATTTGCAAGCTATTAAGACGTGAACAACCATTATTAAAAAAAAATCTGTCTGTCTGTCTGGGCTAATTTTTAGAATGGGTTAACCGATTCCAATGAATCTTGGCGAAATGATAGAGAGCAATACCAGGAGTGATCTAGGCTATATTTTATCGCAAAAACTTTAAGATTTTTTTTTCGAAATCGGAAAATTGCTAAAATAAATGGTCTTTGATGATTATCCTAATTCTAAATAACGCAACATTAATAAATCCAGGCGAAGCCGGGCAAGTCGCTAGTAAATATATATCTAGGTATAACATATTCCTATATGGATTTTTTTTGTCGCTACCACATGACATGCATTATAAAATAATAGAGAAAGAATATTAAAAAAAATGTGTGTAACATTGATTCAACTTTATTTTTTCTTCTAGGAGCTTACCATCTACGTTCCAAGTCTCTTCTTTACAAGTGGTATGAACTGTGGATGTTAGATCAATTTGCCGCTGTGCTAGCTGTTTTGGTCATTTTATACGTAATTGT
Source organism: Parnassius orleans (assembly GCA_029286625.1). Classification (NCBI taxonomy): domain Eukaryota; kingdom Metazoa; phylum Arthropoda; class Insecta; order Lepidoptera; family Papilionidae; genus Parnassius; species Parnassius orleans. The sequence continues at coordinate 2,092,432 of JAGSMP010000237.1, forward strand.
AAAGAAAATCATTAGTACAATTACAAGGAAACCAGCGAAAGAAAATATTGTAAAGAAGAATAAATAACCAACAAATGGATTTTTATAAATATTTACTCCAACTGTACGCAACTGATTGAATAAAATTTTACAAAAGTTTTGTAGCGTTTAATTTTAACTTTATATTCCCATATATTTCTTTTACTCGTTTACCGCGATCTCGTGAGTAAAATTATTCATTATCTTTAATAATTAATTATTCATTATTCATTTCATTACATTTCATTTTTTTTTATAGTATAGGGTGACAAACGAGCACACAGTCCACCTGATGGCAATGGTATTGGTTCATAGTCTGTTTTATCTCATTCATATCAATGCAGATGCGTTGTCACCCGTGAGACTAAGATGGAATGCCTCGTTTTCAGTAAAAGGGTCTCGGTTCTCTACACTCACCATACGAAACACAGCAGCATTCAGCCGCTATTTTACGCTGCGGTTCTGTGACAGTCCTGCTCGGTCGAGCCGACCATTCGCGCTACAACCATAATATAGTTGCAGCGTGGCTCTACCTTCATTACTGTCTATAACAAGTAATTTTTTTTACGTGGTAGAGCCATGCTGCAGCTATATTGTGGTAGCAGCACGAATGGTTCGACTCGTCCGGGGTAGGACCAAGCTGTCACAGAATATCAGCGTAAAATAGCAGCTTAATGCTGCTGTGTTTCGTGTGGTGAGTGTAGAGAACCGGAGACCCTTTTTACTGGAAACGAGGCATATCATCTCAGTCCTCAGGGGTGACATCGCATCTGCATTTTGATTCTTAATTGAGGATAAATGTAGATGTCTATGGGCCACAGCATCCACTTACCATCAGGTGAACTGTGTGATCGTTTGTCACCTTTATTCTATAAAAAAACCTCCCCCATAGATTGTCTCGTAGGGGAAAGTTTTTAATATAGTCGCCACGCTTGGAAGGCAGGTTGGCAACCGCAGTTATTTTAGTATTATTTTCATTGTTATCAGCTAGCTACTACCCATATCTTGTTTCTATTTCACTCTGTCGCCTTTTACGACACCGCGACGACACGACTACATGTACGACTTATTATATGCCTATTCATACGCCACCACTACACGGCGACCTGTACACATTGCATAAATTAATTAATTTTACGAATTTTTATAGCATTTAATTTTAGCTTCATCATCATGATCCCGTAAAAGTTCACTGCTGGACATGGGCGCCTCTAAGGAGGATATAAAAAATTGCGGTTGCCAATCTGCTTGCCAAGCATTTCAACTATGGCAAATATCCCACCTATGAGGCAATCTATGGAGGAGGCCTATGTTATTAAATTTCATTATTACTATGTTATTAAACTTCATTATTCAGAATTATGTCTACAATTAATAAGTATGTTCCTAAATTTCAGTCAATTTGATATCGGGGGGTGTAACTCAGTGGTAGAGTGTCTGCTTCGCATGCTGAAAGTCCTGGGTTCAAATCCCAGCACCTCCAACATGACTAATATTTTTGTTTGTTTTTCTTATTTTATATTTTTTGACTAATAATGTTGATATGATAGAATTACATCAATTTGTTTCTAAGTTAAGTGACTGTGACAATAAATAAATTGTACTTTCAGTCGATTTTGCAAGAAACTTATAGCGGACTTCGCTGTAGTGTTGATAATATACGACACTATTGGATACGACGTAAATGCACTATCCTAATCTAATTCTTTGTGCATGCAGCAAGTTCGAAATTAATAATTTAATTTATTTTGTCATCGTCATTTATACAAATAGTTTGTTATTATTACAAATAGTTCAATATAGTATAAGTAAGTACTGCAATTTAGCGAAACGTTAATTTTGCTATATAATTTACACAGGCGCACAAACACCATCTACTTCAAAAAATGGTGTTCTGATTCTCAGCCTACTGGACGACAGATAGCAATATTACATAACATTTCAACACTGTCACTAATATTTTTATTTTGTTTAAAATACTAATGTTTTTTTTCTTAGTTTCAAACTTTACGTTTTTTATTAGAATTAGCCGTTAGTTTGCTAATTATTGTAAATTAAGTTCTTAATATATTATTCGAAGACGTTTCTTAAAAGTTTTCACATAAATACAATGAGGGCCAATAATTGTCCGCTCACCAGATGTCGCTAGTTGTAACTGTGATGAAGTTTTGTTACACAATATAGTTCAATTGTTAGTTTTAAATTAAAGCTTATCAGTTTCTAGAGTATAATATTAATACTCAAAACAATGCCTCAGTGGTTTGCCCTTTAATTTTTTGCACATTTTAACTCTTTTTTTAATTTGTCTACTTTTATGAATATCTATGGTTTAGTATATTTATTTTTAATTTAATTAATATAACATATAACTAATAGTACAAAAATAAACATTAACCATTATATTTTTCAAACAAATTAACTTCCCTGCTATGAAATCTATCAAATATTATTAAGTGGCGTCGCCCTGGTGGCAGAAAAAGTAGTGGACATTAAAAGTTCGTTCTCTGGGTGCGCTAGAGGCGCCAATAATAATTATTTCGTTTAGCGTAACATTTACTTTTATTATTTGACAATAGATGTCACTGTCTTTTTATAATTTCACTACCTAGGCTTTATTTTGTACAAGGTGTTATTTTTATTTTTTTATTTTATAGAATAATGGTGACAAACGAGCACACAGTTCACCTCATGGTATGGGGATGCTGTGGCCCATAGTCAACTGTACTATTCTCGATTAAGAATTAAAATGCGTTGTCACCCTTGAGGGCTATAAAACTAGTAAAAATGGGTTCCGGTTCTCTAATATTACCATACAAAATATAGTATTATTAAGCTGCTATTTTACGCCAGTTTTCTGTGCGAGGGTGGTCCTTCCCCGATCGAGCGGACCTGCATTTGTGCTGCAACCATAAAATTGTTGCAACTTAGACCCACCACGTGTTAAAAGCTGCACGGCCTATTTTATTCATATCAGATTTCTTTTATTATATTGCCTGACCAAAAAGACAAGGACTTTATTTTATGGTAATAAATAAACATAATGTCATTTATTATTGAGACTTATTAAACATTTATTGAGATTAATGTTTCTTTATTTTATATTTATTGGATTAGAAATGGATAAAACAAACTACGGATATCCCTAAAAGTAAAAGAATTAAAAAAAGGTAAAATTGTGTAAAAAAATTAAAGAAAACAGTGCTAAGGCATTGTTTTGTGTATATGCATACACTTGAAACCAAAAAACTTATAATTAAATCGCAACATTTCAATGATGATGACACTGTGTGACCATCTGCGTAACACATAAGTTCACCTCAGATACTAGCGACATCTAGTGGGCATAAGATTATTAGCCCTCATTTGTGCTCAAGTTTTTCATTTTATATTGGTTTTTTATTATAAGTAAAAATAATTACGATTTTACAATAAATCAAATCTAAATGCATTTAGTGTATTTTTAATAGCGAGACATTCATTTCTTTGACATATTTAGACTGATTAGTAATATGATTTTTTTTTAAATCAGAAGTTTAATAAACGATACATTCTCTTCGGTGATGTCCTAGGCCAGTGCCTAGTGTGCCTTATTATAAATCCATCACTGATTACAACCCTTCACAATTCCGCTGCCGAAAGTAGGCCTCTACCAAAAAATGCTACAAAGCATGGTCCTGAGCCACCTGCACCCAATAAAATAAAATATATTATATTTATAATTAAATAAATAATTTTTACGTTTTAACGTGGTAGAGCCATGCTGCAGCTATATTAGTAGTAGTATGGTTGTAGCACGAATGGGTCAGCTCGACCGGGCAAGGACCACGCTCTCACAGAATACCAGCGTAAAATAGCAGCTTAATGCTGCTGTGTTTCGTATGGTGAGTGTAGAGAACCGGAGATCCTTTTTTCTGGAAACGAGGCATTCCATTTTAGGCCTCACGGGTGACAACGCATCTGCATTTTGATTCGCAACCTGTGTGGTGGACTGTGTGCTCGTTTGTCACCCTTATCCTATAAAAAGAAAAAATCTTATTGTCAATCAAAAATTATTTACCAACATCTATTATTTGTATTTGACGATTTGAAATGGTTTTATAAATGCATTTGATTTCATTGATTGATGGCATTAGACAGTATTGGCTCTCCACATATTTCAGGTCGTTTTCTGGATAATGGAGATTCATGGTGCAACCATATCGATTTTGATTTCCACCAGCAAAAATAAAACTGTGAATTGCTTTACCACCAGTGCATCGTTTAAGGTAGACATCATAAGCATCATGACTGAACTGGTCAATCACTGGAAGTTCTTAGAGTCAAACATCGATCTCCTGGGAGTACGGTGCGTCACTTAGCAGTGGGTGCACGCGTCGTGTCGGGGCGACATACTCGACTACGTTTGAGATCCGTCTTCGTTAAGCTTTGAGGTCGCTCTGATTCTCCCTAGGTAGATCTGTGATCCGTGAAGTAATAAGCAACGCAAGCTCATAGCTGCATTTAAGCTAAATCTAGGAAGCGAGCTTCTAGCGCCCGGTGTGTCACTTGACAGTGGGTGCATACACATGTCGGTAAGACATACTCGGCCCTACGTCGAGATTCGTCTCCGTAGGGCTTCGAGGTCACCGACCCCTAGGCAGATCCTTCCCTAGGGCGCGAAATACGCCAGGAAAAACCAACAACGTCGGAAATAAACGGCTCCCACGACCGATTCACAGAGTTGGACCGTGGGGAGAACCCGGGTAATGGGGGGCTCTCCGAGGCCCGAAACCTGCTGTGCAAACAAGCACACTCAGAAGACAACGTAGTGTAGAGAGTTGGGGATTTTATGAAATGTTAAAAGTTAAAGTTAAAGTTACAGCCTATATAAGTCCCACAGCTGGGCCCGGGCTGGGCACAGGCTGCTAATTGCCCGGAGCGCTAAATTTGTTTGCAATAATTATCTCAAACTGTTAATTACATTCAAAACGTAAAAAACTTGGCGTCATATTAAACACAATCACAAAGTACATTTCTATATACTCAAAGACGCAATTGACGGAGGAAGGAGTCAAGTACGAGTGTCGCGGTGTTCCGGTCGCCCCGCACCCTCCTCCGAAGTGTTAACCTGCCATACGCAGTCAGATGCACAATTGATGACGTCACGCTGCATCGGTGTCAGGGCTGCCAACATTTCTTTTATTTTGATAAGTTGTTTTTTTTTAAATTGTCTCAATATTATCATTTTACATTTTACATTTTTCTTTAAGCCGCGTATCGATTATGCGCTCCAAGAGGTCGAACATTGGCGCGCGTTCCAGCCGCGCGAAATGGATACCGCCTTGCCAAATTGTTCGTTAGAACGCTCAAACCTGGAGCGGGCCGTTCCATCTGGTCTCGGTTTTTTACCGCGTTTCAAATTCAAAGTAGTTAACTTTTGACGCGCGCGCCAGTTGGGACGGTTGTTTTCATTATTCGTGTGTTCGTTGCGTTCCGAGCTACGAGTAACCAGAGTTGCCGTAAATTGATAAAATTATATGGTTCAAAAGAACTGCTGTGGAATAGCAAAAGTCGTTTTTATCATAATAAAGCGCTCAGAGAACAAGATGCATGGAACTATGAAAGCGGCAGCTGCTCGTACACGACCGACATCAATGTTGAACGGTCAAACACTGGAACAGCTGCCGCGCGCGCCAGGGGCTCTTAGTGGATATACTTCGAACATTTAGAACGCGTTCCGCGGAACGCACTGGTCGGCGCGGTCATTCATTGCGCGCTCGTTAGGAGCGCGTAATCGATACGCGGCTTTAGCCGCGTTGAGCGATTTTGGTGGGGGAAAAACTTATGGGTTCGCGTCACCGATGACCTCGACATGCTCGTGACGTATTGCTAGCGACGCGTGGTATAGCGGCCTGAGTTTTAACTTCTGTCGGCAGTCCTTATGACTGCTTCTGTTTTTTTTACCTTGCATAATGAGGGCTCATAATTTTACATCTACAAAACAGTGCCTGCGTGCTGAATTCTTTAATTTTTTACACATTTTTACTTTTTTTATTTCTACTACTTTTAGGATTATCTGTAGTTTTATTAATCCACTTCTAATGTAATAAACATAAAATACAACAAATATTTCAGAAATAAACGTTAATCTCTACACTTTTTTAACAAATTTACTTACCCCGCTATGAAATATATCAAATAATTCAACTCATTGCAAAGTGGCGCCGCGCCGTCTTGGTGGCAGAAAAGTCGTGGATGTCCTCATTGACGACGTCACACAGATCGATGTTGCTGCAAACTTAAATTTTTTATATCAGATCACTCTCCTCCAAACTGCAATAATTTCGAATAAAACTACTTTTACGGATTCTATTGCGTTCAATTAACTTATTCCCGATGTTTCGGGTGCTTTACAGCACCTATGGTCACGGAGGACTGAGGTGATTGACGTCCCGATGTCAGAGTTAACCCGGAGTACCTTCAGTTTTTTAATTACTAGCTTTGGTCCGATCTACGCAGAATGAACTTACTGTGTCTTGAAGTCTTGCAGTGATATGCTTGGGTTTAGTTTTAATTTTATTAATTACAATTCCCAAGCGGGTGGTAGTACCCAGCCTCCCTCTCTATTGAAATTAGGATGTTTTTTAATTTCAATAGCCTCACGTATCATCCTTGGCAGAAATCGATGTTCTTACGAAAAAATAAGTTAATTAAACGCGAAAGAATCCGTAAAAGTAGTTTTATTCAATATGTAGTGTTCGCGTAAATATAAGAAATCATGCAATAATTTCGTTTAACTAAATAACTGAAAAATAAACTTCCTTAGGCAATTAATTAAATGTGGGAATTTAACAAAATTTATTGCCATGTTGTAAAATAAATTAAATCACCCATTAGTGTTTTAAGAGACGACTTTAAAAAAAACTGATTATTCATACTTAGCATCCGTTAGGGTTCTATCAGACTGGAAGCGGTCACGCGTTCAAGCGTTCCGCGGTCGCGTTCTGCGTTCGAGCGTTCAGTTGCTCAAAATACGGCGGTCTACGCGGTGCCACTACAGTCACCATGTTTTTTGATTATAGTTCTTCATCGAAAGACGAATTATTGATATTGTGGACATTAGCAGCATCAAAACGGTAAAGTAAACATTGGGTGCACCCAGTAAATAAGAATAGAGAACATGATGGAGAATTTCATAGATTGTTTAGTAAATGGCTTACTGATGAAGAAATCTTTTATAATTCATTTTCGGTCCCCATTTTTCTGGCAATTTCTAACCATGCTTCTGCTACTTTTCCTCGGTTTTTATAATCATCATTCTTCACACCATATAAAAAACACCTTTCTCGTACTAACATAATCAATTTCTCGGTCTCCATCTTCCTTCCGATGTGGACACCGAAACAGCAGTGAACACGCGAACGTGTGCGTTCTGGTTGACCGACGCGGTCAGAACGCCTGCTGTCTGGGTATGTCTATGTATGTAACGTAATACTACACAATGAACTCAGAATACGAACGCGGAACGCTTGAACGCGTTAACGCCTTCTGTCTGATAGATCCCTTATAGTTGGCAGCATATCGATCTTGTTTACGTCAAACGTAATATTTTCAGATCGGTGGCGGGGAGATATCTGTTACTCCGAGAGCCAATCTGCCTGTCAATCGTGGCAATTGTGGCAAATCCTATTTACAATAAGAGACGCCTAAGTCTAGCAGTGGACTTTCACTGGCTGATGCAGAGCAGAAAAAGACACTAAGCTTTCATTATAAGTATTATTGTTAAAAATAAAATTAATTTTGTTTACCACCCCTAAGATGTTGCTGCGGCATTTTTTGGACGATTTGGCAGTTCTGCCAGTAGGGTACGAACGTAGAACGCCGCAAGACATAAGCGAACAGCGATTTTATAGTTTTCGTTAATAATACAAATAAATTAAATTAAAGTGTCAGTTTGTAATGTCAAAATAACATCTTTTTACTAAATTCATATGGAAGTACAAAAACTATTTTAAAAAATGTTGTCTGTCTGTCGGTCAGTCTGTCTGTCTGTCTGTTTGTTCCTAATCTCCAAAATAGCTGAACCGATTTTGACGGGACTTTCACTGACAGATAACTGATGTTATTAGCAGTAACTTAGGCTAGTTTTATTTTAGAAAAACAATTAGGGTTCCAACCGTAATAAATTACACGCGGACGAAGTCAGCTACACGAACGGCTAGTCTATTATAAATTGAAACAATATAAGCCTTTATAATTTTTATTCCCTTGTAAGTTTACATAATGTGATTATCACAACATATCACATAACACGAAAACTTCTCTTTTTTTTTGGAGTTGACGCGCGCTACGTCCTGACTCCGATTGTCGGAACTTGATGTATTTGTGTGCGAATATATAGCATAATATGACATACTCCATACATTTTCAATACAACATTACACCCGTGAGTATTATAGAATTAATACGGATCGACTTTTATCATCCATTGACTTCCTGCATGTCTTACGAGGTCGTCACTCCATGAAGTGGGGCGACGCCCTACACTTCGCCTGCCGGTACACGAGGCTGCCACTCGAGAACCTTTATTCCCCATCGGTTATCGGTTCTTTGAGCCGGCAGGCCCATTGCCACTTCAGCTCGGGACCATGCTTTGTGGCGTTCCTTGAGGGAGGCCTATGTTCACAGGGAACTTGTGAAGGGCTGTAATAATAATAATAAATAATGACTGTTATCACTTAAGTTTATACCTTGTACCACATTGACGCGATCGCTTGCAGCGTCGTATGACATATCGTTCACCACTTAAAGCCGTAAGTGGCCCACACCTATCCGTTATTTACTGGAATTTTACTGCTCCGTAATACATACTTTACGTATTTATGTGTGTGAGACAAGTATTTTGAAGAGATTTGTTCACAGAAAAATTGTCTTTTTAAAATGAAACCGAAGTAAACCGTATAGTGGCGCTGTAAGAATATTTATTACCATATAACGTCCCGTATGTGTCAAAAGAGGCGACAAGGGGAAACTGAAACAGGGAATGGCACTCGTAATACTGCGGTTGCCAACACGCCTTCAAGCGTGGCAACTATGGCAAATATCCCCCCTATGAGCCAACCTTTGGGGGTGGCCTATGTTCATCAGTGGACTTTTATAGGCTAAAATGGATGGATTGATTAAATTGAAATGAGAAACAAACTTACCGTCCACCTGATTGTAAGTGGCAACTAGAGTTTGTGGAACTGTAGCTAATTTTATACAAAGAGTATTACAGATGTGTTGTTACCCTGAGGACTAAGATGGAATGCCTCATAGCCTGTATTATACTGGCTCTCTATACTCTTCCTACAGGAACACAGCAGTGCAAGCAGCTGCTATTTCGCGGCAGAAATATGTAAGAGGATGGTAGGTACAAGAAACAAAAACAAAAAAGAATAGAAACGAGACGTAAGTGTACTTCGTACGTAATAACATCATGTCTCGTACTCTTATTTTTTTTATAGGATAAGGGTGACAAACGAGCACACAGTCCACCTGATGGTAAGTGGATGCTGTGGCCCATAGACATCTACATCTATCCTCGATTACGAATCAAAATGCAGATGCGTTGTTACCACTGAGTATTACGGTGGAATGCCTCATTTCCAGTAAAAAGGGTCTCCAGTTCTCTTATACTCACCATACGAAACACAGCAGCTTTAAGCTGCTATTTTACGCTGGTATTCTGTGGGAGCGTGGTCCTTACCCGGTCGAGTCAACCCATTTGTGCTACAACTATGCTACTAATATAGCTGCAGCATGGCTCTACCACGTTGAATTAATTAATTTATTCTTAATTTGATAGCCAGAAAAATAGACTTGATTTGTTGTCCCTTGTGTGAGTTCACTAAACTAGCATTATACAATATTTATTATGTAAGTACTTAATTTAAAAAAGTAAGTGCCCATAATCTCTACATAGTATAAAACAAAGTCGCTTCCCGCCGTCTGTACGCATTCACTTAACATTAGGTGGACTGTGTGCTCGCTTGTCACTATTCTTTTTAAAAAAAACACGCGATACGAGATATGTACACTTGCTTGCCCTATATCCTACTCGATTGATAATAATTAACCCTTATCCAGGGCTTGGTAATAACACTCTCACATCGTTTTCCTTCAACTCGTAACTGGGCCCAAGAAAACCGTACGTTGCCGTTGTATTTATTCTTTATATATGTATTGTAACTAGTAGATTTTGATAGCATCGGGAAACATTGAAGCAAGTTTGTGTAATATTGCACGCACAAACTACCAAAACAAGGTTCTAAAGAATTTAATACTTTCAACTTCACGTATGTAAGGTCCTGTTACCGTATGTTATTCGCTTTAAACTAATAAATATTTTAAAATGTCAACAATCACAAGGTGCAGCCAAAATGATCTTACGCAAATAACTTTATAGTGATTGAAATGAAAAATATCGACATCGAGATTTTTCATTAGTAAATTTTAAGAGGTTGCCGTGTGGTGATAGCGTAAAAGAATTCATCGCTCCATTTCGTCTCATTGGAAGAGGTGACTATGGGATAAGCAAAAAGGTCTTATGGCTTTCCATGGATGTCTCAACGGAGACTAGCCATCTGCGCGGGACAAGATTATAGTGTAACTATAGTAATCGATGTTTCAAAATGAAAAATATTTTATTCTTCGGTAAATTATAGCACACAGAAACGTCATTAACTTGACAGATCTTAAGTTTATGTTAACACTTCTTACAAGCTATTTTTATAAAATATTCATGTAATAACACTATAATAAGTAAAAGTTTCACCTCGAACATGTAAATATCTATTAATAATTCTGAAAAGATAGTGACCGAGTCAAAACGTAACCATTTTTTTCAGAAGTTAAAAATGTGTCACAATTTTAATATACGATTTATTCGTGCAGATGCGGCGTGAGAGAATCCACGCAATAATATCCTGTGGGTGTCCTTCTTACGACAGGGAGAAACTGAAACAGGAGCATCTTCCTGATAATAACTAAAAATAATAAAAATTGCAATTGCCAAGCCGCTTGCCAAGCGTGGTAACTATGACAAATTAATAATGCTATTAACAACAATGTTATTTGCGGAGTGAGTAATACACATTTATTATTCCAAATCTAAGACGAACTTTGACGGAAATAACAAGGAAATGTAAATTAAACTTTGTATCGATATATATTAAATAGCTCCGCGCTATTCAACACGTCATATGGTCCGACATCGCGCGGCAGAATGAATATGCGCCCGCGCAACTCGGTACAGTCAAGTACATTGTGGGTATTGGCTAATATAAGGTTTCCGGCGTACAGTAACTTGCTACCCCACGGCGATTCAATCAGATATTTTATTACAGGTAATAAATTAGTTTAATAGTATCTATTCTTGAAAGAATTTCGCGCATGTAGCGTTGTTTTATATTTTTTACACTTTGAATGATTTGTAGAAATATTTTTGAAATTATCAACGAAGAAAACAATATGAATTACGATGCGTCATGTAAATTGCCAAATTAAGTTGATTTATTGTCCATTATTATTACTAAATATACACAACAAAACTATAAAGAATGTAATATAAAACCAATGAACTTTATTTTTTTAATTTATACAATATGATGCATGAGTAAAAGAAAAGTATGTATATAATATTAAATGAAAACATCAATCAATATGCAAAATTTATGAATATCGGGACAACGATATTATTACTCCTCTCAATTCCAGAAATTTTAATGCAGGAAATCCGGAGTTGCGAGAATCCGGAAAATTGAATCGTATGCCCCTATTATCACCATTAAAAACCAAGAGGGGTTACCTAGTTACCAGTATTAAGGGTCTATGTTTCTCGTCATTCACCATGAAACACAGCAGCACCAGAAGAAAGTTTTTCAACATATTATTCAAATGTAATGTGCACTTAAAATTCCTTATGTAAGTATATTAATACAGGCAATTACGGTAATATGGAAAATATTTCTTACTAAATTATAATTGAACACTATTTATAACTGTAAATACTTGTAGCGATAACCTGATGGTGATATATTAATAACTATTTAAAATCATTATAGGCATGCTGCGCTACAAGTTTATAAGTGTTGGCAACAAAACTCATCCATAACCTTGACGACCAGGCTGATGGTGTAACTAGCTAGAGAGTTTTGAAATTTTTTAGCGCCAACGGTTAAAAAATACTGACATTAAATAAATTGTCTTCATTGTTTTCTTTGCTTCTAGAGGGAGAATTTACTGTAATTGCAAAGCTTTTCAGTAGGATGTGTTCATAGTATAAGTAGCGGCACGAAAGTCTAGCGGTGACCGTTATTGCGCATAAGTCGCGCTGACTGGCTCGTGCGTATCGTTCGCACGCGCTGATTGGCTATCCAGTCGCATTCGTGCAATTCAATTGCGTCGTCAAAGTGCGCGTCCCTTCCACGTTTTGTTCAGCGCTAGACTTACTTACCGCGACTTGTATTTATTTATTTATTTTATTTATTTATTTTACTTTCAAGGGAAACATACATAATTTTAGTCTAATACATAACACATATTAATCTTACATTTAACAATAAAGTTTCCACAGTTAAGTAACTCATCGACAACAAGCGAACATCATGACATACTTTGGTGTGTAAAACTAAAGTTAAGTTAAAGTAAAATGTAATATTAAAGTGAAATATAAATTTTAACTATTACCCATTATTACAGTTTCAATTTCCTTTTTAAACTGTCCATATGACAGAGAAAATACGTCAACATGTGAAAAGATGTTATTATAAGATTTACATGGACGAGTTATAAAATTGTTCTTGCCATATTAAGTGCGCATAGAAGAAGTACAAAATAAAAGTTTCTTTCTACCCCTTATCCTTTGGCATCTGAAATTTATTTCACTTAGAAGTGGTATGGAGTCGACCCTATTATGAATGATTTTATATAAAAACATCTGATCCCTGACAGTACGGCGAGATTTTAGGTCAGAGGCTAATCTACACAAAATAGAGGCATCACCGGCTGACCTAAATTGGATATGCTTCAGAAATTTATTGTGAATTTTTTCAATTGACTCTATATAAATATTATATTGAGGATTCCAAACTGTTGAGCAATATTCTAATATTGAGCGGACTAATGAGAAAAAGGGTTCTTCAGTCTTTAGTAATTCGTAAGACAAATCCTAGCATCAAATTGTAGCAAATGTTTCGCAATTTCGACAATGATTTGCGTCACGTCTGGGTATTGTTCGTGGGTTTGGGTATTGGGTCGTAAGAGGTGACAGAGGGTAAATTGGGCAGCAGTTGCCAACCTGCCTGCAAAGCGAGGCAACTAGTGCAAATATCTCCCCTATTTGGCAATTTGTGGAGGAGGCCTATGCTCAGCAGTGGACTTATAAAGGCTTTAGTGATAGTGTTTAGTAATGTATAAACTTTATATCTATAGTTTTAGTAAGTCAAAACCAGAAGAAATATCAACTATTTTTTTTATTTCTGATAATGAATATGCTTAACACTTATCTTCACAATTCTCTCACCAACTGTCAGTAGTGAAAATTATTAGTTTTCAGGTAGATTTTTTTAGAAACAGGGTGACAAACGAGCACACAGTCTACCTGATGGTAAGTGGATGCTCCGGCCCATAGAAATCTACATTTATCTTCAACTGCGAATTAAAATGCAGATGCGTCGTCACCCCTTAGGACTACTGGAATACCTCTTTTTCAATAAAATGTGTGTCCGGTTCTCTACACTCACCATACAAAACACGGCAGCATTAAGCTGATATTCTGTGACAGCTTGGTCCTACCCCGGTTGAGCCGACTCATTCGTGCTACAACCTTAATATAGCTGCAGCATGGCTCTACCACGTTCTGTAACGCGCCCACTACTTAATTAGTGGATTAAGATATTTGAGGGGAAATAATATTTTTTAGGAATAATAAGTACACATTACACCTGATGGTACTTACCATCAGATTCTTAGTAGATGCTGTGGCATATTAACACCTACAACTATTCTCTAATAAGGATCAAAACGGAGATGTGTTGTCTCCACTGAGGACTAAGATGGAATGCCTAGTTACTAGTAAATACGTAAATAATCGGCGAAGTGCGAGTCGGACTCGCGCATGAAGGGTTCCGTACCATCGTAACACACGTTTCTAGTAGGGGAGCCCCTTTTAATTTTTTTTTTATTAGTTGATGTTATAGCGGGAACAGAAATACACATTCTGTGAAAATTTCAACTGCCTACCTATTAGGGATTATGAGATACAGCCCGCTGACAGACAGACGGACGGTCGGACGGACGGACGGACGGACAGCGGAGGCTTAGTAATAGGGTCCCGTTGGATACCCTTTGGGTACGGAACCCTAAAAAGATCTCCAGTTTTCGTCGTAAGTCATTTCACATTGATGTTCTATGCGAAGGTGATCCTTTTCCGGTCGAGTCATCGAGTGCCTATCACATAACCCTGTATTATTTGAAATATATAGGAGGTTATTCTATGAAAATATGTTAATCTAATATTTTAATTTTTCAATACACTATGTTATAATTTTGTTTTTATTAGTTTTGAAGTCACTCCCACCCTTATAAAATTTTTAATTATTATAATCGTAAAATAAAAATAGAAATTATTTGCATGCCATTAAGACATAGATAACCAATTTTAATTTTCGTCTATCTGTCTGTATGTTCGTCCAGGTTAATCTTCGGAATCGCTGAACTGATTTAAAAAAAAAATCATGAACAAATCGAGAGTAATGCCAGCAGTGATTTAGGCTATATTTTATCCGAAAAACTTGGAGATTTTTTTGAAAAAAAAAAAACATAACATTTATAAAATAATAATAAGTCCTCCAGACCGAATTTCGGTCACGGCGGCCAGTCTCAATGGAGACTAGTCATCGGCGCAGGACAGGATTGTAGTGCTCAAGTGTATGCGCAAGCACAGGTGCACTCTCTGTTCCCTCACTCTCATAGTCCGATGGGACTGTAAACCGACACGATGGTTTCCGAGGCACGGGGTGAGACACCGCCAACTTCCTGACTCCGGGCAGCTACTGAAAATTTCTTGACGGAAAATCTCAATAACTGATTTTTTGGCCCGACCCGGGATTCGAACCCGGGACCTCATGATCGGCAGTCGCACTTACAACCACTATACCAACAAGGCAGTTATAAAATAAATAGTTTTTGATTATCTTAAATCTAATTCACGCCACATTATTAGACCCAGGCGAAGCCGGGCGGGTCGCGAGTTTTAAATAAAATAGCTACATAAATTAACATTCTCGTATTCATTTTTCTCTCCGCTTGTACACTTATTTGTAATTTCCTTAACGTCACACCTCCGGCGCGCCGAGTCCTTTCATTTAAATAATAAAAAACGATTCCAGTCATAACATACTTTTGTTCTGAGATTCGATGCGGTTTATGCATGCTAAAATTTATATAGTTTTGTAGTTTGACACATTTTTTGCGTTTTTTTTTACAAACAATTCTGTAATTTGTGTTCTTAATTGGGTAGATATACTTTTAATAAAAAGTAGAAGCTGTTTTCAAATAACTAAAAAGAATAATATAAAATCACGTTCTGAAGTCGAGGCTTTAATTATTCTAACCCTTTTAAGTAGAATAAGGAATTTTACAATCTCAATGTGTTCGCGACGGCAAAAAGTGTTTAAAAAACATAGTGAATAAAAAACAATATTAAAAGTGTAATTAGGAAAAATATTAGTGACAAACCTAAGTGAAAGGTGCAATAGTGTAATTTTACAACATATTTACAACCCTTAGAATTATATTATAGTATAGAGCATCGTTTTGTAATAGTTAACACCCAAACAAAAGTCGACCAATCAGAGCGCGACACGTTTTAGAACATTCTGGGTATTATTAATTAACTGCGTAATATTTAATCCCGAAAATGATAGAAATAATTTTTATGCTCTAGAAGAATTGTAAACATAGTATTGAATTAGATTAAGGTTTATAGATTAAGGAAATAAAAGAATATTTAGCGTGATGAAACTTATTTCCTACTTATAGTAAAACTAAAGAATTAATGTACCCCCAAATATTGTAAAAATTTGGGATATTTTTGTTAATAACTTTTTATATTGTTAATATATTAAGAAACCTTTATGGTGTGCTAATAGACAACTGAATTACCGATTTAACAATGTATAGTACATTAGCGTAAGAATTAATCGTGTATAGAAAAAATTAAGACAACTGTATAGTGAAAATATTAAACAATAAAGAGGCAAAACAGACAATGACAAGCGGCTCACTTTAAAGTAAAGCTTGAGTCTACCTTAGCGCCTTGGGGCCCAGTAACATTGTAGTGGCTGAATTGACTAGTAGCAGAACCAAGTAGTAGCTAGCAACATAGTAGCTGATAATAGCAGCTAGTAACAGTGATAATAGAAGCAGATAGTACTAGTATCTAGTAGATAGTTACTACCGAACATCTTAAAGAAATAGTCAACTGAAGAAATTATCTGAAGAATATAGTGACCAACCGATAGTCAACAACCGATATAGAACAACCATATTCAACAACCGTGGTCGATAACCAATAGTCAGAAGATTTCCGCCGAACAGTTGAGCAGTCGAATCGCTGACCACTGCCTTGCCATTTGTATTCTACAGTTCGTGCATTTTGATTGGACGTTCGTCCAAAATACCCCAGCCGCACCCACAAAGACGGCAGTAGAAGCATCCACCGGAACCTATAGGTGTAGGACGTGAGCGACTCGCGGAGTATCTTCGACGACATTTACTCCCGAGTTTCGTCCGTCCGGCACACAATGCTGTCATAATATTTACATTAAAAACTTCTTCTATTTTGCCAGTGGTGGATTTTATTTTACTTTACTTACTTACTTTACTTATCTTCACGCACAGTCCCTGACGGGTAGCCAGAGAACAGATCGCCAAGTGTCACGATCCTTACATACCTCTTTCGCTTCTTTCAGATTCATAATCTTCTTCATACATGCACGTCTAGGTATCCGAGTACTCTTGACCTCCCTCTTCGAGCAGTTTGCTCACATGGTCTTCGAAAGTTAGTCTCGGTCTACCTCGACACCTTTTAATATTAACTTTCGCTATATATTTTCTTCACCATTCGGTCTTCACTCATTCGCTCAACGTGCCCAAACCATCGAAGCACGCCTTATTAATTTTTGTGATAAGGTCATCTTTCAAACCTGCCATATGCGAATCTCTTCGTTTCGCTTTCGGTCGGCCATGGTAACGCCGCACATTTTACGAAGAGATCGCATCTCCACTGCATTCAACTTGCTTTTATGCTTCTTCTGGCATACCCAGGTTTCGCTGCCATATAACAAAGTCGGTACCAACACTGCGTTATGTATTGCAAGGCGTGCACTCTTCACTACGCCTTGCCTTTTGACTAACGCAGTCAAGGCACCATTGACTTTGTTCCCGGCAGCGACACGCCTGTCCACATCTAAATCACATCTTCCATCCCGGCTAAAAGCACTCCCCAAGTATACAATTTCATTTACCTGTTCTAGACATTCCTGATTTACCCATATTTCACATTTCGTTCTCTCTTCGTCCCTTTCAAATACCAGAACCTTAGTTTTATTGGCATTCAAACGGAGACCTTTAATTTCACATTCCTCTTTCATACACGTGACTAATGCCTGTAGTTCTGCCTCTGATGGTGCAATAAGCACTGCATCATCAGCATACAACAGACAATTTACTTTTATGTCACCCAATTTCACACCCAGACAGCTATCTTTTAGCTTCTGTAAACAGTTGTCGAGATATAGTATGAACAGCCAGGAAGACATGACACATTTTATTTTCAAAATTTATATGAGACCATCCCTGAATTAAGAGTTATTTAGTAAGAAAAGAATCATCAAAATCTAAAGATTTAACAACAACACACAACAATTGACGAAGATATCGCGTAAGATACATAATATAGAAAACAGGTTTTTTTAAAATTTTGTACTAAAAATTTAATATAACACATACCAATTTTTCTTCATACATTTTCATTCGATTTTTATCTATGTTCAAAATTTCAAGCCTGTAGCTCATCGGGAAGTGCTCGAAATTTGAGTTCCAAGATTCCACCCGGAACGACAGACAGACAAACAAGAAAGTCACTTAATAAAAACGTGCACACAAACATCCACGACTTTTTTGCCACCTGGGCGGCGCGGCGCCATTTAAAAATGGCAGTATTTGACAGATTTCGTAGCGGGGAATTAATTTAATTTGATCGAGAAATGTAATTGTTAATGTTTCGTTCTGTACTCTTATTACTTATTATTTGCTGAACTGAGTAAGTGGCGCAAATATGAGTCTCTGAGAGATGACTACATATTTGTGCCAGTTGCTGTAGAGACTATCGGTCCGTGGGTCCACGTGCGGTGAAGTTCCTAAAGAACTCCATCCGAGGCTGGTCGTTTCGCTGGTGATAACAGGGCTGGTTCTTTTCTCGCTCAAAGGCTAAGTATAGCCATTCAGCGGGGAAACGCAGCCAGCGTTATTGGCACGATACCGCGGGGAGTGATTGTATGATAATTATTAAGTTACTAGTTTTAGTTTTTTTTATTATTATAGTTTTTAATATCGTATATAATAAAATATTGTATATTAATATTTAATTGATTATACTCATATTAATTAGATTAAAAATAAATAAACCAAAACAGAGATATTCATATATTATGTAGTATATTTAAAAAAGAGATATAAAAATGTATCTACAAAAAATTTAAGAGCAAACTACTGAGGCATATTTTTGTATTACTATATATATAATATATTATTATATAATATATATATACTATACTATATAACTCATAAACTTTTATGTAAAACTAACTTCTCAATTAAATGACATTATGTAATAAAAAACTTTACCTCAGTGTCAACTAGCGACATCTGGTGAGCGGAAGATTATTAGCCCTCGTTGTAAGCTTCCTCCTCTTTTGAAGTCGGCTGTTGCCCCAAATGTCAATATTTTGTACACCTATATATTTTGAGTTAGTACAAAAATGTGTACTTGGGCTACACACCATTCTTCGGGTGGTCTACAAGCTTGCTTGTGATTCTTATGTAAATGGGAAATATAATATGAAGACACGGTCTGGAGTTGAATTTAAGTTGTACAGTATTAAAGTCAGTATAATTACACAAATAATTCATCTGAGTCTTGAAAGGTGACAACTGACAACGGATAATATGAAACCGTTATATTGGAGGCAATTTCTTCGGGTGGTTAACTTTTTATTAGGATTACACTCATGATTGATATCTTATATTTACATGAATACTACACATTAAATATAACTAATTGAACGTATTTTTATTAATTCCTGAGTGCTTCACAGCATGGTCACGGGCATGAATTAAAATAAGTAAAAATAAGTTAAATTAAAAGCGGTAAAATCCGTAAAATTAGTTTTTGTGTCTTTCCTAGTGTAGTGGTGCTGGGATTAGTGGTGACGGGGATAGTGCACGCAATTGAGGGAGGGCGGGAGATGCTCTTCAAACTAGGTAAGACACATCATTTTATTTTATTGAGCGAATATTGGCAAAGTAAATTTTTCCAAGTTTAATATAATGGATTTTCGCAAAGTAACGCCTGATTCTATTAATTAAATTAGTTTTTTTCAATTCACTCAGGATTGTGTGCCAGTTTATGTTATAAATATATCGAAAGGGTGACAAACGAATGAGAACTAAAATAGAATTCTTAAGTTCCAGTTAGGTTTTGTTACGTGGTAGAGCCATGCTGCAGCTATGTTACTGGTATAGTTGTAGCACGAATGGGTCGGCTCGACCGGGGAAAGACCACGCTCTTACAGAATACCAGCGTAAAATAGCAGCTTAATTATTTATTAATTATTATTGTGTTTCGTATGGTGAGTGTAGAGAACCGGAGACCCTTTTTACTGGAAACGAGGCATTCCATCTTAGTCCTCTTGGGTGACAACGCATCTGCATTTTGATTCGCACTCGAGGATAGATGTAGATGTCTATGGGCCACAGCAACCACTTACCATTAGGTGGACTGTATGCTTGTTTGTCACCCTTATGCTACATAAAAAAAGGTCTCCGGTTCTCGTTTTTCATATTCGATATAGACCAGTAATATGCTGCAATATTGCGTTGGTATTCTGTGAATTTGCATATATCATATACTAGCATTTTTTGTGCCACAACCCGTATTTAGTTGCATTAACTTTTTTAAAGAAGTATGAGAGACATACGAGCACACTGAACACCTGGTGGTAAGTGAATGATGTAGCCCATAGACACCTGAGGTCTAGGATAGAATGCTTAGTTACCATTAAAATAGATCTGGGTTAGCGTGTCTTGGTGTTTATAAAGTTCTAAGTTGTAGGTCCTGAATTGGAATCGAAGCCGGAAATCTTTCTATGTTGTTCGGTGTTGTGATTGCTCTCATCTTTCATTGAATGCTAGACCGCATTACATTCATATTACATCGGGTACGGGTAGGTCAGGTCGAATGACGACCTCCTTATTCTGTACTATTATGTACACTTCTTCTTCAACAATCTGTAAAGGTCCATTATTGGACTTGGCCTTCTCCCGCTGTTGGGATTTTCCTTAGTCGACCCTCTTAGCGAATTGAAGATCATAATATCAGACGTCTCACCCTTGATACTATTCCACGTCACCGGTATTTTAAGTATGGCGTTAATTTAATGGTTCACCGCCATCTATCGGAAGCTATACGATCTTTCCAGCATTTTCAATAGCCTCTTCCAACACCCACGGGACGAAATTGGTCGATGGATTTTCTCGCGACACGATAATTCTTTATTAGGGTGTTACCACACCAATCGATCGATCGTCGATCGATGTCGATCGATTGGTGTGATAGCTTTGGCTGTTCGACGGATACTGGTCAATAAAACGTTGTTCAATCATCGATCGACGTCGATCGACAATTAATCGATGTAGTTGTGGGCTTATCATCGGTATCTTTCAAAATGCGGACGGTGGAGCGCGGCGGGTTCTCGAATATAGCAGCTCGATGGACGTCGACTAATCCATTCTAACATCTATCGACGCCATCGATCGACGATCGATCGATTGGTGCGGTATCACCCTTATAGTTTTTTTTATAGGATATGGATGACAAACGAGCACACAGTCCACCTTTTGGTAAGTGCTTGCTGTGGCCCATAGACATCTACATCTATCCTCCATTACGAATCAAAATGCAGATGCGTTGTCACCCGTGAGGACTAAGATGGAATGTCTCGTTTCCAGTAAAAAGGGGAGACCCTTTTTACTCGTTCTCTACACTCACGTATGGTGAGTGTAGAGAATATAACAACGTTAACTATTTTACGCTGGTATTCTGTGAGAGCGTGGTACTTCCTCGGTCGAGCCGACCCATTCGTACTTCAACTATACCAGTAATATAGCGTAAAAGTAATGTAAAGTAAAGTAATATAGTGTACACTTATGACTCTATAAAATGTCCCCTTTAGTTCTCCGTGCTTCATGCGTGTACGTAGGTTTTTTTGGGATTTGTTCGGATTGTAGGAAATAGTAAATTTCCGAAACAATTTTGGAGAATCTTTATTCAATTATTAATTTATTGCAACCTATATACCTATTACATAGTTGCCATAGATGCCACGCTTTGCAGGTAGGTTGTTAGCTGCAATTTTAATATTTTTGGGTTTTGTCAGGCAGATGCTACTGATCATCGCTTGGTTCATTTCCCTAGCTCTGTCGTAGCCAACTCATGATTCGTCCAACTAATGATATGTGGTAGTGGAGTCTTGATCTTTTTTATAATTTTCAACTTTTGTCGCTGAGGTCAACAATGTTGTGGTCGGATTTTCTGGATATGACATTTTTCTATCATGTTTCTAACTTAAATTTAAGGCAGATACGAAATTAGATAAGATGATGGATTCTTCAATCCCGTCACTATACTGTATTCGCTTTATTTTAATTAAAAAGTTCATTATCACTTGTCGTGGATGTACCTAGGAAGTATATATTTTCAAGACACGTAGAATATAATGTAGGTCACATGTGAATACACTTTTATTTTTGGCGCGTAATGAGACTGACGATTGACGGCCGACGGGAAACTGTAACTTTTTTCAATGAAATTCATAATGGTCAGTCACAACATGTCTTTTTTTATGAGTTGTATTTGGTTAAAATGCCAAGGTAATTTAAAAATTTAAAAATTATATGGGTGATTTTACTATAAATTAGTTGATGCATTTGATACCTTCTGAACGACTATCTTGGTCTCAGGTTCATTGCACACTATGATTTTTCAAAGGATGGTTTAAAGGGCGCTGTTGTCATTTGAAATTATTTATGAGTGGACTAAAATTACTCATATTCACAATATTTGTTGGTTTAGTGCCAAAAAGGAAAATAACTAAATCTGGAACCGATAGGTGACGCTGTGGCCGAGCTATTAATAAGTTTTATTATTAATAACTCGTAATATATTTACAGTCCGTACGGATAAAGAATGGGATTAGAAATGGCGGCTCATCGAGCCCGTACTGTCAACATGCATAGTACCAATGGCGAAAACCCGCTAATAACGGTATATCGTTATAACTTTATATTATCCGGTTAATTGGAAATTTTCTATTAATGGGAAAATATTTGAAAATAATTGCATACCCAAGCAGGCACATTAATTTTAAAATAACATTTATAACTAGCGACCCACTCTGGCTTCGCCTGGGTGGGATCTATTGATGTGGCGTTATTTAGACTTAAGATAATCATTAAAAACCATTTACCTACCGACTTCAAAAAGGAGGAGGTACTCAATTCGACTGTATTATCTTTTTTTTAATGTTTGTTACCCCATAACTTTTTTCTAGGTGAACAGATTTCGATGATTCTTTTTTTGTTTCAAAGCTGGTGCTTAACATAACATAAACAAAACAAAATTAAACTGCCATTTACATTCCATGGCTTCCCGCATGATAGATGAAGAGTTTAAAGAATAGATTGAGTTGAACAATTGATATTTTCAAAGTTATCGTTTTTACGCCTCCATACGGACTTGATAAATCTACGAGTACACCTTATGCCACTAAAACCGCTTTTTTTATGTAAAAATAGCAATTGATCGATTTAAAAAAAATAAGTTCAACAATCATTTATCTTTCTGACAATGTGCTTTTTATATAATTTATATGTTCAATATGATTGTTAGATACGATTTCATGCGACAAAACGTTGGAATCTTGATTTTTAGGCGCTAGTAGAACATAACTACGCGCTTTGCGCTTAAGGCATGCAATAAAAGGATCATGTGCTTTCATAGAAAAGTTTTGTATTAGTGCTGTTTAAAAATAATATACAAATTCAATGCGCGCTGGTAGCGCGACCTTGTCAAGTCGACAGTAAAGATCTTTCGTTTCGAGTTCGAGGTGTGCAGAATACAAAATTATTTCTTATAATACACTCGAATACTACACATTCAATGAAACTAGTTCTTTTAATAATTTTATCGCGTTTAATTAGCTTATTTTTAATACTTCGCAGCACCCATGGCCACTGTAGCACTTCGGAAATGTAGTACCTACCTGAAACTTTAAAACCAGTCAAGTCGTTTAGATTAAAGGAGGTAAGGAACAGATGACTATATAAAGGCACTCATGCACACAAAAAAGTAAGGTATATACGTCGCCCAAGCGACAATAGTCAAAGAGTATAGTTTCCGTTACCGTTACCGTTACAGCCTATAAAAGTTCACAGCTTAAAATAGGCCTCCCCATAGATTGCCAAATAGGGGACTCTTGGCAAGCGGATTGGCAACCGCAGTTTTGGAACGAAGTTCCTTATCGGACGGTACGAATTTGGCAGATATGGGGGCTAGGCGAGAAAAGTGTAAGATTTTTCCGTGACGACCCCTTCTGACGTAGTGTGGACGGCCTTAGCGGCTATAAGGAAGCGAGATGGAATAATATCCATCTCCCTCGCACTTTTTCTTATCTTTCCATGAAAGAAATATTATTTTATTTTAAATGACGCTTCATTTTAATAGACGCTAGTAATTCATTTATTTGTATTTGTTAATCAATAATATAATACGTTTATCAATAATAATATACTACGAAAGGAACTTCGTTCCAACCGACTGTTCCACGACACTCATTCATTCATTCATTCATTACAGCCCTTCACAAGTCCACTGCTGAACATAGGCCTCCCCCACGGAATGCCACAAAGCACGGTCCCGAGCCACCTGCATCCATTGACTTCCTGCATGTCTTACCACGACACTCACGCATGTTTTATTTTTAGTCGTTATTAGGAAGACGTTGCTGCCCATCTTCTGATTTGTTTCCTTTTTCCCGTCTTACGATACCCACGGGGTGATAAGGGGTAGTAGATATTCTTACACCGCCACTACACGGCCAAGTATAGTTTTAGTAAAGCAAAATATCAAAATTCACTTATTTCGGATAACCAGGATCCATATCATATCATACCAGGTTAGAACAATGCTCTCATAGAATATTAGCGTAAAAAGCAGCTCATTTGCTGCTGTGTTTCGTATGGTGAGTGTAGAGAACTGGAGACCCTTTTTACTGGATATGAGGCATTTTATATTAACCCTCAAGGTTGTCAATGTTCTGCTTTTTGATTCTTAATCGATGGTAGTAAAAGAAATGTCTGGTACCATTGACAATGATTCCCAGTCTGGGTTTTACATATTGGCCTTTAAATTTACATGAGATGGTTAAAGTAAATTAAAAAACTCATTTTAGTCATTCACCTTAGTCGCCTCTTACAATATCTACGGAATAAGAAGGACAACAATGAAACATAAGGATTGAAATGAGTTCAAATTTATGCTTCGCTTTCAGTTAATAAGGTTTGAATTCTTGATTATTAATTAATTTAACGACCATACAATACTGTGCTTTATTCCTTTTGAGTAAGATTTAATTAACTTTAAATTGTTTGGAATAAACAGGGTTTCTGCCAAACAACATTACTACATTTACTCGCTTTTTGGGTGATTCTGAAAATTTATCTCCAAATTTTTATCACGTGGTACTAACTGACAGAAACAGAAACAGAAACAGAAACTTTTTATTCAATATAGATTATAAATAATACTTATTGAAAGTCACTCTTTGTCTAATTACCATGGTCCAGCACGGAACTTTTACAGGCTGCTAAATAAAGAAAGAAGAAAGATGTATGCGTGAGTGCTAGTCTAGAAGTTGAGCATGGTTTCGGCATAACTTGAAATGTACGTATCGCTCCGTTTTTCTTTCTTTGAACACAAAAGTGCTTTACGAATTTTACAGCCAGTTGTTTTGTTATCATCATTCATCATTTTCATCATTAAAGCATTTCACAAGGTCACTACTGAACATAGGCCCAAGGAAAGCACGGTCCTGAGCCACCTGCATCCACCATTCACAACTCTTACCAGTATGAGGCTGCCACTCGAGAACCTTTCTTTCCCATCGGTTCTCGGTACTTTGAGCTATATGGCCGGCCCATTCCTATATAGCTCAAAGTACTAAATTTCACGAACGCACATCGCGACAAAACTCTACCTGGATCCATCCATCCATCCATCCATCTATACCATCTGGATGCTTGGCGGTCCACCACTGTGCGTTTTACTAAGAGTTTTCTTCCTCGTACAACCTCTTTGTGGAATCGTTTACCACAGGCGATTTTTCCGGACCGATATGACTTAGAGACCTTCAAGAAAAGAATAAAGGGGTGATGTGCCGCCAACTGTTTGGTTTTGCGATGTTAAACAGGGGAGGGAGAAATTAAATCATGCTATTCCTAAGCACACTAACCTGAATGTATGCATGCACTTCAGCTTACTGATCCTTTCGGTTAATCTGCTTCTACTACGGATATCCTCATTACCAAGTCTGTCACGCAGACACACTCCGAGCATAGCCCACTTCATTGAGCATAATTTGTTGTCATGTAAAAGTAAACTGTATTCCTTCAACACTAAGCACTTGGTAAATCTATGGAAGTGGAAGTGAATTGCTACGATTGGTAAACTAATTGGCATTCACAGATTTTTTTTATACAACGGAAGTGACAAACGAACTTACAGTCTACTTGATGGTAAATGGCTACTGTAACTGCAGTGGTACATGTAACCTACAACCGACCAAACAAGGCTACAGATGCGTTGTCACTTCTGAGGACTAAGATGCTATGGCTCTATAATTATACTGGCTCTTTTACCTTTCAGACCGAAACACAGAAGTGGAAGTATAAACTTGCACAGTACCAGGCGTCTCGCAATTCCAGTGCAGCTCCTTGTCGAGTACTTCATATAATATACGAGATTGTTACACTGCCATCTATCGACGGCAATGAAAAGCTCCAAATGTTTCCTATAACGACACTATGGGACCAACGATATGCAATGTCGGATACTCTTACGCCACCATACGGCTGTTTAAATTAATTTACTATCACTATCATTATCACTAAAGCCAAACACAAGCCCTCTGCGAATATCGGCCTCCGTTAGATTGACGCAAAGTACGGTTCTGAGCCATCTGCATCAATTGAATACCTCTATGCGTTTCATCAGTCAATTTACCTAATATGACCTCTCCGGTACGAAGCTGGCATCCGCGAACCCTTCTTCTCCATCGGTTGTCTAGCTATATAGTCAGCCCTTTACCACTTCAGCTTACTGATCACACACATTAGTTACTTTTGTTCTTCTGCGATGTAATACCGCAGAGAAATTCCAAGCATAGCCCTTTCCATCGCACGATGAGTGACTTCGAACTTTCTCATACGGCCACCAGTACAGGACCATATTTCAGATTCGTAAGTCATCACTGGCAACTCGCACTGGTTGTACACTTTCGTCTTAAAGTTATGAGAAAAATCGGGCAAGAACATTTTCAGTTCGATAAGTCTGCTGTTTAGAACTTGGTATAGCCACGCTGCAGTTATATTACGGATGCAGTACGAATGGGTCGTCTCGACCGGGGTGGGACGCTCTCACAGAATACCAGTGCAAAAAAAACATGCGTGAGTGTCGTGGAACACTCGGTTGGAACAAAGTTCCTTCCGTAGTATATTATTATTGATAAACGTAATATATTAATGATTAACAAATAAAATAATATTTCTTTCATGGCAAGATAAGAAAAAGTGCGTGGGAGATGGATATTATTCCATCTCGCTTCCTTATAGCCGACAAGGCCGTCTACACTACATCAGAATGGGGCGTGACGGAAAAATCTTACACTTTTCTCGCCTAGCCCCCATCCGCCAAATTCGTACCGTCTGATAAGGAACTTCGTTCCAATAGCAGCTTCATGCTGATGGTAGTGTTCTTCTCCTGTTCGTTCCCCTTCTGGGGGCAGGAGGTATTCAGTTTTGAGGTATCCCTCATTACCCGGACATCATCGCGGGGGGCACGGCTCCCCCGGTCCTGGGTGTATATGTTGTATATGTTGATGTGTTGCATGCTGATGTGTTTCGTATGATATGAGTGTATGATGAGATAAGAAAATGACAGCTCATATATAAGACGTATGTAGATTGCTTACTTTTAATATTATATTTAGATGTAATAAACGGTGACAATAACTGATAACTAAATAACTTATACGTGGTAGAGTCATGCTGCAGCTATATTAGTAGTATAAATGTAGCACGAATGGGTCGGCTCAACCGGGGTAGGACCACGCTCAGAATACCAGCGTAAAATAGCAGCTTAACGCTGCTGTGTTTCGTATGGTGAGTGTAGAGAACCGGAGACCCCTTTTACTGGAAACGAGGCATTCCATCTTAGTCCTCACGGGTGACAACGCATCTGCATTTTGATTCATAGTCGAGGATAGATGTAGATGTCTATGGGTCACAGCATCCACTTACCATCAGGTGGAGTGTGTGCTCGTTTGTCACCCTTATCCTATAAAAAAAGTCGGCTTAAATGTATTATTACAAATTAATCGTTTGGGTCAAAGTCGCGATTATCAAGCAACATACCTTTTTTACATAATGGCGGATGCTTGTTTACGATAATGTATAAATAATTATATTGTAGCGCACAGTGGCGCTTTATTCTGAATGAGTCGGCTGTGTACTTATCTTTCATATGTAATTCATCTTTAATTTGCATGTTGTTTGTAATCGTAAGTGGCTTCTATTATCATCACCAGCGTTTAAGTAGTTTAGGGTTCTGTGCCACAAAAGGAAAAATGGAATACCCCCGCCACAGGAGAGGGAATCATAAAGATTTCTTATATTTACGCAAACACTATACATTGAATAAAACTACTTTTACGGATTATATCGCGTTTAATAACTTTTTTTATTTATTGGTTCCAGACGTTTCGGATGCTTTACAGCACCCATGTTCATGGGGGACTGACGTCGGGAATTAATAAAAAAAATAAGTTATTAAACGCGATATAATCCGTAAAAGTAGTTTTATTTAATGAGAGGGAATCAGTCACATTCAGATATAGTACAGAACACTATGGCACACCGCGTATGCCGGCGAACGCGAGGTCACAGACACACGCCGTACACGCGTGTCAATATCCGCGAAACGGAGCGTTTTTAGTTTACGACCTGTTTCCTTCATTCCGATAGTGGTTCAAGCCGAGGTTCGAACCTCCTTGAATCACATGCCCCCTCACTAGCTCAAGGAACTAGAACTCCAAACGGGCCGGGTGCCTAGGGACTACAGTCGCCGGCAGAATCGTCGCACTCGATGGCTCGCGGGTCCTCGCTTACGAGTCTATTTCGAAGAAGCTGTAAAGGCGGCAGGGCCAACAGCATACAATATTAGAAGAAAAAGTACCCCTATGTCTGACAATATAGAGAAAGAAGTTTTTAATGTAAACTTTTTTTTATAGAATAAGAGTGACAAACGAGCACACAGTCCACCTGACGATAAGTGGATGCTGTGGCCCATAGACATCTACATCTATCCTCGTTTGCGAATCAAAATGCAGAATGCGTTGTCAGCCGTGAGGACTAAGATGGAATGCGTCTTTCCAGTGAAAAGGGTCTCCGGTTCTCTACATTCACCATACGAAACACAGCAGCATTGAGCTGCTATTTTACGCTGGTATTTTGTGAGAGCATGGTCCTTCCCCGGTCAAGCCGACCCATTCGTGCTAGAACTATATAATTAATATAGCTGCAGCATGGCTCTACCACGTTTGAAAAAATGTTTCTTTTGTATGTATGTTACGCGATATCTTCGTCGTTGTGAACCGATTTTGGTGCTTTTTTAAAATTAAATAGGTTCTCCCATAAATTGCCTCATAGGGTATATTACCATAGTTACCATGCTTAGCCGGCGGGTTAACAACCGCAGGTTTAAATTTTTTTGTGTTTTTTCTATAATAAAAATAATTATTATTATTTTGCGTTGTTATTAGGAAGATACTGCTGCACATCTCCGGCTTCATTTCCCTCTGTTACCTCTTACGACATCCACGGGATTATAAGAGGTGGCGGCTTCTATTTCGCTGCCACTATACTGCGAATGTTAGGTACTTACCTTATCAATAATTTAGATCATGAATGTACTACATAAATAGTTAAGTATATACTGAACCCTCTGGGCGCGAGTCCAATTCGTACTTGTCCGTTTTTTTTTCAATAATGATATAGAGGCAAACGAGGTGGTAAATCTAGTGTTAAGTAATCTAGTGTTAATCACTGTAGCTCATGGACAGCTGCGGTCAATTTCAAGCAAGAAAGTCACGGAATCGTTATCTCCCAGGTGGAGGAAGTAGTAATGTCTTTTATTTGGTGCCCAGACCTAATTACCTGACGTTACAAATACAATTAAAAAAGTTGATGTCTATTGATAGAGCCACACTGCAGCTATATTATGGTTGTAGAACTAATGGGTCGGCTCCACCGGGGAAGGAACACGCTCTCACAGAATACCAGCATAAGATCGCAGCTCAATGTTGCTGTCTTTCGTATTGAGAGTGTAGAGAACCGGAGACCTTTTTTACTGGATGCAACGCATTTCATCTTTTCGACATTTCGTCTATGGGCTACAGTATTCATTTACCATCAGGTGGACTGTGTGCTCGTTCATCATCTTTATTCTACATAACCGGAGAACCTTGGTAACGCGGCATTCTATCTTAATCCTCAGGACTGACAACGCATCCACATTTTGATTCTTAGTCGGGGATAGATGTAGGTGGACTTTGAACCCATTTATCAATCTTGTATAAAAAAGATAGGAAGATTAATGCCGTTACAAGCCCATAACGCGAAATATAATTTTCTCGTATCACTGAATTATATAATTTCAATAACAACTATCCGCATAGAGACAAAATTACACGTATCGTTTTTTTATTAATATTGATGATCAATTGTGTGCTGTCTGGGCCAATGAGGCCCGCCTCAGAGTAATATTAGCGACGTTTCAAATTGTACTTACTAATGGACTATGGGCCTTTGCCCTCGTTCAAGGCGGTACTGATACAAAATTTTGTATTAATCATTCTTTAAAAAAAAGAAGTCATACGATACAAAGCTAATTATATGGTAACAGAAAATATATGTCCCATTTCGATCGATTGGTGTTGTAACACCCTTAGGCACCATGTCGCATAGACGTCGCATGTTCTAGAAATCTTTTTAATTTTGAAGAAATTAG
Organism: Parnassius orleans; assembly: GCA_029286625.1. Lineage (NCBI taxonomy): Eukaryota > Metazoa > Arthropoda > Insecta > Lepidoptera > Papilionidae > Parnassius > Parnassius orleans. The sequence continues at coordinate 2,123,153 of JAGSMP010000237.1, forward strand.
TACTGCGAATTTAAAATGCTAAAGATAGCGATTGACATGAGCATTTGCTCGATGTGAATATTCGTATCGAGAATTTGTTCGTTGTGAGCAAATGCTCATAATACCCGAATCTTCGCGACGAACATATGCTTGACTGTGATCCAGTAGTTATGAGGGCGACACTGAAAGTTTTAGAACTGGCCACTTGTAAACGATATAATAAAAAAATAAATTCAAATTTTGAAAATGGAACTCTTTGCCAATATTATTGTGTATGTTATATGGATGCCCCTTACAAAACCGCGAACTACGCGGCAACCTCATATTCCCACATAACATTTCAACATTGCTTCCACGAGGCAGTTTTGCTGACTTGATGGGAAACTCGGTCGCCGTGGACTCACAATGACGCACGCGAAGTCAACCGACATAGCACCTTACCAGAAACCTAATGCAGCGAGGCAATTCTGCTAACCTGATGGGAAATGTAGCTGCCGTGGATTCACAGTGACGCCCGCGGCGTCATCCGGCAGCATTATATATACGAAACTCCACGATGCCACGATACTTCGTTTCTAGCATCGAACAAGTGTAGGTTTAATTAGATTTAATTAGTATTAGTTATTTTAGTTGTAATATCTTTTAAATTAAATTTAATAAAAGTAATTTTGTTTTTTTTTGGGTCCTCCGGCGGCGACATCTATAATTTGTATGTATTTTATTAATTTGTCATTTGTTTACGATTTGGCGCCAAATTGAAAATTGTCTGTGTCACGTCAACATGAATTTAACGAGAGAAAATTTTCGTACAATGATTTTTTATGACTTTTTTAAGTCAACAAGAAAGTTATGATAGACTTCAATTGGCCTTTCACGATGAAGCCCCATCTCGTGCCACTGTTTACAACTGGCTTAATGAGTTTAAACGTGGTCGCACTAATCTCACCGATGATCTGCGTGAGGGACGGCCTTCTAAGGCGACGACTGAATCATCAGTGTTGTGCGGCGTATGATAGAGATTGACAAAGAGTGACTTATCAGCAGATTCGCACAAACTTAGGCATCGGTATGAGTCAAGTGCAAATCCTCCATGAACATTTAGCGGTCAGGAAGCTTTGTGCCCGGTGGATACCTCATAATTTGACAGAGGCCCAAAAACTCTGTCGTGTTGATTGGTGTCGTGAAATGGTTCAAAGATTTAACGGAGGTGACTCAAATGCTATGTTCGACATACTTACGGATGACAAAAACTGGATTTATTGTTATGATCCTGAAACTAAGAGACAGTCTGCTGTCTGGGTGTTTCCTTCCGAGGAGTTGCCAACTAAAGTGAAGAGAGGTCGAAGCATGGGAAAAAAATGGTGGCCTCGTTCTTCGGAAGGACAGGTCATTACGCAACAATTGTTTTAGACGATCGAAACAGTTACTGTAGAGTGGTACACTAACAATTGTTTGCCACTTGTCTTGGAAAAGTTCGGGAGAAACGACCTCGCAGTAGGATCCTCCTTCACCACGACAACGCCTCGTCGCACACCGCCAAGCAAACAATCGACTACTTGGCGACGTCAGACGTGGAATTACTGGGTCACCCGCCCTATAGCCCCGACCTCGCACCTTGCAATTTTATTTATTTCCGAAAATAAAAGAAAACTTCGAGGAAAACGTTTTATGGACGCCGAGGAAGCAGTGGCTGCGTTTCAAAATGCCGTCGAAGAGACCCCTAAGGACGAGTGGGCAAAGTGCTTTTCTCAGTGGTTCCATCGGATGCAGCGATGTATTGATGTAAATGGACACTATTTTGAAAAGATATAATAAAACTAATAACTTGCTAGTTTGTTCAGTTTTTGATTTTCTAAGAACTTTCAGTGTCACCCTCGTATAGTCAAAATGGCGAACGTAGTGTGTGCTGCGCTCCTTTTAATCCGTTAGACTGAGTTTACATTGCCGCGCAACTGACATTTTCATTTCTTCCATAAATCATGAACCCACATATTTTTTCTTTTTCTGATATTCTTCCTTTTCTCATCATTTTCTTCTTCTTCTGTCTCACAAATAAGCAATATGAAAATAATATCCAAGTCAACCATTCTTGTCAAATAAAAGATTTAGACTAAATAACTAAACGTCCTCTATAGCTTCAAGGCGCCGCGCCGTCGCGGGAATGCTCGAGCGTTCTTGCCAATTCGCGCGCCTTCTCGCGCGACGTGGCGAAATAGTCGCTTCCGTTCCACCGCAATGTATATTGAGCCTTATTGCTACTTAAAGAAGAAAAGAAAGCGTATTTGTACAACAAATTTGTTCAAAATGAGAAATAAAGCTTGCGGATAGAGCAAATTTTTTTTTCTGATTCCACTATTTTACCAAACGCAAAAATAGCACGACACAAACAGAGCAACGAGTGCGCTCTCGGTGGTGCTCGCGCTAGTGACTGACTTGTAATGTAAGATTCAAAGGATTCGCCAAAAAACCGGCTCGGCGCTCGTCATCGAGCTGCTTGGCTCGCTGTACTGACACGCCGAATATTCGACTTGTAACGTGCTCACATGAAGCAAATTCTCATGTCAGTCGCCATCTTAATGTACCTCGAGTTCGACGCTGAAGGAAAACATCATGAGGAAACCTGTATGTCAGAGAAATGAAATATATCGAGGAAATCTGGAGTGCGTCAACACTGGAGCAGCGCAGCGGACTAGTGTTCCATAACCCTTTTATGTTTTAATAAATTATTCTGCGAATCTCGTTACTTTTCAAAGAGTAGCCTAATTTTAAACTTAAGTTCAAATATATAAATAGTGATATACCGTTATTGCAGTTTTTGAAAATACGAGTAAATAAGGCTTCTACTTTTATTTGAAATTATCCCAAATTGAATGTGATTTATGGGCAACAATGTTTACTTACCGATCGACCCTTACGAATGTGTGCGCGCGCAGTAAAATCAGTTAAAATAATGCATCACCACACATTTTGCATTTAAAAGATAAAAAGGACAGATTAATTTTTTACTTATTCTGAACCTTCTTTGCAAGTTTGGCCGGTTATTGCAATATAACCCTGTACTATGTTAGGAATAGATAAAATTTTAATATTCATTGATTCACATAACATATACAATATTTATTACCATAGTAAAAAATAAATAAAACTAAAAACTTAATTTACTCGTGTCATACAGTCCTACTCCCCGCTGTATAGTGCCAAGAACGCTGGCTGCGTTTCTTCGCTGAATGTCTATACTTCGTCCTTGACCGAGAAATTAATCTTATTACCACTAGCGACAGCTGCAGTCCTATAGAAATTTTCACGTGAACCCTACGGACCGATAGTCTCTACAGCAAATGGCACAAATATGTACTCATCTCTCAGAGACTCATATTTGCGCCAATTACTTAATTCAGTTGCCCATAAAGCCGCCCCGACTCTAAAGGAGGTACCCCTGAGATAATGATTTCTTATATTTACGCGAACACATTAAATGAAACTAATTTCACGGATTTCATCGCGCTTAATTTTAACTTTTTAATTCGCGACGTTGCATGGTTTCGGGTGCTTTACAGCACCCATGAAACGTCGGGAATTAAAAAGTTAAAATTAAGCGCGAAGAAATCCGTAAAATTAGTTTCATTTAACAAAGTTGTTAGTTATTTAGTAAGTTATTTAGTTGAATTTTGTTGCTTTGTTTCAAAAATCTTATTGCACCTCCGAAGTAGTGTTCTCTGCTTATTTTTAGGTAACTGGTAGAGAATGCCTTAACTTAAGGAGTTAAGTCAGCCTTTGTACTTTATGTGCAACAAATTTTGAATAAAAATTGTGCGTATAATTTTGTACACACGTACGAAGTAAAACTTCTTTACGACATATTCTTCTTTTATTTTATATTTTACATAAGTAGGTTAAATAATAGTATACTCATGTAGCACCGGCTGTGAAACTTTACAAGAAAACGTGACATTTTTGTTTTTTAATACCGTACTAAATTACTCCACTACGTCGATACAGAAGTTACGCTTCGATAAACAAAAAATAATTTTTCAACGTATTTGTCTTTCAAAGTAAGTTTACTCATAACTAATCAGTCTTAAACAATTCATACCATAGGTCAATGGGAAATTGTCAGTCCTATTCTTGAGGTGTATTTATTTAGGCCAGTGTGCTCAGGAGTGGTGGACGACGGCAAACACGGCGACCAAATTACTAAACTACTTGGGCGGCCCTTTGTGGCTATATATGGGGTGATTTTTTAAATATTTCACATAGCCAAAGGCGATGATATCTTCCGGTTACTAGTAGATTTTTAAAGTTTATATTAAAAATAAAGATTGCCGTGTTGCGGCATTGTAGGAGAGTCCATCGCTTATGAAAATGCATAAAAATCTCATGGCGTCCGGTAGATGGCGGTATAATCACCCGTTTACGTCAGAAGCAAAATACCCACATAGATCATATAGACATCATCAGATTGTTATTATTGCTTGCTGCACTATGGTCGCCAGTCTGCCTGCCAAGCGAGGAGATTCAAGCAAATGCTCCAATATGACTGTGTCCGTGAGTGGACTTTTACTAGTGAAAAAAAATAAACAAAAGAATAGAAAAGAATAATATTTATTAAATATATTAAGAATATGTAATAATAAAAGTCATTTACGTTTTTACCACTGGTTCGGAAATACCTCTGTCCTGGGAAGAGCCAGCGAATAACATTTTTAAACATGATTTACAATGACATATTTTATACAATACTAGAGATGCGCCCCGGCTTCGCACGGGTGATTTCTAGATCTCGGCAACAGCGCCACTTACCGGGTCCAATTGTGAATCGTTTAGATCATCCAGGGACCCACTTAAACACACACAAAAAATTTAATCAAAATCGATCCAGACGTTTTCGAGTTTTAGCGAGATTAAAGGAGCTATTGATTAAAAGTTTAATTTTTTTAGCGCTCCCGCACTGCCCTTTATGCCGTTCTTAGTTGACCTCTACTCGGCGAAAGAAATATTCCACTAAATTTCAAGACTCTAGGCCTTATGGTTCTAGAGATATCGTGATGAGTCAATACATAGTTGGAAATCTCTTATATATATATATATATATATATAAGATAAGATAAGAAGTATGAAAACATTTATAAAAAAAAGAAATATTTAGGAACAGAAAATGCTTGTACTAAAGATGTACGGTAGTAGACGAATGGCGGATTGGAACAGCGGACTGTTTAGTCTCGCAGTACCTTACCCTTATTCATTAGGCCACCGTGGCTTCGTTTTAGAATTACATGCTGATGATGAAGATATACAGAAAATTTGCTGTTGGCGCTATTTTATCAACTTCCCATTTGAGGACAAGTCGAAAGTTCGATCTTTTTCAGTTTAAAAAATAGCGTTTCGATTTTAACGATAACATAATCAGGTTAAGTGTCGAATGAAATTAGTATCATCGGTATGATCGATATCAATATCAATATTGGTAGCAGTGCTTCCACTGCCGTGTTCCGGCCTGAAGACTATAGAGGCAATAACGCGCAGGCACACACGCACGCTCGCCCGCACGCACGCATGCACATACACGCACAAATACACGCACACACACGCAGGGGTGTATGGTACATTTGCAACGCATTCGCATTTTGATTCTTAATTGTGTAAATATTCGCAACTTTTCTCGAAATATCAACGTGAGCTGAATGCAAAAAACTGCATTTATATATGTATATATAAGGCAGTTACGATCGACTGATGGTGGAAAACCCATTCAAAATAACAGAACCCAAATTCCCGAGATAAGTGACGATGTGTGATGTACGCTGGTAGGGGAACAGCTCGAAAGTATTTTGCAATATCCAGTAAGGGTAAGTTGCCGACTTTGATAACTATTGTACTACACCGTGTAGAATTGAATACAAATGTCGGTATTGTACACAATTTATATAAACGTGGCATTAAATCTAAAGTATGGACATTAAAGGTGCGATAGGCGGCAAACACAGACCGTGCAATTGTAAGCGATTCGCGAAGGCGGATCATTGTTGTTTGCGGCCGAGTCGAAGGCTCTACTTAGATGCAGTGATGCAACTGTACTTAGCTCGGTTTACCATTTGTTTTATTTTGTTGGGACATTAATAATAAAGAATAAATATCTTTAATTAGAAAAATGATTACTCGAAGATTCAAGAACCGAAAAACCTAAGTAGCAGATAACACCTATTGATCAATCCCTTTATAACCGAGTTTGAATATGGAGGAGGTTCTATATTCGACGCGTATGTTTTTTTTTAATGTATGTTCGCTGACTTGAAACACTGATTTCAAAACGTAAACATTATTCTTTTTTCAATTAATAATATCATATTGCAGGGGTATTTTTCATTTAAATTCAAAGAAGAAAAATATTTTCACTGTAAAATGTTCGGAGTGAATTCGGAGTGAAACACATCGCGCCATCTATCGGAAAGGACAGAACAACGTCTGCCGTGACTGGTAGTATAATTATATGAAATGTAGGCCCCTACCTTACATTTTTGATCCTTCGACTCTATATGAATAAATGAACTAAGAATCAAATATCATATATTATGTGTGTTACAATCTCACGACTTTTTTTTATAGAATATGGGTGACAAACGAGCACACAGTCCATCTGATGATAAATGGATTCTGTGGCTCATAGACATCTACATTTATTCTCAATTAGGAATCAAAATGCAGATGCGTTGTCACCTCTGAGGACTAAGATGGAATGCCTCGTTTCCAGTAAAAAGGGTGTCCGGTTGTCTTTACTCACCATACGAAACACAGCAACATTAAGCTGCTATTTTACGCTAATATAATATATTCTGTGAGAGCGTGGTCCACCCCGGTCGAGCCGACCCATTCGTGCTACAACCATAATATAGCTGCAGCGTGTCTTTAACACTTATAAATATCTGAAGGGTTCTTATTGTACTGTTCTTCATTTTATTATGATTGTAGAGTATTGGTTTCCAAACTAGTAACTAACTTTATAATTAAGTTATTTAATAACTTACCAACTTTTAAGGGGAAAAATGCAAGTATTTTTACCATAAATATCCTAATCAATGCAAACAGCATGGGAATCCTACGCTTAGCAAATCGAAAGACAGTATGGCAACTATGCAATTTAGATATAGATAAATATATATTCTAAAATCGTACATATAGATTACCATTCGCACCTAAACTCGCACTCCTAGAGGCTGATGTAAGTAACATTGCTAAGGGCCTATCGAAGTGATCGTCGATTTATGAGAACGGGAATGCAAACAGCTCTTCCGGCAGAGAAAGCGTTTTATGAATCTATGAATCGTTATAACCTGCGTTTAATAACGTTACGAAATTCCGTTAGAAACTTTACTTTTTTAACGTTATTTTTATTGTGATTTGAAATCAAAAATTACTTACCCACTTTCACAGTAAATACCTTTAAAAAGCTAGTAGGAATTATCTGTACCTTGTTAACATAATTATAAAAAATGTTATCAGGTTATGGTATCATTCACAAGTCCACTGCTGAACATAGGCCTCCACCAAGGAATACCACAAAGCACGGTCTAGAGCCACCTCCATCCATTGACTTCCTGCATGTCTTACCAGGTCGTCACTCCATCTATTGGGGGGACGCCCTACACTTCGCCTGCTCGTACGAGGCTGCCACTCGAGAACCTTTCTTCCCCATCGGTTGTGGTTCTTCGATCTATATGGCGGGCCCATTTCCACTTCAGCTTACTAATCCTTTGGGCTATGTCGGTTACTCTGGTTCTATTGCGGATATCCTCGTTTTTAAGTCTATCACGCAGAGAAACGCCGAGCATAGCCCTCTCCATAGCTCGCTGAGCGACTTTGAGCTTCCTCATACGGCCAGCAGTGAAGAACCACGTCTCAGATCCATAGGTCATCACTGGCAACACGCACTGGTACAATCTAGTTTTGAGGTTTTGAGGTATGCCTGACGAGAAGATGTGTCGTAATCTCGCGAACGCTGCCCAGCCGATTTGAATCCGTTGATTAACCTCTCGGTCGAAATTGGACTTACCTAGTTGGACTATTTGGCCCAGGTAAACATATTCGTCAACAACTTCGAGCTTAGTGTTCCCAACAACTACCGGCACAGGTGTGACATGGACGTTAAACATGATTTTTGTTTTGTCCATGTTCATCTTAAGACCTATATCCGTTGGGGGACACTATTGAGGTCACTGAGCATAGTGCTTAGGTCCTCCAGCGATTCTGCCATAAGGACTATATCGTCGTCAAATCGAAGGTGAGTGGTGTACTCGCCATTGACGTTAATACTGTACCTTTTCCAGTCCAGTAGCTTGAAAACGTCTTCGAATGTAGCGGTGAAGAGTTTCGGAGATATTACGTCACTATGTCTTACACCTCTCTGCAGTTGGATAGGTTTCGTACTCTGGTTCTGTACTCGGATAGCCATCGTAGCCCTAATGTACAACCACTTCAGCACTTCGATATACCGACAGTCCAGGCACCGCTGAAGGGACTGCAGCACCGCCCAAACTTCGACTGAATCACAAAGGCTTCGGTCTTCTGTACAATTTGCCGAAGGGTATGTGTGTGGTCTAGGGTGCTAATGCCTTTCAAGTTATGGTAAGCTCAAAAATTACATTATTTAGTGAAATGAATTATTAATGGCAAAACCACTGACGTGACAGTGAAATTGTTATACGTAATTTAAAAAAAAGAGTTAAAAGTGAATTTAACACCTCTTTTGAACACGTGATCGTCGTCGTTGTAATTTTAAATTACATTTTTTACGTGGTAGAGCCATGCTGCAGATATATTATGGTTTTAGCACGAATGGGTCGAGACGACCGGGGAAGAACCAGACGCTTATCGAATACTAGCGTGAAATAGCAGCTTCATGCCGCTGTGTTTCATATCGTGAGCGTAAAACCGGAGAGCATTTTAATATAGCTGCAGCATAGCTCTACCACTTATAAAATACTACAGATGAGTAGAAGTACGATTTTTCGTACGTTCAAGTTGAGGGTGGCTTGAATATTTAAATATGTCATATACCTGATGCCACAAGGTCTTTCTTGCCTTTCCTATAGTCGTCTTTTACGACACCCACAGGATGAAATGGGGTAATGATTCTTTTACCCTCAGACAAAACACTCAAAACACTACGTAAATATCAAGTGACGCCAAAATCATGCTCAAGTTTTTTTTTATTGAAGTGACAGTCGAACTTACAGTTCATCTGATGGTAATTGGCTACATGCAGTCCATGAACGTCTGCAACTAGCTTCAAACAAAGAAGTTTACAGATGCGTTGTCATCTTTGAAGAATCGATTTTCTCGCAGCCTGTAATTATATTCTTCTATACTCTTCAGATCGGAACATTGTAGTGCACGCACTGTTACTTGGCGGTAGAAATAAGTAAAAGAGAGGTACTAGACATGTGTCATTCATTAATTTCTAGTGAACCGATCATTCAAGTATTGATTCGTCTTAGGAACCAGGTCATTCGGGTCGATCATTCAAATTTTACATTTCGAGTTTCAATACTCTGTGATCTGTGAGACCCGCTGGATAATGTCGGTCGTCGAACATTACTATACTCTTTGATCGTAGGTCCTGTCAATTGTATGATCCGGAACGTTCAAATAATGTAATTGCAATCATCAATACTTAGATGCGACCCGGGTCAAATGAACGAATCATTCACGATTGACACATGTCTATGAGGTACTCTCAGATGGACTCCTAGGCAGAAAAAGAGTCCTACCACATAGTAAGCTTACTTATTATAAGAACACGCACACATGCACACATATGCACCTTTAGTTGCAAATTTTGTACAATGTACTTTAATGTATTTTAACACTATGTCATAGTGTTTACGTGGTAGAGCCATGCTGCAGCTATATTAGTAGTATAGTTGTAGCACGAATGGGTCGGCTCGACCGGGGAAGGAACACGCTCTCACAGAATACCAGCGTAAAATAGCAGTTTAACGCTGCTGTGTTTCGTATGGTAAGTGAAGAGAACCGGAGACCCTTTTTACTGGAAAAGAGGCATTCCATCTTAGTCCTCACGGGTGACAACGCGTCTACATTTTGATTCGTAATCGAGGATAGATGTAGATGTCTATGGGCTACAGAAACTACTTACCATCAGGTGGGCTGTGTGCTCGTTTGAGAAGTTAAAATAAAAAGCTTAAAATTTTGTATTAATATTTTTTTCACACATTTCATAACGCTCACAAAAACAAATATAAATTAGAAAAAAAAGAATTTAGTTTTAAATACGTGTTTTAATAAATAAATATTAAGATCTTGATAAATGTTGAGAGTATGAGCGAAACACCCCAACACGAGTATATCAAATTACTGTCTGGGGTTGTTTCACCACTAATTTATGGAAAAGTATTATTGAGAAATAAGTGTATTTTTATTTTTATTTTTGTTTTATTTATTTATTATTGTTCTGTCTACATATCTTTGTTAGTCTGACCTGCATCACTAAACCCAAATTCATTAAAATTCAAAAAAAAATCTTAGCTTTCTAAACTAAACTTTTTGATTTACACAAACTTTATTAGATCCATAATTCTAAAATGAAAATAAACTTGCTTATTTTGATATGAGCAATATAAATATGATAAACTGGACAGTATGTACAATCACACCATCCTATATAACGACTTATTTGGCCCAGTCATTTCGCCATCCAATATAAAGGAGCTCTCGACGTGAGAAAAAGGTGTCAATTCTTTAATAATAATGCACCGCTTTTGAACTGCGTTAGGCAAAAAACAAAAGCGGTTATGAGCGCTCTTTGTTTATTTGCAAAGGGTTCTGTAGCCATTTCAAATTTAGAAGGAAAAATATCTAGGCGCGATTTGAGGATAAGTCAGATCTTTTTAGGACAGTAGTAACTTTCAGCATAAGCTATATACTCCGTTTACGCAGTTTCCGCATTTATAAAGTGACTATAGGAGTTTGTGAGTATACACATAATATGTACAATTTTCAGACATTATCATCAATTCTATTCATTTTTATACATTATCTATTAATATTAGATATTAAGTTCTTTTTGTTACTATCGCGCGTGAAACACGTTTTCTTTTTAATTTTATACGTTTGGTTTTGGAGTATATAGCTTTTTAAGTTAAAAAAAAAACAATTACAAATTAAAGCTATTTCTATACTTCGAATTAAAAGTTATTTTTAGGTGGACTCGTTCGATTTGGTGTCAAGCAATTGTAAATTATTATTTAAAACACGTGTCATTTATTTACATAACATATAATTGTATAGAATATTAAAAAACCATAGTAAAAATACTAAAATTTTAAACAATCATATAATAGTGCTACTCCCCGCGGTATAGTTCCAAGAACGCTGGCTGCGTTTTCTTGCTGAATGGCTATACTTAGCCTTTGAGTGAGTAAAGAACCAGCTCCCTTATCACATCCTTTAAAATAATGTAATTATAAAAAATCACGGTGTGTTGGAGCATCGCATGCGAAGTTTGTGTGAGAAATTTAGGCGACAGCTTAACTAAATAGATATTTAATGACGATAATAGTACCTCAAGACACGAAAAACGCACTAAATAACTTTTCAATATTACCTAATCATTGAAGCATTTGTTTCTTAATCACTTTTATTAAAAATCAATTATTGAAATTAAAATATGGAAAGTGGCAATTAATTGTGGTCACCTTAATATTAACAAATTTCATGTCTCGTGAGCTGGACTACTGTGTCCATTTCATGGACAGAGAAACTATTAAAATCATTTATAGGCTGCAGCAGTCACTTATCATCAGGATTGTAAGTTTGTTTGTCATTTTAATTGAAATAAAATTAAAAATCAAGCGCGACACGAACAATTTGAGATCCACTCACTCAAACACACACACACACACAGTAGTGAAAACACACACATAGTAGCAACTACTACAACTACCGTAAATATAAATTGAGCCCCGTTTATGCGAAGATGTCGTCCAAAATCGGTCCACCAGAATACGCCACCTACAGTGGAGTCACGTCGGCCATTTGGCTGAAATTATATTCCATACATAATATCATCGAATGTCCTTTAATATAAAATAAAACTTATGGCAATATCACTTACAGGTTGTTTTATTTCATTTCAAACTTCGAGCGATCGTAATGAAAAACCCTGTTTATAATGTCCATATCTTAATGTTGGAATGGAACCCTAATATCGTCGACACATAGATAGGCCAGTTAAAAGACGCCGTCCGAATTAAAAGCAAAACAAAATGGCGGACGCAGTCAAGTGCGATGCCATTGAATCCATTCTGCGGGGAGATTGAAGATCTCTCGCATGAATGCCTCGCATTGTTGCCTTGCGATACCATTTTGAAATATTTTTTTATCGAGTTTTTGAATACATCGTAGCTAATTTATTGTCAAAGAGAGTAAGCTACTGTTTCTAATTAAAATTGCTTTATAATAATTAAAAATTTTGTACAACCAACTTCATTTTTTTATAGGAGATGGGGCAAACGAGCATGTGGCTCACCTGATGGTAAGTGACTACCGCCGCCCATGAACAACTGCAACACCAGGGAACCAGGGGAATTGCAGATGCGTTGCCGGCCCTTTAAAAGAAGTATGCTCTTTTCTTGAAGGCCCTAAGTCGTATCGGTCCGGAAAATCGCTGGTGGTAATCGATTCCACAAGGAAGTTGTGCGAGGAAGAAAACATCTTCTAAATCGCACAGTGGTGGACCGCCAATCATCCAGATGGTGTGGATGGTATCGGGAGTTCTGCCGCGATGTGCGTTCGTGAAATTTGGCGGCTGGGATTAATCCGAACAATTCCTCAGAGCACTCCCCGTGATAAATGCGAAAGAAAATGCAAAGGGATGCAACATCTCTTCGCAGCGCCAATGAATCGAGCCGATCGGAAAGGACTCGGTCGTCGACGATTCGAGCCGCTCTGCGCTGGATGCGGTCAAGTGGAAGGAGCTGGCACTGGGGGCCGCAGCCCAGAGATGGAACAGTATTCCATGTGAGGCCGAACCTGCGCCTTGTAAAGTTGCAGGCGTTGTGCCGGCATGAAATACTATCCCGCTCTGCTACATGCCATGCTTTTAGAGGCCAATTTGGCCTTTCTTCCAAGTGACCACGAAACTGCACTCACCCGATATGTCGACCCCGAGGATTCCGATACTGGCTGAGGCAACAAGGAGTGCCTTGAAACTGAGGAGATACGACAAAGGGGTTCTTTTCAGCGGTAAACACTCAAACTTGTGTCTTCTGAGGATTAAACTGGACTAGATTTAGTCGCCCCAATCTGAGACTTTGTTCAGCAAAGACTTGACTTCAGACACAAGTTTGTTCCGCTACTCGGCGACGTTTTCCCGAGAATATTGGCGCGGCCGGTGTATAGAGCATCACCAGTGCTGTCATCTGCATAGCAATGAATGTTACCGGTTTGCAACATATCATTGATATGCAAAAAACAGCGTTCGTGATAGTACGCAGCCTTGTGGAACAACAGCGTTAATAGGCTTGTAGTCGGAGCATACCGTCTACAACGACCTTCATGCTTCGATCTGCAAAGCTGGTGATCCAATTGCAGAATTTCTGGAAGCCCAAAGGAAGGTAGCTTGAAAGAAGCGCTTTGTGCCAAACCCTATCGAAGGCCTGTCTTCGCAATGTTCAAACTAACGGCCAATGCCTCCCCCTTGGACTCTACTGCCTCCGCCCATCTATGAGTCAAGTAAACCAGAAGATCACCAGCTGATCGACCCCGACGAAAACCAGAAATTCAATATAAATTATTAAGGATAACTCAAAAACTACTGGTCAGACCTTGATCAAATTTATGTGGGACAACATGAGAAGCACCAGCTTTCACATAAAAAGGTCATCGAAATCGGTTCATCTAGAAAAAAGTTATGAGGTAACACACATAAATAATAAAGAACATACAGTTTCTAAAGTCAGTTTTACTTTTTTAAAGGTTAATTATTAGTTCCCAGAAACAGCCGATGTTAGGCAACGTAATTGACTTTAGAAAAGTTGTTGAATATGCTTGCCTGTGGAGTGTGGACACGTGAGACATTGTCAGATCGCGTCAATAAAATTCTAAAGTAACTAGACAACTCGGTCTGTACCGAGCCACTGCGTTCTGCGTCTAAGTGTTTGGTTGCGGCGTTGAGGCTATTTGTACTGTCTACAAATAATTGTATCGGATCTGGATGTTTGTCTTTTTGTCATTTATTTAAGTAAAATGCCTTAAAGATACGGGAGAAATTAGTTAGTTTTTTTTTTAAATGACATAGTTATTTTTGGACAACGAGCCGTGGTTGCTTAAGGTCTAACGCAATCAAACCAAGTTAGATCCCCACCGCCACCGGTAGATTTTATTACTGATTTACCACGTGTTTTTTTTTTTTATAGGAGAGAGGGCAAACGAGCATGCAGCTCACCTGATGGTAGTGACTACCGCCGCCCATGAACAACTGCAACACCAGGGAACCAGAGGAATTGCAGATGCGTTGCCGGCCTTTAAAGGAGTAGGCTTTTTCTTGAAGGTCCCTAAGTCGTATCGGTCCGGAAAATCGCTGGTGGTAAACTATTCCACAAGGAAGTTGTGCGAGGAAGAAAACATCTTCTAAATCGTACAGTGGTGGACCGCCAATCATCCAAATGGTGTGGATGGTATCGGAGTTCTGCCGCGATGCGTTCGTGAAATTTGCGGCTGGGATTAATCCGAACACCCTCAGAGCACTCCCCGTGGTAAATGCGAAAGAAAATGCAAAGAGATGCAACATCTCTTCGCAGCGCCAATGAATCGAGCCGATCGGAAAGGACTCGGTCGTCGACGATTGAGCCGCTCTGCGCTGGATGCGGTCAAGGGAAGGAGCTGGCACTGGGAGCCCCAGCCCAGAGATGGGAACAGTATTCCATGTGAGGCCGAACCTGCGCCTTGTAAAGTTGCAGGCGTTGTGCCGGCATGAAATACTGTCCGCTCTGCTGAGCACGCCAAGCTTTTAGAGGCCAATTTGGCCTTCTTCCAAGTGACCGCGAAACTGCACGCCACTCGATATGTCGACGCCGAGGATTCCGATACTGGCTGCGGCAACAAGGAGTGCCTTGAAACTGAGGAGATACGACAAAGGGGTTCTTTTAGCGGTAAACGCGCAAACTTGTGTCTTCTGAGGATTAAACTGACTAGATTTAGTCGCCCCAATCCGAGACTTTGTTCAGCAAAGACTCGACTTCAGACACAAGTTTGTTCCGGTACTCGGCGACGTTTTCCCGAGAAATATTCGCACGGCCGGCGTATACAGCATCACCAGTGCTATCATCCGCATAGCAATGAATGCTACCGGTTTGCAACATATCATTGATATGCAGAAGAAACAGCGTTGGTGATAGCACGCAGCCTTGTGGAACACCAGCGTTAATAGGCTTGTAGTCGGAGCATGCACGTCTACAACGACCTTGATGCTCCGATCTGCAAAGCTGGTGATCAATTGCACAATTTCTCGGGAAGCCCATAGGAAGGGAGCTTCGAAAGAAGCGCTTTGTGCCAAACCCGATCGAAAGCCTTCGCGATGTCCAAACTAACGGCCAATGCCTCCCCCTTGGACTCTACTGCCACCGCCCATCTATGAGTCAGGTAGACTAGAAGATCACCAGCTGACCGACCCCGACGAAAACCGTATTGGCGGTCACTAATCAGCTGGTGATCCTCAAGGTACCGCATGAGCTGGCAGTTTATAACGGACTCCATTATTTTGGAGAACAAGGGGGTGATCGCGATAGGCCTGTAGTTGGACAGGTCTGAGCGGTCGCCTTTTTGGGGATCGGTTGGACAAAGCTGTCTTCCATGATTTCGGGACTACGCCTAGGGAGTAGAGTACCGGAAAGACGCGTTAGAACCGGTGCCAACTCCGGACACACGTCCTCAGCACAATTGGGGATTCCGTCAGGCCCACTCGACTTGTGAATGTCCAGGAGAGGAGTGCTTTGCGAACCGAGCGCTGTGAGAACACATCCGGCATGGAGCACTCACACGCGGGATGGTCGGCGGTGTGTTCCCCGTCATCAAGAGTCGAGTTGGACGCAAAAGTGAGCCTAAAAGGTCGGCTTTTCTTTTGCGGCGTGGGCCAGTGAGTCGTCCTCCTGTGCAGAGATGGTAGTGATGGCTTACAGAAATTCCTTGGACAGCCTTGGCGAGACCAGAATGCACGGGTTCCCGAAGGAAGGCGAACTAGTTTCTCGCCAATTCTGCCTATGTGCTCAGACTTTGCCTTGGAAATAACACTTTGAAGGACCTGGAGGCGAAGTTATACTTCTTTTAAGCATGCTGGTGTTTACATCCCGAGCCGCCGAAGCCTCAGCCCAGGCCTGATAGCACTCCTGCTTACTGCGTAATGCAGTCTTACAGGAGCGACCAAACCAAGGCTGCGATCTGCCTCCGATGGGTACCACAGATGATGGAATAAATAGTTCCATTCCTGTAGCACCACATCAGTGACAGAGTCAGCAACATCGCTGGGATCATCCGGCGAGAAGCAAACCCGCCCATGGGTAGGATGCAAAGAAAGACCGCATTCCGTCCCAATCCGCCGACCTGTAATGCCAAACACGGCGGCAACCTGCAAAACACAACCGCGAGGGGAGCGTGAGTGGCACCACTCCGGATCAGACAATGGTCCGAAGAGCCGAGAGGGCATCGACGGAAACCTGATATCCGTCCGGATGAGAGGTCAGCAGAAGGTCCAACAGGGAAGGTGTATGATCCTTCACATCTGGAATCCGCGTAGGCGAAGTAACCAGCTGTGTCAGACCATATGCCAAGGCAAACTCATAAACAGATCTCCCGCATGATCGGTTAAACGTGAACCAAGCCATTCGGCGTGGTGGGCGTTAAAATCGCCAAGGATCACGATCTCTGCGGATGGGACCTGTTGTAGCAAGGAATCTGTAGCCATTTGGACGTGGTCGATGAGTCGGTCTGTTTCGGCATTACCGCTATGGGACCTATAGAGCGCCCGTAGACGCGCGGATGGTCGTCGCTATCTACGCGTAGCCAAAGGATGGACAGGTCCGAACCTTCAAGACTGCCGAGGCGTCGAGAACAGATGTCCTCTCTGACGTATACGCAAACTCCAGCCCGAGGCACAAAGGTGTTCCAATTTGTACCCCGGGTAGGAGATACGGTATCAGCCGGAGAGGACTGCGTCTCGGTCAGAAAGAGCAAGGCCGGCTTCGCCGTCTCGAGATGGTAGTGGATGGCGTTTGGGTTCGAGTGAAGTCCCCTGATGTTGCAGAAATCCACGGATAGCGTGGCAGGGGTCGCTTGGTCTTATTGCTCAGTTTGCCCCGAGCAGTTATTGTTTTGAGCGGAATTTTGCCCCAGAATACGCGGGGCAGCCTGAGCACCCACGCTCAGGTGTGGAGTAGCATGGTCGTGGATGCTCAGCGAGGATTCTCCAGGGGTGCTGGTACCCTCCTGGGGTAGTCTAAGATTTAATTCCGCTACCATGTTGATGGAAATTGGGCCTCGGTCACCTGCACTCACCAGACGAAACGCAAAGCAGAGCTTCACTTCACGCTGGTATTCTGTGAGGTCGTGGTACCAACCCGGCTCGAGCCGGCCCATACGTGCAACAGCAAAGCTGCTGCGTGGCTCTACCACCGTTTCCTGAAACCTGCAGGTCTGGGGAATAAAATACTTCTAAAGCCTTGTCCGGACTACGCGTTCCAATGTACGCGTAATCTAGATATTATGTTGAATACGCGTACAGGTGGATATGCGTACTGGGCACCTTTATGCATTGCGGGATTATGAACGCGTGGTGACAAGTCGCGAGTCGGCCAGCCAGTATCCGCCATGTCAAAATTTTTTGTTCTAAGATTCCATGCCGCGAGCCCGCGAGGCGACTCGCGTTTTCAAATTGTATACGCTTTGCTGCAGGTACGGACTTGCGTTCCTGTGTACGCGGAGCCAGAGACCAGATCCGCCGCTGGGGCCGGGAAAGCGGGCGCTACTAAGCGCTCTTCCGGCCCCCATTAATGGGTCCAGGGGCGAGGGACTTGGGGAGGTCTCCGCCCCCCCCTATTCGATGGCCCCGAGGCGGAGGCGCGTGCGGGTGTCGGCGCGCGCCTCTGAGGCGATGCACGGGGTAGTTGAACACCTCACTACCCCGTGCAGGAGACAGGCCCGGACAGACCGGGCCAGCACTAGTGTGGGGCTGCGGAAGAATTTGGATTCCCGCGGCCCCGCGCGCACGTGCGAGGAGACACCGGAGTGGTTTTAGTCGGTAGGAGTCCGGCACGCCCCTCCGCATTTCCCCAGGCGGTTTTAGTCCATGAGGATTTCCGCAAAAAAAAAAGTTATGTTAAGTTACGTTGGGTTAGGTAATCTAATTGTTAATTAATAGAATCAGGCGTTACTTTGCGGAAATCCATTATATTGAAGTTAGAAAAATTTACTTTGCCAATATCCGCTCAATAAAATAAAATGATGTGCGTTACCTAGTTTGAAGAGCACCTCCCACCCTCCCTCAATTGCGTGCACTATCCCTGGCACCACTAATCCCAGCACAACTACTCCCACCACCACTACACAAGGAAAGACACACCACCGACGATAATACGACACGTGTTTCGCCTCTACACGAGGCATCTTCAGGTGTAGTAGACTCTACGGTGGCTGACCGCTAAGCGAGCGGCGAGCTAAAAACAGCTGCTATTTATAAGACTCGCCGACGCAACCGCTCCCCACTTAAGTAACGAGCGACCGCGTCATGCGATAAAACATGCGACCAATCACCACATGACGTACGCAGCCGCCTGCTATTAAATAAATAACAAACCGCTGCGAAACGCCCGCCTACCCACCAACCACGCAACCAATCGCTCACAATCGCTGATCACCGTGAAGGTGATGAACGACCATATTGCGAGCCTGTCCGTTATTAGAGAGCAGGTTTAAAGATGTTTAAGAGAGGTGAGTTAGAAACATTTGTTTGTTCATTCAGCAGTGCAACATTACTATGTTTATTTTTTAATATCTCCAACTGCTCCAGCACATACAGTCGCAGCCCTTTATTACAAGTATGTAAGACTTTAAAGGAGTGGTGGTTGGTTAGGTTGTGTCCAGTGTCCAAGAGATGTTTAGCGAAATGGGATTTATAAGGATTGCAATTCCTGTATACGGCTAAATGGTCTTTGTAACGTGTCTCGAAGTTGCGACCAGTCTGACCCACGTAAACGGCGTCGCATTCGTCACAAACAAGTTTATAAACACCCGACTTTTGACGAATATCTAACTTATCTTTATTATTACAGATATTCCTAAGAGCATTGTTTGTTTTGAACGCAACGTAAACGCCGCTCTATCGAAGAGTATTAGCTATTTTTTCAGATATGGAGCCTAAGTAGGTCAAACTGCTCACATATCCACGAACACTGAGGTTGAACCGCGTACAGAGAATTGCAAACGGCATGCTTTTCTTTCTTTTTAATTAAATTGTTAATGAGATTTTTTGAAAAACCATTAGAGACCGCAATTTGATAAATTACGTTAAGCTCTTTTAAATAATTTTCTTTATTTAATGGGACAGTAAACAAACGATTAATATAACAATAAAAAGCGGCTAATTTATGTTGCCAAGAATGACACGATGACGCAGGGATGACCGTGTCGGTATGAGTTGGTTTTCGGTAAATTTGGAAAATATGCAACGACTCTTTTCTTGTTATTGTTAAGTCGAGGAAATTAAGGGAACAATCTTGTTCCAATTCAAGCTTAAACTTAATTTTATCGTGGACTCCATTTATTTTATTAAGGAAAACATCCAGCTGTCTCCTTGTGACAGTCCAGCAAATGATTATGTCGTCTACATATCTATAATAGTACAAGATATTTTGATTGACAACTATGTGTTGTTTTTCGAAATTATCCATGAAAATGTCCGCCATAAGAGGACTTAGAGGGGACCCCATAAATAACCCCTTTTTTTGTAGATAGAAACGGTTATTAAACCGGAAATAGTTTTGTTTCATACAGAGGGAGGTCAAGTTTATTAATGAGATCTGCGAGTATACGCAAACAATCAGGGGATGGGACATTTGTGAAAAGACTATCAACGTCTAAAGATAACAATATGGATTTAGGAAGAATACGAATATCTTTAATTTTGGATACGAGATCTAAACTATTTTTAAGGCTGTAAGTTGGGTTGAAACCAGATTTCTCCCGAAGGAGGAAGTTTAATTTTTTAGGAAGGAAATAAGTAATAATAAAAAAAAAAACAGTAAACTTCCTCCTTCGGGAGGAATCTGTGGGAAAAACCTCAAAGTGTTCGTCGATATGTGAGCAGTTTGACCTACTTAGACTCCATATCTGAAAAAATAGCTAATAGTCTTCGACAGAGCGGCGTTTACGTTGCGTTTAAAACAAACAATTCTCTTAGGAATATCTGTAATAATAAAGATAAGTTAGATATTCGTCAAAAGTCAGGTGTTTATAAACTTGTTTGTGACGAATGCCACGCCGTTTACGTGGGTCAGACTGGTCGCAACTTCGAGACACGTTACAAAGAGCATTTAGCCACGTACAGGAATTGCAATCCTGATAAATCCCATTTCGCTAAACATCTCTTGGACACTGGACACAACCTAACCAACGACCACTCCTTTAAAGTCTTACTTACATACTTGTAATAAAGGGCTGCGACTGTATGTGCTGGAGCAGTTGGAGATATTAAAAAATAAACATAGTAATGTTGCACTGCTGAATGAACAAACAAATGTTTCTAACTCACCTCTCTTAAACACCTTTAAACCTGCTCTCTAATAACGGACAGGCTCGCAATATGGTCTTCGTCACCTTCACGGTGATCAGCGATTGTGAGCGATTGGTTGCGTGGTTGGTGGGTAGGCGGGCGTTTTGCAGCGGTTTGTTATTTATTTAATAGCAGGCGGCTGCGTACGTTAGGTGGTGATTGGTCGCATGTTTTATCGCATGACGCGGTCGCTCGCTACTTAAGTGGGGAGCGGTTGCGTCGGCGAGTCTTATAAATAGCAGCTGGTTTTAGCTCGCCGCTCACTTAGCGGTCAGCCACCGTAGAGTTTACTACACCTGAAGATGCCTCGTGTAGAGGCGAAACACGTGTCGTATTGTCGTCGGTGGTGTGTCTTTCCTAGTGTAGTGGTGGTGGGAGTAGTGGTGCTGGGATTACTGGTGACGGAGATAGTGCACGCAATTGACGGGGGGCGGGAGGTGCTCTTCAAACTAGGTAAGACACATCATTTTATTTTATTGAGCGGATATTGGCAAAGTAAATTTTTCCAATGTTAATAATCTAATTGTTTTATTTATTTAAAGAAATAGCAACCGACATTGATTTTATCATAAAACTAAATCAGTCTAGTTTTTTGATCAAAAAACTGGAAAAACTCGCGCTAAATCCAGGTGCAGACGACTGTTTGTTGATTTAACCCTCTTACCACGCATATTTATAAAACTTTTTAAAATCCGAAATACATTCCTAGAACGCGGTTATGATAACATTGAGGAATGGTTGGGCATTTGTAATTTATTATCTGTTAACAATACTTTTGTTCTTTTTAACCTAAACAAACATGCAGTCTATACCTCATGGTATGTGGCTACTGTAGTCTATGGACACCTGCAGCCCCATTTCCATTCCATTTCTTTGTCATCTGTGAGAGTGAGGACTTAGATGAAATGCCTTACAGCCTGTAACTGTACAGATTATCTATACCGTTCAGATCGAAACATATTTGGCGGCAAAAAAGGTAAGAGGGAGGTACTTACCCAGACGGGCCCTGAGGCAAACAAGCGGTAAAATTAAAAATTTTGTACAACCGACTTCAATATAAATAAAATGAGAACATCATCAATGTAGTCGAAGTCACTGAGGGCTAATAATTTTCTGCTCACCAGATGTCGCGATGTGCCGTGTAGTGGCGGTTATGAATATCCACTACCCCATATCTTCCCGTGGGTGTCGTAAGAGGCGACAGTGGGAAACAGGTAGGAGATGGGCAGCAGCATCTTCCTGATAACAGCAATATCACAATAAAAAACTGCGGTTGCCAACCCGCTCGCCAAGCGTGGCAACTATGGCAATATACCCCCCAAATAAAATAAAGTTACGAAGAGACGGCCCCCAGTCCCCGGCGGCCCCGCTATTCCTGGCTACGGTGGCGACCATGGTAACGGCGGGGCAGGGGGTGCTAAGAATCTCCGATGGAGGTTCGGTTGCCACCTACGACGACCCGACCTGGCAACTTATAACGCACGCACCCTGAGGACTGATGAGAAGATCCTGGAGCTGGAAGAAAAGATAGACAAGTTGCGCTGGAATATTATAGGATTATCCGAGGTCCGAAGAGAGGGGGAGGACACGGTAATCCTCGAATCCGGCAACTTGTTCTATCACCGGGAGAGCGACCATCTGTCCCAAGAAGGTGTCGGATTTACCGTCCACAATTCTCTCGTTAACAACGTTGTAAAGATTGGGAGTGTGTCGACGAGGGTTGCGTACCTTATACTCAGAATCACCAAACGGTATTCGCTGAAGGTCATACAGGTTTACGCACTAACCTCGGCACACCCCGATGAGGAGGTGGAGGAAATGTATGAGGATATCTCTAGAGCCATGCATT
The DNA here is from genome assembly GCA_029286625.1 of Parnassius orleans. Taxonomy (NCBI): domain Eukaryota; kingdom Metazoa; phylum Arthropoda; class Insecta; order Lepidoptera; family Papilionidae; genus Parnassius; species Parnassius orleans. Next base: position 2,145,814 of record JAGSMP010000237.1, read on the forward strand.
CCTCCATAACCCACTATACGGTGTTAATGGGAGACTTCAAAGCAAAACTAGGCACAAGAGAGAACGGTGAGCTGAAAGTAGGGGAATTCGGAATAAGGCAACGGAAACCAAGGGGCCAGCAGCTGGCTGACTTCATTGAAAAAGAGGGACTCTTTATGGTGAACTCTTTCTACCAGAAGCGGCCCCACAGGAAGTGGACCTGGTCGAGCCCCGACGGTTCGACAAAAAATGAGATTGACTTCATTATGACGACCAGGCGACAACTGTTCAGTGATGTCTCAGTGATCGCGAGGGTGAAAACCGGCAGCGATCACCGAATGGTTAGAGGCACACTGAACCTAAACGTTAATTTGGAGAGGTCTCGTCTAATGAAGTCAACGCTCCGTCCCCCTCGTGCTCTAGTCCAAAGTTCCGAAACCTTTCAGCTCGAGTTACAAAACCGTTTTCAGTGCCTAGAAGACTGCAATGAAGTGGACGATATAAATAAATGATAAGCTCGTGGAAACTGTCCATGCGGTCGGAGCTCAGTTCTGCAAGACCCGACGCAGAAGAACACAAAAACTCTCCGATCACACTCTTAATCTCATGGCTGTTAGACGGGAAATGAAGCTGCAGTCTTCAACAGATTTGACAGCATACAGGCAACTAAACAGACAGATCTCCAAATTCATGCGGCGGGACTTACGCAACTTCAATACAGCTTGTATTGAAGAAGCGATTGAGCGGAACCAAGGCTCCAAAGTCTTTGCCAGAGATCTGTCTGCCAGAAAGAGCCAACTGTCAAAGCTGAAGACAGAGTGTGGCAGCATCGTTTCCGGGACACCTGAGAAGTTAGTGGGTGAGAGATATACAGAGGCTACCGTGATCGGTTGATGACCGGTCATGGCTACTCTGCAAACGGAGGCCTCTAAATTTGTTAATTGAGGCGTGTCAATGGGAACTACGTGTAGGGATGACTTATATAAGAGTCCCTCCTAACTGTGCCCCTTTACGATCGTTTCTGATTAATCTATAGTTAGCTATTTTAGGGTTTCTAATGCTAGGCTTAAGAAAAGTCTCTTGCACTAGCAGTATATCAATCTGATGATCAGTGAGGAAGGTACGGACTTCGTCAATTTGATCTTTAAGGCCGCACGCATTAAAGAAGGCGACAGCTATCGACCTAGGTTTTATTCTACCTGTTGTTCTATTATCCATTACGATAGAATAAAAAAGAGCCAAGTTAACAGTAACTTAATTAGCTACTTCAGGCTTAATTAGCTCTGAAGTTCTTGATTGCTTCGATCAACTTCCCGCTATGAAATCTGTCAAATATTATATCTCACTTTTAAGTGGCGCCGCCCTGGTGGCGGGAAATGTCGTGGATGCCCTCATTAAATACACATTATCAAGCATAACTCAAAAACTACTGGTCAGATTTTGATCAAATTTATATGGGACCACATGAAAAGCACCAGCTTTCAAATAAAAAACGAATCATCATCGGAAAAAATTCTGAGGTAACACACATAAAAATATACAGTTGAATTGATTAAATAACCCTTTCATTTAGATTCAACCGCAATTCTACAGCATTTATTCTACTCTCGTGCTTCTTCTGCCACACCCAACTTTCACTACCATACATTAAGGTAGCGACTAATACAGCAGTGTGAATTGTCATTCGTGCCTTTTTTAACACATTCTGTCTACCCACAATAGAGTGAAGAGCCCCATTTACTCTGTGGCCTGCGCTCATTCGTCGCTCTATATCCTTGTCATATCTACCATCACTGCTAAACACATATCCTAAATACACAAACTCATCCACTTGCTCAACCAACTCCCCTTCTATTCTTATTTCACATATTGTTTTACTTTCTCCTCTTTCAAAAACCATCACTTTCGTCTTACTTGCATCCTTTATTATGTTTTGTTACATTCTTTTTTCATCGAAGTCTGAATTTGCCAGCACTTTCTTCCTCTTCCAAGGCGATAGACAGAGAATGCCCAAAGGCATTACGTCCGCCCAATGAAAGCTGCTAAGCTTACGATAAAGAATAAATAAATTAACAATAAAGTAAAAGCAATCAGCCATTCAAACAAACAGCGTTTCACTTCGACATTTAACTAATCTATCTATGTTATAAATTACAATATCGATAACCTATTGGATCTCTAGCGCTTAGCGGAAATACAAATGATATTGTAGTTTCAGAGAGGGCCCACACAAAAATTAATTGACATGTATCTTTATCACCAACCGACCGAATCGATCGCATAAACACATTTTAATTAAAAAGTAATTATAGTTTATCTGTGGATCTATTTTAAATATAGAAAGTAGTATCTTTGATTTTGTAGGCTTAGACCAACGAAGAAAGATAGACGGAACCAGGGTGATGCAACTTTGTATGAAAGCTGAAAAATCTGCACACAATCATGATTTTGTCAATGTTCTAGTTGGGCTTATAAAACTAAAGCGAGAAAAAAATATCGCTGTTTCTTTCCTTCATGTTGTTTTAGATTGCTATTTTAAAAATTAGATACAAAAATTCATATTATATCGAAAGAAACTAAAAATATTAATTCTGTGTTAAGCTTTTTTTGGTTTACTCTTTAAAGTATAATTACATACATATTACTCTGAGATTTGCACAATTAATTTACCTATTAATTGATTAAAAAAAATTATTAAATATTAGCAGAATTCTATCAAAAGAAGCCATGATTTAATAGAAAAAAAATGACATTTGTTTGTCAACGTCTTTCATATTGAAAATATTTTCTGAAATTTATTCAAATTTATTTCATAGGTTTAGATTTTAACATTTATCATTGATTTTTGCTTAAATTTAGTTATTATGGGCTCAGAATACTTCATTTTCGTTTGTAGGCGAATACATAGTCATAATATCATCGTGAATATACAGTAAAGATTTTTTGTGAGATGTTAACTCTGTATAAGATATTGACTATAAATAAATTATTTCAAAACTTTATGCACGATGTGTGATCATCATCGAAAGTAAGTTAAGTGTTGTGCAAATAAAAAGCACAAAATCATCTGATCACTTTCTGCAGCTTTCCTATAATAGGAAAAGAAAAACTTATGACAATATTGTGGTAAGTCTATAAACATTTTGAATTTATTGACCGTTATTTGTAGGGATTATTACTATATTGACTCGAATTTATCTGTTTCAGATCACGTATTTCGGCTGAGTTAAGTTTTCACCATGAGAATTTTAATGATTTAAATTTACGTTAATGTTCTGTGAAGAATAACTCTCTGACAATAACATGTGTTATATATCAGTAACAAGCGTGGAAATATTATGTGCAAAAGCAATAAAAACATCAATAATAATGTATAGTTTATAAAACAATCTGTCTTCCAGAAAATAAAATTACATAACTATACATATTTATAATTTTATTTTATCTCACATACTATCTAGTGTATTCGAGTATTGTGGTGCAACCTCTCAAATGTATGGAATTTACCCCATAGGTTTGTGAGGCTTGAGCCAAAATTACTGAATATGCCTTAAATAAAAGTTCAAAGTTACAGAATACAAAGGTTTTAAATTCCCGCTAACAAAGTTTTATATGGGCGCCCACCGTGGCCACCACCCACTTTTAGTGTACACTCATAAAGACGTGTTTCCGTTTTTTAGTATGAAGTTGGCGTTCTTCTCTTGGTAGAGAGTAATTGTGTTCTGTGGACGGAACGCTGCGCTGCGTACATTTCAAGTGACGCCAAAACCATGCGCTACTTTTTGATACGCACACATGCTCAAATTTTTTGAAGTCTGGGTAAGTTTACTGTATGTGCGCGAGATATACACCTAAAACAATGTTGTTGGTTGCAAATGTTAAGCATGTGTATGTGTGTGCGTGAGGGCGTATTCTTACGATAAATTGAGCATGGTTTTGGCTTAGTTTCGACGTCACTTGAAATGTACGAGTACGTAGCGCTCCGTCTATTTTTCTTCGATGGTCTGAGTTTGTAGCTAAATAAAAATTAATGGAAAATGTTATCCATTTTTATCTTCATATCTGTAAAATTTATGGAGCTTTTTTATGCAAGTACTGGTAACGATCACGCAGACAACCTGATGGTTTCTTTGATAATAGCATTTCGACGGCTACACTAGCTAAGAATTAAAACGCAAATGCGTTGTCGCTCCGAAGAACTAAGATCAAAAATATCGTTCGTTTTTTTAAAAATAGAATATGGGTGATAAACGAGCACACAGTCCGCCTGATGGTAAGTGGATGCTGTGGCCCATAGACATCTACATCTATCCTCGATTAAGAATCAAAATGTGTTATATTTAAATATAAATATATAATTTTTCTGTAGGTGTGTTTGTCACTGAACTAATTTTGATGAAATTTATGTGTGTGTTTGATGGTTCTTGGATGGTTTATATTCAAAATTGGGCTCGATAGGTGGCGCCGCAATCGGGCTCTAGGTTTTTTTTATTTTCAGGGCAGGACTACGTCTGCTAGATCCCACTAGTGGAGGTACTCGTCTTTTAAAATATGAGTACTTACCTTTACAGTTAATCCATCTTTTTTTTTATAGGATAAGGGTGACAAGCGAGCACACAGTCCACCTGGTGGTAAGGGGTTGCTGTGGCCCATAGACATCTACATCTATCCTCAAATCAAAATGCAGATGCGTTGTCAGCCGTGAGGACTAAGATGGTTGCCTCTTTTCCAGTAAAAAAGGGTCTCCGACTCTCTACACTCACCATACGAAACACAGCAGCATTAAACTGCTATTTTATGCTGGTATTCTGTGAGAGCGTGGTCCTTCCGCGGTCGAGCCGACTTATTCGTGCTACAACTATACAATAAATATGTAATCTGAGATAGCACAAAAAGACAATCATAATTTGTTTTTGCACAGAAATTCTTTTATTGCAGAATTCGTGCGAAGCAATGTGCGGGCTGTCTCAGTTTTTAACCAAATTCATAAAAGAAAAGGTTCTTTATTCGAAGCGAATGTTTTTTTGTGTATGTTCACCGATTTATCGTAAAAGGCTGAACCAATTTTATTGATTCTTCTCTCATTAAATATTTATACCTATTAACCGGACCGATACGGCTTAGGGATCTTCAAACACACACAAAAATTTTGAACGAGCTTACTCCTTTTTAAAAAGCCGGCAACGCACCTGCAGCACCCCTGGTGTTGCAGTTGTTCGTGGGCGGCTGTCGACACTTTCCATCAGGTGACCCGCATGCGCGTTTGCCCTCCCTTCTATAGAAAAAAAATACTTACAAAAATTTTAAGAAAAAGATTCGACCCTTATGGTGGAAAAAAGGAATATTTTTTTAATGCAACTTTTAGACGAAATTATTATTATTATTATCACCTTGGACTTGTGAAGCCTACTCAAAAACATTATAATCTAAAATACATTTATTTACGTAACATTGAAGTATATACAATATTAAAAGACTATATTAGAATAAAACTAAAACTACTTAAAAACTTAAATTATCATATAGTCCTACTCCCCGTGGTATTGTGCCAAGAACGCTGGCTGCGTTTACTCTCTGAATGGCTATACTTAGCCTTTGAGCGAGAATAGAACCAGCCCTCTTATCACCAGATGCGACGACTGGTCACGGATACAGTTCCTGTAGGAACTTCACCGCACGTAGAACCCACGGACCGATAGTCTCTACAGCAAATGGCACAAATATGTAGCTAGTCATCTCTCAGAGACTCATATTTGCGCCACTCACTTATTTCAGCTGCCTCTGATGCCGCTCCGGCTCTAAACGAGGTACCCCTGAGATGAGAGGCCGCCAAAGTGTCTACGCAAGTAGAATCCCACACTAAGGCTTTACCTCTCTCCCAAGGGACCAAAATCATAACGTCGGGTCTCTTGCCATCGGCCTGCTATGTTCAACAGTGAATTTTGAAAGGCTTTAACGATAACGGTAAAAGCTGCCCATCTCCAGGTTTGTTTCCCTCAGTCGCCTTTTACGACCATTAACATCGATTTCTTTTAGTTGATGCTTTTTGAATGGTTCTTATACTTTTACAAAGAAAAAATGCTTAAAAGAATGCATACATTGAAGCAACAGTACCCTAGGTAGCCCATAGATACCTACATCATCATTGAGCTACTATTTTACGATGGTATTCTGTGAGAGCGTGAACCTTCCCCGTTCGAGCCGACCCGTTCGTGCTACAACCATAATATAACAGCGGCATAGCTCTTCCACGTAAAAAAATTGTCAATTCAACTCAACTCAAATCGTCAAATTAACTCACAAATACAATTAAAAATTTCTTTGGTGCAGAGATCGAACCCGGACACCTCGCGTACTGTGATATTCACGGAGAGCGCTTTGCTTTAATATTACTCAATATAACTTCAGTAACTGAAAGTGTCACTAACTGAAAGCGAATGCAAGTAAGACGAAAGTGATGGTTTTAAAAAAGAAGAAAGTGAAACGATATGTGAAATAAGAATAGAAGGGGAGTTGGTAGAACAAGTGGATGAGTTTGTGTATTTGGGATATGTATTAGCAGGGATGGTAGATATGATAAGGATATAGAACGACGAGTGAAATATAATAAATGGGGCTCTACACTCTACTGTGGGAAGTCAGAAGCACGTATGGCAATTTACAATACTGTGATACTGTATGGTAGTGAAAGTTGGGTGTGGCAGACGAGAGTATAATAAATGCTATAGAAATGCAATTATTATGGAGTATGTTAGGGCTGAATCTGAATGACTAATCTGGGTGAGAAATTGTGTGATAAAAGAAAAGAGTCGATATGCAGCCTGGTAGAGCCGCGCTGCAGCTATAATATTATGGTTGCAAAACGAATGGGTTAGCTCAACCGCGGAAGGAACAAGCTCTCATAGAATACTAGCGTAAAATAACACCTTAATGCTGATGTGTTTCGACTTTGTTAGAAAAAATATTTTGCGAAATCTGTATTTCAGAATAGCAAAGAAGGTGTAAATGAACATGAGTACTTGTCTTACTCAGTTTTCTTACAATATACTACCAATCATCATAATTCATCATCATCAGTACAACCCTTCACAAGTCCACTGCTGAACATAGGCCTCCCTCAAAGAATGCCACAAAGCATGGACTTCCTGTATGTCTTACTAGGTCGTCACTTCATCTAGTGATGGCCACTCCACACTTCACTTACCGGTACGAGGCTGCCACTCGAGAACCTTGCTTCCCCATCAGTTGGCGGTTCTTCGTGCTATATGGCCAGCCCATTGCCATTTCAGCTTACTATTCCGTTGAGCTATGTCGGTAACTCTGGTTCTACTGCGGATATCCTCATTTCTAAGTTTATCGTGCAGAGAAACCCTGAGCATAGTCCTCTTCATAGCTCCTGAGCGACCTTGAGCTTCCTCATACGACCAGCAGTGAAGGACCACGTCTCAGATCCATAATTCATCGCTGGCGATACGCGTGTTTTCAGTGATGTGAAACCAAACCATGTGAAACTTGAAAACAAGATTGTACTACCATTTCTTTACTCATGTGGTCTGTGTCTGCTTCCAGAGCGGTGCCAGCGCTGATACTGTCGCGAGACCGGGGCATGGGGGCGTGGCCTAATCCTTGTCACATGGTCGATTCGCAACGTACGTTCCTACATGCAAATCCCTATAGAGCGGTGCTTCGCAACCACAGTCGCAAGTCGCAACTGTCTTGTGGCGGCTGCCGGGTTGCACTGCCCGAATCCAAATACTAACTTTTGAGATAGTACCTAATTGGTAAAGAAAAAAAAAACATTTTATTTTGGCATCAACCAGCGGTGTACACAACATAACCATGTACATATATAATTTAAAAAAAACTGCATTAATATAAAAAATGATACCATAAGTCATAAATGGTATAAAAATTATCTAGGTGTGACATTTACGATATAGACTGTAATCAAAGAGTATATAATCAAGCCACTATTTATTCATTATCATTATTCGTCAACACGGGCAATTTTAAATCTATTTTATTTTAAGTCGTTTGATACTGATTCTAGACGTAAACACAGAATAAATAAAGACTACTACGACGAAAACAAGACCGGCGACGGGGAGGTGATGCGAAACGCCTGGGACTGCGACCGCCAATCAGCCTGCCAAATTTGGTGATTAAAGTATATCCTCCTGACGAAGATGCTCATGCTCATTAATGGACTTTTACAAACTGATGATGAAGATGATGATGATGATGATGATACCGCTGTGCGCAAATCCCTACAACTGTCTGGATATTTTTATCTAGCACCTTCGCGATAATTTTCATTATTAAGGATATTTTACTCTATATGTATTACTTTGTCATTTCTTATAACAATCACGAGATGGGTGATGCATGATATCATCACGGCACGAAACTTCAAAACCTAAATAAAAACGTAATATGCTCAAATAACGGACCCAAATTATTAAAGCTTGTTAATTAGCCACGTTTTATCTTACCAGTCGAAATCTGTTGCAATAAGACTTTCGCAGTGCAGTGGGACACCACGAGGGCATTTTTTTCACAAAATACCTGTACGGGACATCTGTGAAGAATTATTAACCTATGCAGCGCGTGGTCTGATCTTTTGACATTTTTAAATATAGCAAAATGTACAGAAAATTCAACCTTAAACCATAGTAACAACACGTAGAGAACACGCATGTGTTAATTTGTTGGCGCCTACCGGTTCTACAGCGAAAATATTTAGTGAAGTATGCAACAATAGCACTAAATGCCTTGCAATAGGGTGCAGTACGACCGCAAGCTTAAAAATGTAGTCGCTCACCGGTCATTTCATTGCAAGAATCAACCTCAGTCCTCAGTTTTGGCCAAGAGCCTGAGTTATGTGAACGTGTGACTATATCGCGTTACGATTTCCTCCCGCCAAAATTACGAACTAGTTGTACAACTTTTTAAAGATTGTGTTTTTCATAATGAAAGTGAAAATGAATTAATTTTACAGTCTGTGTTCGGAATTGTTTAAGTGAGACACTATGTGTAATGTAGAGTTTTAAGTTTTTTAGGAAGTTTTGTGTTGCGAATTTTGAAACGAGTGAATGAATTCTAATATATGATATTTTATATTTGAATTATTGGCGAAATCATTGGACTCTGGACAGGTAAAGTTAAGAATTTAAAAATATTATCGGATATTCTTTTTAAATTAAGAATGCGCAAGCTCTACATTCGAAAATATGTATATTATTTTAATTAAAATTTTAAATAAGCGGTGAAATATCACTACGAGCGGCTTGTTTTACGTCGTTTTTCACTTTCTTGTTTGTCTGTCTGTCTGTCTGTCGTTCTGAGTGGAATTTAGTAGGTAATTGATTTTATACTAACTTCCCGATGAGCTGGAAACTTGAAATTTTGAATATAGCTGAAATTCAGATGACAATGCAAGAATATTATAAAAAACATGGTATATTAAAAAATAAATACTTTTTTTTTAATTTCACTTGTTTCAATCGTTAAACAAAATTATTATCCATCGAGTAAATTGTAACCCGACTGAATAATATAAGACCTTAACAATTGAACTTTTTCATTCCTAACGATGTAATTTTGAATCTGTTTATGTTGTTTTTACCTGAGAATCAATAAATCGGCCTTAAATAACAATACCTTATTCCAGAAATAAATTTATAAGTAATTTAAATGATCAGTTCATTCAAAATAAAGTATCTTATTAATTATAACCACAAATTTTAAAAATGTAGAGTTGTTTTTAAAGTTTCTGTTTAAATATATTTACTGTATTTTATTGCAACTCAGTAAAATCTCTAAGTAAATTTCTGCATTTATAAAAGCACTACCTGGCTATAATATTGATTATATGGTGCTCTAATACATATGTATTATAATTATAGCATACAATTTTCACACATCATACATATTACAATTTACAATTATTTCTTTATACTTTTATATAGTTTAATACTAATAATAAATATTTTAAAATAAAGTATTTATTTTATTAATTATTTAATAAAAATAATATGTATGTCAAATACCTAGAATAGATGTGTTTATGTTTAATTTTTTTTATTTCAATAAACTATACAATTAATTCAAACAAAGCCATAATCTAATTATAGTCCATAATAATAGATAACTACGATAAAACTGTATCTCAGGTATATATCGAAAACTAATATAAGTTTCATAAAGATATGAATAACATGCAACTATAATTAGTTGGATTAATTTTATTAAAATATATAATAATATTAAAATATATATAATGACAAACGAGCACACAGTCCACCTGATGGTAAGTGGTTGCTGTGACCCATAGACATCTACATCTATCCTTAATAAAGAATCAAAATGCAGATGCGTTGTCACCCCTGAGGGCTAAGATTAAATGCCTCTTTTCCAGTAGAAAGGGTCTCCGGTTCTCTACACTCACCATACGAAACACAGCAGCATTAAGCTGCTATTTTACGCTGGTATTCTGCGAGAGCGTAATCCTTCCCCGGTCGAGCCGATCCATTCGTGCTACAACTATGCAGCATGGCTCTACCACGTGTAAATCCTGTATGTATGTATCCTACATGTCCTTTAGGCAAACAAAGTGATTTTATATAATGTCCTCTATATCAAATTTCTGTCACAGTCTCAATGGAGACTAGCCATCTGCACAGGACAATAAAAGTGCATGAGTATGTGCGCAAATTCAGGGGCACTCTCTATTCCCTTACAGTCAGTCCGATGGGATTCTAAATGACACCACCGTACGTACTTACGTCCTTTTCGAGGCATTGGATTGAAACACCATCAACTTCCTGACGCCGGGCTGCTGCCGCGATTTTAAAAAAACCAATAACTAATTCGTAATCGTCAGTAGTCACGTTTACGACAACTGGACCAACGACGCAGTCGAACTTTTTTTTAACTTTTTTTATATAAAATGTATCTGGTTCTTCGTGATGGTTTGCGTTTTTACGTGGTAGAGCCACCTGCAGCTATATATAGCTGCGACAATATTGGATTGTCTCGACCGGGGTGAGCGTGATCCTCTCTTACAGAATACCAGCGTGAAACAGTAAAATAATGTTGCTGTGCTTCGTATGGTGAGTGTAGAGAACCGGAAACCCTTTTTACTCGAAACGAGGCATTCCATCTTAGTCCTCAGGGGTGACAACGTATCTGCATTTTGATTCTTAATAATTGAGGATAAATGTAGATGTCTATGGGCCACAGCATTAACTTACCATCAGATGGATTGTGTACTCGTTTGTCACCCCTATTCAATTAAAAAGAAACTGAACCAAGAACGCATTTTAGAAATCGAACTTATTTTATAAACCTTTTTTTGTTATAATCTATCTGGTTGGTCGTGGTGATTTACGTTTTCACGTGATAGAGCCACGCTGCAGAGTGAAACAGTAGAATAAAGTTGCTGTGTTTCGTCTGGTGAGTGTAGAGAACTGGAGACCCGTTTTACTGGAAACGACTTACCATCAGGTGGACTGTGTGTCCGTTTGTCACCCTTATTCTATAAAAGGGGAAGAAACGTTCTCGCGTGGCAGCCTCGTACCGGTAGGCAAATTGTGGGGTGAACCCCCAATAGATGTAGTGACGACCTGGTAAGACATGCGGGAAGTCGATGGATGCAGGTCGCTCAGGACCGTGCTTTGTGGCATTCCTTGGGGGAGTTCAGCAGTGGACTTGTGAAGAGATGTAATGATGATAATGATGATGACATAAAGGGAGAAATAAATGTGAGTTAGATGATCACAAATAGGCGACTGGTATCGATACTAATTAGAGCTGGTCAGTAACGTTGGATGGTTTCTCAGTTTCCCACAGATTATTAATTTTGTAATTAGTAAGGCCATAAACTTACACTAAATGATTTGTTTGTTTTGTTTTGAAATTAGAAAGGCATTCTTTGAAAGGTTTATTATAATAATAATTTACAAACATCCATTATTGTAAAGATTACCTTGATATATTACATTGTCGTTATAACAAATGTTCGATTTACATGCTGTTTAAATATTTGTAAAGGTTATAATATGATATTTTTGCATGACTTTCGTCGTCTAAAGTTAAAACGTTTATATTTATAAAATTCAGTACATATAATATTACACCAAATAGTTACGTATAAATAAAAAAACGGGAACCATAAGCTGGCAATGTTTTTGGAATTTTAATAAAAGTTTCCCTGAAAATCAAAATCTTCAGTAAAAAGGGTCTCCGGTTCTCTACGAGGTCAACTCTCGCAATTTAAACTACCGGTTAAGTTTTAACAACAAATTAACGGAATCAGATCAGGATGTTGTAATGGTTTTTGAGAAATATTTTACGGATATTCTGATCTTAACCACTAAGTCACTGAATTCTTCTCCTGCCGTCGCCGTATCATTACTTAAGCAAAATGTAAATGCGTGTACAAAGAATTTTACTGACTGATATAGGCAAAAGTTTTAGAATAATTTCCTAGGCTGGGCGATCCCCGTAAACTTCATGTTATGGTGGCAACCCGAGTTCGAATCCTGGCGACACTACAGAAATATTTTCAAATAGGTGGAGTCGGCGAATTGTTTTTAGAGAGCGATGGATTTTTGCCTATATCAAAACCCTCTCTGAAATGAGTAGGGGCGATGCAAGCTTTAACTTAAACTATAGAGTCGCGCACTCGATCAAATAACGTATTGGATGTAATATTATGCATTGTAATAATGAAACTTTCAATAAAAAGTACAAAGCGAATTCAAAAATATAAAAATAAATGATTTTTTTAATAGAATTAGGGTGACAAACGAGCACACAGTCCACCTGATGGTAAGTGGTTGGTGTGGCCCATAGACATCTACATCTATCCTCGACTATGAATCAAACTACAGATGCGTTGTCACCACTGAATAACTAAGAGGGAATGCCTCGTTTCTAGTAAAAAAGGTCTCCGGTTCCCTACGCTCACTATACCAAACAGCAGCATTAAGCTGCTATTTTACGCTGTGAGAGCGTGGTCATTCTCCGGTCAAGTCGACCCATTCGTGATACAACCATAATATAGCTCCTGAATGAATATAGCACCTTCTAATCTCCTTTTGGGAATTATGAACAAAAACAGCTTAAGTTTACAGAATATGGTTTACAAAATGGACGTTGCAAGAAAACTTCACGCATTTCTCATCAATTATGTCAATAATGCACGCAATAATTTCGATCTGTACGAATCGGCTGCTAAAGAAAAAATCCAAATTCAAATGCTGACTATAAAGATAAGTATAAAAGAAAATGAATTCGCAGCACACGCGTTACTTTTTTTGAAGGATTTTCAGAGACTGTACAGATACGTTTATTCCTTTAATCGATTCATTATATGCACATTTAAAAAATCGTTCGGCAGCATACCAAGAAACTGAAAATCGTTTTAGTTTTCTTTGTCAATTAATAACAATCGATTCTGACGAGTTGACAAAAAAAGGAAATAAATTTGAAGAATTCTATCACGAAGACATTAATGCATATGAGCTCAAATCAGAATGCTTTCATTTAGGGCAGTATTTAAAGAACTTTGCAAAGGAATCAGCGGATTTGAGTATCTCAAACTTTTCCAAATGTTTAAGTTGCTACAAAAATGTTTCTTTGCTTACTGGTTACCAATTGTGTGAGTGGAGAGCGCTCATTTTCACATCTAAAGAGAATAAAAAATGAATTACGAACAACTATGTTACAAGAACGACTAACAAATTTTTCAATTATGTGTATAGAAGTGTGATATCCTCCAAAAATAGACTTTGAAGATGTAATAGAAGATTTTGTACAAAATAAATCCCGAAAAAAAACACGTGTTGTAATGGTAACCAATTCAAACCTCCAACATACTTATCTAATTAATAACATATTATTTGATTTTTACCAATTAACTATAATAAATATGAGATCATAGCAGAAAAATGTTTTTGTCATTCACTTTTATTTACTTTCCAACAGGGCTCCACATTTTGTGTGCCCAAGAGCCCCGGTATAGCCTAAGACGGCGTTGGCTGTGATGGCCCAGATATTGAAAAGAAGTACCTTATCGGACGGTACGGATTTGGCGGATGGGGCTAGGCGACAAAAAGTGTAAGATTTTTCCGTCACGACCCCTTCTGACGTAGTGTAAATGGCCTTGGCGGTTATAAGGAAGCGAGATGGAATAATATCCATTTCCCTCGCACTTTATCTTATCTTGCCATGAAAGAAATATTATTTTGTTTTAAATGACGCTTCATTTTAATATACGCTAGTAATTCATTTATTTGTATTTGTTAATCAATAATATAATACGTTTATCAATAATAATATACTACGAAAGGAACTTCGTTCCAACCGAGTGTTCCACGACACTCACGCATGTTTTATTTATTTTACTTTATCCTGGTGATCTCGATCAGGATACGAGGATAAAGTTAATAAATTATTGTATTATCACTTCATCTGAGTATTGTCATTGGTTTTTGATACGAGTGCAAATTTTCAAGTCAATCGGCCGTCCGCAAATTAGTGAAAATTACATTAAAAGATTCCGTTACATAAATAGATAGATAACACAGATACAAGCGAAGCTAATAAAAGTGTGTTAAAAAAATCACTAAATCTGGGCCTGTGTTGTAGTGGTCAATTTATTAATAAGTTACATATTCACTGTATAAAAAGTCCGAAGTGACAACGTCTGCCGGGCCAGCTAGTTCCATATAGATTAGTACACATCGTAAAGTCCGGGAACGTGCATTTGAGTTGCGCCGTGTTCTCTTCCTAGCCTCAAAACACTACTAATATTAAGAAAATGACAACCCATCAATAAAACGTATGTAAGTTTCTTACTTTTAATATTAAAAATTAATAAACGGTGACAATAAATAATAACTAAATAACTTATACGTGGTAGAGTCATGCTGCAGCTATATTAGTAGTATAAATGTAGCACGAATGGGTCGGCTCGACCGGGGTGGGACCACGCTCAGAATACCAGCGTAAAATAGCAGCTTAACGCTGCTGTGTTTCGTATGGTGAGTATAGAGAACCGGAGATCCCTTTTACTGGAAACGAGGCATTCCATCTTAGTCCTCACGGGTGACAACGCATCCGCATTTTGATTCATAATCGAGGATAGATGTAGATGTCTATGGGCCACAGCAACCACTTACCATCAGGCGGATTGTGTGCTCCTTTGTTACCCTTATCCTATTAAAAAAAAACGAAACATCTAATTTATTATGGGCTGGTTATATAGCACGAAGAACCGACAGCTGATGGTGGCATGAATAATTCTGGAGTGGCAATCTGTAGGTCGACTATTGATAGAGTCGACCTGGTACATGCAGGAAGTCAATAGATACAAGTCGCTGAGTACCTTTTTTGTTGACAATCCTTAAGGAAGGCCAATGCTCAGCAGTGGACTTGTAATAACGATGATGATGACGAAATAATGATGATGAATTATGTTTTAAAGTAACTTCGCATTTCGGACTATTACCAACGTTGTGGCCTAAGTACCAGGAACGCATGAATCACAAGAGTAAATAACGCTCTATTTTTGAAACATTGGACTAATAAACAGCATAAATAAATTGTTACATTTAACGCAACGTTCGTAGAAATGACATAATATCTGGAAGGAGCTGGTGTAGTCGATGATATAACTCTGATATATGCGCACAAGTCGAAAAAACGAATCGAACTCCAAGAGAAATAGATTATATATCTATAACCATAGACGAAAGCTTTCACTTTTAATTTGTTTTTCATTGGATGAAATATGAGCAATAAACACTTCGTCATTACTTCATTTAAAACACTTTACGTGCTAGTTTATTTATTGTTTCGTTAAACCAGTGGTGTAAGAGAAAGATTAAATATAAATTTACATCCACATACTGAGACTACTTTCTCCACTCACAATTAATTTCGCTTAATATTAAAAGTAGGGTAAGTAGAGTTCTTCTCTACGTAATTAGGATATACACTATAGGCTGTAAGAAGCTTAGATAAAGGTCTAAAATATCTTTTTTAAGGTTTCGATATGATTGCGATATAATATTTCGTATTTATCAACGACTAGCAGCGTCAAAAGACGTCTGATATCGCCATCCGTACATCCGATAATCACCAATCCGTCCGCCAATCGTGACGATTAAGGAAAATTCTTTCAAGTACGACAAAGGCTCCAGTCTAGAAGTTGATTTTTATAGGCATATAAATAATAATATAACTTAATTAAATAACTTCCGAAGCCTCCTCTCTATTTAAATTAGGATGTTTTTAATTTCAATAGCCTCACGTATCTAGGATATGATCACAAACTGCAGACTTTCCGGAACGTTGATGCTTCACGTCAGCTATGTGTTCTTTACGCGGGTTTTGATAGATCATTTTGTTTGCCCTATATATGAGAGA